>OV839569.1:39272551-41703234 GCA_929447395.1 Epistrophe grossulariae
ATTTTTACATTTTCAATGGTTTCCACTTTGAATGCATTCCACTTGTGTTTATAAAGTTTTTAACGTAATTTCCAACCAAATTTCGAGCAAATTTGATTGAAATTCCTTATTTCGAAATATGAATTTATATGGGAAAAAAATAAGATGATTTGGAAATGAATTTGGAAATTTTCAACGAAGTTACCTCATTTGCATTTATGAAAACGTTAAATAAGATGGTGTCAGAAATCTAGATAATTTGACAGACATTTATGAGATTTTTACAAAATTTGATGAAGAAAATATTTCCGCTATTCTTTCCACTTTTTGCAAGAAAAAAAAAACTATAGATGATGTGTGTATAAACGATGTCAACTGTTTTCGGCAACTATTCTTTTTCTCAGTGTAGATAAGGTACTCTAAATTGATAAAAAAATTAAGGTAAAATAATCAAATTAATGACAAGGCCCTCTGGGTCGAGTTGTGTTTATTGCTTGCACACTAGGCGTTTTAATATTATTATTATTATCTTTTAACAAAATAGATTAAACGTGATGAATTATACATAAATATATTATTCAAAGTATATTTACATACATATGTACTTGCAACTTGAAAGAAGTATGTATCTATATAGTATGTACATTATCTATAGGAGATAATGAAAATAAAAAAGTTTCTTTGCACAGTTATATTTGAACAAGTGACAGATAATTTGCAAAAAAAAAATAATGTCAGTATGCCATAATATACAAATGGATTTTTACTTCGAAAATTTTACGTATTTATTTATTTTTTTTTATTTGAGACAGATATTATTATTTATTATTATAATTATTGTAATTATCAAACAGTACAGCTGTTATTTTTTTTTTTTGACAGTATTTTGCAAAAAGAAAGTTAGGTCTTTTTTGCGTTTTTTTTTTAAGAAAATTTAATGTTTTTCTGTATTTTTGTGTATGTGGGGAAATATTCCGTGACTGGTTCCCTTTTATTTATTTTTTCCATTATTCTAGTCACTAATTAAAAAGTTTAATATAATATTTAATATTCTAATTTTTCTAAATATAAAATTATGGTGCCATAGTGAAATTAGTTACCTAATTAATTATTTTTGACGTTTATCTAAACAAAAACAACTTTAATATTAATATACTTCTATCGTTTTTAGTTCTAAACCTTAAGGCCCAACCGAGTTTCGCAGTTTAACCAGAATTAAATCCCAAAAAACCTAAACAAATGTTTTTCAGTATATTTAGTCCCTGAGTTAACTCATCGAATTTGGTGAGTTAACTCTGGATTACCTGAACAGATTTTTCTGACAGATACATGTTAAAACACTGTCAAAATAGAGATACCATAGAAATCGGACTATAAAAATCGTCCCTTTTATACTGCCGCATAGTGTGGCCCTCTCTGTTTCGATAGGGAAAGCACATTTCAAATTAAAAATGGTCGAACCTTGAATTTTGACAATTCTAAAATTAGTGAAATTTTCGAAAAGGAATGAATTGTAGAACATAGAATTTCATCTCACGTGAAATTGAAACTCGATTTTATTCGAAATTCAGAACATGGACGATAGTGTCCCATTTTGATTTCGATAGACTTTTGACAACTGAAAGTTAAAGTTAATTGTTGGTTTGACTAACTTTGGTTTAACTCAGCTAACTCAGGCACTAAAGAACTATATAGCCCTAACTCGCATAGTCTCTTTCGGAGAGTAGCTACCGAAATTTTTTTTCACAGATTCACTTCTAAATGTATGCCAGCGTGAAAGCAAATTATTCATATGAAAGTTTTTGACGTTTGGTTTCACATTTTCGCAAAACGAGAATCGGATTTATTTTGAAAGATTGAAAATTTGTTCGATTCACTTTTTTACAGAACCAAAATCGGCCCACAGATATGTAAAATGTGAAAAAGAATTTTAAAAATCTCTTCAAATCGCTTGACCGCCCCGGATTTTGTTCACTCCCCTTGCTTCGTGCCCTTCTCTCTTAAAAACAAAAGTTGCCGTACATAACTATATTTCACTTTCTACAGCACGTCCAAAAGCATTCGGAATCCATCAAAAATATTCTTAAACCATTCCATTGGCTTACAAAATTCTATTCTGGTCGGTTTTAAGAAGAGATTTTCGATTCTCGTTGCAAGTCAACAGAATCAACTCAAGAAGCACAGTACACATATTAAAGGTAATATCATTAGCGATCCCATTTTTGTTTAGTTCTACGCATCTGAAAAAATCGAAGAAAATGATGGGAAAATGGTGGATCCAGTGCCCCATTACTTATCTAATTTCAACATTTGGTTGTTGTTTCTAATGATGCGTGTGTTAAGTTCCTGTGGGCACTCGAACAGCCATTTTTAATTTTTTTACACTTTAAACTTTGACAATTTGCGCAATATATATTCTTAAGGCTTAACTTCATAAGCCAAAAAGTACTGAAGTACAAAAGTAAAAATATTTTTTTTACCGCTAGCGCCGTTGTTTTGTGAAAAAGAATACACAAATTTGTTTTTAAACCAAAATTTAAGCTTTCTGCATCATTTTTATAAGTTTTCCAGTCAGAAACACTATCACAAAATCAATTTAAAAATTTTCACTTTTTCACTTTTTTGGCTTATGTAGTTGAGGCTTTAGATTTGTGTACTGGGCTCAAGAAGTACTATTTTTAACAAAAATACTATTTTTTTTTTAGATTAGGAAATCATGCAATTCCGGAAATTTTCCAAAGTCAGAAAATCGTAAAGTTTCCGACACAAATTTCAAGAACACCTCATAAAACATCTTGCGTAAATGTTGTGGTAAACCAATCAGTTAATTCAGCCGAATTGTCATTATAACAAAAGGTCTGTTTTTTACTTTCCAAAACTGCCAATTTTTTCTCTGACAGAATTTTGGCCAAAAATGGGTAGAAAGTGTCAGTTTTGGGAAGTAAAGAAATAGACCTAATACAAATTTTTTTTCATATGTTTACCATTTTCATTAACGACACAAATTCTTGTCGGAAAGTTTACGATTTGTTGGAAAAGATTTCCCATACAAATTTTGACAGTTCGTTTACGACACACGTAATGTTAAACTTTCTGATGGTTACCACTCGTTTACAATGGTTTTCCGACATTGTCTTGCACACTTTTGTGTGGAAGCAAATAATTCCTATTTGACAATTCACGAATAAAAAAAAACAAAACTTCAGAATTGAGAAGAAGCAATAACAAACCTTCCATTGAATAGGCATGTTCAGGAAAATGAGATCCGGAGATCTCAGCAATCTCAGTTACATGAACAGGATTCCCCAGCAAAATTTCTCAACTTTGCTGTCAAAACTCTGAGGTAAAAAAAATCTTGAATTCGCTTGCACATTTTTTAAATAAGAAAAATCTCTGAGATTTCATTTTTCTGAACGCGCCAAGTGAATCCCCGAGTGAAGCCAATGGAAAACGACATTAGTCACGTAGCACGCTTGTTGTGTGATATGGCACGTATGTGCAGTGTGCTACTATGAAGTGTGCCAGAGGTTGTTAACCTCACATGGATACATATACATAATGGGTAGGTAATTAAATGAACTTAAAATTAGATGTAAGGAATGGTTTGTTTGTAAGATTATAAAGATAACCAAATAAAATATAATTTTTTTTTACATTTTTGTATTTTTGAAAAAGTATACCTCGAAATGAATCACCCTTTATAAATACTTCAGTGTACTATTTTTCAAGTGTATGCTAAGCGGAGGAGTCTTAACTATGTCCGTCAAGTCAGCATTACCATTTCAAAATTTTAACATTCCAATATTGAAATAACAGTCGTGAATTTGTCGTAAATTCGCCGTGAAAGAAATAAAATAGTTTTGCTTAATTTTTTTAAAAAAAGCCCTGGTATTGGTACCTTGACGGTCAGATTAGCATTACCACCACTCAAACAAAGAAAAAAAAATTTGGGCCATTAAGGGTGGTATTCATCGAACACTATTAGGTTAATAGCTTCGTAAACCTATTCATCAACGTATATTAGTGCTGATTTGCGAGCGCTCTCAAAAGTTAATAGTGGTCCTGGCCACTATTAAGTTGAGAGCAAAACCTATCGGAGGATAACTTCGAAACTTTTCGAAATCACAATGTAGAACGCAATAATTTCACCTCCAGACAGAAATGCTCCAAACTCTTCCTACCTGAATGCTCAGCTGATAAATCTAAATTAAATGTTAAATCATGACAGGAAAAACTTACTTATGATTATTATATTCAAAATAAGTTTTAAATTTTTTGATACATTGTATGCACAGTAAAGATCTGTTTTATTTTATTTCAATTAATAGCAAAAGGAAAACAACTGAAATGAAAACCGACTTTGACAATGTTCGAAAGAGGTAAGCTCACGATTCATAATCGTCTTTGGCATGTTCGAAAGGGGCACGTTCATCAGATCCAAGCACGAATATTTCGAAATATCGACTAAGGGAAACCCAGAACCTATTAGAGCTTGGTGAATAGGACCCAAAAATTTTAAACTAATAGACTATTAACTTTAATACCGCTATTAGTATTAATAATTTATTGTAATATTAATCTGAAATCAATTTTAAATAAAAATATTTCAAATATTTATCAAGCATCATTATAAATAAATAAGTGAATAAAGAAACATATGCTAATACGCGAATTCTTCGCAGTGTATAAACATTCAAAACCTCTTTCAAGATTGGTGAATAATTTGTTTGAAAAATTAAAGTAAAAATAAATTGTATTTTTTTTGATAAACAATTCTTTTTTTTGTATTATGATTCAAAAATGTCTTTAATTGATGATTAATCAGTGGAATTAGAAAAAAGTCAGTTTTATAATAATTGAAGTCATAGACCTACCTTGCATTTTAATTGTCAATTTTCCAGTACTTTGCTAAAAATCAGATATTACTTATTTTTCAGATCAGCTCGGGGATTTAAATTTGTTCCTATTTAAATTAACTGAGAATATTTAATTGATGATAAAAAAAAATCTGCTCTAAATATGTCAATGTCAAAATTGTTAGTAATGAATGACAGATTGTAGCTACATTAATACTGTCAACAAGGTACTGGGGTGTATTACAAGGTACTGGGGTGTAGTACGACTTACAAAGTACTAGATACTAGTACAAGGTACTGATACTGATACTACAAATATACTTAAAACTTGAAGGCTTCGTAAATTTAGAACATATAAGCTTATGGACATTCGTTGAATAATTTGAATGTCAAAACAAATATATCTACACATGTATATTCAAATATTTATACTACTAAAAATGTACATACTATAAGACCTTCATCTTTGGACTTGAATATAATTATTATTTTTTTTATTTTTCTCCAAAACATTGTTCTCATATCAATAACTTAAAAACGTTCGCTCTAAATGTCTCCGCCATGTCACTACATCAATTATACAAACACCAAGCCATAGTAATAAAATATTTTCTCCATTCATGTACTAAAAAAAAAAATATACAAATACAAAATAAAAAATAAAAACAAACTTTATTGACATAGCACACATGCTATATATAAACCGGATAAAGTTAACTGACTGACTTCAGAGACAGCAGCTCGCGTTCTCAATCAGCAAGTGTCAGAATTTATATCATCATCACATATTATCTTCATGTGTATAATGAAAGAGAATGAGACAAATAAAAAAAAAAGGCGCAACATTCTACTTGATTTTAATAAATAATAATGCAAAGAATATACGCAATTATTAACAAATAAACACCTTATTATGTAATTTATTCTACAAAATCATTAACGGTCTTTCGCCTTAAACTTGGCAATAAATTCTCCAAAGTGATCGACAATTATTATTATATCTATATGCATACATATTCTCAGCCATACTATACACACCAGCTGTCAATTGTATATATTGACACAAAGTTGAAATTTCATGCGATAACATTTGAGATAACACCAGAAGGAGTTTCTACTTATTTTCGTTTTTTTTTTTTATCGCAAAAACAAAAATTAATTAAACACAAAGTTGCCATATTCTGTATAGATAAGTGAGTCCGAATTCCGAAATAAAAGAATTAGGGAATACGTGAACGGAAACAGTCGCCCAGTATGTCTCCACCTATTTTTGACAAGTAAACACAGCAATAATAGATAGTTATAGAGATACACCTGTGTGGTGAACAATTTTTTTTTTACTCAATCAAAAGTCAATGGCACTTTCATTATATAGATAATGTCAAGCAATGAAATTGTCGTACAGAAAAAAAGGGGGACTGACTACATTGTAAAGCTTATCATTATAAATATAAATACAAGTTTACAACATTTTAAGGGCCCTATAGAACGAACGAACCCATCCAACCGCAAAGTGATAACAATTAAATTAATTTTAACGAAGTGAAACAGAGCACACACCGCATGATTGGTTTTCTAAATTGACGTTACGCTATAATTTGTAATGATTTTTCTTTATTTATTTATTTTTTTGTAATGAATGTCAAACTCAAAACTTTCCAAGCGATATGGATTGAAAACCCCAACAACTCAGACGACAATATATAAATAAAGTTCTACCTTCCACGCAATTTTATGTGCTGTTTTTTTTTTTTTTTGTTGTTCTTGATTCGAATGCAGATTTCAGGGTTGATATATTAAATTTACATAAAATATTTGTTGTTGTCATTTCATATCAATACGTGTTTAATTGATTTTAAATTGAATAGTGTGTATATACGCGCATTTAGTCTCAGTACACAATATTTTAAGTTGACGTTTTGGAGTGTCAAACTGACGTGTCTATATAATTTAGGCAGCATTTACATAATTTGTCAAATTAGATATTGACAGATGTCTAATGGATATGAGATGTCATATATGTATATATGTACATAATAAAGGTGGTGTTTTATTTTAGTCAATAATAATTATTCAAATCGATTTTTTTAATTTTTCTTTTCATTTTTTTTCCTTGAATTCAATGGAGTATGTCCGCTTAGCAACTTTCAACGTGTAATGAAGATAAACACGGTTAGAAGGAGAATTGGTTCTGGTTATTTTCTTGCTGATTTTTCTTCAGGTATTTTAAAAATTATCTCTTCAAATTTAAAGTAAAATAAATATAAATATATTTGATACACATATTTTAAGAGGTGGTCTCTGACTATGACAACATTTCGGCTAACTCTGTTGATCCACCAGATGACGTTTCTCTCTCTTTTCATGAAAACGTCAACACAAAAGGACCATGGGCAACTTTGTATAGAGTTTGGACCCACTTTCAACGTTGCTCAACAGTAATGAAACTTATGTCATATGAAAGGGTATGGAGAGCACTTTATTTCATTATATGGCAGCTAAATTGAAATCGAGCGCAAAACTTGTGTTTTGGCACATTTTATAAAAAAAAAAGTATTTAAAATGCAAAAAAAATATATTTTAAACAAATGGCAACCACTTACTAAAACTGTTTATACAAATAAGTTGATTTAAAAATTAAATGAAAGAACAGACTTCAGGCTTTCAGAAAAGGTAAAACACTTTTTAGTAAGTGTTGCCATTTTTTTTATATTTTTTTGCATTTTAAAAACAATACAAAATTAAAAGAAATAATTTGCTCTATTCGAGTATTTTCAAAAAATAAGAGTTTCTGCCAATTTTTACTACATTAGCAGCAATTTTCCTAGTTTTTTTTTAATTGAAAAATGGAAATAAGAAAAACGTGCCATATTGAATTTTTCCGTGCAACGACGCGATGCCACGAAGAAATTTTTGTGTCAAAAAAGCACGATCGTGTCACTTCGGTAACGCTGCTCCACAACTCACCACACGAGATAGGTTTGGCTCCGGCTTAACAGATTTTGTTTTTAGGTGAGTTACAAACTAGCATAACAAAAACAAACCAAATTATGAGAGGTAACACTTTTTTCAAGTTGTGCCCGGTGCGAAAGTACCAGGCAACTTTCAGTTTCAAAGTAAGTATACAAGAAAATATCTTTATCAACATTACGAATTCTATGACAGCCGACAGTTTCGTCGTATTTCCGAATGGTTTGGGTGAGCCTTTAAGCCCCATTCCTGACGGTCAGATATTTGTCCCGAGAAATATGTGTCCCCATTCACGATTTTTAGAAGTTATACTTGGTTACGCCAACAATCCATAACCAAATTATTATCGTCATCTGTCACAAAAGTGCCAAATTTTAAACAGCAGCTACTGGCACCCCTAAAAATATACGATACAACAAAAACTGAACCCTGTTAAATACACCAACCACCGGATTATGCTACTATTTTTCTTCTTACACACATTTCCTCCACTAAAGCACCACAAACTTTCACTTGAACCTGCGATAACAAAAATTTACAAACGCATGTAAATTTTACTATCAGTGTTATACTAACGCCAAAACGTTCCTATTTAATTTTATAATTCTTTTCCCCTCTAACCCACTGCCAATTGTATTTCAATCAAACAACAAAATTAAAAAAACAATGAGCGGAAGAAAAATGATAAATAACATAAAATGCCACCATCACTCGATTTATACACAAAAAAAAAAAAAACAAAACAAGACACGAAAAGTTGTTGACGGCGACAAAAGATACGAGTATAAGATCAGAAAGAATTGTCGAACAAAAAATCAATTCGTCTCGAAGCTTACTTTTGGTTTCAAAGTGCACCTAATTTTCATTCTCTTCTCTTTCTGAAAAATTTGTACTTCCTTTGCACGTAAAAAAATACACATATGTAGCATCACATCACAACAGATATCGATATCTACATACAGTTAAAAACCTGATAAGAACCTTTTGCACTGTGATATCGCATTAAAGCTTTATTTTTTTTTATTTTTTTTGGTTTTATCAGTTGATATACAATTTCTAACATTATATTCAACAATTTTATACAGCAGCAGCTTCCAAGAGACCCCCACAATAAAATATGCCTTAGGCAAGTCAAATATTATACCAAAATGTCTTATTTCCTCTTATGTACTAGTAAATGGGTATCTCTATAGCCATCACACCTTAAATGACACGGATACTTAGTTCCCGGAACCGCAGCAGCAGCAGTACCAACAAAATATGTGTACCTTCTACAACAACGTACCATACAACAATTCAGTTCGCAATGGTTTCCTTATAAAGTACGACGACAATGACTAGTTATATGACTCTCTGGTTAATAATGTCACTCGTTTTATATTCGTTCCTGTTTCTCTCTCACTTTATAACGAAGACAAATAATAATAATAAAAAAAAAAAAAACCTCATAATAATTATCTATATCCACAACGAAATGTAACCCCGGCGCATAACCCACTAAAAGCACTAACTCGACACAAAAGACCAAAGACCCAAGACCACCATTGCAGCTTTGAACTGAGCTATCAACCTGCAGCAAATAAAAATATAAAGGTGCTTGCTTTAGCCGCAGATAAAACTAGATACCTAGAATTTGCCGCATATACTCTCGAACTCACTTCGTAAGTTCATTCGTGACACCACCCTCATTCCGCTTTCCGTCGTCATACATATTATATAGCCTTCCCTAAACCACATCATCATTACCGCCTTCTTTATGTCCCTGTATCTTTTCACTCTCTCAAAAAAAAAAAAAAAAAATTACAATTTTTTTTCTCTGTAGGTATAAATCTCATCTGATGATGAGGTGGAGCAGGAGGGGGATGTTGTAGTGCTGCTATACAACAACCTACAAGTCTTTAGGTGAAATATTGTGTTGTACTTGTACATTTTATATGATGGGATGGTGGTGCTTATTTTTGCCTTTCAAAAAAAAATTTTATTTGATTTTATTGTGTAATAATAGATTTTTATTTGTTTATTTTTTTTGTTTTGTTGGTTTAAATGTGTACAAGGAGTAAAATTGACGAATATTAAAACAACAAATTAATGGCCCAGCAAATTAGCGTGTCAATTTGAAAAATTTAATTTTAATATTTTAGTTTTTTTTTTTTTTTGTTTTTAATAAAACTTGTTCTATTTTTATTACTATTGAACTAGAAGGAAACATTAAACAAGTCAGTTGTGTAAAGTATTTTTATGTTAAGGAAATTGTTTTTGGTTTTTTTTTTTTTTATTATAAATAATAAAATCTAGCTACAAATTTAATTAATTTTATTTATTATTTAATTTAATTTACAACAACAATAACAATTTAAAAACTAAGATTCATTTATAAAATTAAAATATCTATATTTTTAATGTTTAGCTTTTAAGTTTTATTTTATGTACAACTTACACAATAAAATTCAATTCATTGAATATAAAAAAGCTAAGGGTATGATAATATAGAATGGTGCTTAAGAATTAGTTTTTAAATTGGCAACATTGTTTCTTTTGACACTGACAGTAAATTTGACAGCTGACAGATGATTTGTGGTAAGTATGTTTTGCCATTTCACCGACTTACTTCAAATCAAAGCTTGTAAATTGAAACTGCCAATATATACGATCCCAACTGTTCGATATAGTGGTTGAAAGTTTATAAGCTCCCACACCACAGATATTCTATATGTCGACATACATATATAACAAGTAGAGGCACTTTTCAATGGTGGGACGGAATTAATACGTCCAACTTTTATTTTATTCATGTGAAATCATATTCAGGGTGCTTTTCAGAAATTCGAGAAAAGTCTAGAGAATGTAATTTAGTTAAAAAAAAAAAAAATGGGCGTAATTTAGCCCCAGTTTTAGCGGAAGGGGTAATTTTCTAAAAAACAAAAATGGCAAAAAGGCAATACATACCAGCAATGTTGTGCTATGGCTATTTTGGAAGTCAGAAATCTATTTTTTTTTCTTCTTTTTAAATCAAGTGAGTAGTGAACTCAAAATTTGGGGAAAAAATGAGAGAAAATAGTTTTGGCATCTGTCAAAGGTTTTTATAAAAAATATTCGAAACCCACTAAAACCCGTAAATGGATATATCCCAAAAGTATAAAATACGAAACACGAGAAGTGAACAAGAACTGCCAGTAGTTCAGGCAAAATTTTCTTCAAGTGGGAAAAAAATGCAAGTGAAGATTTTTAAACGAAAATTAACTTTATTTTGACATAAGATACAAAGTTAGACAAGGTGAAATGTCGAAAATCTCGTTTGGCATATTACTTTTAAATGGTAAACTCTATCGGAAATTTTTTGGGATAACCTGTAGATAATGAAATTGTATACAGAAAAGTTTTGACACTTTTCTCCCTTCGAATGATCGTTTAGAAGATACTGCCATTTCAAAAATATTAAAATGATTAAAATATCGATTTTTTGCTTAAAACTGTAAGTGTATTCAAAAAAACTCGTTGGTAAATTTGTAGATTACCAGGCCCTTTATGAAAAATCATTGACATTTTCTTTTCTAAGAGCGCCTACTTGAAAAATGGATAATGGCGCAAAACTTTAGACGATAAGGTACGATGTTAAAGAATTTTAGTATGATGTTAGGTTAAAAACAGGATTTTCCAAATTTTAAATGCAATATAACATTTTAACATTCATTTTTTTTATAAAGTAAAAATCAACAAATATCTTTTTTATCTTTTTCGTTTCATACTAACTCCAAATGTCGTTTTGACAATTATATAAATGCCAAAAAAAGATACCTAGTATATTTTTGTTTACTTGTTTGCATGAACTGTCACTCTTTTAGGTGTGTTCAGTAATTTAATATTATTAAAAAAAAAATTAATCGAAACCCTAAAACACTCCCAGGATAATAATTTTTTGTCGCTTTCGAAATTAATTTTATGCTTGTGTTTCCATTTTTCGTTTTGTTTATTTTAAAAACGGTACATTTTTTTTGAAGCAGGGGTTTAAAAATTTCATTTATATATTATTTGTTTATCACTATAAGCTTATTATTTAATGTTCATAAATCCATAAATCAAATTTCTTCTTAATTCGCTAAATATGTTTTCGAGAAACGTTGAGACAAACATAATAATACACATTGTAATATAAAAAAAGCCGAAAAAAAAACGATTAATCTCATCCAATTCCGAAGACTGCTTGGTATTTATAAAAATAAATAATAATATGTTTGTTAATGTATTGGTCTATGAAGAGATTATTTAAACACACAAAAAAAGACAACAACGATTGGTGTTTAAAACAGGGTGATCCAATAGAGTAATTGAAATTTTAAAAAATCATTTTGATACATTTATTTTTGTATTAATTTGTATTAATTAATTTAAGACGTTTATAAAGAAAAAAGTCAATTTTATTAAGATTTGACTACACAATCAACGCAAATGGTCAACGCGTTGACTGTCTGTTTTCAAATTCTGTCCGAAAGCTGTCAAGGAGTGTGATCGTCAACGCAAAATACTGTCAATACTTTGACGGCTGCATTTGAATTTTAGCGTGAACCGTGTGACCGTGTAATCGACCTCTCAACGCATTTAGGACACATTGACTGCTCGTCAGCGCCATATATCAAAGTTGTAAGTTTCAAAAAATTAAAAATAGATGTTGGAATGTCCACAGGAACTCAGCTCGCATCATTAGAAACAAAAACAAAATATTTAAATTAGATAAGTAAAGGGTCACTGGATCCGCCGTATACCTCGATTTTTGACAGATGCGCAGAACTGAACAAACATTTGTTCACATATGTGTACTGTGGTACTCAACCTTCAATGGAATTGGACAGTTTATAGCTTATAGAGAGAAAGGAAATAAGCTATATTTTATGGTACATACATATATAGAATATCTCGTTTCGAATGTCAACCGAAAGCACTAAAATCGCCTTTTCAGGAGCAAGAAATAAAATCTCATACATTTCCGATTTTTTAGATCTTTTTTAATCCATCGATATCACTGCCATCTTTCAATGGAATTTAAGTTTATAGCTTGATTGTCTATATCAGCTGCAAAAGAGTCACATTGATTTAAAATTTTAACCAGCGTTGCCACATTATCTGAAAAAAAAACTGTGGCATTTTCGTGCCGTATGAAAAAAAAAATCAAATTCTTATATTAAAAAAAAAAACAATATATTATGTAATTCAATTGAGGTGAAAAAAATAAAAAGAAATAAAATTAAAAGAATAATTGGTTCTATTCGTGTATTGTCAAAAAATAAGAGTTCCTGGCAGTTTTTACTTCATTTCGAGCAGTTTTTCTAATTTATTTTTTTTTTTTTTTTTTCAAAATTCCCTTTATTTGAAGTAAAAAATTAAATAAGAAATACGTGCCAAATTTAATTTTTTCGAGGCACGCACCGTGCCAAAAAAAAGCACGATCGTGTCACTTCGGCAACGCTGATTTTAACGTCATGTGATCGTCAACACGAGAAATTATTGATTTTTTTTCTTGTCAACTCCGAGTCAACACTCAAAGTATTCGGATGGGATGAAGTCGTCTGATCATCAAAGTTTAACATGTCAACGCGTTGACATCAAACAGTAAAAATCGAGATGACACATGATAAAACTTCAACGCATTTTGGGACCAACATTGACCCATTGGCGATACTCGCACTCGTGTGATCGTCAAAGTTTCATGAATTCACACTTTGACAATAAGTTAAACGAAATTGAAAATGAGTGAATTTGAATCTCTTTGGGTTCCAGAATTCAGGAAGTCAACACCAGCGACAACAACGATAAGTAAATAAATTAAAGTACAAAATCAAATTAAAATTTTTTAACGATCTATACTTCAAACAAATATAATTTGATAAATTAATTTTATCTAACCCATTGTAATAAATAGTTAAGAAAATCAAAATGAAATCGTTTGACGGGCTTATACGTCACTCGAACATAGTTTGATAACCTTTTTTCTTTTGAAAATTAAACTAAACAATTTAGTTAATCTAACAAATTTGTTCTTTATAAATCAAGTGGAAATTGTTAGACTATATACGTCAAGCAACCATCACTTGAAATTAGACACTTAACATATACTTAGGTAGTTTTAATTTATTAACAAATTGTTAGAGACTTTTCGAAAACGGACAAAAAAAGACAAAAAAATTTATTAAAATATCACTTGTTCCGCCTTTTCATTTAATTTAACGAATTTGAACAGTAGTTGATATAATCCACGGAGGTATCAACAATCAACATTGGGCAAAAAACATTCTACCTAATCACGGGAATTTGTACTCTTAGCCAGAAATGGCCAGAAATCGCTAAATGAAATTTTAATCGAAAACATCTTCAAGCTTTTCCAAAAATTAAGAAGTTATCGAGATAAATTTTACCATGATACAATGTCAAAAAATAGTGAACACAAGTACTGAACACAATCTATCAGCTAATTTTATTTAAAATTTGCTTTGGCAGTTAATAGCTTCTTTTTGTTGTGTTCTCTTTCTGTTTCTGTTCTCTATATGCATAAAATTTTTACATTTTCAATTTTTAACAATGAGTTTCTGCTATGGATGCATTCCACTTGTGTTCATAAAATTTTTACGTAATTTGCAACCAAATTCCGTGCAAATTTGGTTGAAATTACCTCATTTCAAAATGTGAATTTGGATGGGAAATGAGATAATTTGGAATCGAATTTGAAAATTTTTAAATTACCTCATTTGGCCCAATGAAAACGTAGTATTAAGCTATCCATTTCGTAAAAAAGTTCTTGGAAAATAACATTTGATTTTTCAAAAATGGTTTTAAATTGATAACTGTCACTCAAATTACCAGAGTTGCCAATTTTAGAAAACTAGAATTGAATAACTAGTAACTAAGAAAATTCCCACTCCGTTACTAAAACGAAATTTATTTCGCAAATCTCATCGCTTGAACTGTATAAAGTAAAATAATTAGGTAGAAACTTCCTGTTAAACTGGCTTATATGTAGGTACCTATAAATAATTATAAATAATTAGGAAGAAGCATTAAGCACACACACCTTATGCCATTCACAAAAAAAAAAAAACACCTCGATAACGTCCCGTCATACTTCAAATTTATGAACTTTTACTTTAGCTAGAAAATTTGGAATCAGTGTTCAGAAGTATTGCAGCAATTTCACAAATTCTCTTAAGAAGCATGCTTGCGGCTATGTTAGCTGACTTTACGTTTGATGAATCAATTCATAAAACTTCTTTCAAGAATTCTTTTAAAAGTCCGTTTTATATAAATAGAAGATAATTGTTTTTTTTTCTAAAGCAATACAAATATACCAGTATAAAACAGGAAAATATTTAGGGCATGAAGCGGACAAGAAATACTTTATTTTCGTATGATTAATTGTCTTGACCGCTTTCGTGGTCAACTTTTACGAGAGAGAGAGATATCGTTTTATGAAATATAACTCCATAGAAGGAAGAAGTAAGTTAGTAGTAGTATAGTGGTTGTTGTGAGTTGTGACTTATAAACGCTCCATTTTTTCTTTTTTTACTATAACTTCCCTATATATACAGACAGACACACAGAGAAGAGTAGAGCCTTTATTGTAACTTAACACTTTCATTCATTGTTCTGCTCAATCCATCTATAGAGTGTTATGGGTAAAAAAAAAAAAACAACTAGGTATATTTATGTATACCTACTTTACATTTGCCTCAAGCTTATACTTTTGAAAAATATAGGTATATACTTTTGTTTTCATTAACAACAATGATCGGCTAGGTCAAAACCACATTTAGTAGGTAAAGTGCTTGAAGCTATTTTTTGCTCAACTTATCCACACATAATTTTTGATGTCACAATGATGTTTTTGATATGATGTATCAGTGTATATATCTTAAATGTCACTAATAAAAAATATAGTAGGAAAGGTCATGCCTTTCACTTTTCAACATATTTGTTTTTTTTTCCGCAAATTTATTTTATAAATTAATAAATTAAAGAATTTAAGTATTATATAGGAAGTAAGACTTACATAAGATTTTTCTGTATATTTTTTTGTTCTCACGCAACGGTGTTACCGTTAGTTTTTATAGAAAATTTGTGACATAATTAGGCATAATGCCTTATACCAACCATTAAATGGTCTTTTGGTCGTTAGATACTTCCATCATAACTTTTAAGTTTGAAGAAAGAATTTTGTTGGTGAGTCCATTGTGTAGATAATATAATTTGTAAACAAAGATTTGGCTATGGGGCTATTATTAGCTTTGTTTAGGTATTTGTCGGACTAAAAATGGCAATCTGTTAAATTTTGAGGATTGGGGGTGAAATACTGTCAAGGAAAAGCGAAACTGTCCGAAAATACACAAAATATTTGTCACTTTTAAAACGACAACAAAAAGTAGGTAAACAAAAGCAATAAAGTAAACAAAGCGACACTATTAAAATATCCATTATAACTTCATATTCTTTATTAAATTTGATGATGAACAAATTAAAAATTGCATTGCAAATAATTACAAATGTAAATTACACACTAACATGAACATCACGTAATTTTTTTTCTTCCTTTTAAAACTATCTTTCAGAAAAAAATTAGCCTTGCCAGACAAAAAATCTCAAAAATTCAAATATACACAGACTTTTATTTTTAATTGGCGCCCGAGTAGGGAACTTGCACTGTTAATAATAATTGACTTAATTATGTTGCTGTCAAAGTTTGCTTATTTTACATAGGTCGTAATCAATATTGTCTCTCCCAAATGATATCAAATTCAGACACTTATAAAAAAAAATTGCGTTTATAATAAAACATACGCCAAACCTTTTTTTTTTTTTTCATTTCATTTCATTTATTAATAATAAAAAGCTAAGATTGAGAATTTTTTGTGTATGAAGCCGTCATTGTTTTAGCGTCTGCTAAACCACATACTTTTCAAACATTTTTGTTTGTTATTTGCCATACTAAATTTTAAAAATTGTTGTTGTCCCTTAATTTTATACCAAAACAAAAATCAAAAATTACGGTGTTGGTATTTGAATAAATGTCAATTCTCGGTTTAAAAAAGTTTTCGAAGTTGAAGGGCTTATTTATGAAAGCATCAATGTCCTAGAATTAATTATCTATATAACAACTTAAGAAGAACGCTAATAAAGGTTCTAGGTACCGAACCCAAGGAGATTAACACCTTTTAGTCAATTTTTAATTGAATTCGTTAAAATAGGTCAAAAGCAATGTTGTGGTCAACTGATTTCATATACATATCTTTCGCCAAATATAGAGCGAGTATATCCTTCAACCCTCATTAATTACCATTGACTTAGTAACCGAAATAATTAAAATTCAGTCATCACTCCCATTTCCATCTTTTTTGAAACATATATATACACACTCTTAAATATTGTATCTTTTGAAAATGAAAATACTCATTTGAAAACAACCGATTCTATGACGATGATTGCGTGGGCTTTATACTCCTCTTTGTTTTTATTTTTTTTTTTTTTTGTGAGGAAATGATTCAGAATCTGTGTGCATCCAAGGTTTTAACTTGTGATAGCTATTTTTGTTTTCTACAATTTTCCTCTTTTCCTTCGATATATATTATGTATCTTGTAGGTAGGTACATACATATATATAAAAATATGTCTTTTAGTCGCAGCGCAGCTATTGTGATATTTTAGCCGGGTGAGAAGACCCATCCTCAGTATTATTTATACGTATATACAATACAATACATCCATATGTATGTAGCTTAATATGCGACACCCAAGTGTTATAAAAAAAAGCTTCCCACCCACCTCGACTTGAAATTAAAAGCAAACAAAAAAACAGCGATGAAAATTTGTGGAAAATGTTTTTTTTTTCATACTCGCCGATGGTGATCAGTTTTTTGTTTTTTATATTTATATTTATTGTTCTATGACTTGAGATTGTTTTCTTTCTTTTTTTGTTTTTTTTGGTATTTTGTTGTCATATGGGAAGGTATGCAATATGCATGCATATACAAACAAATAAGCACCTGGTTTTAAAAAAAAAATGATTATATTTTTAGTATTTTTTCTATAAATATTCATTAAACTGAAGGAAAAGTTTAAATTAATTCAAATTTAAACACAAATTCTTTTCTTTTAACAGATTAAGTTAAAATTAAGATATAGATCCGGAAAGTGATTTAAATAAAAATAATAATAAAGGTTTTTTTTTAAATTCTATATACTGAAATACATCACCCAAGTAGAAGATTTAGCACCATATTTAATTGGACTTGTTGAATTATTGATTCAAAAAAAAAATAATGCAAATATAAATGGTTCCGGAAATTGCTAAAGCTTACGGAGTTATTTTTCGGAAATTGCTTATACTTACAGAGTTAATTTTCGGAAGGTTTTTCTGTTCCCAATTTCATAAAGGCAGTTGACGAGAACACATACCTACATATAAATGTTTTCGTCTTATTACTTATCAGAAATTCATATTCGATTGAAATCAAAAAGGATAAGAAAAGTCCGAAAATTCAATGGTTAAAATTTTGTTTGTTGTTTTAATTCAACAAATTGCAAACTAATGTCGTTTTCGAACTTGCGACTGTTTTATATCTTTTCCAATGCAATCGAATATAAACAACATCAAATTCCCAGATTTACACAAATACTCTACAGATTGTCGCAATTTGATATAAAAACGCTGCGAAAAAATTATTCGGGATAGCCAAACGAAGCCGTTCAGAGTGTCAGGAGTGGAAAAAAGAGTGAGTACATCCAAGCGAAAAAAGAACAAAAAAGAAACGTTTATCAAAAATATTTGTAAAAACTTGGGTTTTTGATGTACCTTAGTTTTTCTGAGGATCGAATGCCATAGAAAAAATGTTTGGCTTTTGCCGAGGAAGTGACAAATTCTACAAGAATATCTCTTGTCATAAAAAATTGCCTCTTATCGAAACCGTTTGGATTCAGCCGAAAATTGCAGGTCCTCTCCATTCCTTCCGACTAACAGCAACAGCACGCAAACAAGAGTAGAAGAGCTCAATTCTTCTTTACTTTTTGTGAGTTCGAATAAACTCTACTGTAAAAGATAAATTTAAAATTCGTGACGCGAATGTCATAAATCAGAATTAAAATTAAAAAAATCATTTTAAAAATTTTAACATAGGATATCTTAAATAAATAACAGGGATAAAATAATGCATTTAATATCTTGATGCGAATGACATAAATCAAAATAAAAAATTGAAAATATTAAAAAATATAAAAAAAAAGAAGTTTATTGGAATTTTATATCATATATACATAAGGTTCGTGACGATAATAACAGAGTTTAAGAGGTTTGCCAATATTTTATAATTCATTATCAAAACTATATTATTTAATTTCATTACCTACTTACAGTAAAATTTATTTGTGTAGTTATGAAAAATATGGAAAAACTTTCTTTTGCTTTCAAGAATCTACCGTCCTCAGATGAAAACAAAATAGCTCTACAGATGCATGCCCTGACATGAGATTTGTTTGCGAAAAAATGAAAGTCACCTTTTTTCCATTTTGGAATAAACGGCCATAATTTAATTTTAAATTATGATACTTTTACATGTGACCCGTGTTTCATCTTATCTCCAGGTTTAAAAAATGTTCTTTATTATTTTTACGCGCCTACAGAAAGCTTTGTGTATAACTTCGGCTCGTGTAAGAAATAATAACAAAGCTAACATTTTTCAGGAGAGGCAGTAGAAGGTTTTAAAACACATTGAATTTCTGTTAACCTGTTAAAATACCAAAAAGAAATAAGTTCTCTCTACATACCTTGCTTTTTTTTTTACCGTAGAGCAGAAGTTTGAATTGCCCTTTAAGGTTCCCCCACACCAACGCGAATCTATCGTTGGGATGAGGAAAACAATAACAACAACGTATTGTTTTCATTGACAACCATGTGTTGTTATTATTTTTTTCGTCGTCGCCTCGAAAGATTCATGTTGGTGTGGGGGAACCTTTAAGCTTAAAGCACACATTATACCTATGATTTATGAAATTTTTTTATGGACGGACGACACACGTGAAGAAATGCCCATTTTATCAAAATGGCTTAAAACATGATCTAAAAATATAGATCAAAGTTTACAATATAGGCTATGGTAATGAACTTATATTAAGAAATTTATTCTTATTCATGGCAACTCAGCATTTAGTAGCTACCTACATAGGTACATTTGTACATAAATCGAACGAACCTATACAACATTATTATATTTTTATTTTTTTTTTTTTTCAAACATTAATGTTCCATGTCAAATGTGTGTCATTACCTACATTTCAATTATTCTTTTTCTTTTTTTTTTTGTCTGTATAGTGTATAACATAGTGACATGAGAAACCCAATAATTAACTGCCATTCATCAGCCTTTACAAACTCAATTATACTAATTTCCAATGAATGTTCGAACATGCAAAATGTACACACTACATTTAAGCTGTTAGTTGACTTTGGTTAGTAATCTTCTTATTAGCTAATAAATCCTTCTCCGTGCTTTCACTTCATGTCATTTCATCATATACAGATATAAATATATGTACGTATACAAAAAAATTTATTGAATTCTAAGTCAATAATATATAAGTTCAACAGGTAAAATATAATATCTGTGTGTGTGTGTGATTCTCTGAAGCAGGAGTTAACGAGAATCGATTATCAAATTAATTCAATTACGAATTAACCATCAAACACTTTAATCTTTTTGACGCCCTCATAAATTATTGTATTACACATTATTTTGTGTTATAAATTTAAAACCTGCTTGTACTTTTAATTTCAATTCATTTTTGAATTAGAGACGATTCAGCCGAGTCAGTATAGAGATTGTTTTTTATATTATATATGCTCAACTATCCCCCATGCATAAGATTTGACAGTTAAATGCCCTCCGAAAGAGTTTTTCATATAAACGCACTAATCAAGTCGTCTTATAATCAACACGTCTTACACTAGAACCGATTAAGCATATTTAGTTGTATCTTCTATTGCTGATAAATGCTTACCTTGTTCATTCATAAGTCAGCAGTTATAAGCGCTTGTTTAAATCGGCTTCTTATTTACAAGGTACGTCAAATGAATAAATTGTTTAATAATTGTTACGCTTCTAGTTTTAGTAAGACAATACCAATACATGTAGTAAATTTTTTTTTTTTAATTTAAATCACATTCCAAAACAATTCTCTACGTATTTACATATATACTTATTATGTAGGCAGGTCTAGGTATGTTACATCTAGAAGGTATATCATCTAATCTTTTTTCTGCTCAAAATACTCGCATAGGGAGTTTCGGTACTATTTTTATTTTCAAACTATTAAAGTCGGTCCACCTGTGTCATTTTCCATTGACTATTGCCAATAAAATTAAATCCTCATTGGCGCTCTTAATTAGTAAAGGAATGCTAAGTTTCCTCTTCCATCACAATAATTTGTGCTCATAAATGTCTAGACAGGCGGTGCTTGACTTTTTTTTTCTTCAATTTGCAAAACAATAACAACAACAGCATAAAGAGAAAAAAAATGTAACTACATGCGAAAATATTTGAGATTCATGAGAGAAAGAGAGAGAGAGAGTTTGGAAAAGATGAAAATAAGACGATGTACTAGGTACCTACAAACATAAATTGAATGACTTTTCAGCAATTTTGTGGTCTTTTGTACTTTTATAGTTGGAAAAAGACTTAGGAAAAGGCACCAAACAAAAAAATAAAATAGATGATGATGACTACGACCACGATGTCGACAAAAAATACACACTTCTTTTCCTTCTCAGACCACAATTTATATAAAAGTGTATTCCACTTAACGCTCCGTTGGTTTATGAGTGTGCGATGTACTTACATGCGATTATTATGTCATCGGCCACTCTCAAAAGAAGTGGGAGTAGTTTGCAGTGCAGCTGGAATTCTATGCGGGTCGTATTTTTACTTCAACAAAAAGGTAGCAAATGAATTTTTTTATAGATAAGAATGTTAGGTAGGTACCTACATATACATACATACATAAGTTCGCACAAAATAAAAAAAGTACTCTGGAAAATTTGCATATCCATTTGTGTAGACCTGTTAGTCAAAAGACTCGATGGAATTTCTTTACATATACATATGTAGATAAAACGAGAATGTTCCCTTTTTTTATTAAATTTTATTTTAAAATAATAATTTATTTAAAAGGATGTGGTCTATGAATAATCTAAAAACGTGCAGATCCGCATACTTTTAATATAAAAGTTAAGATATGATCCACGTTTAGGATAAGGCCTTCCTTATTCCAAATTATATTTGATTATTTTGTGACCATATGATGTAAATTACATTCAGGCCTCCTTAAACCGCAATCGCGTTTAGAATAATTCTGGGGTGCTAGCATGTACCTAACTTGATACAATCGAGTCTACTCGATACAATCGAGCATAGGCAGTTCCCAATTTTGTTCAATCGAATCGAGAAAACAGTCGACCGAGTTAAATTATGAACTGCCTGTCCTCGATTGTACTAGTGAAATCGATTGTATCAATGTTACATGTTAGACCCCTTGAATTGAAAATCATACTTATCAACGAAGCAACTAGAATTTTGACAGGCAGTACTAGTTAGTGTGGCCGGCTCAGGATTGGGGAATCGAATGAGAACTTTTGTTTCACTTTGTATAAATTCTGTGATTCATCCAAAATATTAAACATTCTAAACAGCTTTTAACGGCCTTTAATCTACAAAAATTGGTTCGTCCCGGCGATCTCACTTGGACTCATCAGTTGACTCACTTGTGGACTAAAGGCCCTTAAGGACGTTAAAAGCTACTTTGAATCAATAATTCAACAAGTCCAATTAAATATTGCTAAGTCTTCTACTTGGCAGATGTATTACAGTAGTATATACAAATTCTATATTATTAAAAAAAACTTAAATAAACATTTTTATTTGTAAGAAAAAAAAATTAATTAATGTAAACGCATGGACTAACCCTCACTTCATAATAATAATAAAACAAAAAACAACAACAACGGTGGAAATTCACTTACATAGATTCAAAATTCAACGAAGATTTGTTAAATCATCCAACAAAATAGATTTTTTGTCTACCTACTCTTCTAACATTAAGCTTAATAGAAAAAAACCATCAGCCCACCCAAATTTCCTCGTCAATTAAAAATGTCTCATATACCCATCCAATAGGTATTGAGTTGGCTGCTTATCAATCAATCGAAAAATCAACAAACAAAATCTCTTTAGTTACAATTTTCATGGCTCTGTCCAGCATAGTGGGATGAGATGATCAATGTTTTATAGATTATTGTTGATTCTTCAAGTGGAAGTGATCTATCTACTACTCAATTAAGTTTTAATTGCAAAGAATCTAGCGATTGGCAAGTGTTTTTTTCCGCTTGCTCTCAATTATGATGCCGTTGAATGTTGTTATACAACACATAAATATGTTGGCCAATTCGCTCAAAGTTTTCATAAATGTCTCGCCCAGTCTCAGATTCTGAGTAAATGGCACTTAAGTGAGCTATGCAAATATTCAAGTAAGTGTCCACTGTCAAACTGGGCCCTAAGACTCTCTATAAAATTCTTAGGTAAAACTTTTTTGATGAGCCCTTATTGGAATGATTTATATTTAACTTAAATTCATTTAAATATTCGTGAATGGTTTAAGAAAATTGATCTAAGTCTAAGTTTCTATCGATTAAGGTTTTATGGTGGATTTAAATGTATGTTTCTTCATCTGCAAATATCAAGAAAAATAGAGCAGGACAGATTCATCTTTATATCTGCATTATGGCACTTCCTATAATCTGCATTCTTGAAGATTTCTGCATTTGGGTCTTCTCTCTCTATTCAATAAATGTAAATTTTATAACTTGTATCCCTTTTTTTGCAGAGCACGCGTGAAGATGAATGTAAATCCAAATCAGCGGACAGCGGAAAGACGAACGTGTTCAACGGCAAAACTTAACTTTGCACAAATTAGTTTAACAGAAACATCCTCTTACTAATTTTTATATTTTCCGCCTTCAACGAAACCAGCCAACATTTTGTCGCCTCCCGTTCAACGAAAAACCTTTTTAAACTTATTTAATTTATTAAATAATAATATTTAATTTTTAGAGGAATCTTTTCTTTTATTTAGATAAGGAACAACGTCCTCTAAACCACCATTAATGTACATATTATGTACAGTTTCGGAATTTTGAACATCAGAACTAAGCTCACATACCTCAAATGTGGTCAAATTATAAAATTCTCAACTTATTCTTCATATATATTAACTCCCTTAACTTATTCGTTCTTTATTTTAAATTTATTTTAGAAATAATATCGTGTGACCTCCACTTAAAGTTCACTCATAATGTTAAAATATCGTATAATTTGACTTATTTAGAGGCCAATCTATTTATAAATAAAATAATCCCTTCCATTCTTCAATTCCAATACATTAACACCTGCATTTCAACAGCGATACCTATATTTTTATAGAAATAAAAAAAAAAACAAAAAAAGATTCCTGTTTAAGTAAGTAGGTAGGTAACTATTTTAATTTTTATTGTAGCTAACTATTTGGTCATGCTCAGCTACCACCGATACTTATTTAAAGGGCCCTCATAAATCTGTTAACTAAAATTATAAACTTCCCGTTCTTGTTTTTTTTTTTCTTCTTCTGTTACTTGGTTTTTTCCAAATTTTTGAAAGTGAATACATTTAAAAACCCATAATAGTAAAAGCAGGTATATGAAAAATTGGTTGTAACTTGAAAAACCTTCAACACATTTACATTATTATATTGAGTGTTTTTAAATAAAACAAAAATAAGGAGGAAGATCTGTTTATTTTTTTTTTTTTTTGATTTTGTTGACGAGGAACTGTGATTCCACACAAAAATGCACAATCATTAAGTCGACAAAAAATTACCCGTCAAAGTAATTCTTAAAAATTACCTGTCAAAGGTAATGAAAATAAGAACGGAAAAACAAAACTCTTTAGAATAATTACTTCAATCCTTTTCACATACTATTTTCGGGACACTCAGAATTAATTAATGTAATGGTGCAGTTCAGATATAGTACTTGACTGATAACTTAAAGGTTTGAGTTCAAACTCTAGGCAGCATTCTTTTCTATACATCTCAATTTTTTGAATTTTTTACTTTTTTTTTATTTTAAATGTTTTGCAGTGCTAGATGAATACATATTCTTCTAATAAATCGACTTATTCTATTAAGACAATATTATTTTACCAGAGACACAATCTGACAAAATTATCGGCATTGTATCCTTTCTTAGTAAATGCAAACAAATATTGAGCAATGCTTAAAAATTTCGTGCTTCAGCTGAGTAGACTGAGTCACGTATCCCAAGCTCGAATGGATTTGTTGACACTACCACCATACAAACCGAGATACGATTATAATTCTTAAAAAAAAAAATTTCAGAGCGAATAATCCAATAAAAAAAATGTAAACAATTGACGTGATTGGTCATTCTCCAATCTCCATGGCTAAAAGTTCTAGACTTTTTCATATGTTATTATCTGGAAGATTTAACTAATCTCATAATATTATGTACTCTGAATCGACAACTAAAAAAAAATGGATGAAAATTTCATCAAAAGACTGCAGTATCCAAATATATGAATTTGAATTATAACATCTACAAAATTATAACAAAATGGATCAAGTTATTAACATACACGACCTAATACCCCAAAACAAAAATCGAATTTCATCAGACTGGATGACGACCCCGACGTAGGCCATGTCGTATAGCGAAAAATAGACAAACCTTTTGCAAATTACTTGAAATAAAATTATTTAAAAATTGAAAAAAAATTGAATCACATTAAAATTACCGACATTTAAAGCAAATCGGTTCAACCGTTTAGATTCTTGCTTGAATAACACCTGGATTACACTGTTACGACGAAAAGCACTTTTTGGACTTCTCCATCATCGTTACATTAGATTTGATTAAAACTTAAGACAGTTTTCGTACAAGAAACCAATACTTTCCTTAAGAGCAAGTTAATATGGTAATCACCGATCTAATATTTAAAACCTAAATAGGTGTCCCTCATTTCCGTTTAGAGATGCAAAATAATATTCATTATTTCTAAAATTAAGTTTTGAAAAAGAGGCACGGCGCTTACAAGTTAAAAGTTCATTCAATTTAAATTTATGTGTACATAATATATTTATTAAAAAAATGTATTTGCTTATCACTTTATTTTCTAATTGAAATAATTTAAAATAATTTCTATACACTCTTGTTGATACCAATTTCCAAATATTACATACATTTGAATTTCAATTGATAACAACAATCTCATCGAAAAGTAAATTACTCGTATAAACATGTGTTCTTATCTCCTTCTGGTTAAACTTACTGTAAAATAAAATAAAATAATATATACCTATACACATACTTTATAGCAGTACGAGTACACACATATATGGTGGTGTTGGGTATTTTAAAACTTTGATTTCACAATTTTGTTTATTGATGATTATAAAATGAATGATGAATTGCATTAAAATAACATTTAAGTCAACAAAAGTGTTAATTATCATCTTTATCGTCATCGTTTTTCAAAAATATTATTTTATGCAAAAGTATCATGTTCTATTAGTCATAATATACATAATATAAGTGCTTTGCAATCATCTCAAAACGTATTTCTTATAAGAGTCTAGACATAAAAAGTTCAAGGTCATCATTGAATTTAGTTTTCAAGACAAGAAAATCACACCACCAAAAACACTAAGGGTATTTCCTCTCTTAAGATTGAATTTAAACGAGAAAAACCCTGAGATTATTAAAAATGATTAGACACAACAATTTAAGAATTCAATTATTCAAACATATGTAAGTAGGTAGGTAGGTACATTATGTCTAAAATAAGTTGCTCAGAAGCCGACGTGATTTTGATAATTTTTAAAATTTCGTTGTGGAACGAAATTACTTTTTTTTACTTATTAATGGAATTGGCATCTGAGCGACTCAGATTTGTGATTGATTGTGTGCAATATCATTTAATTTAGAAGAAAAAAAAACTGTTCCAAGCTCAATAATAAGTATAACATTAAAAATTCAAGATCTTATACACATAGGTACTTGTATCAATGCGAGAAATTCCAAACTTCAACCTACTCTGACCATGAATATTGCGTATAAATTACTTTATGGTATGAATTTGACGAATGACATTGAAGTATTCTTGAGAATTTATCGAATTCAAAGGTTTTTTGTTTACTACTGGTGGTGTGAGCCAGTCAAGAAAAAATGCGGTCGACAACAAATTTTTGTAGCTCAAATAGAAACTGAAAACCTGTATGTGAGAAAATAAATAAAAAAAAAAAAAAACTTTTTACAAATGGCGAAGAGAAGATCAATGGCATATTACTAACAAAGAAGTGCAATCAAGTTATGTTTTTTTTATTTAGTAAAACATCACGAACATAAAATATAATGATTCTATGACGAAATTGAATTATTATAAAATTCTTCATTATTGACTGTGTAAACAAATTCGGCAAAACAACAACATTTGTTATTCAGATAATTTTTTGTTTTAATTATTGTTTTTGATGAAACATGTTTATAATTTTATAATCAACAGATCTTTGAAGGAATTAAATTGAACCAGTTATCTAAATCAAGTTAGTGACGAGAATGTTACTTATTCTATGTGTGCCGAAGAGATACAGTTTAGGAATTTGATTCATGTCGTTTGAACACTTTATTAATGACCAGAGAAAAAAACTATGACGCCCATAATATCCAATGGGTTCTATAATTCCTACTTCAAAAATGAGTGAAAAATACTACCTCTTCGGATTGTTCACTAACGAAGATCTATCAACAGAGATAAGAATACTCGTTTCAAAGCTAGAAGCAATAATTATTTTTTTTTATAATTTGGTCATCGGATTGTAACATATTGGATGAATGAAACATCAATATTCTTAACCTCACATAAAAGATATTGGCCAATGTCATGGAAGTCGATTAATGATCGTACTGAAAATGGTTAGAATCGATATTAGCCGTTGCTTCCGCAACATATGCAACACGATCCCAGGAAAACCAAAAAAAAACACCAAAACACGGTGATGGGAATTTAATGATCTCGGTAGCTTTTTCTTGGGATGACGTTGGTCCTATAGTTGAAATTGACACAAAAATGAAACAGCACTTGTATGGCGTTTCATGCACGATAATGGCCCTAAGCACACTTCAAATGCTAGTAAAGAGTTACATACTTATAGGTGCAACAAATCAATCACTTGCCAGCGCAATCCCCTGATGTTAATCCGATCGAGAACTGATGGAACGACGCGGACGGAACCAAAAAACTTATCTGAATTCTAGCAAGAAATACAGAATGCTTGCTACGCAATTCTAATGAAGCGATGTCGGGCTTTAGTGATAAGTTTGATGAGAAGAATCTCTTCTGATATAAAGAATAAAGGATTTCCCATAAAATATTGAAAAAAGTTGTAGTAGTAGCAAAATTGATTTTTCACTATTTTTTCTAATTTAGAGGTAAATTTGTATTACCTTAAGATATTATTTTGTTTAGTTAAAATAAACAACTACATATGTTAAAATAAAGATAAGAAATTTAATATGAACATTTCAAAAATGATAAAATCTTTATCTTCTTCAGTAAGTGTGCTAAATTCTTGCCCACCACTGTAGATATAGTTACAAGTTCAGTTCAGCAATATTCAAATTTAATTTAAACAATTCATTGTAGTTCCAATTTTCTGTTTATAGCACAACACAAATTGGCTTTCCCTTTCTTAACATAATAAGTGTAATACAGTTTCATCAATTTCTAAGAATCTTATCTTATCTTGATTTTGTTTATTAAAAACAACAAGGAAGCAATTCTAAAATAACGAAACAGTGGCCACTTATGAAGCAAATATAAATTAAATCAGATAAACAAAAATATTTTGAGCATTTAATTTTGTCGCCCCACAATATCTTTCTACATACATACCTATGTATGTATATGTTTTTATGTGATTTAAAAAAAATATACATATTCACCTCAGATGTAAAAATGATTAATAGCACCCAATTTGGCCGTAATAGTTACATTAAATTCTTTAAAAAAAAATTCTTTGTGATATAATAACCCATATTGTTCATTAAGAGCTTGCAATGTAATAATAAATAAAAAATAACCCTTTTAATCTTAAAAATATATTTGGGGTACTCACCTAAATTTGGCACGGTAACAGTAACTTGATTATTTGATCCAATATCCACATCAGCTACTTTGTTAACATCCACACTTGCTGGCTTAAAATCATCTAGAAGAATTATATAGAGAATCAGAATCAGAGTGTCCATTTTTCAAGAAATTCAATGAATTGCCACAGAGAGAAAGAGAGAGAGTGCAATCCATAAACACCAGCTTTTTAACCCAAAACCAAACGAACAAACTCAAAGAAAAAAACGTTACAGAATTTTATGATCAAACGAAAAACTATAATTTTGAAAGAACTTGGTCATCAAATGTAATAATTTTAGATCTCAAAAAAAAAATAAATATTCAGGGTCGCACCGGAAGAGTTTCAGTATTTTGTCAAATTGACATTGAACACTCATTGAAATAAATATTTATGTTACCTATTACGCGGCTGAAACAATTGCACAGACAAGTAGAATATAATTATGTAAATAAGTGAATTATCACATTTAGGTTTTGATTGAATGAGCGAATATTTCATCGGTTCGGTGAAGCTTTATCTTAAATTCTCGAAATAAATAATAATTCAAAATATTCCGGAATGAATCAGAATTCTGAATAAAGCTAAATTAGCATTAACAGAATTCGCTGAATAAAGCTAAGTTTACATTTTTCATGCCAAAAATAAAATGATATGGAAAAATTCTCGAATGCTAACAGAATTGAGGTGAATATACAAATATTTTTTGGCTTTTGATTGATTTTCAGTTGGCAAACAAAAAAGTGGACCGTTTAACACAAGATGCGGTCCCTCCCACTTAATTGAAAAGTTATAAAATCAGAACCACTCTCATTATTTATTAATACGATTAAAAACAAGGATAAAGATTCATAACGTTCAAAAAAGTTTTGTAAAAGTTCACTATCTCCTGTTAACGATATATTAGAACATTTTTGTATCTAAAAATCAGAACTAAAAATTCAAGTGCGCTTTGGATTTTTTTATTTTTATTTTTGATAAATCTTTAATTTTATAAAAACTAAAAATTTAGCTACCTACTTAGTCAAAAATTACAAAATTAAAAATTCTATTTAAAAAAAAAAAAATATTTACTAGCTTAACTTTCGATTTTTCGTTACGCATAATTTACTACCAAAAGAAGTTTCACTTTAAAAATTTAATTATATTTTCAGTCCTAGTTCTTCAGTTAATTTGACCTTTGCAAATCAACACTAACCAACAAACAATTTTGGCCTTGGATTTTATATACCTACCTAATAAACGCAAAATTGTAATGCCAAAATTATTATGATTTATTTTTTCGCACGCGAACTGTTATCAAGGTTTAAAGAAATGCAAAATGCATATTTCCAGAAAATTCCAAATATGTAAAAAAAACACTCTGATTTATTATTTTTGAAAACACATACATATTATGTACCTACATGAAATGGTGTTTAAAAAAAAATGATTTTCATATTTCAAAGCTTTGGTAATGTTTAAAAAAAAATTCACTTTTCACAAAAATGGATAAGTTAATTTAATTTTGTTTAAACACAAATAAAACTAGGTATGTATGTAAAATATAAATTGAATTTAATTAAAAATATGTAGGTACATATATATTTTTTTTATTAAGAACAAAAAATATAAACTTTGCTTTTTCTCACTACAGCACAAATAATTGCATGGACAAAATATTTGATTGAGAAAGAGGCCTGGTTTTGAACCGACTTCTATAGTGAGCTATCTATGCACAAAAATTGACAAATATACTTGCAAATTAACTGGGAATAGTGTTGATTTAAGTTTTATAATTATTGGCATGCCAACTAGTCTCTTTTTTGTCTCATTCCTCACAACTTTACCATTCCTTACATAACAATGAACACAATGAATGCATTGAGTTATGCCTATCATCACTCTTTCAACCTAATCTAACCAAAAAACTAAAAACACCTAAAAGAATCACGTAGTTTTCTTATGATTTTTTGGATCCTCAGATAATGCTAGTTGTTTTTAGCTCATTGGTGGAAAGATGATGTAAAATGATGATTTTAGATAAATGGATTCTAAGATAACTAGAAAGAAATAATAAAAATTAATAAAGATTTCAAGAAGTTATAACATATATTTATCTTCAAGATCATCAAAAGGCTAAGGGTTACCAAGATTTTGTAAGAAGGGAATAAGAAAAACAAAAATCTGCGAATCGACAAAAAAGACCGAACATTTTTTTTTTTAAATATGCAAATACGACCCAAAGGATTCCTAGGAATACAAAGAAGTTGTTACTTCTAATATTAACTAAAGAGTACCTATTCAACATAGGCACTAACTAAGATGATTCATGACAAAGAACCTTTCATCAGATTTTTTACTAAGAAACAAGACCATTTTAGTATCTAAGAAGCAAACAGCTCAATGAAAGTTCACCAGGATAATTCAACATCAAACATTCTCATCTCCAAAAGCCACCTAATAACACAACGATAAAATGATCAAAAACTGCAGATTCTTGAAAAAAAATTGATAACGAACCACAATATCTTTCAGATGATGCAAAGAGCAAAAGGGATTGCGTTGCCCGTAGTTCTTTCTTGGTTTTGGATTAAAAAATAAAATTTGGTGTTCTATTCTTCATCTCATCTAATCTCATGGGAAATGTCTTGAACTTCTGTTTTGAGAGCTTCCAAGCTTACATTTTATCGTATGAAATGCAGTCGTTGTATTTTTTGAATTAAATGTGCAACCCAATTTCAATTCTCGAACTTCGCTCCCGATATTTAATCGATCGGCCATGGTGGCCTTTTGTTTGGTCATCATCATAGTCGTTGTAGTTCCTGAATTGCTATTGCTATTGTGGCTGCTATGGTTGTTGTTGTTGTAACTTCCTGAATACTGATAATAGTTGCTATTACCCCCACCAGCTGTTACACCCGATGATCCACCACCAGATGCTCCACTTGGCGCAGACGAAGAAGAACCAGTGGAACCACGGTTCAAATAGTAATTCCTAGACGTTGACGGATTCGTTGTTGTAGATTTACGTGGAATTTTTGAAGAAATCGCCAATTTCTGGGCTAAAGATGCGGATTTCTGGACAGATACTCCGCCTCGCTTTAATAATTTATAGATAAATTGCTGTGGGCTGATGTTGTTGCTGCTGCAACGTTGGCAGAAACAGATCGAATCACTGAATTCAGTTGATTTCTCTTGATTTAAACTAACAAGGATTAAAGCTATCACCAGGATAACATAATCCCTATGGACTCGATGAAGGAAGTGCTTAGAAAATCTGGATTTGGGTTCGAGTAATGAGAACGACGAAGACGGCGGAGGAGACGTAGACGGTGATGATTTTATTAATTCACCACAAATAATTTTCACTTTGCTGCCGTAGCCGTAGTCGTTGTTGTCGTTACTTCTGGTTTTGGTTTCTTTGCCGTCCTTTGCCTCTTCTTCGTCTGTTGAATCTTTTTTTGTTGCTGCTGTTGTTGTTGTTGCTGTAGTTGTTTTTGTTGTAAGTGGGGCTGCTGCTGCTGTTTTTGTTGTTGCGTGCAATGTTGACGCAGGCTGACAGCAAAAATATAATTCACCTTCACCACCACCACCACCACTTGTACTACCTCTACAACGAAAAGCTAACATATGTTGTGTATATGTACAAGGGAGAGAATTTCGATATTCCCCCCTACCGTTACGCGGATTACAGCAACAAATGCTGCATGTGCGCTTTTTTGTTGTTTTAATTCACCACTTGTATGCGTGTGTGTTAAAGTAGAAGAAGAATTAAAGGGGCAGGGGTAGCGAAAAACTTTCACAAGAGACACAACCTAACCTCAAAAAAAAAAATAAAAAGAAAAATTTCAATTTGTATTCTTTTTTTCAATTATTCGCATTACATTTAAAAAATTATTTCACTTTTTCATTTATTTTCATTTTGAGAAACACTGGAATTTATTTGCACTTAAGTTTTTCTCTTTGAACAAAAAAATATTGCTCACTTTTATCACTTGTGGGGATTTTTTTTTCTTTTTTGTGGTAAACAATGAATTGTGGCAAAATGACTAAATATTTCACTTATATTAAGAAAAGACGAATGAATAAAAGACGAACGCGAGATATGGATGGAGATTTTATTATTTTTGATTCTTTTAACGAAAATTCTTTTATGAATTTTCAATCTGCGAACCGATTAGCTGCGATGTTGCTTTTGATTTTTGCAATTTTTGACGTTTTTTTTCATACGTTCGTGGTGAGATTTGTCAATGTCGTTGAGATTTCATCGTGACGTCCAAAAAAAACAAAGAAGAATGTCAAAAACCTCGCACACAGTTATAGAATTTTTTCTGTGTGTGTTGCTATGTGAAGGAGAAGAAGAAAAAATCGTCGTAGACGTTTTCTTCTTTAAATTTTAATTTACTTTAACTTTTCTAATTTTTTTCTCACTTTACTTCTTTTTTTTTAATCATAAAATCACAGTTGTAGTTGTTTTGACGTTTTTATGATGGAATTTAGTATTTCTCTTTATTGACGGATTTCTTTTCAGCGGCGGCGGTGTTTTTTTCTTAATTGATTTTCTATTTCTTTGTGTGTTTTGGATATTTGGGTTAATTTTTAGTCGCACGACGACGATTTGGGGCCATCATTGTTGGTAGGCTAGTTTATTACTTTCGTTCGACAACGAGAACGACAAAACGACACACCACACACGGGGTTGACAGTTTAGTACACGAAAAGAAGAAAGGGAAAAAAGCAAGATATTTCCACGGAACGAACCAAGTGTGGGGGAAAATTAAATTTATTTTATCTACCACCTGAGAAAATAAAGACAACGAAGACACAACGACGACGGTTTACGAACGGTAGCAGCAACAGCTAGATTTTGCTGTTGCTGATTTTGGCTTGAAGTATGTTGTTGAGAGTGAGAGAGATATACATTCATTCTTTTTTGTTGGGTTTAGTTGGCTAAACTGATTGGGGTACTGGAACGTCATAGTAAAACAGAATGCCAATTTTTGCGCAGTCCTCTCAAACTTAAATACAGAGGTTATCAAACCTTTTTGGTGTTGCAAAGTTTACACATACCCTTTTTTAATTACCATTGGCACCAAATAATGCAATCAATTGCAAAATATATTTTTGGAAATTAAGGGCCAGTTTCTTCACAGCTGATCATCTTTAATCAACTGGTAAATCATCACATGTGCAAGGTAAACAAATATTTTTTCAAGGAATCGATAATTTAAGTTGTTAATCATGGAAATCGCTAATCAGCCGATTTTGGTTGATTAGCGGAATTTAGTTAGAAGCTATGAAAGTCATCGTTCAGATTTAACCCACTGTAAACAAACTGGCCTTAAAAAACGAAAAAAGTAGACACTAACCAGGTGTATTTAATAGATTTTCTACTGGTTAGACAGAGTGTAAATAAATTAAAATAGTTGGAAATATGCTTTATTTTATTAAATAAAATGTAACATTAGCCAAGGTTTAGACAACCGAGTCCTTCGGCTACGGGCCAGTTGTACAAATATTTAAACCGTAGTTCAGCAATTTTTACCCACCGATTTCGGGGGATTAATTTTGTTTCAACAGTGGTTTACTATTCAAGTGTGTGATAATAACCAATTACATACTTGAAGCAGCGTTGAACGTTAGTTAACGAAATCGGTGAGTTAAAATCTTGATCCAAGGCTAAACCACTATTGTAAAACTGGCCATAAGTAAGATAGCTCCTAAAAATCAAATAAGAATGTTTATCTATATCTTGGACGGCTGTAAAAATTTAGACAACATTTAAAAATACGACCGTACTTGTTCATCGGTTTCAATTATCAATTGAATCGGATTTTTCACATTAAGCCCGCATCACACGACGCTTGTTTTCCTGCTAGAAATGCTTGCTGGCTTTCGTGCTGGTTTTGTTGCATGGTGTGGTGCTGGATGTTTTGCTGGTTTGAATTCTTTGGCTTCACTTGATGATTGTTTTGGAGCTGGATTCACTGATGGTTTTTTGACATTTCTTGACGTTTGCTTAATCAAGATAAAACAGTACACAATATTTTTCTAAACAAATTTTCACAAAAAATGCATACATCTCATAGAACTAAATATACAATTTAATGAAATCACATTTAATTTTGTTTAAAGTTGAAAAGCTATTATAAAATAAATAAAAACGCAATAGAAAAAACGACATTTGTAAATATACATGTACCTTTTGACGTCTGCTTAAATCCAGCAGCAAAACAAGCAAGAAAAATAGCACCGGTTCTAACTTTGAAATCTAGCAGCGCTTCTATCAAGAGAGCCAGCAGTGACGCCATTTTCCAGCTCAAAAGCCAACACGAAAGCTAGCAAGCATTTCTAGCAGGAAAACAAGCGTCGTGTGATGCGGGCTTTACAGATTAAAATTTCATATTGAGAATAGTTTTTCATACAAATTTTAACATTTGATTTACGAGATGGTAAACTTAAGCAGTAAACGAGGTTTTGGAGGCATACTTACATAAGACATTCCATGAATACCCCTAATGTGTTGACTTTTGTCTGGATGTTCAGGGCCATATACTTCGGTTCAATGAAAACATGAAATGATAAATTTTTTATCATGAGAGTTTTCATACGACTTTTCGTTTTATTATTTAGTTTTAGATAGAAAGTCGAATCTCAATGCCTATTATAAAATAAGTTCACTTCGTGCTGAGTGTGTGCTGAATGAACAAAATATCATTTCAGCGGAGTGTTTTGATTTATGTTTATGGAAAGTATATGGTATAGCAACTGCACTTCAGCGGAACTGAATTTCACGACTTATTTATAAGAAATTGTATGAGCTATATCGCACTAAGCGACAACTGCACTTCACGGCGCGGCACTGTGACTGCTTTTAGACGATTGCGATTTTTAAGCGGCGTTTCTCTTTTGGTCTTCTTTCGGTTGCAAGGATGCTTTTAAACACTGCGATTTTTAATGGTTGCAATTTTTGTTAAATGAAAAGGAAACATATCTGCACACTCTTCACTCTGCTTGTGTCTCAAAAAACACGAAAAGGCACAAAGAAGAAAGGGCGATAACTCTGCAATTTTTTCAACCTCAGCAATTTTGTCTACCCCGACCACAATTAATAAAGTTGTAACATATGTTGTCATCTTTTTCCAAATAATTTTCTTTACAAAAATCATTAAAAAGTGTATTAAAGCTTAACTACATTCAACTTACTTTTGTACAAAAGTGAATAAAATCTTTTGTCTTTTTCCACGTGCTATCCAATTTCCTATCTTCTTTCTCAAATTTTACAAAAGTAGAAGTTTTGCACAAAAGTAAAACACATCCCCTTTCACACGAGGAAACTGAGTTTCCAGCAACTTTCAGTTTATAGGTGAGAAGGGCAAGAAGTAAGAGGGGAAAATGAAATCTTCCCGGTCAAAGATTTAAGGAGATTATTTTGACATTCCTATTCACATACACAGTATGTGTGTGTTCAACCAAGCTACTCTATAAAGAAACTACAGACAATTATCACGATTTTGTTTCTTCGTGTGAAAGGTACAAGAGATTTTTAAGGAAATTAAAGGAAAACGTCAAAAAATCTCCGACAACTTGTTTCCTCGTGTGAAAGGGGACTTATTTGCAACTTTTTGACATCAGTGTTATTGGAATAACTATATAACTCTGAATGCAATCATTACCACACTTGCACTCAAACTGTATTTATTTATTTTTAGTAAGTACATGAACCATCATTTTATATTAAAATTATGGTACTGCAAATTTTTAAAAGTTATAACAGTTTATAGCCTTATGTTATACAGTCAATAAAAGCCCGTTTTTCTTTGGTGGTGGCGAAGTACTCATGAGTACTTTGCTTATTGATGTGTAAACATCTATACTGGCGGTAGGGTGAAAAAAAACGTAACGTATCTTGTGATCGTGATTGTGATTCTGTGATTGTGATTTACTTTACGTTACGTATGTTTACACATCTTAACCGTGAGTCCCGGCACTCACACTTTTTATTAACAATGGACTGCATAGAATTGATTTCCTAACAAATCTTATCTGCTCGCGCTATAGAGTACTAGATTATCGTTTGCAGGAATTGCGCCATTCAACCATTTTTTTAGGATTGCACCATTGTAGGTACCTATAGAAATATTTCGAAAACTAGACCTCGTAAGATTTTTTGTTTTTCAGTTTCAGAAAGATCTTGAAAAACTTATACTTGTAGAACCACTTGCGAGTGTCGAATGCAGAAATATCGCCATCCAAACAAGTTTTTTGGGTTGAATTTCAAAATTAGATCGATATATAACTGGGGCCTATTTCACAGAACATACATCTCATACATTCCAGAAATGTATGTGACGTAAAATGGGCCCCATATGAGTGGGCTCAAATTTCAATTTTTTTTTAAATTATGCGTTTTCTAAGTTTACGCTTAGCTTTTCTAAAAATTAAAAATTTATAATGAGTCAAATTTGGCGACTACTTTAAGGTACATACATTCATACAATGTATGTGATGTATGTTCCGTGAAATAGGCCCCTGGATGTAAATATTTTGAGAACCAGTACCTACCTATGTTCTGAAATTTTATTTTTCAAGATGTTCAAAATTTTTACACTGCCGAAAGGTCTATGAATTTCAAATTCAGAACTGAAAATCGCAACTATTTACGAGTCTCGATTGCAGAAGCATGTACATAATTCTTTTCCACTTTGTATTAATACCCAGTGGGATAGTGTGGAAGGGCTTTACGAGTCTCGATTGTGGAAATATAGCCTTTTTTTTGAACAATTTTAACTGAATTGGGTCAAAATAAAATAATATAATTTTGAGAAACTGAGATCGTAAAAGCTATTGGTTTTCAGGTTTAGAAAGATTTAATTTTTTTTTTTTAAAACTGCAACCAATTTCAAGTCTTGATTTCGGAAATATTTCTTTTGGTTTGGTTTCTTTGTTTTGAGTAAGGTTTTCAACCCTTTATATTACAGACATTAAATTCAAAGGATTAAACTACTTATGGATATAATACCTACTTATAACCGACACAAAAGTCTTTTGAAATTCAATTGGTAATTTCATGATAACAATCGCTTTATGACTATTGTTCGCCCAATCTCAATAGAATTTTGTGTCTCTTTTTTTAATTTAATTTTTTTTCAATGTACGAAGAAGGCATGGTCTATTTATACGATAATAAGGATTCTCTTTTTGTTGAAAAGCCGTGTCTTCTGACGTTGAAGAGATTTACATTTTTCCTATGTCACTTGCATTTCCTGTGTTCATTCAAATATCATTAGTGATAATTATTCAAAAGAATAATGTTCTTTTCTGCAGAACTTTTACAAAGAACTATTTATGTGTATGTGAAGAAAGAACGACACGATTTTGCATACTAGAAATTTGAGTAATTATAATCAGTACTCCTGCTCCAGGACATGAAACTTATCGTTTTTTTACCTGATGGTTATATTTTGACAATTTCATCCGAAACATATACTGACAGGTAGTCAAGTCGAGCTGAGGTCTGATGCTATAGGAAGACGACGTTCATGCACACGACCTATATATTCTCCAATAAGATATACATAATCCGGCGACGAGCGACGGCCGTTCAGGATTCAGGTATTGTTAAGGAAGTAAATTAATACTCGAATATATCAAAATAATGCACAACCCTAAAATTTAATAATTGCGGCGGCGGATTATCTCATTAAAATTGATATACCAAATACCAGCAGGGAGAAAGCCTGTTGAACTAACGAATAAACAACCACGAGTCGAGTCGAGGTGAGACGAGGGTTGGTTTGTTAGCCAACAGTGCAGCGGCGGCGGCAGTGGTCGTTCGTTGGTCCATATATCCTTTGAAATATTTATAGCATCAGAAAATGTCTGGTGTGAATAGCATCTTCTATATCATCAGAGATCAGATATACTCACTCACTCGGTGATGAGGGATAACGATGTGGTTACTTTGGAAACCTGTGTTTATGTAGGTTTGCATAAAAACATGATAGGTGGGCGGTCTATTGTTGTGGGTTAATTTGAAGGTAAGGTATATATGTTTTAGCCCGATATGAAGACACGCGCTACCTAGATAATTCAATTATTTTTTGAAAAATGAAATTATTCCCACGGCAAATGATAATGATGAAATATGAAACTTTATTCAACATTTTTTTGATGGAGGAACTTTAATATCATAATGATTTGTTTCTATAAACGTATGTAACATATCCGATGTATAGCTGTAGGATATACTAAAGGTTTTTGAACCTAAATTTACGTTACATACATTCAACTGACATGGAATGCTATAATGTAAATATATAATATGACTTTAATTTTATTAAAATAAATTAATTGTTCAAATAATAAACCTACAAAAATTTTAATCTGTACCAGGTACCTACCATATCGTCACCTGAATGCAAGAAGCAGCTAACTCGATTTTTTTAATTTTTGAGGTGTTTGGGTTTTTGATACCTTGAATCAATTCGCATTGTAATTTTTACCCTTTATTACAACCAGTAGCGCAGAAAAAATATGGTGTTATTATTTTATTAGTACCTATATTCTTTGTCTGTTTGCTGTCAAAACCCATAGAAAAAAAAAACAGTCTTGGGGAAATTTGTTGAAAAAAAAGTTACCAAACAGGCATACTATCATGCAAAATATTTAGTCTGAAGAAGAGGCCAGAAGGCGACTTTCTCAAAAACTCGAAAATTGAGTTAGCTGGTTCTTCATTCGTGTGACGATATTTTAAAGCAAGTTTCATTAATGCCTAGGTATTCTATGTAGGTACGAATTATCGATTAAATAATTTAAGTTAAATACCTATATAAAACAAACACTGAATAATAAATTTAGCCGCGTAATACATTTGCGCTGTGTAAACGTCACACATCCGCAGTCTCAATCAATTACTTCTTTCTGAACGCAACCCTGTTTTCCGAACACTTACTTTATTATTTATTTTTATTTTATTTGTTTTACCAATCGAGGAACTATCCAAAGCTATCCGATAGGTGTTGTTGTAATCCCTTGTAACAACACAGCCGATGTAACAACAACCCAACGTATCTAATATATTTTTAGGATATGTTGATGACTATTTGATAGTTTCTCGAATGCAAGGATTCCCTTTCTCACTTTATTTATAGAGCCTTTTTAGAAGACCCTGTTGAGATTTTAACTTTTCACTAATCACTTCAATACGCCATGACGATGATTTTGGGGGTGAGAGCAGTGAGGAACTCTGTCCCCTTCACCCATCTAATCCACACAAAAACGTTTAGTCCCCTTTCACACGAGGAAACAAGTTGCCGGAGATTTTTTTCACGTTATCTATTCACAAAATCGTAGAAATTTTATGAAGTTTCCTTTTAAAGTAACTTCGTTGAACATTTAAAAAAAATTCCTCAATTCGTTGACCGGTGAGATTTCTACTCATGAAAAAATCGATTTTGGTTTTAGGTGCCATATTATGTAGACTGGATGGAATTCGATGATTTTTATGCCTAGGTGTGAGTTTTACCCGAAACAATTTTGTACATGGAAATTTCTACATAGTGAATTTCACCCGGAAATTTCATGTTCGGAAAATTCTCCTTATTGTGAACATTAATTTGGGCGAAATGTTATGCTATTGAAAGCCTAAAGTTGTACTTATTTTTAAGTAGGCGAACGAAATTTGGTTCGGTCGAAACTCACAATAGCTTTTGAAATTCCAGGCGAACAAAAAATTTGAAGGTGAAATATTTTTCGGGTTAAATTCACAATAAGACTGAATATTTCTGTTTTTCAATTCTTTTGACTTTTGTTGTTTCGGGATATGGAATTTAATCCAATTTTAGTTTGAGGCATATTTTCCGAACCAACAAAATTAAAAGAATAAATTTCCATATTAGAGTGAACCTATACTTTTTTATTTTTCAGTGAAAAAACTTCTATTTCCCAGTACGCTATTTCCTAACTCGAATGAAACAAAAATTTCATGTACATACCTACGATGACAATAATTTTTATAAATCGAATTAAATTTTATGTCACTGTTCCAACAATCAGCCCTATTTTGCTAAACGTTTTCGTATTCTGCTATACGCTTGAGATCAAAATAAAATTTTAACTATTAGATTTACTCAAGAACTTCAAAAATAATTATTTATAGTTTTCAAGTCGAAAGATTGAACAGTTTAAAAAATAATTTGTGACAAGTTAAGTGAACATTTCACGTGAATCGAAAAATTCCGTTGGATATGAGAGCTGAATATTCCATATTAAAATGAATTGTTTTTTTGATCATACATGCACAACTCGGCTGAAGATCATCCGAACCAGGTATTTTCGGGCGGACCAGCTAGTTTATATTCAATAAAGAAATGTGTCATCAAATCAACCACAATTTGATCGCCAAATGGTCGTCATTTTTGACGCAGATATTGCTATCGTCAAAATATGCAATTGTCCTGCTTGCACAAAATCTGTTTGATCAACGTCAAACGCTAACGTTTGCAACCATCTTGCAAACGCATTTGACGTTTACGAATACGCTCTATGGCTTTTCAATATTTTTGTCTTCAACTCGAATTGATGATACTATCGAACATATTAAGCAAGACTTATGCAAATTGCGTTATCAAAAATAATGCTTTTCACATAAAAATATCGTTTAGAGTTTACGCCACAGTTGACATTTGCGTCAAAAAGATTTATCAATTGCATTTTTGGCCAAATGACTGTTTCGAAAACAGCCTTTTTAAACTTTTTTATGTTTTTTGAAATGCTGATATCTAGGTATATCTTTTTTAAAAACTTTTAAGTTTCAAGGTTTGAAATATTTTAGAAATTTGTTTTAAAGATACAGCTCTTCCAAATAATCTCATAACAAAAGGGTGTTATACAATTAATGCAAGATTTGAATTTGTTGTCATTTGTGTAACAAAGTGTTGGCAAACTTCAAAATATTGACAGCCGACATTTAAGGGTTGGTAAAAATGTAGCATCACAGGAGAAAACAACGTGTTTTTATTTTTTGTACAATGTTTCAAATATACCTAATGAAAGTTTGACGCCAACAGTTCGAATATTTCGTACAAAGTACATATATGGTCGGAATATTGATTAAACTTTGTTAACTATGAAGAGAGTAATTAAAAACTCAAGGAGACCGGATTTATTTTTTATTGGCTTAATTAATATTGAAGTCAAGGGTCTATGCCAACAAATCTACAACCTCCCGTGCATTAAGAACGAAATTTAACGCTACATCACCCAAATGTATGCAAAATGTTCATTGGAAAATTTCTACAAAAGAGTGCTTAGCGTTTGTGCCAACAAAGCCGTGGAGGCCATTTATCCGATGTGGTATTCCATACATAACCTGTGTACTTTATGAATCTTAAAAAAAATTTTAACGAAAGAAAAAAATCGTGTTGTCTATTTAATTTAAATCTTGTGTACATTTTGGCACACACCTACCAAATTCCATTTTGCTTTCTATTGGTCAACAAGATAAAAAGTGTAATCTCGGATGAAAATCTGAAGTGGAAAAAAGATATAATTATTAATCTATACTTACAGTCATAATAATTGCATTGAAAATAAAGTTTTTATTTTTTTCATAGTTTTTAATGATTTTTTTTTATTTTTTTTTATTTTTGATATTTTTGAAAATAATTTAATATCTTATTTTAATTTTTTTTTATATTATAGTTTGATATAATTATTATATCTTTACATTGCAAAGTTTGAAAGACACCCCTGTACACATAGCGCATTGTACATAATACGATTTAATTTTGGGTTGCCTTTATTTTACTTTAGAAAATATCTCTTTTTTTATTATTATTTACATTAATTTACATTAAAATCTTGATTTTGATTTAATTTTTTTTTTTGATAATGTAATTGATTTACTTATTAACGCATTATTGCTTTCAATTACTTCATATTTTATTTTATTTTTTTTTAACAATTCACTAGGTTTTAAGAAAATGAAAAAATAAAAACAAAATGATGTGCACTGATTCGTCGGAATAAAAATACTACCTACAATACATATACAATATAATATAATCTCTATTAGTTTTAAATATTGCAAAAAAAAAAAGAAATAATTAATATTAAAACATTTTAAAATTATTTTCAAACAAAAATAATAAATATTTCTTTAGTATTTACAAAAAAAAAAAAAAATATATAAATAAAATTTTAATTTAAAGAAAAAAATAATCTTAAAATCATAAGTGCTGATACTCGCTCATATCGTAGAGCGGCATCGAGCCCATCACACTATGCAGATGCGAGTACGCTACTGAAAGGGGCGCCATCTGATGGCCCACCCCTGATTTTTGCGATGAAAGTGACAAGCCACCACCGGCCGCAGCAGCAGCTGCCGACAATGCTCCTCCACTAGACGCCACACCCACCAGCGATGCATTAAGATTGCTAATCGCTGACAGGTTGTTATTGGAGTGACCACCACCACCGCTATGATGGTGAGGATGATGGTGATGTTGCTGCTGCTGCTGCTGTTGTTGTTGCTGGTGGAGATCGGCGGAAGAGCTTGCTGAACCACCACCACCATTACCACCACCTGTGGATCCACTGGTCGTGTGATGACCATGGCCGTGATGGGCTGTCGTTGTGTGATGGTGGCTTGCTGGTGATAATTGTTGCTGTTGTTGCTGATGGTGATTCGTTGTGTTGTGCTGTGAAGACTGTGCGGAGGATTGTGAGTGTTGTTGCAACATTGAGCTTGGTCCTTCCATATCTGAATCGCTTGAAGAGTCCAAATGCTGTTTGTCCGAGGTGCCACTGTAAAATAAATACAAAATAATGAATGGAATAAATTTGATTAAGTAGGAAATGGAAAAAAAAATATTTATTCGATCAATAAAATTATTCACAATAGGTGAAGCAGTGATTGAGGATTTAAAACTTTAGTATTGTAATATTTTTTTCGACAGCGCATAGGCCAAGCGTGTTTGTATGTGTGTGAGCAGCACAAAAAATACTAATTCGATCAATAACAATTCAAAATTGATGAAATATGTTAATTGAGTGAAATTTTAAAACATTAGTAGGTAGGTAAGTACTGTGATATTTTTTTCGACGGCACTGGCACAAAGGAGTGTGACGTGTTTGTAGTGTGTATGTATGAGCAAAATTCTCTGTTCTCTACGCAGGTAAGATTGCACTGGAAATAAAAGCATGTAGTATTTACAAGTGCCTGCATTGTAAGACTTATGGAATGGAATATGGATATTTCGAAATTTTGCCATTATTGCTGCTAAACTGCCTCCAACTACTTATTTTCACGTCTCTGTACTTTATCTCACTCCCACTTCATGGCAAAAAAGAGATGGTGAAGAAATGCAGGATTTTTTTAATTTTATTTTTTAAATTTGTCGATTTTTGTTGGCGATTTCTATATCCTCTGTCTGTACTTTAAATTTTTTTTATACAATAAAAATTTTTCTGTAATTGGAAAATACTTTTTAGATAAAATATTACTTTTGTGATCAACTAGCTCAAATTATGTTTTTTTTTGTTTTAACTACTGCTGAACGTCAAAGTGAGTCGCTGGTGTTCAAATTAATTTGTGTCTGCACAATAGAAGTGGGATTAAATCAAAAAAAGCCGAAGAAGGAATTCCAATGTGAACATCGTCTAATGAATTAAACCTCGCCTTAAAAATAAAAACATAAATCTTGTCTTCTGTCTGGTAACTCCCGAATTTAAGCGTTCGCTGACAGTTTGAACTCTTAACTCAAAAATATAATTGGTGTGTACATAAAAATTATATCTCAGTGAATTTTCTCACTCAAAACGTGAGCAAGCGAATCCAAAATTTTTTTTCTCCGAGTTTTGACAGCAAAGCTGAGAAATTTTGCTGAGGAATCCTTTTCATGTAACTGAGATTGCTGAGATCTCCGAGATCTCATTTTCCTAAACATGCCCAATATGTCTGTTATATATTATGCGTCAAGTTACAAAGTGTCAAATTTCATTGGATGATGACAATACGTCAGAATGATTTCAGTGCTATAGGTAGTTGCACTAGCATCAAATTTACGACTGAACTGATTGCAATTTATGTATCTAATGCCTCATTTACACGAATGGCAAAATACCATTTTAGCTGCCAAATACAAGCCATTTTTCTTTTCATCGTGTAAACGCTCTAAATACTGGCATATATTTGCCATAAAAAACTGGCAGAGAAAATTTGGCATTGAATGCTGCCATAAAAATGACATTGTGTAAACACTTTGCTGGCGCCATTTTACAAATTATGCCATATTCGAAAAAGAATGAACATGTTCATTCTTTATTGGCAAAATGCCATTTTAAATGTCAAAATGTTGAATATTGACGGCAGCTTTAAAAGGGATTATTTATTAATCAACAAAATTAAAATTGTAAGTAAATAGAAAATACAAGTTTTAGTTTTCAAAAAATATACTAATAAATTAATATTTAGGAAATTCAAAAGACACGGAACGGAACAAGGTAAAGAAATTAAAAAGGCAGCTCGCAATACAAAAGTCGAGAGGAAGTGGGTGCCACAAGAGGAACGGCTGCTTGTTGAAATGGTTGAGGCTCGGGAAAACTTATGGAATTTTAGTTCCCCCGATTGTAAATTCGTTCCCCCGAATGTAAATACATTATTTCTTTCCTTGTATTATTTTATATAGATAGACTTTTAGCTTCCACTTAAAATATATTTCCACCTTATTTCCACTTTTTGTTTCGTTTATTTTTGTGTGAACAGAAAACAGACGCTAAACAAATAAACTCCATGCGAAACACAATACGATATGCGACTTACGAGTTGAAAGGATATAAAAACTGTGCTTCCAAACTTTTATTTTTGATGAATTATTTTGAAATGTCATAGGTAATTCTTTTAAAAAATGTATCCGTTTGACATAATGATTTAATTTACTAATATTTCTGATTAAAGAGAGAAAAGTTAGGAAATTTTATAACATTTATGCATATGCAAGAGAAAAGTGATGGATATACAATATAGATAATATATCGGTGCTACCAAATAAACTATATTGATTTTGATCTTTCTTTTTTTGGTATAATTCTATTTTAAGCGTTTTATTAAACTTAATTTATTGAAAATATTCAGTGCTGCCAGTTGTTTATTTTTATTTTCCTGTAAGATATTTATATCTTATTATAATAGCTAGAAATTGATAGTAAACCAAAGAAGTAACAATCCAAGTAAAGTTATTAGGAACATCAACTTCTTAATTTTGATAACTTTGACGAAAAATGTCTGACAAAAATAGCCACTTCAAAATTATTCATATACTCTTATACCATACACAACACCTCAAACTGCTGCTCACAACTACACACCTTTTTTGTGTTCCATTTCCAATTTGAGTCGCTGCTCGACCCTGTGTAAACACAACACAGGCTGTGTGTACATTTATGGCTAGGTACTTTACACACAGTCCAAAAAAAAAAAAAAAAAAAAAAAACTCCCTCCCGGGTTATACATAAACGCACTCGCTCGTGTTTGCCATGAAAAGGCAGTAAAAACAGCAGCAAATGAAAGAACAAAAACACACGCGGAGAAGATGAAGTAGAAGCTATTACGACAGTGCTGCCCCTCGTTTGTATATGAAAAAGTATCAAATTACCTTTCAAACATACTACACACACACACACACACATACACATTCATTGCTGTTTGACAGAAGTGGCAGGCAGACGGTATCTGTCGTGGCGACTTTCAGTCCAGAGAGAACAGAAAATGTCAATATTGCCAAATGTTTTTTTTTGCGGGAATTCGGTCATGTGTACGAATGTTATAAGGGTGAAAGCAGAATATCTACACTGCATGAACAATATTCTAGCTATTAGCTGTCATAAAACAACAACAACAAAAAAAGAATTCTGAATGTGCGCTATCATGACACATAGCAGTATACAATTAGATATTATTGGGTGGCTTCCGTTTTTCGTTTCCTTCTTTTATTATATTTCTTCTCTCTCTATTTCAAAAAAAAAAACAAAAAAATTCATAAAGGGTCAGAAAAGGATAACGAGGCGTGTTCCTTTTGATTAATTTAATAAATCCTGTTTTACAAAACATTTGATTATGTGCTTGTAATGGATGCAAATTGGCGGGTGATGAAAATCCCGTTGGGACTTTTTGAAATGTTATTTCTTCAACAACAAAAACAACCATCATATCCGGTTGCGGTTCTCCGCACTTTTTATTTTCAGAACAGAAAAAAGGGGATGACGCTGTAGATGAATTCTCGAGAGGATTTTTACACTTTGGGGAATACATATTATTGTATAGATTGTAGACAACAAGATGACATTTGAGACGATGATTTTGTAGAAAGTGTGCTGCTTTTTTCTCGACTGTGCTCTTGTTGCTTGCTCCTGTTGCCTGTTGGTGTCAATAAATTTTTATTTAAGTGGCTTAGGATTATTATATTGAAAGAAAACATTCTAAGGATTAGGTATATATATATAGAAATGGTCGGTTTATGAAGTTTATTGCTTGTAGGTGAGCTTGTTCGACGTGTGAATGCAGTTATGGGATGTGGTTTGTCTCTTGGGAATTTTAATGATATTGACAATTAATTATTGGTTGAGTTGAAACAGTTGTTGTTTTTATCGTTTGAGTTTGACAGTTAAATAAAGAGTGGCAGATGTCAATAATTACAAGTTGTAATTTGTATATTTTGGGATTCCCTGGATCTTCCGAAGGTATAACTATGTACCTGAACGGGTGCATCTTTAAGAGGTTCGGAGACATTTTCCTGTCGAACTTCATATTTACTGTCGGGAAAAAAAATCTGTTTTTTTTCTACTTGTAAGCTATTTATATCTAACCAGAATCATGTTTTATAGTAAAAATTAGACAGACAATTAAATCAGACGTGTAAATCCAGCAGAAGATTTTAAACAAATGAGTTATGATCTACAGAGTGTTGCAGAGGCAGAAACATCGGTTTTTGAAATGGAATGAAACTCAGTATGATTGAAAAAAAAATTATGTTATTTTTCCATATTGTACCAACAATATTAACCGTTTAAGTTTACATTGTTTTAAATAAAATTTCGGCAAAATGACACCCTCCCGAATCGATATACAGCTGAAGTCCTTGAAACCGTAATTTGGGGGGAATTCGATGCGGGTGTTATGTTTAAGGGATTTTAGGCCACCAATTACATTTATAGCGAGTTAAGATGACCGGGAAGTCTTTGGGTCGAGTTCAAGTACCATTTCTTCCAATGCCAGGAAAAAAAATCCTAGATCACCGTGACTGCCCAATCATTTTCCCCAGAAAAGTAATACATAATCTTAAAGGTGCATAGGGATATCATAATACTGTCACCTAACCCAGATTATAACGAGAAAAAGTGTAAGAGGACTAATAGATACAAAATAAAATATTAAAAACTTCTGTTGGGCGCCACTTAAAATCAATAACATTTTGTTAATGTTGCCTTTCATTATATCAAATCATTATAATATTGTACAAACGCAAGATCCAACGTTTCAATTTGTTTGGGAAATGGGTTTCTATGCGGGTATGTTAACAGGTTAACTGTAAATCGAATATCTGATGATTGCCAGTATTTATAAAAAAAAAACACATAAGAATGTTTGGAAGAATACACAACTACACAACAAGGAAAATATTCTATTCATAAGTGTGTGACCTAAAAGAAAAAAAAATGTTTTTACATGTCGAATTTTGTCCAAGTATCTACAACGGTTGGGCACCACTTAAATAAAGGAAATAATTTCTTTTTTTTAAGTTTACACAGGTGAAAGAATTTCATGAATTTCGTAAAAATAACACTACTTGGCGGCCTTCATATATCTAACTGAGCTGAGGTAAAAATGCGTGCAAAGTTGATGTGCAAAAGCTGAATTTTAGAAAAGCCACAGAGAAAACGTCAAGTTCAAAAAAGGGCATGATCAAAACAAATTTTAGATCTTGAAGAAAGAAACAAATAAACAGTCAGTGAGACAATGGGAGACACGAACAAAACAAATCATCATATCATTTACAAGGCTAGTGTGATTGATAACCAACATAATTTTTATTTTTTATCGAATTCATAACAAACCCTTGCTTATTCCATGATGGCATCCCTTGCTCCATATTTTATTTCCAATCTAACACCAAAACCACAAAACAAGTATCAATCCATTGCCATAGTCTGTTGTTTTTTTTTAAATGTGGTCAACGAAATGCTTCATATGAAGCCCATCATCAAACGTCAAAATTCAAAGATATAATATCGGATTTGTATATTATGACATGTGCGTACAAGCGACCTTATACCAAACAAAAGCCTTTAATTTACCACACAGAAATTTAGACATAATAAGAAGCTATGTCTTTCTTAAGCTTAATTTACAATATAAATAATAATTATAATCAGTATAATCATTGTTTTAGTTTTATTTATTTGTAAAACCAACAAAATGTTCGTCTCGTGTCTGCACAGGGTGTTCCATTTATAAAATAATAATGATATTGATGATGGTGGCAAAAAGATAAATAGTGTATAAAGTAAACTCAGATATACGACCACCACCGATGACGCCAAACGGGGAACACGACGACGACGCGTCGCTCGTCGCTCGTCGATGATGAAGATGGCCTCCGTAAAAACCACACCGCAAAATTATGGCCACATCATCCAGTGCACTGAGCTGCCATTGCGCTACCACTATATAAAATACAACAACAAAAACAACAACTTACAGCAACAGCAGCAGAAAAGAGGCACATTGTTGATGCGGTGGTGTGGGGTATATCAACCATTGAGCGCTGTTGGTCTCCCTGGACTGTGTCGGTAATTTGATATTCGATACGCCATTAAAACTTGTAAAATTGAATGAAGCAGTCTTCTTTTCTGATGTATCAACGTTCGTTCATATATATCTATAGCTATATATATGCATGGATATTGTTTTTTTTTTTTCATATATGGAGGCAAAAAGACACACACATAATAATATTTATGGTGGGGCTCTATCATCATTATCACGGACGAGATAGCAGTGAAAAATACAAAAATAATAGGTAACCAACCAGACTATATAGCTAACTTACTGCTTTTAACTGGTAGCTAGGCCACGGGTTCCAAGACATCGCTTGCCATATTCGTTGAAATAAAAGTTCAATTGTAACATCTTCAGAGATATGGTTGCATTTATTATCTTCATCATTTACTATTATTAATTGTTTTCTGGGCTGATGGTGCCTTTGACGCGCAGATCATTCATAGCAAATGTAATTATTACAAAATAGCGACATTTAACAGATAACTTTATTTTTTTTATAAAATGTTTTCAACAGTTTTGGAAGAAGATACAAATTAAAAAGTTATATGTTCTTTAATGTACGTCATTTTGTTAATAAATGAGAACACACCAGGACTAATGAACCGAATTTTTGATTTTTCAGAACTTTTTTAGCACCTGTGTTGGGCGCCACTTTTGTTTATAAAATGTTTAGAACAATTTTGAAAGAAGATAAAATGTAAGAAGTCATATGATCTGCGTTGAGTGTCATTTTATTTATAAATGAGAGCACTCCACGACTTATAAATCGAATTTTTGATTTTTCAGAGCCGTTTTGGCACTTCATTTGGGCGCCACTTTTTTTCTGAGCAATAGCAGATGGAATTTTGCGTTCCAAGGAAATTTAAGAAGAGGTCGCAAAAACTGGTGGTAAGGAACTTACTTTTAAGAAAGAGAAACATTAATGTAGAACTTGCATTGTTGGTTCAAAAACTTAACAGAGACAATCAATATAAGCAATTCAATTCAATTCAATTCAAAGTCCAAGGTTGCCGGGACTCATTGCTTGAGGTTTATATCCCTCTACTATTAGAATACGTTAAATTTTTGAACACAGGTAACAAGTTTGTAATTATGTGTTCTTAATCTTGCAAACTCATCATCGTTTTTGAATAATAAAAAAAAACGAAAGTCAGACCCCAGGACTATCTCTAACACCGGTAAATAAATTTTGCAAATTATTTTTGTAATGTTTGCCGTCGGGAAATCAAGTCGAAGAAAAATCCTATAAAACAAAAAACTAAAAAGTGCGACGTAACAGAAAAATTCATCTAACCGTTTTCAAATACTCATAAACAAACAAAAATGGTTTAAGTTTTTTTTTTTTTTAATGTATCATTTATTTAAATTTAAATAATACTTTTTCGCTATTAAGTAAGGAATGCAGTGCAAAATTTGTAGTAAAATATATCTGATATATATAGTAACCGAGATAATTTTGATCCATCTGAACTAAAATGGCGCCCAATAAGAAATACCAGCTCATTCTCAAAGGAAACATTTATTAATATAAATATAGTGAAAAATGTTATATTAACAAATGTTTCCTTTTAGAATGAGCAAGATAAGATAAAATTAAAATCGCTATGATGAGCTAAAATGGCGCCCAATAAGAGAAACTTGCATTCCTTATGAATGGAAATTTTTGTTGATTTTTCACTGCTGTTCAAAACTCAAAAGTAAAGAATGCAGCGCAAAGTTTTTAATGAAATTCCCATGCTTTTCGTCACCTAAACTTGAAATTATCGCGATTGTTCTGATCCATCTCAACCAAAATGGCGCCCAATAAGAAAAACTTGCTCATTAGTCATTCTATAAAGAAACTTCTATTGCTATAATATTTTTCTACATTTAATTAAAAGAATTAATTCAGCGTAAAGATTATAGTGATTTCTGATAATATTAAAATCAGCGCGATCATCTAAAATGGCGCCTAATAAGAGAAACCTTCATTTGGGATAAAAGGTTTCACTACTGAACAAAGGGAAAGGATACAGCCCAAATTTCGTAATGAAAATTCCGATACAATTTAGATACAGCTGAAATTATCCCGTTAACTATGACCTTTCTGTGTTTAAATGGCGCCCAATGCGATGCATTTCAAAACTTTATTTAGTTTTTGTTTTAATTATTTTTACAAAGAAGTATTTAATTTAATTTTAAATGACACCTAATACCTGATACTTTAAATCCTAATAGTTATAGGAGAGTTTTAAGGAAATTTTTCAAGTTAATTTGTCATTATGTCTAATAAACCTTTAATTAGTTTTAGAACAAACAAAAAATATATAAACAAACACACAAGTACTTCATCGCAAATATTTTCACAATTTATGACAAAATTTATATACAAATGTACCATTAGTCACACTAAAAACAAATTAAAAGTAAGAACAACTTAACTTTCAACCCTTATTACGCTATTAAGTATTTTCGTGCTTGACATTCACATTGCTATAGATAAGATATTCTTACCGAACAATGACAACCTTTTTTTCGAGACAACGAGATGCGCAACAAAGTAAACGAAGCCAAACAATATTCTAGTGCTCCTCAATCTGCACTCGAAAAACATGTGAAAGTCATTTCACCATAACTGCCGGGAACCACCACCACCACTAACACATCATGATGCCGGATGTATACTACACTTCCAGAATGATCAGAGAGCAGAGCAGAGGGTAGAAGGGCTTAAAATGTGAACTTGGTTGCCACCGCCTTTTGTTTTACACAATAACGGCGACGACGCAAAATAAACAGTTATAAAAGGAAATGGCAAATGGCTATTTAAACATTCCTTTCAGCCAGGAATTCGATGGATGTTGGTATATAATATAAATTCTCGGAACGGGAGTATAGATTGTGGTAATATATAGTGGTGCTTTCTTCTTCTTCTTTGCCAAACCCATTTTGACATTGCCCCCATCTGTCAAACGCTCAACTTGCTTTGTGTATGGTTTAGGTATATGTACGTATATTGTACATACTCGAACGTTTGTCGCAAAAGCTATACATACACTCTCTCTCTTTCCCCAAGAAGCCTCAACGAAATACGGTTTATTTTTGCGCCATCCACCACGACGAAGCACAAACACAACATAATAATATAGTGGTTCCTTCGCTATCATTCCCCCTGATGCCTGATCCACCGCATGATGGGTCGTTGTTTTGTGTCGTCATCGTCGTTGTCGCTATATACCTTCGTCGTCTCCGCTTCGCCGCCGCTGTCGTTCGTCGTCATCATCGTAGGTATGCATTAATACCCCATTATTATTGTATAGTGCGGAGAGAACCGAGAGAAGATATCAAATTTCAAGAAAAAATTGTTCTTTTTTTGTTTATCATTCGTTAGTTGAGTTTTGTAGTCTCTATCTCTCTGAATAACCCTTGGGATAAATACCTCTTCAATAGAGAAGCTTGCGAACGGTTTTAGTGTTGATTTTTTTTTTTTTTCTTTGATTTTTTTTTTTTTTTTTAATAATATTATTGCGCATTGGCCTTAAACGCATTGACAGCTAGGCAGTCAGAGAGGCACACAGAAAGAATGAGGGCTTCTTGCATATAGCCAAACAAAACAAAATGAAAGAACAGAAATGTACTAGGTAGATGGGTACCTACCTACCTACCTACTGAAACGATAAAGTTAAGGTGAATATTAATCTGGATAAATGTATGTTGTGTATTGCAGTGAATAAAATTAAGATGAAAAGCCGAAGAAGTTGATTCTTAGGAGAGATAACTTAAATGGCTTCCTTTTTATCTAATGCAAATTTTTGTATAAAAAAGGGTGTTCCGGTTGGAATAAATAGGTGAAAATTTTTATTGTTATACTGTTGTAAACGATGTGCAAGAAAATAATGACTGATCGGTTTGTATATTCATATACCCTGTTTATATGACTAATTGTTGAGCACTAATTTAATTTGTAGTGAACACAGTTTAGACGAAAATTCACAAACACTGATTATGGAAAAGAAGGAACCCTAATCTCTAAAAAAACAAAATAAATGCCAAAGAATGTAGGTCCCGCGTTGGGCGCCATTTATGTAAGTCTTAATGTAAGTGCAGGTTCTATATTTAAGATTAATAAAATTCGGAAGAATGTCTTCTATTTATGTGAAGTGATGCAGAGATTTTAGTTGTATAACAAACCAAATATATAAGAACATTTTATGTTGAGCCTTTTTTTCTGTGAATGTTATCGTATAACTTAAGATTAAATGTAGTAAATAAAAGGAAAAAACTGGTTCCATTGTTCGGAAAGTCTTAAAATATTCAAAAGTTCTTAAGCTGTGATTAGACGGTCCACGCAAATGTTCAACGCATTGATTATCTGACTTAAAAATGAAGTGTGGTATCGGCAACTTAGAATATCGTCAATGCGTTGCAGCTACGTTAACACGAATTTATCTTCTGTTTATGTTGAATGATTTTATTTAGATTTTAATTGTCTGAAAAACCAAATATATTAGATCATTTTGTAAACTTACGTTGGGCGCCATTTTTTCGGTGAAAGTCATCACTTAAGATTAAAAGAAGCAAATAAAAAGAAAAATCTGGTTCCATTGTTCGGATTCTTTAAATATTCAACAATTTTTAAGCTATGATTAGACAGACCACGCAAATGTTCAACGCAACGCTGCCTGACTGCCTGACTTCAAAATGAAGTCGTGTGATCGCCAATGCAGAATACCGTAAATGCGTTGGGGCTATGTTGACACGAATTTTAGGGTCAACGCGTTAATTATTTTGTGTGACCGTATAACTACCCTGCCAAGACAGTTAGAAAACATCGGCAGACTGCTCGTCATCGCGTTGACTGTATTGCAACGTTGGCACAATAGAATTTTCTGTCGCTTCAACGCATTCTTAGTTAACATTCACCTAGGTCTTATATTATAGGTCTTTATAGAGGATTTTTTAATCCATCGACATTGTAGCCATCCAACGATAAAGTAGACTTGATAGCTTGGCAAATAGGCAACTTATTAAATTTTGACGCATACAAAATATTTCGGTCCAAATGTCATGCAAAAGTCTTTAAATTGAGTTTTTCCGGAGCAATTTTTGTTGGCTTTATTTAATCAATGGACATCGCACCCATTCTTCAATGGAATTTAAAGTTTAAAGCTTAACAGGTAGATAAGAAACTACATTTGGAAGTAAATCGAATATTTCGATCCAACTGTCACCCAAAGAGCACTAAGACACCTTTTTCCGGAGCAAAACATTTAATATAAAAAAGTGTTAAATATTTTAGAGGTTTCTGATTTACGAATTTCCTTTTAATTTGATTGCGTAAACATTTAGCAGAATTGCGTTGTAGTTGTTATGTTTATTGGCAAATTCGATTTACTTTGATCGTCAATAAGCAAAAACACTAAGATACGAATAGAATTTTATAGAGAACTCTTACTTTTATTATTACTATACGTTCCCAGAAGAATATATTCCAGTGTGGAAGCGAAAACACTTAAATACGAAAAGATTTTTTTAGATTTAAAATACTTGAAAACTCTCCATTTGTTGGGCGCCATTTTTGTCGCTTTTAAATTCAATAAAAACGAAAAGAAGCCACGTTCCCAAAAGAATAATATATTCCAGTTAAAAATATTGTCATTTAGTGTGGAAGCAAAAACACTTCCATACGAATAGATTTAATAGGTTTTAGATTTAAAATACTTGAGAACTCTAGTTTTATTGGGTGCCATTTTTGGCGCTTTTAAAATTAATAAAGACGAAAAGAAATCACGTTCCCAGGAGATTACATTTCAGTTGAGTTCAGATCGAATAATCCATTTATTTAAATCTTTTATACATAAAAACCTTGTCAACCATTTAAAATGTATAAGCAATTATAAACAAGTCCCAGAGAATACTTTCATTTTTCTCATTTTTAATTACTTCATGTTTCAACCTTATAGAAAACCCCAGTAACGAATCAATTTTTACTGCATCTGTAAAATGTCAGTAATAAATTTCAAATTGAAAATATTGTAATTACCATCGTGAAATGTAACCACAAATCTTCCTCCTGGACATTCTGAATAGTATAAATTATATTATATCCAAATCCAAGAATCAATTCTCTTCACCTAATTTTTCTCATTCCGTTTATTTATAATATTCCCAATAGTTTCTCAGCAGATCTTAACTGATTTTAAACTATCGATAGTTCTGATAAAAAGAAAAAAAAAACGAAGATTCATCGAAGGTAATTCTCATATCAGGTAGATTCATGGCTATAAGTAAACAGCAATAGCATCAGAAGTCGTCTCTTAGGTATGGCTCTTGGCCAAGCCAGGATGCATCTTACATACCATGTATATTGAAATGTGCGTTTTGCGGCTGCTGTTGCTGCTGCTGCTGCTTGCTCACAACATATAGAACTATAATCAAATGAGAATTTATGATCAACACCTTTGAGATGATGATGACGAGATAAAAAAAAATGTAATCACACAAAACGAGGATCATCGTGTTTCTTACGCATGCTTAGTGGGCAGGGTCGTATTTGATCTGATGGGGGCCTTAAGGTAATTTCATTCAAATAATATTGTTGTTAAACATAAATACGAAACAAAATGCTTTAAATTCCTAATTTGGTCTCAAATAGTCTAACAATGCAAATTCTTTAAATTTGATGTTCATTTAGAAACTATTTCACCAACCGCACTGCACGAATGTTAACTGCATATTCAAAATCAATTAAAAATAACAAAACTTTCTTAGACTTAAAAGAGTTTTTATATGAGAATACACTCGGAATAAAACCGGCAAGGGTATTCGATCTATCGCATTTAAATATTGGAAGTTTTAAGAAAACAACACAACAGTATTTTTTCACCACAAGCTTAGTTATCTCCTCAAATTGGGTTCTCAACTTTTGAATTAATTTAAGTCTACTTACAATATCGGAGTAGCAAAGATCAACGAAGCTTCAAAATTTATCCGGAATCAAATTCATATTAAAATATTTCCGATTCAAGGCCTCCTCGTGAACAAATACGCTCCTGTATTTATAAATATCCCCATAGCCATCGTCACACAAACTTATCATTTCAAGAGCCCCCTCTTATATACATATATTTGTTCCATTTTTATTGTGTGTTTAATTCACTTGTAAGGCACAAAAAATAAAGGATATACACACCTTTACAACCTGGACTTGGAGACACCATCGTCATCATCACAATATTATACTATCATGTGCCCTCGGCAAGGTTTTATTTTAGTTGCACTGATCCACAGAGCATTTGGTGGTGTCTCTCAGTTGCAGGCTCATTTGTACGTGTTATACGGGTATTTTATGGCCCGATCCGAGACCGATTTCAAATGAAACAAACATTTCAGATGGTGATCTCTCAGAATCTTCCACCTGTGTTTTGTGTTTTACCATTGCCCATCGCTACAAATGTTTCATTTCATTTTCCTCTTTGGACTCCCAAGTCCACACACAAGTTTTATATTATAAAAAGACGAAATCTCCATCTGATTGGAATTTCAAGATAAACATTTTTGACAAATTATCGGGGTTTCCTCGCTGGAATTGGGATCGCGTGCGCGATCACTATAGGGGGATATGTACGAACGAGTATGAAACGAGCATTGCATTCACAACACAAAAATAACATCAGATTGTATATAATATGGACAAAAGACTGGTGCTGGAGGATTTAATAGTATGACAATGACGACTGTATACTTTACCTACCGCACCAAGCTTGTTGTAATGATGACCTTTGTTTTGGTTATTCCAGTTGTCATTTAATAGCCTGTCTTGTCTATTCGACAGGGGGTTAATGGTTTGTCGTATGTCAAGTGATTTCTAAGAATAGGTTTATGGTCCAACTGATGGGGATGATGGCATAAGAGTGATGTGGTTTGGTTTGGGTATATCATCGTTTTTATGGATGAGGGATTAGCTGTATATCACTTGAATGATTCAGCTTTGTTTTTGTTTTCGAAATTCTATTACAATTAAATACTTCTAATGTCAAACATTATGTAGAACTAAGTTCTGTTAGATTATAAAAGGTCTGTTTCTTTACTTCCCAAAACTGCCAATTTTGACTGATTCTAGACGAATATTATTTTTTTTTTGTATGGACTTTGACAGAACTTTGAACTAAAATGCATAAGGGAAGTAAAAAAACAGACTTTAATTGAATTGGGGAGTCCGAGAACTGTCAAGGGTTATCGCTAGAGTTTTGTCTAACATTTTTGATTCATAAAAATTTTGATCATTACTTTTTCTATTCACAGTTTATCGAATTTTTATTTTTTATTTTTAACGTTGTTTTATTAGATTTGCTATTTCACTTTGTTTTTCAACTTTCAATTATTTTATTTTGTTTTGCTGTACATTTGTATTACAATTTGCAAAACATAGGTACATAGATACAATTCCAAACCATGTTTCTATCTTGTTCAGCAAAATTCCAGTCCAACACTCGAACACTCCGCGCGCCATATATGTTCGTTTTGTTTCACTTCGTGTTTAGTTCGAATTCTGATGGAAGAATTTGTTTTTAAGTTTAGCCGCAGAACTTGGACCTACCATATGACACATATAAAAATAACTCCACACTCCAGAAAGTTGCTAATGCGATTAATGTGAGATTGTTTTTTTTTTGTTGATTTAGACTGAGCGGAAAACACGGCTGGTGGTGGTGGTGTTTGGCTCACAGGTCTTGGACATGGATTTATTCTTGAAACAGCGTTGCCACTTCAATAATATTTTTTTGGATAGCAGATTTAAAAAAGTATTCAATATTTTAAAGATTTCAGAAGGTCGATACCTCGTTTTGGAGTTTTGTGTTGACTCAGAATCTTAGGTTCGTCAAATTCAAGATTCGTATAAGTAGTACGATATAGATATATAAAAAGTAAGATTTTTGTAATTAAAATTATATTATATGTAAATGAAAAATCGTTTTTTTTTAAATTTTACATTTGTCAGTTGCCACAAAATAATAGCTGTCATTTTTGACATTGACACATTCGGAAATGTACGTATGACGGTGTACACATTGAACTGCCTCCGCCAACTTTTTTTGACGTCTCTTTTCTTTATCTCACTCCCACCTCATGGCTAGAAGGAGGTGGCTAGGAAAGACATCTCTTTCTCGCCATAAAGTGGTAGTGAGATAAAGTACAGAGACGTCAAAAGGAGTCGAAGGAGGAAATCTAATGTGAACATCGTCTTTCGAATCAAAAAGAAGTTAGAACAGTCCGATGATATTAATAATGAGTTGCGATGAATACGACATAAGTGACGATCTAAACACAACCTCGGCAGAATATGTCCATACAATTTTTTGTTTGGCACTACAAGTGGATAAGGTACAGTTTCACAATCGAAGTAAGTGACACTTAAGTGCAAAATATGAAAAACGAATGCCAATTTCACAGTAGGCGTGTTTTTTTTGTCAGCCCGAAGGAAATATTTTCGTGGCTTAACTTAAGCACGGAGAAAAACTGTATTACCGGCGGGAATTACATACTTGTTATCGATAGTTTGTATGGAAAATCCATTTTTTTTTGTAATAGCGTCGAAATCGTTTTTTTTTAACCAGTTCCCTCCGGGTTTGGAAAAAAACACGTCTAGTGTAAACTTATCGGAATAAGTGATACTTAAGTCATATTAGCCACGTAAATACCACTTACTCATCAGTAAAACTGCGCCTAAAAAAAGTACATCATTGATGTTGTCCAAGTAGACATTACCTTATTTTCACAATGACAGTCCAAAGTGGCGTGTTCACTTAGCCACTAGTTTAAAAATGGGTGTCTTCACTTTTAAATTCAACGTGACATTTTGCGCTAAACTGACTATTAAATTAATTGTTGGCATAATTCATTATTTAGAATCCACTTATATACTTAAAGGCCCAACTATAATAGGCTTAAGCAAACATAAACTAATGTCAGAACCCATCGAAAAGTTTGCTTAAGTTTCAGAAAGTCGCAGGGATAGCCATAATAACTTACGCGCGCAAAAGCATCTGTCAAAATGTGTATTTTGTATGTGTTGAACCGTATCTGTCAAATTCACTTATGCGCTGAGCGAACCGGACCGCTCTTGCTTATGTTTGGTTAATTGAGAGAAACTTAGAAAAATTGGACGAAACGGAGCTGGACTCCATTATGGCTACTCAATAGGAATTTCATATATTCGCTCGTTGGCTTACGAGTGCATAAGCTAGCTCATGCCTATTATAGTTGGGCCTTAAGTCATCTCAATATTTGGTCATTGATTATTAGGCTCACTTTCTTTTCTTTTTTTTTTAAGGAACAACCCTCATTTGATGACAAACTTTAATTTTGTAAAAAAGAATATTTGACTATTTCTTTTGTAATTTCAACAAAGTGGCAACGCGCATACTTGAACTTTGTGACTCTGGAAGTGTGTTTTGTTTTAATTTGTTGCCTTTTCTTGATGTGGGACCAAAACCAAAAAACAAATTGTATATAGTACTCGCTTGACGCGTATTGTATATATATGCATGATGCTTATTAGCGCGTTGATTATTGTTTTTTCTTTAGTTTTTATTGGCTTTTTTGTTTTTATTATTCCATCCGCATCCATGATGTTTGTGCTGGCCTGGCTGGAGGGAGTATAGGCTAAATGAGATAAGGTCTGCTGCTGCGGCTGCCTCCGCTGTGACCACATTGTGTTGTGGGCTATTAAAAGCAAAGATTCAGATACAAAATACCATCGCGCAGAACGATTTAAGATGCAGAAGAACGCGATAAGCTGGATTTAAATCGTCTTTTCAAAAGATAAACATTTGAGAAGTGAGAGCTTGGGAAGGGGCGGCGTAGCAGGGGGGACTCGGAGTTGTTGTTGTTGTTTTTTTTTATGATGAGTATTTAATTTTATAATCCTATAAAGAATTGGATTATGGTGGTGTTGCATTTTATATCACACATTGAGTTGCTTTGGAAACGATTCAGCTAATTGCGATGATGTGTCTTTATTGAGAGACTTGTTTTTTTTTTTTCTTTGTTTTTTTTTTATTATATTATTAAGTTAGGGGGACCTATAATCGTTTAAGTATAAAAGGCTAGGTGAGGGTACTTGAATATGCATCCCTTTTGACCCCAAGATATCGATATGTGGAGAATCATTTATTTTTGGATTTATAAATTTAAGTAAAGTCACATGTATACTTTTTTTTACTGATTTTGATAAACAAATGTATTTTAAAACACAATTTCAAATCAAATTTGTTTTATTTTATAGACATAATAACCATTGTTGTTTGGTTAAATCGCATATCAATATGGTTTCGTGCTGTTATATGCATTTATGGATTGATAATAGGCTAATCAATTTCATCTTTGACTTTGAGACCATTGACCATTATGGAAAAAACATATTATGTATGTGATTTTTCCAATAACGGTTTCTTTATGTGAAAAAGTTATGGTAATATTATAATATGATTTCAGCATTATTGTTATGGCTATTTTAACTGTAATAAAAAAATTCATTTCCTCTTGATAATAGCTTCGCACATTTTAAATAAATCTAATAGAAGTATAATGCGGGTAGCTTCTAAAATATAAAATAAAATATTTACGGAAAAGTTTTAATTTACAGCACACGTTTCCATGAAAACGAAAATTTGAGAAACCCACACCAACGCGAATCTGTCGTGGCGACGACGAAAACAATAATAAAGAACGTGGTTGTCAAAAAAAACAACATATTGTTATTATTGTTTTCGTTGTCGCCACGAAAGATTCGCGTTGGCGTGGGGGAGACTTTATTCACGTAACTGTTCTACATGAGCCAAAATAATCTAAGAAATCACATACCAAATTTGAAACAAATCGGTCTACGCCCGTTAGGCGTTAATTATATATCTTTCTCCAATAAAGACAAAAAATAAGATGGGGATGGTCACCCCATTCAGCCTTTAGATAGACTTAAAAAACTTCCAGAAATATACTAAACAATACGAAGTGTATAGATATTCCACAATAATTAGTATACTTTGTCAATTTTTTTTGTAATTTGAAACTACATCGGCTATATAAGGGATTCGTGGAATTAACAAAAAAAAACCCTTTTATATATTGTACGTTTTAAATTTCAAAACAAAACAACGTGTCACAGCACAGTGTGTGCGGTGTTTGGGATGTGGCGTTAATTATTTACTTTTATATATTTTTTTTCGTCTGAATTTTATGCAATTCTTTTGATTTTCTTTGTTTATTTTTTTTTAGTTTTTTTTTTATTGTTTAATTCCAACTTACGGATATATGTAGTTTTCAACAAGTTCATATACATACATATATAAATAAGAGTATCTCTGTAATGTGTACTAGACATTATACGATTAATGTAACTTTAAATAAATTTAAAACAAAAATTGCAAATGTAATGCGATATTTTTGACAGTAATTTATAAAAAAAAGTCCCTACCTATACGCACATTTAGGTATCATTCGTTTATGTACCGCTGGGCGTATGGAGTAGGTGGTAAGGACAAGGTACAGATACATATTACACTTTGATGAATTTAAGGATATCAATATCCAATAGAAAGATGAATGACTTATTGTAAAAAGGGGTTTTATATAACCACTTTGATAAAGTCACAACAAGGATGTTATTGAACTTTCGATAAGGTTTATGATCTTTATCATACCTATATACCTACATGAACGTCATTTCCTTATAAATTTTTGTAGTGATTCGTCATGTTTTTTTTTTTTTTCTTGCAACCACACAAAAACAGGAAAGATAGTCGAAGTAAAAGTGGAGAAGCAAAAATCAATTAACATTGAAAATTACTAACTCTGTTCGTTTACTTCCCAAAACTGCCAAAGTTCTTATAAAAAAAATAATATTGGAAGAAAATATCAGTTTTGGGAAGTAAATGAACAGACCTAATTTTTTTTAGCGAAACAACGAGTTAATTCACAAACGTCAAACTTTTGTGCAGCAGTTCGGCATCACTGCTTTTTGTGATGCTGATGCTCATGGGGATGTTGCCGTTGTGATATTAATCGGTTATTTGTTTGACATTAAAAAACACTTTTTACTTTTGATTGCCAATGCTGAATACGATAAACGAATCTTTCGTTAATATATTAATTTTTTGTTTTTAAATTGTTCAATATTCGTTATCCTTTTCCACATTTAGTACATCAATCGATCACCAGCGGGCGTCAACAACTAATAACGATATATTTTCTTGATGCTTGCTTATTTCTTTAATTTTTGCGCATCAGTTTATGAAGCTTTGCAATAATGAACAGTTCGCGTGTAAAGTGATGCAAAATGTTTGCGTTTATGATTTCAATGTCGCATTTCAAAAAATTGAATTTTTTTCTAAAAAGAATCGAATTTTTTCAGTCGTTGAAAGGAATGCGAAAAGAATCGATTTTTTTGTGATTGTTGGTCTGTTTGGTAATATGAAATTTTTTGCGAATTTGCAAAAAATTTCACAATTTGCTGCCAAAACCCATAGAAAAAAAATCGGCTCTGGGAAATTTGTTGTTGCAAAACGGGCATTGTGTCTGTGACACTTGACAGCAACAATTTTGAAGTAAAACGTCAAAAAAAATATCCAATTTGGAAATTATGAGGAAAATGTTTACAAATCAACTTACCAGTGTTGGAATTTTATTAATCAGTCAGTTAATTAACTAAATAAACTTAATAAAACAAAATAACTGAGAACAACAAAATCGAACTTAATAATTCCTTCAACTAAATATGATGAGTGCTTTGACTGGTTGGTATTCTGCGACGAGAATTTCCCGCAATAGACGATGAATTGCAAGACTTTGTGGAGGACAACTGGAAATATTAATATTTTAAAGTAAACAAAACTATTTCAGGTGTGTTGTGTGATAGCCGGATGATTTTGAAAGCTGAAAGCGAATACCAAAAACCTACAAAAGGGGAAAGCCAAACTGCATCAAATCTGGAAAGGAGATTAGACAACAGGACTCTCCAGCCAACTTAGGTCAAAAATACACTGAAGAAAGTAATTATTTACCTTATTTGTTAAATGAAACGAAACTTTTTATTGTCTGTGGTTTATTTGATATTATTAATTGAAAAACAACGTACAAATATTTTAATATAAAATTCCCCGAAAATTCCGTGCAACCGAAAACACATTCAATTTGACATTTAAGAAATGTCAAATCTTGTTAGTTTGTGTGCAAATCGGTGTAAAATCTTTCTTGAATCTTGCAAAATTAGCAAGATTTGTTTTGACAGAAAAATTCGAATTGTTCAGAAAAAAAATCGAATTTGCACAAATTTGCTATCAAACCCATAGGAAAAACTCAGTTTTAAAAAATTTGTTGAAAAAAATTATCAAACATCCAGAATAAATTTACTAAATTTTAAACAGTTCATGGCAGCCAAGTTGATTGAGTTGATGCCACAATGGAATTTCTGCTTAGGAGCGATTTAAGGGTATGGTTACCTTACGCAGAAGCAACGAACGCTTGAACTGGATCGTGCGATTTAACGCTGTTAGACTTTTTTTTACTGGTAGGGTTTCAAATCGAAGGCCAATAACCCGAAAACGACCGGCGCACTTAAATTCAACATAATCTATCTCTTAAATTCGGTCAAATCCATGGAACAGAGTCATCGAAAATTGGACCTCTCGAATGCGTGCGCCACGTTCATATACAACGTGGAAACAACATTTTAAAAGCTCCTCACATATAATCTAACAACTCTTCTCACGGCCAGTGACAGTCCATATCTCACATGATGAGATCTGTTTATAGATTTCAAAATACAAATGCCGTTTAATATGAAGTAGAAGTGAGATAGAAGATTTCATTTGTGTCAACAAAAAAAAAACGAAAAAAAACAAATGAATTTGTGCAGCGCAATATGGGTGAAGATGAAGGTTAGTTTGATTTGCAATAAAATTTTGTCCGTTAAAGATTAAGCAAGCGGTGTATGCATTGCATACCTCTAAAACGCAAAATATTTGTTTGATTGACTGTATTCCTCACAACTAAAGGTAGAACTAGAATAGGCAGAAGCCAGCGTACGTGGTCCTACGAAACCGAGCGAAAACAAGAAATTCATATGACGCGCACATAATTGCGAAGTGGAACTTTTCGTTTAGTTTTCGTTAACTTTCGCCGTTGGACGTGGGAGTGTACACCGTCCGCTCTTTTGTAAGTGGACTGACAGCTAGCTTCAAAAACCAAAAAAATCACTTCCAACAACTCAATTGGGTGACTTATGAATTCGACGTTTTGGAAAGCAACTCTTCGTTCGTTTTTGACACTAGCTTCCGATAGCTACCGCCTATTCTAGTTCTACCTTTATTCTTTTATCTTTTTCCAAAACAGCTGAATGTCATTAACCCTTTATAGCCTAGTGTGACAATTCTGTAACAAACCTAAAAAATCCCTCTAAAATACGTTATGAATATATTTATTACATTTGAATCGATGTGACATTACTGTAACATACTATTGAACAAACTAAGTATCCAGGGAAAATCATAGTATGCGTATCTTTGGACTTTCGTCGGTTTGAATTTTTCAGTCAGCAATTAGTGGTGGACAAGAGTGAGCTCGTGAAATTTCAAATAATATAAAAAAAATACAATGATTGTGAAAAATTGTTTTATTTTAGTGGCTGTAAGTTAGTAAGTATGTACATACATATGTTCATTTTATTGTGCACACAATGCACATTTTTACGTGCATGCATGAAAACATTCCCAATGTTACAGCAATGCCACAATCCTTTAAATGTGTAATAAATCCTTTAAATATGTTTTTTTTTAGTTTCTGAAAAATACGTGTTTTTTATTTTCCGAAAACTGCCGTTTCTCAAAAAAATATCAATTTTTTATGATCTTGGGATACGAAGGGTTAAAATATCAGTGCTGCCAAGATTTTTAATATTTTTTTTCCTAAGCGGCGATGTGAGTTTTTATGTGCAATTTTATTTTAAGCGAATATTTTTTCCAAATGGTTTCAAATGAAAAAGTGATGTTAATCGAGTTTTTTTTTGCCAAAAGTAGCTGAATTCAGATTTAAACATTGTAGGCTTCAGTAGCACGAATTACGGAGCAACCGCTCAGACAAAAACGGAGATTTTGAAACACCAATTTATGGCATTATGAAACCTTGTATATTTGTCACCCCTTAAGGTATTTTAAATCTTCCACTAACGCAATGTTTAAAGTCAATTTTTGGTTAGAATTCTAATTCTTTCTTCGCTGTACTATACCAAGGCCATCAAGTAAAATATTTTTGCACTTTCTTATAACTTGACAAAATCAAACAATATCAGATTTCAAGACTTCCATTAAGAACAAAAAAAAAACTGAAGCGAAAAAGTGATAATGATTGCATTTATTTTATTTTATCCATCTTTCTCCGAAATCCTTCTTCTTTGATCGTCTTCTTAAAAACTTCCAGCCTCCATTTACAAAAAAAAAAAAAACAATAACAAAAACAAAAAATCCTACTTCAGAGCTCTACTATAACGTCGTCATCATCATCATCGTCGTCGTCAAACCTTCCGTTGTCAAGGCTCTGGGGTCTATGGTTGGTGGCATGGCATATATAAAATATTTGTTCCATTGTTTCTGAGTGTATATGTATCTCGTGTGCACATTAGGGTATCTTAATTTCTTGGATATTTATATTTATATTTTGTTTTGTTGCCTTATGCGGGGGGATCCATCAGCAAAACCCAAAGTGTCATATTACCAAAAATTATTATTTTTTTTTTTTTTATTTTCTCTCTTTGAGAGTTTTTGCCATTGGCATTGGCTTGAGCTTGAGTTTATAATATATTTTGAGGTTTCGTCTCTATCCCTTTTAACACAGGGAATAAGAAAAAAACAAAAATATTTATTTTTTGTCAATGCGGGTGGTGTGCGGTAGTTACTGGCAACGAATATTCAAAAAATACACTTAGAGAAATTTTTATACCTATAGACGATGTAACTTTCCTTTTCCTTGCCAATCAATTTAAAATATTAATTTAAAGTATATTTAAATATTAACAATCCTATTAATAAACTCCAATCAAACATGAATTATTTTTTAACCATTGGAGTGAGTGCCAAACCTTATTAATAAAACTATCTAAAAGTTTATTCATGGTGACAAGATAATTCGATAATTAGGTTAAAAGTACCTAAGACATTTGCCACGCTAAAATATGAAAGTGTATGTGTGCGTTCTTGTATAGTAGATTTTCGTTAATATTAGTTACTTAACGTGGATTAGCAGCTAATTGTTTATTAAAAAAATATTTTAATTCGTAAATTAAGTTTGTATCTATCAACAATATTTTTAGTTGATTTGTGAATAATCCATTTTTTTTAATTTCATGTAGATCTTTTTTCTCAGTGTAGGTGTATATAAAAATACAAAAATGAAGACACACAAAAATATATCGGGAAAATAAAACACCTGAACATAAAAAAGAAACTGATGGAATGAGTTCACTGGACCAAATTATATTCATATACTTACATATATACCTATACAAAAAATTATGGAAGGTTCTTTTTAGGCTTGATCGGATTAGATTATTACACTTCTCTTCATTTTACTTTTCTTTTTATATGTTTTATATTCTTTTTTTTTATTACTATTTGACAAAAAAATATAATTTTTTTTTATTCTATCAAGAAATTTAATATGGCGCCTAAGCTTATTTTACATTTCTATATACTCGTATACCCACAACATGAATCCGTTATAAATTTGGTTTTATAATTTTTTTTTTTTATTAAGTCTTAAATTTGTCTATATGGAATCTCTGATAATATGACTGATTGATCTTTATAACTTGTTGGTTGCTATATAACATCATCACATCAAGTTATGTTTTCAGTTAACTTGTTGTATTATAGTCAGCTCATAAATTTTTCGGCTTTATTAAGGTTTTTGTTATATAATGTTTATATGCCATGGGCTTTAATTATGGTATGGTTCTATAGGAAGACCACACTGAAAGATGATTTTATGGCTATAAACATTTTAATTTTTGTAGATATTTTGGATAATCTTTTCGAAATAGACATAGATATAGGTGTCGAGTTTCTTTGACGAGAAATAAATATGGATAAAATCTACCTATACAATTTTGAGAAAATAGAACCATATCCACTATAAAATTTGTAACGTATATAGAAGCACAACTATATTAACTATTAAAGCCGTCATAATACCTATAGTGCCTAAAATAAAATGTACGACAGGGTTGCACGGCTTTGCTCTTTAATATATGTATACCTATAAGTATGATTACACTGATGGCTTTAAAGACTGAATACCTATTCATCTGATTAAAAAAAATATATATAAGCTAAGGAAGCCAAAGTCTATTTATTTTTTGCAACCTGCCAAAAACAGTGCAGCCCAGTAAGTCCAACTGAAATAGAGCCCGTGGGTCTTATTCCTTAAAATAAAAGAAAAAAAAAGTCCGCAGGTGTTATTTTCTTTCATTTTCAGAAATATAACCCACGGGAAGAGATTATGAATTATAAAGATATAGGAATCTTTGGAACGCTCCACTCTCCAAAACCCAATTGTTTACATTGTTGTTTTTGTAATTTCATTTCGTGTCGATGAGTATAGATGTGAATTGCAACAACAATTTATGCAGTGGTGAATTCATATTTTTGCACTAGTGGGCGTTAAAATATGGACACTAGTCCAAAAATATGATTTCACCACCATCCGCCATTTTGCTAAGCTTGTAGGCAAACCAGAATGACAACCGAGGTTTCCGATTTTTATAATTCATAATCTCCACCCATGGGCTTTATTTCCGCGGGCCTTATTGCACTGCACTTCAAAAAACGTATAGTTAATTTGAAGGTTGTATTATTTGAGTACACAAAATTGGCAGTGCCTCGTTTTATAGTATTAATGCGGAGTTAACCCATTTTCAAAATACATATCAAATTTTCAAAAATAGTTCTGACATTTTTTTTTTTGAAATCCAAAATTTGTGTTTTTTTTGACAATTTTGATATGCGAAAATTAATAAAAATCGAATGAGAAAAATAAGATTTTTCTTAACGGTTTTTAAATACCTACTTGTTTGAATAGTACCGTTATTTTTGGTTATAACAACAATTCGAAAACTTAGAGTTAAAGTGACCTAACTACAAAATTCGGCATCTTTTTTACAACCTAGTTTTAGAGTTCATTTCGCTTTTAAAGGTCATTTTATTTAAAAATCAGAAGTTTCAGATATTTGGAGATAGGTCACTTTCATTCTAAGGGTGCGAATTGTTTTCTGTTTAAATCTTTGAGATGATGAGTTTGATAGAAATCGACTAACTTCTTTTCGAAATAACTTAAGTTGACAAAAATCAAATAACAAAAACAAACATTTTTGAAAATTTTGGGTTATGAAAGAAAAAACTTAAAAATTTTTGAAAAATAATGAACACATTTTTTTTCTGAAAATTTGGGTATACTAGTGAAACTTTAAAAGAAGATGATTTATAAAAAATTGGTCAAAATCAAAGGAACCTTTTTCGAGAAAAATGGTTCTATAAAAGTGTCATTATAGTACCTAAACATTTACCGGAAATTTATTTTTCCTAAAAAAGTGGCCTATATATACCTATATAATATGCATATTAAAAATTACAGATTTTTTGTGTGTTAATCTTTTAAGATTTGGTTAAAGGGATTAACGTAAATGGTCCATGTGTTGACTCCACCAAAACCGTCATCATTTTATTGTCAACGTACACCGTGTCAATGCATGAGACGTTGACGTTCACACGAAAAACATCAGTCGGTCAATGTTGTCCCAAAATGCGTTGACGAATTATCTGTGTCAATGCATTTTAAATACTTTGGTGTCAACGCGTTGAGATGTTAAACTATGATAATCAAACGACTTGATCACATTTGAAAAACTTTGAGCGTTGATGCAGAGTTGACAAGAGCCAAAATCAACCAGTTTTCGCGTTGTCGTTCACACGACGCACCTTAAAATGTTAAATCCGTCAAGTTTTAAACTGTCGAAGTTAGTTAAAGGATGCTTACGATGTTGGTAGATTAAAAAAACTCGAAATTTATAGATTACATTTTTTTAGTCCGGAAAAAGGCTTTTTTAGCGCTTTTGGATATCATTTGGGTCGAAATATTCACTATTCGTAAAAATATAGTTTGTTACCTATCTTTCAAGCTATAAACTGTCAAATTCTATTGAAGGATGGCTACGATTTCGATGGATAGAGAAAGCTCTGAAAAATCATAAATTTATGAGATTTTACTTTGTACTTCTGAAAAATGCGATTTTAGGTCTTTCGTGTCACATTTGAAACGAAATATTCGATACACCACAAAGTAAAGCTGGTTATCTATCTGTCAAGCTATAAACTGTCCAGCTCTATTGAAGAATAGCTATACGATGAAATTTTTAAAATTGAGATGGGGGTCAACGCAGGCTACGTTGACCCGGTAAAAAATACTGCTGTGTCCACGTTGAAATACAACGCGCTAACGAGCTTTATGTCAATGTGTTCTTACTGCGATGACAGGGTGGTTACACGGTCACACAAAATAATCATTGCGTTGACCTCAAAACGTATTGACAGTATTCTACTTTGACGATCACACGTCTTGACAACTTTATGACAATATTCGAGTGTCAAAGCGTCTAATTGTAGCTTTAGCCATCTAATTGTAGCTTTAGCACGTATTTGAGACAAATACGATCTTCAATAATTGCTGCAAAATTTTGTATAGCAGGTACCGTTATTTTTTGTCCTAAAAACAATATGATGAAAAAAAGTGTCAGAGGAATGCCCAAAAAAGTATAGATAACAAGTTTGAAGAAAATAAACAAATCCGTTTATAAGAAATACAAATAAAGAAAAGAAAAATTGTATTTAGTTTTATTAATTTTATTTAAAAAAAAAATTTTAATTTAACAATTTTTAATTTTAATTTAAATTGAATATGTCAAGACGCCTGACGATGGAGTAAACACTCCGAAACGCGTCGTGGCATATACAATTAAAATTAAAAGTTGTGAAATTAATAAAATTAATAAAAATATTTTTTTTATTTTTTAATATTTGTTATATATATTTTTATATATAACAAAAAAGCCAAAAAACAATCCGTTTAGGATGCAGCCGAACGAACAGACATGGAGATTTTTCGCCTTCCCTCTCAACGTATTGTCAAGCTTGATTAAAATAACGAGTTCCATTTTTTTACGAATCCATAACTTGCCATATCGTACCTACAAGCAAATAATACAACTTAGTTGCATATCATTCGGTAAAAAGGCTCAAAGCCTTATTTGGTTATTTCCGGATGTGGGCATAGTTTTTTAAATCTTTTTTTTTTTTCTTCAAAAATATTAAAAAAATAAACAAAAACGTCCTTGTAAATAAGAAGCAAAAAATATATAGAAGAAGGAAAAAGGATTCACAAAACAGCACCGCGTATTCCTTTGGCACATTGGCCATTGCACATTGTTCATCACAAGAGTCACTCAGTGAACGTTTATTATGCAGGATGTGTGCTTAGTGCAGAGAGTGCAGTCAGTCATCTGTATCCTCTTCACTTTTTGACTTAACCACATACATACAATCAAGCATCAATAATATAATCCGTCTTGTTTCAGGATTACAGTCCGAGAAATGAAGTTGAATGAATGAACAATTTTTATTTTTGGCAAGTTTAAATATATTTAACAGGAAATTTAAATGCAAAATTGAAAGGTTATACGTTCATTGAACATATAAGAGAATTGCAACTAAGTTGGGTGTCTAGGTTGTTCAAAAATGTTCCTTCAGTTGAAAGATTGACTCCATCTGTAAAATTTGTACACAAAATTTCCGAGTGATATGAGAAGAAAGCTTTACATGTTTCTAGACATATTTGTTCACGAAGTTTCGTATTTTTTAAAAGAAGCTCTTAATTATTTTGATCATCCTAGTTTCGGAATTTACTTCCGGAACTTGTTTTCCAGTTAATTCAAGAGAATTTATATCGAGGTCTAACTATGTTAACTATGCAAATTAGAAAATTAACTCTGGATTAACTGAGCAGATATTTTCGACAGTTAGCTGCGCATTGCGTGTGTAACAGCTAAAAGAAAAAGTTAATTAAAGTATTTAATTCAGAGCTAACTCATCACTGAAAACTAGCCTATAGGGCCAATCAGAAATGTCTTGTTTAGTTAATCCACAGCTAACTCACCAAATTTGTATAGCTAATTCGTTATCTAAATTGACTAAAAAACAGGTTTCAACAGCTAAAACGGGTTTAATCTCGATATAAACTGGGCTTTAGTGATATAACAAGCTAGGAAAAAAGTCTTTTATATTCATGTGGTATTTTAGTGGGTCTCATAAAGGTGTAGTGTTGGCTTCTTTCTTGTTTGCAGCCATTATCCAATTCACTAGGTTTTTTTTTAACCCAGACTTTGGTCTTTTCTAAGTTAGACCCTGGAATATAATAGGAAACTAGAGCCCTCTTTACATTATTCGTATATTATGAAACTGAAGAAATAGCTTTTTTCGATTAGGTAATTATAATTTCAACTCAATTTATAAGTTCAATTTATCTCAACTTTAAAAATTGCGTTTCACCCAGGTAGGATAGTTGGGCTCAATTGAACTTATAATTTTAATTATATTCAGTCGCTCCACTTAAACAGAAGTAATTTTCGAAATTTCTCATCTACGTCGTTATAATTTCAACTTTACTCGATTCCAATCAAGAATTACGAAAATATCATTGCGATTTGATCATTTCCTAGAGCTTCAAGTTCTGTAAAAATGTAGTGAAAACAAAACTAACAACCATTATAATGTACTTTCCAATCACCTACTATTATTGTTATTTAGTGATGAGTAAAAAAATCAAAAATCAAAAATTGTTTTCACCATTTGCAACCCCACCTCCCCAGACTATTATACTAAATATGGGTCTTCTGAATATATGCATCCTTCTGTTTCTAAATTAACCGCACTTATCAGTGGCCGATATCTTAATTTTGTTTATTCAAGATACAGATGGTCTAAATGTGCAACCAACAAACTGAAGATCCCATCAGATTCTCATCACGTATTTTTTAAATATTTGTTTCAAAAATTGATATTTATTTAGCGGTCATCGAGTTAAGGCTCTGTAAAGGAGGAAGGTTGTTTTCAATAATCAAAAAGAAAAAAAAAAAAAACTAAATTGCCATTTTGTTGTTTCATTTCATTTTTAAGTAGAATTGATTTGTATCTATTTTAGTATGTAGCATGAGAAATATTTGTCTTTTGCCAAAAAAATATTTTTGAGAAAAACATTTGTCCATGTGAACAAGACACAAGACACCTTGACATCGATACAATATTATCTATATATATATATGTATCTATAAGGTGTATATTTTTCTTACAAAAATGTATATCGATGTTTTCCTTGTTTTACTTTGGATATATGCGGTTGCGGGCAAATATTTTCAAATTATTATATATTTTCCTATTGAAAAATCTTCAAAGCCATATGAATTTGGTAAAAATAGTAAACAAAGAACTCACTCACTCAATCACCATTTTATATAATGAAAACTGTACATATGACTATTATTTTTAAAAATATAATAAATACATTACTTAGTGTGTTTAAAATATATATAAAAATTAATGCATGCGATCTGTCAAATTTATATTGAATCAAAATAAATAATATACTCACTCTTTGTGCTCGGCTGCACGATCTCTTTGTCGTCGATTTTTAAACCAATTTGAAACCTGAAATTATAATATAAATAAAACAAAAATAATTTAATTAATCATAATTATTTCCAGACCCCATCAGCGACTGTTTGATGTATTTCAAACATGAGAGCAATTTAATTTATGAAAATTAAAATTTAGTGTGTAGAAATAATAATGTTATAGGTGAGAAGAAAATATTTAAATATTGCGAAAAGTGTTGCTATTTATAGGGTGAAATGGGAGAAACCAACCAAAAATATTGCAAGATAAAAAAAAATTCTTTATGTTTTTGAAAGGATAAATTTAGAGGATGGACTTCGAGAATCACTTAAGGGTCAAATATTTTTTCAAAATTTAACTATGTTTAGGGTCAAATGGGATAAAAAAAACAGAAAATAAATACATATCTTGAAATACGAGGTACCTACCTAATTTAAAATAAATTATATTGAGAACTAAAAATAAAAAAGTTTCTTCCATAAAAACATCACATTTCTGCAGTTAGTTATGTGGGCAAAGAGAACTGTTCAAATCCGTTTTTACTTGAAGTAAATAAATTCATAACCTTCTTATCCTATACGTTCTTAAGGGTTGGGTTCGATATCCCGCTTTTTATAATCCCGTTTTTTAAAATCCCGGTTTTAAAATCCCGCTTTTTATAATCCTGTTTTTTAAAATCCCGCTTTTTCAAGATCCCGCTTTCTATAATCCCGTCTCTTATAATCCCGTTTTTTATAATCCCGTTTCTTATTATCCCGCTTTATCAATTAAAACTACTTGTTTTAACTACCACCAAAATTTCGTTGGGACTTAGTTCATAAATTTGGGAGTTAGTTCATTTGGGACCTATTTCATAATGAAATAAGTCCCAACGATTTTAATAAACAGTGAGGTATCTATGGGGGGGCATGCTGCCCCCCTGCAACCCCCCTGCTTGGGCACACTATAGAATTTGGGGTAGGTGCGAGGTTGGGTGTATGCAAAATTTCTTTTTGTCATTTTGGTAGTTGGCAGTTATAGTTCCTAAAATGATGGGAATGAGTTCATAATTAACCAAGTTTAATACTCAAATTAATTGCGAAAAACGGGATTGGCGGGATTTGGCGGCGGGATTTTAAAAAGCGGGATTTTAATACATTGGGATTATGAATAAGCGAAAAACGGGATTTTAAAAAGCGGGATTCCGATACGCTCCCCGTTCTTAATATTATAATTGTAAAATCATTTTTGCTTGGATATTTTTCCTCCATCGAATTTGAACGGCTAGACAGATTTAGTGACAAAAATATTTTTAAAAGCGGGCGGATAACAGCTATATAAAATATAAAAAAACATCCAACTTTGCAGTAGTTATTAAATATCGTGTATACCTAAGACATATACATACATACATATATCGCACCTTGAGTGACTTAACTCAAAATTTCTGTAACTTCAGATTTTTCAATAAACTGACCTTTAAAAGCGAAATGAACTCTAAAACATGGTTGTAAAAAAGATGCCGAATTTTTTAGTTAGGTCACTTTCATTATAAGGGTGCGATATATTTTCTTTTATTTATATTTATATCTATTAACCCGTGCGAAGCTGGGGCGGGTCATCTAGTATAATAATAAAATAAATAATAAATTAGATTATTTGCAATTTATTTTATTATCTACTACACAAATTTAAGGCGCATCAATTGAGAACGGCTGGATTTATTTGGCTTCTTTTTTTTTGTTAGCAAAAATACTCCAAAATTGCCCGGAAAATAGACAAATTGGTACTAAATAATACTAATATTGAATGTTAAAATTGACTCTCGAACGATGGATTTGCGTTATTCTTTTTTTCTGGTCTACCTATTTAAAGTGGTTATTCGTAATTTTTCCTGCCCACTACCACGCCCATTTTACTTATGTTCTCTTTATTTAACGTTCCTAGGAATCTAAAATTTTTATTCAAGTTTATTTTAACTTATATGTATAGTAAAACTTGTGATTTTTAAAATCAGTCTATTAAAATGCACATTTCTTTATAATATGTACAAGGTGGGGCAAAATTAATGTCACTCATATAATGCCATACATTTTATGGTGTTTGAATAATCTGCATCGTTGCATTAGCTGTTTTGAGCGGTTGTTAGTTATGTTTTTCTAATTAACAATACTCCAGACCCAATTCAGCTATACTTGCGGCAGAAAAACTCGTCTAACAAAATTTGACACTTAATCGCTAATCCCCGTTGTCGCTTTTTTTTCAATCAATTACTCTGGGGCTTGCAAAAAAACACGCCTATATTATGACATTACTTTTGCCCTGCATCGTAGTGTTTACAGAAGTTGTGGGTCTAAACCATTAAATGTGCATTATTCTTAGTTTTTAACATTTTGTAACTTGAATCATCTATTTTTTTTAATAAACTCTAGCTGAACACGCCTAAAACAGTGACAGTTCATTATATGCAAAAAAGTAATCAAACATACCATTTTCACATTAGTACCTAATTGTCAAACTCCAAAGTGACATTTGTAGTTAGTGAGAGCTTGATTACACGAGTCCTTTTTTCGTTCGTTTCGTCTTTCGTCTTTTTGACAAGCATCTATCGTCGTGATTACATGGTTCCTTTTTACATTCGTGAAAACTCTTTCGTTCTTTTGAGGAACAAAAGTTGGCGGTTATTTTTTTTTTGTATTTTTCGAATTCGATAATTTATTTTAAAAATCATTTTTTGGTTTCAACATTTGGTAGTTATTTTCGTGAAATAAATATGTTTTTTAACCAACCTGTCTCTGTTGGTGAATCCGCAATATGTTTCGGGAAGCCTCGCGGTGAGTCGGTATAATTGTGGGGGGTATAATTGTGATTTTCCAAAATTTTGGAAATCGCTCCTGTCTAATGCTTATACTCGTTTAAAATTTGAAAAATCTTGTTTTTAACCTAGTGTAATATATTTAAAGATTGTTTTGAATTTTGCGCCATTTTCCTATCTCTAAGCCAATTAAACTATAAGAGCACAGATCAACATTGTGTACTTTTTTCCTGTGGATTTATGTGACCCTGTCCCAAAATATTTGGTCGGATGACTATAAGGAAAACTAATCAGAACTTTACTCAGACATTATAGGTCTGTTCGTTTTCATCCCCCCAAAGCTGCCACTTTCTACAAATTTTAGTTCAACTTTATTTTTGAAAGAACTTTCGACTAAAATAGAACTAAAATGAAAAGAATTCGTCAGTTTTGGGAAGTAAACGAACAAAGGTATTTTGACACAGGCTCTAAATTTCAATTTCAATTTAATTAATTAACAAACGTCAAAATACAAAGCTGTATAAAAAGCTATACGAGACTCCTAGTCCTATGAATACGGAAGTAGATAACATGACAACGAACAAACAAAGAATGAATGACAAATGTCATCAGTTTACAAAAAACTAACTACCATCGTATATCGTATATAAGATCACTATAAGATTTAAATCATTATAATTTTACACTTGTTCTGTGATCATGTCAGATGTCAACATTCTTTTTTTTTTTCTTTTCTTTTCTTTTCTTTTTTTTTTTTTTTTAACTCACCTGTGTCGTTGTCAGTCCAGTAGCCTCTGCTAGTTCACGTTTCTCTCTGGGTGATGGATATGGATTATGTGCATACCATTCTCGTAGAACCGATCTTGATTTTTCCTATTTGATAAAACAAACAAAAACAAATTTAAAAATCTATAGAAAAACATTGTAATATATTTTATCATAGAATTTATATCACATCATCTGATGTCTGGCACCTTAACCCAAAGTATCAAATTACCCAATCTCCTGAATTTATTCAAATTCCCACAAAAAAAAATAAAAAAATAAACAAACAAAAAAAAACTCTGAAATTGGATGTATCTATGTGGACACAAAACACATTCAATGAACGTCATTAACAAACTGTTACATAGTCTTATATAGTGACAGTGGGTTCAATAAAATAAAAAATAAAAGGACAACACTAAAATAAAATGACAATCAAGTGATTAACAAGCATTTAAATGCAACTATAAACTGTCAACATTTCTGTATACATTTCTAACATTTCAGAAAAAAAGAAAAATAAAGGCAAAAAACAATGAATTTTAAAACGAGAAGTCTACATACACTTATTAATATTAAAAAAAAAAACACACATATGACACCATAAAAATTATATATGGAACCGGAAACAGAATTCAAATTAATCGAATGAATAAATGAGCTTATACGTATGTATATGCGTCTCGTCGCGTCGTCGTCGGTCGGTCTGAACAGCATCCGAACAGCATGTTACTCACTGAGTATTCATTGACACACAGGCTATAACATCTTTGCAAAGCAATATGTCACTTTTGACAGACCACGGAGAATGTGTTACGAAATGGGAGTTAAAATATAAAAAAAAATCAAAAAGTACATATGTATATGCGCTCGTAAATACCCAGGCGAGAATTGAGAGATTGTTAATCGTGGATTAATTGCAACTTGAACCACAGAGTCACCCGTCGTCGTTAACGTTTATATGAGAATTCCACGAATGAAATGTCAATGCACCTGATTTGATGACGTTTCGGAATCACGGTTTGGATTTTAATTAATTGATCATAAATATTTTAAATTTTATTTTTAATGTTATGAGCAAAATGTAAAATATTTATATGTGACTTTAGTGAAATGTCATACCATTTAAGAAACAAAACATTAACCTTGTTCATTTGAACGCGGTTTTAACAGAAGTGTTATCGGATCATAACTGTCAAAAATCAAAGTGTCAAAATTATAATATAGGTCTGTTAGTTTACTTACCCAAAACTGCCCATTTCTCCCATTTTTAGTCCAAAGACTATCCAAGTTTATATTAAAAAAATAAAACTGCTAAGAACTGACAGTTTTGGGTAAGTAAACGACGAGACCTATTATAATTTTGACACTACAGTTTTTGACAGTTGTGGTCCGATAATACTTTGGTTTAAATCGCGCTCAAATTCTCTAGGATGTATATACATATACTCACAAAAAAAAAAAAACGGTCCCTGCTTACATGTTACAAAACATTCCTTCAATAAAAAAATTCGAGAAACTTAAGGCTAAGAACATAATGGAGCTGCTAGCAGAGTGGTGATGCGAGAGGTGTGCAGAGGAAACAAACAAAAGTTTTCTTATGAGAACTTTCATACTGAGGCTTGTAGAGTGTAAGCTCTCTTATAAGAAAGCATTTGTTTTATTTTAAACGCCCTGCTAACCTCTCGCTTCGCCGCCCGCTGCGCACCGCTTTGCTTGAAGCTCCAATATCTGTTCAGCTTAAGACATGTACATTAATCGACTTGTTACTTTTATTTTTTTTTGTCTATAGTAACTAAAAAAACGATACAACTTTCTTTGAGAAGCCATGAGTCTACATCATTTTTTGCTAATTACAAGTCATGTGTGTAAATTATCTCCGTTTGTTTTAAAGAAGTCTTTAAAAAGAGGGTTCAATATACTTGTTTTTGTTTTCCATTTGTAAATCATCCCTTATATTGCATAACCTAGATGTTCTATACCCTTTAGGATTTCAAGTGTATAGGTAGGTAATGCAAACCAAAACATTCCTAGGTTTTCGAGCCTTTTTAATTTCTATACCATCACGGCAAGGATCTTAAAATGAAATTATCCTATATGTTAAATGTTCCCCTTTTTCATTTCCTTATTTAGGTATACATAGGTATGTGAAAATTTTAATAAACTCACCTTAAAGCAATAGCTTGTTTCTTCTCCGTCCCAAATTGTGCGTGGTAGTGGAAATTTACGACGGACACGATATTTACCAACAGCACCTAGAGGTCTTCCGCGCAGTTTTTCGGCTTCAATATAATGCGCTACACACAAGGAAGAAATAAAAAAAAAATTAAAAAAGGAAAATTCACAAGGATATAATACAAAGTTGAAAACAATTGTTAGCACAGGTGTTATTTCAACAAAAAAAAATTGTTTGTTTGTTTGTTTAGGTATTTGTTTTAATAATATATTTTTTAAATACCCATATATGTACCTTTTAACCATAACGCCTGTAATTTAGCATGATTGTGCGGTGAGAATTGATGATGTTCTAATAGTCTATAGAGTTCTTTATATTGTCCTCGATGGAATGCAACAACAGCCTTTGCTTTAAGCACAGATTCGTTAAGTTGCAATTTATCACATTGTGGCAATGACCATAGAAATCGTCCCAGTCTTTCAATATTACCAGCTTGTTGCAGGACCTGTTGAGAGATATTTATTTGATTTTATAACATTTTTTATAAAATTCAATAATCTAATAAACCTAAAAAAATCGAAATTTTTTACACAGAAAAGAAAAACGCTTAAAAAATAATGTCCAAGTTTTGATGATTTTTTTATTTTATCTATTTTTATTTTTGAAATTTATACACGTCTATAACCACGTTTAAACTGTAGGGGAGTCATAGAGTGAGATATAGGAATGTTTGATGACCATTTCAATATCGTAAGATAATAGTAAAAATAAAAGGAAGAGGACCTAAATGGCTGCCTGGTGGTACCCTCCAGGTGTGGTTAAGAAAGAGCTTGAGGAGAGACAAATCAATTTAATAACAATAGCCGCGTTTTATTATCTACGGGTCTGGGTCGGGAGGTTATCTTTTATATAAGGTAACAAAAACAACATTAGATCCAGAAATTAATTTTTACTCTGGCGGGTCGATGGCTTTTCAGTTTTGCAAATGGTAAGGTATTCAGCCCTATCACAAATTCCATCGTAATCGAAAATTTGCTACGAATCACGAAAAATTTATTGCAGAATCCATTCGTAGTGGAAAATCTATTAAGAATTTCGAAATTCGGGAAATTTGGTATCACAAATTCCGAATGAAACGGAAATATGACGACCTTTTCTACGACAACTGATTCTTGTCATAGCCAAGTGGTAATCGATTGTGTTTCATTAAAAAATAGTTTTTTTTACAAATTGTACAAATTGCAATGGTTGCAAACGCAAATTAATCAATTTTTATTTTGTTAAAAATTCTTATACTCTTAAAATAATTGAATACCACGCCGAAACAATTTACAAAGAAGTCAAAACAAAACTATGTTCCATAAAAAAAAACGAGGAATTAAAAGAACACATCACTTTTAAAACAATCCGGGCTGAAATTAGTTCCTCAGTACATTTAAAACCACATTATTTATAACTTCAATTTATTTTTATGTTGAATCTATTTTCTTCAGAAAAAAATGTTAAAACATTGAATAAATAAACAAATATCAACAACACAACTTTTTTCACGATCTCAATCATTTGACAGCTGTAATAGTGCTCAGGGATTTTGGGATTTGTTTTTGCGATATTTATTAAAACAAAGAGTCTAGCCATACTTAACACAATTGTTCAGCTTTTTTTGTGTAAAAAAAAGGGAAAAAAAATGGGACTTTTTAAAAAGTTTAAGGGATTTTTTATTTTAAAAGCTCCAAGTATTGCTGTGACATAGGACAGCTGGGGCCAAATTACGGCATCAGTGACTGAACGACACGTGAGGGAAATTTCATACAAAATATCGAATATTATCGATATTTTGTATGAAATTTCCCTCACGTGTCGTTCAGTCACTGATGCCGTAATTCGGCCCCTGATTTCGAAATTCAGAATTAATTCTTTTAATCAGGCATTGCTTTTTGCGATTCCATTCGGATTTTGTGAATCCTTTTTTTCGGGGTTCGTAGTGGAATAATCCATTCGGAGATTTTTCACGATGGATTCTGTGATAGGCCTGATTGAAAAGAAAACTGTAATGTAAAGAAAAGAAGACACGATCTACGTGAAAAAATAACAAACATAGCGAAAAAAAAGACAACACTGGATATGTATCGTTTTATTTTCACGGGGTGAACCATATTATGATACAGTAAAACCCGATTAAGAGAAACGGCAAAATGTCACAGTATTTCTTTCACTTAAGCGGGTTTTTCACTTAAACGAACCCCGCTTAAGTAAAAAAAAAATTTTACTTAAGAAAAATTTTACTTAAAAAAAAATTTTACTTAAGCGGATTCAAAAATTCCGAAAACGATTGTGACATATCAAAAAGTCATTTTCGTTGTGAAAAAAAAGCTTTCAGAATTTTTGTATTCTGTTCGATTAAATCAATTTTTGTTTCACTTAGAGAGTTTTTTTTCAATGAAAAATATAAAATTTAACTGAAAATATGTACATGTTTCAGGTATACGGGTTTTTCACTATAATTGGTAATTGGTCGACAAATACTCGGATGAAAAAAGTGTTTCAGATAAGCGGGATTTTCTCTTAAGGGGGTTTTACTGTATTAATAAAATTAAACTTAGTTTATCTTCAACGAAAAACAAAGGAACAAACGAACTTGTCGTTATAATTTTATTTAAAATTAAAGCAAACCGTGGTCTTTAAATTAAGTTTGAATAATCTCAAAGAATATATTTTCAAACTTTATATAAGAACTGTTTAAAAGCAATTAAGACTGCTATTGTAGACGATGACAACGAGGCCATTTTATCGTTAGTGACAAAATAAAAAGTCAAGTTAGGAAAGTTCACAGAATTGAAACCATGAATCACGCCAAATTCATAGACATTCCATATACCATTGTAAACTGAATAATTTCGGTAAATGATTCAGTTGGATTTCTGGAAAATAAATATGTATCTGTTTATTTGTTTAAATGTGCACATCCCATAATAATTCTTCCTTTTTTATAACCTTTGTGTTTTGAGTATCAAAATAATATAATTTGATTTTAGGTAACAAAATAATTTTTTTTTTTATTTAGCTTAAGAGACTAAGCAAGTATACACTGTGTGTGCACTGATCAAATTTTTTTTTATCACTCACGATAAGTTGACAGTTGAGCTGAAAAGCACAATCCTCAACTCATCTGACAACAAAACATTAAGGGTATTCATGCAACGTCGAAAAAGCATCGTAAACGTGTTAAACGTCTTAAAGTTTACGACGTGCGTCGTAAACGAACTGTCAAAATTTGTATGGGAAATCTTTTAAAACAAATCTTAAACTTTAAGACACAAATTTGTGTGCAGAACGAAGATGGTAAACATCGTAAACTCTTGTAACCTTAGAAGAAGAAACAGAGGAACGGCCATTTCGAGGAAAAATGAGGTTTTTTTTTTTAAAAAAGTGTGAGTTACACAAACACAAATGCATTCACACATGCACTTATGTGTTGATCACAACAATAAACATACTGACCATAATTTTTGCCAAATAACTCAAGAATTAATAGATCATTGAAAGTAATTTGTTCATACAATTTTATAAATTTACTTTTTTGGCTTATTTTGGGCATTTTTAAATTGCCGATGACAAATTATACGAATGTTAAAATTAAATTAAATATTTTAAGCTATTTGACGTTTTAATGAACAGCTGATTTGTTTACCATATCGCTTACCACATTTACGCAAAATGTTTTTTGGTGCGTTCATGAAACGTGTTTCGGAAACTTTACGATTTTACGACATCGTAAAGTTTAAGACGTTTAAATTGCAATAAAGTGATTGTTTGTTCTGTCAGAAGCAAGTTTAAAAACAAACAACAACAAAAAACACGTGGTTTCCCTGTTTATTGTATTTTTTTTCCATTCGAGTTAAAATTCATTTTTTTAATTTATTCATCATCAAATTTAATAAAGAATATGAAGACGTTATAATGGAAATTTCAATAATGTCGCTTAGTTTACTTTTTTGCTTTTGTTTGCTTTCTGTTGACGTTTAAAAAGTGGCAAATATTTTGGTTCAAGGCGTTCATATATTTTCGTACAGTTTCGCTTCTCTTTTAGAGAATTTCACCCCGCAACTCCTCGAAATTTGACAGATTGGCATATTTAGTCCAGGAAGTACCCGAACACAGCTTTATATAAATATAAGCGGTAATATTAGGGCTATTTTCAAATAAATTTTCTTCTGTTAATAAATTGACCTGAAGCTCGTAAATGTCAAATGCATTTGCAAGAAAATTAACTGACATTGATCAAACAGATTTTGTGCAAGCAGGACGATTGCTAGCATATTTGACGACGATAAATTACAAAATATCAAAAAATGAAGATCATAGGTCTGTTCGCGTACTTTCCCGAAACTGCCAGATGCTACCAGTTTAATTTTGTTTATAGGAACTTTGACAGTCTTTCGGGCTAAAAATGGGAGAAATGGGTAGGTTTGAGGAGTAAACGAACAAGGTTCATTTGATGATTCAAATTGATGTTTTTTTTGACGTTTTCGAAAACGGCGAACGAGCGTGTTCGTAGACGTCAATTGGCGTTTGCAAGAACATTGACTGCAGACAAAACAGATTTTGTGAAAGTAGGACGAGATTGCATATTTGACGACGTCAATTATAATGACGATTATTTGACAATCAAATAGACGTTAATTCGAAGTTTTCAAAATCGGCCGTTCACCAGTTGACTTTTGAAGAACTTTGTTGATACGTGTTGTCTTTGTTGTGTTTATTTTTAAATATTTTTTTTTGAAAATAAAACTTAAAATAAGAAAAATAAAAAAAAAACGAACGCCAAAAAAATCATTCCTAAACGTTCATAATTTGCCTGACTCAATAAAAATTCATTTTTTGGTGTAAATTCATAAATTTGGCTTAATGAAGTCCTGAATTGACTGAATTTTAATCACCAAATCGTTGAATAAATGAAATGTATATTGTTGTAACAATTTATTAATTTATTATTTAATAATAATTCAGATTATTTGAGATTTTTAGAATATTTTTCTTTTATTTTCTTTACAAAAATAAATATCCGTACTAACCCAGTTTGATGAACCTGATAACATGGGACAATTAGAATATAATAATAGCTTTCCCTTTCACTAAAAAACATTCAACTTTATATAGTCATACGACTTAAGACCGCGTGAACGCCAAAACAGAAAAAAACTCTATAAAAATCACCTTGACATCAAACGCCTGACTAATTGGTTAAATCATCAATAAAAATAATGCCAAATAAAGGAACTCTCAAACAAGATAAAATTGAAACATAAAAGAATATAAATTTAGAATTGGAAACCCCATTCCCTTTTGACAAAAAAAAAAAAAAAATAAATAAAAAAAAAAACTTACCTCACAAACGCACGCCACTTGCTCTTGTGTAAACCCAAAACTGGGCAACGATTCTCGACCTCCGCCAGAACTATTGCCGCCACTACCATTTGTCCCGCTGCCAATTAATCCACCGCCACCGATCGACGAGCCATTTTGATTTAAAATATCTAAACTGCTGCCAGTGTTGTTATTATTGCTGGCATTGTTATTGTTGTTGTTATTGCTTGTACTATTGTTATTATTGTTGTTGTGCTGTGCTGCAATCGACAGACCCGTCGGACTGTATGGCGGGGTGTGTCGACTGCTTATCACGGCCGCGTTAGCAGCCGCAATGTCATAGAAATCTGTCGCGGGGTGCTGGAGCATTTTATTCTTTTTCTCTTTTTTGTTCTTTTTCAAAACAAAGAAAATTCACTAAATTTATCTAATACTTGAACCTGTATTTTTTTCTATACAAAAACAATACATTTACATTGCCTTTTATTTTAATTGGTTATGATGTTGATGTAGAGATGCACTTGCGTTTAATTTGTTTTTAATTTAATTTTAAATACAATGATGCCATTATCTGAAAATAGAAATAAAATTAATTTATTTTTGTATATTTATAAACAAAAACAGTTGCAAATTTTTAAAATCATTAAATTGTATAAATTTACATAATTTATTTTTAAACTCAAATAATAAAATACTTTTGTATTTAAATAAAAAAAAATATAAGTTAACATCAACTAAATAAATATCAAATTAAACACATCTGTGATGGATCATTTCGCGTGAGAAATGTCATTTTTGATGCGCAACATATTATCCAGAGACGTCAAAGACTTTTGACGTTGCAATGTAACTACTCGCTCAACGATGACCTTTTCAGTGTATTCTAAGTGTGTATATATACATAATTTAAATTAAAAAAGAAATACGAAATATATACATATGTACGCTCCACCTTGTTGTTTTGTTTTTAGTAATTATTATTTATTGGCTATGTTTTATTTGTATGTACATAAGATTCACCATGTTTGCGCAATTAGTTTTTGACATTCACTTTTGATATACATAATTTCAAAAACGTCAGAATTTGAGAAGATGTCTGACGTTTATAGGTATATCATCTGTTTTTTGTTGTCATTGAACTAAAAATATTGTTATTTTCCTTGTAACAAAAAAAATGATTTATGTGAAACTATTGCTGATTTTTGTGAGACTTTATTTTTAGAAATTATGTGTACTTAATATGTATGTACCTATGTTTGTTAATTGCACAGTTGAATTCAATATAGGGGATGTATTAAAATATGTTTCAGATTATAATTATTTGGTAATTATTTCTTGCCAGCATTTTATATGTAAATTGATATAAACATCAGAAGTTAATGATTTCTTGGCAATTTAACAATATTTTCATGTTTGTTTTTTTTTTCATGGAATCGTACAATATAAGTATGAAACCCAAGTTTTATCTATATTTTCATTTAAGCTTTGTTAAAGAATAAATATAACGATGTTTATTTATTAACATCCATTAATGCTTTTAATTTTAAGGTGTGGATTTGGATATGTATATAGAACACCTAGGCTGTATTTTATTGAATACTTCTCTTATTGAACTTTGCAACAATTCAGTATAAAACTGCTTATGCGAAACGAAATTTCAATGTTTCGTCTCCAACACGACAAAGAAATATCTATAGAAATCAAATTAGTCCCCTTTCACACGAGGAAACAGAGTTTCCAGCAACTTTCAGTTTTTGGGTGAAAAGATAGGTACGGTGAAAAATACAAAACATTTTGTTCACTTTTTGTACACAAGGCAGTTGAATGTAGTTAAGTGGTGTTGTATGGTTATGTTTACTTTGATAAAATTTTAAAAAGATCATTTTAAGCTAACACCGTCCTAAAAATGCTTTAACATCGCCAGTATCTTTAAGTATAAATATTTTAGTAATAATTTTTTTTATCAAAAAGTTAATTTCTTTTTATTTAAATAATTTATTTTTTTAATATATGTAAACAAATAAGAGCTAAAAACTCACTTTAACCAAGATAAACATCTCGGGTAAAAATTGTCAAGAAGGGGAAATAATTTATTATTTCATAAGCTATCTTTTCTAACTGATACTACACAAAATGTGTGTACGCGAACAAGTTTTGGACTAAATCTGGCAGAAGATAGTAGTTTTGGGAAGTTTGGCATTAGTATATACGCGAACGAACATACTATTTTAAACCACAGTACACAAATCTAAGGCAATAGTTTTGTTCGTTGGAAACTCCAAGAATTGTCAAAAAAACACCTGGGGTATGGCAAAAGCGAGTTTATGAAAAACGAACGATCGCTTTCGTTTCGTTTATTACAGAATCTTGCCCCTGGGTTTTTCGGTTTTCAAACAAAAAAAAAAACGTCAGAGGGCTTTAAATTGTGTTGTTGACAATCAACGCAAGAAACAAGAAGTTCTGTGCTCAATAATTAAAACATAAAATTTGTTTAAAATTAATTTTGAAAAGGAATTAAAACAACTTCAAGCGTTTGAATTTCGCTTTTATATTTCTATTTAATATCTTTTAACTTCTATTTCAAAAATAAGCAATTACCTGTAACAAGCGAATCCACATCAAAATAATTACTTAAACTTGCCACATCAAAATACCTAGATCTACTTCAGGGCGAGTTCAGAACGACCTTAGGTATCAAAAAATAAAGAATCTGATCGTCAGGGTGAGTTCAGATTTTTCAGTAAACGCCTTAGGGCAACCCCAGGGTAACTTCAGGGCTCAACGATCAAAACTCATTAATATATTGAGCCGGTTGTCAAAGTTGCTAAGTGTCTATTCGAGTGCCCACAGGAACTCAACACGCATCATTAGAAACAACAACAAAATATTGAAATTAGATAAGTAACTGGCTGAACACAATGCGACGGAGCCGCAGCCGGAGTCGGAGCTGGAATATCTGTCAAAATATTAAATACACAAAAAATCAATGCTACGAGCAGAATGGAACGCAACTGCAGACGGAGCTGCAGTCGGAGCAGCATTGGTTTGCAAAGTTTTAACTTTTAACGTGCAGCACTTTTGACGTTTCAGTTTATATGAAGAAAAAAGAGCCAGAAAAAAACATTGAAGTTTGTATTAATATAAAAATATTGGAAATACAAAAAAGTGAATAATAAACTCGCGCCTGTTTTTTTTTTTCTTTAAAATATTTACAGCGACGTACGACATTTTTTGAAAGCAGTTGCAGCTGTGGCTCCGATTACAGTTGCAGCTGGGCATTGTGTTCAGCCTGGGGCACTGGATCCATCATTTTCTTCGATCTTGACAGATGCACAGAACTGAAGATAAATGAAAACGCTAACGATATTACCTTTTAATATGTTTAGGGCCGGTTTGTTCACAGTTGATTATCTTTAATCAAGGATTAATGCAACTGGTAAATCATCGAATGTGCATGTTAACCGAAATTTTATAGGTAAATTAAAATTTGAGTCAAAATAGCTTTTAACGGCCTTTGGTCATACAAAAATTTGGCGTTTCTTCCCGGCGATCTCACTTGGACTCATCAGTTGACTAGTGAGGGACTTTGTCAATACGCAATTTTTTGTTAAGTTCAGTTCATCATACATAGATTTCGTGACGAATATCTAGTGTGAACTATATCCAACAAGACTAGAATTCCTAATCATTAAATTGGAAGTTTTTGTTTTTGTTTTTTGCCCGGGGCCGTGGCGTTGTTTATATAAGAAGGAAAAAACTTTAAAATTTGAGTTGTTAATCATGGAAATCGCTAATCAGTCGATTTTCATTGATTACCACCAACTAATTAGCACCTGATAAAGTGGTGGTGCAGATTTAACCCACTGCGTGAACAAACTGGCCCTTACTGTGGTTTTGGGTATAATTTCGGATTAGTACGCGAACAAACCTATAACTGATTGGAACTAGGTGCGGACCAAAGCTATAGCGTCATCAATTGGACACAAAAAAACGCAAAAACAACACAGAATGCTGTAAAGAAATAACATATATCTACGAACATGAATAAAACGTTGTTACAATTAATGGCCTTTTCGATTCGTCTATGAATGACAGAAATTTCAAAAACTATTGCTTTTTTTTAAGACAATTACATGATATTTCCAATTAACAATAATGCATAACTGCTACACAAAAAAAAGATTTACGGCAAAATTGTTAAACAACATTCATTGACAAGAATTTTGACATTTAACTGTCGGTGATGTTAAATATATTAAGGTGCATTCACAATTTACAAATCAATTTGTCTACATATATACAAAGGTAGTCGTTGTTGAAACACCCAAAATAATTATATTTTTTGATTTAGGGAATTTCTTATTGAGAAAACGAAATCGTAAATTGGTAGATGTTATATAGTTTGGTATACTTAATTTTAAATTTATTAAATTGAGCCATTAAACCAAATAAAAATTCAGTAGATATACTTTAAACAGTAAATAAATATCGTAAATAATCATAATACGAACTAAAATATGAGTCTTTCATAAATTAAGAATTTTTAGTAGGAAATCCCGGCATCAACTTTTTTAAACAAATTTCCTTCATCATCCCATATTTTTAACGAACACATATACGTAAACCAATCTTCGAAAAATTAAATTCGTATAAAATCAAAAATTATGATATTGAGTAGTCCAGCCACTGTCTATAGGTACGATTATAAATTTGTTTATTAAGGTTTTTTTTAAATAATAGCATAAAACAACATTTCATTCCCATAAAAATCGCAGAAAAAGAAAACAAAACAAAAACACAAAGTTTCTCAATCATTTTTAATAGATGAAGATGCGGTTCTTTAATAATAAAATAAGCCTCCAAGAGCAAAAACACACAAACACATTTCCATCATCTCATGTCCGTTCAAATATATATGCAACTTAAAATATGTATAGGTAAACAAAATTCAACTCGCCGGGAGGCTGATGGTTATTGCCAACGATTTCGAAAGATTTATTACATTGGAATTTCATAGATATTATATATTTTTATAATTAAAACATTCTCCAGCCTCAATGATATGAAAATAATACTATATGACCTCCTAGTGTCCCGATTTCAAAAATACACATGCCTATACCACCCGAATGGGTTGGGTTTCAAATATACGAAAAATTTCCAATATTTGTGTGTATATTCATGGAGCGGAAAACACCTAATCGTTTTCTTTTCGTTTTTTGTGTTTTTCAGATTCGATATACTATTTCAAAAGTGGAGAGGGTCATTTACATATTGTGTTTTCGTGTTGTTGAAAAGTTTGGGTGTTTCGAGAGATGAGATATTTAATTTTTTCTGGTTTAAAAATAAAACTTCCTATATTACTGAGAATTCTAAAATTACACAAGAACACACGATCTGCCAGAAAGAGCCTCAGTCTAAGAAACATTTTACGATATTCTATATATCTACTCCCGCTTTTGATGCCGATTTTATTTCGAAAATAAAAAAGTATACCACTTTGTCGTATGAACTTGCTCGTATTGCCAATATATGCTGTAAAAAAAAGAAATTTGAGAAAAACCTTTAAAATTATCATTAGGGAAGATTTATTTTTGAAAATTTTTAGATTGGATCGTTTAGAAATTAAATTTCAACTCCTACTGAACAAGTTTAAATGAAATATCTAACTGTGGGAATATGGTGCGTATACGCGAACAGATCGACTGACCGACGCACGGTATTGCCAGGTGTATATTTTATTTGACTTCTTTTATCGTGTTTAATATAATACGCTTGATTGATATTATGGTCCTAAATTTTTTATTTTTTACTAAACCATTACCTACCTATCCATATATCGCAAGTTAAAAATCAAAATAAAAAAAAATAAATCTATATAACGAAAACACATGCAACGTTTTCGAGAAGCGTTTTTTTTTTTTTTTTTTGCTGTCGTAAATTCTTTTGCGAGGGTAGAATTTTCGAAAATAAAATTAAGAAAAAGCATGATTCAAGGCGGCCGTGCCCGCACACACTCGATACCATTTGGGATTTTATTACAAAATTAGATATTGTTGCGGCAGCGGTAGCATGGTATTGAGGAGCTGCGATGATGGTGTTCATGTCTGTGGAGGTGTTTTTGAGTTGAGAATGAGGCAGAGAATATAATGTTTAAAGTTTCATCGATCGCAGGGCAATTAACGTATGGAATGGGAGCGAATTTGGATTTTGTTGGGGTAAACGTGGAGAGGAAGCAGTTTTCTGAATTTTTCTTCTTTAATTTTTTTTTTTTGTTAAGGTGAAGTGTTTCTATTTTTGGTTTGAATGAAATGAGATACTTTGAATTGGTTGACAATGTATAGGTTTATTGGAAAACATAGGTATATATTTTTCACCTTATCTATTTTTAATTTTTCAAATTTTTTTTTAAAGGTGAGCAGGGAAATTTCACGTGAGTTTTAAACAATTTCTAAAAAAATGAAAAATGTATTATGAATCCCACACCGGAAGGACACTTTATAAATTATAAATTTTTGTAGGTATACTTATATACATTTTATGTTTTCCTGATGGTCGAAGAAGAAGCAGACGGTAAATCTAGAATTTAAATTAAATGGCTGCGGAGTTTTTTGATTTCGAAAATCGATTTTTTTTCGAAAAATACATTTTTTTCGAAAAATACATTTTTTTTCAAAACCCTGGTTATTAATTGATAAACTATTTCTTAAATTGTGCGTGTCATATATTAATTTCATTATAATGCCTGAAAATTTCATCAAACTAGGTTAAGTGGTTCAGATTTTAATGAACTAAACCGCGCTTCATGGCAAAAATTTAAAATTTGGCTTTGCAAAAAGCTTTGTAAGACTACATTTGTTTTTTGTCTGAGTAATTATTTAACCTATGTATATGCAATAACTTTTTGTTATTTCTAACGGAAACCGACTCAACTTTTTGACCTTAGTTTTTCATTATTAGCGGAAGAAATTTTGTTATTAAAGACGGATTTACTGACCTCATAAGTACATGGATTAAATTTCGGTTGCATAAAAGATTTATGGTCATCATAATAAAAAAACCCTTAATACTCCGGTTTATATCATAATTAGGGGCCTGATTCCGTAAAACGAAAACGATCGAACGATATCGTTTTGGCAATAGCTGTCCCTATCTTTCTCGTTAGATGTGATAGAGATGTGTATAGTCAAAACGATATCGTTTTGGCAAAACTGTCCATCTTTCTCTTTAGATGTGATAGAGATGTGTATAGTCAAAACGATATCGTTTGATCATTTTCGTTTTACGGAATTAGGACCCAGGTCTTTATTTGTTAAAGAAAAAAAATAAGGACCTAATCCACCGAACCAAAGTGACAAAAATTTGATTGTACGGGTTCAACACATGAAAATTTACATCTGAAAATTCAGATTTGATTGACTATAGGTGTCATAAAAAATTAGATGACTTTTAGAGTCATCTGGCAGGTGGCCAATTAAAAGCTCAAAAAATTCGGAAATTTGAATTTGCATATTTAAATTTCCACGTATATTGAATTCGGTCATTTTTGAAAAGAATTTGTTAAAGCACTTCAAAAGTAGTGTGTTGATTAGAATTCATACCTCAGCTTAACTTAAAAACAAAGTAAATATAATACCTACACTGCTAATGCTAAACGAATTTTTTCTTAGGTCGCCAACAAGCTAAACAAAATGCTTGCAAAAACAGCGAAAAAATATCCAAGGAGAGTTTTATAAAATGCAAAAAATAAATCAAAAATAATCCAAAAAAGAGTGTAGAATTCTCCAAAAACATGGTAAATTGAAATTAACAAATACAATACTCAATTGACACTCTATATTTTTGTTTATATTTATTATTTAGCAAAAATACAGTTCTTGTCGTCTTGTTGTCATTAAATGAATAGGATTTTATAAGTTGAAAAAGGTGACACAAATCTCATCACATTGTACGTCAGACGGCCAACAAACCAAAATATTTGGTTTTGTATCACCTTTATAGACTAAATTAAAATTACTGAACTGATTTTTTTGTGATTTTCAGTATTTGTTTCTAATAACGGTGGGAAAGTTTTTTATTAAAAATAAAATTTTAATGCAATGTAAAAATAATTTGCATTACAAAAAATGATTAATGCAAGTTAAAAATTTATTTTTTTTTAATGCAAGAAATTTTTTAATAAAATTTGAATTTTTTTTAATGCAAATATTTTTTTAATTAAATTTGCATTTTTTTTAATGCAAAATATTTTTAATTTGCATTCAATTTTTTTTTAATGCAAAAAATTTTCGATTTGCATTAAAATTTTTTTTTTAATGCATATAATTTTAGACTTCCATTAAAAAAAAAAAAAGTTTTAATGCAAAAGGAAAAAACTCAATTATAGCCTAAGAAACGTACCGGCTGAGAAAAACTTTTGTACAGTAATTCACCATGTTAGACCATGCTAATGTACACTTCAGGAGACCTGAAGGCTAAAGTCTGAAGCAGGGTGCGAAACTGGATGGCTTAAGATTGTGATATGTGGAGAGACTTGTTGAAGGAGGACATCCACAAGTCATACGCATTTATGTTAATCACACTGATTGATGGAGAGCCGATGATGATGATGATAATGCTTTGCCTTCTTTCAAAATAATTATGATTTTGTCTTTTCCTAAATTTCGTTCCCACAAAATAATTCCAAATTTGCCAGTATGTAAACATCTCTTCAAGGCCCATAGTTTTTCAGTGCGAGATCATCCTAGTTTTGATGTTAATCACGAGTTAACTCATGACATGATTTTCAGTCAATTAATATGGACCCCGAGGTAATTCTGGGTTTACACAAAAAATTTACTTGAATTAACTCTGGATTAACTAAATAAATATTTCTGACAGATAAGTGCTTCTATCACTAACGAAACAGAGAGGGCGTCTAGTTTTTTTAGTACTGAGTTAACTCTGATTTAAACAAGAGTTAGTTCATTCTGCAAATAATTCAGAAGCAGTTTTTCAGTGTATAACTGACTTTAACTATATCTAAGTTGTCAAATATTTTTTGAAATAAACGTCCGACGCTATCGAAAAAAAGTGACACGGCAATATAGTAGTAAGTATCGCACTCTTTATTTCGAAAGTGTTTTTAGAAGTACCTGTCAGAATTGTCTATTCAATTAATAAGGAGTTAAACTCACCAAATTCATTGGACCTTACCAATAACCAAATTTAAAGATGACTTAAATATTCAAGTAAAATGAACCATTATGGTATGAACTATAAATAATGAACCATATACATCACCAGCCGAATTTATAAACGCATAATAGCGAGTGCATAAACCTATACACTTCTTATAATGCCTCTAAACACGAAAATCGTATTTATAAAACTTTGCAACGTTGAATAGTGGCATTATAAGCTAAACGCGTTTGAGGATTGAATAGTGTCTGTACAAGGATATTTTAGTATCGAAATGTCACTTTGACTCACACACAAAAATATAATACATAGATATTAGGGTAGCGCTTATTTTGGCAATGTTTGAATTTCTTTTTTGTCCTCCCCTAAAAAAGATTATTATGTACCTGTACAATGTACATACAAACACGTTGTGCATTTTTTTTTAACGCGGCTATAGCTTAGTAACAGTGTCCGAGCATATCGAGCATGATCTGAACATCCTCTGAACAAAGCGTGTTCTGAGTGCTCTGAACTATTTTTGAAACACACCTGAACACTTAACTTTTTTTTCAATTTCACCTGTCAAATGCTTGTGTTCAGCATTCAATTCGGTCTGCTCAGTTATTTTATTCTGAGCTCATAGGAGAAATAAAAGAATCCAACAGAATTGTTTTTTTTTATGAAAAGCTGAGATTGGTTTGTCAGTTTTGGAAGTAAAACGTAATAGATTTCCTCTTTTTGGTACTTTATTTGACACAAGCGTATTATAACTATACAGGGTAGGAAAATCTTTTATAAATAATAATTTATGTTGCGTTGAATAGTGGGTACATAAATGCTTATGCATTACATAACTATTCAGCCGTTTAGAGGTGTTTAGCGAATTCTAATAAATATAAACAATACATGTTTCATATTTAAGAGTCCGTACCATGTAATAACCATTATTTAGGGTCTACTTAAATATTTAAGTTATATACCATGTTTGGTTTGCTATATAAAGAACATATACCATTTTTGTCCATATTACTTAAGTAGTCTCTAAATTTTGTTATTGGGTAGGTCCTATTGAGTAATAACTAAAAATTAGCTCGGAATCTTAAACTTAAAAATATGTTTCAGTAGTTAAGTCCGGTTTAACTCCGAAACTGGAGATGCTATCGAACTGAAAACTGGGCCTTAGTAAGCTTACAACAGTTGAAACCAAAAAACGAGAAATTCAAACATTTTTTGTACCTACTCAAGATGAACTTACAACTTATTCAAGTAACATATCATCACTTTTCGTTAAATAGAATTTACAGGTTGATCTGTTGTATAAATTTTTTCCTGCAATTTCTCTTCTGCATACAAAGCATCTCGTCATAGACGCGTACTTCGATTATTTGTACAGTTTGAAGTACACATAAACCTCGTTCGTTTACTTACCAAACCTATACCCATTTCTACCATTTTTAGTCCTAAAGACTGTCAAAGTTCATATCAAACAGTAACTGGCAGTTTCGGGCAAGTACGCGAACAGACCTATTTACTTAACAGTTTGGTGAAATGTCAATGTCAAATGTCAACGTCAAATGTCAATACATGTCAAAATTGATTGAAAATATTCAATGTTTTATCTATGATGTGATACTTCGTGTGCAGAAGGCTTAGATACAATAGTGGAATCGTCGCTGCATGGCGAATCTTGTATACGCATATATGTATACTAGACGATTCGTGTGCAGATGGCCTTACGTGAGTGGTAATTAAAACTTACATTGTAATCTTTGCTTAGGACTAACCTATAAATTATAAAAATAAAAAAAAAAATATAGTCCGATGGCAAAAATTGACTAACCTATTTTATTATTTTATTAATAAATTTAAGATCCATGAATTTTGTAAATAAACGAGTAGGTATTACTTATCAGATATTTTTACCGCCCAACTCGAGGTAGGTACCTATACCTAGTACCTACATATCATACATATATCATGTGAAATTCTAGAAAAGGAAAATAAAACAACAAAAACTCGGACGAATTAATTTGGCCAAATGCCAAATTTATAAATCATCGCCCGCGCAACACCATCACCGCGGTGCACTGATTTTATAAAAAATGAAGCAATTTTCTTCGAATATTTGTAATTCATTTTTCTCTCAAAATGAATATAGATATACCTACCCACCTATATAAGCGAGTAAAAGAAGATCGATCGAATGTATAGAAATTAATTATGTGGATTGTACAGTAGGTATCTAACATACAATCTTATTGATGGCTTATTTCTCATGTTTTGCTATCGAAATGTTAATTTAAAATAAATTAATGATTTTTAACTTTTAACAAACATTTTAACAAAACTTTATGCGTAAATCATTCCTTATATCTATGTACATTTTTTATTTTTTTTATTTGTTTTCTTTTCAGTTTTTCTCGAATTTAGTTTTGATTTAAACAAAAAATAATAAATAATTAACACAACTCATTTAACCCTAAGAATCGGCTCGTTTCAATGAAAATTTATTGCCAATTCGTAGGTATATTATAGATGTTATGTTTAAGTATCTATTTATCTATATACATTATTTGTTCAATGGGAGGAAAAATATACAAGGCGTGGATCTATGATGAGGTACAAATTCGCGTGCAGTTGTTGGTAATTCATCATTTATTATGTCGTTTTTGTTAGAAAAGTGCTTTCAGTTTAAATTTCATAAATACATCAAACGACAAAGACGTAGGTGGGATATAGGAAAGTTTATCTTTTGCAGATAGAGATACCTAAAGTGAATTATAAATATCTACACTCAGAGTCAACTGATTAAGGACACATTTTCTAGTAATTTTGAATTTTGAAAAATCAATATGTGGAAAATAAATTCCGTTGGACTGCACCTTCTTCACACCCTCTTCCGTATTTAGGTGCAACGTTTTTAAAAAATTGAGTCCTCAAAACTGTTTACATATATTTTTTTTATTAATTATTCAAAGTTGTCCTTTTTATCATCGGAGATGAAAATAATCTATAACATATAATCTATTCACAAATTAGAAAAATTAATTTCTCTTTAGACATCTAGACTAAGTCATGCAGGTATATTTCTCTTACCTACATACATATCATGTTTTTAAAGATATTATCTAGCCTTTATAGTGTCATACCAAAACACTTATAAATATAAATTAAATCGAATTCGTTCCTTACAAATTAAATTGAGTCCAAACATTGTACTATATATATAGGTAGGTAGAAAAAAAGTTCAACTGCATATATACAAACGATTAGCCGCGAAGGCATGAAGAAAAGATATTAAATTATTATTATAAAAAATTCACATATATGCTACACATATTATAGATATAACATGCGATTGCAGATGAGACTATATCTTGTGGATATGCTACAGGAAAAAAACACATGCTAGCTGATCTCTAGCTGTTTGCCTTAATTATGTCAATTTGTTATTTTTATCTTCGTTTTTTTTTTATTTATTTTTTTTGTTCACAATTAATGCATGGACAGACGTTTCATTTAGCTCGCTATAGATGAGTGATATGCGGGTTATTTTTTTTTATTTTTTATTTTTTTTATTTTCGGTGTTTTATTTAAATCCACTCAAATTTTTATAGTTGTGGTAGGTGGTAAATTATTAAAAAAACAAAAAAAATTAATTACATAAAATATAGGTGGAAAACACTCTGTGTCAATTGATTGAGGTAAATTTATATATAATTTTTTTTATTGAAGTACATAATCTTTGGGAGAATATTAATTTGCTATATGCAGAGTGTTTTGAATAAGATGCCATAGGGATATAGGGGGTGGGGGTTCTGTAATTTAAAAAAAATGGACTAAAAATCGAAAAATGGATAGAAAAAAAAAGAACATTAAAATCAACGGCAACACTTACAATGTCATATTATACCTTTTTCCAAAGACAGAAATTCATCTTTTAATTCTATTTTTAAATTAAATTATTCAAATAAACAGTTTTAGAAAAATTAATTTTAAAACTTTAAATTTTGAAAAAAAAAAAATAATTTTGTTCAAAATTTTACGTTATTAAGTATTAATGTTTGTTTTTTAATTTCAATACTCTTATCAATTTTTTTGTATTATTCAGTCTTATTATTGAGAGCTAAGGGGTGAACCAATCTGATTCAAATTTGGTACAGAGCATTTTTGTGTGATTCTCTAGAGATGAAACTCGAATTTTTGTTTTATCTTATCTATAAATGATAGCTGCCATACAACGATGTTCTTGAAAACAGCTCTCAAGATTTTGATTAAACTTCCTACCTGATTATTGTAAGAAAACTGCGTTTCAGATTTTTTACAAAACAAATTCCATTAGATATACGGAAAAAGGGTTTTGAAGTTTCTTGAGACAATTGCCTTATTTTTGATTTTTGAATGTCTTGACCAATTTTGTTATAATTTTGCCATATGATGCTTTTTATAAGTTCAAATGGATCAAATCAAATGGTATTATAATTAAATATTTTGCGCAAATAATTTGTTTAAACAAACTAAAATCAAACAAAAATTCGATTTTATTAGTAGTTACCTACATTCGTAAAATTTACTCAAAAAATTATGAATATGTCAAAGCAATAAGGAAAATAAATAACTCAACCTTAGAATTAGCCAAAGATGAGAGAGTTAGAAATATGCAAATGGAAAAACTGGTTAACAGGACATAGTTGATCGAGCAAAGACTTAAATGGAATTGGGCAGGACATGTATCTCAACAATGCAGGTCCAAAAATCGACAAAAATTATCACAAAATAGACACCACCAGAAATTAGTGGTAGACCAATTTAACGACCAAAGAAAAGATGGACAAATGATTTGCTTAAAGACGAAACTGGTACAAACGATGTAAAAGACAGGGAGCTAGTATTGGGGGATTCTTATATGCCAGATCATAAAATTTATATATTTATTCAGGTTTTTCAAATTCATTTAATAAACTATCAAGAAAAGCAAGCCTTTTGATTCAAATTAGTAATTTTATTGTATATAAAAAGACAATAAAAAGTTATATAACTACTTTGATGAACAAAAGTTTATAATAATATTAATTAAACATTCGTCAAAATGTAACTCCACTCTCCACACACCTGACACACCTCACACACCTCGCACACCTCACACACCTCACACACCTCACACACCTCACACACCTCACACACCTCACACACCTCACACACCTCACACACCTCACACACCTCACACACCTCACACACCTCACACACCTCACACACCTCACACACCTCACACACCTCACACACCTCACACACCTCACACACCTCACACACCTCACACACCTCACACACCTCACACACCTCACACACTTCACACACCTCACACCTAACTCCACACTCCTCACTCTTGACTCCTCAATCCTCACACCTCATTCCACACTCCTCACTCCTCGCTCCTCACTCCTCACTCCTCACTCCTCACTCCTCACTCCTCACTCCTCACTCCTCACTCCTCACTCCTCACTCCTCACTCCTCACTCCTCATTCCTCACTCCTCACTTCTTACTTCTCACTCCTCACTCCTCACTACTCACTCCTCCCTCCTCACTCCTCACTCCTCCCTCCTCACTTCACACTCCTCTCACTACTCACTCCTTTCACTACTCACTCCTCACCTCACACCTCAATCCTCATCGGCGTTGCCCCCTTCGTTCAATCGCAAAATATGTTATCTTTGTTATTAGTATAACATATTTTAAAATTATTTATTTATGTTGTTTAAACTCTTGAATTAAAAGTTTAAATTATCGTTCCATATGTTTTTTTGTATTTAAACAAATTACGAGTCATTTTCAAGTAGGTACCTCATCGACATTATACTATAAATTTTAAATCCGCAACGATACTTTTTGATGCGATTGGGAAGGAAACACTGATCTTCATTCCTTAATTCTTACTCTTCATTCCTAATTCCTCACTCCATTTAATAGGAAGTTTGTCTTTTGTTCGCTATTTTTCAGATATATCTCATTGGAAATGAATGTTTCGAAATAATTTAAAGAAATCATTAATGTTAGAAAATTTATTTTTGCGCAACAAATAAGAAATCATAAAGCTACAATTTTGGGCACAAGCAAAATATTATTTTTCGTACGTGTCAAGTGAAAACTTAAATATTACCAAAAAAAAAACGTCTACAAAGGAAAATCGAAAATAAAAAAAACCAAAATTTGAAATCTTTTCGTCACAGGGCAGGACAATTTTTTTTGTCAAAAATTCGGTGCTAACTTCAAGCTTACAAAATTTATTTATGGGATATTTTAATTACGAATTAAAACACCAAGCCCGTTCCAGTTCAGTTTGTATCTAATTTCTATTATTGTTTCCTGGAAGCTGGACTAAAAACACCCAAACACGATTTCCTCAAAGGTTAGTTTCAGATTATTTCGAGGGATTCAACAGATTATTTACATTTTCCATATTTTTTTTTTCAAAAGAATGACTCATAGAGTTGCCTCCAATTGAGTGTTAAAAAATAAACCTGAGTTGCAGGCTTATAACGAATGAACCGATTTGCTTCAAATTTCTAAAAGAGAATTAATTTGTCTTAACCCAGATAAATCGATTAAATAAATTAAATTTCGTGGAACATCTCGTGGAGAACCATCACGGCCTAGACATACTCTCAACCATTCCAAGTGTTAATATTATCGGCAGAAATGAAGGTGAGAACCACTTTCTCATCACAAGATTTACTCTTTGAGTAGGTATTTACCAATTCCTCGAAAGAGGCAGTATCAACCCATGAAAAAAAAACAACTTAACCGAATTTCGATAAGGATATACTTTATATCATTATAACGGTCCTTTGTTTTTTGTAAGTTTCTCAAAAAACAGCTTGAAAAGTATTAATCGAATTTTACTTCTTAGTAGTGTAGCGTTTTAAAAGAAATTCGTTATAAGAATTCACATATACTAATAACGGTGTCAGTGGTTTCTGCAATAGTCACCATTTTGTTTATTCCTTCATTTCTCGTTGATGGCTTGAAGGAATTTGTTCAACTTACTTCAGAGGCCCAGTTTTTCAGCATACTATAAGTTAAACCAAAGTTAGTTAACCCTGAGATATACATTAGTTAGTAATAATTATTTATTAATATTTTAAAATAATATTTTTTTGTATAAGGAAGATTAATCTATTAATGATTTAATTTATTTCCTACTTTATATTTCTATTTTTAAAAACTTTAAATCTCATTGAAAACATTTTCGTGTCTAACAGCACTGCAGATTGACACTCATTCAGATTTATTCATTCACACTTCTTCGCCGTGCTTAGTTTTTAATGCATTTTTTTCGTATTTTTTTAATTTTTTTTTGTATATGTTTTAAGCTGATGGTGCTTCATTTAGTTTCATGTTTAAATTTCGTTACAAATTTCTTGAAGGATTTCATGCCAGCAAGTATATAGCAGAAATCCTAAATGACAAATGTTGATCAAATGCCAAGATGACAGCATTAGCGTGTATCTCTTAGATTCACAATTTTTTACTCATCGCATATATATGTAGATACACAAACGCATAACATTAAAACCAACAACATCAGTGCAGCTATACCACAGCTTGCAAGATCTATCTCAGTAATTAAATTAATATTACAGCTGCGTCGAGCTATTGTTTACGAATAAGATACATCAGTGTGTTTCCAATTTATTATTGGTGCACAAAATCTGCACCGGACACTTTGAATAAATATCCACGTCAGCCAAAGTGAAGTTGAATAAATGAATGAAACAAGTGCTATTGTGTTAGATAATATACAAAAACACAAAAATTATATAGAAATAAAAAACATGTATTTTTTTTTAAAGATATTTTTGTATCTAATGCGAGTGTAGTTTGATTTGAATGGGCTCGCGATATAACATATCTTTGGATTAGATGCTCTGCTTAATTGAAATTAGCAAATGTTTAATGAATCTCACTTGTCCGTGATGTAGGTTTGTATACAGATAGTCAGATAAAATATAATATTTCAAAAGAAAAAAATATATTTCCCGTGTCGCTAGCAATTTATAAATTTTTTGTCGGACGAGAGTTTACACGCAGATAAAATATTGAATTTGTTCTGAAAACATATTTTAGGATACAAAAAAAAATAAAATACTCTAATGCTTTCATTAATTTAAATTAATTATAGTTTTGGAGGATTTTTTCTTATGCTAGACAAATAGAACAAATTATTGGAATACTTTTTCAATATTATAATATATTATTGTTAATTTATTAATTCTTTTTTTTAACATAATTAGGATAATAAAATCGCAATGACGTAACACATTGCGATTTCAGTTTTTTTTTCGTTATTATGTAGATTTATTTTTAATTAATAGATTTTTAAAAGAAAAAAAAAATATTAATAATTTTGTTGAGACAAAAGTGTGATATATTCATGTATTTATAGATATTGTTTGTTTTGATAGAAATTTAAACTTAAAGACATTCATCATCATAAGATACTAAACAAATACAATGCATCAATTATAGGTGATTGTATAGATATTTGAGACTTTTTATTGTGTTTTACAAGGAAATTAAAACTCTAAACTCTTGGGTAGGGTGATTCAAAAAACCGCCTTTCTCGAAATTCTTTATAGATTGAAACCAAAAAATTAAGACCAAAAAATTCAAGATCCAACACCATTTAGAGGGCGCTACCAGCGTTTTTTTTCAATAATTTTTCTTGAAAATCGGAATTTTTCTCAAATGTTAAAAGCTGCATAACTTTTCTATAGTATATAATAAAAAAGATGGTAAAAAATAGAAATCAATTTTGGACAGGGTGTCCCAAAAATTAAATCAAATAGAGCTTTTTCTAAATAAAAAATTTAATAACTCTAAAACCGTTGGGATTTAGTATTAAAATATTACAGTTTATGAAATTCTTAAATAAATGCATTTCGACGCACTATGTAAAATACGATAGGTACCTATGAGTTTTTCTACATCATGTTTATATAGTGTTTTTTTTTTTTTTTGAAAATATTGTTTAACCAAGTTTAAGCAAGGAATTAACTTTGGGGAAGGTTCTTAGTCATTGAAATATGTTTTCGGTTTAACTATGACGTAATTTGAAGTCAATATCCAAGTCCCAGATCCCTTGCGGTTTTCTTTTTATTTATAAACAAAAAAATTTATAAAAAAAAGTATTCAAAAAATTTATTTTATCAAACTTAATATTCAGAAATTACTTAAAATTACAAAAAAAATTTCATGCTTTTAGCACCAAAACTGAAAAGTTATGCAGCTTTTAACATTTGAGAAAAATTCAGATTCTCAAAAATTTTCAAGCAAAATTATTGAAAAAAAAACGCTGGTAGCGAGTAGCGACCTCTAAATGGTGTTCGATTGTGAATTTTTTGGTTTTAATTTTTTGGTTTCAATCTTCATAGTATCGTCCGGTCCCGGTTGAATTTCGACAAAGGTGTTTTTTTGAATCACCTACTTATAGTGTTGCCATAAACTAAGAATTTCTTATCCCGTCATATTTTGGGGTTTTCGTAGTTTCTGGATAAACATTTTAAGGGGCCAGTTATAGCTTTCATTGAAACTCATCATTGAAAATTTTAATTTTCAGTTTTGAGGCCCTAAAAAAGCAATATCAGTGATTATTTTGATGCCAATAAAAAGCTGATTTCTAGTCAAAAAAATATTTCATTTTGGCCCTACCTTTCACATTAAACAATTTCTAAGATTTCAATGATCAATGATAAGGTAGTCAAATCATTGAAATAAAGAAATTAATTTCCTGCGATAGGCTGGGCCAAAATGAAATATTTTTTTATCTAGAAAAAATAGTTGGGTTATCAGCTTTTTATTTGCATTAAAACAATCACTGATTTCACTTTTTAAGTGCCTCAAAATTAACAATTAAAATTTTCAATGATGAGTTTCAATTGAAGCTAAAACAAAATCAAGAGCGTCCTTGAAATTTCTAAAAGCTTAATTTTTGAAAAATTTACACACACATTTTACAAAATGGCTTCTCCAAAAATTTATCATTTTTGACAAGTAATTCGATGAAAAAATGTTTGTGTACCTGTTTCCCATGCCCCAAGTCTGATGAAATTGGGAACAGAAAAAAACTCTGAAAACATTACTCGGAAATGCAAATCGAATACTTTTGGAGTAGGTTATAGTTGTAGGAAAAAAATATTCAAACGAACAAGCGAAACCAATATAAGACAATTTTTTTCGCGTTGTAGTGTAGGTACTTAAAATTGAAATACGATTTTTTTGAATATTATAGTTTTATATAAAATTATTTTTCAAGAAAACCGCTTTAAATACTTTTGAATTTTTTGTCCATAAATTCTTATTTCTTGACATTTTGTTTTTTGTTTTTTGCATTAACCGTGTTCCTTTGCAGGTGACAAAGTAATCATGAGTATACTTCACCTCCTCCATAGAAATACGATTTTTATTGAACCATTGTCATTATATATGTACATCTAAAATATGTGTATAGTTACATTATAGTTTCTTATATTACAAGAGAAAGTTCGTTTGATGTAATGCAGTGCATTTATTTATTAAACACTTAAACACTATAACAGCTTTTTTTTTTTTTTTAAAGTAAAGTAAAACAAAATTTAACAACTCAGAACAGGTAGGCCTAGTTATTTAATTTTTTTTTTTTTGTAAAATTAAAAAACTAGTAAAACGAATAATTCAATAATTTTTAGTATAAAAGTTATATGAACTTCGACAAAGTAGTTCTGGGGCCTATTTCACCAAATTACAATTTACAAACACAAAATTGTGTTTGCAAACTACTTTTACGAATTTGTAAACAGAATTTCCGTTTCACAAATTATATACATTTTTCAACAATTTTGTAACAAAGACGAAAAAAAGTTGTACAAAATGCAGTTGTAGTTTACAATTTAAAAAAAACATGTATTTCTACAATAATTTGTCAGATTTGTAAACAAATTTTTATTCTCAAAATTTGTGAGTCTTATATATGTAAAATTAAAAGGGCAATAAACTGAAACCAAAAAGGCTCATAAGTAATCAATAATCTAATTTATTTTTATTTTAGGAGCGATTCAAAAAATTCATCATTCTTCCTTTTCACATACATACCTAAATTGGTATTAATTTTCAAAATTAACCCTACCTTTTTTCTCAATTCTGCCTTCCAAAATTCTTGAAATTAATAAAAATTAATAAACAAAAATAAATTTTGCGTGTACACTGTACATCCCAGTATAACGAATAATATAATGTTTGAGGTTCTCCAATATATCGAGAGTGTTTAGTACCTATATTGGTCGTTTTTCGATACATTCAAAGCAATATTGCAGATTGGTAGGTAATAATACATAGTTTTGCTATTTAAGCCTGAAAGTAATGTTAGGTACATATTAAAACATCTCTGATCAAATTTCTTTATACTAGACATTGGGATTTCAAGTTCAACGCTTTTCTTTGAAGCCGTTTTGATATATGAGTATGTCTGTCGTATCAAAATGTTTATTAATAAACAAAAATTGCCTATATAGAGGTATTTATTTCACTTTATTCATATCTGTTATATCGGATAGCAAACTTTGTTAAAAGTGAAAAAAATCTGAAATTATTTAGGTACACATTTGTATGTTTTAAAAGCACAATTTGAAGAAATTGCTCATGATTTATCTTGTGTAAGTTTTTTCTACGATTCAACAAATTTTGTAAAGTTATTTTATTTTGTGAAATAGAAACTTACAAAGGAACACAAATTTTCACAAATATAACTTGTAAACTACAAACAAAAATTATCCTTGGTGAAACGGAAATAAAGAAATTCCCACAAATTTTCCTTTGTAAATTACAAATTATACAGTATTGTAATACAAACATTTTGTGAAACAGAATTTAAATCGATTTTTTAACAAATTTTTAAAAATTCGCTGGTAAATGCAAATTTGTAAGTTGGTGAAATAGGCAACTGGTAAAGTCATTCATTTTTTGGTTTCGAAAGTAAAGCTAAATAAAACACATACAGCGATAATATTTGATGAAAATTTTATTTCATTATAAAGTTTGGACTTTGCCATTAAGTGTGCAAAACAATATCATTCAAATGGCCACCTCGGGTAGATTCTTTGCATGCGATTCTTTTGAGGTAATTTTTAACAACTTTTTCGCACATTTCGGGCGGTATCTCGGCCATAACTTGAGTAATGTTAGTTATTAATGCGTCTACAGTTCGGGGATTGTTTGCATAAACACGGTCTTTTGCGTAGCCCTATACAGCAAAAAATGTAACGGTATCGAATCGCATGATCTTGGTGGCCAATTGACGTCGCCAAAACGTGAAATTACGCGACCAGGAAACTTCTCACGCAATAAAGCCATTAATTGTTCGTATTGTGTGGCTTTTTACCCCGTCTTGTTGGAACCATACATATCGTCCAAGTCATGATCTTCAATCGCTCCGAATTGACTGTAACCGTCTGCCCATTGGCATCCTCGAAGAAATACGGACCAATGACACCTTTCGACTATAGAGCACACCAAACAGTCACTTTGTCTGGATGCAATGCAACGGCACTTCTTCTATCACTTGTGGGTTTTCTCAGCCCCATATGCTGCAATTTTCTTTGTTTACATACCCACCGAGTGATAAATGTGCCTCATCGCTGAAGAAAATGTTGTTCGAATTATGCGCGAAAAGTGGATACGTTTGAATCACCACTTTTGTAGTAAGTTTTAATAATTTTAACGCGTTGTTCGATTGTTAAGCGATCCATTATCGTAAATGACAAACATTCAACTAATATTATGGCACTTCAAATGACAACTGAGTTTGACAGGTGTCAAATGCCAGAGGTACCAACTTGAAACCACGAAATGAATGACCCTGTATTTCAGCAAAATTTAATTCAACTTATTTCATTAGATTATAAACTATTTTAAGTAAACCCAGTTGTAATAAATTATGCAGAAAAAATATATGTTTTGCCGACGGGTTTCCCCGTTAAAATAATTATATGGATGGTACCATTTGTAATAGTATTTTGCATATGAAAATATAATAACGCATAGGAGATTTACCTTTATTCTTTATACATACTTTACAAATTAAATTATTATAAAAAGGGGAACTTTCGAGAATATTATTATGTACATATATTCAAAACAGTGTTTCTTATTGTAAACTTGAATTCTAAAAGTTGTACAACTTGTGAATTTTAAATTTTTAGATCAAAAGTCAAATCAATTCATATACTAAACTTAATTTCATTTTAAATAACTATGTATGTACCTATATAAATATAGGGTACTGTATGTAATTGTGGATAAGTGGGGTGGTCTTAATACCTTATAAACAAACATTCAAACTTATAGTTAGTTAAAAGTTATAGTTAGTCAAAATGAATTTTATCTGTATCATTAGATTTTCTTCAATTTACAATTTTAACAAGTTCTTAAAGCAATGGCAAAAGCCAGATTGGCAGTTTTAATGATTTTACTTGTTATAAGTTTTAAGCATAATATAACAATTTTTGAATAAATAAGAATTTAATGATTTGCAAACATAAAATAGGATTTTTATAATTGTGGCGTTAACAATCAAACAGAGGCTAAAAAAATTGAACACGAAACTGAGCAAAAGGGCAAAAACCTATAACTTCTTAAATATTTAAGATAATTCTATGCAGTAAATTTTTTTCAATTTGTGGTATTTTTTTTCTATTAGATTGACTAAAAAAATAACAGCGATAGTAAAGAATATTAGTAAAATAAATTAATACAACTTTTTTTCTTCACAAACTTACCTATATACATTAATAATAATTCTTAGCAATTTTGTTTTTCTCATAAAGGAACTTCAGATAAATGAACAAAAAGTCAACATTAAGTCAGTCTGAGTTTCTTCGAGAATTAGAAAATAGAAATAGGTGGAATAACATTGTCACATGTCAGGCCACAAAACAGATCTGGCCTATGTTGGATCTGAAGCGCTCTAGGAACTTAATATCTAAGCAGACTGCACATTAGCTCCGTCGTAGATGTTATCACTGGACACAGGCAACACTAGGCAACACCCAACAAGGCTTGGAATATTTTCTATAAAAACTTCTGCAGGAGTTGTATATGGACGAAGAAGAGGAAGAATCGATTCCTCACCTTCTCTGTACATGTCCTGCTCTATCTCAAAGACGTTTGGCTCCACTTAGGAGAATTCTACTACAATGATCCTAGTGATTTGGCAAGTCATGACATTAATAGCCTCGCGCGCTTCGTAAGAAGCTCTAAATTGTTTAACGAGTAGGAAGAAAGCTTCCTAGATTCCTGTGGTATCACAATGGGCCAACCTCTTGATCTAATTGTGTCCAGCGTTCTGATGACAACCACATAAACCTAACCTAACCTTCTTCGAGAAACTCACAAACATCTGGTTCATCCTTAGGATTTTGAAAAACATCTGTATCTATAGGTAATTTCCTTATAAAATTTCAAGTCTTCGATTTCTCTCAATGTTTGAGGTGTTTGTCAAAATCATACTTTTAAGCTTCTAAAAGAGGAATTCCTGAGGGCAATGATATTATAGATCTATATCATATCAATTCTTTTAGTCAGGTTCATAATGGATCTTGAACTCCAACTACAGATTTGTATTTCATCTGGACTTTTGCTTTGATATAAGCTCTTGTTTTGACAAACCGTTTAGTTGGCTTAAACTTAAAATGCCATAAAGCTTTCCAGTCCAATTACTGTCTATTTGGTAAGTATATCACACTCCATATATTGAAAAAAGTGAGTTAAGTACCGTTTTGATTGTTAACAATTATTCAATTAATTAGTTTTTGACAATTTTAGAATGATTTACAACACAAAGGAAGTTTGTTTGACACAATTTTAATGATTTGTAGCATAAAAAGAGAATACCTAAATTTAGTCTTCGATGTACTGGTTTCTGTAATATGTTATAGCCTCAGGGTAAGGTCTAATTATAAATCCATTTAATATCCGAATTACTTCTTCTCTTGAGAGAGTTGATTTATTGAAATAAACTTTTCTCGTCTCTTGGAGAATAGGACATTTGTACCTACTAACATTTAAAAAAACACTAAATTTCGAACTGGTATCGAAATTCCAAACGACAAAATCTCAAAATCCCCAAAACACAAAATCTCAAACTATACATAACTTCAAACGACAGAATCTGGAATGGCACGATTTTTTCAAAAAAGGCGATAAGCCATTCGGTTTTCTGTCCTTTGGAATTTATTCAAAATGTTCGTTCTCCGTGATTCTCACTCTTTAAAATGATATGAATTTTCTTACAAATCTTTTCACCATTTTAAAGCTTTGGTAAGATATGTATAAAACAAAGTTATTATTCAATTTGATGTAGTATTTTTCAGTAAAACCCGCTTAAGAGAAACGGCAAATGTCACAGTATTTCTTTCACTTAAGCGGGTTTTTCACTTAAACGAAGCGGAGTCCGGATAAGTGAACATAAATTCACCTAAGCGGATCTAAAAATTCCAAAAACGGTTGTGACATATCAGAAATTCAAATGTCATTTTCGTCGGAAAAATTTGTTCAAGCGGAGAAATAAAAAAAAAACGTAAAAGCGTTCAGCAAATTTTTTGTTCTGTTCGATTAAATTTTTTTTTCACTTATAAGAGTTTTTTTTTAATGAAAATTTTAAATTTGACTGAAAATATGTTTCAGGTATCCGGGTTTTTCACTTAAGCTCAAGTTTGCTTAAGCGGAGTGTTTTCAGTGAATCTGTTTGTTTTTTATATGTTTTATCTTCACCCTTTTAAGAGAAGGTGTGTTCCTTTATTTTGAAAATCTATGCATTTGATGTGAATTTCTACACATTTTTTTTATATAAACTTTAGACAGACTTTTGTGTAGAATTTTACATAAATGGCACAGAGTTTCAGAGTAAAGGAACGACTTTGATTTCTTTCTGTGAAATAATTTATTAAAAAGTACTAAAATATAATGACAAATATTGAAAAAATACGCAAATTCGAGATTAGTCCCGAAAATTTTACCGGTTTTTGAATAGCGGGATTTTATCTTTCGGCATCTTATGGTTTGGGATTGATATACGATCTCGTCATACAATGACTATATTTATGGATATTTCACACAGAATAGGTACTATTATATAATTTAATTTCACATTTATATGAATGACCCTACAAAGCTATTTACAAAGATTAGGTGAAAAAGGAATAATCACACAAAATCGTACATATCGAATTGTGAAACTATTCCATCATGAACCCAGTTGTTTAACAATTTTACTTCTATTTTTAGGTTACTATATCTAAGTAATGTCCCTTGTCGAAATGGTTATAGTTTCACAGTGCAGTTGAATTAACAAAATAAGTGGAAACTTAATTTTCCCATTTCAGCACTTTAAGTGCGGTTTTACTGCCTGAGTAAGTGGCACTTAATATGTAGCCAATATGGGAGACTTAAATGTCAATTATTTAGGTGATTTTGCACTGTGAAATTTGGCATTAGTTTTCCATATTAAACACTTAAGTGACACATACTTCGATTGTGAAATTGGGCCTTAGTGTGTTAGACTGTCATAGGTCTGGGCCGAATCAAAATCTATAGCCCACCTAGAAAAAAATATCCTTTTCTTATTTAATGACACTGATGCCTCTTTCGTGGAAATGAACAATTCTCCAAAAATAGGTATATAGTACCTATATGTCTTGTTAATCATGTCATGATAAAAGGCGTTTTTCTTTTTTAGTTCAGAGCAGAGCCTGAACTGTCAAACAAAAAATTGTGTTTCTTTTTTACCTCTGAACGTTCAGAGCTTCAAATTTGTGTTTTTTCTCCGTTCTGAACATGTTCTGAGCTTGTTCAGAGCGCGCTCTATGAGCTCAGAATAAAATAACAGAGCAGACCGAGTTGAATGCTGAACCCAAGCATTTGACAGGTGACATTAAAAAAAAAGCTAAGTGTTCAGGTGTGTTTCAAAAATAGTTCAGAGCGCTCAGAACACGCTTTGTTCAGAGGATGTTCAGAGCATGCTCGATATGCTCGGACTCTGTTCAGAACTCTATTCTGATCTAAAAAAAAAAAACGCCTAAAGTAAACTTTTCATCTGAATCGTTCGCATTTGGCAGAAAATTGTAGTTCCCATTCCAATAGGTGCAAACAGCACACGAATGGTTGAAACTTGAGAGTGCCACCAAATCCATTTTCTTTTACCGAAGACGTATTTTCAATTAAGCAAAAAGTGTTGTAGCTGCTTAAGGCTTTACATAGAAATACATTTTGGCTTGCATTTCCTAAATCCAAATTTTTGATTAAAGGACCAAAAGTTATTTTCTTTTTGCAATTTTAAAGAAGGTAAGTTGTAAGTTCCATTCTGTTCCGAATTTCCGACGGAAAGTTGCAAACTGATAGAGGTAGGAAGTAGGAACATATAATTTGTAGCTTGTAGATATAGTTAGATATAAGTTTCTACTTTGTTCTGGATAATTTCTAAGTATAAATGCCTATTAGTCATAATGTATTTGAAATAAACATTAAATATAAACTTCCGCGAAATTGATAGCTCAATTAGTTGGAGTTTATGTCGCTGAATTTTAAAAGATAAATAAATAATAATCACAAATTTTTTTGTTTACATTTTTAAGCGTTGAATGACTCCATTTATCGCAGCAAATGCCAGCGATTCCTTTTGTTGATGTGATGTTTATCTCTTAGTGTGGGTCTATATGTTTTTTTATATAAAGTTATGTATCCAATTTTGTTTAATGTTTAGGTAAGTAGGTATATGTACATATGTATATCTACTAGATGAGTTATCCTTTTGCACAATTTCTCACCAATTTAGGTAGGTATATGGTATTTTTTTATTTTTGTTTCTTGTTGGTATCAAGCACACGTGGTGTAAACGATTAACAAAAAAAAAAAAACGGAGCACAAAAGAGCTTTTTAATTTAAATCGAATTGATAGATACTTTCGAATATAAACATAGATACAGATATACCTATCTATGTATCACGACACTGTATTGAAATTCCGTTGTATCTTTTCCTTTTTTTTTTGTCGAATTTCTTTTAGATTTTGTTTTTATAAAATAGAAAAACCGAACACGTATTCGTAAAATTGTTTAAAATTAAGTGAAAATAAACAACAACAGCAACAACAACAAAACGAAAATAATAATATACCTAATATGACGGCGACAAGAATGATCAGGTATATTTTTTTCAAAATAAAAATGACGGAATAATATGTATAGAACCGAGAAGTGAAATTACACCAACCGAAATCAATCGAAAAAGTGCATATAAATAAGATGCTTTGCTATAAAAACTTGAAAAAAATTCATTCGAAACGAAATAAAATCGAAAAATCCAATCCGAAAGATACAAAAGTATCTTTTTTGGTTTTTTTTGTTGTTTGTTTTGTTCGATTAGAAAAACAAAAAAAAAGATATCTATACACACAATAAGATCCGACCTCACGCCAAGACGTTACACGATAAACTAAAACTTTCAGATGAAACTAAATCCGATACGATCAGGAATAGAATTTCATCTGAGTGTGAGGGCGCAGACAGATGAATGGACGGACGGACAGGCAAACAAAAAACCATTCCTCTTAACTTACAGTGGTTCTCAAAATGAACAATTATATCATGGTGTGAGTGTTTCTAATAAGAAATCTACTCACATACACGCTCATCCATACACTTGAAAAGAATCATGTGTCTGTGAGGCCCGTGAGGTGTATATTATTTGATAGTGGTAAATATGTTGTTTATCTGTTCATATGTGTTATAAAGCAATGTATCTAAAAGAGAGGTTAAAAGTTGATTAAAGTTCATGTTGTTTTCATTGTATAGAATACTTTATTGGTTGTAGGTGATTTTTTGATAAACTTTAAGTGGGTGGTTTGGTGATGGGTTGGCTGTATGTATGTATATTTAGATACAGCTATATTCATATTCATCTAATCTGTTTATTATTCACTCAAACATAAAGTCAAAGAGTATCTTCTTCAACTAAAAAGATACAAATATATTCAACAGCCACACCCCCTTTTTATGATACAGACTTTCTTTTGAAAAAGGATTCTCACCTATTCAATACTATCAAATGTCAAGTTGGTAGGTAAGTAGGTATTTCTCACTCTGTCTCTCTCTATCGCACTATTTTTATCTAATTCTGAATAAATAAATAACACAACTAAACTACCACCATTATTCTTGGCTTTGATATCAAGAAAAACCTGTTCCCATCACAAAAATACAAGAAGAAACCATTGTCTCGGTAACAATAGCCATTTAGACTCCTCCCCCTCATTATTATCAATTTAAAATGCCAACTTGAGGGGCGTATGCGAATGTATCTGAGAGTGAAAGATACATTATTTTGTTGTGGTATTGAAACACAATTAACTGATTGGTTGTTTATTTGGTGTTATCGTCTTGCGCGATGGCTGTTTTCTCCCCAGGTAATCTTTAAGTTGAGTGCCATTTGTAGTTAGATTCATTGAAAGGTGGGTAGGTAGGTATCTTTTTTTTTATTTGGGGATTGATAAGGTATCTTTTGTTTTGAGATGCTTTTCTGCCTAGGTATGTTTTTTATTTGTTTTTGTTTATAATTTTGGGGATGGTATGGTAAACTGTGCAGTGTGTATCTTTGACATTTAACGAGTGGAAAGATTTTTGTTACATAAATTCAATTTGTATCTTTTGTTATCTTTGTGTACCTAGATAGATCTCAAAGAGACACAATTATGTATTATAGGTTAGGTTAGGTACGTATTTATGTAGGTAGGTATACAAAAGAGAAGAAACTATGTAAGTGACACCAAGGGTGCAAGATATGTATTTACATCTATTGCAATTTAGATTATTATACCTATGTAACGATTGTATTTAGGTAATTGTAATTTTTGTGGTTAGCGCTTGAACTTATTTTTTATTTTATTTCAATGGGGATTGATACCTATATGTACCTATAGGTACTATGTACAATGAACATTCTTGATGTTTTTTCGTATACCTATAGATAATTGAGTCCCTTGTATTGTGATTGTCAGTTTTTAATAAGATAATGTTTGACGTTTATCAGTAGAACTGATGAATCTATATTATATCGTTATCAAATATCAATTGTTTTTAGCTAAACTATGATAAGTAGGTAGGTGCACAGAGTTAAGTGCGGTGCCTTGCACAATGAACATGAGTTGCGAATGAATATTTGAAAGCTATAATTTAATACAGCAAATAAGTAGGTATTAACTTGTTTTTGTTTTAATCTTTTTAAAGAAGTGACAAAATGATCCAATCATCACGTTGAAATAGAAAAAAATGCGTAGGTAGGTACCAATAAAGTTAATAAAAGTTCAAATATATATATATATTTTATATTTCAATATTTTCTATGCGACTAAAAACTTATTTTCTGCGAACTGTCAAACAAAAATTCATCATCCAAAACAGACGCATTCCACAAACCGGCAAATAAAAAATTCAATCGAATTTAACCTCAAAAAACTCAATCTAAATCTAAAAAAAAAAATATCATGTAAAAGTAACAATACCTAACACGATGAAAAAATATTTTTAATTATTTTGCATTTATTATTTATTATTATACAGTCAAACTTCGATAACTCGAACTTCGATAACTCGATTTTTTTATAACTCGAACAAAATTATGTGGCAGCAGCGTTTAGAGTTCAACTCTCATACATTTTTTCCCTCATAACTCAAACTTTTATAACTCGATTTTCTTTATAACTCGAACAAAAAATATTGCATATGCATCAACTAAGTCGAACATTTTAGGGGAATTCCCATTTAGTGAGAAATAAATGCATTTTTGAAATTCGACATAATTATTTTATGTACAATTTCCAACTTCAATTAATATAGAAAGTGAAGACGAGACTTCGGTAGAGGAATTCATTCAACAGCCTTCGATGCATGTTGTAGCACATTTGACAATTTGAATTTATATTTGCAAACGTGTGACGATACAACAGATGAAATTTATGCAGCTTTAAAAAAATTAGAATCCTTTTTCTTGAAAAAAAAAACAATAAAAAAAACTACTCTCAGACCCAAATAACTAAATACATGCAATAATTTTGTGTATGGTGTAACAATTTATGTACATTAATATGAAACATATAAGGCTTAATAAAGCACAAAAAGTGTTGTGCATTATGCATATGTATTTCAAATATTGAATTGTTTAATTGTTTTAATTTTGATAATCAATTTGTATAACTCGAAGTCTTGATAAGTCGAACTTTTATTGTGGATAATAGTAGTTCGAGTTATCGAAGTTTGACTGTAGTTTCTTTTGCTCGCACAAAAATTATAAAATTTATCATTTACGCGTTTCGGAAAAAATTTCATCATCTAGCAACATGAATCCCAATGATTCAAACAGCCAAATGATTTCCGAAACGCGTACCTACATATATTATATTTTCATTTTATAAAAGTTGTGTCATCAAAAAAATAAGTTTTTTAAATATAAAATAATAAATTAAAAATAAAGCAAATTAGAAATTTAAAATTTATTTTTTTTTTTCATCCTATATTATTGTTACTTTTACATTTAATTTATTTTAAAATTTTCATATACTCACTCACAACTGTATGACATTAAAACCAAAAAATTAAAATGAAATGTCAAAATTCATGTGCAAGTGACTTTAAAAAAAAAGAAAATTAAAAAACGCGCTTAATAATGTCAATGAATGGATAAAAACATGGCAAATAGCGCTCAACGAATTTAAATCAGTTCACGTGGACTTTACGAACAAAAAAATCGACAGATAACCTGTATTTGTAAATACAACTCGGGTTCCATTCGCAAATGAAGCTAAATATCTCGGTATGACTTTAGACGCGAAATTAAAATGGAAGCCGCATGAAAAAAAGAAATGCGAAGAATTAAACATTAAATTCAGAGAAATGTACTGGTTATCATTAATGCGCCGTGGTATATTAAAAACGACGATCTACACAGGGATCTTGGGATCCTCACGGTAAGAAATGAAATAAAAAATTTTGCGCGAAAGCATAGAAAACAACTTTTAGAACACGCTTATAGAACTTTTATCGAAATTCTTGACGAGACAAATTTAGTACGCCGCTTGCAAAAGACTAAACCTTCTGACTTGGTGCGTTAAACGGAAAACCGCTTTAGAAATCGCGGAATACGCAGGAGCTATCACCGGATAGTTACCTGCAACACGTTGTATAACTTCGTTAAAAATAAATTTAGTGAAATAAGAATCTCACACTCTTATATGAGCACACTTTTTTCGGTCCTCATAGAGCCTTTTTGAAGGTTTTAACACCTACCCACGGGAAAAACCAAAACAAAAAGTGACTTCAAAATCCAATAAAATGTCAAATGAAATATTTGTTCAAAATGATTTAGGTATGTGTATAATAGAAAATTAAAATTGACAAACATAGCACAAAAACGTTGTCAAATTGCAAATCTATATAAATAAAAATGTAAATGTACGTTTGTTCCTTACCGTTAATCTCCGAAAGTTCTTCACCGATTGCTTTGAAATTTTGACACATTGTTGCATTCAAATACGAGCGGGTTTGTACATACTCAAAATAAGAAAAAACCAGTGGGATATGTTGGACAAAAAAAATCTGTTTTTTTTTTCCAAAAAAAATTGAGAAAATAAATTTTAAATTCATTTCTTCAAGGAAAAGAAATGACAGTGACAGTGACAGTGACAGTGGCAGTGGCAGTGACAGTGACAGTGACAGTGACAGTGACAGTGACAGTGACAGTGACAGTGACAGTGACAGTGACAGTGACAGTGACAGTGACAGTGACAGTGACAGTGACAGTGACAGTGACAGTGACAGTGACAGTGACAGTGACAGTGACAGTGACAGTGACAGTGACAGTGACAGTGACAGTGACAGTGACAGTGACAGTGACAGTGACAGTGACAGTGACAGTGACAGTGACAGTGACAGTGACAGTGACAGTGACAGTGACAGTGACAGTGACAGTGACAGTGACAGTGACAGTGACAGTGACAGTGACAGTGACAGTGACAGTGACAGTGACAGTGACAGTGACAGTGACAGTGACAGTGACAGTGACAGTGACAGTGACAGTGACAGTGACAGTGACAGTGACAGTGACAGTGACAGTGACAGTGACAGTGACAGTGACAGTGACAGTGACAGTGACAGTGACAGTGACAGTGACAGTGACAGTGACAGTGACAGTGACAGTGACAGTGACAGTGACAGTGACAGTGACAGTGACAGTGACAGTGACAGTGACAGTGACAGTGACAGTGACAGTGACAGTGACAGTGACAGTGACAGTGACAGTGACAGTGACAGTGACAGTGACAGTGACAGTGACAGTGACAGTGACAGTGACAGTGACAGTGACAGTGACAGTGACAGTGACAGTGACAGTGACAGTGACAGTGACAGTGACAGTGACAGTGACAGTGACAGTGACAGTGACAGTGACAGTGACAGTGACAGTGACAGTGACAGTGACAGTGACAGTGACAGTGACAGTGACAGTGACAGTGACAGTGACAGTGACAGTGACAGTGACAGTGACAGTGACAGTGACAGTGACAGTGACAGTGACAGTGACAGTGACAGTGACAGTGACAGTGACAGTGACAGTGACAGTGACAGTGACAGTGACAGTGACAGTGACAGTGACAGTGACAGTGACAGTGACAGTGACAGTGACAGTGACAGTGACAGTGACAGTGACAGTGACAGTGACAGTGACAGTGACAGTGACAGTGACAGTGACAGTGACAGTGACAGTGACAGTGACAGTGACAGTGACAGTGACAGTGACAGTGACAGTGACAGTGACAGTGACAGTGACAGTGACAGTGACAGTGACAGTGACAGTGACAGTGACAGTGACAGTGACAGTGACAGTGACAGTGACAGTGACAGTGACAGTGACAGTGACAGTGACAGTGACAGTGACAGTGACAGTGACAGTGACAGTGACAGTGACAGTGACAGTGACAGTGACAGTGACAGTGACAGTGACAGTGACAGTGACAGTGACAGTGACAGTGACAGTGACAGTGACAGTGACAGTGACAGTGACAGTGACAGTGACAGTGACAGTGACAGTGACAGTGACAGTGACAGTGACAGTGACAGTGACAGTGACAGTGACAGTGACAGTGACAGTGACAGTGACAGTGACAGTGACAGTGACAGTGACAGTGACAGTGACAGTGACAGTGACAGTGACAGTGACAGTGACAGTGACAGTGACAGTGACAGTGACAGTGACAGTGACAGTGACAGTGACAGTGACAGTGACAGTGACAGTGACAGTGACAGTGACAGTGACAGTGACAGTGACAGTGACAGTGACAGTGACAGTGACAGTGACAGTGACAGTGACAGTGACAGTGACAGTGACAGTGACAGTGACAGTGACAGTGACAGTGACAGTGACAGTGACAGTGACAGTGACAGTGACAGTGACAGTGACAGTGACAGTGACAGTGACAGTGACAGTGACAGTGACAGTGACAGTGACAGTGACAGTGACAGTGACAGTGACAGTGACAGTGACAGTGACAGTGACAGTGACAGTGACAGTGACAGTGACAGTGACAGTGACAGTGACAGTGACAGTGACAGTGACAGTGACAGTGACAGTGACAGTGACAGTGACAGTGACAGTGACAGTGACAGTGACAGTGACAGTGACAGTGACAGTGACAGTGACAGTGACAGTGACAGTGACAGTGACAGTGACAGTGACAGTGACAGTGACAGTGACAGTGACAGTGACAGTGACAGTGACAGTGACAGTGACAGTGACAGTGACAGTGACAGTGACAGTGACAGTGACAGTGACAGTGACAGTGACAGTGACAGTGACAGTGACAGTGACAGTGACAGTGACAGTGACAGTGACAGTGACAGTGACAGTGACAGTGACAGTGACAGTGACAGTGACAGTGACAGTGACAGTGACAGTGACAGTGACAGTGACAGTGACAGTGACAGTGACAGTGACAGTGACAGTGACAGTGACAGTGACAGTGACAGTGACAGTGACAGTGACAGTGACAGTGACAGTGACAGTGACAGTGACAGTGACAGTGACAGTGACAGTGACAGTGACAGTGACAGTGACAGTGACAGTGACAGTGACAGTGACAGTGACAGTGACAGTGACAGTGACAGTGACAGTGACAGTGACAGTGACAGTGACAGTGACAGTGACAGTGACAGTGACAGTGACAGTGACAGTGACAGTGACAGTGACAGTGACAGTGACAGTGACAGTGACAGTGACAGTGACAGTGACAGTGACAGTGACAGTGACAGTGACAGTGACAGTGACAGTGACAGTGACAGTGACAGTGACAGTGACAGTGACAGTGACAGTGACAGTGACAGTGACAGTGACAGTGACAGTGACAGTGACAGTGACAGTGACAGTGACAGTGACAGTGACAGTGACAGTGACAGTGACAGTGACAGTGACAGTGACAGTGACAGTGACAGTGACAGTGACAGTGACAGTGACAGTGACAGTGACAGTGACAGTGACAGTGACAGTGACAGTGACAGTGACAGTGACAGTGACAGTGACAGTGACAGTGACAGTGACATACAGAATACAGAATACAGAATGCAATTGACATTTTTTTTTAAATATTCTGCCAAAAATACTACTAAAAAAGTTAAAACATATGATACGCCCGAACTTTAGTTTTCACTTGATCGCATATTGAACACCTGATAAGGTATTTGAAGATTTTGAAATAGCAATTTCCTTATTACAAAAAAAAAAAACATCGGGTGTCCGAAGTTACAATTGGAACCAATGGGAAGTTACCAGTGTAAGTCACACTCAGCCTCTTTTTTCATTTTTTTAGGACCAAAAATATCAGTACCTAACATATTTTTTTTATTTTCGATTTTCTCAAAAACGGTTCAACTGATTTTGATTAATTTTGTTTATAGAGAATATTTGAAAAAGTTTTATTTTTGTTTAAATAAAAAAAAATGTTTTGCCAACTTTTGGTCTATTTTTATCATACATTTTGTTTGAAATAGTGATATCTAAAGGTTTAAAATGCGTATCCATTTGAGAGTTCTTTCGCTAGTAATTTCTCAAGAGTTACTCTCGGGTGCCTGTCCATTTGAGAATAAATTTTTTGAGATGATATTAAAATCTCAAAAAATTTAGTTTTATTGCTTATTTTTGAGAGATGATTTCCTGAGAGTACTTTCATAACTGTGTCCACTTGATATATTTTTCCTGCTACTTGGAAGTTAAAAGTAGTTAAAGTGGCATACCTACAGTGCTGCCAAAAACATTCCGGATTTTTTTCCATAGTGATGATTTTCTTAATACCAAGTAGAAAACTAACAACTTTCCATAAGTTTTTTAATAATTTGTAAAGAGTATGAGACAAGTTAATAATAACCTTAAAAAATTAATGCTACGATGACAAGAACAATAAAAAAAATTATTTTATAAAGTTACTCAGTAACATGCTTGTGCAAAACTAACCGAAGAAGATTGCGAGTCTGGATGTTAAAGTAACGGTTTTTTCGAGTCTTTTGACTCAAGCCGTAGATTAAAACGTTTTTACAAGTTGAGAGCTGTGTAAGTTGAAATTTTATAGTGCATAAAATGGCTAAGACACGTTATAGCAACGCGATTCGATACGAAATAACAGAAAAGTTCCAAGCTGGTATAAAACAAAAAGTAATCGCTGAAATTTTAAAAATTCCAACGTCAACGGTTTGCGACATCATTAAAAAATTTAAAAGTGGAAAATCAGTAGAAGCAGATCATTTTGGTGGACGCCCTCGCAAAACAACAATTAAAACTGATAGGCGCATAAAGAATTTCGTGCTTAAAGACCCTTTTGCGACTTCAAACACAATTTGTGATGAACTTAATCTACCCATAGGGCCAAGTACGGTCAGAAAGCGTTTAAGAGATTTCGGTCTTTCGACCAGCTAAAAAACCTCTTCTTACTGCTAAACATCGTAAAAAAAGGTAATCCGTAAAATGTATTTGGGAAAGACTTAAAATTCCTAATCAAAACATTTAACCCAGGGTTGAATTTCCAAAAAATCATCTTAACCGGTCTATAAGCAAATGGAGGAGTGTGCTTTTCAGTGATGAAAGCAAATTCAACTTATTTTACTCCGATGGTGCAAGGACAGTGAGGTGCTCAAAAGGTACGCGATTAAAGCCTGCAAATGTACTCCCTACAGTTAAGCACGGTGGAGCCTCGGTGATGGTTTGGGGCTGTTTTTCAGGAGCAGGCTGCGGTCCTATACAACAAATCACAGGAATTATGGACCGTTTCCAATATAGGGACATTTTGGAGTCAGTAATGCTTCCATACGCAGAGGAAGAAATGCCTCTGCGTTGGGTTTTTCAGCAGGATAATGACCCCAAACATTCTTCAAAGCTGCTAAAAGAGTGGTTTGCAACTAAAAATATTCGTGTCTTAGAATGGCCATCTCAATCACCCGATTTAAACCCAATAGAAAACTTGAGGGCCATTTTAAAAAGGCGGGTTGGGAAAAAAAAGCCGACGTCAACAACTTCTCTTTTTGCAGCTTTGAAAAATGAATGGGAGAATATTCCTGCTTCTGTTTTCGAGTCCAGTCAATGCCTCGTCGATGCCGAGCTGTGATAAAAAAACAGGGGTTACTGGACAAAATATCAAATAAATAATAAAAGTTAATTGCAAAAAAATAAAATCCGGTTAGTTTGTCACATTAAAATTTTGAATTAACTTTAATTATTTCAATTTTTTTTGTTTTGATGGATAAAGTTCCATGGTTATTGTTTCAAATAATAAAATTGTTCAATAAAAATGGGAAAAAATTGCAAACATTTGATTTTTTCATTTTTATATCACAAACCAACAATCAATGCAGTTTACCAAAAAAATCCGGAATGTTTTTCACACCACTGTACGTATTCAAAGGTTTTTGAATTTTTTTGTTGGCACTGTTCTTAAAGAAAAGACATTTAGAAAAGATGGATTAAACCACGGGTGGATAATAGAAATTCGGCGCATGGTTTGCCTTTGTAATTATTATCTTACCTGTTTATGAAATTTTCGTTTAAGTTTACTTTTAGGGTTATCAATAAATTTTTTTAACATTTTAACAAAAAATTTATTTTTGGTTCCAAACGCTAAATTATCGATCAGACGTATTCCACAAAATTTTAATATTTGTGCATACAGTCGACTCTCCCTTAGTTGTACTCACTCTAAGTCGAATTTCTCTCTAACTTGAACTTTTTCGTCATATTTTATCATTCCCTTCAATTTTCCATACAAAAACCATTCTCTAAGTCGAACTCCCTCTAAGTCAAACTCTCTCTAACTCGAACACATTTTCTCGATATTTGGCATCACCCCTTAAGTCGAATTTTGTTTATAACAAAACAGAATAAAAAAACATTCCCCCTTCGGAATTCGTATTTGGGTATAGTATAACCATCTTTTATAACGAACCATCTTTTATAACGAACCATCAAAACCTTAATACATATGTATATATGTGTAGAATCGCGTGTACCATCATCGTCGGCTCGTCGCGTTTCTTCCTATTCATAACCCTGGTACCTCTATAAAAAGATACAGTTTTTAAAAAGTTACAACGCAAAAACAAAAAAAGGCTTGTTATCATTTTCTTTGTGTTGTTGGTTGCTTTATATACATAAATTAACCTTTATTTATTAAATAAACCTTTTAAAATAAAAAAAATGTTTCTCTCTATAACTCGAATTTTTCCAAAACTCTCTCTAACTCGAACAAATCTTGGTATCCCGTGAAAATTCGGCTTAGGGAGAGTCAACTGTAGTTTCATATTTTAGGTCAACTTGGGTCAGCAAAAAAAAAAAAAATAAGTGTTCTAAAACTAAAAAAACAAAATCGGGATCATTTAAATCCAATCACTTTTTTATTAAATTATTATTATTTAAATTAAAATTTATTATAAAACCACTATTGATTGATTTGCTTCCTCCTAAAGACCACAGTGTAACAATGTAAACTCTACAGCTACTCGCAAAATACGAACATTGTTGGAATTCTGCGAGCTAATCTCTGATAGTTAGCAAAACATGTGTCCACTTGCGAGTATCTATCAAAAAGTTCGAATGTCGAGATCAAAAATTCAACTCTCCGTGAGCTACTCTCACTCCTGTGTCCACTTGCTAGTTGCGAGTTTCCTCTCGAGAGTGGCCTGAGAGCAACTCTCAATGTTTTTACTCTCAAATGGACACGCACCTTAAGGTTTGAGGCTAAAATGCTTTTCAATTTTGAAATTTTGGGGACATTTTTGTATTAAAGATAAAATTTAGCGCCATCTACGTACTGGGTTCGAAAAATATCCAAAAATTAACGAGTTTCAGGAATCGGTTGAAAAATTCGGTACAACCGAAATTAATATAATATGCCGATAAAATTGAATATTTCGATAGTTATATAAGCTCAAATGGTTTAAAATATATTTTGGTGATACTCTTAACACATTAAACATCGACGTGTCCTAAATTTAATTCTCCGAGACAAGTTATGTAAAAGTTCTTATACAAAACTACAAATATATCATAAACTCTTATAATATTTAAATATTACATTAATAAGGTAAACTTAAGAAGTCTCTTCACCTAATTTAAACCTTGTACTTTGTTTCTTTTGTATAAATATATCCATAACGATGCGAACAATAGAAAACTCCTTGATGGTATATTCAGGTATTTTGGGGTTGCCTATGCCTTCGAATTCCTCTATACCTTTTTAAGATGCTCGAAATAAAAGTATCAAATTTCAAAATGTAGAGCAAAAAAAAAACAAAACAAAAATGTATCTCTAATCAGTCAGAAGTCCTTCGCGAAGATAAATTCATTGTGTGCCCTTCCATCACCATCACCATCACTATATATACATGATGCCTAAGGAAGTCGTTGGTCTTTTCACCCGAAAATCGGTAGTTCCCTCTCTATATACATACATACATACCTAACATCTTCATTCTTGAAATGGCCCAAAACAAAGAACCAACAAACGAAAAATGAGAAAGAAAAAAAAAAATTATAATAAAATTGATAATGACGAGACGATTAATTCTTTGAGGCATTTGAGAGACACAAGAAAACTGTAACAAGAACAATAATAATCAAACCCCTGTACGGTCTATTGATTTTGAGTCCTTGCTGTGGTGGCTCCTCGCATATGATGGTTTTGGGACAGTTTTTTTTTCTTTATTATTCCGGGTATATACAAATTGAACAACCATCAGGTAACCTCTTCCCCGGAAGTGCGAGATACATTTTGGAGAAAACAATAACGAGTATAATGAAGTTTGATGTTAAAACCTTGTTGACGATAATGTCAATATACCTATAGGCCCAAAAGGATACATCGACCTCCGTATATAGAGGGGTCAATCTTTCGATATCTTTGATGAGATAACAAGACATATCTTTTTCATGTTAGGTATAGGTTTCTTATATGGTCCTTCTGAGAATTAAATAAGTCCAACTGTCACACAAATGTCAAATGATTCTTGTGGGTTTGTCCAAATTTGTTTTCAATTATTTGTGATGATGAAGAAGCTTCAATTAGAACTTGTTTGTTCTTTCAATGCATTTTAATTATACCTTCATTTTGAAAAGGCATATATAGACCGACAATCTACAATCTCACGGGCATGAATAAATCAAAACTTTTAACAAGGAAATTCCGTTGCTGATGTTCTTTTATACCCAATTGATTGCTGCACACTTTGAAAAGAGGTTAACTGTATATAGCATGTAAAAGTGCAATATTTGGTTTGAAATGAAATTTCACATGGCAGAGGGCAATTTCGATTTTTGCAAACAGCTGCCATTGATCATTTAAAGTTTTAAGTGAAACATAAATATCGCAACAAAAAAAAGACTCCCTCGTTTTTTGGTTTGTTTTTTTTTTTGAAAGCCCTTTGACATGCACTTTAAGGATATTCGCGGAATATACATGTAAGTAGTTTGTATTTATATATTATAAAGAAATACACAAATGCTTCGGCAATGCATATTATTGGAAAAGTTTTTATTATTGAGTTTTTGGTTATTAGGTTTGATCTCATTATTTGATAAGAACTTTTTAAATTAGAAAAATAAACGATGTGGTTATGTTGTGGTATAGTTGGTATTTTGATATTAGTTCCACATTAAGTTAAGGAGACTTCAATCATATGTAAAATTGAGGTAGTCCCTTACGTTGCAAAAAAAATATAGACAAAGGGCCTTACCAATAACCAAATTTAAAGACGACTGAAATATTCGAGTAAAATGAACCATAATATTAATGGACTATAAATAATGAACCATTTACATCACATGTTTCATATTAAAGAGTCCGTACCATGTAATATTCATTATTTAGGGTCTACTGAAATGTTTGGTTTGTTATATATTTACCTACATAGAGTACATATGCGGTCAATTTTACTTAAATATTTAAGTCATCTTAAAATTTTGTTATTGTTAGGGCCCAAAGAAAATAATGTCAATTTTATAGCATGATAAAAAGTTGTTTACTTTACAGTACCCGTTCAAAAAATAAAATGATATATGCACCTACAAAGCCTCATTAAGTAAAGAAATCTTGATATTAATAACGGGTGATTTTTTAAGAGGTTTAGAACTTTTTTAAAAAAAAAAACACAAAAAATTCGAAAAAATGAATGAAATATTTATTTAAATCGATAGTTTAAACCTTGCAATTTAATGTTTAAAGATAATTTCATGCAAATGTTGACCGCGGCTGCGTCTCAGGTAGCCCATCCGCTGAGTCCAATTTTGGCATACTCTTTCACACATATCGGCCGGTATCTCACGAATGAATGCATGGATGTTGGCTTCCAGTGCGTCAATCGAAGCGGGCTTGTCCCTATAGACATTAGCTTTGACATACCCCCACAAAAAATAGTCTAATGGTGTCAAATCGCACGATCTAGGCGGCCAATTGACCGGCCCGAAACGTGAAATTAACTGTTCACCAAACTCGCCTCGCAATTGCGCCATTGTTTCGCGTGCTGTGTGGCATGTGGCACCGTCTTGTTGAAACCACATATCATGCAAGTCAAGAACTTCCATTTCGGGCAAAAAAAAGTTTGTTATCATCGCTCGGTAGCGTTCACCATTGACAGTAACGCTGCGAATCGACATTTCGCGGTCTTCTGTCACACTAGCTGATACGGCCGCAATATTTTCTTCACTACGCACAGTACGTAAACGTGTTGGTGGTTTAATGTCCAACAAAGTAAATTTGGTGCGAAATTTGGTCACAATCTTCCGAATAGACTGCTCAGAAGGTCGAGAATGCCGACCATAAAATTGAAGCAGCGCGCGATGAACATTTCGAACCGAGCACGAATTTTGATAGTAAAATTCAATAATTTGCAAGCGTTGTTCATTTGTAAGACGATCCATGGTTAAATTGCAAACCAAACTCTGTTTGACAGTAACACAAGGTACTAAACACACGTCAGCTGTCAAAACCAGTGTTGCCAAAACCAAACCAGCTAAAAAATCACCCGTTATATATAAAAATTAATCGGTTTTTTTATTTGTACGCATATAAATCTGCCGAAAATTATCCAATTTGATTTTTGTTGGATTCGTATTGATCCAGGTAAATACCGGAAAAGACGGAAAATTGTGAGAATCCCAAATTGCATCTCTTCACTTTTATAAGATACTAGTTGGTCCGCCCGACTTCGCACGAAATTTTTCATCAATTTTAGCACTTTTAAAACTGAAAATAAAGTTTATAACCCTTTACAATGAATTTTTTGGTATTCGCTCGTGAAGCGCACTCTAATAATTTTTAACACAAATGTGGCAGTTTCAGGATTGTAACGCCATCTGTTGGGATCCCATTTTCGTGAGAGATAAAATTATCTGATTGTGAATCGTCATCGCTCGTTCCAGATAAAAATTTGACTATATGTTCTTACAATATATACAAATAGAATATATAAAGTGTTTTTTTTTAGAGGTATAGAACTTTAAGTTGGCAACACAATTTCAACTGGCGGCCATTTTGTCAGTTGTCAAATGACTTAATTTTAGTTTGATTTGGAATTTCAACATGAACAGACTGACGCCTGAACAACGCTTCCAAATTGTGCAAATTTATTTTGAAAATCATAATTCTGTTGATCCCAATTTTCATAAGCGAATTTTGTTTAGCGATGAAGCTTACTTTTGATTGAAATGATACGTCAATAAACAAAACTACCATATTTGGAATGATTACAATCCTCAAGTGTATGCTGAGACACCGTTGTCCGTTACATCCTCAAAAACTGACTGTTTGGTGTGCTTTATGGGTTGGTGGAATAATTGATCCGTACTTTTTTTAAAACGATTCTGGCCAGAACGTTACAGTCAATTTAGACCGCTATAGAGCCATGATTACTAACTTTTTCGTTCATCACTTGAACAACCATGATGTGCAGGAGCTGTGATTTCAACAAGACGGCGCAACATGTCACACAGCTCGTGCCACAATTGATTTATTGAAGGAAACGTTTGGTAACCGCATATAGTTTCACGTTAGGGACCCGTGAATTGGCCTCCAAGATCGTGCGATTTAACGCCGCTTGACTATTATCTGTGGGGATATGTGAAGTCACTAGTCTACGCCGATAAGCCCGAAACGATTGACCACTTGGAGGACAACCTTCGCCGTGTTATTGCCGATATACGGCCACAAATGTTGGAAAAAGTAATCGAAAATTGAACCTCCAGATATCCAGCCGTGGTGGTCACATGCCAGAAATCATATTTAAATTATAATGCCAGAAGATTATCTTTCGAATAAAGTAAATTTCATGTCAATTTAAAAAAATCATCTTTTTTTTATTCCATTTCAAAGTTCTATACCTCTAAAAAAAACACTCTTTACATATGATCAACGTTACACCTGGGGTGGGATAGGCTAAGGTGATATGTGATTGTCATATCAACCATATAGTCTCATGTATAATTGTCATTGAGTTTTCCGTCTGGGTCAAGTGATTCAACACAATTCAATTCAAGTCAATACCTTCCAATGATATTTATCAAAAACATGGTTGGCAATTGTCATAGTGAATGTTTCAAATGTTTGTAATAAGCTTTCGAAAATATAGAACGAAAATGACGTCTTATGCGATGTAATACTTATTTTTTCTTCATCTTCCGAAATGTTGTAGTAAACTTTTTTGGTCACAAAAAATGTATTTTTGTATTTGGCGACTCGTCGCAAGAAGTTTAAAAAACAAAATCGCCCCAAAAAAAATTCAAATCGCCCAAAAATAAGCGAAAGTTTTAATTTCGTTCGAAATATTTCGCCTTGCCTTGGATCATTGGATGGGCCTTAAATTCATATAGCGATAAAGTGAATGAAGTGCGAATCATCAGCAGATCTTTCTCTTTTGACAACTTTTACATCGTCTTCGGTCGTCGATTTATTTTTTTTTTGTTCGCTACCAGAGAATTTTGTTTTGTATTTGGGTAAAATGGAGTTAATCAAATAACTAATAAATTATACGATCTTATGTGATTTATCTCACGTGGAGTATAAAAAATAATTTAAAAATAAAACGATTTGACAAAGCGAAGAGTGAAAACTGTCACTAATTGGTGTGGGTATAGAATTTCCTTGAATTTTCAAGTCAATTCGACAATGAATGTTTTCGCTTCGAATGTCATCCTAGCAGTTTCAGGGAGCCTTTATACTTAACCAACATAAACAAATATTTTTTAGTAGGTACACTCTTTTATGTCAAAAAATTTAAATATACTTATTAAAAAAAAAATATTTCAAAAAATGGTTTATTTTGATTTTTCCCCACTGTTTCACTCAAATAAGTTTCAAAATACTCTACTGTTACTCTAAATCTAATCTTTAGACCATTGTAAAGTGACAAACAAACTATATGTCTATCAGGGCTGCCGTTTCACAATTTCGCTGGGGAGTATTTCAAGGATTAATAGGGGAGTATATCACGTTCGTGGGGAGTAGGTATGCACAAAAAAATAAAAATTTTCTTTTATAACAGTTATTATAATTTTATTTAAATAATTTTAAAATACATTACAGAAAACTATATAAAACTTAACAAAACATAATTAAAGACAAAAAAACAATAGAATAAATTGATACAACATAAAATTATTAAATATAAAGTACCTTCAACTTTACTTTTCATCACATTATTTATCACTTCATAAGTTTCTTAAAACTAAACATAAATTTAATTCAACTAATTAAAAACAAATCTTTAGGTTAGTTAAAATCCAAGGTAAAACAAAAGAGAGAAACAAAACAATAAATAATTCAAATGACAAAAAATATACATTATTTAAGTTACGAATTTGATTAAATTTATTTTCAGAAAAAACTAAAGAAAACACAAAATTGAATATTATTAATTTCTTTGAAAACTATTTTTTTCAAATTCGAAACAAATTAAAAATAAAATAAAATAAAATATAAAATGGAAACTTGAAAAAGGTTAAAACGAAAAAGTCCACACAAAAAGAAATACCTAATTTATTTTAGATTTCGTTTAAAATAATTATTAAGAAGTTCTTTCGAAGGTACCTATTGAGAAGCGTATTCATCTTGGAGAAGAGATTTTGCCATTAAAATAGCATTTACTGTGGGAACAGACAAACAATTTCTATTTTTTGTCTTTATCAAAAATAAATGGGAAAAAATGCGTTCAGCATTCGCACTACTGTGAGGCAAAGAAATAATTGAACTTATGAATTTGTTTAACTCTTTGAACATAGGCTCACCAAGCCCATTTTTGATTTCAAACACAGTATGCCAAAACTCTTCCAAACTACAATCCCTGTTTATTGATTCATTACCATGACCAGATGCCTATATTCCTCATCCAGCTCCTCGGCACTATCCGCCGTTAAAAGATTTGGAAACATTTTTATTAGAGGGACAAGAGAAGAATATTTGGCTTTATGGTCAATAATGTTAAGTGCTTGAAGCATTTCGTCGTTAAAATCTATTCTTTAAGTGATTTCTTTGCATAGCTGTATATAATATTCACGACAGCCTTCTAAAATATGGTTTATTTCTTCAACTGAAAGTTGTTCATCTGTTAGCAAAAGACTCGCCTTAGCACCTATATAAGTTTTTTCAAGGTAAAGGCTTAACTACATAAGCCAAAAAGTACTGAAGTACAAAAGTAAAAATATTTTTTTTACCGCTAGCGCCGTTGTTTTGTGAAAAAGAATACACAAATTTGTTTTTAAACCAAAATTTAAGCTTTCTGCATCATTTTTATAAGTTTTCCAGTCAGAAACACTATCCTAAAATGAGTTTGAAAATTTTCACTTTTTTACTTTTTCACTTTTTTGGCTTATGTAGTTAAGCCCTAAATCTCTTTTTTTGAGAAGTCAATGTTATTAAGTGCTGAGTCATCTATAAAAGAAGACTTTACGAAAACATTATGAATATTAAAAACAAAGATAACTTTTTAAAATTTTTTAGGGTAGTACAATTAAAGAGAAGGGAGTACAGGAGTACAGTGAATGCAAGGGTAATACGAATACTCCCTTAGTACGAATTCCGGCAGCCCTGATGTCTATCGCTTTAAGTAAAAATTATATTTTCAACAGAAAATTCTGAAATGCGCCTTGTATAGATATTTTTTTGAAACTCACCACTCACCAGCTTGATAGCCTTTCACGCACTCTCTCAGTTTTTATACTCAAAACTACAAAAATAAATTAAAAAATTATTTTTGTTTGCCACTATATACATACAAATTTTTCTACTTTGACTGTCTCTACAAGCTAAATTATTCATCCAAATGAAAATTTTGCATTTGTTAATTCAATAATCTTAAGACTTTTGCATTATAGACCCACCCGAAATAATACAAATTCTATATACTATTCTACTGAAATACATCAGCCAAGTAGAAGACTTAGCACTATTTTAATGGACTTTGTTGAATTATTGATTCAAAATAGCTTTTAACGGCCTTTAAGTCCTACAAAAATTGGCGTTTCGTCCCGGCGATCTCACTTGGACTTGGAATAATTATTACCACTAGATTAGCATAAACGGGCCACTGTGCGGCGGCTGCTGCGGCTTAACATGTCCGAAATCAAAGTCAAGTATTAATGCCATGAAAGTATCTGGTGGTTGCTAACTGCGGTCACCACCGCACCGCATGCTTTATAACACTAACGCGTATATAACATAACGACGTATATAGATCACAACTTTTTATAAATTTCAAATCACCCAAAAAGATCGGTAAAATTTTTGGATTTGACAATTGTCACCAAATCGCCCAAAAATATAAACAAAAATGTAAAATACCCCAAAAAAAAATTGGTGGTATAAAAAATAGGCGAGTATTTTGGCTATTTTCAATTTTTGAGCGATGGCAGATCAACCAAAATGTTGGTCGAAATGATATTTTTTTTCATTTTGGCCGATTTGACATGGTACACCAAATTTAATTAAATTAACCTACTGTCAAGAATTTTTTTTTTTTGCCGGACAACACGAATATGGAATGAAAAAATGATAAGGAATCCAAGTTTCTTGTAAATTCTTTCTTGGGAAAAATAAAACAAAACTGAATTCTAGAATTAAATTATAGTTTTAAGGCATTAGTATTAAGTTATGAGATATAGTTTAACTTAGAGCGCCTGCTTGCGGGGCCAGTTAAAGCCCCTTTAAAGTACGCACTTATATAAAGAGTGTTTTTTTTAGACGTGGGGTTTTCAATCTGGCGATACTTTTTTCGGAGTTGGTCTTTTTGACAGCTGTCATTGATTTATGCTCAGTTTCGTTTGCCATTTCGTAATGAATAGACTTACTTCTGAACAACGTTTGCAAATTTATTACCAAAATAATGGTTCGGTTCGCGCGACGCATCGCACGCTGCGTCCAATATTTGGTCGACATAATCGCCCAGCAGAGTAATTTGAGCAACCATGAATCGGTTTCGCACCACGTTTACTCTAGTGGATAATGCGCATCCTCAGAGACGCCGTACAGTGCACACCGAAGACGCTATTGCTGCTGGTGGAGCAGAGTATCGAAGAAGACCCGAATGAGTCCATCCGCCATCGCGCGCAACAATTGGAGCTGAGGACTCTTGCGCGTCTCGGCTGGAATTTATTCGAGCCAGTCGCTGCGGCCACTTGCCCGAAATCATTTTTAAAACATAATGGCAAACTCTTATCTTTATAATAAAGCTAAATTCTTGGCCATAACATTAAATTATATGCGTTTTATTTCTTCTTAAAAACCACAGGTCTAAAAAAACACCCTTTACAACAAAGTGCGGTATATTATACTATATCTATTTAAAGAATAATGTTAAAATCAACTTCAGTATATAACTTAATAATTTTGGTATAAGAACGGTTAAAAGAATTCTGTAGGTATATTCCTACCTAAGAACCCATGTTCTCAAGTTGAAATCAATAGTACCAGCCTTAAACACACCTCTAAAAACCCTGAAGTCTATATCTATCTTAAAAAAAAAAAAAATTCTCAAGCCAAAAAAAAAATATATAGATCTCAATCGCAGCAGATCAATGACAGCTCTCACACCTACTAAATGAATCGTATGTTAACAAGACTTTCAACATATAACAATCCCCTTGTCAAAAATCCCATCAAAATACCATCTTAACAGTAAGTTAGGTTTCACCAATTTCAACCTGACACATCATTTACACTCGAAGAGTAAACACAACAAAACACACACATCATACTCGTATACACATATATTGATTGCAACACAACACCCAGATAGAACCACCCATGGATCATGATGGATAAAACTCCCATCCCAGTTTTATAGGTATAGAAGAAGATGGTCAGCATTATGATTCTCTGAAGCTATATACGAAGTTATAAAGACTCGCTCTGACTCTGAACAAAGTAAAGAATAAAAAAAGACTTTTCTTTCAAAATGTTTCCATCAATTAAATTATTGACAGGTGATCATAAATTCTCAATGATTAAGCTTTAAACATAAATCTTCAATGGGGTATTTGTGTGTTTGGTTTGGTTCGATGGACTTCCCTTCTCTTTCTCTCACTTTCTCATAAGAATAATGTGCTTTAAAGGATATCAAAGCAAAATGTAAAATGGCGGAAGTGAAACAGGAAGCTCTAACATTTTATATAATTCTTCTAAATACCGCTTTTTCAAAACACAAATCATGCAAATTTCGACGCGACTTAAAAACTCACTCCTTCCATATCATATCCACACCCAGAGCACGGCCACACACATTAAATTCAATTAATAAACCATCGCGAGAGGCGAGAGGATATTGTGTGAATTGTGATTAATGACTGGCAATAAAACCTCATTTCGTCTGACAAATATTCTCAATCACCTGCTCATAAATCAGCGCAACCTGTCAAGATTCACACAATAACAAGGCCTGGCCTGGTCTGGCTGGCTCTTTTGGCCGCAATATTATATACTCTCAAGAAACTATATATGTAAGTGAATGAATATGATGCGAGGCAAAAGTGGAATCCCTGCCGATCGTTTTTATATAAAAAACTTCCCTCGTCCATATACGTTCATGATTTGGCCACGATTATACATCATACACGAGTGGAATTTCAATTAAATCCCAGGCGTTAGAGAGATTGATTGAAGCCAAAGCCCCAAAGGGGAGATGTCGAAGTACGAACACGAACCACCAACCAAGTCGTTGTATTATCACTAATTGATGCTAATTACACAGTTGCTGTGTAATTGTGATGTATCACGATAACGTGTATTTCATACCTTCATACATATATTTATGTACGTGTGGCAAAAGTTATGACTCCATGTCCGCATAGTTATAAAGGTTCGACTTGAAGGAACCATGATGGCCACACAGAAGACAGAAGAAATGATGACGACAACGTTCCCTCTCTCGCGAGTTACTGGAGGTCCGGGAGGGCACCAGCACCAGCACCAGCCATGTGTGTTAATAGTTAATAATTTTTACCCGAATCGTTAATCATTCAATTTTCACGTCTCTTTGGTTGAACAGCGGGGGAGCTGAAAAATGTGTGTTCAGTGGATGAAAGATATACTCTTTTATGATTCTGATGCGGTTCTCAATATAAAGATAATGCTTTCTCTTGCAGTATATAGGAAAACCATGGTTGGTTTGGTATGACAAGTAAAATACTTTTTAAGCCTTTTGTCATCAAGATTCGCATGGGAAACAAATTTTTTAATTCTTTATTTTTAGTACAATTAAATAATTTATTTTGCACGAATTTTAACCACGGATGAGCTATAAAGTCATGCGTCGATAAACAGTTTGATTCAAATAGGGTTGCCGCATCATGACCCTGACATCCTTTTAAATTACGAAGCCCTATATTTCTCGATATAAAGGGTCTTTTAATAGGGACTACCAAACTTTGACAAGCGGCCATATTGTTGAAGACAATACATCTGTTAAATAGGCTGTCATTTATTCAGTCTGTTTTGCCAAATATGTGGACGCATAAAATTGTTTTATCAAAATGGGTATTCTGTTCGGGCAACGTTCCCAGCCCTTCGCATATTTTACGGTCGCCATAATCGTTATATACCGAGTGGACTATTCGCAGAGTGGTGGATAAATTTGAGCCCACTGGTTCATGTAAACAATCAAGCAACATAAGTGCGTCGACGAAATGCAAGACCTGCCGAAAACATCGCCGGTGTCCGTGAGAGTGTAGAGGAGCACACGAGGCAGTCGCTCACAAGAGCTCAGCCTTTCGTACACCAAAACTTGGAGAATTTCGCGTCGTGACTTCGGCCTGCACCCGTACATAAATCAAATGACCCAGGAGCTGAAGGTAAAGACCATAGACAACGACGTGTGTTAGCTGAATGGACTCTGGAGCAGTTCGAAACTTACCCTAATTTTAATCGAAACAGCATATTCAGCGATGAGACCCATTACTGGAATTTTGTACGATATCAATCCGTTGCAGTTCAATAACACACGCGGAAATAAGGTCCGTGGGTAATACTTCCCAAAAAAAGGGAAATATCACCCGCGGGCCTTATTTCTTTTTTCGAGTGGCTATAAGACCCATACCACAAAAAAGCATTAAGACCCGCTTTTACCTTTCTGAATTGGCATTAAGACCCATACAAAGAGAATGTTTCAATATTCATATACTTTGCTTTACAATATTTTTCTATTAATGATTTTAAAACGAAACGATATCAGATTTTGTCAATAGTTTTCATGAATAACAGTACCTACCTATGGTACCCGATTCGCGGATTCCGAGGATTTTAACTCTCTTTTTGGGTTCGTTGCCCCGCTTAGGGTATCACCAGTCGTCATGGCAGGCGCCTATAACAACAATTTTCTTGGACAATAGTAACTTGTCCTTTATTCTTTGAATTGAAGCCCACTAGAAAATTGAATTAAAACCCACAGATTTTGTTGCCATTTCTGAAAGGAAAAAAGCCCGTAGGTGTTATTTGTCTTTATTTTGGGAAATAGGACTTATGGGCTCCATTTCCGCGAGTCTTATTGCACTGCACCTACTAATCCACATGAGATCCAAGAGCGTCCAATGCATCCCGAAAAAGTCACTGTTTGGTGTGGATTTTGGACAGGCGGCGTCACTATTTTTTTGAGAAAAACGTTGGCCAGGCCATCACCGTCAACTTCAAGCGCTATATGTCGATGATTGCCAACTTCTTTTGGCCTGAATTGGATATGAAATGGACAGCAACGACATGTGGTTTCCACCGACCGCGGTGCTACGGGCCACACAGCTCACGCCACATTGGAAATTCTGCATACGAGCTATTCAAGGGCATAGTCATCTCACGTGGAGGTGATGTGAACTAGCCAATGAGATCGTGCGATTCCACCCTGTTAGACTTTTTCTTGTGGGGTTGTCTGAAGTCGCAGGTCTGACCGAATAAGCCGCAAATCACAGCGGCCATCATGCGCCAGAGTCATGGAAAATTGGACATTTCGGATGCACCCCACCTATAGAAGCCACATTTGAAAGATGTTATATTCCATACAAAATGCCATCGATAGTCCTTTCAAACGAATAAAAAATGTCGATGAAATCTCACACACACTTTGTTTTATTTAAAATACAATGATAGGAAGCGCCTAATGAAAGACCCTGTATCTTGGCTTAGTTCTATAATTTGAGTTGGTAGAAAAAAGACCCATTTTAGACATCCGACACTTTATTTCATAAGGTCTTAAAGCAACACTACGTGCGTCGTACTTAATAATCTGGGGGTCTTATTGGGTTTCAATTTTCCTCAACAAATCCAAGTACTTTTGGAGCAGTTAATTAACATTAATTCCTATTAACAAAAGCTGTTATTTCATAAACTTACCCTATTTTCTTCCATGAACTCAATGAGCTAAGTTATAGTATAAAAAATGCACCATACAAATTACGCATTTTTAAACTCTATATGCGACCCACGATTTCTTAAGGTCTTATAATGAAACACCGGGTACTTAAAAACTCTTAAGTGCCTTTTTGGGTTTCAATTTACTTCACCATATATGCGCATGTTTAAATTTGATATGGCTTTTCCCGCTCCATAGAAAAAAAAAAGAGTGAAGTCCTATTTTCTAAGGCTAAGATTCCCAAAACTTACCCTATTTCTTCTATATATGAGCAGAAGTTCTATATTGAAAGCCTTATACCACCTAGAGTGGTCGGTCCAGAAGCACTTGCACACGTCATGTGTTCAACAGCATCAAAAAACATTATCAACGCTCGATTCTCTCTTGGGAGCATATAAACCAAACAATCTGCCAAAAGACCACACAGCAAAATTCCCCATCAACCCAGCCTCAACACCGCATATACCGGGGTACTGTCAGGCTACAAATCTTTTGGTGTTAATTCGTGTTCATCCCGCATCCATATACGAACTGTAAGTTTTTTTAGTTGCGGGATCAGCATTCAGGAATTCAAGACCTGTGATGGTCTCTCGCCTTAAGGTAAGCCTTTAGCCTGAAGTATCAACACACACACGTCTATACACACTGGGTCTTCGTTTTAGTTTTATTTATTGACACCCGATGCGCGCCATGAAAGAAGTTAACATTTGATTTATGTCCTCGTAATTGTTGGTTTTCGGTTAACAATTTGCAGCAATTTGCCGTCGCAAAATGCAAAAATATATCCAAAGTAAACTTATAGGTAAAAAAAAAAAAAAAAAAACTATAACCAAGAAAAGAAATCCCGGTATAAGATTATAAAATTTATTATATTCCATTGGGCTGTCAATAAATTTCAATAAAAAACGTGTTCGACGCGTTAAATTGATTTAAATGGCTCGTGAGCGAAGCAAATAATTTGCAGTTCTTTCCTCTCTATATGTATGTATCTCTTTAAACCCGAAGTTGTCAAAAGGAACAAATATCTCGCTTCTGCGCATGAGATCCTTCCTTTTCTTTCATATATATTGAAGTTGCGCGCAAGAAGTATCATGAAGTTAAGGTTCTTGCATAACTTATCGACTGCAATTATAGACACTTTTAGCGAACGAGTGCGCGAAAATTGCTGCCGTAATTATGAGAAAATATATCGAAATAATATTATGTCGACCGATGCGATGGTAGTCCAATCAACAAAAAAGAAAAAAAAACATTACCTAAATTACTAGTTTTAAATCGTGACTTGTGATATAGTTTATTACTTCGTGTTTTGCTAAAGAGTGTGATTATCTGGATTAGATAAATTTTAATATCGATGATGTAGATAGCTAATCGATTGACATAATTTATTGTAAATTTGACACATGAACGTCAATTTGAAATGTCTTTTGTTAACAAGATAGAGATGGCACATCTACACATATGTATATGATATTTAAAATGTCTTCATGTGTAAAACACGAAGCAAACTTGTTTAAATTAAATGCAAATATGAATTCGGAGAAGTGATTTTGTGTGTATTTAATATTTTGACAGACGTTCCGGCTGCGGCTTCGTCTTATTGTGTTCCGCCAGTTAGATTCGAAAGTTGATAAAAACCTATAGAGTAATTTTCGAGAAAATACAAAAAAAAACGAAATGGTACACGTTCTACATAGATGAGGTAAATCTATTTTCTCCTCTAAGGAATCACGTAAAACCTTGAGACAAATCCGCCCATTACTTTAGGTTGTAACTTTTGCGTAAAGGCCGTGCGTTAAGATCGTGCGTTTAGGTCGTCCGTTAAGGTCGTGCGTATTCCACTTTTACCTATAATAAAGTAAGAAGGAGTACACAAACTTAATCAGCCCTATCGTCAATTTAATGGGAAATTTTTTTCCCCGGAAAAAAAATTTCCGGGGAAAAAATGTTTCGCATCGCGAATCTCCCACGAAATAACTTTTCCCAAGAAACAAATCATACCAATCTTCAAATGATTAAAAACATTTTCGAAATTATTTTGACAGCACCGAATAGTGTTTTTTAATTGAATCAATTTTGTGTGTTAAAATGTAAAAAATATTAATTAAAATGATAAATAATATTGGTTTTGTGGTAGCAATCGAAGATTTAGAGCAAGATGAAAGAAATAGGCAATTATCTTTCAGAAGATACTTGAGGGATACATCAAATCCTCTTGAATTGCAAGAATCCATGTAAGTATAATCACAACTTGAAGTACAATTTATGATTTTGTATCCTAGATTCCATCAATATTATAGGGTTAACAAGCCAATGTTTAGGTATTTGCTTGATACATTGGTCGGTTCGTTACCTGAATCCAAAAAATTCTTTGCAATATCCCCTGTAGTGAAGCTTAGCGCAAACTTGCGATTTTTTGCTGAAGGAGCATACCAGAAAGGTGTAGCAAAAGACTACGAAGTTGGCTTAGCACAGTCTTCATTTTCGGAGGTTCTTGCAGAAGTACTTAAAATTTTTGAAGCTAAGCTTTGTCCAACATGGATAAATGCACAAATAACTGATGAACAGAAACAGCGCACCAAGTTAAGATTTTACGAAAAAAACAATATACCCGGAGTAATAGGATGTATAGACGGAACGCACATCCGGATAATTGCTCCTACTGAAAACAAGCATCTGCACTACAATCGTAAAGGATACTTTAGTTTAAATGTTTTGCTTGTAAGTATTTTGGCTTGTACCTACATATTTGCAGGTTTGAGTTTATAAATCAAAATAATCATTTCTATTAGTAGGTTTGCGACGATCAAATGCAAATTAAATTTGTGGATGCTACCCATCCTGGTTCATGTCATGATTCTCTGGTGTGGAATGTGAGAGAACTGAGAACGTGGGTGGAGCAAAAAATTATTCACGATAGCTTTTTAACTGTCAGAAATATTTTCCCTAATTTCGAAGATCATTCGCGATAGCAAATTTCCCAAAATGGGAAAAAAACTCAGGGCAAAATTTCTTTCGCGTTAAGGCTGAATAAGAAATTAATTCCTTTTTTAAAGAACATTCAATTTCCTTTAGGTATACATTTCGACCATTTTCTTATAGTAACCGATTCTAAATTAATTATTATAAATTAAAGAAGCATACAAAAAATTTTCCATATACGGTTTGTATGGAAAATTTAAATTAAATTTTTTTTTAATCAGTCTAATAAAATGTACAATACATACCTACTATATTTTAAATAGCTTAAACAATCTCGTTTGCGAAATTTAAATATTTAAAAAATAAAGATTCGGATGATTTATTTAACATAAAAACGTCTTTTTGACACTTTTTAAAACCATAAATTGTTTTCCAAATCAATGAATTATAATATATTAAACAATGACCAATGATTTTTTAAAAATTTAATATCGCTTTTTTATAAAAGTTCAATAAAAACCCCCCAACTGGCTTTTGTGTTAAATCTACCACTTAAAACTTAAATTATTGTAGAGCTAGAAGAATTAATGTCTTTCTACTCTTTTTTGTAAAAAGTCCGCCATAAAGTAGATTATTATTTATCTTCGATTTTAATACCTGATCACTTTACAAATAAACAAATCTGGAAAAAAAGATCTGTCGTTTTTTATAAAACAGGACAGTGAAACGTTGAAACCATCATAAGGTCGACTTTTTTTTTATATTTTCGACACACAAACAAAGCATCAGAAATCAAGAACCATCTAACAGCAATTTTTACATTATAACCCATTTGGAAATTTCATTTGACATTGCAAAAATTAAAGAGGGGAAAAAGGGTGTGATAACACACTTGCAGTTATAGGCTGCCAAGCTTTCGCACCATCATATTAATATTGAAGGTTTTGAATGAAAAAACAACACTTCGGTTAGCAACCACCAAGTTCGCTTCTCAGTCATGGCATGAGTTTTTCTAAATAAAATTGAATTAAAATTGAAGTGTCACAACAAGGAGTCAGTGGTAGCTCACCCAAGTGTTGTTGTTTCATTCAAAACCTTTAATATTAAAGAGGAGATTATTTGAGAGTTTTCCACCTTATTGACCGCAAAAATCGTAATAAAAATTTAAAAAAAAAAAACAAAACACAAAATGCAAAACAACGTTTTTATTTAAAATATTTAAACAATTTTTATTTACCACGAATGCATTTCGGTACTCAGCTGCGAAACCATCATCAGCGGCCGACGCACGGTTAAACAAAATTAAATGAAATAAAACAAAGAGAGTGATAACAACAGTTTATATTTTTCTTCCTTCTTAAGAGCGTTCAATAAAAGAGAGTTAGTTGGTCCAGGTTCCAAATTCATTAAGTTATCGGTTAAGTAGATATTAATTGATTCATACGCGTCAAGTTTGCGCGGTTTGTTTATATTTTCAATGAGTTTGAAATAATTGTCAAACGATTTTATTGCGTGTGCTTTTGCTTTATCTAACTCTCGCTTTTTCACGGATCGAAGATGTTCGTTGAATCTAACTTCAGCAGCTCTTCTTGTGTGTCCTATATACATTTTTTGTTGAAATTAGAACAAGAGATTTGGTACCTAATCTCTTTGTAATTTTGTTTTATTGTCGCCCGCTTATGATGGTTCCGCAGCTGAGAACCGAAATGCGTGCTAAATAATTTTTTTTAAATATTTTAAATAAAAACGTAATTGCTTTGCTTTTGGTTTTTTAAAATTTTTATTACGATTTTTGCGGTCAATAAGGTGGAAAACTCTCAACTAATTAATCTAACCACAAAACTGAATAATATATTCATCTGCTTTTAAGTGGGCTCAACTTAAAAATAGACGAGTAGATCTTGTTTTGCGGAATAAGTTGAAAAATATCAAAAAATATACAAAAATTTTCATGTTCAAAATTTCCGAAACTTTTTGTTATAGCATTTTTAGTCTAAAAATACAAATCAGCAATATTTTTCCATTCTTTTAAGCTGGCAAGCAACCCAGTTTCCTTGTCAAGTTCCTTTCAGTAAAACAATAATTAGTTTCAACTGCAGTTCAAAACTATTTTGAGTTTTGGTGGGAATAATTAAAAAAAATTTGGTCTAATACTCTAGGTTTCTATAGTTTTGGCCAAAGTCTTGGCAACAAAAATAGGAAAACACTACGCGGTCAAAAACGCGGTTGTGAAAATAAGTTTTTTTAAGCTAATATTATCTATATGAAAGTATATTTTCAAAATCGAAGGTTTGATGAACAAAAATAAAAACTCTTCTAATTCGCAAGAAAATTATTTAAAATGCTATAGGATCAAAATGTTGAATTGAGCGTATATAGACCGTATTATTGTATTCGAATAAATAATTCATTACTATAAGTTTTGATCATTTTTGTTTTCTTTCATAATTTTTTATTTTAATTACATATAGGGTGGCGCACGAATCGTGCTACAAAAATAAAACGTAATAACTTTTTTTCTGTGTGAGTAATCGGCTTATTTTTTTTTTATTTTGTAGGTTACTATTTAGATTTATAAAAATGGATGCTTGGGATACGGAGAAAAGAATTTGGATAGTGCAACGGTACCATGCTTTGCAGTCCGTCATTTCCGTCCAAAGGGAATTTAGGCGGGAGTTTGGCGGTAATCCCCCGAGTAGATGGACCATTATGAGGTTTGTAAACATGTTTGCCGAATCTGGAAGCATCGCACGAAGGCCGTACCATCGAGATGCCAATGTTCGGGTTCAGGATACAATCGCAGCAGTAGCATCTGCAATACAGGCCAATCCGAACGTTTCGACCCGAAACTTATCGGGGCAAATTGGAATTAGTAGACGGTCATTACAACGGATACTTCATGACGATTTAAACTTGTTTCCGTACAAAGTCCAAATTACTAGCAAGTTAAACCCTCAGGATTTGCCTGTTCGCCTGGAATTTTGCCAAAAAATGATATCAATGGCCGAAGAAGACAACACATTGATCAATTGTTTGTTCATGTCTGATGAGGCCCATTTTGATCTTAACGGCAATGTAAACAAGCAAAATTGCCGTATATGGAATGAGTCTAATCCAGAAATGCTCCATGAGACGGAACTGCACCCAGAACGAGTCACTGTGTGGTGCGCAGTTTCATCAAGGTGTATTGTCGGGCCGTACTTCTTTGAAGAAAACGGTGTAACCGTTACTGTCAATGGGGACCGTTATTTAAAGATGTTGAAGGAGTTTTTTTACCCAGAACTGCGCCGAAGACGTATACCATTCAACAGCGTTTGGTTTCAGCAAGATGGAGCAACTGCACATATAGCCAGACCAGTTATGGCGGAGCTAAACAAAAAATTCGCAAACAAATTAATTTCTAGGAACTCCACTCTTCGCTGGCCCCCAAGGTCACCTGACCTGACTGCACCAGACTTCTTTTTATGGGGTTATGTCAAGCAAGAGGTGTTTAAACGAAGCCCAGGAATTTAACTGAATTAAAGCAGTCCATAACGACAATAATTGAGGCGATCCCAACTTCAACTCTTCAGGCCGCAATGAATAATTTTTTGACCAGGTGCCGCATATGCGTGGGACAGCGTGGAGGTCATTTGCGGTCTATAATCTTTAAAAACAACTAACTATTTAAAATAAAATTTAATTTTCTAACCAATAAAAAAAAAATAAATGAAATACATCGATTAAAAAAAAAGTTATTTGAATTTCTTATTGTAGCACAATTGGTGCGCCACCCTGTATTTAAGAAAGATTATATTTTCGTTTTTCTTTGAATCAACCTGAGCAGACTTAAGCGGGTTCGGGTCATTATTCTGTAAGTGTCAAAAATAGGTTTCCGGAATTCCAAATTCCAAAATTCTGGAAAACCTTAATTCTGTATTTCAAAATTCTGTAAAATATAAAAATTTTTATAATGAAAAAAAGTGCGCACTTTTTTTCATTATCTAAACAATTTTTCTTTTATAATTTACAGAATTTTGAAATTCAGCATTTTGGAGTTCAGAATACAAAATTTGTTTATACCTACTATAAGCTTCCAAATTAATTTATTTCAACATTTTCAGAAAAAGTGTGTCCATATCAAGTTTCTAATTCTTTCATAATTCAATTTGATATCGTTTGTATATACAGATTAATTGTTGTTTTTTACAATTTCCATTCGATAACTCAAGGTAGATGTGTTAAAATTTTAATAATTTCCAACCCAATTTTTTGAAAATGTATGTTTTATAAATTAAATACTTTATAGTCGCATTTGGAGGATTTAAACGAAATTATATAAATAACGTAGAAATTCTTTTATTTTCACAATTTTAAAGTTGATTTCGCCTGTATTTTCTTTTATTTATCTTCGGGATTTACAGTTAAATTACAACACAGTTTAAACTTACCATGTATGGACGTGTATTGATTATTTTTAGTTCAACGTTGAAATCAATTGATTTATTGAAAACCAAAAGTAATTTTTAAGTTATTTATGTAGATGTGGTTCATAAAATATATTTTCATGATATCCTATTACATACTTATAATACAAATTTTTCGATATCAACCAGTCAAGAAGAAAAGATTCACATCGGCGGTTTTGTATTTTGAAATGTTAGATGAATTGAAAGACAAACATTAATTATTTACTATACAGTATTTAAAATTTTACAGAATTTTGGATTTACAGAATTCTGGATTTTTACAGAATTTGGGAATACAAAATAATGGATTTACAAAATAATGAAAACAGAATTGTGTTCATACAGAATTTTAATCCATTTACAGAATTATGGTCATACAGAATAATTTTGTAATACAGAATAACGACCGGTTCCCAACTTACACCCGGGAATCTTCATATGTCCTATTATAAACACTAAAAACCTAGAATTTGTGTTTAAGCTGGGAAGTTGTTTTCAAGTTTCAAGTTTGCGTAAGTTTTTACTATTTTGTACTTTATTTATTATATTTTCTGTAGTTAAATAATAAAAATTAAATTATAATCCAATTTGAAATGAATTTTAAAAACGTTTTAATTCAAAAATCAATATTTCCCTTAAAAAAAGTTCTTATGTCAACTCTTTTGTTTTTTTAATAGTAGGTGAAACTTTTCTGGTATATTTTTGTTTGTACATATTTCCTTAAAGTAGTTCGGCAGAAGTTTTTTGTCTGATTTTTGGCATTGAAAATTAAACAAAGCAACGTAAGCATTGGTGAACTAGTAATGAATACAAATTTATAGTACAAAACAATGAAATAAAAACTTTTGAATCTAAAACTTCGATTGTTGGCCATACAATCAAATGATACAAACAAAGTCTTGCAACTGAAATATAATTCTTAAATGACCCCAAGCATTGTTTACTAAATTGCCACACTCCATCACCGAATGGTCTTTCATTTTATACTTTATCGATTTTGACATTTCTTAGCCCGAAGTGAAAATGCTGACCAAACAAGCAGACCACACCGGGGATGGCATATCAAATCTTTATACAATTGGCGATTGCTTCCAAATCGAAAATCTTAAATCAATTTTAATTTTCTTTCGATTTCAAGAGAGCAGGAGCCCCCCGAGATGCATTCGATATATACTATTCAGCAGATGAGTGACCATTATCATATATACGCCAGCCGTACGTCGCGTCGCGTCGCGCTTCTGTGAAATCGCAATCCTGGGGGCAACACAAAAAGGTCCAGCATCATCACCATCTATATAAAAACACAACCTCACAGATCGAAGGTGTTAATATTCAATTAGACCCAAGACATTGGATACAATAAATTATCCTTCAACAAGATTTTGTATCTCTGTGAGTTTACATGGGCTTGAAATATGTCTCTGCATGATGCGGACGATGGAGAGAATCTGATGCCAGCTCAAAGGTGAAACGAAAAAGGCACATTCATATGTATACATACATTCAGAGGTATGGATAATAATTAATGATCAAGGAACAGGAGTTGCGCGGGAGCATGTAAGACCCATGGGCATTCGATGCAATTAAATGTCGACAGAGAATTGTGGACAGAATGAAATACATCGCTAATTTGTCAGAAATGTGCTGTCGCGGATTCCGCAATGCTATATGTAGCTATATTAGAGTTGCATCACGATCAAATGGCCTATATATAAGCCATGAAACTTTAATCTAAAACAAAAATGCAAATAAATAGATCCACGATAGTTGATAAGGGTTTGATTAAGGTTTTGAGAGAGTTACTTTCCTGTCATTCAAAATAAACAACGCAGATGCAGAAGCAAAAATGATTATGGGATTAAACATATCTATTTCAAGACGTATACGACCTGTAATTCTGTTCCTCCATTTTATTCCTTTTCTCCTTTAAATGAGATTTTTAAATATTCCCGTTCAATATCAGTTGCATCGCATAAAATAATGCATTCGTCTAAGGATAACGATCACCGAATTCCAAAATACCAAAATGCCAAAAAAGGATGATTTCATCCGATTAAAGACAGAATTTCGCTTTTCTTTGAAACTGAAAATCAGAACAAAGGACCTATTTTATGTTGTAGGCGCCTATTTATATAATTTTTCGTTGAGTTTCGGACTCGGTGTAGCATGAATATGCGGATCAGGATGTAAGGTGTATTTTTGTTTGCGATAATAATCGCCGCAAAAATCCGGATCTCAGACAGGATTGTGTGTGTTTGTATATTATATTTGAGTGATAATTAGTGAAGATATGTTTGTGTTTGAAATTGGATAGGCTCTATATATATTGGATGGTATTTAAAATGAACAATTAACAAGACTTCTATGGGAAAGTAAGGTAAATAACTTCATGACATTGGGTTATTCAAAGGCGAAATGAAGTCAGATTATACGACGACAGACAAACACAGCGAGTAACTATCTCTTCGTATACTAAATATAGAAGATTTATCTAATCTATATAAAAGAAACAAAAGAGTTTATGTAAGAACCTTTTGTTAAAAGAAATATATTTACATATATTGAACTTTAATTACTCAATTCTTTAAACAATTTATTTGAACGAGTTATTTTTTTAATAATTTAATTTTCCATTTTGATTATAAATAAATAAATAAATTGGGTGGCGCGACAGCTCGTTTGGAACCAGGGCCTAGTGACTTACAACTCTCAAACCATTCCTGTGTGCGTATATATTATTGACAGGAATGGAAAGGGCCTGAAAAGGTTCTGCCGATTAATCCGAACGGCTAAGATGAGAAGCACTTTTCTATGACAAGGATAGTCTTGGAGGATTTTTCGAATCCTCGCAAAGGCAGTAGCACGTGAAAAATATTTCTGGTTTTTTTTAGGTGGAATAGGCTGGGAATCGAACCCAAGACCAAGACTAACCATTACAATACGGGCTACTTTTGATCATATTAAAAAAAAAATTCTCCTCACCAAACGGTAAAAAATAGACTTAGCCTTCCAAATAAAAAAAAATGATTTTTTTTTTCTACCGTTTTTTTTTCTCATCAACGAGGGAAAAAGAAGCAAACAATAAATTTAATAACTCTTTGAGGAATCTTTTCAAGATTCTGACGAATTTTTAAAATCGTTTCAATTAAAAAACAACAATTTGTATTGCAAGTTGAAATTGTTTTGCATTAAAAAGAAAATTTTAACGAAAGTTGAAAATATTTGCATTTATTCAAAAATTAATAATTTTATAATAAAATTAAAATAATTCTTTATTTTCTTCAGATTCTTATTTTTATGGTGCTGTGAGCGGTTAATTATATTAAGCTATATTAAATTTGAATACAGGGTGATTCCAGCAAAATCTCACAGAAATATCACACTTTTCTCACAGATTTAAACCATGGACAAGAAAAAAAATTTATGTAGGGAGGGTAGTATTTCCCTCCGTTTAGTTTTCTAAAAATAAATACATAAAATGGATACAAAATTATTATAAATCAACGAACAAAACAACATTAAGTTGTAGCTTATAAGTCGAAAACGAAGCGAAAACGAGAAAATTACCTCATAAGTTTTTCGACTTGAAATGACCTCAGGAACTCATGGTTTTCTTCTGTGACGGTGATTTCGGGACACCCTGTATATGTACATGTATATAGTCACCCAATCCATAGAGCTAACTGTTAAGTACTGACAAACTGGGCATATCTAGGTAAGAAAGTCTTGTCCAGTCCCCATTTTTGATTGTCATCATATGACAAAAACTGGCAATATATTTGTGAATCAAAGATTTTATTATAATTCTTTAAAGCAACTTCATTCTTATAAAGAACGAAAACATCAATAAAAAAACTATTTTATACAACGAAATCAACCTGCTGCCGAGTCGATGGCGCCTTTTATTTATATCCATCACAATGCACAACATTCTATAGGGCTTGTATGACAACAACAAAAACAAAAAAATGTCAACTGATGTTACTCCTTTCGTTTGACTTTAGATGATGAGGAACATAGCGTCAGCGTTATATCTGACAACCTAAATAGCATCACACAAATGGGACCCAACAAATAGAACCTAATAAAAATAATATTAATCCAGTCAAACCAATAAATGCGACGGACATGGAGAAATGATCTTATCGTATAGCGAGCGCCTCTAAGATTTATCTCTTGGCACACCATGTGGTATAAATGGAGGAGATTCTCTGCAACTTGATAATACGAGTATAACTTACCTGATGCTCCGAGCTCCCATCATAGAAGGTTCACATAGCCTAGAACTCTATAGATAATATTCAAACTCTTCTTCTTGGTTCAATCACATTGCAAAGCAATGCAATATAATGACTGCATCTAGAAGCTATAGAATTATAGCTTCCTCTGTTCTTTTCTATTCTGATGGCAGACACACGAGGGAAGTATCATCAGAGAATCTGAAAAGTGCGCGTATTTTGCTGCCTTATTAATATGACCATTTGTGGGATAGTGTCAGCTGGACCAGAAGTTGAAATGACAACGATTATGTGGTGGTGACCATTTCTCTTATAATTCATTGCCCGTGTGTATTTCATATCACGTCCGTGCGTCGCGTCGGTCGGTCTCAGTCGCCATCGTGCGTCGTCGTCGTCGACCGGTAGTGCAAGTGGAAGAAGACACACGGTCACGGATGCAGCTCAACGCTGCAACAACATGGTGTAATGTGGCACAACATCACGAATGAATGTCCTGGTAATTTGTCGTCGTTGTTGCATGGCACGGATGGTGATCTTCTTATTGCATCAGCAGCGCAAGGAGACCTCCAGGTGGATGACGAAGAGTTTATAAAGAGTTTTTCATCTGGTGTGGTTCCATGAGTGCTAGCTGGTGGGATAACCCTATGGGGTGTGGATGAGATGAGATTTGTATCTTTTTGGATGTATCACGAGATAATCTCTTTCTCTCTCGCCTTGAGGAAAAGTCTAAACTTTAAATTATGTACCCATATTAACCTGAACAAAAAAACGCTTTATATAGCCTAACTCGCGTGGAGCATTTGAAATGGCTTGTTGTGACTGTTGTATGTGTTGTCATAACATGAATGCTTCTATATAACCAGGTAGATTCGAACTCGCGTAGACCGCATTTTAACATGGAATTTCATTTCATTTGGTGACGATTTGAACATCGCGTTCAACAAACGATCGTACATCGTACATCGCCTGCTGTTCCAATCACCACCACACAAGTTGTGAAGGAGATAATCATTTTTTTTTTTTGTTTATAGGAGTTTTACTTTTCGGATTTAAAGTTTAAAAGTAGATAGTAAAAATAGCGAGTTTTTCAATGCGTTTATTACATAGAAATGTAATATCTCCTCTGTTTAGTCATTGGCCTGGTCGGTCTCGGTCTGTTCATCTAAAAAATTCAGATTTCTGAATTTTCTGGACGTTTGATTAACCATAGCTGTCATAGAAAGTTAGATGACTTTTAAAGACATCTTACAGCTGGCCAATCAAAATGTCGAAAAATTCAAAGATGTGAATTTTCAAATGTAAATTTGTATGTGTTGAATCCGTCCATTTTCGAGTTAATTTCCAAAAATGTAATTTAACATCTTCTTCGAAAAATACCGCTAGAAATAATTTCTTCGCAAACCTAACTTAAATATAATTCAAGACAAATTCACAATTCGGCTTTCATTGACTTTATACACTCCACTGAACCATTTTGATATCTCAGTATTTTAACTCGCTCCCACTTATTTTTCTTTAACGCCTATATTATTCACTCGATTAATTCAGATTAAAACTTAAATCCAGGTGTAAATTAATTTAAATCCAATAATTAAATCCAATTCCATGTTATTCACTACACTAATCCATTTTTTTTAAATCAATTGACGATAAATCCAATTGGATTTTAACTGGTCTCCGGAGGTCAAGTATTTAAATTCAGATGAAAACTCAACGTCATATCATTCACATTTTTTCATGATTTTTAGGAGTTTTCTACGCTCCCAAAATTGAAAGAATTAAATATATATTAAATAATAATAATAATGAATAATAAAAAAAGAAAATTTAAAATAAATTAAGAAAAATGGATTTTATTCGCCATATTATTTTTTATCGATTAAATTATAAGAAGGTTTTTTTTAATAATACAAATTCTATATACTATATACTACTGAAATAAATCAGCCAAGTAGAAGACTTAGCACTATTTTAATGGACTTTGTTGAGTTATTGATTCAAAAAAGCTTTCAACGGCTTTTAAGTCCTACAAAAATTTTGTTGGATATAGTTCACACTAGGTATTCGTCACGAAATCTATGTAAGATGAACTGAACTTAGCAAAAATTGCGTATTGACAAAGGCCCTCACTATAGTCAACTGATGAGTCCAAGTGAGATCGCCGGGACGAAACGCCATTTTTTGTAGGACTTAAAGGCCGTTAAAAGCTATTTTGAATCGATTAAATTATTTATTTATTTTTCATTTAAGAGCGTTTTTATTTTTCATTTTAAAAAAATTTGACACTTCCCAAAGATATTTTTAATAAAAATTTTACATCTGGATTTAAGACAATTTAATTTTAATTTTTTTCAGTGAATAATATGGACATGGATTTAAATCTTTGGATTTAATGGTTGGATTCAAAATTCATCTTAATCCAATTTAAATCTAAGTCTTACTTTCCTGGGTCTTGCTCACCATGTAAGTATAGAAATCAAAATGAGTCGGTAGTGTGAGTCCAGTTACAATGGACCGTGATTTTTTTACTCTCATGCCGATTTTTCTTAAGCCTGAACTGTGAATTTCTACCCACAAAAATTTCTTGTACAGAAAAACAAAAAACACAGATAACAGGGAAATATTTTACGCGAGCGGCCTTCTGTGAAAATCTTCGATTTTTTTGGTTATATGTATTTTCAAACCAGTTTTTGATTGAAATTCAAACTAATGCTCATAAAATCACAAAATTCACATTTCTCTTGCTCAATTTGAAAACATAAACATGAACAGTGAATAGAAGAACTTTGATCTTTTTAATCATTAATCCTTTTGGTCTGCTCAAATAAAATTATTAAATATATACAAATTAATTACGTTTTGCAAAATCTCTGTTAAGATTATTGAAATTTTATTAAAATTAAAGAATTCAGATGACATATTTTTTTAACTCAATTGCTTGTTTTATTATTTTAAAAATAATAAATAACTTATTTAATAAATGGTATAAATATTTGCAAGTTTGTACGTAATATTAAATCTTCAAGTTTAAAAACCAGTTTAATAAAGGTAGCTAATTGTGGCCGAGTATAGGTACGGCATTTTATTCTTTTATGTTAATAACGATAATTTTATTTAAATATTTTGTTCTTGAAGAATTTTTTATTTTATTAAGAATAAAAAAAATATAAATACAAATCACTCACCGCAAAATTAATTTAAAAAAAACTCTGGTCAAACTGCAAATGACCAAACACCTTTATTTCCTTCGTTGCGCTGGTAATGCTTTTCAACTGCGTGCTTAAATATAATTCCTTAAAAGAAAAAGAATACAATTATTATATCATTACCAAAACAAATGTTTTTTTTACCGGTAAAATATAATTTTTTTTAAAAACCTTTAAGTATAAATTTAAAAATAACAACTTATTTTATCGCAAATGTTTTTTTTTTTTGACCGGTAAAATATAATTTTTTTTTTAAACCTTTAAGTATAATTTTAAAAATAACAACTTATTTTATCGCCAATGTTCTGCATTTCGAATGAATTAGAATTGAAATCGAATTTCAACTTCACGTGAATTCGTTAATAATTCGTTCGTTTTCGAAAATTTCGCAATTACATACTTCGAACTGTCAAAATTCAAGGTGGATCCATTTTTAATTGTTTTTACTTGCGATATACATATCTATATGTATATGTAGGCAGTGCTGGATTTAGGCTTAGGCCCGTGAGGCCCGGGCGTAGGGCGGCAAAATATTCGGGTAGAAATTAAATAAGAATTCATTTAGTAGTCAGAAGTTTACAATTTGGCGCCTCTATCAGGCTGTCTGGTACTATGGTTTTGGAAAAATTTCTTATTTATTAACAAATTTTCATTCAAAAAATAAATTCAATTAAAAATGTTCGGGCGTTTTCTGGTAGCAAAGAAAAAAGTCTCTGCAAGAACGATTAAGAATAAAGGTAATTAATAGAATTTAGTTAAAAAAAAAACTAGGGGGGTGGCGTATGTACTCAACAGGGTCTAGGGTGGCAGCAAATCTAAATCCGCCACTGTATGTAGGTATATATATAAGACACTTCCTAGTAACTTTAATGGGCTATGTCATAGGACTCTAATCATAGGTTTTTTCTCTGAGGTATCACAATTGATCTGCATTGATCTAAGTGTGACGGTAACAACAGTGCTGTCGTTCAAATTTTTTTTAACAAAAAATCTTATTTTTCTCAAAAAAGTGCCATCTTAAAAAAAAAAAATCAGTAAATATCAAAGGCTAAAGAAAAATCCGAAAAATGGTTATAAATAGAACCATAGAACCATTTTTTTGATTTTCGATTTTCTCAAAAATGGTTCAACTGATCAATTGTATGGAGAATGTTTCCAAAAGTATTGTATACCAAAATTTAAATTAATTAAATTTATTTTTATTTTTCAAAAAGTTTTTAAAAAGTTTTCAAGTTTGAGAACTTAATAATTCGAAAACGAATTGATTGATTTTCTTTAAACATGACATCCTGCAGTTTTGTAACATTATCTGCAAGATTTTAACTAAATATTATTCTTATAACGGAAAATAACGGTACTTGCCCCCATACAAGTATTTAAAAAACGGTAAGGAAAATCTCATTTTTTCTCAAAACCGGATCCTACGATTTTTATTAAAAGTTTAAAGTGAACTAATATTAGTACGATCTACCATATTATGGAATCTATCGATTAGACATGGTACATAGAACCATTTCTCTGGTTTTCGAGTATCTCATTATCTGCTGCACCGAATTTAATGAAATTTGCACAGGACCTCCTAATAAGTTTGATTAATATTGCATATCAAAATTTTCAAAAAAAAAAAAACAAATTTTGTATTTCAAAAATTTCAAAATTATTTTGTGAAAATTCGATATTTTCAAAATGTGTAGATGATTTTTTTTTAAATAAATTTTTTAACTCCGCATTAATAAACGCTAAAAATGTTTACAAAATTTTATATATAAAATTATTTTTTGAATTTTTTTTTTTTTCATAAATTAAGATTTGTTTGAGAAAACAGGTGATATGCATCGCGTTGGTGTCAAATCAATTTCAGAGACTGTTTAATACTTTATTTCAAATTGTTTTGATTATTTATTAATTTTTCAGTATAAACTGTAAGTTCAATTCATACCTATATGTGCAAAATACGGTGCTATACTACTCATATTTATGTTCTCACAATTCACATAATACCTACTACCTTTAACTAAACTAAATTTTTGGCAGGTGGCAGAAAATATACGCTCCCACAACAAATTTATTTCTTTTATCAGATATTAGTAATTGTAAAAATATTCAGACTTTGCAAGTTCGTGCAACCCAGTTGGCTGTTGGCATTTTATTTAAAGTGAAATTACACTGAACCTGAAGATGAAAATGGATTCATTATTATTGGCATTTATAAGGGGAAAAGGAAAGCGTTACTCTAAAGAAAAGATTAGCCCAACAAAAACTTGCGGTCGGCGCGGTGGCGGGCGTGAGTATCACATTCTCTGCAATACAATTGTATCCAGGGGGGTTGTTTTATTTCGGTGGGATTCGGGGATACATATTTTTAAAAAGGACACATTTTTTCACAATCATATTAACTTAAATCTCACTCGTTTTCACAATTGACTTGTTACATACAGGTTTTTGTATAGAAGAACCTGATAATCTTTTTAACAATTATTATGCTAGAAGAGTGTGAATTTTTTTTCTTGTACCAAATTTAAACATTCTTCAGCAATTCTAAGAAAGTGGGCCAAAACCACAAAATTGTTGGTGTTCGTATTCGTTTTACTACGAACAGCGAAGGCTCAATGATATGACAAGTCGGTCGATTTTAATCATCATGAACAAAATAAGAGCCTGCTTGTTTTGTTCCTTGTTCTCTCAAGCAGGTACTATGAACATCGTAGTTTAAATGTAGATAACACATACTTTTCTAATACAGTACACTGCACATATTAAAGGTAATATCATTACACAGTTCACATATTAAAGGTAATATATTGCGCAGGTTGTTAAAGTTGGAAATGTCAAAAAATTAAAAATGGCTGTTCGAGTGCCCACAGGAACTCAATGCGCATCATTAGAAACAACAACAAAATATTGAAATTAGACAAGGAAAGGGGCACTGAATCCACCATTTTACCACCATAATACCTGGATTTTGACAGATGCGCAGAACTGAACAAAAATGAAAACGCTAATGATATTTCCTTTAATATGTGTACTGTGATATCATTGTCGTTTTCATTTTTGTTCATTTCTGCGCATCTGTGAAATATCTAGGTGGTGATAAAATAGTGGATCCAGTGCCCCTTTACTTTTATTGAGTTCCTGTGGGCACTCGAACAGCCACTTTTTTAATTTTTTGACACTTTCAACTTTGACAACCTACACAATATATTACCTTAGATTTGTGTAGATACTGCTTTTCTCAATTATATTACATAACTTTTTGGAATCTATTGTTAACATACTTCACCTTGAAAGGACTAGTGAAAAATTATTCTATAAATTTGAAAATCTGGTGATGTTCTGGGTTCGTTGTAATTTTATTGACGAGATAAAATCACGATCATGGGGCACATGAGCAGGTACATCGTTTGTTATGTAAGTTGAGCAAACAGGCTACGGATATTGAAGGGAGTTTATAAAATGTAAACAAGTGACCAGGCGATCATACAAAGTATGAATTGATACGAACTTCTTAGAATTATGAATAGCTTCAAGTCTTTCTTTTCGAAGTAAGTAGATACGGTACATTCCAAAAAATATTACAACTAGTTGCAAGCAATTTTCTTAAAATTCTGAAAACTCAATAAAAAGTTGAAATATCACTTAACGATCCTCGATACACAAGACACAACCCGACTTGACTCATGGGGATCACCAACGTTTAAATAATATTCCTGCAGAAATGTTTTGCGATAACAATTTGTCTACTGATTGTTGGGGAGTTTTTTTTGTCTGTTTTTTTTTTTTTTTAATGAATAGCGTGTATTTCTCTTCTTGAATTGTGTGCTGAGAGTCACGAAATACGATCAGCAGTAAAAATGATTTCTGGACCATGGGAAGGTCCACTACGTACGCAATGCCAAACGCATGCCAAAGGGAATATGGCATATCAGTTTATATATTATACATTTATATATAAAAATATGCAATCTTTGCGAAATGATCCCAGCTCCACGCCACGCAAGATTCTCTGTTCTGTCCTCCACTGTGATGCGATACTCTTTTGGTGGCTCATTTTTAGGGATATGGCGTCGCACATGACACTTCGTTGGCACATCGTAAATTATTTATTTATTGTACAAGGGTTTAGTTGGTGGCTTGCATGGCACTCTATATGCGTCTCCCTGGCCTGGCTCTGATGGCTTTGGTTCTGGTTCACAATTTGATTAAAGTGGGGATTGGGACACACAACACTCCGTTTAGCCCGTGTACTCTGTCTTAATTTTTATGAAACAGGATACTCGAGATGATCATAAATTCTCATCGAATCGTAGAAAAAAAAATAAAAAAAAAGTAATAATAAAAGAATCGCATTGACTTGGAAACTTTATGGGCAGCCGTCGAATAAACAATAAATCTGAAAAATCGTAAACAATTTGAGGATTAGTATCTGAATCTGATGGGGCATCATCAAATGAAGAAAAGGAGGAGATAGTTTGATTGTTTGAAATTCATAGGAAAATCTATCCAATGATTGATTTTAATGATGGAATGATGGGTATTGTTGAGGTTTTTTTTTATATTTTTTGTGTGTTCGTTTTTTGTTATTAGGTATTGTTGATAGGAAATCAACAATCTTTTGTCAAACGATCTATGTATGTAAACCTTTCACTCAACCTGGGGGCATTTAGAAACAGATCAAAATAATTTAGTTGAACAAAACATACATAAATAAACATTTTTAGAAACGAATTCTACTACTTTATCTACCTGTAGATGAGCAAGTATGGACAATTAGAAAGGATAGGATTGAGTACGTTTCAAATTTGTGGGATCATCGGAAGCAGATACAAATGTTTTAGAACACGTATAAGAAGGTATTCAGCCCAGTAGTACAAAAAAAGGTCAATCTACGGAAAAAATCCAAGTGATTATTTTTAAACACAATTATCAATATATTTCGGCAAGAGGAATACTAGCTAAAATGTCCATTACCCAATTATGGCTTTTATACAAATTATTCACAGATACATGTCGCATATAAACTTTTCTTCTATATAGAAAAAACTGTCTCGTCACTCTTTTCAACCAACTATTTTCTATTTCATGTTTTTATTTTATGTAAATATTGAAAGTGCGCCTAATACGAGTTAAATAAAATTTTCTATTCTAGAATTAAGTCAACTTTTCTCAAATACACCAAAAAAACACCCTCGATTTCTTGTTTTATCATAGGCTATTTATATTTTGACCAAAACACGAAAGAACTCTGCGCAAGTTTGTGCCTTTTTTAATAAATGACATATTTTGTAGATTCAAGTCTATCAGTCAAAAATGGCTACCTTTTGTAAAGATCAATTGAAGTGAAAATAATGAAATTGATAATCATTGGCTGCAAAAATTCATAAGCACTAGATTTAAAAGAGTAAACTACTGAAGATATTGAACCTAAAATTCAAAACGTTCTCTTTTCTGAAAGTAAAGCAAAAATGGGACCAGTGGGCCAACGAAACAGGAGAGGTTAACGCAAAATGAATGAGCTATGGTAAAACCTTATGTAGTTTGGTGTTACTAGTTAATTAGCTTAATTGTGTAAGTGATACTGATAATCCAAATTTAGAGACGAGCTAAGGAAGACCACCAAAGAATTCTGAAAAATTCTTCTCGCAACATAGTACAGAGGAGCTTATAAGCTATGGACTGAAATTACTGAAATTCTTCTGTTCAATAATCAGATACAGCTTTAACTATGCAATAATTCTAGTATTGTTTATGCGCCTCTTCTACGTTCTCTCATTGACAGGTGTACATAAAAATTGTTTTCCAAGTTACTACAAATTATAAATATACATATAAAGTGAACTCTTTCCTGAAATTGCTGTTGTATCGGAAACTTTGACTGAAGTTAAATTGCTGTTTGATAATTAATCATAATTTCTTCATGTAAAATTTTTAAATTAAATATTTTATGCAAAATTCGCTGTTCAACTCTTTTTTTTCAAACGAAACCGGGCGGGGCAGCTAGTATCTACTCGCCTTTTCATGTAAAAATATGTTATAAATGAATTTTTGCTAAAGCGATTTAAGGATATTCTTCTTTCTCGAGACAACGATATCGTGCGATTTAACGACTTTAAATTTATGATATATACCATTATTTTTAATTTTCTTTCTTAAATTTGCTAGATAGATAATGTCAAAAAACAACTTGAGAAAAAAATGATAAATTGGGTGGCCCAACACCTCGTTTAGATCTAGTGCTTTACAACTTACAAGACCTTCGGTATATTACAGCCCTACGCACTATAACTATAACTATTACGCCACAGACAACAAAACAAAAAACTGCTTGAAGCCAAGTTTAATAAATATCTCTACAAACATTTTGATCAAAATCAAATGAACCGTTTTCGAAAAAATCGAAAATTTTAAAAGTGGGTTCTAGAGTACATAGCTACCATTAATAATCGTTTTTTTTTACGAAAAGGTAAAAAATTATGGTTTTGTTTTTAATCTGGGGGCACATTTTTGAGAAAAAAAGAAGATTTTCATTAATTCTTAAACAATATTGTATCCCAGGTACCGTTACGGGTCGGGGGATTGACCAAGAAACGCCAGTTACCAAGTTTAAAGTAAATCGATGAATCCGTTTAGGCTGTAGTTGAACGCACAGATGAGACGGACAGAATTACGAGAACCATTTTGTTCGTCTTCCCTTACATGGTAATGTTAAGTTTTAAAATCAGTCGAGAAACGATGAAAATTGAAACAAATCGTTTGAATTTTGTTCCATTTTTCAACGTTTCTCGACGAATTTTAACGATGTGAAAGTTAAAGAACGTAGGCACAGGTCTGTAATGAAATAACTCAGAAAGTATTTCCTTCCTAAGTTAACGGTAAAAGAAAATCAAGTCAGTAACACACATTTTAATGGCAGCTTATTTATTTAAGCTGTTAATATCTTTGAATTCCCTTTGGATGATTTTGTTTGGTACAGCTGTTAGCCCCTAAAATGTGTAGATACATAGTACCTACATATTGTATATATCAAGTAAAAACTAGTGAAATCTAAACAAAACTAGTTTTACTTAAAAATGAAGCGTACTTATTGATTTGCATAAGAATCTTTCGGAAAAAATACAAACTAATTCACATCCTTCTTGCTATTATTGATATTTCTTGGATTTTTATGGAATTTTTTCTGTTATGCGTACTCCTGTTAAGTCAAAAATTTATCAGTAGTTCGAGTTAAAATATGTACTATGCCAAGTGAAAACTGAAACGGGAAATTGCAGTGGATTAAGCACATAGAATTTTTTTATTCAAAATCCTAGAACTTGTTTTCAATAAAAACTAAATGTTCCTTTTTTTAACACTATTGTAAAGTAAGTACCGTCATTTTTGGATATAAGAACAGTTTTTGTTTAAATTCTCTTACATAATGCTAAATAAAAACCACTAAATGCTAATTTTAATACAAATCGACGTTTTCGAAATATATAATTTTCAAAAAAAAATTATTTCAAAACCTTGCCTTACCTAACCTAAAAAAAAAACTATTTGTGTTGGTTTATTACTTCAAAAATGAGTCAGGTCAGAACTTAACTGTGAATGGCACCCGTTATCGCGTCATGATTACGGACTATTATTGCTGTCTGAAAATGAACCAGTGATCTCGACATTTGGTTCCAGCAAGATGGCGCTTCTTGCCACACTCACACAGCTCTTAAACCAATTTAAAGAAAGATTTCAGGCTTTGGACCGGTGAAATTGCAGCCTAGATCGTGTGATATCACGCCTGTTGATCTATTGCTGCGTGAAGTGTAAATTTGACATAAATATTGGATAAGCTTATGTAATAAGGAATTGGGAGCTTACATTACTCCTTGTCCAAATAAGAGTAGAAAGCGTCATCGAAAATTTGAAATACAGAATGGACTGTTAGCCGCATTAACTTAAAAAAAAAAAAATCTTTAAAAATCAACCCGGTTTTTATGGAAATACGACTAATAATTTTTAAAAAAGTTTGCAATACAACGACGTTTCAGGCAAATATAGTAGTACCGGTTTGATTAATAATAGTAAAGTTACTAGGCTACTGTTTCTTAAAAACAATACACTTGTTATTGTAATTCTGAACGTAAATAAGCTGTTATTCTAAAATTGCTAGTAGTAGCTTGTATTGTAGTGATAAGTGCATTAACTGTCATGCCGAAGATCTGGGGATCGAATCGCAGCCTCTTCCACCTAAAAACATAAAAAAAATTTTTTGCTGATACTGCGACAGGTATTTTACCTTAGCCAACCGGATTTGGCAAAATACCTGCCACCAAGGCATGAATAGTTGCTAGTTAAACCACAACCGGTCATTATATTTAATCTGAGAAAATAATAAACTAAAATGCAAACAAACATAAATCCTACCATTTTGTTGGTTTTTGAAAAGCATTGTTGCTCAATGGCCGAGTATTGAGTTTGCTTCATATTAAATTGGAGACTTTAAGTTGGTGGCGGTAACAACTGGAAAATTAATTTGAAAAATAAGATTAAATATGTAATTAAATACAAATTCGAGATAGTCCATTAAAGCTTTTAAAGTTTATTGAAGTAAATAGAAGGCTAAGCATTAACTCGTACATCGTTTATATTCTACTGGAAAATTTCGCTGGCCTTGGTTGTTTACTTTATTTTTTGAAGTCTGCAATCTTTATTTATGTGAAAAGCATATTTTATAAGTTTTTGCAAGTACAACTCAATTCTTGCAGTCAAGCGTACAGGTGTGGTTGAGAGTTGGAAGTCACTAAAGGCTGTCGCGCCATCAAATTTATTTTTTAAGTACAACTTGGATCGCCAAAAAAAAAAATACTTACAGGTTCATCGTTGAAGTTAGTTCTGTTTAAATAAAACTGGTAATTCTTTAAGATATACATAGGTACATAATTTACGAAGAACATTTATGATGATGATGATGATGATGATGGATAATGTCACAGGTTTTTCAGTTCAGATGAGGGGCAACTCATTCATTAATATTCGCACGTGCTTGCCTGAAAATTCTATTCATCGGGCAGCGGCGGGAACAGACAACATCAAGCATCATTTCGGTCTCTTTTTTGCATAACCTGGCGTAGTTGAGGGAATGAGCCTTTGGGTTGCGGCGGATGCAATCGAATGCATAGTTGAACGAAGGGTTCGAAGAGCGTAGACCGATCCATGGCATTGACAGTGTAGTGTTTTATGCGTTCGCGGGCGCACCAGCTATTCGCCCGACTTAAAACCGCTTCGATCGGATCTGGCAGTACTGGTGGGCAGTCGGACCTCTTGAGAGTACCACTTCCCCATCGTACATTGGCGAGAACTATCAAAGCAACTTCTTTCTTTTCTTTGTTCTTATCGATGTCGGATTTAATGTCGTCCAACATGTCTAAGCTCGAGGGATCACTTGGATCGTAAACAAGAGCATAGCCATCAGGAAATACTAAATAGTGACGTGGTAGTTGTGCTTTGCCCTATAAATGGTTCGAATTAATAAGATAGCGATGTGTTTGTTTTTGGTCACCTGTAGTCCAGCTGTATCGTAGATTCGTAGTTGCTCACTTGGTCCTCTTCCTGTATCAACACTCGCCATATAAATGTCTTCTATTGTTGAATGGATGTCCTAATTAGAATGTTATCAGTCAAACTTGTTTTCTAAATAGATTAAAAAAAGAGAGATCACTTACCGAGTCTATTGTTATGTTTCCATAGATTAGTTGTTCGATGAGAGCTGTTTTCCCAACGCCTTTCATTCCACAAACGAGAACTTTTCCACCTTTACTTGCTTTGGAAGAAGAAAGCATTGTTTTTGATTTAACTTTAAAAAAGTAACTTTGAACAATAAAATATTTTAATTTGTATATTTTCGATTTTGAATTTTGATGTTTTCTGGCTGCCAAAAAACCAAAAAGTGACAGCCCTACATATCTCTTTAACGATAAAAGCGACATCTAGATAGCTATATCACGTCATTGCCAGATTTTAAGAAAAACGTGTACAACTATGGCCCCCTTCACACCAGGAAACAAGTTGGCGGAATTTTTGTTGATGTTTTTTTTAATTTCTTTAAAAATCTCTTGTACCTTTGTCTAGAAAAAAAAAATCGTAGAAATTCATGTAGTTTTTTTTTAAAGTAGCTTGGTTCAACAACAATTGAAGAGGAATGTCAAAAAAATCTTCTCAAATCGTATGAGCGGGCATATTTCATTTTCTACTCTTCGTGGCCTTCTCACCTAAAAACTTAAAGTTGTTGGAAACTCAGTTTGCTCGTGTAAAAAGAGACAAATAGCACGTTTTCATGGGGCCAATTGAGGTAATTTAGTTGAAAATTTCCAAATTCGATTCCAAATTATCTCATTTCCCATACAAATTCATATTTCGAAATGAGGTAATTTCAACCAAATTTGCACGAAATTTGGTTTGAAATTACGTAAAAACCTTATAAACACACCCAAGCGGAATGCATCCACTATGGAAACCCATTGAAACCATTGAAAATGTCAGAACTTGATGTATAAGAAACAGAAAGAGAACACAAGATAAAGAAGCTATTTAACTGCCAAATCAAATTCAAAATGAAATTATCTGTCAAAAGAAATTAGCAAATTTGCAATGAAAACATTATTCCTGTAATTTACGAAATTAGCTAATTTCGGCTCCAGTGAAAACTTAGTATAAGGCCAGGCGCGCTCATGCAACACAACTGTTTGGTTTTTATTTTTAGTACTGTAGGATTAATGAGAGCCCGGGCAAGTTTATGTGAGCGCCTGGTCATACCGTTCTTTACTGTGACCCATGATCCATATGCATCATCCTGCGAAAACAAAACAGCCTCACAGTGGCGAGAAGCGGAAGCATGTGCCTATACGTTCTGTAATTATCGCTTTGAAAAAATTAGTCGAGAAACGATGCAAATTAAAAGAAAATCAAATGAGTTTTGTTCCACTTGTCGAAGTTTCTTGACCAATTTTATCGAAGCGAGAGTTACAAAACATAGGCAACTTTTTCGGATCATAAATCGTGAACCCAATAAAGAGCATTTTCAGGTAGGTATTGTTGTTGTCAATTCTGAGAACAAAAATCGGCTAATATGTGTATCTATATTTCATAACATCATATACAGTATATAGTTCGCAAAAATTTGATCAAAGTGGGACAAACGTCTACGTCCCAGCGAATATAATTTTCCCTCCGCGGAAAGAGCAAAATTAAAGAGCAAAAGCAAAACGTAATTTGAAACACAGCAGACATAAGTGTGCACAGACTTTAAAACAGCAGTTGTTCTCAAACTTAAATGTCAAAACTTGCTACCTGCCATTTGCCATTTTTTGCTTTTAGCAGCGTGGTTCTTTTTTTCTCTCTCTTCGGCTTTTAAGTTATTTGCTTCTTCAAGGAAAGTTAAGCGTGCTTTTTACCAATTGAATTTACAGAATAAAATCATATAAAAATAAAAAATATGAATTCTAATGCGAACAAAAAACCATTCCAAAAATTCGGTGCCGGTAGAGGTGGTGGTGGTGGTGGTGGGGGTGGTGGTGGTAGAGGTAGAGGTAGAGGTGGTGGCGGCGGCAGTTTTGGTGGCAGGAGACCATTCAACAAATTCAAGAAAGGTGGCAAAAAAAGTTTCCTTCAAAATGCTAAAGGTTTCGGTAAAAAGGGTAATTTTGGTCGAGGCACACACATCGAGGAAGAAGACTTTACATATTACTTGGGAATCTTTCAAGAACAGCGATCACAAGCCGAGTCTGTCGAGCAGAAAGGTAAGTTTTTTTTGGTTTTGGGCTTTATTTTCAGACGCGTGCTCACTTGATTATTTTGTATTTGCAGTGGTCATGGCCAACAATGTAATGGAACAGACCAAGGGAAATGAAATTCACCTATCATCCAATCAACTTGTCTCCAAAGTCCTAGAAAACGTTCTAGGTTTCGTCGATCCCGAACATCTAGAGAGGTACTTCGAGGTATTTGGTGAAAGTTTGCGCCCTATCTGCTCAGACGACTTTTGCTCACATGTTCTGCAGAAATTGATGGAAATTGCATTCATTCGAGCTGTTGGCGTTGCCGAAGATGAGGATAGCAGCAGCAAGGCGAAGAGGCCCAGGGATGTATTCACCGAGCTGAAGTTCAATACGACACAAGACTTTGCCCAGGAACACCGCACCAAATGTTCCGAATTTGTTTTGCGCATTTGCAAGTTTCTTCTCAACAATCTGGAAGATTTTGTCATGGACCCGAATGCCTGTTATCTGCTTCGATCCGCCATTCTTACCCTGGCTGGTGTCCATATTCCCAAAACAGTCTTACTCAAAGGCAAAGTGCTCCAAAATTCGGAGAAGTATAATGGTCTACAAAATTTCCATCGTGTGGGAGAGTTTAAACTCGACAAGACAGTCTTCAAAGTTCCTGCCGAATGGGGTGAGACCTTGATGGAATTCCCAGGTAGATTACAAATGTGGCCTCAGTTCAAGGACTTTCCTTACAATAACCGAACTTCTGTTATGCTTCAGATTATCTGTATTGCATTGCACACAGCAGACAAGAAAGCCCTCGATGACTTCGGGCAGAAACTTATAAAGGACACCTTCATGGACGTTGAAATTCCAAAAGCTTTGAAAAACCAACCTCACAGGGAGGATAACGAAAACGGTGATGCCAAAAATGGTGTCGAAGAGGAGGCAAATGGCAATGGTGTTGAAGTAAAGTCGGAAAGTGCTGAAGAAGAAAAACCCAGCGTAGAGCCAAAAGAAGAAGACGATGCAGAAGAAGAAGAAGAAGACGAGGACGATGACAAGGAGAAGCCATCGGTATTAAAATCAGATAGTTCCATTCGTCTATTACAAGCTTTGATAGCGGTAGCTTCTCCACAGCTTTTGACAAAAATCTACGCACTGTTCAAGGATCGTTGGGTATCTTTGGCAAATAATACGTATGGTATTTATGCTGTGCAACGATTCATCAACTACGTTACGGAGAAATCGGAGTTTGAAGTGGTTTTTGATGCACTTTCTCCGCATTTTGAGAAGTTTTTCCAGGCCAACAAATCAAATTTGGTGGCTTCTCTCTCGGCTACATGTCTCCGACTGAAGACCAAGCAGGCAGCTTTTATCACTGCATTGCAGAATTCCTTGCACTGCAACGCGTCTCAAGGGGAGGACCGTCCAAAAGCCTTCTTCAACTGTCTAACTAAACTGAAGCCATTCGAGGTGTTGCCCTACGACCATAAGACATACATTGGACTCTTCGGATCTTTGATCATTCAAGACATCCTGCAATTCAATAAGCCAATTTTCTTGGTCAACTCCATTTTGGAGACACCAGTCAAAAACTTAGTTGAAATTCTACAATTTCCGAATGGTAGTTTCATTGCGGACAAGTTTCTGTCGAGTCCAACAATTGGGGAAAAATCTCGTGAGAAATTTGTGAAACACTGTGAGGGATTCTATTTGGATTTGGCGTTGACACAAAGTGGCTCTAGAGTAGTAGAGTTACTCATCAAGGCTGCAAGTGATTCACAAAAAGTAGTGATTGCAAAAGAGCTCACAGCAAAGGAGAACAAACTCCAGGGAACAGTGTACGGACGGATTGTATTTAATGTTTTAAAATTGGAAACTTTTAAATTGAGTCCGGAACAGTGGAAGATATCATTGACATCGACAAAGAATGAAGCCCAACCAGAGGCAGTTGAAAAAGAAAATCCAGTAGAAAAGATGGAGACCAGCGAGGTTAATGAGGAAGACGCGGCAACCGAGACTAAGATACCATCGCCAAAAAAGAACAACAAAAATAAGAAAAGGGCTGCATCATAAATACATTTTTATAATTGATTTCAATTTTTTTTATGTGTCAATTCAAAAGGACTTATTATTTTATTAATTTAGAAAAATACATAATATACTTATACCTTATAATAATATTTCTATGTAGAAAAATTATTTGATTTGTTTCCTTTTCATTATAGAGTTAGTAAGGGTTGACAGACAATTGTGAAGATTTGTAAAAATTTCAAGTGACCAAACAGACGTAATATCAAAAGGTTGCTTTGTAAATATGTTAGCAAGCATTGAAATTGAAGCCGTTGGACATTATTGCATGTGGACCTTATTGTTGTTACATAGATTCCGTCTTCCGTCCGTATTGAGACGCTTCTTCTTGACAAGCTTCGCTCAGGTTAACTGGAACTGTTCTTTTTCTTTAATATCTCAATAAAACTGATATAGCATGCCTTCATCCACATATAACAAATCATTTTTACAGATTTATTCATTTAAAAACATTGATCTTTAGCGGAATGTTTTTTATTTTTTTTAATGAAAGACTGACCCCACTGTCAGTAATTTATCTTTAACGACGTACAACGTCCGCTACTTTTAAACGGAGCGCGGACTGGTGATGCGGGCAACAATTCTGCCCGTCGCAGGGCAGGAAAGAACGCGAACATAAAAATTTTCATAAATTAATACAAAATCATAATATTTCGCATCAATTTTATTTTTGCAATTGTTTTAGACACTAAAAAAATCCACAATGTCTAGAGTTAAGGCACATTATTTTTGTTCATAAAATAAATAAATCGTCCCGTATAATTGTTGACAGAAGGAACCCGCAAGCGGAGTATACAACTGCAAGCAGTCATGTTTATAATTCTATATTATATTAAACAAAAATTTAAATAACTTAAAATCTAAATTCTTAATCTTAAATCCGTGACTTGCTTATTTCCATTTTAAAATGTATCTCAATTTTCGCAAATGAATCCTTGTGTTGAATACGAAATCCCACAGAGGGCTACTGATGCCATAGCCTTGATCTTGGTGGGCAAAGTGATGCTGATAGTGGTATCTTTTCATGTAATATAAGTGCTCCCTTGTTGGGCTACCATAATGAAGATAGTAATGCATCATGTCATAGCACAGATAACCAAATAATGCCCCTCCAAGAACAACCCTTGGATTGGGCAGCATGATACTGAGCGGTAAATAGATTATTGAAGCCAAAATAACTCCTGGCAAAGGTGGAAATACCAATCGCAGGGGATCAAAAGGTACTTTGTGATGTAGCCCGTGGAGCATGAAATGAATTGTACAAACGGCACTACTTTGAGTGTTTTTCGTCTTCATATGAAATAGCCATCGATGAAGAGAATACTCGAGAAGTGTCCAAAATAGAATTCCAACTCCAAAATAGATTGAAAGTCCAAAAAGCTGTTAATAAATAATAAGAACAAAATTAAGTTAAAACAAATAGTTATCAAAAGAAATTGATATATTTTACCTTTACATAATCTGAACTATGCCAGCTATCTGAAAATCTATCGACTATACAGTAGAATATGACTGGAACCCAAAATGTAGGCACCACCCACCAAGGAGTTTTTGTACAAGCCTCCAAGTACCATGGTCCGAATAGACGAAGTGGACGGTCAACTGGCTTATGAACCCATTCATCGTAATCTGCGGTGATTTTCGAAATCTGAGGAACCATTGCTTTGTTCCAATCCACCAAATGCTAAAAGAATAAAATAATTTAGTCTAGATTAGAGGAAGGCTATCTCTCTAAAGTATACAGTAAGATTCGATTTCTATTCTTATCATTTCTGAAATTTGTTTAAACCGGTGCTCATTATTATTTATTTTAACTTTTCGATGCATATGCTCAAATATTTTGAGTTAAAATTTCGGTTAAATTTTATCCGAGCCAAACAGCCCTATTCTAAACTTCAATTTCAACTTAATCCGGATGTAAATTAATTGAATTGAATTGAACGGATTTACATCCGGTTTTAAGTTTTGTACTACCCTTGTATTTGTTTATATACAAGGAAGGATACTACGTTTTCTACTACGTTGAAAATTTCCAAATTCTATTCCAAACTATCTTATTTCCCATACAAATACACATTTCGAAATGAGGTAATTTCAATCAAATTTGCACGAAGTTTGGTTGGAAATTAACGTAAAATCACACCCAAGTGGAATGCATCCATAGTGGAAACCCATTGGGAACCATTGAAAATGTAAAAATTTGGAATATAGAAAACAGAAACAGAGAGAGAAGACAACAAAAAGAAGCCATCACGTTTTATCAAGCTTCAAGAAACATTGCCTGTTTGGTAACTTTTTTTTTCAACAAATTTCCCAAAGTTTCCCGATTTTTTTTTCTATGGGTTTTGACAGCAAGTTGCGAAATTTTGTGAAAATTTGTGCAAATTCGCAAGAAATTTCACGTTATTAAACAGGCCAATCGAAATAGCAGAAATTCTGCAAATTTTTAATCCTCCGAATTGATATGAATTTATATCTATTGTGAATGAATCCTAATCCAATTTCCAAACACTTTCCTTTCATGTGAAAACGGATTTGTTTTGTTTTGAACAACAACAAGCAGCAGATAACTCGGTGGTTGAGAAGTTTTCAATTTTAAATAAAATGTTCGCTTTTTTCTGAAATTTTGTTACAAACCGAATTTATTTCTTAACTTTAAATATACAATTTCGTGTACTTTATTTTTCTATTGAAAGAAATATGCTACCGAGTTTAAAAGGAGTTTTCCCTAAACCAAGTGAGTATCTAATGAACCAACATAACTGCAACTGGTGTTGCCAAAGAAACCACAAAGAAACCCTCTTGCAAATAAATAATAATTTATAAATAATAATTTTTGTTTCAAGAAACTCAACATAAACGTGATTTTCTACGTGAGAATAAACTTCATTTAAAAGAATTACAAAGAAATTCAAGTCGTCAACAACTGGCACTAAAAGTCGAGGAAGAAGAACAAAAGTTAGCGGAATTGAGAAGGCGCCAGCGATTGCGACATAAATCATTAGATGCAAGAGCATTTCCAATAACACAAAGGAGACCCAGTTCTGGATGTTCTTGTGATTGTGGAAAGACAATACAAACTGATGTGTCTTGTAGACCTGATTCGGGATCTTCTAGAAAAATAGAAACTTGCACAAGAGAAGTACAAACCGATGATATTCTCGACGAAGAGTTCCTCTACCAGGCTCTGAAGAGGTATATAATCTTGAAATAGAATGGCAATAGTGACTTTGTGCTAATAATTGGAATACAATAAATTATTATTTTAGATGTTCATCAACAGATATAAGACTGGAAGGATTGAGCGGTAAAGTAAGTCATGGATTTGTAATTTTATTCAATTTTTAGATATTATGTAATTTATTTAACAATTAAGTAGATACCTATATTATGTACAGTACATATTAACTAAGAATACTCAATAGTTAAATATGATCTATAGTTCTTTTTAATAGAATATTATGTTAATTAATACTGTAATTGAAATCCTCCATTTAACCATGTAAGAAATCTATAAACTCCAAATACCACTGAAGCAGCTCTCGAGATAAATCTCGCAAGTGGACACAGGCACTTCACGTGGAGAGTTGACTTCTTATTCTCGACACTTTTTTTTTGGTTAAACGCAAATATATTTTGATAACTTTCTGAGATTATCTCGTATAATTTAAAAACTATTCATATTCTAAGACAATATGTCGGGAAGTTAATTAAATTTGTTTTATAAGGGGTTTTTTGTGTGATAACACACTCGCAGTTAGGACTTAGGCTGCCAAACTTTCACATCATCATATTAGGACTGTTTCTTTACTTCCTACTTCCCAAAACTGCCACTTTCTTCACATTTAAGCCCAAAGTTCTGTCAAAGTCCATATAAAAAAAAATAAAATTGGACTAAAACTGGCCAAAATTGGCAGTTGAGGGAAGTAAAGAAACAGACCTATTAATATTGAAGGTTTTGAATGAAACAACAACACTTGGATGAGCTTCTACTAGGTTTTTTTTTTGTAAGGCTGGAGTTATAGCTATATCAAGAGTGCCACGCCGATCATCAGACTTCTTTTTGTGGCGCTTGGTCTCTGTACAATTTTATTAAGAAAAACTCATGCCATGACTGAGAAGCGAACCAGACCAATCTTCCTTCAGAGCCATATGCACTTCCGAAGGTCACGTGATCGGTCCATCCCAAATGCATTTGAATCAATCAACATTTTTTTTTACTAGCCACACACAAGTTGTTATACATTATGTTTCTATTTTCTCCGTACTCGATTTATAAGCCAACAATTCGTGGAACATATAAGGAGGGAGATTTGTATGAATGATTTGAAGCTGGTTGTAAATGGAAAAGTTTCCGAGTGATTTTAGAACTTTGAAAATCATATTGAGAAACTGTTTAGAGGGATTTTATGTAATTTGAACCAAAAAAGGGATTTTAATTTATAAAAAGCATGAAACGTAGTTCCAATACCATTATTAATAGAACACAACTTTATTCAAACGTTTGTTTGAGTGAATTTTTGAATTTTACATGACTTAATAAATCGATAGAAATTACGTCGATTTGCAATCAATGTTAGTAATAAACCCATACTAGCCCCGCCACCCCTCTTTATTAGTGCTGGCGAGTCGAACAAATAAACTTGTGAGTGTGAGAAATTAGTATTAAGGTTGGCGAATTTAGAGACTTAAATGTGAAATATTTTTCGAAATTTGATCTCTCAGTTTCGGTTATCGAATTTCGTAGGTTTGATTTGTCGAATGCGTTAATTCGCTAATGCAAACATCGCACTTCGAACGTTCAATTCGTCAACTGTATTAGGGGGTAAATATAGCTTCATTTCGAAAGGTCTGGAGATATAATATCGCACGAAACATGTGGTATATTTTTATAAATTAAGGCCTTGACCGAACTTTGATTTCAAAACATCGATTGTTTAATTATCTCGGCCAAATCCAAATCAACCATTTTAGCCCAAAAATATTCTGTCAAAATAAAACGGTAGAAGTTTGAATTCACTGTTAAATTTCGTTGAAAAAGAAATATGAATCAATGACGTCTGCAGGATGATTTCCGTATAAAACATTCAATTGTTGAGGATGAAATCATGTTTCATAAATTTCTTCTGATTGCACCTAGCTAAAATGCAACAGATTACCTTATCTACTCAAAACTCATAATCGAAATAAGGTTTGTATGAACAAACTGTTTGTGAATAGCAGCAAAACCCATTGAAGAAGCACTGCAATACTTTATGAATTGTATACATTGTATTGTATAGAGGACCTTAATCGTAGTTAGCCTGCTAATTTTATTTTAAAAACGAAAATATTCACTTAAAACTTAAACAACTTGAACGTTGAGTTTTTACCGTCGCTTCCTTTACTTAATTACTTTTTAGCCTAAAGCAGCGGCTGGTAAAAGTGATTTTAAGATGGACACAAACTCCTGATATTTTAAATGCTAGTTGTTACCCAAACCTTTTTAACCCAACATTATCTACGATAGAGGCAAGCATTTAAATAAGAATCATTTGGAAAATTTTGGTGTCCTCTTTCACAAGTGCAGAAAATGTTCATTAGCGTTTCCTCATCAGTTAAATTTACCAAGTGAGGCGTTCGCGATCTATTAGTTGTGCGTTACATCACGTACTTTTAAGTGTTAAAATGGGCTTTCTAAGCTGTCTAATTTTAGTGATATTTGTTTTAGATTTCCCATAATGATCATGCCCTTAATCAGACGCAACTACCTGACTCGTTGCCAGACAATCATTCAGAGCCCGATTTTCATTTTGAAAACTTGGCCATAGACACAGAAAGACTTCCACCAACTGCAAGCAGCACGCAAATAAGTAGCAAACGAACAACCAGAAGAATACATGAACTTGGAGGTAAGTTTTTCATTCTTTGAAAATTTGTAAGTAATTTAATCTTTTTTTTTATAGACCGACAAGATGTCCGTTTGCCAAAGTACCTTGAAAGACAAAAACGAGAAAGGGAAGAAATAAAACAAAAAGAACTCCAAAGGGACCGAAACTGTCCTTTTGGTTATGAGCCACTGACAGAGGAGGAACGTATAAAAGCTCTTAATACAGCACAGAAAAGTACGTAAGAAGTCTCATATTCAGATCTTTTATTAATTATTCTTTTATTCTCTATATATCGTCATAGAATTTCAAGATCTTATTGGAGAACTAAATCGAATGCCAATGACAACCGAAACTCTTCGTATTCGTGGTCGAAAAGTTGAAATTGAACGTGAATTAATTGATCTCGAGAATGATATTCGAATATTTTCAAAACCAAAAGTTTACGTTAAGATGAATGGAGTTTTTTGAAAGAAACAAACATCATCTCCATTTACAGTTGGTTTAAGTGGTCTTATGCAATTTGTATTTACTGTGATCCTTATCTACAATGACGGTCTACAATTTAATAATAAATTTTTCGATCAATTTTATTAGAAATTCATTTGGTTGTTTATCTTTAAATTTTCTCACGCACAAAAATTGTTTTTTTTTTTGGGGATTTTATGTTTTTTAATGACAAACCATTTTGTATCATAAAAAAAATTTCAAGTCTTATCTTATCATTTTATATGTAGGTGCGATTTAGAGGGTTTTTTTATTTGGTTTAGCTTACATACTATGATAGAATTTAACAGTGTCGATGAGGGTTCGATAATTTCTGTTTACCGACACCTGCTTGTGAGGTGTATCTGTGTTCCTATTTATATGCATATACCTGGAATTAAGTGTAGGTAAAGATAAAACTTATTTGAATTGTAATATTAGCGACCGTAATTGAAAACCGATAAAAATATTTACATAAAATTTTACTTTCGTTATTCATATTCATGTAGCCATTGAATATGTGTATTGTATATTATAAATATATAAATAATATGAACTTCCTGTTTGGCTTTAGTGAGTTGATAATCTTTAGATTGTGAATATGAACAAGTACCAAGCCTTTTTCACACGAAATTCAAATTGCTCGTTGTTGTTTTTTTTTTTTTTTTGATAAGAGCCAGGTGAAGAAATAGTAACATGGTTCTTCCTTAAGACTCTTATTGTCAGCTAACAAATTATTGAATTGCCTGACGCATATTCTATGATTCTCATATAGCAGTTTGTTCACATTTTAAATAGATCTCAATGACTTTGTTAATGACGAAATCATTTGATTTATGGAAACAAAAATGATAAAAATCGAAAGTATATTACCTGAGTATGAATAAGCAATTTTCAAACAATTTTAATTAAACATACTATGTATTTCTAATAATTTTTAGAGCTTGATTTAGAAAGCCAAAGTGAATTTTAAAAGTGTTTTTCTGAAGTAGTGATTAATCGAATGTAGGCCAAGAATTTACAAGTGGTATTATGGATAAGATTTTAAAAGGCATTTGTAAAGCTATCTTCACAGATATTTTCAATGCCCTGCAATTTCAGCTATACTATACAGCTTGAAAAAGAACTTTAATTTCAATAAGTTTTATTCATACTTATAATAATGTGCCAATGCGACTTGACTACCATAATAATGGTGTTTTGACGGGAAAGGTTATGAGCGTTTGGGGCACTAAAGTTTCAGTAAAACGACAAACAGTAGTGCGAATAGCTATGATATCTGAGAAGCGTTTGCGTGTTATAAAAGTGTTTATATGTATTCTTATGTAGCGGCATACAATGAAGCTATATTTATTGCGAGAAATGTTGTTTGTTCTGATTTATTTTTGAAGGAAAAAATGTGAACTCTTTTCTCGGAAGCAAATGCTTCTTGCACTACTGAGCACCCAACTGAAGGGTTAAAAACAGAAAAAAGCCGAGCAAGTTAAAGGGTTTTTTGTGTGATAAAACACTCGCAGACTACCAAGATTTCGCAACATCTTATTAATACTGAAGGTTTTAATGCAAAAATGAATTATCAATCGCAGATTAGAAAGAACCTATGCGTATGGAAAAACATTTCTTTACTGTCTAAAAAAACGAGTAACAGCCCCACAATTTAATAAGAATCTTACAAAAAAATGCTGAAATTACTATACATTTTTTGTTATTCTTAAACTCACCTCCATACTATCATCAAAATTCACATTTATCCGATTATTATTATTACTATCACCATTTGCCATTATTTTGCCATTCTTTGGTGTCTTATCACTATCGATTTTATACTCTTTCATTAAATACATTGCAGCATCAGAATGTGGTGGGGCTTTCATAAATCTCTCTGTCATATCTCCGTCATTGAGACCTTTAAGTGTGTTAATTCCTCCAGGATGGTTTTTCATAAATCTGGTTATATCATAATAATTTTGTTTGTATTTAACAATGAATTCTTGATGTTCATTGTTTATTGTTTCCGTTTCAATCATTTTGAATTTGGTTTATAACATCAACTGAAAAAAAATAATAATAATTACTAAAATTATAAAATTATCTATTAAGGACTTTGGTTTTGTTTTTTAAATAAAATTTATTATTTTTAATAAACCCCTTATTTTTTATAAGATTTTTGTATACTAGTGTGAAAGCAATACATGCAAATACTTTTTTTTATTTGACAGTGGCCTGGAATACTTTCAGTATGATATTATGTCAATACTCAAACAAAGTACATCCGCTTACTGGTTTCATAAAGAAGACAGTCTTATCTTTTATTTCATTCCCCATTTTTAGAAATGCAGAAATTCTCGTAGGATAATTTAGGTGTATGTATATACATACTTAGTCAAAAATGCAACCGACTGTTAATTTTTTAACCACAACAATTTTAAAAACCTTTTCCGGTCAGCAGCGCATCGGTTCTGTAAATGTTTCACCTTAAGCTATCGGTAAGTGTTAACTATTTTAAAAGCCGTAATGAGTAAGGTAATCCTACATGCGGTCTTCACTATAGTGATAAATCCAAAGCACTTTCGCTATAGCAAATGGAGAACATCATAATAGTAGCTTTATTTTCATGAAATGGGATAGAAAGAATGCTTTTATTACATGCCTTCTAATAATGAACAATTTTGGCCTGTCGTTCTTCTTTATCCCACCAAAGAAAATAGAGCTCTTTTAATGCCTGTTTTTGGCTGTTGAGATTTTCATACAAAATCTTCAAATTTATTCCATTTTTGTTTATGTTCACATTTTTGAGATTTTTTAATACCGCGACGATGATATTCCGGAGTTATCAAATCGCAAGACCTCAATAATCCATTGACAGATTTTAATTTTTTGAAATCAGCTTTTCACCAAACTTTGATCTCATTAACTAATAAGCATTTTAATTTATTTTAATTTTAGGGTATGGCACCAGAAGATTAGGCAGAGATTCCGCAATCTATTGAAAAATATGCGATACGATTTTTATTTAAGTTGTATTTTCCGCAGTTTTTATGGTATTAAAATTGATTAAAATAGACCACTACTGTAGATCACCATGCTCCTGTGGTTTAAAGCTTTGGTGTTTTGATTTAATTTGTCTAAACATTAAAGATGAAAGGTTTTCGTTGATTAATACACATTATGATAGCAAATAAGTAATTATAGATGAAGTAAAGGAGGCAGACGGAAAAAGCAAAATCAGTGATTATTTTGATGCATATATAAAGCTGATGATTCAATTTATATATTTTTAGCAAAACAAAATTCATTGTGTCTTGGGTACGAAAAAATAGTATTTTGAATACGAAACATTTCTTACACTTTTGAATTAAAAAAATTTCTACCTCACAAAAGTTTTTTTGCATTTTGAAAAATTTAATTTCCAGTTTCTTTGATCAGGGTAAATTAAGAACTATGCGATTTAAGCCAAAGCTACCTTTTTGGACTTGAATATTATACGGACTGAATGGGTTTAAAATTGTTTTAATTTTTTTTGTTCGCATCCGAACTGTAAACGAAGCTTAAAATAATTTTGTCTTTTTTTAAACACCCTAAACACCATATTATACGCGTTTTTATTTGTATTTGAAAAGCAAACAATTTGAAACGCAGTCTTTTATTGCTTTCAAGTACATCACCACAGCTATAACCAAGTTAAATCAAGACCGATTAAGCTTACAAAATTTATCTGAGACTTATATATCCTTAAAAAGGAAAATGACCAGAGTATTTTGGTGTGATCCTCATACGGTTATTGGGGTTTTCAGTCGAAAAAATGCATTGGAGAATTGTTTCGTGACGTCTGGCGGTGGGTTGGCTAAAAAAAATTAGTCTGAGACTTATATGTCCTTAAAAAGGACAAAAAGCAGAGTATTTTGATGTGACATCATAAGGTTATACCTAAAAACAAAAAAGTTATTAAGGTTTTCAGTTGAAAAAAGCATTATTGAGAATTCTTTAGTAACGTCTGGCGAGGGCTTGGCTGAAAAAATATTGTCCAAGACTTATATGCCCATAAAAAGGACAAAAAGCACCGTATTTTGATGTGACCATCATACAGTTATATTTGAAAACAAAAAGTTATTGGGGTTTTCAGTTGAAAATGCATTTTAAAATACTATAATGACGTCTTGACGTGACGACAGAATATGGAAGTGGTGCACTTTTTGTTTCATTTAACTCATTATAGTTATGGTAAAATAAATTCAATGTTTTTAAAAAAATTTATTTGCTTACCTACTTTATATTTAAAATATTTTTTTTTGTTTTGCATACTTAGTCGCCTGGCAAGGCTGAAACCAAAGCGTCTGGGACCTATATTTTTGTAGTCAGAAGAATTTTTCTGATTTTTTGGTATATAATTCTTGTGGTTATACCCTCAACATCAAAAGTTAATTTTCGCCCACTTTGGGTGACGTCTGGAAAGGGGAAGGTTGAAAGTAAAACGTCTGGGACCTAAGTATTTGAAATCAGTGCCGAACCCTCCATTATTTTTATATAAATTCAAAAATAGGAAAAATGAACGTTTTCGAAGGCCCACCCCACCCTGGCTGAAAAAAAACCTGCCAGATAGTTAGATTTCGTATAATATTGCGTATACCTATCCATACATGTACTTAAATTTTGGTTATATGTACCTAAACTCCCAAAATTTGCTTCCGGCTCTTAGATGTTGTTTCGCTTGGACGTTAGGAGTAATCCTTTTTTTCACCCCTACTTCTTTGATTCGATGTTCTTAGTAATGTTTTCGGGATGTTTTACTATTCCCAATAAAGGAGTAATCGGACGAGGAACACGTAAAAACAGAAATTTTTCGTCGAATTATTTGTCAAAACGGATAAATTCGAAGAAGATGTTTTGTTAAATTTCGAATTTTCGAAGTACATATGTATGTGTGTAAATTAGAACGGCATGTTTTAGTATTCATTAATGTGGAGTTTAAACATTTTATTTTGAAAGCAAATCATTAGGTAATCAATTTCGAAATTCAAAAATTGTTTTTTGAAAGTTTTGATCAACGATGTTATTAAGACTTTTTAGAAACTCTTGTTTAAAATATTTAATAAAAATCGGTTAAAGAGATAATGAGATATTCGAAAACTAAAAAAAAAATGTATGGCAGGCACTGTAATTTTTGGTCATAAGAATAATTTTCATTTAAAATCTGTAAGATAATAGCTGGCTGCTAAGTTAAATAAAATCGATCAAGTCGTTTCGAATAATTTAAGCTCTCAAAATAAAGCTTTTTTAAAAATCCAAAAAAGAATTGAAAATTTTGGTATACAATTCTTTTAAAACATTTTGAACATTTTTCATAAAAAAATTGATCAATATCAGTTGAACCCTATTGGAGAAAATAAAAAATAAAAAAAATGGTTCTATGGAAGGTACCATTTATAACCATTTTTCGGATTTTTTTTATATAAATGGTAGCATTTTTGTAAAGAAGCCAAAAACAAAAAATGTCCCATACAATTCGTATGGAAAAAAGAAAATAGCTATAGCGACCCCTAAAATTTAATCTAAAAAGCTGAAATTTTTCCAAGATCACCATTTTACTAAACTTAACTAAAAAGCTAGTGGCATTAAAAATCGGAGAATTTTTAATTTTTTTTGTATCAGTCTAATATACATATGTATACGTCCATATACATAATACACTACGGTTCACTTGAATAAAAGCAATAATTTTACTGAACGAAAACGAGTCAGAATTATGTCCCAATAAGTCGTTACATGACTTTAGTAAGTGAGTGGAAAAATAGTTACTGAATCTCTCAAGCAAATAAATTAATAAAAATCACTTTACTGTGCAATGTAACGGGGCTTTAAAGAAATACAGTCGGAAATTCAATCAATAAAATCGGTTCACTTGAATAAAGGCAATTGTGAAATTAACTGCATACGTGAATATTTGGTAAGGAATTCCATGTTAAGTGATATTTAAGTAAAATTCGAAGTGAAATAAATTAGTTTTGTGCAGTTAGTAATGTGTATGACCACCATTTTTGTAAACTACCCCAAAGAGGCGGTATGAAAGCGAGTCGTACAATGATTTTAAGTAATAAGTAGGAAAATTTCGGTCTAAGCTGACTTATTACCCCCGATAAGTTATTTAATATATTTTTTTAGTGCTTTCCTCCTTTCAATAATTTGCGGGTTGGCCATCCTCAAACATTTTCTACAACGTTAAAGTGAGGTGAATATTGCAGCCAATGCAATATTTCCACTTTTTGGCTTGGAAAAAAAGGATTTTATTGTATGAATTGGTGCAAAATTTTGTTGAAGAATCTAATACCAAGGTCCAAATAGCTCGTTTATAACTTAAGATATGCTAACTCCAATTTTCCTTTGCAGGTGATTCCTGTCATTTTATTTATAATAGCTGATCGCGCCTCTCCCTCTCGGCTGTGATGACGTATAAGAAAAGGTTGTTTTTTTTCCGTAAATCATGAGAACATAAGTTGTAGCCACCTGACCACACCAAATTAAACTTCTTTTCATCCGTAAAGACAACCATTCGGCAGTCGTGTTCAACTTGACTCTGTCCCCTTAAAAACCATGTTTTTGTTTTACAAATTCTATTATTGCTTACGGTAGTTAATAAGAGAAGGTGTATTGACTAGCTTTAACTGGTTAAGGTGCTTGGACAAAAAATTACATGCCAAACAGAGGATTTGCTGGCGTTTAATCCGGCTTCGAACTTGATTTCTTGAATAACTTAACTTGAATAACTTTCCGAGTGGTAAAACCTTTATTTAAGCTTTCTCTAATGTATTTAAAGCATTTCCTTATTCCATTTTATTGCTTCAATTTCCGACTCTGTTTACAAACTTCGTTAAAGGTCCGTTACTTAAGGCGTGTTTTTTTTTCCATGGCCGAAGGAAATTGGATGAAAAAAAACGATTCGGGGCTTAATAATTTGCATGTTAAATGCAACAACAACTAATCCCCAATGGGCTTAGCTAAACTCAGATAATTTTCGGGGCTTAACTTAAGCATGGAGAAAAACTGTATTACCGGCGGGAATTACATACTTGTTATCGATAGTTTGTATGGAAACTCCATTTTTTTTCTGTAATGGCGGCGCACAGTGGTCGAAATCAAGAATCTAGGTGGACAATATTATTTTTTTTAAATATTTTTAATTTTTTTTAATAGAAATAATTTTTAATAATTTTTAATAATAATTAGAAATAATGTTGAAGTACAAATGTACAAAATATTAAAGCCATCCCTCTTTAATTAAAGGTGGTATGTCAGCACAAAGTGCAAGCATTGAATGCAATCCATTCCAATCAGCTGTTTATAAGTTTTGATTGTCAAACTTTAAGATCGTGCTGAGCAAAGTGAAGTGTCTTTTTCTTATAAAAAAAAATGGAATTTAATTTTGAGAGTAAGAACAATAAAATAAAATAGTTAAACATACACATATAAAAAATGTGTTTATATATTTTTTGTAATTTTTTTTGTAATATACTAACAATTGTATGAAATGTAAAATTAGATCGTTTTTTTTTCTAAACTTTTGGAACTGTCGAGAGCTGGTGGCCAGATAAAATTTATGTCGTGTTGATAATTGTGTAGGCATCAGTCCGAGTACCAAGTTTTGTATGCCTTTCTCTGCCTATTACAAAGTTATGACATTTTTCTAGACGATTTTGTTAGGTTTTTCTTCTTTCAAGGTTTCCTTAAATCGATTTAATATTCGAAAAATGTATAAACAAATAATCAAATTTTAATAAAAACGATAAAAGATTTCATTTCAAAACAAAAAATAATTTTGTCCACCTAGATTTTGACCACTGTGCGGCGCTAATCCCCATTCCCCGATATCGTTTTTTTTCAACCAGTTCCCTGTGGTATTGGAAAAAAACACACTTTTTGGACAGTAAAGTGATTTTTGTTGGTACATTCTCTATTCTCTTATTCTAACGAATAATGGGGACATAATTCTCATTTTAGATCAATAAAATTGTTGTCTTTATTCAAGTGAACCGTAGTGTATGTATATATATATGGATGTGATGCTTGTATAGCTATTTCAAAATGTCTATCATCTGTCGGGCTTTTAGACCAACCTTGTTCTAGACTTCCCTAAAAAAATCAAATACAACAAAGATTCAAATGATCGTTGTATAATTTTCAAATTTTAAACCTTTGCTAATTTTAACAAAAAGAAAAGTGTAACAGAGATTGCCTATTTCACAAAAATTACTCTCCACTAAAATATTGCATACCGACAGCCGATAATTTTTAAAATGTTACACACCAAAAATCACAGAAAATTTGTGTATATTCCAGTAACATAACAGTAAGCAGTAACTTCTTTTTTTGATTTTGATCAAGCAAAGTTCCAGGGTGGATTATTCTCTCATTTTTGAATGAAATAAATATTTTAAAACAAAATTATAATTTATCACTTCCAAGTGTACCTATGTTTATAAAGAGTCAATAAACTATGCGACCCACCCTCATGCCAGAAGCATGAGTAGGTTAAAATCATGCCTTTGCGATACCCTGAATGTGCATGATAATGAAGTCTTAATTTAAACCAAACTGATATTTTTAAAATACATATTTTGCTGGGTAGTTATTACTGGGTTAATAAAAATATACAAAAAAAAAAAAACAAGTATAATTAATCAAACAAAAAATTAATTTTGCACAATCATGAAGGACGATAACATACATATTATTATATCGGTTTTTTTTTTAAATTTAGTATAAATGACAGAAAGCTTAAAAACAAAAAAATAATAAATTCACTATCTTAACACAATTGCGACAGCATACATATAGTATCGTTTTTCAGCCTTGAGAGTCCAATAAGGAATCAACTTATTGAAATACACACTCAACCAACTTGACCGTCTATAATTATATTAAAGCTTTTGATTAAAAAGAAATATACACAGTATAAATTATATAACAACAACCACTTGATTGATGAACCAATTCACATTCACCGGCATGTCTAAATCTAGTCCATTATTATACGCAATGACTCATTTCACAAATTAATGAAATCCTTTGATAATAAAACAATAACAAAATTTATGATCCAGAAATTATTGGTTCTCTCTCATGTCATATAAAAAAAATAAAATAAAATCTTTTCGTGGTCAACTTAGAAAAAAGTACCCAAGTGTATTAATATACAATTTTTTCAAAACATTAAATTTAAACCGGCAATTGAAAATTCAATTACTATCTATTTTATTACAAACACTGCGGGGGCATAAAACAAAAAAAATAAGCTAATACTATTTGAAACCCTGATGTGCAGTTATTTAAATAACAACAATAATAATTGCATTTTTTGTTTTATCTAATCTTAATATGTAATGAGAGCATCTACAGGTTTTATTAAATTAAAAAAAAAAAACTGCATGCTATAACTTCTGTTCGAGCAACTCTTGTTAACACGATTTGTTCATTTTTATTTTATGTAGAATCACAAAGTTTATTAAAATGTAAAAAATATTTATCACAAGTTTTTTTTTATAATTTACATTTTTTTAAATTTCATTTAAACATTAAAAAATACATTCAATTTACTTTGAAATTTTTTATAGAAGGTATTTATGTACATATACATATATCCCAAAGCCCGACGACCAATACGATATTGGGAATACGAATTTCCGCCAATACGTCTTCTTGAACCGTTGGTATATTGCGAACTGCTTGTCACTTCAATATTGCGTTCAAACCCCAAGACTAACAAAAAAAAGAAAAGCAGATAAGAACACCGGGGAATTTATTAAGCTGTGTAGAGCGCGTAAGACTTGAAAGATAAGGAATTAAAAAAAAAAAACATTTATCAGCACGAAATTATGAAAAAAATAACAATTATTATTTGAGGTAAATAAATGTAAAAAGTGTTTTTGGTCCGAAATAATTTTTTTTTTATCTACCTTGTAGATTTTTTTTTTATTTCGAACACCACGATTTTTGCAAATTTTTTAAGAAGTCACCCGAGCGACCGCAACGACAACGTTAAAGAAAAGCGTTTCAAAAGACTTCCAGTCCTTAGGCTACTAAACTCATATTATTTCTCAATATGCTGTTTTAAAAGGAACTTTGCTAGTATTTAGTCGTCGTAGATACATATGTATGGTTTGTTGAGGTGTTATCAGAGTTTATCAGCCATATATGACTATAATATGGAACTGATATCATCATCCCCTGTTGTTTTTGTTTTTTTTTTTTCCAATATACTGAGCATATTATATCGCAATAAGAAAGGGTTAGGAGAGGATAGTATATTAGTTGTAGGTGCGTCGTAATCTTCTCGACGACGACGACTCCTATAACACAGTTTAAGTGAATAGCCGCATAGACTTGGACTTCAACAATAAACATTTAAAATCCATAGGCGGTGACAACATTTTTCCACGGGGGCAATTAAAATTTCTTTTATTAGATTCAATGAAAACTATGTGTTTAAGCTTTTTGTTAAAAAAATTCACATAACTGAAATCATATTAATTTTGATATTTTAAGCTAGATTGTTATAGATTTGTTTTTGTTCTCATATTTATTTAGAAAAAAAAAATGAAAAACAAAAACATGCACGACTGGGTCACGAACTTGCTCTTAAAACCTCTGTGACTTTAAAGTCGGAATATTGTTAAGGTTTTCAGATGATTAAAAAAACAATTAATTATGGGAGCTTATAATTTATGCCACCTGCGAAAAAACTAGTAAAGGTTAAAGTAGGATTATGTGAGTACGTAAAATTGGAGAATATAGGACCGTTTTGCATGAACATGCGTGAAACTTGAAGTTTAAACAGAAAAATTGTTAAAATATCAACTTGATTAGAAATAAATTGATTAAATCAGATTTTCTTTAAATGATATTTATTGGCCCTAAAAAAAATTTAAATACCGGAAATACCGAAAGAAACTCCAAGTTTAAAGAAATTCGATCCATTGGTTTATGGTATAGCCGTATCTACAAGTTTTTTTTTAGAATCCATATACAGTATACACTCTGCAAACGGACACCTCCCATAAGCGGATACCTCTCATAACCGGACAGATTTCAAAGAACGGAATTAAATTCATGATTTTTCATAGTAATAACTAATGACTCTCCCATGAGCGGACTCTCCGGACGCAGAAACCAAATTTAATAACCGCAATAGAGTTTGGCTCTCTCATAAGCGGACAAAGTACATGTGTGGAGTACTATTTTTCAATTTTTATAAAGTCCATTTTGCTATTTTTGGATAGTAAACTACATAACTTGTAGAACTATAAAGATTATAGGTGTGCAATCCTCGCAAGAAAAAAATCACAAAAATTTTTAATTTAAACAATTCATTCATATATAGGTAGGTGAAATTTTGTTGTATCTCGCAAGCTATATTCTGTTTTTAAAGTAAATTCCAATTTTTACAATACGAGATCGCACTCGGATTTGGTGAATTAAAAGGTTTTCAATTAAATTTTTTTTGTTTTCTCATAACCGGACACCTCTAATAACCGGGAAAATTTCTGAGTACCATCGTGTCTGGTTATGAGAGAGTCCACTGTAGTACCTTTATATCGCATGTTAAAACTGAATAATTCAATTAAAAGCCTCTAATAGAGTCATTGACACAAAATGGCGGCCATACTCCATAGTCATTAGTCATTACAAATGGAGAAAAACATGCGCTAGAATAACGTTCAATAACAAAAAAGCTAACATTTACCCAAATTGTTTTCCGTATTTTTTAAGATTTTGATGTGGTGGGACCACAATCGAGTGACACGAATATTTATACCCATTGTTACAGTTTATTAACAAAATGCAGCAAAATTCGATGGATTCGAAAGATTGAATTAGAGTAACATCGATTAAGGGATGTGCAGTGTGCAGTTTAACAGTGATAACCATGATTTTCCAAAAATATTTAATTTATTTAAAAAAAGCAATCAATGTAAATTACTTTTTATTTTCTCACACTTTCCTCTTTTAATTAGGTTTAATTAGACCATTGATTAATACAGGGTAGCGCATAACGTTATAAAGTAATTATTGAACAATTTGTTTGTTGTAGTTGGACTAATATTATCAATGCAAAACCAATTTATAAGATTGACCAATGAAATCAAGTACGTGTGATCCAACCTTAATATGGTTCTTATCCTACCCTGAAATTAATGAAAATTATATCTTTGTCAAAAACTAGCCCAAAGTTACAATTGCTGAAATTTTCACTGTCCGAAATGTCAATGAGTTGTTTAAAGAGAGATAAAAAAAAGAGCTGACAATGAAACCGTCAGACCGTGTGAACGGCAAATTTTTCATTGTAAGAAATATGTCAATTGTCAGCTAATTCTTAGCTATTGTCAGACCATTGACAGTTCTGACAATATTGTAAGATCTGACAATCGTCTGTACTTAGCTTTAGTTTCATCAACGTTTGTATGAATAATGTTTTAAAAACTATTAATAATTTTCTATACCATACATTTCAAAGTCTTTGTCTGGATTTTTGTAAAAAAGTTAAAAAAAATTTTTTTGAAAACTTAGTAATTCGAAAACGATTCAATTGATTTTTATTAAACTTGAAAACATGCTGTTTTTTTAAACATTTTCTAGGCGATTCAAAAAAAATGTATTCTTATTACCAAAAATAACGGTAGATTGGTACCTATGCCACACAAGTTTTTAAAGCACATTTTCGAAAACCCTATTTGGGGATGACGAATTTTATTTATTTTTAACTATCTCATTATATGTGTTCAACCGATTTAAATTTAACTTTTTATACAAAAGCTTCTTATAAGCCTTAAAAATTTCCAATGTCAAAATTTTCAAACAATTAATTTTGGATAAAAAAATAAAATTACAACGATCCAGTGCCTGCATGGAAAGATTTGCTTGAAATTTGGCACAAAGCACTTTTATGTGATTTTCTTCGATTTTGTTTATGCTCACATAGAACAGTTAGCTGCCATCATAGAACGATTTCGATTTTATTAAATTTTCTTAAAAATGATTTTAACATTTTGGTTAAACAAATATATATTTGGATCCTAATTTTGTGGGCTTTAGGTCTTCTTTGTTTAACTTTAAAAGGTCACGAAAAAGGAATTATTATTTTTATTAAACTTTCTAAATTTTATATCAAAAGCTATTGAAATAAAACTGTATTTCGTACAACGGAAATAAGTTTTTGACGTCTCTTGAGAAAATTGACTTATTTTTGGGTTATTCGCATATATCTTTTTATTTTTTTCCAATCAGGTGCATTTTAATAGTTCAAAAATATTTTTTAAAATTATTTATTTATGAATATGAATATTTTTTATTGTGGGATCGAAATGTGTGGATTGCTCCCTCATAACCTCTGTGCGGACGCCAGTGTATGAGACTATTTCACTTGTGATACAGGTGTAACATGAATCATTGATTGTGTATTCCTTTGTATTAATCACTCACTGTAGGACACAATTCCTATATCAAAAGTTATCGTATAATACATATACATACATAAATACAAAGATACACATTATGTAGTTCAAGGATACATAGTATATTATTTTGCAAAAATTGCGCGAACTATATATTATTGCGTGTGGCAAATTTTTGATTTCAAATAAGTAGTTCACTTTCTTTACAACGTAGGTACTTACGTACATATTTATAGATATAATAGTATCCTATCTGTATTTTGACCTTACCTAACTAAGTTTTCTTAAGTGGACAATCCACACCCTTTAGATATTAAGAGGCCCGCAGCACACATCGCAGATATAGATAGGTACAACATATATATAAATTATATTACATACCTACATATATATTTATGGGCAAGAATTCAAACCAAACAAATTTTTAGCTGATTTATTGGTAATCAAACTTTTGGCAGGGCAATTTTAATGATTAGAAGTCACACAACTGTGTTTTGCTGGTTGTTCGTCGAAGATGGTAGGGGCCGATCCGATGGTTTGGCGTTTCGAAAGGAGACATTATATTTGACGAAAATTATATTTTTGAAGGTTAAAGGTCAATGGTCAATTTTATATGGAAGCTGGCACTCAGACAAATAACAATGAGTCATATACATATCATTGAAAAGTTAATTTTGCGTAGATCAATTGTTTATAGCGGCGGAAAGTCTCAATTCAATGTGAGAAAAAAGTTATGGACACAATAGTAGAACTGAGAAAGGTACGACATACTTTACAAACGCATCGCAACGGAAAAATATACGAAGATTCAAGAAGGGTACGTGGAGAAAGTAAACAAGGAAATTTTATTTTTATATAATTGATATAATCACTAGTTGACCCTTGTGCTGTGAGAAATGCGTTTTAAGAGTTCGCAGCTAACAGATTTCGAAAGTTCTAAAGTGTTTAAATCTATCCATTCATATCGGTTCTTTTTATTTTTATTTGCTTTCTTGCTTTTTTATTTGAAATGGGAGGACATTATAATACTTGTGTTATATTTGCCAACGTGTGTTTTATAATCGAAGGTATCAACGTCACCTTTTGACTGAGAATATGGTTCAAGGTCAACCTGCTTTGGCTGATTATTTTCGTAAACACGCCATTGTAGAGGTTTTTTTTTTTTTAAGTGACGTCATCGTTGCTGGCAAAGAACTGAAAACTTTGTAAGATTACCTTCACAAGCACCAGTCCAAATTAATACATTGATTCAAGTTCAAAACTATATGAGAGCCCCAAACACTGCCACACATTGCGTTTTTAGCAACTGCTGCCGCATTCAAGCTAATCATCGTATATCGTATATATAGGTTCATCTATTATGTGAACAAAAACTGTGTTCCTGGAAACTTCCGTGCTTCTCAGGAGCATCTTGAGGGAAATTCGTGGGATGAACTAGTTAACTTCTATAATGTCTAGCATGATTTCAATAGTCTATACTAATAGTGTATCAAATGTATATAAAATAAATATAAAATCAAATTAAAATTAAATGAAAAATTAACAGCAAATAATATGACTCACTGTTATTGGTACGAGGGCCAAAATGAACATTGTCCTTTATCCAACCTTAGTTTAGAGGTGTTGAAATAGTATACGAGATGCCTACTGGTATGAGAAATAAATCAGTCAAATAGAAGGTTTAGCACTTTAGACTTGTTGAATTATTAATTCAAAACAGCTTTTAACGGCCTAAAGTTTAGAAAAAAAAATAGGCATTTCATCCTGGTGATCTTACTTGGATGTCATCAGTTAACTATTGAACCCTTGTCAACACAGAAGCTTCTGAATTGTTCAGTTAGTCTTATTCAGCCCAGGTCAACGTGGTTTTTATGTATAATAATCCTATACAAATGCTATATACCGACTACTAAAATAAATCACCCAAGTAGAAAATGATTAACACTTTTTAATTGAAATTCTTGAATTATTATTAGATGTTATCTCAAGATATACGCAGTTGAAGTTTTATAGATATAGAGTTGGTGTAAGATATGTGCTATCACAAACTTACTTTTTATTTGTTTGAATCATCAGTAAAAATCTTAATTATAATTTTATTGAAATAACGTATAATAAAACAATTAACACAAATATACATATACAGGCTGATTAGATTTGTTAATATTCACAAGTAACAGTCCAGCAATCATTAATGACACAATATTGTTCATGTGAGAGAAAATATCATCAACATTCTGCAACACACTCTTAAAAAATGCTGCTTGAAAATTCAGGATAAGAAGTTAATATTAATTTTTAAATTTATCATATAAGAATACAGAAACCTTTGACATTATGGTTAATGCGTTGGACTATCACTTCAGTTCGAATCCAGTCTTTTTCAGTAAGAGAAGATTATTGCCTCTTTCATGAAAGTGAAAAATCTAAAGTGTTCCTATCATAGTCCTTCGGATTCAGGAGGAAAACTTAACTACATTTATGTTCGAAAGCTACCATATGTTATCTATTTCTTTCAATTCAGGTGAATTTGTTAGTTCTCAAATTTAAAACCTCAGTGTAAACGTGCGTAAGAGCAAGTATACATGTGATCTATAGTCCTTATCAATTTACTTGGATTGCTCATAATATCGTCACGAACTTGAGTCACATGTTCTGGTGTCGCTGCTGCTAGTTAATCATTGTCTCAGCTTTTGAGCCTTTAACCAGATAAATTTTGTGGTCAGCCCTACCACATTACTCATAGATTATTTGAAGTGAGTACAAAACGCGTGACGAACACGCACCAACAATTCACCACACCACACAAAAAATTATTGCTCAACCCCGAACGCGTGGTGCGCTATCGATGAAGTGAATCATTTTGATTTACAAATTCACAAATTACAAGAGAACTTTACCTCACTCACTCTCTCTCACCCTGTTATAGTTTAGTTTTGCTTACATTGCTCTTTGTATCGTTAATCACAGCTCCAATCCAACATAAAAGCACTCTCAGCTAAATTTCTTTTGTTTGACATATTATTTTGTTGGTAAATTTTTTTTTAAGGAGAAAATTTGGATGATCTTAATTTATTACACAAGGCTTTTTGTTTTCCTAATTATATGGTAAAGTTTGCTTTCATTTATAATGACAGGTACAATGGTATGCATATATTATTTAATTTAATTTTTAACAAATTGATCTGCGCAATTGACACTGTGGCGTATACGTAACTTTTTGTTTATAAAGGGTGATTTTTTAAGAGGTTTAGAACTTTTTTTAAAAAAAAAAACACAAAAAATTAAAAAAAATGAATGAAATATTTATTTGAATCGATAGTTTGAACCTTGCAATTTAATGTTTAAAGATAATTTCATGCAAATGTTGACCGCGGCTGCGTCTCAGGTAGCCCATCCGCTGAGTCCAATTTTGGCATACTCTTTCACACATATCGGCCGGTATCTCACGAATGAATGCATGGATGCTGGCTTCCAGTGCGTCAATCGAAGCGGGCTTGTCCCTATAGACATTAGCCTTGACATACCCCCACAAAAAATAGTCTAATGGTGTCAAATCGCACGATCTAGGCGGCCAATTGACCGGCCCGAAACGTGAAATTAACTGTTCACCAAACTCGCCTCGCAATTGCGCCATTGTTTCGCGTGCTGTGTGGCATGTGGCACCGTCTTGTTGAAACCACATATCATGCAAGTCAAGAACTTCCATTTCGGGCAAAAAAAAGTTTGTTATCATCGCTCGGTAGCGTTCACCATTGACAGTAACGCTGCGATTCGCATCATCTTTGAAGAAATATGGCCCAATAATGCCGCCGGCCCATAAACCGCACCAAACAGTGGCTTTTTCGGGATGCATTGGTAGCTGTTGCAATGCTTCTGGCTGATCTTCACTCCAAATGCGGCAATTGTGCTTATTTACGTACCCATTCAACCAAAAATGAGCCTCATCGCTGAACACAATTTTTCGATAAAAAAGCGGATCCTCGGCCTGCTTTCCAAGAGCCCATTCACCAAAAATTCGGCGTTGTGGTAGGTCGGCTGGCTTTAGTTCTTGCACCAGCTGTATCTTAAAAGGCTTTACGCCCAAATCCTTCCGCAAAATTTTCCACGTAGTGCTGTAACAAAGGCCTAACTGCTGGGAACGGCGCCGAATCGACATTTCGCGGTCTTCTGTCACACTAGCTGATACGGCCGCAATATTTTCTTCACTACGCACAGTACGTAAACGTGTTGGTGGTTTAATGTCCAACAAAGTAAATTTGGTGCGAAATTTGGTCACAATCTTCCGAATAGACTGCTCAGAAGGTCGAGAATGCCGACCATAAAATGGAAGCAGCGCGCGATGAACATTTCGAACCGAGCACGAATTTTGATAGTAAAATTCAATAATTTGCAAGCGTTGTTCATTTGTAAGACGATCCATGGTTAAATTGCAAACCAAACTGAAGCTGTTTGACAGTGACACAAGGTACTAAACACACGTCAGCTGTCAAAACCAGTGTTGCCAAAACCAAACCAGCTAAAAAATCACCCGTTATAAGTACAAACTTAATGTTCATTTTATTATTTCATTCTTAATAAACAAATTAGTCAAATAAAATATAAAAAAAAAAAATACAACTGTAAGATATTCAATGCAAAACGGATTCTTTGAATTTCTTAAGATTTTATGAAATTATTTGAGGGTTTTTGGTTCGTGATATGGCAGGATCACTTTTAGGTACATGAAGTGTTGAAAATAATAGTAAATTAAGGCGACCATAAATTTGGTCGAGATTTAATAATATAAGCTTGTGAAGATTTTTTTTTAAATCCAATTCGATAAAATAGTAAAAGACAATGGACGCAAAAATGTTGTATACAGAGTTAAACTTTTTCTTGCGAAATGTATACATAGCATAGTTGGAACACTTAATTTTTTATAATTTATTTTTATTTTTGTTTCTTATAAATTAACAAATCAGATGGTGTACAAAAGAAGTATTCATACTACATTGTGATCGTACATAAGAGCAAGTTCATTTTATTTATTTGGCTTCTTTAAAGTTAGTATCTATAAGTTAAAAATCTTGTATGTCATTTTTTGAAAAACATAAAACGGAATATCATCTTCTTATGGACTATTTTTCCTGGACAAAATAATTGGTATATTGTTCAAGTTGCGGCTTAATCGGGTAGTTAGTTTTTAAGTTTTATCTATTTTTTATATTTTAATGCGCGCAATCTATCGGAGAACTTTAAAATTTGTATCTAATTTAAATTTTTTTCGTTTTGACCGCCATCTATACAAGAACTTGAAATCTTCAATATTATTAAACGCCAATAGTCCTACGTATGTACATATTATGTATGTTTATCTCCGAAACTATTTTAAACTAAATATTTTTATTTAAAACATTTTCAAGTGCTGTGGGTGAGACACAACAGGCTCCGCAAATCCAATTTTTATCAGTTAACCTTGAAGTTCTTAAACAAGACGTGAACATATTACTCGACATTTATTTAAATTAATATTTTTGGTATAACAATGCAATTCAAGCCCGTTTGCCAATTTGTTTGACTTTAATAAAAAAAAGTTTCTTAATTTTTCGTATATATAATATAATAATCAAAGAGTCTAACCTTGAGACCCACACGAGCAGCCCTGGATTAGCCATAGGGGCCATCGGGGCCATGGCCCAGGGCGGCAAAATTTTGGGGGGCGGCAAATTTTGAAGACTGTAACTGTAAGAAAAAAATAAAGAGGAAATAAAGAATGCTCTCATCAAAAACTTTAAATTTATAATCGATAAACCTTCTAATTTACGTCCAAATTGAAGAAAAATATATTTTGTTTTCCATAAAGAACAAACAAAAAATTGAATACCCACATAGATCAAAGTTTTTTTTTATATCATCACTTCATATCCGCTTTCTTGCACTAGTACGGAAAACACGAATTATTTTTTTCCTACACCCAAGACACAACACTGTAAGTAGAAACAGAAAGTGCTATTCATGCCATTTCATTTAAAGAATACATGGTATGATATTTATGCTTGAATTTCTTGTTTCTTCTGCTCATCTACGTCACTTTATGACGAAAATGCGTACAAAAAAAAAAATACAAAAAAAGACAGAAAACTAATGCAAGGTGAATTACATCACTCAGTAACAAAATTCCTGTACCTTGATGCCGTCTGTATTCACATTCCACAAATGGGTGCACTAACAATAGCCACTTCGCTCAGAAAGCAGAGAGAACACTGCACAGGCCTCTTCTCGAGAAGAGAGCAGTGCACTCTCTCCTGACACCTCACCGTCTCCATAACTATCACTCAAACTCCAACTCGCCTTTAAAAAATACTTACAGAAAAAACCTTTTATAATAAATAGTATGACCATCTACTCTTAATTTTTGTACCTAAAAAGTTTTAACCCTAACATTTTAAATCGATATTTTTAAAATAAATAAGTCAAAACAAGATAAGCACATGCTATTTCTTATTCTCAAGTCAAAACAAATATTTTTAAGATTCTTAAATGGGCCTCTTTAAAACAATTGAAAAACTGCAAATAAAACAATTTGAACAAAGGCACATCTGGTCACTTCTAAACTTCAACCCGCTAGATACTTATATGTTTGTCGTATTGAGAACGTTTCTACTGCGATGAGTAGGTTTACTCTGGTGCTTTGGCACTCCAGTACAGAAAACCCTTTAACGTATACAAAAAATCCCATATTATTTCCTTTCAAAATACGAACCTATAAATTTTCATGAACAAAATTCAGGTGAAAATAATTTTGGTATACTTATAGCTTGCAATCCATAAATTCCGACTACACCGATTGACTTTCACATTGCCCTTTGATTGTAAAATTGATTGTAAGGCTCGTACGAAAAGGAATTTTTCTAAGTATCCATGAACACTCTGTTTGTAGGTTTTGATAAAAAAAACGAAACCAAAGAAGAACTTAGAAAAGTGAGTACCTACTTATTTTTGACTCCAAAAAAGCGAGAAAGCAAATTCACTGTTTTACCGTTTGTTTTAGGTGTTGAGCATTTCAATGGCTTTGAAATTTATAGTGAATTGTCTCGTTGGATATGAATATTGTTTGCTTTCTTTCGTCTGATTAATTGAATTATTGTCTGATGTCTGTAGTTATTAAAGTTTTAAAAATCAATTAAGCTGTTGGTGAAGTTAACAGTACAATAAATAAAAGAGTGAAAGTAACATTTTCCAATAGATTTTGTTTTACAAGTGCTTATTTGAAAAAGCAGGTTTTGTTTGTTTTCGGGTGCTTACTTTCGGTCCACGTTGATGTGAAAATGGACGGGCGAAAACGAATGAGTGGAAAACAGTATTCCAAAATAAGAGCGAAAAAGGCAAAGGAATTTGATAAAGTGGTGAGCAAAACAAATAAAATAGAAAACTTTCTTTTACCTACACCCGGATCTAAAAACAATTCAGAAATTGGTTGCAATGACCCAAAAGACTTATCCTTAAGTTCAACAGAAACCGAAATTCTATCTAACAAACCCTCCATATCTAACAATAATCCTTCTGAAATTCAAATAAATGAAAACCAACGAAATTCGTCTACATTTTCTGAAACAAATTATATTGCTGATTCTAACCCTTCTGAAATTCAAACAATTAACAATAACAACCACCAAATTTCTGATTTTTATACCGATTCTAACCGTTCTAAATCTCAACCAAATCAAAACAAGCTTAATTCTGATTCATTTCCTAAAACAAATAAAAATACAAATTCTAACCTCAATAATTCAAATTCTGAAACTCAAAAAAATCACAACCACCAACTTCCTGCCAACAATAATTGTAGTAGTTCAAATAATCCATCAAGGGAGGTCGTTAGTCTTGACCCATCTGAATGGGAAATTAATGATTTTACCATTGATTTTTTAGTTAAAAATGGTATAAATCAAAATTTAAACACAAGCATTCAAAATTCAAAGCGTTTTTTTACCGACCGTTCTCGGTTTCTGCCAAAGTCAATCTTCACCAGAAACTTGGCAAATGGTGAAACAGTTGAAAGGCTGTATTTAACATTTTCCCCAAAAATGGGGACAGTGTATTGTGCCCCATGTCGTCTATTCAGCAAAGAAATTAATCAATTTAAATATGGTTTCTGCGATTGGAAACATGCTGAAGACAGAGTTCAAGTTCATGAAAATTCAAATAATCATAAAAAATGCGTTATGATTATGCTCAAAAGAGCAGAAGTATGCGGAATCGATGCAGATTTGAAACTTCACCTCCAGGCCGAGGAAACATATTGGAAAAATGTGCTATTGCGAGTTGTTGCGGTTGTCAAAAAATTATCCGCTCGGGGTTTGGCGTTTAGAGGCAAAGACGAAAAGTTCGGGTCATTGCATAATGGAAATTTTTTAATGTCCCTCGAACTCATAGCTGAATTTGATCCATTTCTTGCTGACCATATTGCAAAACATGGTAATCCAGGCCGAGGTAAAACTTCGTACTTGTCATCTACAATATGTGACGAGTTTATAGAAGTAATGGCAAAACAAGTGCGGACCAAAATAATTGCTGACATAAAAAAAAATAAATATTATTCTATAAGTATTGATTCAACGCCAGATATTTCCCATGTCGACCAATTATCCTTTGTAATTCGAAGTTGCGATAAAGACGGAAAGCCAGTTGAACGATTCCTTGGATTTGAAGAAAACGTAGGACATAAATCAGAAGAGATGGTCAATGCTATGATAGATGCTATGAAGACATGGGGCATTGATATAAAAGACTGCAGAGGTCAGAGTTACGACAACGCTAATAACATGTCTGGTGCCTATTCTGGATTGCAAGCCCGTGTGAAGGAACTGAATGCATTAGCCTGTTACGTCCCTTGTTCTGCACATTCCCTTAATTTGGTTGGTTTACATGCCGCAGAATGTTGTTCTGAAGCTCGCCAATTTTTTAACGTAGTTCAAACTATTTACAATTTCTTTTCGGCTTCAACACATAGATGGTCTATTCTGCGTTCAAAACTAAATGGAAGTACTGTGGTGAAAAGTCTTTCCATTACTAGATGGGCTGCCAGAGCTGATGCTTGTAAGAGTTTGAAAACAAACTACCGCACGATACACGAAGCTCTTACTACAATAGCCGATGATTGTCATGAAAAACCAACAACCCGAACTGAAGCAGATGGTATAATTCACCACCTGGAGAGATTTGAAACTGCGCTTTTAACAGTTGTGTGGTCAACGTTAATGGACAAATTTTATGCAGCTCAATCAAGACTTCAGTCTCCAAATATTTGCTTAAATGAAGTTGTTATTCTCTATGATTCTCTATCTAAATTTGTTACGACACAACGAGATAAGTTTGAACTCTTCGAAGAAGAGGCCATGACAATAGCTCCTACACATGAAAAAGACTATGGATCAAACAAACGAAAGAGAATTAGGAAGCTGCAACCGGACGAATCAAGAGAAGGAGACATTGAGCTTACGGGCTCCCAAAAATTTAAAATTGAAACGTTCATTGTCATCTTTGATAAAATTATAATAGAAATGAACGAACGAAGTACATGCTATAGTAATATCTTTAAAAAGTTTAGAATCTTAGAGATTTTACCAGACAAAACAATTCCTGACAATAATATGATACAACATGCAGAATATCTCAGGAGTGAGTACTTCAAGGATTTGGAATCTTCATTTTCATCGGAGTGCTTACACTTTCGAACTCTAATTGATGAAAAATTACATTCAGTTGAGAATTTAACAACAACAATATCTAGTTTATGCTTATGCCGGTGCGAAAATATGAAAACAGCTGCTCACAGTAATGAAAACATAATAATTCAGATGTCAAACTTTATCAGGGCAAATGGTTTGCAGACCATTTTTCCAAACCTTGATATCGCCTTAAAAATTTATCTGTGCCTTTTTGCAACAAACTGTTCGGCGGAACGATCTTTTTCGGCGTTAAAAAGGATAAAACATTTTTTGAGATCTTCAATGTCAAAAAAGAAATTAAATAATTTTGCAATATTATCAATCGAAGCCAAGTTTATTGAAAATATGAGCTTTGAAAACATTATATCCGATTTTGCAGCCGTAAAATCTCGACGTAAAGTCGCCAAGATTTAAATTAAATAAATGTTATTTAAAGTAATATTTAGCTAAATAAAAACTTTAATTAAAAATTACATCTTATTTGAAAACAGGAGGGAAAAACATGATAAAACATCTAAACATTTAATCGTTTGTAAATAATTATTTATTGCTGTTTCCACTAACTGATATTTATTTTATACATATTTTTTTTCCTTCTGGCTTCATTTGTTATTATTTTAAAATTTAAAATTGAGATCTTCATTTTTAATATGGTTTGTATGTATATTATAAATTTTCTGTGATATCTACCTTGGAATTCAGATTTCAGAACTGAAGTTCCGAAAGCTACATAAATGAAATTAGAATAGCATAAAAGAAAAGCTTGATTGAAAGATACGCGATAAGTTTAATAAAATTAATTTAAATTGATTTCACTTAAGATGTTACACGTTACTCAAAAAACTTATTAAAACCGAAATAGGTAAAACAAATTATTAAATAATGTAAACAAAGCTTGAATGATGGAATGATTGGGTTTCGAAATGCATTCAAGGTTTGTTTAAATTATTTAAGTAGTTATTTGTTTTGGTTCAGTATTAATATATTTTTTAAGTAACGTTAACTTTATCAAGTGAAATCAACTAAAGGTGATTTAAAATTAGTTTAATTACTTTGGAGTAAAAATAAAAATAAAAAAAAAAAAAAATTTTAAACTAGTAGATACTTTACGAGCATGACTGGTCAAACAAAAATTTAATGTTTTAAATAATTATTTGAAATGCAAAATCAAGCTTCAATTTTTCAAAACATTTTGAATAGATCATTTTACAATTTGATATGAGACTTAAACACGTATTTAATAAATCAAAAACTTATTGATTACTACGGAAAATTGTCATAAGAAGTCAAAATTCAAGTCAGTTATGGTAGATTGTTATACTGAAAATTATGCATTGTGGGTTTCACTGTTTTTTGTGTTTATTCAAAATCTATGCCTTGGGGGGGGGGCGGCAAAAAAATTTGGGCCCAGGGCGGCAAAATAGCTTAATCCGCCCCTGCACACGAGCCATTACTCCTATTTTATTTGCCTCACACGCTGCTCACTAGCTTCTCAAATGGCTTCTAAAAAGGTAATTTTTGGAAAATGTGTGGTCTCAGAGTAAGCATTATGTATTCCCTCTACATAAAATCGTAACTAAATAAGTAGTCAGTGGCTATATTATTATCGCTGATATAATCACATTTCAGTTCTGATAAAACAAAAAATTTTTTTCATTGTTTATAAACTACATTCGTGACAAATACAGTGAAAGCTCTAATATGCGGACACTTATGGTCCCCCAATTTTTTTTCCGGTTATGAGAACTGTCCGGTTAAAGGAAAGATGTAGAAAAGCTTTTTTTAACTTCATATTAATTTTTTATTATTAAAAATTGACATCACCATTCCATGCACATGTGGGCAATTTTGTAACCCTCAATTCTGAGAAAATTCTTTTTTCTGATTTATATTGAATCCACTTTGCTACTTTGCCATTTTCCATTAATAATAATAATATCTTCTTTATTTTTTGAAATTTCTGCAGCTTGTATTTTTTAAATATTAATTCTAAAAAACATATACAATGAACTTTGCACCTTTTATGTCGTTGCTGAAAAAAAAACAAACTTTTTTGCCGAAGCGTGAACTTCCCTTGATATCACGAAAAATTAATAGCAGAAGGAAAGGAAATCGCATGTGCAATAACGGAACGCGATGAAAGGGAACTATTCACTCTTAAAATTAAACCAACTTATAAGTAACTCGGAAATCCCCTTATAAGGTTTCAATTCAACATAATATCACTCTGTTTGGTTATTAGAACTTCGCGTCCGGTTATCGGAGATTTTCTATGGATTTGCTTATACGTATTCAAAATAAAACAGAAAATATACTGAGAACGGACCTTCTTTGTTCCCGAATTGTCCCGTTATTGGAGCTGTCCGCAAGTAGAGCTTTCACTGTATAAGATTCATTGAAAATATTATCAGGACTTTTATGAATAATAATAAATTTAAATGAAAAGAATCTGATCCGATGCTGACAACTTATTTTAGTGAAAAATGATTTTGATTCCTGTCAATTCCTATGAGCTGTCAATGACAGAAAAATTTTGTTCGGCGAAAAAAGTCTTACGAAAACCACCATCAATTAAAATTGTTGATTTATGAAGTAATTATGACAAATTTTGCCAGTCGATTCGGAGTAATCGAATTTAAGTAGTAATTATGACAAATTTTACCAATCGAACAAATGGTAACGAGTATTGTTAATATGTATGGACTGTGCGAAATAAACATTTGTATATGTAAGGACCTAACACTTAAAACACGCTTATTTGGTGTGTTGTGTTGCCGATCTGCTGCACAATAATCAAAGTTTTGTGTTCAAAACTGGAAATTATTCTTAAGGTTTATAAAAAAAATTATGTATTTTACCGATCTTCATTCTCCGTTCTTTATATCAGAAACTGGTTTCCTTTCTTCTTAAATTGATTTGTTTTGGTGTTGATCTAATAATTTTTTTTTTAAGGAATTATAATTTAACACGTGGTTAAATAACACTACTAGCACAACGAGGGAAATAAAGGTATACTAGGTCATTTGCAGTTTGACCGAAGTTTTTTTTTTGGAATTAATTATTCGCAAATGGTAAGTGATTTTTATTTATATTTTTCAGTAAAAACTTTATTTTATAAACATCGCTATTTATAAAAATTAATGAAATGCCACAGTGGCTAAGAATTTTGAAGATTAAATAAATCGTATACTAACGGTCAATCATTCATTTCTCTCGTTATCAACCCACATTGGTTTGCAAAATTCTTCCTTTACCGTCTTATGCAATTTCTTTTATTTCTCTCAAAGAATACTGAGAGAGAACATGCCATTGCCATAAGGTACACCAACTTCAAATGATAGGCCACAGTTCTATATTATGTACAGTCAGCATTGCCATAATGTGCATGATCGGAACATTTGGCCTATTGTTTTTCATTTTTGCCCCTGGACCGGGGCCAACAAGAAATGTCCCTCATATTCTATAAAGTAATCAAAATCAACAATGTGTTTCCCCCTTAAACAACTTATCAAATTAAAACTGAACCTGAATGCATTCATTCAGGCAGTTTCATTTTGATTTGTTCCTGGTAGATACAAATTGCGATTCATAATTTTTGTATTTGAGGATTTTAATCTAAATATACATTGGATTAAAAGGATTGTGATACCTCATTAATAAGAGTGTAATAATAACATAAATATGTATGTACAATGTACATATACATATGCACATATCTAATCGCTACATTCTAAAAGAAGTAATCTTTCTACGTCCAAATTTAAATACAAAATTTTGTCCTATACTTTTGTTTAACGGGTTGTAGCCCGCATTTTTAGAAAATGGTCCTCAATATGTCTTTCTTTATGCCAACGCTGATGTACAAACACCTTCAAGCCACACCTGACAAAGCAACACCGCTTCATTTCAATCATAGATTAGTTTAGGTTAGGTAAGGTTAGGAGGGGTGATAGCACGGCAAGCCGAACTACCTCACTCGGATCTCAATGTATCCATTGTGCTCCCCAGGGAGGGAGTAGGAAATAAGGGTATAAGGAAGGGTTAGGAAAGGAGCTTATTTCATGTCATATACGCGCTTTGTCTATGAAGAGAGCAACAGAATTTTTACATGAGTAAGAGTGAGAGTATATCAGTCAGAATTAGTCTCTGTGTTCAACAAAATGTGCATTTCTTTTTGCAGTTCGCTTCGCGAAATTTTGATGAAAATATTAAATGTAATTATAAAATGTGAATTTATAAAAAATGATTACAATTTAATGTGAAGGGATAAAATATTAAACAATTAGTTATTAGTTGTTTAACATTGATCTTATTAAGGCGTATTTATTAGATTGTTTATTAGTTAGACATTGTCTAAATAGATCAAAATAGTTCGAAATAGTTAGAATGTTACAATGTTACATTAGTTAAGGTTTAGACAACCGAGTCTGTTGTCAAAGTTAGATGGCCCTTAAACATCAAATTAAAATGTTTATCTATAACTTGGATGGGTGTCCAAAGTTAGACAGCTTTTATAATTAGATACTACCGTAGGAATTTTTCATCAATTTAAGCATTGGTAAAAGTGAAACTTAAATTAATTCAGGCTTCAAATAACCCTTTACAATGAATGTTTTTGCACGCTCCAATAATTTGTATACACAAATATAGCAGTTTGACATAACGCCATCTGTTAGCGATCTCGTTTTTGTAAGGGACAAATTTAGGCAATTGTCAATTCCGTAGTCGTTGTCATTCCTAAGAATCAATATTTTCTCCTTCCCATCGCCACTATGTCCAACCTTGAAAGTATGCTATTTCAGTTTTTCACAATTATCCGACCTTCCGGTCCAAATTTTCAATCTTCGAATCGGTAGTGACTATATAACTTGTTCATCACGAATCCAAAAAAAAAATTCGCATGCAAATCGGATGATGTTCAGCCGAGTTATGCTTGTACAAAAAAAAGTCAATTAATCCTATTTTTAATATTTAATATACATAGCTGGGGATAATCCTCAGCAAATGGCAAAAATACAGACGCACGATTTTTAATATTACTGTGTTAAGAATAACACACTTGGATTAAAAATTGTGAAAGCTTCAGTAATAACTGGACCAGCAAGAGGAAAGAATGTTATAATTAGCTTGCAGTTTCCATTTAAAAGTAGAATTTGCAACGATCATTAAGAAGGCTCAAGAACAAAAAATTTAAATTGGTCGGTGTTCACCTAGAAAACCATTTTGTTAACATGGACTACTGTATTTAGTCTGATCACGTATGTATATCCATGTCGAAAATTGTATAAAACATGCGAAGCAAGGAGAGCACTGGTATCCGTTTAAGAATTGATAAGGACAGTTAATATTCAGTTCCAATTGAGTTCCTTATCAACAAATTAAAAAAAAATAGTATACAGTGGTGTTTTTTTTTCATTTTTTTCTTCAAAAATTTGAGTTTGAAATTATTTAAAAAAAAAATACTCACAGGAATAACTTGATGTTAAAATAATATAGAAGAGCAGACTTCTAGCTTTCAAAATTGGTATATAACTACATTGTAGGTGCTTCTGTTGTTTTAAAATATTTTGTTTTGGACTTGAAGCACTTTTTTTTAAACTGCCCCTCCCGTACAAGGAGAGTTAGACCCTCGTCCGGTAGTAAAAACAGCTTGTATTAAGTCCCTCTATAAGAATACGTTATTATTTTGCTGTGCGTAAGTTAACTTGCTTGGTCGGTTATTCATACAAAAAATGGTTTTCGCATGACGGCTTCTCACTGAAAATTATGTATCTTCTAAACGAATAGGAATCCCACTCTAAAACTTAACATGTAGTATTGAGATTATATAAGTTAAATTTTAAGATCTAAAAAAAAATATCAAAAGGGTCGAAGTTATCTAAAATTTGATTTGAAATGCTGACTTCCTGTTTTCTACCAACAAAAAAAATCAATTTCCGGTTTTGATGTCATGTCTTGACAGAACATCTAATTTGTCACATATTCCACAATTGGAAAAATTTTTCTATTTCTTTATTTAATCAAGCAACAAATTGCTTTAAAACGCTACCCCATAGCTTGTTGAAACTTTACAAGCCCATAAATCTAACACCAGGCCTCAAAAATCAAAATCCTTTCTTATCCTTTCAACTACACAAAGTATAAATAACTTAAAAATTACCGATTTTCAAGATCCACCCGATTTTTCGTTGTCCGCTTCACGTGAAATGCTCCATAAGTTTAAATAATAATGCATATCAAAATTATTAAAAAAAAAACAAGTTTTGGATTAAAAAAATATATTTCAAAATAATTTTTTGAATACATATTCAATATCTCAAAATGGAAAAATGATTTTTTTAAAATCAATTTCTCTGCATTAATAAATACTCAAAATTTGCGTATAATATTTTTTTTTTCTTATAAAATGTCTACAAAATATAATAGAAATTATTTAAAAAAAAATCGATTCAACAATCTTAAATTTTTTTCTCATAAAGTTTTATAAGTATTAAAGAAATCAGATGTTTTACATCGCCAAACTATTTCAGAAGTGCTTTTATTTATTTATTTCTAATTAAATATTATGTTGATTTTTAATAATTTTCCAATTTAAGGTTCGTTCCGCCACACCAACGCGAATTTTCGGTGGCGACCGCGACGACGAAAACAACAATAACAACACGTGGTTGTCAATGAAAACAATACGTTGTTATTATTGTTTTCGTCGTCGCCACCGAAAATTCGCGATGGTGTGGGGAACCTTTAAACTGTAAGTAACTGTAGGAGCGTTTTATTGGTAATTTATAGCTAGTGCAGGAATCAAGTACCAATAAAACGCTTTATGCACTTTTATATACACTATATTTATTTCTGGGGCTGTGTTCGCAAAGTATTTTTGTTTCCATGTCGTCACTAAACTGCAAATATCATAGAACACATCCCTTTTGTTTGGGAAAAACAACATTAAGGTTCAAGTCATGAATACTTTTCAACAGCGTCATCTTTATCTTCAAAAATTTACTTCTATCTGTCCACTTTTATATTCACTATTTTGCTGGCTAATTTATCGGAACTTTTTGTTTTTTTTTTACCGAGTAAAATTTTACTTCGTTAGCTATAGATTAACCAAAAAACGTCTATTGTTAATTTTTGTGTATTCACCTCACATAATACGACTTCAACCTTAACTATGTTGTTGGCAGGTGCTATAAAATAAAACCCCTATAAATATTTTATATCTTTTCAAATCAGACGAATCAGATGAATAGCACTGAGGCCTTATATCCACTGTGTGATAGTAAATAAGATCAATTACGTGCGACCCAGTGCATTTTAAGTTTTTTTTATTTATTTGGAAATTAGTAGATTGATCAAAATTAAATAATGACCTTATTATAAGCCCCAACCTAATTAAAAAATTTATTATTGGCGTATATTCTTAAGAATTCAGACTTTTCTCAATTATATATTTTTTTCACAAAAAATAATAATAACAATCATAATAAAATAATTCAAATCAAGCGGATTAAAACGGGTTTTTTGTAAAATTAAGCTTTTTCAATAAAAATACAAAAATGTACACACCCAAACCGAAAAGGTATGATACATAATTAAAATTGAAATTTAATAAACAAAGATAAAATAATTAGAACAAGTTTTTAGCAATACTTGCTACGTCCTAGTTTTGCTTCTGTTGAATAAAGAATACGTTGTTAATTGGACCCAAATAATTATTATATTACTGACAAAGCCAGTGCTAATGCCGGTTGTGTGTTTAGCAAAAAATTTAATTTTGGGACTCTCGAAAAGACAATCATGCAATTGTTACATGTTATACAAACTGAATATTTGAAATCTAATACATAGATACTTATTTTTCTTTTTTTAACTTTATTTAAAGAAGGTAATATAACATTACATAAAAATAAAAATTAAATTTAAGTGTTAACGTTAACACCACTTATCAGCTTTAAAAGACAAAACATTTGTGTAAATAAAACTCACCTTGTGTATTTTCCTAATATCACCTTCTATATATCTATAACTTTAGACTTCCATATATGAATACATTGTTATATTTATTCCGATAACTTTTTTTTGATTGAGTTGTATTCCCAAAAATAATTGCAAAGTTCCAAAATAACAACAAACTTCGTGACAGTTTTAGCATTAGCATATTATTTATAATTTTTTTTTTCGAACAAGTTAATTCCAGATACTTTTCTAATAATTTTCACAGTAAATATTAATCATTAAATTAAATAATTAATCTAATCGTCCGGCGCGATTATGACAGATTATTTGTTAAATAAAACAAAATACAATTAGTTTTTTACGTGAGATTAACTTTTGTTGGTAAAAACATACATTTTATCTGACAGATAAATGAATCGAGTTTTTCATTATAGAAATGACGATAACGAACATAAATACATAGGGGTCTATATGAATTTAATTAATTTTTATTAAACTTTTAGTTGAAGGTAACAAAAAAAATGCACCGCACAGTTAGTTTGCATTTCATCACATCAGACCGGTTCAATTATTTTGATAAACTAAATTCAATTAAAATAGCTTTGAAACATTCTGACTCAGAACTTAAATGATGCATTAGACTCAGCCTGGTTCTTAGAAGCTCATATAATATTTTAACTCAAATATATTTTAACCACAGTTTTTTTGGCAAATAAAAAAGCTTGAAGTTGCCAACTTGTCTAAATTGAGTGTCTTTTTTTTTTCTTGGTTTGTTTGTATTGAATCAATAATAAAAAATTAAACAATCACAAATTATTATTTTTAGTGGAAGTTTGTTGATTATATTTCCCGGTTTTGTTTTAACTTTTGGTAAGAAACATCCAGGTGATCGAACCGTACCGTATTTCACACAAAAGTATATTATCAATGAAAATTTATTTATTCTTTGTTTGACTTTCTCTTGGGCAACCTCTCAAAAAGCAATTAAAACTTCCTATGTTCAATGGTATATTGCTTAATTATTGCAAGTCTTCTTCAATTAATTGGGACAATTTGAATTTGTCATGTAATTTTTTATTTGATTTTTTTATTTTATTATTTTTTTATTTGATTTTATTATTTTTTTATTTGATTTTATTATTTTTTTATTTGATTTTATAATTTTTTATTTGATTTTATTATTTTTTTATTATTTTTTTATTATTTGATTTTATTATTTTTTTTTATAAAAAAAAAACAGGAAACTTTGCACGACAATTTAACGACTAATGAACGCCTGAGTATTATGCAATCAAAATTTCAATATAACAAGTTCAAGTTCGAGATGGTCATTTGCTTACTTCATATGAGTTTAGCAAACAAATAAAAAAAAAACAGAAAAAAATGCACAATAAAATAGAATTTGACAACTTACTAACGACTTATTAACGCAAATTACACTAGTCAACATGAATTTTGAGTCTGGGTTTTGTATGTCTGATTTTTATTTCTTATGCCTATGTCATGAAAGAAAAAATAATTTTACCGAAGAAAGTTTGCTTTTGTAGCTTTTAGAACGAAATTTCAAATTTAAGGAAATTCACATTTTTATAAACTCAATTATTTATAAAAAGAAATTAAACTTAAGTTTATATATTTATACCACTTTTATTTACAAAATACAGTTAAAATAAATTTACAAATACAACAACAAAGTATAAACAAGTTTTAAAAATTAATATTTTTGGGTTTTCTTCTGAGTGAGAATGATCTCATATATCCCTAAATGTAATCTCTCATAATGTTCTTATTATATTATGATTGTCCTTGATAACGTTGCTCAAAGTCCAGCACGTCTTGGTAAAACGTTCCCCTTGCTCTTCTGAATATGCCCTCAAGTTATCCTTAAATTAGTGCAAGTGGGTATGTATAACATGTCTACTTTTAGTGACATTCTACAACCCATGAGTTTATAGCTATCAAGCATAATGGAAATAAGTTTAAAATTAGCTTCAATGGCTTCAGAGAGCTTTATTTTTGTTGCTAGGGCAAATATTTTGGTTCTTACTGCAATAAATTCGCCGCAAATGTAGAAAAAGGCGTCGACGTTATGTGAACATTTTTTGAAGACATTTTTAAATCTTGTGAATGACGAAATACGTTATTTCACTGGAAAGCGCGCGCACACACTGACTATGAATCATGTGACTACTGTGCCGCCCGAAAACCCCCCCCCCGTTCACTTCTCCTCTTACGTATTAAAAGCCGCTAACCGTTTAACAGTCTACCAAAACCTTAAATATTTATTTATCATTGTATAAAGTACAAAAGCAAACTTTATCAACTATGAATGGAGTTTTTGGTTACTTTTTGATGTAGTTAGGCAGAAAATATTCATTAAGTTATAGACTCAGAAAAAAAATATTTTTTTGTTGACTTGTGTTATTAAGCAATAAACGGTTAAATATACAAAATTTAAACACCCCTTTAAGATGGTGGAACTCACTAACTTAATATCAACTTAGAAAATCTGCAAACAAAAACATAGAAAACATTGAATGACATTTTCGAATGTTCGAATTGGATATTCATAGTAAAATTAATGTTTTTTTTTTTAATTTGTCGTATTGGCTCGAAAACTATAACTAACCCGATTTAATATTTAAGAGTTTGTTTTTATTAGCAGCGGAAAGGTTCCGAGTAAAATCCACCCACTTTTTCGCCCTTTATATTTTAGTTTTCTCTTTATTGAATGAAAATAAATAAATTTTGTAATTGAGCTCAATCATAAACCTAAAGCGTGACATTTATAATTTTTCCCACCCATTACCACGCCCACTTTTCCTATATTTAAATTTTCTCCTTATTGGACATCCTTAGAAAGCTCACAATTTGTAGTAAAACTGTGCCATGTGTAATTTTCTTTGGAAATCCGTCTTCTACCACGCCCACTTTTCTTATATATCTGAGATCTATCCTTACCTTACAGAGAGTTTAAATTTTGTAATTTAAATATCTTGAACCTATGCATATAAAGCATGATATGTATAATTTTTTTTAATAGTTCCCCAACTTCCACACGCACTTTTTACTTGTGATATATACATAGTATGTATACTATAGGTTAGGTACTATATGGCAAGTTATGGATTCGCAAAAAAAAAAATCGAACTCGAGATATTGATCAAACTCAACATTACGAGCCGAAATTCTGTCCGTCCTTTTGGCTGCAGCCTAAACGGGTGGGTCTATTTTCTTTAAATTTGGTACATATCGTCTTTTGGGCAATATCCCGACACGTTTTTTCATTGTTTTTTTAGCTTCGGTAAAATCGTTTTTTAACAAAAAAAATAAAAATCTTATTTTTCTCAAAAACTAGCCCACAACTTAAAAAAAATTCTGTTATTTGTTTTAAGAAAACTATTATTTATTTTTGGAGTTCAACTGATTTTGATCAATTTTTTTGTGGGGAATGTTTCAGAAAGTCTTAAAAGTAGGTATTGTATACCCAAAATTCTAATTACAGTGTCTATTTTTTTTTTTACAAAAGATATCAATCCCAAGACCTAGGTCTATGGATGGGGATGGGGATGGGCTCAACCTCAATTTTGGTAGAAGTTTTTTTTATGCTATCACTTAAACAAAACTAGCGCGAAAATGAAAAACTTTTAAATTATAAACCATCTTATATGAATAAGAACTAAAAAAAGAAAAAAAAAAACAAAAAAATTTAATTCATTTTTGATATTTTTAGTTTGAAATAGTAATAGTAGGTAATAGAATTTGGTGAAAAGATTAATTCCATTCTCCTTTTTTTGATTCACCATATCTTCAGGGATTACATCGATTTTGATTTCAAAGCTAATCCGTTAAGGCAGTTGTTATGGCCCTCAGCCAAAGTGGAAAACGAACGTCCTGGCTCTGCAGACGTTAGTTATTTCCGTTCCATCCTTCCACATTTGTTTTTAAAATATTGTCAGTTTAATTTCATTTTATTTATTAAGCCTAGTACTAAGTTCGAGTGTAAATGAAATTTCATAAAAATGTTACTAGTATTTCACTGGTATGAAATTCACAACAAAAGTGAGAACCAAAATATGAAAACCGGTTCTTCAATCAATTTTCATTTCCCAATGTACGGCAATTTAGGAAAAAATTAAAGTTGTTGTGGAAAAATGTGACATTTGTCAATCAATTTGTTTTGCTCAAAACACAAATTCTGAATTATTGTCATCAAGGAGGAAAAAGTAACAAAACATGGACTTTTTCAAGATTCTTATGACTGCAATATATTTTTTTGATGAGAAGAAGAGAAACACAAATAATAAGAAAATTATTATTTTTGTTTTTGTTTTTGTTTTTTTGATTTTTTTGATGTGTAAACATCTATACTGGCGGTAGGGTGAAAAAAAACGTAACGTATCTTGTGATCGTGATTCTGTGATTGTGATTTACGTTACGTTACGTATGTTTACACATCTTAACCGTAAGTCCCGGCACTCACACTTTTTTTTTTTTAATAGGAAGAAGAAGAAAACACAAATAGTAAGAGAATTGTTATTTTTGTTTTTGCTTTTGTATTTTTTTAATTCAAAATGAGTACATATTAGAAATTTAAAACTGAGTATCAAGAATTCATGTGAAAATTAATCAGCCCTATCACAAATTCCATCGTAATCGAAAATGTGGTACAAAACACGAATTTCGAAATTCGGGGAATTTTGTATCACAAATACCAAATGAAACGGAAATATGACGTCCTTTTCTACGACAAAAGGTTTGTTCGATGTCAGCCCTGGGGCGCACTGGGTCGCCCTGAACTCGCTCTGAGGTGTTTTATGTAGCACTTTTTTCGACCTAGGTTATTTGCACTGCGTTCGATGTGCGTTCGGGGCGAGCTCTGAGTGACTCTCACGAGACCTAGGTTTTTTCTTAAGGCAAGAATTCAGAGCTTCCAAAATTCAAATCAGCTGTTGGAATTTAGGCAAAAACAAGTGTTGATGATAAATTTCTTGGGAAATATGAAATATCTTGTTGATAATTTTTGTTATTTATTTGTTTTATAGACGAAATACCAAAATATACAACAATCTATGAAACAGTGAAATGAACGAAAAAATCAGATGGTGAAATTTGTAGCACTGAAGCGTTCGATGTAAAATAAAAACCCGAGCAGCCCTGAGTTTTTTGACAATTGACTGACATTCCCCAGGTCGCCCTAGGGCAGAGAACATCGAACAAACCTAAAGACTCTTGTCGTAGCCAAGTGGAAAACGATTGTGTTTCGGTAAAAAATAACTTAAAATAAAATCATTTTATTTTTCTAACTTTAATTTATTTTTAAGTTGAATCTACATATTATTTTCTTTGGAAAAAATGCTAAAACATTGAATAAATAAACAAATATCAACAATCACGATCTCAATCATTTGACAGCTGTAATAGTGCTCAGGGATTATAGGATTTTTTTGCGATATTTGTTAAAACAAAGAGTGTAGCCGTTCTTAATACAAATGTTCAGCTTTTTTTGTGGGAAATAAAAAGGGAAAAAATAGGACTTTTTGGAAATGTAAAGGGAGTTTTGTTTTAAAAAGCTGCAGGTATTGGTGTTACATAGGGTAGTTGATTTAAAAATTCATTCTTTTAATGGGGCATTGCTTTTTTCGATACCATTCGGATTTTGTGAATGCATTTTTCGGAGTTCGTAGTGGAATAATCCATTCGGGGATTTTCCGAGAGAATATGTATAATAAGAGTTTATTATGTTTATGAGTGCATTTTATTCAGGTTGTGCATGGGATTTCATTCCGTTTTATTGATTCTTTGAAGTGGAAAAAGGAAAAAAAAATTAAATGTGAATGTGAAATCGTTTTAATACTTTTGCCTGATTGTAAAAAACCTTTTTGTTGAGTTTATATGAATATATGAGATTCGTTTGAAATGTCAAACAAAATCTAGATTACAGTGCTATGAACTGGTGTTTTATTTACGATATCCATATGCGTTTAATTTTTTTTTGTATTAATATTAAAGAATATTGTTATGTATTCAGTTAAAATCTAACAAAAATGAAATTTGAAAAAAAAAATAAATAAAAATATACTTCGATATTATTATAAATAAATCTAAGCATAGAATGTCATTATGCTTGGAGAGGGGGCTAAGGGGTCTCGAGCCCTCTTAGTGGCGTACGCCACTGCCCAGGATATTGGTAAGACTTCCGTAGCTATAAAAAAAAAACGTTTTCCTGATTCAATGAGACGATAAAAGAATTTGCATTTGTTATATGCATATTCGTAGATTTAGTAAATTATAAATAAATTATAAATTAAATGTAATTTATTGCATAAACATTTGATTTCAAATAAATAACATATTTTTGTATTATCTAAAAATGCCTCAAAAACCACAAATCTCTTCGCCAGGTGTCTCTTTCTCTATATAGTAGTAAATTATTTTAAGTTAGTTAATCAATTTCGATGGTTCTTAAAAATACTTCTACAATTGTATGGTTAAATGTTAACAAGACTTTTAACAAGACTATTAGATATAGTAAGTTACGTCAGTCGTAATGACAATGACACTTTTTTATCTCAACAAGAATGTGATTGTATTTTTTTTTTAAGAAATAGTTCACTGATGTCTGCGTAAATATTATGACAAATATAAATAAATCACAATCATTCCTTTTCAATCTTATCACAAAAATGAGATAAGTTGAAAAATCTATTACGAAATTTTCCAATCAACACAAGGCGCTATAATTGGAACAACTTATCTTATAATATTACGAAAACGATGACGTTTTAAAAGTACAAACATTTTTCTATGATATAAAATTTACCGAACGGAATGGCCTTTTGTATTAGTTTGCGTTTTTATAGTTGAGAGTTTTTTTTGCGTTTTTTTTTTTATCGCCGACATACCTGAGATTAATTGTATGTTTTTAACATATTTGTTTATCAGTATATAATGTACAAGAAAATATATAGATTATTTCCTGGAACGAAGTAAGGATGATTTTCGATTACCTGAAAGAGAGCTTTAAGAAAAAATTATAAGGTATTGGGAGTCCGCACGATCTTGTCATTTTAAAAAAAGCGTATTGATCAATATATTTGAAGCTATTGGTTTAAGTGGGAAACTTGTCAAGACCAAAGTTGTGTGCAGTGCAATCTACCCGTTAAGGCAGTAGAGGCAATTTTCTTAAAAAATTTAAAATGGAAGAACAATAATTAAAAAGCAGCTGCACCTAGCACTTACAATATTATGGATGCTATAGCTTTTTAATTAAAGCCTATCCATCAAAAGTTTACGGAATTGAGAACTGATTCGGCTTAAAAACACTCATTGCGTATGTGTTTCAGTTGTAATTTTAGCTTGAGCTTAAACAATGGTTAAATTGATTTGCTTCAAATTTAGTATAGAATATTTTTATATGATTTCCTAGAGAGTATATTCGATCTTTTGTTTTAGTTCATCTAGAGCGGGTAAATGGCAATCTATTTAGTTTTTTTTTCTTAAATAACAATAGTACCTATTGCATTCCAGGCTTTTGCCAAAAAAGTTCGCGCATAAAGGAAATAGGGTGCTGCATATTTTTTAAACAAGACATCGGACAGTCAAAAAATATTAGTACTGGGGGTCTAGCATGTAACTTTGATACAATCGAGTTCATTGGTACAATCGAGGATAGGCAGTTCCTTATTTAACTCGGTCGAGTGTCGACTGTTTTTGATTCGATTTAACAAAATTAGGAACTGCCTATGCTCGATTGTATCGACTAAACTCGATTGTATCAAATTACATGCTGGCACCCCTGATTAATATCGCGTTTTTAATAATAAATTAACACCATTTGGTGACAACAGAATTCTTGTTGACTGTAGTAGATTTTCGTAAAAAATTGGTACTAAAAATGAATTAGCAGTTTAGTTTTTATTAAAAAGAAATTTTAATTCGTGGATTAGCTTTTTATCAAAATCTAATTTCATTTTTGAAACTGATTAAAGAAATCATTCAACATATCAAATAATAAAATTTATGATTTTGTCATTGTTCCCAAAAAAAATTAGGAATTAAATATTGATTAGGGGGAGCAATCGCTAATTCTGCCACCCTTGCGTACGGCCTTGTGCACATACTTAACCCTATATCCAATACTTCCGCAACCTTTTCAAATATTATAACCTTCGTTTCGAAGTGTTTGCTCAGTACCAAGATTAGGGGGGAGTGGGTACGATTAACTTGACTGCATTTCAAAATATAAAAAATCTAATCAAATAGTCATTCAATGCGAAATTATAAACAAACATATTATATTACTTATTATAATGTATTCAGATGTAGCTATCTGCAGCTTTGTGATGATTAGTAATGCGAAAATTGTTTGTGAGATTTTTATCTGAGAAATGCAAAGTTTCATTATGCGGGAGTAATAAAAAAAAATCGAAATTTTACTACCGTTATACAATCCAGACGATTAGTCATCTCATAAATCTTCCCGTTAGTTTTTATGACATATATATTTGTTATTTCTGTAAAACAAATGTTGTTGCAAACTAACAATGTGATGTCTTAAGCGGCCTCTAGACGATACAATCGGTCGTACAACTGGGGTTAAGCCGATATCAGTACAACCGTTGTATGTAGCCTATACAATATGCATACTATATACAATTAACAGACAATCGCAGGTTGGCGGTCAAACTCGTACGATAAAGTGATATCGGCACAACAGTCGCCCAGTGCACAGTGGATCCAGTTGTATGGAGAGGCGGTCATAATTCAATAAAATCTGAACAAATTATCCGATTTTTATGAAATTTTTAGACATAATACAAAATGGCACATTAAATCATCAAAATAATTTTTCGCCAAATGACACGCCTACTATTTAAAAATAGTAATATTATTTCCAAAATTAACTTATAATTTAGTTGTGTTCTTATATAAAATTATATAGATAATGTAATTTTTAACAATTCTCCATTACAAAGTTTTGTGCCACGCCCACTTTTTTTTTTTGTATATATATTTATATATATTTTTTTGTATTGTGAAAATTTTAACGATCCAAGTTATTTTAATGAAATTTTCAGACATGTTTAAAAAAAATATAACAAAGTGTTGCAAACAAAACAGTAGGAGAAATATTCTAGTAAATGAGCATTTTATGTTAGGCCCTGAAATAAAAACAATAAAAGGAATGGTCGCTTAGAGCTAAAATATACATAAAAGCTAATACGCAAGTTAACGCAGTTAACATGCATTCAAAAGAACCTAAATGTACCTTTCTAGCAATATGAACATTGTTGGGGCGTAACAGTTAAAAGTTTAAAACAAACCTCAAAACTCAATTTTGTATTAATTTTATTTAAGCCCAATTTCAAAGTCACCATTTTTATATTGAGACAAATAATGGGGCTCCGGGATCTTGGCACCTCATGTATGGGATATTCGCAAAAAAGTATGCCATCTAAAAGGTCACTAATTGGTCATAAAAGGTCAGCTATTTTCTGAAATTGGTCAGGCTTAAAAAACTTTTAATCCAAGCTTGAACTTTTTCAAGGTCATTTGCGATTTTTGGCATCTCATTTATGGGATATTCGCAAAAAAAGGATACCATTTGAAAGGCAACCGGTTCGTGATAAAAGGTCAGCTAGTTTCAGTAATTGGTCAGGCATAAAATTTTTTTATAATTTTTTTTAATTTTTTTCAAGGTCATTGCGATTTTTAGCACCTCATTTGTGGGATATTCGAAAAAAGTATATACCATCTGAAAGGTAATTCAATCCTTATTAAAGGTCAGGCAGTTTCGGAAATTGGTCAGCTATAGATTTTTTTTATGAATTAAAAAAAAATTCAAGGTCACTAGTATAAGACTTTTAGTGAAATTCCACAAATGAGGTGCTAAAAGTCTTATACTAGTGACCTTGAAATTTTTTTGCCCTTAAACTTAAATGTTATGAGCTTACGATGGTGACCTCTTTAATGATAAAAACATGAGTTTCTACTCCAAAACGTGCATTTGAAGTCACCACTTTGGTTCTCTTTTAATTGTGATTTAAAAAAGTTGAAAAAAAGGTTTTAAAGGGTTTAAATAGCTGTAACTTCCTTCAAAAAAACGGTAACAATATGTTTGAACATGGAATCGACAGCGTCAGCCGGTCAAGTGTGTTAATTAATATTAAAAGTGTTAATATAATTAAACTAACAGCCCTATTCTGGCAAACCTCACTGATACCTCACAAGTCACAACAACCTCACAAGGAAAGGTGAAATCGATTTTGTGAGGTTTTCGTACCCTCACAACTGTGAGCCTCACAAAAACTATCGAAATTGTGATCTCCTTTTGAGAACCTCACAACAATCTCACAAGAAATTAACCTCACAAAGGCTTGTGACTTGTGAGTTGTGAGCCCTCACAACGCCAGAATAGCCCTGTAAAGCAGTTGGCCTTATTTCACTTAGGCAAAGCGCAACAATGCCAAGTGTGTCTTATTGCGCTTTCATTTAAAACAAAATCGCGGCGCATAAACAGTGAGGTTTGGTTATAGGATTTGGGATAGGTGCGCGGCTGGGTGTATGCAAAGTCTCTTTTGCATTTAAAGAATCTGGATTTTTAAGAAACTTTGCATACACCCAACCTCGCACCTACCCCAAATCCTATAATGTGCCTAAGCAGAGGGTTGCAGGGGAGCAGCATGCCCTCTTTGATATTTCTCAAAATAATTTGGAGTTATTTCTCTTTGCTAAAGCGAAATAAGACCAACCATTTGAATTGGATGTTATTACACTTTTCCAAAGTGAAATAAGGCCAACTTTCAAAAGTAAAAAGGCCTTATTTCACTTGGCCTTATTTCACGGAACCGTACGTTTCCAATAATTTGACTTCAATAGTTGGTTTAAATTGCTCTAAAAATCCTATTTCCATTTAGTAAGTAGTAAATTACGTTTTATTATTTTTAATTTTCTCAAAAACTAGAAGACATTTGAGCATCTGGTTTTTAGCACTTGACTTAGAATTGATAAGAGCACTAGACGAAAAAAATAATACTTAATAACGTAAAATTTTGAAAAAATAGTTTCAATTTTGTTTTTTAATTTTGTTTTTCAAAATTTGTAGTTTAAAAATTTATTTTTCAAAAACTATTTATTTAAACAATTTCATTTAAGAATAGAATTGAAAAATTAATTTCTGACTTTAAAAAAAGATATAACATGACATTGTAAGTGTTTCCGTTGTTTTTCATTACTTTTTTTTTTTCTATTCTAAGTCCATTTTTTAGAAAATTCAAGATGGCGGCTTAATCTCGAGCCCGATTTTACCGTAAAACTATGCATATGCTCCTAATAACCCCTTCTAACGAGTTATGAAAGAAAAATTTTCAATTAAATTTTTTCCAGGTCAGGCCTTTTTTGGTAAATACTAGCGACTGGGCTAACTAACCGACTTTTCTTCTTTCCTTTTGTGGAGGAGGAAAACCAATCTCGATTATTTTTTAGTATCTATGTATGTACTATGAATCCTTGATTCTAGAATTTATCGGTAAAACTTAGAATTTTTTCTAGCAACAATGGTAAAAGTCCGAAGTGTTTAAATGAATTTTATAATTTATATTTTGCCTTATTCTGCAAGTGATAAAATGTATTGAAAAAAAGAAGCATTAAGGCCCCCTAAACCATAGAAACTTTGGGCTGTCAACATTTATTTACAGGGCGATAAATGAGAGCATGGTACACACACCAATGCGAAGATGCGATTAAGCGAATTTCATGTAAAATATATTGACACCGGATCAAAATGAGTAAGTAAAATGGTTGTTAGTGTATAGTTTTCCAATCTGTAGTTTTTTAAACATGAACTGATTTAAGCTAATTTAAAATTAATACTTTAATAAAAAAAAACATGTGAGCACAGGGACTCGCGGTGAAGATGTGAAAACATTCACTTTTGTCTCTAGGAACTGGTAGATCGCGATGGCAAAAATTAGAAATCCATATCCCATAAACTCCAAATATATACTAAAATCCATTATGTCCAAATAGTCATTACTTATTTCAATTTAATGGTAAAAAGGATAGATGTGTAGTCCAAGCTCAATTCCGCTGACAATCAATGCTTTTTCACTTTCCATACAAAATTCTCTCTAAAATTTAGCTCAGCGAAAATTAAGGAAAGCATTTTAGCCGAGAGGTATGCAGCTTCAGCTAAAAAAACAAATGTTTGTTTCTTACTGTAAATCACTTATCTGTCAAAATTTTGCGCAAATAATTGTGTTCGGCACAACGAACGCTCTATGTCAAAATTTAGCAAAGGTTTTAGGTGATGTTTAGTAGAGAGAAAAGTGGGGGCTCCTCTATATTCGAGTCCGCTGCCGTTACATTTTCTTTTCCTTACACCGACAGCTAAGATGTTTAGATATACACTTGAAAAACGCACAAACAAAATTAAATTCAAATTACAAATGAAATATTTTCAAATATTTCTTGCGAAAAAATGATCTACAGTACTCGGTTCGTGCATTCGATAACCGAGTATTTTTTTAGAGACAACAACCCTTCGCGGTAGATTCTTAGCCATATTAACAATCACTTCCGCTGTATTTACCTTCATTTTCATTTTCCCTATACCGAGAGCTAGATGTTTTCTCACAAAAAAAACGCGTGATGCGAAGGAAAAAATACCTGGTAAAAATTATATTAAATTAAAAAAAAAATAAATATAAAATAATATAGTAGCTGAAAATTGGTTCCTACAAATAAAGAAAACATATAACTCTTGTTATGATTAACTGGTTTAACTGGTATTTTAAAATATCCAGAAGCATATTTTATTAATTTTGGAAATGTAATTTTCTATGGTTGGGACGAATATTTTTAATACATAATCAAAAATTTTTAAACTAGAATTGAATACCTCTTTTATAGTGTGTTCTAATTTAGCTAATAAACACACGTTGTATTATACTGTTTTAAGAAATGTTGAAATAATTGAAGGAATACGATTTTAAAAACCAAAAAAATTTTTGGGACAACTTTTGCATCAGTTAAGAAAACAGCCCATATATAAAATAAATGCAGCCTCGAAATATCACAACCCAATTTTAAAATTTTAGAATTTCGTGTTAAGTAGCCTCCGCCATGATTTCTATCAAAATTTTGTCTGTCATAAATTTTGGGACACTGTTTAGTTCAATAGCTAATTTCCAAAATTCTATTATAGAAAAACTACCGTTTTAACTTCACATTTTATTTTTTTGTTTCACAGTAATTTTTCATTAACATGTATAAGTATACAACGTTACATCAATATTATATTGTTTATTTTTTTGTTAATTCCAATTTAATGCACATTAAATTACCCTTAGGCCTAAATATACCCTTTCACACTTTATTGAGAAAAAAACCATACAAAAATACTATTTATGCGCTGTGTTTATAAATGTTTTACATAATTCTTTAAAAAAAAAAACATTCATTCATATTAAATTCTTTTAAATAATATACATTTATTCTCTTAGGTACTTTTTTTCTGAGTTGTACAAAAGTAACTGCCTTTCTTGTATGTTTTTGTAAAAAAAAGACAAATAAGTCTTTTTCTTGAGCAAAAAAAAAAAATTATTATTTTTTTTTAGAAAACTAAAATGTTTTTTCTGGAAAAAGTTTTAAAATGCTTAATTTAAAGCTTAAGAATTATGAGATTGAAGATTTGTATACTTCAAGTGAGTTTTTTTTTCCAACTCGTCTTAATGGTAACCATTTGCTGTTACTTCATTAATATGATTATTGGCATCTCCTTTAGCATGACCATTTTGATGACCATTATCAATTTTCTTAGCATCTATTGCGGTCTTGAGTTTCTTTAGTGGTGGTTCATTGGTAGAGATGCTTGCAAAATCAAACTAAAATAAAATACTTCATTAAAGTTTCTTTGGAAAATTTATATCAAATAGCTTACCCTCTGCTCTAAAGCCATGTGGGAAATTGGAGGAAGTCCAACACAAGCTCTTAAAATATTTTCAATTGCTGACCTTTGACTGAAGAGAGAATTCACAACAGGAGTTCCCTTGGGGACAAGTGGAGCCTTGCACAAGTAGCTAAGTATTGAAAGTACCGGCTTAAAACCAACCCATGGAGCACTTATATCTGTATTGCTTTTCAGGTGAATCCTTGAGCAGAGCTCTCCCAAAATTACCAAATCTAGAATCAATGGAGATGCCAGAAGGGAATCTTCACAGGTATTGTGAATAACCAAGGTGTTATGGCCTCCCATCATAATTTCACTTGTATACTCGTCCATGGCCCTTTTGCTGTCTCCCACATAGGGAACGTACTTTATGACAACGACATGGTCAGGATGCTCATTTGGCTTGTAAAGAATACTGTTTGATTCGACCATGTCATCAACAACGTTACTTTTGGAAATCTATGAGAAAATCTTTGTAAAAAAATATCACTGCAGATGTTAGAAGTTTCAAAATGATACCTCTTTAGACCGAAACTGTTTAGGTGCGGATAGATTCTTTCCGTCATTATTGCCCAAATGATTATAGCTAACAATTGATGTGGGTTTGATACCAGCGCCAACTAAGAAATCTACCAAAACTGACTTAAGCTTTGTCTGCCCAGATTTAAAGTCATCTCCAGCTATGTAAACTCCATGATGTTCAGCCATTTCTAAAAGTCCAGGAACAAATGTATTTTGTGGCGATCCATTGATGTAAGTACACTATAACAATATAGACATGATGTTTCATTCAGTTTTTCTCATACAATCAAATCTTTACTTACTCCTTCAGTAATACTAGCCATGGCAAAAATTGTCGATGGTGATATTTCGGACTTATTAGCTTTTAAAGATGCATGCAATTCTTCCATAGTTGTATTGAGTCCTTCTTTGATATCAGCAAAACGTTCTGTATTAGCTGTCCATAGTACAATTATCTTTTCAACTCCTGACGATGCCTTGAAATCTTGAATATCCTTGCGAATTTGTTGGAATTGTGCTAACCTGGTCCCTTGTATGATATTATCAGCTCTTGATAACTGATTGGCAGCTATGAAATCTGGATCATAGATCGATGGGCGAGGTTGCATTTTAGATAGATCCTTATACAATTGATCTTGTAGTGCGACATCTAGAACTTGAGCTCGACGCATTGATTCTCCAATATTCAATGAACTGATGTCCCAACCATCAACGACTAGAAATGAAAGAAAAGTTTTTAAATTGATTTAACAGAGTTGTTTTTTTTTTTGAAGATTCTTACCAATATCATTAGGATTAACCATTGGAATAAGATCTTTCATTGGTATATAAACATCTTTGCCATTTTCATCATTTCCCAAATAAACTGTTGATGCTTGAGTTATAGATCCATACCAATTTGCTTTTTGTATTCCAGTTTTCTTTCTCCATTCCAATTGGCGACGATTGGCTTCGAGGGCAGCACTTAGAGTTGAACCGTTATTGCCACCCCAACCTACCAGCATTAGACCCAGTTTTGGCACATTTTTTTCAGTTCGAATTTTTAGAGATAGTGTTTGAGGTTTAACCTTAAAGTAAATAAAATAAATTTAAAATTTAATGAATGTTATGTAAATATGGGGAATTTAAAGGTATGGCCACAATGTAGTTCTGGAAAACTTCGACTGATTTTAGTATGAAATATCAGGTGTGTTTTATTCATTGCTGCGTAGCCAGCGCAGCACAAGTCTGAATAAAACGATCACTCACTCTATACGTTCATTTCAATAATTAAAAGCTCTATCGCCAGCACAGCCATCTTCTTTTTTACTTACTTCTTTTTCGCCAGCAATCAAATTGTTTTTGTTTGCCAAGGGAAATTTTGCTGCGCTGGCTATGCAGCAATGAATAAAACACACCTATTGCTTCTAATTGATTTAAAATTTAAAAAGTAACTTTCTAGTGCTGTCTTGTATATTTTTTTCGTGAAATCAATTTTTGGTCGCCATCTTGGATTTCCGTTTTTATTAAAAATCCCGGTTCCTGTTTGCCCTACCAAAAAATGTTTAAAGCAAAAAGTCTGCCGAATCATAAATTTCATATTTTTATGTTAAGAACAATTAATGTTCGTAAAAGTTAAAAATATCCCCAAAAAAATGTCCCCAGAGTTTTTTCCCATATTAGAAAATTTGCTATCACGAATCTTCTTGGGAAAATATTCCTTTCAACAAAAACCCTATCGTGAATTATTTTTCCAGAGAATTTTTCCTTATGTCAATGCGAAAATTTCCCCAAGTTCTTGAGGGAAAATTATTTCGTAAGAGATTCACGATTCAAAATATTCTTTCCCCAGTATTTTTTCCTTTTTCCGGGGAAAAAAATTCCCATTAAGTTTGCGATAAGGCTGATTATTTAGGAAAGATTTTATTTAAATTCTTTACAATTGTTTCATATAACGGCTTTTATAAATTGCCCTGACTCCCGGCAATTATGCCCTACATTTTTGCAAACAATAAGAAATTTTTTTACTCAAAATTCTGGTCCCTTTTTCTATGAAAAAAATCAGACTTTTCTGGAGAAATTTCTGGCATTTTTTTCGCAAATTTTTCAGGTATTTTTTTATTGTCAGATATGGAAAAAAAGGACTGACAAAATTGCCATAAACCCACATTTTGGTTTTTTTTCGTTTCTTTTTCAAATAAAAAAAAGAAAGCCTGCTTGGCGGGTTCAAAAGATTTTAACTACTTTTTCGGGTCTTTTTACGTAATCCCAGAAACCAAAATCTCAATCGGATTGAATTCCGAAAAACTGCAACAGGACAAAGTCCCCAATCAGTATTTTCTTTTAACTAAATCTCCAAATCTCTAATAATCCCCAAAAGGGTAACATACCATACCAACAAGGCTTTTTGGCAAACCTCACCAACCCTGCGATTTTATTGCTTGATTCACTACTTGTACATCTTGGTACTGGTAGACCGATTTGCTTAAAATTTAGTATAGAACATTGTCATGTGTGATTCCCTTGAGAGCATAAATTCAAATTTTTGTTTTATTAGCTCTTGTAAAACGGGCAGCTGCCTTACAACGATTTCTGTTTTTTCACGTTTCAAATTTTCACGAAAACGGCTTTTACGATTTTAATTAAACATACCGTATATGTATGATTGTAAGAAAACTGCATTTCAGGTGTTTACCAAAAAATTTACATTACGTTATATTGAGAAAATTGACATATTTTTATAATTTTACAACCTGATTCTTCTTAATAGTTTAAACAATATTACATTTAAAAATTTTGAATATAATTTTTTAAACAACAAAAAAAAAATTATAAATAATCCAAACATTTTAACTCAAAAAACTTAAAAAAGTCAAAAATGTTTTAATTTTTTAAGTTTTTTTCTTTCATTAAAATGTACATAGCTACATACATTATAAATGTTAACCACAAGAGCAAGTTGCTGGTATCCAGTTGTGCTTATTTTTATATTGTGAACTGTATTGGTTTCTTTATTCAATTTAAATTTTCTTTTTTACTCGAACAAATACGGAATGATATAGCTGCCTCAACTGCTATTTCTCAAGCACTTACACTATACTTAATAATTTTAAAGCTAGTCAGATGTGGTTAAAATAACAAACAAGGCAGCTCGAACGATGTTATAAGAACCATTTGTTTTGCAGGTGATAACACCTGCTAGGTAATAACACGGTTAGTTTTATAAATTATTTATTTAGTTTTTTTTTTTTTTTTAGAAAAATGAACTATATATTTGTTTTCTAAAAAAAAAATTAAACCCCATATAGGAATTTCTGTACCCTACTCATTACCTATTATAGATACCTATATGCACATTAACCATAAGAAATATTTTACTTGCATGCCAATTTATATTTTTGCATGTGGATAATTATTTATATTTCTAGAACATATAAATTATATACTATTTTTAAATTCATCCCATGATGTATTTCTCACGCTTCTTAGAAATAATGCATGCAAACTACAAACCAGCACTCGTATAATATTTTATTTTATTTATTTTGAAAAAAAAAATCTGATTTGAATATGAAACATCAAGAAAACACTTTGAATATTTTAATAAAGTAAATTATTCTTAAAAGCATTAATTGTAAATGAAAATTAAATGCTCGACTGGCTTACATGTAGGTACTTGCTTTTATATTTACTCAAAGTGGATTATATTTTCACAGTTTTATGTACCTATACGAGTGAGAAGACTCAAGAAAAATATTTTTAGCTCAAAAACAATTTCAATTTCTTGAATAACATTTGAAAAAAAAATTTCAAAAATCATTAAAGTAGTTTTAGTAAAACAAAAAAATGGCTTGATAATTAATCTTAATACAAATCTGAAAAAACAATCAAGTTTATAATGAGGCCCTAGAAATGTGTACATAATATGTAAATATGTACTTACAATATTTGACAAGTTTTCCCCGTCAAGATTTTACATACTCAAAACTTTCCAGTGCCTTGACTTAACTTATAATATATATCCTTAAAAATCTTAATAAATCTAAAAAGCAGATATTGAATTTTTCAAAAAAGAAAAATTAAAAAAAAATTCTTTTAAAAAAACAAAAAGTATGTAAATGTTTTTAAAATTTTAAAATTAATTATGTTTTTGATCATAATCGCTAAAGCCGTTACCGAGAATGTCAAAATAAAAAATGGTTCTATTTAGAATTCATAGTACACAAATTGCGTTAGTTGATAAAGTTGAAAGTGTCAGAAATTAAAAACAATTAGAAACAACAACAAAATATTGAAATTAGATACAAGTGAAGAGGCACTGGATCCACAATTTTCTTCGATTTTGCCATTTTATTTTTCTTTAGTTTTATATGGCATGTGGCAGATATACTTTTGGAGCTGAATAAAAATCAATTTCCTCGTCTACGGTTTTGTTCACGAGCAACAAAGCACTCATTTAAAAAAATTTATGATTTGCAGGCGTTCTTCAAGTTTATAACGTTTCCATTGTGAATTGCCATACTTTGTCATATTTTGATGAGATTTTGAAGTTTTTGCTCGAAATCTAGATTGGATTCTTAGTGGAAAAGTCTCTCCTCTTTTTCATAAATTTTTGAAACTTATAAAATAAACTAGTCTTTGTAGAATTGTCACATTAGTATGCACACTGCAAAAGATGGAAACAATAAAAAGCTTACAAATTTTAACAATGACTGCAGACTGATATTGTGTCAAAGTTTTAAAGTCACTTTAAGACTTGATATATAGTAAGTAAGGAATATTATATATGTACATAGTTTTTAAATCATCTAAAACTTTATCCCCTTATGAGTTTTGTTTAAAATAAATTAACTAATGACAAAACTTCTTCTAAATGATTATTATCAGAAATATTTACTATTTTGTTTGTTTTTTAAACATTTCATTTTACTGCCATTAAGTTTTTTGAATTAATATCTAATAATTGATAGAATATTATCATAATAAGAATATTTAAGTTAATGAACTTTAAATCGATACCTTTTAATTAAATATGCCTCATTTTATCACTTAATGTAAATTAACTATATTAAATAAACGTTTGCAATTTGTGGAATATTGTTGTTTTTTTATCTTAGAGTGTTAATTTATTATGCATGAACAACAGATAGTGTTGCCTCCAACAATTGATGATGATGATATCTCCATATGTACATTATATACAGGGTGATCCACATAATATACCATAAAATGATGTAGCGGACATTTAATTATTAAATAACAAATTGGCGTATTTTTTCTCTCAGCATTACCCCTAGTTTTCCCCTTTTAAAATAAAAAATCAAATAAAAAAAAATTGTAGTCCAATCTCATAATTATTTAAACAAAGCTGAATTTTTGTGAAATCTTTCTTTTGACATTCTTAAAGAGACTGTATAAAGTTCCCATTTTACAGAACATTTTTATGGGTAGAATAGTGTAGGCGAATAGTCGTAATTGTTTTCATGATAATTCTGTTTAAAAAATTGTTCAAAAATGCCAATTAGAATTCGATTCAAAGGCAGATAGACTGGACACACAAAGAAACGAATGGTAGGTCGTTCAAAAATCCTTTTTTTTTACTTTATAATAATCGGCTGTTAAAAAAACCTTAACTTGTTTAATATATTGTGTCCAAACTTGATATAGAATGATTCACTTCATTACTATTATTTTTTTATTCGACCGATTTTGGAATACAATATCTTGGGCACCAGTCATAGCTATCACTGAAAATATTATTGGAAATTTCGAAAAAACAATATTCGCAGTGAATATTAAGATGTCAAAAATAAATATTAGACTTGAATTATTATTCTAGTCAGAAAAAAATTATTATTCCAGAGCAAACTTCAACTTAAAAGTACTTTTAATTTTGCAAATGGTCATAAATTAGGCGTAGTTTATTTTAAATATAAAAATTGATTTTATAAAGTATAAATTAACTTATCATTAAATAAAGAGAATTTATCTATCTATCTAAAGTATAAATTTTATCGGAATAAATTTTTGTTTTCACAAAAATAAATAATTCAAGCCATCAGCCATCAAAATAATTATAACGATTTTACTTTTTAATTTAATAAAGAATTCCAATAAAAGCTGTTTTAACTGGCACCTTACTTAGAATTTCAGATTAATTTTAGAAAGGTATGGTCTGCTTTGGAGGATTCAAGTTAATTTATATTCTCTGTACATATGTAGGTATGTATTTTTTTTACTTTCGATATACATTATAAATGTATGTACATATATCCTATAAATCAAGAAAAATAATCGACCTTAGGATTTTAAGCAAACCTGAAATGGCAATGACAGAGAACACGTAAAAAGTGATTCCCACAATTCTGTTTGCTTGTCTGTACCTCGACCTATAACAAATTTAAAATACATTTTTTTTTTTCAAAATTTTACGTTTTAAAAATATCGGATTTTGATATTCAATGCTCTTCTTTTTAATTTTAAGTCAAACTTTAAAAACCAGAGGCATAATTTGTTTCAATTTTTGTTTTAAAGAAAATTGAAATAACAAAATCTACTTAAACTACACTAAATAGAAATAGGGTTCTTGGAGCAAGACAACGGATTGAATTTAAATTAAAGGAAAGTTATTTTTATAATTTATTAATCTGATTTTTTATTGCTTAAAGAAAGTACAAAATAAAATAAAATAAAATAAAAAATAAATTTATATTTTGTTTTATTTTTATTTTCAAAACTTTGAGTCAAAATATTAATTTTTCTTAACTTAACTTTGTCTGCTAAAACAACTCAATGTAAAAAAGAAATTAAAGTATGAATTTATCGCTTTTACAAAAAGCTCTGTTCCCTTCTTTCTCGCACTTAATTTTGGCTAAATGTCAAATTTGAGGAGTGAGGATGAAATGCTCTCAAAGAGAAAAAAAACTGACAAAATATCAGGAAGGGTTTTCGCACTTATTCAGGCCTCTTTTTAAACGTCAAAAAATATATTCTACTAGTTGCCGTTGTAATAAATCTTAATCAACACTTTAAAGAATCACAACCCCCAAAAATAAAATGTTAACAGAGAATAATAGTATCAGCTTAATTTAAGTTTAAAAATGTAAAAACAAAAAAATCTTTAATATTATGTATTGTATTATGAAGTGTTTTTTCTTCAAAAAGCAATATTAAAAAATAAGAAATACTGAATTGTCAATTCTAAATTTTCTTCTATTTTTTAAAGCCCTTCCACATCTATCCCACTGAGTATTAATACATGTCAAATTGAAAGTGGGAAAGAATTTTATTCTACTGTAAAATTTGTGGGAGAGATATGACTTCATTTTTTGACCACACCCAACAGTTCAATTTAAACTCAATAAAAATGTGATGAAATGTGTGATAGAAGCCTAGTTTCTTTACTTTGAAACTCTGTGCATTTCTGTGAATTTCTACACCAAAGTCTGTCAAAGTTCATATAAAAAAATAAAATAACGTAGAAATTCACAAAAATGGACAGAGTTTTAAAGGGATAGTGTGGAAGGGCTTTAAGAAATAGTTTTACTAGTTGACATACATTTTTTTTTAATTTTTTGATCAGTTAAAAGATTAATAAAATTATACAAAATTTGATTATCTATCAAAACTAAAATAAAAATAAAATTATAACTCTTGGGCAATCCTTCAACTGACAAATTCTGTCATTTGACAGAATTCAACCTGGCATTTGACAACCAGTCCAGAAATAAAGAAATTCCTCAGGCTAAAACTGTTAAAAGCCCTTCCCTTCAAAAAAGTGGGAAACAAATCATGTATAATAGTGTGGAAACAAAATATGACAGCCCATCTTACACAGCATGATATTCCAGCCTACACGATTTGCAATTGACATGTGTTATTACATGAGAACTTAGAAATGGTTCTAATTTTTTTTTGCATTTAAGTCAATATTTTTTAGAAAATTTGCCTTCCTGCTTAAACGGGAAAAAAGACCTATCTCCCATGGGATTTTTTTTTCTTGTGTCGACTCAACCTGCACGCTCTATAGCTTTTTATGACATGTTATGCGAATCCACCTGTTTATTTTTTTAAATGCTAAAGAATTTTCTTATATTATATAAATACAAAATTAATTTTTAAGAAAACAGCTCTAATTGAATTTCTTTTCCATAAATCACGATTGTTTTTTTTTTTTTAATTTTCTCATTAAATATGTCAACAATAGTGAACTATTAACTAACATCTACATACAATGTCTAGCCATGTTTTAACTTTCGGTATATAGATTCAGCTGCATGAAAAATCAATATTTATGTATAACTTCTACACTAGCCGGCTTTTATTTATAAGTATGAGACGTTTATCGTCTGATTCTTTTTCTTGGTCAATTTTTGCCAATTAACGAATATATATTTGCGATATATGTGTATGATCATAGCTATGCAAAATATGAAACTATTAGTCATGCCATAAATGTGCAAATAATATGTTAATTGAAATACAATAACAACAAAACTATGTTCAATACATACAAATATTCTTCCTATATACATAAATTGTATAATGGGTGTATCTATTCTACATATAAAATTGTGAATATATATTTCCTGACATGTTGAGGTTACACACCCTCTAATTCAAGGGTGTAGCTGAGAGGGTTTACCTCAGCGTCAGGGGGCCTCAGACCCCCTAATAAATTTGTATGTTAATATCTATCCGACGAAAAAATCCATTCACAGTTTCCAACACACATAGTATTTTTTGTGATAGTACCTACTTCTATTCGTTTACTTCGAAAAATTTACAATTTTTACTAATTTTATCGTAAAACTTTATTTAAAAATATTTTCTGCAATTGGTTGTTCAAACCTATTCTAAAGTGGTTATGTTCAATGCACCAAGTAGGGCAAGTTTCTTATAGTTATGTATTGAAAAGATATCTTAAAATTAATGAAATGTTCATTGAAGGTATTCAAAATTTCATGAAATTGACAAATTACAGGGATGTCAGTGAATATATGAGGACATATTTAGACAACTGTTGGAATGAGTTTATAATTAATAAGGAGATATCCAACTATTTATACAATGACTAACTGGACAGCTTAGAAAATCTAATAAAAACGACTGTCAGGATTCGATTTTTGCCGTGCGGCAAATCGCCTTCTCAATTCATGTGAGTCGCTGCGCAGCCACAGCATTTATACACAGGTGACTAAATTGGCAACCGATTAAGTTGAAAAACAAACAACAACAAAAAAAAACCGTCGACGCATAGCAAATAGTGTGCTGGGGGTTCAACAAATGACAACCAAATCCTTATCAAAACAAATCTTCAATGAACAGAATCAGATTTAAGTATGTATTTACATATGTTCGTAGTAGTTATGTGAAATGACAAAAGACCTTGTTCAGATTATGACACTTTGACATACATTTACAAATGTAAAAAAAGATGTGTTCGCTTATAGCGAGTTTCATTCAAATTTTAAAGAATGGCTCTCAAAATCAATGAATGAAATTTTTAATATAACTTTTTTCAGTAGTTTGACATGCCTGTCATTTGCTTTTAGACAAAAAACTTTATGAAACCCAAATTATGAACTTCCTCTATAATTATATTTTTTAAATTTAGCACTAGCCGATACAAGTTCACAACAAAATATTTTTCATTTGACAGAAAAAGCTGTGTTGTCAGATCGAATCTCTCACCCCATGAAAGAGCTCTTCTTTCGTGTTGAGAATTGACCTAGAATTGCTCTTTTGCTTGCAATGAAACTCTTAAAATAAGAAAAGGGCACAAAAACTGTATGTTTGAGGTGTGTTCAGCTGGAGTCAACAAGGTCGTTGCTAAACTATTCGCATGTTAAAAAGTGCAACAAAAACTTATCCCTTGTGAGCTTAACCAAGAGATGAGTCGCTAATCCCCGATATGGTTTTCTTTTATCAATTCTCTCCGGGATTCGACACAAAGAAAAAAACACACACCTTATAACTTAAAACATTTTGTTGAACTATTTTAAAATAACAACATTGGGAAGAAGTTTATAAAGCTCATATTTTAACATCGCGCAGTTTAAAATTTTGCGCCATTGTGTTGAAATACCGTTATACCTATACGAGTAAATGATTTCTGCATTTGGCTACCTATCTCTTCAAAGTATTTTCCTGGATACGGCCTTGTTTTACACTTACACTTAAAATCCTGAATGGAATGTTCTAGAACACCGGCCAACAACAACACATTGCATCCACTCTTATATTATATTCAAGGTCAAGGGGAATAATCGATTTTTATAACCTATGCAATAAAAAAAAAATAATTGTGCCTTACCTATATTTGTTTAAGATATGACATAATGCTTAAAAGGGACTTTTTAAAGACAGAAAATAAGAAGTCTTTACAAATAGACTTACATACCTGAATTTTACCACCATCCCGCCTTACTGATGAAGTTTGATACTCATAATCAACTTCGATGTAATTTTCATCGATTTGTACATTCGGTGACAGAACTTCTAAATTTGATGCACTCATTTTAAAAATGGATTGATTGATGATTTTTATTTAAGTAAATATTAAAACTTAATTCAGCTTTTGTTATAAAAATAACTAAACAGTCTTTAGGATTTCACAAAAATGTTTTTTCTTTATAGATTGAGTCCTTTTGTTGTTCTTTGCGACACTCACAAGTTTTTTTTTTCTTCGCAAATAAAATTTATTATTAAATCTCTTTGATGGATAACAATAATCAAATTAAATTATAAACCAGTTTAGTTTTTCTTTTGCTGGGATGATTGATTGACGAATTTCTTTGATCTTGATTCTTGAAAGAAGCAAAAAATTAAAACTCGTTGATGAAAGAAAAAATTATAAAATGCAGTTCGAGTTGCAGTCGATGGGAACAGCCTATGAAATCGATCTTAACCACTTGAGCTATCTCAAACTTATGAGCTTTTCTCTCGAATTGCCGGATCTATTTATTCCTACTCTTAACTGAGGGCGCATGTCTTATAATTTTACATTATGTATATGGAATCAGCTGAGTGAAGTGATGTGTTGTGTTATTTTGTTGTTTGATGGTGGTTGATGAGGCTAAATAAGGCACGGGCAATTTAAATAGAATAAGTCTTCCATCAAAATTAAGAACTTGTTTGTGGAAAATAATAAAATTATGGACAATGGACATCTGCCTGCATCTTTTGCTCAAGAGTAGAATCATTTCTGTATGGATCTTTGTTGTTGTTGCTTTTTAAAGTGAAATATAAAAGAAGCATAAATTATATATTTTGTTTGTTTTGATCTTTGTTTGCACTATTTCGAATATTTTTTTTTTTTTAATTTTCCATTAAATTGTTATCACTTTATCATCCATCGTCTTTTCTTATAATAACTGTTGATTCGATGTTATTTTCAAATAATGTTTAAACAGGGTGTTTTTTTTTAACTAAATCAAAAGATTTTGTTCGTTGTTTCTGAGAGGATGAATTCTAATGGTTTGTTTTTACTTGCTCCTTGAGTGATTATATTGTGGTTGTGTGTATAGTAAAAATATGTAAAATGAAATGAACTGTTCAGAACGGATTTTTTTGCACATTTTCTAGTAATTCAAATTACTAAAGGAGATTTGCTCAAATATTTAAGTCCTATATTCTTATTTTTGATGGTTGTACCTATAGTGAGCGCAATGAGAGGGAGTCCTTAGTTGATGCTTATGGTAACAATCTGCGTGTAATGTTGAATATCTTATGTGGCTATCGTAATGGATTACAGGTGTGTGAGTGTCATATAAATGCACAGAGCTTTCCACCCAAACTAGATGAATTTAGGTTTTTATTTGAAGGTTCGAATGTTTATGTTGTTTGTATTTCTGAGACGTGGTTTTCGTCTGATGTAAGTAATGCCATATGTGTTACTTGGATGGTTTTAGGTGTTTTATATCAGATAGAATAGAGTGCGTCGGGGGAGGGGTTGCTGTTTATGTGCGATCATAGTTAAGCTGTTGGTTATTACGTAAGTCTCCACCTGGTAGTGAAATTGAGTATATGTACTTTCAATCAAAAAATTTAATGTCACCTCTCTGAGACTATTAAAATTGTTTTTGCACTGAAAAATTTAAAAATTCGGAAACTCCGAGTGGGGACAATGTTTTTGGAAACAACAGAGTATCATCTTACTTATAATAGAATTCTCTGTATGTTATAAATGAAAATACCAATGAGAGTAAAAAGGAAAAAAAAAAAATCAAAAACCAACGAAAATAGATGAAAAAATATATATTGTTCAAAAATTCACCTAGTCAAGAAAGAAGCTTAAAACAAACACGGGCCTTTTAATTTTGTATTTGCTTCTTGGAACTATAAAATTTATTTCTAGAAGACATCATCCTGATTTTAGGTGATTTTTTTATCCGACGCGACGTCTATTTTTCATTTTTTGTTTTTGAAATGTTTTTATCTTAAGTTTTAGGTTTTCTAGAATTTTCTTTTATATGTGTATGACTTTCTTGTATTTGTAAGATCTATCGATCGAAACAAAAAAACTCTATCAAAGCCAAATTTTTGTAGGACTAAAGACCGTTAAAAGTTATTTTGAATCAATAATTCAACAAGTTCAAATAAAATAGTGCTAAATCTTCTACTTGGCTGATGTATTTCAGTAGATAGTATATAGAATTTGTATTATTAAAAAAACCTTCTTAAAAAACTCTATCATTGTTCGTTTAGAAAATAGAATCTAGAATCTTCAATATAATTGAATCCTACTTTTGTGAGCTTCAGGTCTTTTTTGTTTGAATTTGACCTGAAGACTACAAAAGTAGGTTTCAATAATATTGAAATTAAAAAGGAATTATTATTCTAAAATCTTCATTTACCCTAAACCCTACTGAAATTCAAATAAAAAAAAAACACGTATTTAAAAAAATTTAAATAAAGTTTCCTTTCACGCATGATATTTCTTTTATCACTAAAACTTACCGTATAAGTTTAAAAATACCCAAAAACCGTCCTTTAAAGCGTGGCAACCCTATACCTTGACCATTTTTCGCCAGGAAACCCATATGCAAAATGTTAGTTTAGACACTACCTAAAAAACTGTATGCTCCTTATCTGGTAACTTGATAAGGGTAGGTCGTTCTATGGTGGGATCTTCTACTGCAAGGTTTATTTTTTTTAAAACCAAAAACTCACCCTGACAACCAAATTCTGTATTTTTTTAGACCTAGGGTCGTCCCCTGAAGTAGATCAGTTTTTTGCTGTGACGAGTTGTGGTAACGACTAAACTGCTATAGTGTCATTATTTATGAGGCAATTATTTTGTTGTAGATTCGCGCTTACTGCAGGTACATAATCGGTCTTATCACAGGCCCCGTCGTAATAGATTCATACTACGAATCTAAAAAATAGTATCATGTCACCGTCATCCTATAAAAAATATGGACATGAATTTGTGGGCTATCGATACCACTTTTCACAAATTCGGAATTCGTTTGGAAATAATTCTGTTAGGACGGCAGTTATAATACTTTTTTTTTCGTGATTCGATAGTACGAATCTATTACGACGGGACCTGTGATAAGGCCGAATATGTAATTGCTTATTTTTGAAATAGAAATTAAAAGAAAAATTTAATTATAATAAACAGAAATAGAAAGGGGACACGCTTGAAGTTATTTTAATTCATTTTTAAAACTAACTTAAAGCAAATTTTATGTTTTAAGTACAGAACTTCTTGTTTCCCGCGTTGAATGTCAACAACACTATTTAAAGCCCTATTGTATTTTTTGAAAACCGAAAAACCCAGGTTTTTTATTAACAATTCTTTGAGTTGTCAAGAAAACCTGGGTCTACCCTGGGTTAAGTTCAACGAACGAAACTACAGTTTCTGACATGCCGTTATCGATTCTGTCAGAAACACCTATAATATGGAATTTACTTTTTTTTCATTTCACGGTCTCAAATTCCACATAAATTAATGTGAAGTGATGTTTTTTTATTTAAATGCATTATCGTAGAATACTTTAAAATTTATATTTCATAACATTTTGCTATAAGCAAAATATGGAATATGAGACACAGCTTACAGCTGTGAAATGAACAAAAATTGCACTGCTTATTAAAGGTGTTTTTAGAGGATTTAACGCAGCAAGGCACGAAGTTATATATTTCTTTTTCAATGAAATATAGCCTAGTTCCTTTACTTTGAAACTGAGTGCATTTCTGTGAATTTCTACACCAAAGTCTGTCAAAGTTCATAAAAAAAAAGAAATTCACACAAATGCACAGAGTTTTAAAGTAAAGGAACACACCTTTTATTTACTTTTGTGACACTTTTTTATTTAAGCTTCTTTATTATTCTGACGATTTAAAATCTAAACACACATTCCTCAAAAAAAACCGCTAAAAATGGCGCCCCAGGATTTATCTGTCTGTGTATTTTACACTATTATGAAAAAATCCTCACTTTTTTATAAGGCTTGCTCACTTTTTGAGCGAGAAAAATTTCTGTGATCTCATTTTTCTGACGCGCCAAATCTTTCTGAAAGTTTTCTATTGGCATTCAGAATGGCAATTCTTCTAATCAAGCGATGATGAAATAGTATACAATTGGATCTGTTTGTGTGTTTTATTGGCAATCGGGATCGAATAGTTCATTCGAAATGCTAATCGAAAAGGCCATAGAGAAGTTTGTTCGTAATTTAATTTTTTCAAATAATTTAGATGTCAGATCCGCTAGAACTGACGTTGACGTACTTCGGTAACCTAACTTAACATTGACCGGGTTCGAACGATAGGTCGTTAGCGTATCTAAGATAGTTTTACATCGTATGTTTTCGAACTACCATAACCGGATTGGATAGGTTTATTTTTAATTTTTTGGACAGGTACCTACTGGATAGCCTAAGGATATGTTCTCAAAGATAAGGATTTACTTCTGTGGCAATAAGACAGAGTAGCTTATGTCGACATAAGCGATTTTTCGATTGTCAGTAGTCCACAGCATGAGAGCTACATATACCTTTCTGTCCAACCCCCATTTTGAAATCATTACCCGTTGAAAAGCATTCTTTTAATTCTTAAAAAAAATTTACATTAATTGCTATTGCAGATTTTAGACAAAAATGCGTTTTTCTCGACAACTGTTTTTTTTTAACATAAGCTACTCTGTTCTACTGCCACAGACTTAATTTTTTTCTAGTAATAGATCAATATACTTCTTCAGAGCTAATAAATCTGACTTCCATTAGATTGCAGCATTATTACATTATATCAATCCCAGAATCAAGACCCCACATTAAGCATTGAATTAAAGAATCCAAAACTTTCCAGTTGATGCTTGACCATATTCAATTTTTCTTACTTAACCAGGTTCAAAATGCATATAGGTATACATAGTGTTGTTTGATTGGTTTTTGTTTGTCTTTTGTCAGTGATTTTCCATTGATGGAACAATAAAATTATTATATGTACTGAACATATTCAAGAGGAAAATTTTGCGAGTCTGCCTGCATATTGCCGTGACCACTTGCATTATAGTTCAAGTTGTTTATGTTACATATAAAATGTTCTCTAAGTCGGTCTATATATCTACACAATATGCGCATTGAGCCATTCTGTCAATTGAACATTCTTATTACTCTAACGATATGATGCGTAAGAAGTGGAAAATTCCTTCTGGAATTTTTAACTGTCTTTCCACTTAAAAAATAAAAATAATAAAAAAAAACAGCAAAGTTTGCGCCTCAATTATAATCATTTTGGCATAATAAAAGACATAATTTGCAAGCCGGCTTCTGCCGGTGCTGTCTGTCGTCTGAAAATTCTACATCATGCACAAGGTTATTAACGCCAGATTCAGTCTGTTATGATGAAGATGATGCGTGCAACTGGGGTGATTGTCAATCTACTAACGAAATGGGTCTCATGATAGGATCATGTTTCATTGAATATTTAGTTTGAGTAGGTAGTGGATTCAAAATATTTACTTTATCATATCTATGTACCTATTAACTCACTTTTTTGTTATATAAAGATTTTTTTGTTTAATCTAAAAAAAAGTATATGTATTATTATTGATTAAAAAGATCTCCTGTATATTTTTTTTTTTGTTAAAATCGGCTAAGCCGTTAACAAGAAAATCGAAAATAAAAAAAAAATAAAAACGGCAGGCTTTCTTCTCGTAGTCTTCAACTTCTGTCTTTCTGGTCTTAGGTTCCTCTATTGTGGTCTTTCAAATTTTACCACCGGCTTAACAACTGTTTAAAACCGATTTATCAACATCAACTACTTCAACTGGCTATTAACGGTTTTTTACTGGTTCATTGGGATTAGAGCCAGACATTTTTTCGCTTTGAAATTTCTTCGCAAAAAAAATTAATTTGTTAGAACAGTTGTTCAAATACAGAGTGGGTACATTTTAAACGTCAAACAAAGCTTAACACCAAACTCTAGTTCTTTCTTTTTTTTAAAGTCAAGTCTTATTTTAGTAATTATACTTCTTAAGACCGCACAGCCTGTCCAAAATGTTCTTTCACTTTTGTAATATTATTATTCAAACTCTAGTCTTTTTAAGTTTCAAAAAAGTCAATAGAAACGAAAATGTGGTCAAGTGTATGTATACGTACATACAACTATAAAGGATATGGGTTTCGCTTTAAAATAAAAAACTTTCGGTTTTTGGGCCTTAAATTAAAATTTGTCGCTAGTCTACAAAACTGAAAATTTTGTCCAAAATCATTAACATTCGAGCTTTGTTGACATTTTGGCATGCCCCCGTAAATGGCCTCCGTGGCGCAATTGGCTAGCGCGTTCGGCTGTTAACCGAAAGGTTGGTGGTTCGAGCCCACCCGGGGGCGGTAATTTTTTATTTATATTAAAAATCTGCAACATTTGTAGCTTATTTCGCTATTCATAAAGAGAAGGGATGATTCTTTGCGGGACAATTTATTCTTGAAAATATACCCTCCAGTATTATTAATAAATATTTATTTCTTTTATTTTTCTGCCGATTTTTAATCAACAATTCTGACTCTAAAATTTTTTTTCTTTACGATAGTAGTATAAAACTCAAAATTCTTTCAGAAGCAGTATTAGAAACAAGCAAAGAAAAAACAACATCAAATAATTTTTCACCAGAAAATTATAGAAAAGGAGCGCTTTTTTATTATATAACTTAACTTGTATTTTTAATTGAAGGCAAAGAAGGAATTAATGAATTTTCGTATTCTGCTATCCGTCGGAGGAAAACGAATGTTTTAAAAAAGATATAAATTGCGATAAAAATAAAATTTTAATGATTATATTCTGTCAAGAACTTCAAAAATAATTATTTATAGAACTTTAAACTCGAGAGATTGAAGAGTTTAAAGGATAATAATCTGTAACAAATTAACTGAATCATTTACGTGGATCAAAAAAATCGAGTCGGATAACAGAATAGGACTGTAAAACAAATACCTAGTTTTTGTACACGTGTAAAAAAAAAAAAAAAAAAAAAATAAATAAATAATAAATAAAATAAATTTATTTATGTATATATAAATTTTAATAGATAATCAGCCTAATTATAATCAGCCCGAACAACATTCCACCCGTTAGATTTGATATTTCACTTTTCGCTTATTGTGAGCTTCATCCGAAATTTTGTGTTAAAAAAATTCCCCTTATTGTGAACAACATTCATTTCGGGCGGAATGTAATATTATTGACAGCCTAAATGATCACTTATTTTTAATAGGCGAACGAAATTTCGTTCCGGCGAAACTCACAATAGCTTTTAAAATTCCCGGGGAACAAAAAATTTAAAGGTGAAATATTTGTCGGGTGAAACTCACAATAAGGCTGAATAGTTTCGTTCCTTTTTCGGTTTTCAAAGAAAACCCGAGGGCTGTAAGTTGTATTGCCAACATTCAAACCAAGAAGTTTTAAAAATGAATTAAGACAACTTTAAGCTTTTCCCTTTGCGTATTCTTTCAATTTTTATTTCAAAAACAAGCGTTTACCTGCAGCACACGAATACACAAAATAAATATTTGCCTCACAAGTCATGACACTTTGGTAGTTTATTCTTAACCTCAACTCACCACAGCAAAAGGTCTACTTCAGGACCACCCCAGGTTTCAAAAAACAGAATTTAATTGTCGCGGTGAGTTGGTTTTTCAAAAACGCTTTAAGGCGACCCCAGAGTGACTTCTGGTTCCAATGAACAAACCGCATTTTTTAACATTTATTTGAGTAAATTCTTGGGTTGGATTCCCAGCTTATGCCACCTTTAAAAAGGGCTACTGTCTCTTGCGAGAAATTGACAAATCCTCCAATCCTCCAGTCTTGCGAGGAATTGACAAATCCTCCAAGAGTATCTCAGATTATCTCTTGTCAAAAAAATATACTTCTCAGCTTAGCCGTTCATATTCGGTCCCCTTTATTCCTGCCAATAACACGCACTCAGGAATGATTGAGAGTTGTAAGTCACTAGGGTGTGCTTCTACAGGAGTTGTCTCGCCACCCAATTTTTTTTTATTTTCATTTGAGTAAATTAGCCCTTTCAGAGTTTAAAAAGTTAAATGGAGAGACTTTAATTCTTCTAACAAAAAGGTCTGTTCAGATAACCGGCAACAGAATTATACAAATAAGATGAATTAACTGAAAGTAATTACTAATAGTTCTGAATCTCCATTAAATTAAAAAGTTGCAAAATCTAAAAAATAAAATAAAATTAATTAATAGAAGAAACGCATTTTTTGGAGTTGAGGTCATTTGAACTTATAAATTGAAATATATTCAATCGCTCCACTAGAAGTAGTTTTCGAATTATATTCATCTACGTTATAAGAAAAGGAAGAAAACTACAATTTTGGATAGAGTAGAACCATGTTCCTCCTTTTATTACATTTTTATTTCACCCTCTTGCTTTTAATTTAGAAATTGACATCAAGAAACGTTTTGTTACTTTAACACTTAACTGTGCTATTTTTTAATAAATTGTATTTGTTTTCTGATTTTTTTTAAATAATATAAATCTTAGAAAATAAGAAATTCGTTAAAATTATACTTGACATAAAATGAATGAACAAGAAACCGACACACGAGTTTGTCTTTTACCATTTGAACATTACACCAACTTAAATTAAAATTAAAAAAAAACACCTAGTTTCCAACATTCCATTGAACAAAAAATCTATTTAACAAGTGGAGTAACTTCCTGGTCGTTTAGATTAGGACTGGCTATGTCATTACTTATCAATTGAGGGGCTTTAGCAAAATCATTTACTCCTAGGCTAGGTAATTGAGGATGTGGATCAAGTACGTCAAAAGGAATACTGTTGTCTGTTGGTATCGTTGGTATCTCCTGTCGTATTTGAGATGGGGTTTTAAGATAATTAATTGGAACTAGCCCTGATGTTTGACCATCTATGGATGCAAGACCCCAACCGGTACTCAAGAGATGGTGGGTATTTTGAATTTCTTTGGGTGCAACTAGAATACGTTGTCCTGCTTGGAATGATAATTCAGATGGATTTCTCGCTTGGAAATCATAAGAGGCGGATGCTTCAAGGGGATTAACCCATTTTTCCGGATTGCGAGCTAGAAAAAATATTTTAAAAAAATATAACAGTTTTTAAATGAATTTGCATACGAAATTAAAACAAAAATTATAAGATTAAAATTATATTAACGAATGACACTTGCTTTGGCTTGCCTCGTTTTTGACGGAGGAAAATTTGTGCCTTAGGTGAAGACCTAGCGTTTAGAAATATTATGGAAATCAAAGCTAGTGCACTACAAAAATTAAAAAAACAGTTACCGTATAATCATATTTACATTTATAGGCCTACTAAGCAATGATGGAATGTGCTATTTATTGAAAAATGTATTAAAAGTGCTTTTATGGGAATGAATAAGCATGTTAATTATAGTGATTTGTGTTTGTCAATGATAAAATATATGTATATGTGACCCATCCTGACAAAATATATGTGACTTATTCTGAAACAACAACTTATCCAAAAAAAAAACAGGTTAATGCAGACAAAATATTATATTGGGTTTAAATATTGAAAACAATCCAAGTAGGTACATTATACAAGCTTTTTTTTGTCTCATAAAATTAATAATAGCTCCAAAAAATTTATTTCATTTCGAGTTCATGCATAACTCAGGCGTTTAAGAGGTGAAGCACTACTACATTCATAGTTAAGTTTTTAATTCTTCATGTTGTTTCACAGTTTCAAGAACAAAAAATTAAAGCTTATTTTATTTGACCCTCACTAATTTTAAAACCAAACAAAAACCGATGTACACTTCATAATCGTACTTCAAAGTACGTTAAAACATTCATAGTAATGATTGCTCAGAATCAATTCAACAAAAATCTTATCATGAAGCTTATCACAGATTAACTCATAAACATTATGTATAAAAACTAAAAGCTAATATAGATAGGAAAAACGACACAATAAGATAACAAGCAAGCCAACAACAAAACAAAGGAAACTTTTACTTACTTTCTTCGAGAGCAGTCTCTGAAACGGTCCCTATTAGCTTCATTATCAGATATGGCGCCGTAAATATAAAACTAATGAATGCTAATACTGGCCAAGGAGATGCTCCTTTACGTGGCAAGGCTGGCCCTGGGTTTGTTGTCGATTGTTTTATTGCAGCAGCAAAGGCTTCTCTAAAAGCCAACGACGAGGGATCTAGATTTGATATTCTTAACCAATAGAGTAGTCTGAAATAATTGAGAATCTGTATAAAAAGCCAAGATTTAAGAAATAGTGATGACACTTACTTTCTGTAAATCCAATTTATTCCTCGGAATATGGCGAATGTTTGCCAAAACTGAGCAAACACTGTTCTCAGTCGTCCAAAGTTAGCTGCTACTCCTAAAATAGCCCGAAATGAGCTAGTTAAAGCGAAAAATGTCGAGTCCAACATTTGAGCTATGTTTCCAATGGCCGATACTAGAGATTCTATGCTCTGAAATGCCGGACGTGAACTGTTTTCAGCTAATTGAATGAATTTTTGTTCTGGGTCAGCAGGATTCATTCCAAATCTTCCATATGATCCACCGTAACCCCCAAAAGCACCACCACCCCCGCCAAAGGTATTTCCACCGAATGTGTTAAATCCCCCACCATACCCTGCATAGCCACCTCCAGTACCAATGTAGGGATTACTCATATAACCGAAAGAGTTTTGTTGTAAATATCCTCCTGGTGCATGTCCAGCGAATGGAGATCTCATCGGTGGCGGTGGAATCGATGGTGGTAATTGTGGTCCCAGAGCTCTAACGTTTCCAAAAGGAGTGCGCATGATACCTCCTGACGACGTGACACCACCACCAGCTGTAATAACTGGCTCATTTAGGACAGCACTTCGAAAGTTTTCCGCATTTTCACCCATCTTTGTATTATTTTTGCGTTTGAACTTTTTTATGTGATGTATTTTCTTTAATAACACATTGATAAGCTTTATCTTGTTACCGATCAGGAATTTAATATGGTTGAAGAAATGTATTTATAAATTAATGTGATACTTGAGAGAGATCTTTATTAAATTCAACAGCAAAATTTCACTTGTTTTTTTTCACTCTTTCTGCGAATTATCTGCTACTTTGGGGGTCGGCCGTTTTTCTTCATACGATTTTAATAAAAAAATCTGTTTGATTTCTTTTGATTTTTGACATTTTTTCATAGGGTGTGTTTTAAAATATTCGTCACAGAAAAAGTTTAAGTTTACAACTAGATATTTTTTTTTCGCACAAGCCATATTTATTTTACAGCTTTTAGAAGACTGCAATTTTTAATTAAAAGAGAGACTGTTCTTAGACGTTTGCGATTTTTAAGCGCCGTTTCTCTTTTGGTCTTCTTTCGGTTGCAAGGATGCTTTTAAACACTGCGATATTTAATGGTTGCAATTTTTGTTAAATGAAAAGGAAACATATCTGCACACTCTTCACTCTGCTTATGTCTCAAAAAAACACGAACACACGTTCCCTCACACCAACGCGAATTTTCGGTGGCGACGACGCCACCTAAAATTCGCGTCGGTGTGGGGGAACCTTTAAGGCTCTCCCAAACCAACGCGAAACATTCGTCGACGACAGATTTTTGTTGTTGTTTAGCGTTGTGTATTTGTCATATTTTGTGTTATTGTGAATGATTCGCTACGATTTCGCGTTGGTTTGGGAGAGCCTTTACTCTGCAATTTTTCAACCTAAGCAACTTTGTTCATGCCCACTCCTACGTAGTTAAAAATCGCAGGCGGTAATTGTTTCGTTTAAAAGCCTTCTTTGATAAAGCTTAGTTCGCAGTTCGGGAAAAATTTTCTTTCTTATACAATTTTTTTCCCAGGACAAATTTTGTCTCGGATTTTTCTTGAGCAGTACGCAATACTGCCATTTTTCTTCAGGTGATACAGCGATCAAATGGTGCTTGCTGCGTTCAAGAAAAGTCGCGTAACTGAACGCAGCTGTGAAACGTGAACGCAATTCACATATCGCGTTGATGTGTGCCCCTCCATTGATTTACGTGTGTGGCATCCACATTGTTATCGCGATCGCCACCGCCATCGCGTAGGTTTGCGCGTAGCTCTCCGGGCCAAAAAGTGAAAATTATTTCGAAAAATAAACCGAGTATAAGCTTACCCTAGACACAAAAATCAAAATATTCACTGAACGGACTGCATTTCGTTTTGACATCAACTGCCACTGGACTAGTTCCTTTTGACATTTCGTGTTGACGTATACCACATGTTTTGATTTTTTTCGCAAAACGTAATAACAATTTTTTCAAGCTTTTCTTTACTTTTCTACAAACAAAAACAATTATTTAAACATGGTAACCATACACATTCACTAATCTAAGCAAAATATTAAAATATTAAAACATACAAATTTATAGGGTAAAGGAAAGAAGGCATTTATTGATCGAAAGAAGGCCGTTACCTTTCACTTAGTGCATAGAAGTCAACACGATCCACTGGTTGCCGATGAGAATGCTCCTCAGCGTGTTCTCCTCGAAGCAACACCGGCTAACAAACAACAAGAAGTCGATCCCCAGAAACGCCAAGAAGAACAAAAGAAATTTGGCATTCAATTCGATGACGACTACGACTATTTGCAGCATCTAAAGAAACCAGGACAAGAAATTGTCTGGGAATATGTCGAGAATCCAAATCAGGTAAAAAAGAACAAGAATGCTGAGCCTAAACTGCAACTGCCAAGCTCTGTGTTTGCCAGTGAGTTCGAAGAGGAAGAAGGTATGTTGAATAAAGCCGCTCCACGTCCTGGACCCCGTCCAGACCTCGACCCAGATGTAGTAGCTGCGCTGGATGATGATTTCGATTTCAACAATGAAGACAATCAAATGGATGATGATTTTGTTATTCAAGCCATGTGTGATGAAGGAGATGATGATGATGATGACGATGACGAAGACTACTACGATGAAGACGACGAGGAAGACATTGATTCGGATAATTTAATGTCCAGTGGAGACGAGGAGGCAGAATTGAGAGATCGCTTGGCGCCCCTGATGCGTGAACGTCGCTTCGATGACGAAGAAACCAAATCTCGTTTTACCGAATATTCAATGTCGAGCAGCGTCATTCGTCGTAATGAACAGTTGACTCTATTGGATGATAGGTTCGACAAATTCTATGCCAGTTACGATGATCCTGAAATGGGTCCACTTGACATGGAAGAAATCGAAGGCACCTGGGGCCAAAAACATCCCTATGTGCTGGGTTGCTACAAACTCATGAAGAAATCCAAATTGGTCGATGACTACAGCAAGGACTGGGATAAGGAACGTTTAGAGAAATACAGAAATGTCGCTGATGACAACGATGACGACGACATGGTGGAACTCGAAGTTGAAGATCCCAAAGAAAAGAAATGGGATTGTGAGAGTATTCTGTCGACTTACTCGAACATCTACAATCATCCAAAACTCATCGATGAACCTCGGAGGAGTAGGAAAATTGAAATTGATCCAAAGACAGGACTACCTGTTAATACCCTCCGAGGGGGTGATAATGACAAACTGACAGCAAAAGCCTTGGCTAAGTTGGATAGCGATGATTTGCCAAGTGGTGGACCCAAATCTCTTTGCGCCAAATCTGTACTCTCCACATTGAGTGTTCTCTCGATTAGACCTAAAGACGAGACACCAGAGGAGAAAAAAGAACGTAAAAGGCTGCTTAAAGAATACAGAATGGAGAGGCGTATAGAACGAAAGGCAAATGCTGAGGCTTTCAAGGAAGAAAAGAAAAGGCAAACTCATATCAAAATTAACAACCAGAATAATCTCCAAGGAAAGAGGATACTTTAGAGAAAAATCCTGCTAGAGTTTTTATTCTGCATTTTGAGTTTCTAAATTTCTTAATTTTAAGTCCTTAAGTCCTTTTTGTAGCATTAACGATTTCTTGAAATAAACATACAAAACTATCTAAATAATTAGTATTATAGTAGTATTATAATTTCCCACGCACGCGTGGGTTTCAAAATAGTTCCGGTTTTAGCATGAACAACTTTTTATTGTGTGATAGATAGATTTTAAGGGCGTGAAATAGGGAAGGATTTTTCTTCATCCTGTAGTGGCGGTGCACATAAAGCGCACTTAGCCAACAATTTGTATATCTGTTTGTCGTGAATATAGTTTGAAAACAATTATTCCAAAAAATCAACCTAAGAAAAACTGTTGGTGAATAATAAATAAATCAATCAATTGACAAAAAAGGATAACTTTAACTCTCCAAATTTGGCGTAAAAGGAATGGATAACTTCTCAATAAACATGCTTACATTTCATATAGAACTTTTATTATATTTTTTTCATATTCGATTGATATTTAGGAGTAGAACAATAGAAAAATTTAGTCAAAAGGGACATGATTAATCAAGGACAAACGACAGGAAATTCAATCAGCTACACTTTTTCACAACTTATCCATTCCATGTCGCTCTAATCGGCGATGCGTCATTCTGAACACATCCCGAGCAGCTGTATTTTTTATTTGGGTTTCTTGTTGTAGTTGTATTTTGTAGCTAGCGGCAAATGTCATTTATCTGCGAACCGAAGAAGTGGGCGAGAGAAAAGTGTAAAAATCTCTATAAATAAAAATAAATAAATAGATTTGAACTTGTTAACTTTTGTTTTAATCATTCAACGGACAAGATAACATTCCAAAAAAATAAGGTTTTTTTTCATTTATTAAACACAACTCCATATCAATGGAAAGAAACCATGAAATCTATTCTCTGCGAGAATGGGCTCCCCTGACGGAAATAATTGAAAAAATCCCCCATCGCATACAAAAGGGTTTGTTTCCTGTCGATTTGGGAATCACTTGTGTTGATGTTGTTCCAGAATTCATTGCACTTGGTAGCGATGCTGGAATTATCTTTTGGTATAATCGATTTAATGGGGAAGTGCAAAAACTTCGTTCGGAGGTAAGTAACGCTTGATTGGTCAACATATTAGGCAAATAACATTTTTTTTTAACTAGAAAACTGGTTTTTTGTTTTTGTTTTTTAGGTATCGTCTCCGATAACATGTGTAAAGATTGTTTCCTCTGTGGAATACATGGTAGCAGCTGGCAATGCTAGCGGCCAAGTGAGTGTCTTTCAGATTCAGAAGGAATTACCGGCAGATTTAGATTTGGTGGCTCCTTTCACTAAAGCTAAACCCGTCGAACGTTATACAATTCGTGATTTGCACAATTGCACAATCACTTGCTGTGAATGGTCTAAGAATGGAATGAAACTTTATTCGGGAAATAAGCAGGGAGTCATTGTTCTTACTGAATTTGATTATCAAAATGTAAGTTAGCCACTAATTGTGATTGTAACATCTCGAAATTAATCATACGTGTTTTTAGCACTTAAGTAAATCAGTGGAGATCCTTAATGAATCTTATGAAATAGTACAACTCAGTATCTATCAATCATACTTACTCGTATCAACTCTCTACCGATCGATAATTTGTCAAAGAAACCCCAAAACAAATCAATGGCAACTGTCACAAGTTGGAAAGAAAGACCGTAAGACCTTGGCCGATATTGGTGGAACAATATTAAAAAAAGACTCAACCAGCATACAATTGATATGTGGCAGACCCGGCTTGAGACTCTGGTTAGCCGATGCCGATGGAAACGTAGAGAAAACTCTTTTGTTTAGAGATGCATTAAGTAAAGTGAATGCAGCATGGGAAATTCCTATTTTAAATCCATGCCGTAGTGTAACAAGTTCAATAACGAATTTTCGATCGATTGATGTTTATCTTAACAAATATGTCGTGACTCACGATGAGACAATGTTGTATGTTTTGAATTTAGACCAGTTGAAGGTGGAAGCTGTTGCTACTGGATTTAGGAAGATTGTTGACTTTTGCATAAGCAATAAGGAAATATTCGTATTGGAGGGTCCAAGGAGTTTATTGAGATTGGCTCCATGTCCAGAACCGCCAAGTAAAACAGGTAATAAATTGTCTCAAATAAAATATACAATAATTTTAAGATATTAGGTCCGATCCATTACTTTTTTGCACTGAATCAAATTTTGAAGTGTGCTATTCTCTCAAAAAATGTATAAGCAACTCATCAGACTGGTTTTCTTAAGTATCGCTGTACCGATACGCGATACGATGAAAAAAAATTACTTGAACAAGCTGATAATTTCCGAAAGGGAGATACTCCATACATATCTGCACGATAACGACATACATAACTACATAATAGCCTAGTTCCTTTACTTTCTTACTAATTTCTACACAAACTTCTGTCAAAGTTCTTATAAAAAAAAAATGTATAAAAATTCACACAAATGCACAGATTTTCAAAGTTAAGGAACACACAAAATATGAAGGAATATTTCACCAATAAAGATTTAACAAAGCTAACATAATCCAACAGCGAGCAATATCAAATAGATTATAAATTAATTAAAACACAAATTTAACACAGAACAAAATTCTTATTTCAAGTCTAAGCTTTTTTCATACATTTAACCTAAAAAGGAACCCTTACAAAAATAACCCTTGTCTAAAATATACAACCATGAAAAAACCATGCTTATTAACTTTAGACATGCTAAGGAAAAAGAACAAAAAATACCACACCCTAGAAAATGTCAAAAACGCATTTCATTTCTTATTTTGTAATAATCCAAAGCTAACAAAAGAAAAAAGAAATTAATTTGTAAGATGCTTAAATTCGTTGAAGGAATTAAACCACTTTTTATGTCAAGGTATTCGAGATAAGCATTAAATAGTAGTCTTATCAGAAGGAAAAACACAATTAACGAATATTGATTTTATTTTTTGTTTAGGTTTAAAAACCTTTTTGTTTTATCTAGATTTTCAATAAAACTTATTTATAATTTTCGGTCTCAATTTTATGAAGCTTGGTATTACACTAGATGTTTGTCAGCATATTTCACAACATTTATTGTTGCATGGACAATATTCTTTATTCTAAATTATTCGAACTTCAATATACTCTTGTCTCTGTGGAGTTCATAAATTTATTTTTTTTTGTAATTATCTACCTTTACTTATACTGATGAATGTTTGTGCTTTCTATTTTCTATCAATTTCAGCCAAAATAATCTTCAATCCACTTCTTCCTCCACCCGTTCCTATACTAGGTGCATCTCTTTTTGAATCTCCAATTGAATATGAAGCTGAAGATGAAGCCGTAATTAATGCAGAAGAATGCTTCGAATTGCCACCAATCGAAGAAATTAACTTGGATATTCCTATTGAATTGGCTGTCGAGTCACCGCGTGCCGAACAATCTCGTCGCATGGAAATCTTAAGTCAAATTGGTGAAACAGAATTCGAAGAATCCATACTCCATCATCGAGGAGTAAATAATTCAAAAAAAGAGGAACGACCGAAGAAGAAAAAGAAACAAAAATCCGAAGTAGGAGGAATAGTTGAGATAGGTCAAGCTATAGCTGAAAATCCAGAGAAACCGGAAAAACCTAAAACATTGGAATTCACAGCAAAACCAACTGTAATGGATGCCAGTTTTTGCACAGACCCAAGGTGAGCCGTCTCAATTGAAGGAGAATGGTTCTTTTTTTTAATAAACAAAAAGGCTTAATTATATATTTTTCGTATCTTCAAGTTCTTCTTCTTCTTGCATTCCTTCCTCTTCGAAGCCATATTCCTCTTTACCAACATCCATTAGAAATTTCCTTCCCGAAGCCCTAACACCCAATTCTCTGCAGCAAGCAATCGAAGTTAAAAGCAAAGCTCTTGCTGAGCAACTCCAATTGAAACCAGTTGAATTATCGGAAATCTCAGAAGAGGAAATCAAACAATCTCAATTAGAGCTTCATTCACAAATGCACCCCACTATGTGGCAATATCCTATAAAGCAGTATCCAATTACACAGCTTGAAGATGCTGAAGTCCAAACAACTCCACGTAAAAAAATTCATTTTATAAACGACGACGATGATCAGGATGAGTGTGACTCAATAATGATACAGCAACAACAACAACAACAACAACAACAACAACAACAACATAGTAAACCATTACAATTCATTCCAACACAGCCAATCGGAGACATTGAGCCCAACGAGATGATGCCAACTGTTCTACATTTGCCAGACAGTATGCAAATTCCTTCGTTGTGGAATATATCTGTGGAATATATCGCTGGTGGTGGGCGTTCAAGTCCTGGTACTGCCAGTTCACACACATCCAGCGAGTGGGAATTTTTAGATAATTAACCTTAAAAAAAAATGCAAAATTTCATTCTTCTCTTATGTTGGATTAACATGACTTTCAAAATGCCATTATTTTTCCATTCTTGTCATGTGGCAGAAATGATCGCATTTTGTCAGTTGTGTAAATCCAGATTAAGGCTGTAGTTTCGTTGCCAGCGAATTTAAGAAATATTATTTAATATAACAATAATCTAAACTCGAGCGAGCAACTTAAAGGCAATCAAACCACAACATAGACAGTGTCTGCATTTCAATAGTTAATCGAATTCACCCCTAAAATTCGCTTGCAGCAAAATCGCAGTCATACACATATTCGTTTATTTCAATTGTCGATAAAGCGAGGTCATACTTAGTAATGAAGAAGAATGAGAAAAAGATATGAATTCATGTATATCTGCCTTGTAGGATGTTATTTTAAATGTCGCATTGGGTTAGGTGGCTTCTGTTCTGTGTTATAATTTGAATACTTTAATTTTTTTTTAATTGATCAAATTTAATAATTTAAAATCTTTATTCGTAATATTTGATAGTGTCGTTTTTTTTTTACTAGATATTCGTAGGATTATTATTATTTTAAGCTCATGAATATCTGCATCGAGATATTTGAAGTTCGTAGTCTGTTTATTTTAAGAACAATTTGTATTTAGGTATATTTATTTTGTTTACTTATTTATATGTTTTTTATATCGAATGTAATATATTTTTCTTTGTAAAATTTAAACCGACGCGTACTCGAATTGGAACACAGAAGTTTTATACAATCCTGCCGCTCATTGCGATGTAAATATCGTGGCTTTTTAGCAAATAAAAAAAACGAAACTTTTCAATATTGTGATGCACTTACATATGTATGTATAATTCAAATATTTATATCTCTTATTTTTTTTTTATATAATTCTAGTTTTGAAAAAGTATTCTTTTCAATTTATTTTACAATGTGTGGGACGTGTAATGTAATGCATTACTTGTATAAAATCTAGTCAATAAATGGGCTGTAGACAGAAATGTCGGAAGGAAACTACTTCACTTCAGGCCTTTGTCAGGATAAGTTAGGAATAGTGAACATTCTAAAATCCCTTTTGTTTAAGTGAATCTCCAAGTAGGGAGATGAATGTATTTTAGGATTTTTCCTTTCCTTCCTTTCTCAAAAACCCTTTACGTATCTGTAATGTCAATGCTTCAGGCCATACAACCGGACTAAGATGAATTGAATCAGAGCCATATGCACTACGGATGCGCTAAATTGGGATGGTTCGATCAGGACACCTTTTGTACCGCAGTGCGTAGTGTATATGGCTCTGAAGGAAGCTTGTTCTGATTCAACTCTCAGTGAGGCCAAAGTTTTTCTAAATAAAATTGAACAAGTAGAGACGAAGCGCCACAAAAAGGAGTGCTGACCGGCGTGGCAGTCGTGAAATAGCTAACTCCAGTCTATACAAACTTAGTGGTAGCTCACCCAGGTGCTGTTGTTTAATTCAAACCTTCAAACTTATTAAAATTTTCAGAACATGTTAATCTAAAAAGATCATTCTTTTTCACATAAAAATCCGAAAAATCACTCCACCTAGACAACAGAATTTTTAATATGTTAACTTTTATTATAGTTATTCCTCCTAATTGTTCCAACAAATGACATGAAAGCCATTATAGCCAACTATCTATTTAACTCCTTCTGAAGCATCAATTGACTGGACTAATACATTTAATTTAGCTTTGGGATTTTTTTTTTGTTTTAAAATATATTTTAGCGAAAAAAAAATATTTAAATATTAAAGTAAAATAAAAAAAATATATTATTTTAAATAAAATAAATTCACTCTTGAATAAATGCCTACACGAGTATTTTTTATTGGTTTTTACTTAATTTTGGAAACAGCAAAAATCTAATATTCTAGCTATAAAAACTTATGAAGTGTTCTTTAAAAATTGCTTCCAGATGTAACTCCATACATATTTATCACATTTTTATTGGGATATTCAAAAAAGAAGTAAGCTATTTAAAAGGTCATATGGTCATAAAAAGGGCTCCGGGATCCTAGCACCTCATCTTAAAGGTCAGAAATTGGTCATAAAAGGTCAATTAGTTGCAGTAATTCGTCAGTTATATTTTGTTTATGATTTTTTAAAGTCGATTCTAAAAGCGAACCAGCAAGTTCTTATATTTGATATTATAGTGTTCCTACCTACACCATACATAAAGACCGGTATGATTAAGATCTTGAAACAGGGATCAAAATCTTCCAAGTTAGTGTTCGCAATGTTAAGATATAATTAAAAATAAAAAAAAAAATAATTGAAATCTGTATTTCGCAAGTATAACGAAATTCAAACTTTAGAATCAACAAAAAATTTCGATTCACATTCCTAACCGGACCCCATTACAGAATCTGCGACGAATTATCTGCGGAGGAAGTCAGTCTCAATTTTGACATTAATAACCGCCATATTATTCAATCGATTAATCCAGATGAAAACTTAAATCCGGATGTGAAGTAATTAAAATTTAATTAATTTACATCTGGATTTAAGTTTTAATCTGGATTAATCGAGTGAATAATATGGCTTGATTTGAGATTTTGTGTAATCTTGTTATTTCATAATGGGCCCTATCGCGAACGAGATTTCCCTGGAAATATTTCCCACGTTCGAAAAATTCGTATCGTGAATGGTGTTCGAAATTCCCCTCGGAATTTATTGCTATCGTGAACAATATTTCCATGGGAAATTTGTTGTGATTTCTCTGGAATTTTTCCGCATTTATTTTGGTGGAGAAATTAAGGCGAGACGGAGCAATGTAAGTTAAATTGAAACTTTTTTGATAAACAAAAACAATTTTTTAATTTTATCATAGGACGAACTCAACAAACCAAAACCAAATAGAACTGCTGGTCAGTATTATGGAAAATAATACAGACATAGCGACTGGATTCACCACCTACAGAGAAAAAGAAGATTTGGCAGCCTCACGATTTTAGGCACAGCAAATAATTTCTTTGTCATGAGAAAGGAATCGGAGAGGGTGTCCAGTAAATATTTGAATAAAACTTTATTTACTCGAAAATTTTTGATAAATCTGAAACAAAAAGAATTAAAAAGAAAATTTGGTGCATTGCTAAATTTTACTCACAATTCTTGTGGTAACTCCAAGGATTTGGAATTATTATCCCTTAGTTCGGTTCGTATTGACCTGATTTCATTTTTTTTATTTCTTTCTCCTCGAAATGTTACTGTCAAAACAATGTTTTCAGATGGAGGGATTTCGTTCTTCTTGGGATTTTCAAATAAAATAAAATATTGAGGACGGCGAAATTTAACCCTCGTTCAAATCAAAATATCTTGTTGGCAACATGAAAAAATACAATTATTTAGTTTTTTTTTGTGCACGAGAGAGATTTGTCCGTCGAAGAGGACAATTTTATGGGATTTTATACAATTTGGTTGAAATGAACGCATCCATTATTCCTTTCTTCTTATGGAATAAAAAAAAACGCATTTAAAATGTTCCGCAATGAATAAAAAAAACCACAAATCGATAATAGGTGGAATTAAGATCAATTGATAACACTGCACACAATTCGAAATTGATTTTCGAAAATAGTTTTGTTTTTCAAAGTTGGTAGTTTTTTCCGTGGGAAAAATTTATTCCGAAGGAGGTTCACGATAACTAGAAATATTTCCTGGGAATAAAACTTTCCGTGGGAAATGAAATTCCCCGGGAGATTCCCGATAGGGCCCAATATATAGAAGAAAATGGATGAAAACGAGGAATCGAGTGCTCATAAACGAATGAAATGTGAAAAAACTAACTTATGAAACTCGTGTTCGATGTAAATTAAAAACCCGAGCAGGTCCTAAGTTTTTTGACAGTTGATTGACATTGACCCCAGAAGAAAACATCAAACAAACCTAATTATTTGATCGGAGCTTAATCAGTCAATTTAAATTGTGTAATCTTGATTCTTGTCTTGGAGCTATTTTGTTATCAATACAGGTAGGTACATAACTAAACGTTTATAGTGAATGTTAATTATTTAAATAAAATTTCAATTTAAGTGTTTAAAGCTGACCTACAAAAAGAAAAGAACTAGAAACCCACTTGGATGGATGGATGCAGTTGACAAAGTCCAAAGGTATGTTCACAAAAACTCCTTATTACATTTGCAAAAAAAAAAATAATTCCAACAAACAAATACAAATACTATCATCTTAAAATTTATTAAATTTTGACTATTTTTTTTTATCACATAAATATGTGTAGCTAATTGGTATGTTAGTTGTTTTTTTTTTATCTTTTGACTATCAACCCATTACTACATAAATCGTCCAAAAATTGACACAAACATAGCCATGGAAGTAACCATAATTAGGCTTAAAACCGTTGGTGTTTTACTCACTCCTGAAAAATAAGAAAAAATAATTGAATTTAAAGTAAATCTTAATGAATTACAACATGAAGTAAAAGTAATTTGACAAATAGAACTGCTCAAAATAAGGTGGTTATAAACATTTTCGCCCATATTATTCACTCGATATATCCAGATTAAAACTTAAATCCGGATTTACATATTTACATTGAATTTGAATAATTTACATCAGGATTTAAGTTTTAATTTGGATGGATCGAGTAAATAATATGGCGGTTAGGACGTGTACTATTTGAATTCAAATTTTAATTTGCTTTTTCGAGACATCCACATCACTTTCAAAAAGTTGCTAGTTCCTTTATCGTTATTCAAATACAATTCATATGCAAATCACGGAGATAATACAGTAATACAGTTTTTCTGCGTGCTTAAGTTTAGCCCCGACAATTTTCTGGGTTTAGTTAAGCCCGCAGGGGATTAGTTGTTGATGTTAATTGTTTAGCACCGACCGACGTCGTTTTTTTCATCCAATTCCCCCGGGCTTGAAAAAAACAAGAGTTTAAAATGTTGATTTTCTTTTCTTTTAAAAATATAAGCAAGCACAAATCGCTCCGATTTCAAAAAAATCTATTGGATATTAATTATATATTATATCGTTTTGTATATGTTTGTTTTTTATTTTTGTTTCAGTTTCATGAAGCAATCGAACACAAAATTAAGTTTTTTGTCCAATGAAATATATATTAAGAGGAGACTCAATAAATTATAAATAACGTCGAAACTCAAATTGTGGAGTGAAAGGGACAGAAATTATGCACCCTAATATTTGGATTTCGGTGAGTTATTTTCATGATACCTAAAGCTCATTTTTTTAAAATTGTTTATGGTATGTGTGTATATGTAGGTATAGGTAAAAGTTATTATGTCATTTATTACCATTTACTGGAGTAATATCTTCTCCGTATTTGTTAAGCAACTCAATAATAACTCCATTAGACCAACCAAATCCTGTTTGGGTTTCATATTCACCACCGCCTCCAGTTCCACCAAAAACTGAAGCATCGTACTGTAAAGACAATAATATAAAATAACATTTGGCAAAAAAGAAAATAACAATAGATACATATCTACTAAAAAGTATTGCCATTTCCAAAAAAAAAACTCACCTTTTCATGCATAGCCTTAGTTCTAACAAATGCTTCATAATTCGATTGAACCCATTTATAACCAAATGTCTTGGACATTTCTGTAGCTTCTGGTGTTTTTAAATTAGCTAGACCTTCAATTACAAGATATTGCATTGGTGGCCAAGCATTTGGGAAATCCCATTGTTCACCACTATGTTGCAAAGTATTTGGAATTCCACCAGGATATTGGTTTAATTTTAAATCATTTATGTACTTAAGGACAGATTTTGAAATTTTTTCACTTTGTTTTCTATTAAATGCCTTCGTCCACAATGGTGCTAGATTTGTTGGTATAAAATAGTTTCTTGGTTTTTGATTAATACGATCATAATCTAACCAAACACCCATTTCTTCATTCCATAGAACCGCTTGAATAGCCTGGAATTAAAATTATATATCGTTCGTTATTGTGAAATAGAGTAGTTAGATTCTTACCTCTAAAAGACGAGCAGCCTTTCCTTCGTATTCTGTTGTTTTCTCAACATTATTATCCAGTAAGTAAAATTCCGCAATTATCTTCGCATTCCAATACAAGATGGCATTTAAGTCAACAGCAATAATAGATCGACACTTTATGTCCGTTAGATTTCCCTCGTGTGATCCATTAATGCTATTTATAAACCAACGACTGCTAAAATCCATTCCTGATTCGGCAGCTGCTGCAAGTTCGGAATAGAATGATTGTTTCTCTTCCGGTGTTTTGAAAATTCTTGCGTTTTCATAATCTTCTCTGTAAGATTCTGGTCTTGGACCGGTAGATGTTTCACGATAAACAGCTAATTTATGACCCTTAACATCGACCATATGATTATTCATGAAAAATTCAAATTCAGCTGCCAATGTTTCAACGGCATCCACAGCAAATTGTTCGTCCTTGGTAAAATCCACATAGGATTTGATCATTCCAGCCAACAATGGTGGTTGGGATCTTTTTGAATAATAGACACGTCCTCCATTGGGAATAAAACCATAGCGCCGAACAATTGACAAGAAATTCAACAACATTCCACGTGCGGTGTTTTCCATTTGAGAATAAAGTAGACCCCTTATGATCCAATATGAATCAAAATAGTAAAATTCGATGAATCTTCCGCCAGGAACAATCACCGGATTATCCACAGGAATTATCGAATACAAGTCTGGATTTGTATGAACATCGGGGATCATTTTACGTCCGAGAATTTTCCAAATTCCATTTAAATCACTTGCCCATTGCTTTAGATTAGCATTTCGAATCAGATTTAGAAATCTTGGATTTTCTATCCAATCTTCTGGAGTCCATGAGACAAATTCTTTACCACGATCTTCAAAATTTTCCTTAAAAATGAAAAAAAAAAATTGTCAATTGAAGCAATTTTGACTTATGTACATATGTAGGTACAACCTACTTTAACAAAGATTTCCACTTCCGTTTGGTTGGGTGAGTTGTTTTTATCTTGCATGAATTTTTTAAATAATTCAATTGTGGCACTTGGTGATTTTTTAAGTTTCATGTCTACGAATGTTTTTGAATCCTTGAATATGTGCGCCATTTGAACCGTATGGAGGAGGTCTCCACGGCAGTAAATTTCACTGAAAAGAATCAAAGGAACAATAATATGTTTAATTCAAATAGGCAAGAATTAAAGTCGGATATATCGTCGGTTAAAAAAAGTGTGAGTGCCGGGACTCACGGTTAAGATGTGTAAATACGTAACATAATGTGAGGCTCAGAATCACAATCACAAGATACGTCACGTTTTTTTTTTCGCTCTACCGCCAGTATAGATGTTTACACATCAAAAATGACTGTTTCAGTGGCCAGATATTTTTAAAGAGAAGATTTAAAACGAAAGGTGCTATTAATTCCTTAGTAATGTTGTAGAGAGGGAATTATACAGACGAACAGAACCAACAAGAAACTGGCGTTCTGCAGTTAAGCAGACATAACTTTTTTTGTATAAGCGTATACGATCTTGCTGATTGAAGAAAATGTGGCTTGTCGTATAAATACTCTGGTTGCTTTGTTTGTAGTCCGGTAGCTGGCGCCATTTTTAAATTTCTAAAATGCGTAGTCATGAATTTTTTTTTTTTTGTACTAACCTAGGTGTTGACGAAAATCGACTGCTTACCGAAAATTTGTCTAAGACGTGTAGTCTGGATACCTAACCAAGTCTCTCTTTGAGTCTATTATTTGTGAATCGCTATGTTTTTATGTTAAATCCATTATCGTTCCAAATCAGCACGGATTTACAAAAGGCCGCTCTACTGTTACTTTTTTAATGGAACTTGCAGAAAACTGTATTGACTCATTTAAAAATAAAAAACAATTGGACTGTATTTTTACTGACTTCAGCAAGGCGTTTGACAAACTCTCACATCATATTTTGCTTTTTAAATTAAGAAAGCTGGGATTTAGTGAACATTTTGTAAAGTGGCTCCAATCTTATTTACTTGATAGATCTTACTCTGTACTTTTCAATGGTTGTGAATCAAACAAATTCAAAGTTAATTCTGGAATTCCACAAGGTAGTCATTTGGGCCCTATCCTTTTCATTTTATTTATAAACGATTTACCGTCTGTGTTGAAGCACTCTAAGTGCCTCATTTATGCCGATGATGTAACAATCTTTAAAACTATATCAAATACTCGTGATTGTGAAGAGTTGCAATGTGATCTTAATTCGTTTTTTGATTGGTGTGCTCGTAACTGTTTACTTCTTAACATCGATAAATGTAAAACTTTGAACTTTACGAGAAAGCTTTCTTTAATTTCTTTCAATTATTTGTTTAATGGTGTATCATTATCTCGTGTAAACTATATGTCTGTCCTTGGTGTGTCATTTGATGGCAAACTTAAGTTCATACAACACATAAACTCTATATCTAATAAGGCCAATTCAATTCTTGGTTGGATTAAGAGAGAGTCAAAACAATTTTCTGATCCTTTTGTTATAAAACAACTTTTCATAACATTTGTTCGACCAATTCTAGAATACGCAAGTCAGGTCTGGGCACCCAATTATACCTGCCATAAAGCCAGGCTAGAGCTGGTCCAAAAAAGGTTCCTAAGATTTGCACTTAGGGGGTTAGGATGGGATAATCCCTACGATCTTCCACCTTACCACCATAGACTTAAACTTATTGATATGCCGAGTCTTGAGAGCAGACGTTCTTATTTATGTTTTGTCTTCATTTTTAAATTAATAAATGGAAATATAGACTCTTTGCACCTTCTGTATCGTATAAACTTTAATGTTCCCCAAAGAAACCTGAGGAATTTGACCGATTGCATACAATATATCTCAAACTATCGGACCAACTAAGAACAATTTTCTCCTTTAAATAGAATGTTTAAATTATTTAATTATTTCAATGATGAATACAGTCGAACTTCTTTATAACGAACTTCTTTATAACGTAATTCTCTCTATAGTGAGTCATTTTGTTCCCCTTCCCCTTAAATAATGAAAACTTTACTGACTTAACCAACCGCAAAGTTTTTAAATTGATAAGTATTTTGTATCAATAGGGAAAAACTAGAGATAGGTTTTTAAAGTAATTTGACTATGGGGTCTGAGGTTTCAGTTAAAGGGGTTTCTTGCCCAAAATAGTTTGAGAATCCCTGCTCTATAGGAACTTTGGTCTAAGTGGATTGATAGTATAAAAGATGTATCAAGCTTCCTTTTATTCATAACAAGAACTTTTCTTTTTGTACATTGAGACGTAGGATATTTTGCGTTTACCAATCAAATATACGCTGTAGATCTACATTTATTAAAAATGTAATTTCGTTTATCAAATTCAGACGACTTCAATTAATTTCAGTGTCATCTGCAAGCATGTGCATCGTACAATGTTTTACAACTTTAGGAAGTTCTTTCACATATAGAGAAAAGTAGTAGTATAGATCAAGGATCATGCACTTTACTGGCAAAGAATTTGAATACTGTTCTCCTACTTCAACTTGTTGGCTTGTTTCACGAGGAGTTTCATGAATTTAGGATGAACTTTATCAAGTCCCATGGCATTTGACTTTATAGCTAAAATAGCTTCAACCACATCTTCTTCTTTTTTAGTCTGTAAAATCAAAGTAGGATTCACTAAAATCATCCGATGACTGTCAAATATTGGAAGATTTGCTAAAGACGAACTACTATGCACTAAATAGGTGACAATTTCTATTTTTGGCTTTTCTTTTCCTTATCAAACTTCTCGAATTTGTTTGCACACTTTTTTACTTGAGTAACAACCTCCATATTTTCTGCTATAAATAACCTTTTTTGCAATTCTAATTTTTGAAACAGTTATGTTACGAAGCTATCGATATCTTCTATATAAATACAAATGTAAATGTTCGTTCGTTCCTAATCTGAAATCTCCGAAAATTTTTCGCAGATTTCATTGGAATTGTGACACAACATTGGAGAAACAGATTTTCTCTTTAGGATTCTGCAACAACTAAGATACATTTAACAAAATTGATTAAGCGAATTTGTGCAGAATGTGTTTCTTTATAAAATGGCATCAAAATCTCAATTTCGGCCAAAAGTGGACTTTGCAGCTTTACGTACCTATTTAGCCGACGATTTATGTTTTTGGTCTAATCTCACTTCGTTTTGCAAAGATATTTATTTTATACCAGAGTAAAACCTCGAAAGATCCTAGGTAATATCATTATACAAGAATCAGAAGTGCTTCATATAGTTGATAAAAAATTGTGAAAAAGTGAGCGGATACCATGAACCCTAAATGGAAATCCTCAAATATTCTATTTTTTCCTTTGTCCTACAGATTTTTTTCTTCAGGTCCTACCGCTCTACCAAATTTAATAGTTCTACAGCGCTCCGTTTAATTGATCGCAATTATGAGAAAGTGGGCCGATACCACGCCCCTGAACGGACTTCAAGCCCTATCGCTCTACCAAAATTCAACATTTAGAAGCATTTAAAAGTGCTCCATTTAATTGATCGCAATTCTGAGAAAGTAGGCAGCTATCACGGCTCTGAATGGAATTCCTCAAATTTTTCATCGATTTTTTCCTTTGTATACAACACAAGGCCCACCGCTGTGCTGTGCGAAATTATAAGATTCTGCGGAGTACGCCATAATTTTGATGATCTGTCAGTCAGTGAGTCAGTTACGGTTTTCGCGATTTTTGAAGTCCTATATCTCAGGATCCATTTATGTGAAGGAGCTGAAATTTGGTGAGGCGCCTGTGCTTGGCCAGTTTTTAACCTTTCATATTGGCAACTACAACTATGTTAAAATGGTATGCTTGCTTACTTTTTTGCATGAACTGTCACTGTTTTAGTCGTGTTCAGTTGGAGTTTATTAAGAAAATAGTTTTAGTATATGATACTAGTTAAAAAATGTTTAAAACTAAGAACATTTTAGTAAAAAGCTTTAAATTTATAAAATATTAAAGAATGTCAATCAACTGTCAAAAACCTCAGGACTGCTTGAATTTTTATTTTACTGTGCTTCAGTTTCATCAGAGTGTAAATAACGTAAGATGAAATAAGTTCTTAAAACAAGTTTAAATCGACCCACACTGCGCCCCAGTGCTAACATCGAACATATCTACTGTTCTGCATATGAAGTGAGTTTCAAAAAATTTAAAAATTTTGTTCGTGAGCTTAAATAAAAATGCATACAGGATATAAGTACAGCTAATTACTTTCATGCGGGTGTGTTTTATAATCCAAACTAGAGCGATAAAATCCGAAAAATCGTCACTTCCTTAATGCGTTGACAAACAATGCCAAGAATTAAAAAAATTGGATTGGAAAATTTTTATCGTATCTGATGTTGTTTTTTTTCTATTTCAAAGATAAATTTTTGCGTTATATTAAAAACAGCAAAAAAATGTCGATCTATTTGATAAGACTTATCTATCTATTTTATAAACAAATCGATTTGCATTTAATATAAGTAAGCACTCAATGAATGTAGTTTAAAGTAGATTGATCGATATTGACTTTAATTAAACGCAAAGATACTTTAAAATTCTGATTGCTTGAAGAATGGGTGTTTAGAAAACCCTTGGTTTTTTTTTTTTTAAATACAGGGTTTTTGCATACAAATTTGAACTGCAAAACAGTAGAGGGGTTTCTTGCATTTACCCCTTAAGGTTTTCAATCCTAATAAAATAATTCCTAACCATAATTGTGAATAATTTACCGAATTTACACACACACAATTTCAAGCACTTATCACTTTTCCGACAAAAAATATTCTGTTTAAGTGTATGTGTTCCTCGTCTACTCCTTTATGAAATTGAGAACAGGTATTTTATTTTAACATACCAAGACTTAATTTCATCACTCCTTGGCTGAGTTAATTTTAATGAACCTAAAGTAGATTTGTTTACACTAAAGGCCTTGATTGTCTGCGGTTTTGAAATCAACAGTAACTGAAGAACACATAATAATACCACTTCAAAAAATGGTGTTATGTTCATCATTTTTTAAATTTATTTCACAAAACACTCTTCTATATTAACACAAATATTGATAAAACAATCACAAAAATGGAAACAAAAACCGTTAACTTGTCCAAATCTGGCTAACGGTTGAACTAGAAATGGTTTTATTCTAAAAACTGAAAGAGGTTTTATAATTTTTCACATTGAACAGTTTCACTTCAGAACGATCTATCTGTGTGACGTGTGTTCCATTCCGCCACGCCGCGCCGGTCGTACAAATTATATCGGTTCTATTCTACACGACCCCGATAACAAAGACAAATAGCTTTAAGGGGATTGTTCAATTGCTTATTTAGTAATCAGCAAATCGTATTGCAAATACAAAACACTTTTACCATATCAGCTAGTATAGAATTGATAGATTAAAATTTGATTCATTAAATATTTTTATTTTTTTTTTAATCTTCAAGTTGGTACGACTTCGTTAGTATCAAAGCTTACAACTTCTTACTGTTTGAAATTGCAGACGGAAGGGATGATCTTTTATTCCATAATATAATGGTGAAGTGCATCCTTTACTTTAAAACTCGGTGATTTCCTTTGCATTTGTGTGAATTTCAGTCCAATGTCGTTCCCGTATCTACTCCAAAAAATCGAACTTTTTCACAAAAAAAAACGCTCTCGAGAGCGTTCTGTCTATACCAAATTTCTTTGGACAGAAATTCTCAATTCAGCAAAATGTCAATTTTCAAACCCGGAGAGAACTGGTTGAAAAAAAAAGATTTCGGCGATTAGCGACGCCATTACAGAAAAAGAAATGGAGTTTCCATACAAACTGTCGATAACAAGTATTTAACCGCCGGTAATACAGTTTTTCTCCATGCTTAAGTTAAGACCCGAAAATTATCTGGATTTAACTAAGCCCAATAGGGATTAGTTGTTGCATTTAGCAACAAATTTATTATTTAGCCCCGAATCGTTTTTTCATTCAATTTCCCTCGGGCTTGGAAAAAACACGCCTAATATGATAAATGAACAAAAGGAAAATATCATGCCGTGTGTTTCATTCACATTTTACGTTCCTGTATTTTTTTAACAGATCTATTGTCAATTCAACAAGATTCCAGCCAAAGCTTCTCTCTCACCTTTCGAATTAAATTTAAATTGCTATATTATTAGTTATTAGTTAATTTATAAATCAACGCAATGTATAAATCTTTTGTAAATTGAAATGGCAATTCTTAGGCCAAATAAAGTATATAATTACAATTACAATTAGTTATTACTATGTATTTATTTTAGGTATATTATTAATTATTTTTATATTAATTATTAAATACTTTGCATTATACTGTTTGTAGTGTTTTTGTTGTAAAGCAGTTTTTTTGCTCATTCTTATAAGTCAAAATAATTTTTTCTTGGAATGATTAGTGTCACCGTGCCTACGTTCTGTAACTCTCGCATCGAAAAAATTAGTCGAGAAACGATGAAAATTGTATTAAATCGTATGAGTTTTGTTCCATTTTTCAATTTTTCTCGAACAAATTGATGACGACGACATGACATGACGTAGTGGGCAGCCACAATCTAAACAGAGTCGATGTCAACGAACCTGCATGCCGGAGAGAGAAGTTAAAAGTTCAGCTACTTTTTGCGATGCATCCGGCGCATGCGTTACTTATGGGTCGCTTCTCATAAGAACCTTGTTCGGTTACTTCCCAAGCCTAACAATTTCTATCATTTTAAGCCCGAAAGACTGTGAAAGTTCATATAAAAAAAATAAAACTGGTAGAATATGGCAGTTTCGGGCAAGTACGCGAACAGACCTAGAAGGTGTGTAATTAATCGAGCTGTCAGTTGTATGCGCCAACGCAACGCACGCGACCGATTCTTCGGGTCGTCCTCTCAACAGACCTAAATATCCTTGTTTGTATGTGTTTTGGCAAGTTATGGATTCGTAAAAAAAATCAAACTCGAGATTTTGATCAACGTTGGCATTACGATGATAGCGAAGATAAAAAGTGGGTTTTTGGATTTTTATGATAACTTAACAATTCGAAAACGACTCAGTCAATTTTTATTAAACTTGGCACCCAGCAGTTTTTTAACAATATCTAGCAGATTTTAAATGAAAATTATTCTTATAACCAAAAATAACGGTACCTCCCATACAAATATTTAAAAACCGAAATCCCATTTTTCTCAAAAATGGCAGCTACGATTTTGATACAAATTTTTGTGTGAACTAATATCTGTACGATCTACCATATTACTGGAAAAAAAAAATTATCTATCGTTTAAAAATGGTATATCTCATAGAACTTTTTTTTTTTTTTATTTTCGACTATCTCATTATCAGTTGAACTGATTTTAGTGAATTTTTTTTTTGCACGAAAGCTTCAAATAAGCTCTAATAATATTGCTACCAAAATTTTCAAAAAAAAAAATTTAAAAATTATTTTTTGAAAATTCCATATTCCGAAAATGGGTAGATGATATTTTCTTTAATTAATTTTTTAACTCCGCAATAATAAATGCTAAAAATTTGCGTACCATGTTTTTTTTTTTTATTTTTTCAAAATTTTATATACATAAAAAAAACTTAAAAAAAAAACCGCTCCAACGATTTTCAATTTTTTTTTTCTCATAAATTGAGATTTTCTTAAGAAATCGGATGATGTACATCGCATTGGTGTCAAAACAATTTCAGAGGTTGTTTAATCGATTTATGTTTAGTTATACAGGGTGTCCCGAAATCACCGCCTCAGAAGAAAACCATGACTTCCTGAGGTCATTTCAAGTCGAAAAACTTAAGATGTAATTTTCTCGTTTTCGCTTCATTTTCGACTTATAACGGTTTTTATGATTTTTATTATTTATTCCTTTGACTGGCTCTAACTTTGCCAAACTACAACCGATTTTTGAAATTTTGTTTTTTATTTGAACAAGAAAAGTTAGAAATTTGTATCTACCATACAACTTTTTTCTGTGTGGATAACGGTTTTCCCGCAAATTATTTTCAAGCACATTTTTTAAGCTTTTTTAGGTTGTTTTTTTGACTTCGAAATGATTTTTTTCACAAAAACACGTTATTAAGTATATTTTTTTTTCATTATTATGAAAGCCCAATATGTGCTTTTAAAAATACTTAACATTTTTCAACTAAAAAAACATTTAAAATTATTAAAAAAAATAACAAACAAAAAAATAAAGGAAAATAAAAAAAGTGTGATATTTGATGAAAACGAATTAAAACGAATAAAAAACTTACGCTGAGCGTTTAGTGTTGAATGTTAGAAAGAGAAAGAGTAAAGCAAGAGTAAGACCGTTAGAAGTTTTTTATTCGTTTTTATTCAAATATTCATATTTTCTTGTTTTTCCTTTATTTTTTGTTTTTTATTTTTTTAATAATTTTATATCTATTTTTAGGTAAAAATGTTAAGTATTTTTAAGAAAACATATTGGGCTTTCATAATAATAAAAAAAATTTATACTTAATAACATGTTTTTGTGAAAAAAAAAATCATACCGAAGTCAAAAAAACAACCTAAAAAAGCTTAAAAAAATGTGCTTGAAAATAATTTGCGGGGAAACCGTTATCCACACAGAAAAAAGTTGTATGGTAGATACAAATTTCTAACTGTTCTTGTTTAAATAAAAAAAAAATTCAAAAATCGGTTGGAGTTTGTTTCAAAGGAACACACCTCATTTGGACGTAGCGTAGTTCTAAAAGTCATGGTATTAAAAAAGTCGTCGATTACTAAAAGTCGGTAGAATAAGAAAATAATGAGTTAAATAAATCGCTTTTAAAATTACATAAATAATATTTATTAATATAAAATAAATAATTGATGAATGGGATAAAAAAACCGTTAGCAAAGGTTAATTTAGTTTTTCTAACTAATGCGAATAATAAATTAGAAGCTTATTTAAGTGTGTGTTTACATAATATCTAACTTTAACAGGATTTATATATTTCTAAAGTTCTTAATAATTATACATGTGCTGGTTTTATCTCACGCCCATATTTAACTAGAAAATCAATGATAACACCATTTGTCCAGCCAAATCCAGTTTGAATGTCATATTCGCCACCACTTCCACGTCCACCGAAATGTTCAGAATCATACTGAAATCAAAAATGAATTTCTCTCATATTTCACAAAGCAATTGTAAAAAATTTACTTACTTTCTCGAACATCTTATTTCCATTTCTGTAAGCTTCATAGTTTGATCTTACCCAACGATGACCCCAGAGTCTTGCTATTTTTAAGGATTGTTTTGTTTTTAAATTTTCAAGACCTTGAACAACCATGTATTGCATTGGTGCCCAAACATTTGGAAAATCCCATTGTTCTCCGGTTTGTAACAAGGTTGTTGGTACTCCACCAGGATGTTTATTGATTTTTGTTTTTTTAAGATATTCCATTACAGAATTAGAGATCTCCTCAGAATTTGAAATGTTGAAGGCATTCGTCCATAAGGGAGCCAGATTTGTTGGTGTAAAATAGTCTCGTGATTTTTTATTGATCAGATCATAATCCAGCCAGATATGAGATTCTTTATTCCAAAGGACTGCATCGATAGCCTGGAAAATACATATATATACATTTGACGTTAAAATATGATTTAAAAAAAATAAATAAATATTAAATATTACTTCGTACAACTGCTTTGCAAACAATGTGTACGTTGATGTTTTCTCGATGTCATTAGCCATAGAATAGAACTTAGCAATGATCTTTGCGTTCCAGTATAAAATGGCGTTTAAATCCACTGGAACAATAGACCGACACTTGATGTCCTTGAGAGTACCATTATTTGTACCCTTTTCGTTTATAAACCAACGACTACTGAAGTCCATTCCGGATTCGGCAGCTGCTGCAATTTCCGCAAAGTATTCTTTTCGAAGTTCTTCCGTTGGAAATACTTTCGCGTTATTAAAATCCTCACGATATGATTCTGGTCTGGGATCATTTGAACCACCTCGATAAACAGCTAACATATGACCATTTACAAGAATCATATGATTTGTCTTCCAGTAAAGCAATTCCTTCTCCAACAGTTTAACAGCATCAATGGCAAATTTTTGATCATTCGTAAATTCAACATAAGACTCAATCATGGGAGCCAATAATGGTGGTTGAGATCGTTTGCCATAATAGATACGACCGCCATTTGGAATGAAACCAAAACGATCTATCATCGACAGATAATTAGATAACATTCCTTTTGCTGTATTATACATCTCTGAATGTAGAAGTCCACGAATAATCCAATAGGTATCCCAATAATAGAATTCATTAAAACGACCACCTGGAACAATCACTGGATTGTCGACGGGAATAATAGAGTACAAGTCAGGATTTGTCTTAACATCATCTATCATTTCACGTCCAAGAGTTTTCCATATTGCATTGAGATCCCGTCCCCAAACCTTAAAATAGGGGTTCTTAATTGAATTTAGAAATTTCGGATTGTCTTTCCAGTCAGTTGGAGACCATTCTTTGAGTTCCTTGACACTCTCAAAATTATCCTAGAGAAAGAATTGTTTGAGTTAATATTTAAAAAATAACTAATTAGATATATTTCTGACAGATGTTTGTGTGTGTCAAAATAATATTGAAATATAGAGGGCGACACTATAGAAATTGCCATTTCTATAATGAAGCATAGTGTCGCCCTCTTTATTTCGATAGTGAAAGCACATTTCCATAGTATCGCTCTTTGATTTCGATAGATTACTGACAACTGAAAGAAGAGTCCTTCAAAGTAAAAACTACTTCTCAGTTAACTTGAGTTAACTTGAGTTCACTTTATTAATTGTTAGATAATCAACCCTTCGACAAAAAATTTTCCCGGAGTTTTTTCCCATTTTGGGAAATTTGATATCGCGAATCTTCTTGGGAAAATATTCTTTTCAGCAAAAAAGCTATCGTGACAAAATTTTCCAGAGAAGTTTTTCCCTATGTCAAGCAAAAATTTTCCCAAGTAAGTTCTTGGGGAAAAATTAATTCGTGGGAGATTTGCGATTGCAAATATTCTTTTCTCGGTATTTTTTGTTTTTCCGGGGAAAAAAAGTTCCCATTTAGTAGGCGATAAGGCTGAATCAAACTTTCTGGTTTTACTCAGAGTTAACTCAGGCTTTAAATTAGCAAAGGAACACCTGCAATGGAATTGTACTCAAATAATGTGTATAGGTCCGTTCTCTTATATTGAATTTATGTGATTTTCTGTTCATTTGTGTGAATTTAAATGTGATCTTATACCAAGATCGAAATCTTAAATTAAACACACCTATACATATACATATATCTTACTTACTTTTATAAACAACATCAAATCATCATCACTAGGATCTCCAGTTGTGGTTTTCATAAATTTTTCAAAATTGTCAATTGTTATATTTGGTAAGTGTTTTAACTTCATGTCAACAAAATTCTTTGAATCTTTGTTATTAGCCTCTTTAGAGACGGGCATCATTTGAATTATGTGAAGCAAGTCACCATGACAAAAAACATCACTTTGTTAATAAGATAAAAAAAAATAAAAAAAATGTATTTACATTTCAAATAATCAAAACAAAATATTATTGTAGTTAGTTACCATGCTGCAAAATAAGGGGGTTTAAATGGTTCTACGTTAGACACATCAATTGGACTTGATTGAACAGCAAGTATTAAACCCAAACCAAAGGCCAATAGAAATGTCATGTTTCTACTTTTTACCAAAAACCTAGAAAAAAATAATAATTATTATTATCTTAATTAAAAGTAAAAAAAAAAATAACTTAAAAACACCTGAAATCAAAACAAAACACTATCACAAATTAAAGAGAGCAAAAGATTTAAGAAAAAATTGATTTTACATTCAAGAAAGCTTAAATCCAAATTTTCAAACACCAATCCGTTGTAAAGGGTTGCCGCTATCTTGAACTGAATTCGTTTTTTTTTTTTTCGAATAACATCCGTATTTTTAATTTAATCGAAAAAGTAGCCTTGATCATTTTTGACAAGAAGAATGAGCTCTACAATATTGTATATTTGATATTTTTACATTTTATATATTTAACGAGAAATATCCACTATCCAATGCGAAGAAAAAAAAATATTTTATCACTCTTTAAAATTAAAAAAAAAAAAATATGAAACAAATATCATGTTTTCAAAATTTTAGAACTCAATTTTCTTGTCTCATAAGTAAAAAAAATTGGTTTTAATTTTTCAAAAACTAGTTAAATAGTTAACTTGTTTTTGAAAAATTAAAATTAAGATAGCGGTAAACGTAATAAGGGTTTTGATAATCAACACTTTTTTCAAGTTTTTTTTTTTACAATTTTAAAAACAAACTTTTAAAAACTTACATTAAAATGAAAATAAGAAACACCTTCGCAAATTTAGACAGCTATCAATTTGTAAAAATTTAAAATAATTAAAAAACACACGACAAGTTGTCGGTCCACTGTTTTTGACACTAACTTAGCTCGTTAAAGCTAAATTTTCAACTAAATTCAAATTGGTATTTCATTTTACAAAACACTTTACAAAATCATTCCAACAAAATAATCACAGGCCTTTTAAAATTCCGCCGAAAGTACTGATAGCTAATACATCAAAGTGATTCATTTTATTGACAGTAATAGTCCAGTCATTAAAGATATTTGTCTCAGATAGAAAAAAATCGCCGGAAAGCTAGATTTTGGTACATAGCCTGTTAATGGTGTTCTTAAGAATCTGTAAGAAGTCCCCATCGTTATGAGCGCCGCTAACAATTCTATGGGGGGGGGGTTTAAGGCCACCAAAATGTTTTTTCTAGAATATCTCATCAGTATATGAATATAATGGTCACTTGTACAGAAAAAAATGTTGAGGACTAATTTGTAGCTTATAAAATTTATATTGATACTTTTCTTCGATTGCCGATTGGTAGAGTTAAGGGTTTTATTTGTCTATATAGTGGGGCGTTTTAGTTACAAAAATTGTACATTTTGTGATAAAAGTATCGAATTTTTTGCATTGTTGGTTCAATTTATGAATATGACCTTAAGATATGGGCCACTCTATATATCCACCCCTTTAGTATATCTAAAATGGAAGCAACGGCAACACTTACAATATCATATTATGGCATTTCTGAAAGCCAGGAACCTATTCCTTAATTATGTTTTCAAATTAAGTTGTTTTAGTGATAAGTTTTTGAATAAATTATTTTTAAACTCAAAATTCAGAAAAAAAATAACTTTTTTTTTCAAAATTTTACGTTATTAAGAACTAATTTTGGATTTTGTTACTCTTATTAATTTCTAATGGAATGCTAAACACCAGGTGGCTTTATGTCTTTTAATTTTTAAGAAAATTGAAAATTACAAAAACTTTTTTACTTGTTTTTCTTTTTTTAATTTTATTTTTAAAATTTTCAGTTTAAAAAAAAATGATTCGAAAACTAAGCACTAAAATAACATAATTTGAAAACATAATAAAATAATAAGTTCCTGGCTCTAAAAAAAGCTATAACATGATAACGGTAAGTGATGCCGTTGTTTTTTTAATATTAATTTTCTATTTAAGATAATTTTTTTTTTTTTCATTTGCCCCTCCCAACTAAAGAGGCGGATATATAAAAGTGACCCCTATAACTTAAAATTATGTTCATTAAATGTACCAACAATGAAAAAAATTCGATATTTTTATCAGAAAATTAACAAGTTTTTAACTATTAAAGTCACCCCACTATATAGAAAAATAAAACTCTTAACTCTACCAACTGGTTTATTTCGAAAACGGTTATTTTTATGAAGAAAAGTATCAATATGTATTTTTGAAGAAGAAGGAAAACACAAATAATAAGAGAATTATTATTTTTGTTTTTGTTTTTGTTTTTGTGAACTGTAGGTATTGTATTTACAGCATACATGCTGTAAATTGTATAAGAGTCGATAACCATCGACCAAAAAATTGCGTCTTAGAAACGTATACGACAGCATCTAACTGATGAGCCCAACTGTCGTGCCTGGGCGAAAAGCATTTTGACTAAAGGTCACAAAAAAATTTTATTTTGAATTTCAATATGTTTTTTTGTAGAAAATTTTATAAGCCACATTCCTTAAGATTTTTTTCTGTACAGCTGACCATTAAGGAGATATAACAGAAAAAACAGTTTAAGGGGACTTTAACCCCCCGTAAAATTGTTGTTGGTGCTCATATCGATGGGGACTTTTTACAGTTTCTTAAGAACATCAGGTATACCTACCAAAATCTAGCTTTCCGACGATTTTTTTAAATGTTTTTAAGGCCTAGACTATAATGCAATATTTATGAGAATGTCTGCTTATGAGTATTATTGATGTAATTTGAAAATATAGGATATCTATGTAAATACGTAACTAAAAAAATTTGGCAAAATTATAAAAAAAAAAAAAATTATATGAGTTGACTAATTTGCTTCTGATTCTTAAAGAATTTATCAACACTCAGAGATTCAGAGGTCATATAGCAAATATTGATTAGCAAACTCGAAGTAGTTTTTTATGCAAGTGGGTTCAATTCCTAAAGTGCGAATCATTTGTTTTACGAGTGAATAAAGTGTATGTTATCTTTTAAAAAATCATAACTCATGGTAGTGGAATTAAGCATATATGTATATACTGAAGAGTAGGTCAAATCAATTTGAGAACAATAATAAGTGTTTTTACATTATCGTCTCGTTGATATTGTAAAAATTCGTGTATATACTTTTTCATATGTGATATTTCTGCGAATTCATTTAAGGAAAATAAAAAACAAATATTTCTTTGTAATTTGTATTTTAATTTGTTTGTTTGATATTTTCATAAGAAAACATCAAATTGTTATTCTTTTAACTTGGTGGTTTTCGTTTCTTAGAATTGCTGCATTGATTACAAAACAAAATAAAATCATATATTAGAAGAAATTATTGACAAAATGTCTTACAGTATCAACGGCCACGACGACGATAAGGCCAATTAAAATATGTCTGTTTGGTAACTTGAAACAGTATACGACGTTATACAAAGCACGTCCTATAATTCGCTGCCAAATCACATAGATTTTTTTTTTAACAATTAGTAAACTGTAGCTAGAAGTTGGAGTGTTAACAAATATACGTTAACCTTGTTCGTTTACTTTCCAAAAGTACCCATTTCTACTATTTTTAATCCAAAAGACTGACAAAGTTATATAAAAAAAATAAAACTGGTAGGATCCATCCTAATGTCGATTTGACAACTATAAAGGAAGTGAAAATGGTATGTTTGTTTAATTTTTTGCTTGGACTGTCATAGTTCATCATGGAGTTTATTAAGAAGATGTTTTAAAATATGAACATTTTATTAAAAATGTATTTTTTGTTTTTCAGTTTTCAAGGCCAAACAATGACGACGAAATCTTATCTATTTCATAAACAAATCAATTTGCACAGAAATGAAGCTTAAACTGTTTTTGTTTTCAGTTAGCTATTTCGGTTCCATCCTTCCACATTTGTTTCCATATTTTAATATTGAAATAAAACAACCTTTTTTTTAAAAAACGCGTGTAAAATACCTCTTTCACCGAAGGTATCTAAACGCTTACCACAACTGTTTTTTGATGAATGGAATTTTATTTTTCAAATATTTTAAATGACAAAAAACGGCTTTATCGACTCGATTTTTAAACGGCAGGAGAGATATGTACATATGTATATTGAAATGGTATTTCATATGTAAATATTTTTATGGAATTTTCTTTTTTTTTCTATAAGTAACATTAGCTGCGTTTTATTATCGCCAATAACCCATCATATGGTTCATCCCGAAATGATAAAACGATACGGATCCTTATGAAAACAGTGTTGTATGCAGGCCCGACATAACAGCTTCAGCCCGAGTGGATAGTTGGTGTAAGATGTAAGATGCTTAAATTCACTAATAAAAAAAAAGACAAAACATTTTTTCATTATAAGTTTTGTATTTATTCTTTCGATGAAACATTAGTTTCTTAATGCAAAAACCGCACTTCGTTTGGAGTGTTTTGAAATAAATTTATTTGATAATTCATCCAAATTTAGATTTTCCGTGTGGTCGGAATAAACATGTACATATATAGCAATATTGTTGAGCCGATCCTGCAGCATTGTTGACCTAAGGTAAGATTTTAAACAATGAATAACGAAGAAAGATGATCCTGGGATTGTGATTAGCAACCGGAAGAACCGTACAAATTTGGGAATAATCCCTCGACTCCAGGCGTATTTTTTGCAAAACATCAACTACTTCTCTCAAATTTTTTGCTTGCTTATTCTGTCTTTTCAAAAGCTATAGGAAAGGAATACGTCCCTATCGCTAATAAGTCTCTGTTTAACAAAGTCATCTTTGTAGAAATTAACTACATCATCAACATCTACTTTTTGGCCTACAGCGAATCGTGTCAGTAGTTTGAAGAAACGAGAAGAATCATTTATGAATCTTGCAATTAGTGATAATAATTGGTCGAATATTTCAAAAAATGATTTTCTATAAAAATCATTCGGTGTTTTGAATATGTAATTTTCTGAGGTACCTTCATCTGTAAGTTTTGGTGCTTTTCGTTGACAGAGAATTTGGGGTTCTTCAAATTCAAGATCAAAAACTGCAGTTATGGAATTTTTCTAAATTGCCTCAAATTTGGAATCACGGGAAGCGCCAAGCACATCAATAACAGCTTCTAATTTTTGGAAGCGATTCCACAAAACTGGAGATCTGAATTCTGCAAATCTTTGTTTAAAATTTCAATTCGGTCGAAAATCTCAATCATTAATGTCAGATAGAAAATGCATTTAAAAGACTCCATGTATTCATAAAAACCTGACGCTTTGGCTGATTCCGCACTGTCAGTTTCCTGATCTACCGAACTATCATCGAAAAATTGCATCAGCTGAGCATAGTTTGCTCTCACTGTCTTGAGGGAAAAAACAAAAGAGAAACAGAAATGGCTAGCTCAATAGAAGTTGATGAAGATGAAGATGGAAAAGGACAACATTAATTTTTCCCCTTTTCTATTTTTTTAATATTTTAAAATAAGAACGCAAAACACTCGGTAGTTGAAAAAGAATATATGTATCTTCCAAAATTCAATGAGCAAATAAACTTTAAATTTAATACCGGAATACAAATAGTCAAAGCGTCAATAGCCCTATCCATAGATCAAAAATATAAAGATACCAATCCTTCGTACGTTCCATCCCCCAAAACCCATTTGTTTACATTGTTGTATTTGTAATTTGATTTCTTGTCGATGAATATATGTGAATTACAAAAACAATTTAATGCGGTGAATTTGTTTTTATTTGACAGTTCGCTTTTTTTATATAAACCAACTGTGGTGAGAACTTCAGTTTAGTTTTTGTGCGAAATGTGTTTCAGTTTTCACTTTTCACAATAAAATAAAATTAAAATTTCAATTAAGTGCTCCCTAACATGAATTCCATAAGCCCCTTAAATTTAGTAAAGAACTAAAATAAGTTCACAACGAACGGAATCAGAAAAAACAAGAAGTAAGAAGTGTGTCCCCAAAAGAAAAAAATTCCCATGCATCTTTGAATCTTTTTTTTTTTGGAAGTCGAATCGCGACCTGGTATCGAGTTTTTGCTGGAACAGCCGTCCATTTGAAATGAGAATTTTTGATAATTATAAAAATGAAGTTTTACATTTGAGTCGTCCATTGGCGTGTGATTCATGTTGCTTCCCGTGTTTGCAATCGATAGAAGTATCCGCATCACCAGGCAATTTGATTGGTACAATTGAACAAGAATGGTCCATATGTTCGCCATCATTTAGAATTAACTATTAAGAATCAAAGAGATGAAGCTATGCTCCGAATTGAGGGTCCATTTTGCCATTTTTAATGTGTTTTAATTTGAGGTATGCGACTATTTTATTGTCAAAAATAACATGATACGAGTATTTATTTCTTCTTTGAGGTGGTTTCATTAACTGGAGAGAAAGTTGGAAAGATCTCGAAACAATGGTCCGGACTTGCATGGGAAATGTTTACTGATGCCGATTTCTTTGGAATTAATTTCCCAATGGATTTGGACGTTCGAATGAAAGCTGTCCTCCTTGGAGCCAGATTCCTTATTGCAAGTCTATCAAATTTCCGATGTTAATTTGAACATTCTTTAAAATATAGATTTTACTTCCTCCAGGATGCAATGTTCTTTGAAAAATCAGGAAACCGAGAAACCGACAAGCCAGGCATGTTTTAAGTAAAACCAAAACATACAACACAAATCGCTTTGTTTGTCTTCTGTAGATGTGAACTTTCATAAGGCACAATCGAATTATTTTTATATTTTTTTATTCTCAAAGATTTTGCTACTATTTTATGCGACGTTATCACACTCATTAAAAAAATATTCTTATGATGCGCACAACAAAGTAAATCATTTAAATTTCATATATACTAGTCCATTTTAGGCCAAAGCTTTAATTGAACCAATTATAAATTTATTTAACGCATTTTGGTTTCTTATTATGATTTTCAATGAAACAAATTTTACTATTCATATAACTTTGGTAAAAAGTAACTAATGCCCATTTTGAACAATTTAATATTATATTGCGCGTTATAAATTGATCTACTGGTATAATAAGTATATTATTATATCGAACAATTTTAAAGTTATTCAATAAGAATTTATTACTTTAATATAGTACATAATATGTATAAATATGTATGTATATACATACAGTAATATAATATAAAGCCAACAAATTTTGTGTATGTAAATCACGTGAATATTGTAAACACAGAAAAAAATAAAATTATTTTGATTTTTCAATAATAAATTTGGTCTTTCAAAACGCTACACACATTCATATGTACATATACATTTATATTAGAATTTTGACTAGAGTCTAAAGTCATTTTCAAATTAATGAAGAGGATAAGTATCATCATTGGTCTGTATTATGATTAAAAGGTCTCGACAAAACCAGTTTATTAACTCAAAAAAGTTGCAACGAATTACAAAAAACTTCTGCAGCAACTGTATCAAAAATTGTAAAAATTGTCAAAATATCCAGCTGTCAGTTTTTTCGCATTTAATTTAAAACTTTGGTTTTTCAGATGTGAAAATACATTATCTACCTAAAAAATAAATATTAAATTTATTTAATTTTTTTTTTATTAAACGCAATTTTTTTTACAAACCCGAACTAATTGAATTGAATTGGCATTGGAGAAAAGGGTAACATCAAACCTCAATTTCGTCACCTAAGGCGATTCGCTTCGCATTCCCTAATCAGGCCATTGTTTTTGAAAGAAGGTAAGTCCCCTTTTCACACGAGGAAACAGTTTCCTCGATATTTTTTGACTTTCAGTTTTAATTTCCAATATTCACAAATCGTAGAGCGTTCACTGGTCTTACTTGGTGCATTCTCATCTAAAAACTGAAAATGGCTGGAAACTCAGTTTCCTCTTGTGAAAGGAGACTAATGGTCTTATTTATAAAAGTTGTCTAACTTTGGACAACTGTCCAACTTTGGAAAATGTGTTTAAAAACCTTGTTTATTGTTATTTTATAGCTGCCTAACTAAGACACAAGAGTAGATTATCCTAACCGTGAATAATATGATATTTATTTTTATTAAATAAAGCATATTTCCACCAATTTGAAAATAGTTAGACAGTGTCTAAGTAGACAAAAGTTTTATAATTATTTTAGATCCAGGTGGAAAATTTACAATTTTCAATTCTTTTTGTGTTCCGAACATTAATAAGGTATATACTTTCAGATATGACTGGATTGCGCAATTTTTTCACAGATTTTAGATTCGTATATCTTAAAAACTTGACGTTATAAAGCAATTCTGAGGATTCGAATTCAGCGCATCAAAAACATTTCTTCTAGCTTATCTAAATTAAAGCTTCAAACAAATTATCTAAGATTAAGAAAGGAGACACAAAATACTGATGTAGAATAGAGAATATTATTTCAAATTAATTATCAATCAAGTAGTAACTTCTGGTATAATGGCTAGTGCGTTGGACTGTCATGATGGAGGTCTGGGGATAGAATTCCAGACTATTCCATCTAAAAACAAAAGATACATGTACTTTTGTTCCTGTCATAAAAAGTGACTCTCGCCTTGGTCGTTCGGATTCAACCGACTAAAATTAAAAACACGCACACAGGAATAGTTGTGTTGTAAGAAACGGCGTACTTTATGCTTAATATAATGCAAAGCACGACAGCCTACAACTCTTTCGGACTGAACTCGTAACATAAAAACAAATATAACAAAAATACATTGATTTGCTATCAATTTGTACTTTAAATGTTTATTTAGTAAACGCTTTCATACTTTGGTTTGTTTGGTCTACAAATGTTGTTTTTTTAATTATATTTTATAAAATGTAACTAATATTGTTTTTCAAATACATAACAATAAATTATATATCAAATGTATACAATGTAAAAAGTTTTTGATTTAAAATTTTATTTTTAAATTGCATTTTTGTTTCCGTTCAAATTGTTCAATGGGTGTGGAAGGGATGAGGAGGCAGAATTAGTTCTTCATTTACACCTTAAGGTTACCCAATTTTGTTGAATTTTGTCGTATTCGCCGGAGCTTTCTTTCCCTTTTTTCCACCAGCAGCTGGTTTTATTGCGACTGGCTTCTTGACCACCATGTCTTTGTGTAGAATTTTAAGGCTGGCATCGACTTTTCTTGTTTACTCTTCACTGCTTCTTTGATCTAAAACAAATAATGGTTGTTCCTGTTGAAATTCTATGCAAAAAGAAAGAAATAAATTTTTACCTTTTTCAATTTACCTTGAACATCTTTCGGCTTCTTCTTCGACTTGGCATCGTTCACTTTGAAAACGTTCTTATCCTTCTTCGATTTATTTGGAGCACTTGGCTTACTTTTGGCGACTTTCTTTGCATTGCGACCCATATTGTTTCTTTGCCTGTGAAGAGAAGAAATGGAAACGTTTCGAATAAAACTACTACCTGTAGGAATAAAGTATCTATAAAATCTATAAACAAGAAATCATAGGATTAGGCACGCCTGCGTCGAATTCTATTTCCGATGTTATCCGCTTCGATGCTTTGCATTTGGGTATCGTTAGAATCTCCTTTGTGAGATAGAAAGCAACTCTGTACATGTCCTTGTTTGGTGCGACATTCCGAACAAAGGTAATTGAATGCAGATTTTCTTTAAGTGGAATACCTAGATTGTCTTCCACCAATTTCTGAATGATTTCTTGGGTATTATCACCTTTGGCGAAGGAAAAAACATGCACAAGTGGATAGTTAAGGTTAGTTCTATCGAAGTCAACTTCGGCTGGCGATACAAGTCCACGAAATGCACCTAGGAATTCAATAGACATGGCTGGCAGATTCATCGTCAGGTGGATTTTGTAATCCCATGACTCTTCTTTCAATCGACGAATGAGATCATCTCGTATTTCCTTCAGAATGAATTCTCTTCCATCTTTATTGAAGGTCGTTATATGACCAGAGCATTTGTTCTTTTTGGCATTATGTGCTAGCAATTTGTAGCTTTCCGGATTAAGATCATTGGCTAGGACAGTACAGCGTTTTTTAGCAGCTGGTACACTAAAATGTATACAGGAACTTTCCCATAGAATCTTTGGGGATGAAGAATTTCAAGTTGAAGTCAAGGAGAATGGGGTCTCCTTTGAATTTGACTTGGTCTACATTAGCCCAGCTGATGCCGATTTTAAGCTATTAAAATGCAAGTCACGAACACTGAATCCCCTATATTGAGATACAGGAAACTAAGTTTGGGAATCTTTCAGAATCAGTGAAACATTTTTGTGCAACTGTTAAATCTAAATGATTCTTTTTCAGTGTCTTGCAGGGCTTTAATTGACTTCATTTAGAATTTCTTTCATTAGTGTCAATGTCCTATTCCTATGTTGTCTTATTTGCAGAAGCCTGAAAAAGAAAAACTTATTTATAAAGCTCAAAAGAAATGGTTACTTTTTTTTACAGCATACCTGATATGTACAAAAAGTGATTCTGGACAGCTCCAGCATGATGACTTCGATTTTCTCTTGGATCAAATCTTGGCCAAATGCGAAGATCTATTTGATTTGATCGAATCGGATGTTGGTGAATAGTTGCAAAGCATCTTCCAATGTAACTTTTTTCTTTATACAATATTCAGCTATATTTAGCCGCCAATTTCCAAAAATTGAATTCAAGAATTCATGAATTTTTAGACGTTTGCGAATTCACCTTAGAAAATTTAACAGTTATTTTATTTAGGGATGTGTTCTTATTGTTTTATTGTTAGGCTCGAAGCACACTTTTTTGATAATATAATTTCGTTTTCCATTGCACTTTTACTCTTTTTTATTCGTATGGGGTATGAACAAAATGGAACGCTCCCAACACTCCGAGAGTAAAAAATAAATAAGAAATAAATAAGAAATAAACAAAAAGTAAGACAGAGTGAAAATCCAATGGAAAAGAACATAATTTTTAAATGTTTAAGGCTCTCCCAAACCAATGCGATTTCCGTGCTGTTTGTTATCTTTCAAATCTGTCAAGTCAGTGAAGTGAGAGAGAAATTCTCAGAAATAAAGAAATTTGCAAAAAAGATACTAAACTAAATCTTATCTTCCGTTCAAAATTTTGCAAAGATACATTTTAGCGAGGGTTTTGAGCTTGGCAAAACGCAGCAAGAAAACGGCTATTTAGAGATAACATTTAGTTTAGCGTGAACTGGATACTATGCTTAGCTTTAGACAATTGTGCATTTTTGGAAAAAAATGTGTAACCACCATATTATTCAGTTTATTAAATTTTAATCCAAAAATAAATCGAATTTAATTGACGCATCAGATCAAAAAAAAAAACAAAAACAAAATTGGATTAAAATTTGGATTAAACGAGTGAATAATATGAAAGTGGATTAAATACATGATGTAAAATGTTTTGTTTTTTGATCTGTAAAGCCTCAACTACATAAGCCAAAAAAGTGAAAAAGTGCAAAAGTGAAAATTTTTAAATTGATTTTGTGATAGTTTTTCTGACTAGAAAACTAAAAACAAATGATGCAGAAAGCTTAAATTTTGGTTTAAAAAACAATTTGTATACACTTTTTTACGAATCAACTGCGCTAGAAGGAAAAAAAATATTTTTGCTTTTGAACTTTTGCAAAAAATGGCCAATGTAGTTGAGGCTTAACTCGGCGATAACTTTTCACGGCGATAAACGACGAAAAATGGAACAAAAACGGAACAAAACTAATAGGATTTTGTTGCATTTTCTTGCCGTTTCTCGCCCCGAAAATTATCGCCAAGTTACAGACATGGGTCCTGGATTTAAAATTGAACCTGGATTAAAAGACTGAATAATAAGACAGTAAAAGTATTTAAGGGTAAAAAGAGGCCGTCGTAAAAGTAGTAGTACGAAAAAGCGTAGGAATATTGTGATTGATTTATTTTACCGTCATATTATTCAGTCATGGGATTAAATGAACTCTTAACCCAAAAAGGACACAAAACAACAACAAAATTGGGTTAATTGAGTGAAATATACATCCGGGTTTAAATTTTAACCTGGGTTTAACGGCTAAATAATATGGCAGTTAAAGATCAAACATACACTCAACTTCATTAATAACATTTTTGCAAGCCTATAAGAAAGAGAAGTTAAAATTCAAGACTTTTTATGCACTTGAAAGGCGAAAAGCATTGGTTTTGAAAAGTCTTAAAAAGGAAAAAACAAATTTTTCGATTTCATATTTATTTTTATTATGTATTTTCATTAATCATTACTCTTTCGATCTAATACAATAATTACCCGAAAATTCCACTGCAAATTTAATAATATAAGGTGAAGTCTAGACTTTATGATTCGTTTCACTAGATGATATCCTTTTTGAACATAGCCAAAATGGCCGCCGTTTTAGTGGTAGAATGCATAAAGTTCCGCCATTTTAGTGGTAGAATGGATAAAGTTGCAATAGTATGTGTGTTTTAACTATACTATTGCAACTTGATCCATTCTACCACGGCCAGCTGTTTTTTCAGCTTGTAGGCAAGCCAGTTTGACAGCCGAGGATTGATATCTTTATATTTTTGATCTATGGCCCTATCGTAGTATCTGATCGGAACGGAATTTTCTCTGAATTTTAGAAATATTAGAAATACAGTCGAACTTCGATAACTCGAACCATCACTTGCCAAAAAAATAATTCGAGTTATCAAGACTTCGAGTTATCAAGTTAAACACAAAATTAATATAAAGTACGTCATATTTATTTGCGAATAAAAAAAGTACAGTTGTTGTAATTATTTAAAATATTCTGTTATACTTGACTGACAAAAGATTTTTTGTTTTGGTTTACAAAGAAAACTTCAATGGAGTTTAAACCGTTATACAAAGAATTGGTTGTTTTTTCATTTGTCTTTAAATATAATCGCAAAATACTTAACGAAATTGCAAGCAATTCGTTTGAAGGTTGTTGAATCAAATTCTCCAATCAATTACTCAATTACATCACTATCGCTGTCATCGTTATTGTCGAGATGTGCATCTAATGTATCGAGAATATCTTCATCTGCGGGAAACTACGAAGTAACAATATCCTCATCCACTTGCAGAAAATCATTATTACTATCGTAACACCTTGTATATTTCTGGCATTCGTCCAAGCTTAAAATTCCATCTGCAGTTGAATCTGCGTTCAGTTATGAAAATCAAAGGAAGTTTATCCCCTTCCTACCATTTGGAATATTCACCAAAACCAGCTTTTTAAAACACTTTGAAATGGTCTCGGATCTAACGTCGATATTCCACGCATTGGTTATTTCATCAACACAGTATAACAAATTTATATTGATTTTTTGTTTTCTTCAAATTTTATTCAAATTCCTACGGCGCGGCGGTGATGACATTTTAAGTTTTGTATGATGCCTTGATCAAGTGGTTGCAATTTTGCTGTCATATTCGGTGAACAAAAAGCTAGTTTAATAAATTTTAATTTTTGTTGGATATAGATGTGATCGATATCATCCAGATATCGCACCCTTAGAATGAAAGTGACCTAACTCAAAATTTCTGTAACTTCTGATTTTTCAATAAACTGACCATAAAAAGTGAAATGAACTCTAAAACCGGGTTGTAAAAAAGATGCCGAATTTTTTAGTTAGGGTCACTTTCATTCTAAGTTGCGATATATGGATGAGCCGGGAAGTTATCAATGAAAAGAATAATTTTCCTATCCATTTTTTCGGGAAAAAAATCGACTTATCGAAGGTGACGCCAAATAATATCTTCGAGTTATCGAGACATTCGAGTTATAGAAGTTCGAGTTATCAAACAAAAATTACATGTAAACTTCAGGCTTCGCGCTATTCCCAACCAATTTCATTCGAGTTATCGAAGTTCGACTTATCAAAGTTCGACTAAGAAGTATCACTTTAATTTTTCCCTTTTCAACCGCACGTTAATTTTCCGAAGGTGTAACCGATTTATGAGAAATTTCTATCATTAAAATGAAAAATAAAAAAAATGTTTTGTATGAGTCCGAGAAATTTCCGTTCCGATCAGAAATTTATTTAGGTAATTTTTTTTTTCATTAATGAGATTGAAAATTTCTAAGCTTTTCTGAAAAGTACTGAAATTTCGAGTAGGTAATTTACCCACTCGAAAAATTTCGAGTGGGTTTTACTACCCACACTACCGGGCCTGGTTGTATGCTCATCTCTTTTCGTTTTATGTTTGTTTATTTTTCATCATACTGTCTTTTTTCTTTACACTACAATTCGAACTACATATTTTACCATTTGAAAAGCTTGATAAAAACTAATTTCTGGTTCCATAACGCAAATCCCAATACAAACCTTGATCCACATTTTTGTTTGTATTACGTGTTAAAAGATAGCCGCGTTTTATTATCTACGGGTATGGGTCGGCCGTAGATAATAAAACGCGGCTATTATAGTAGATCTATATTATGTTTTATATTAGCTGCATTTTATTATCCACACATGATCTGATCAGGATCAAATTTTTACACGTAAATACAAAAACAATCAGCCTTATTGTGGGTTTCACCCGAAAAATATTTCACCTTAAAATTTTTTATTCCCCCCGAATTTTAAAAGCTATTGTGAGTTTCGCCCGAACGAAATTTCGTTCACCTACTAAAAATGAGTGAATATTGTAAGATCTGACAATCGTCTGTACTTAGCTTTACTCCTGAACAACGTTTGCAAATCGTGCAAATTTATTGCCAAAATAATGGTTCGGCTGGAGCGACACATCGCGCGCTGCGTCCAATATTAGGTCGACATAATCGCCCAGCAGAGTAATTCGAGCAACCATGGGCCGGTTTCGCACCACGTTTACTCTAGTGGATAATGCGCATCCTCAGAGACGCCGCGCGGTACAGTGCACACCGAAGACGCTATGGCTGCTGTGGAGGAGAGTATCGAAGAAAACCCGAACGAGTCCATCCGCCATCGCGCGCAACAATTGGAGCTGGGGCCTCTCGGCTGGAATTTATTCGATTCAGCCGAAGCGGCCACTTGACTATAAAAATCATTTTTAAAACATAATGGCAAACCCTTATCTTTATAATAAAGCTAAATTCTTGGCCATAACATTAAATTATATGCGTTTTATTTCTTCTTGAAAACCACACGTCTAAAAAAAACACCCTTTAGAACAGTAATTTATTTTCATAAAATATTTCCAGCTATTGAAGCGCTCAATTTATATACAAAAACATTCGTTTTCCTATCTCTGAAAGATCACTGGACTTGATTCCAACACGATTTAAATATTTAATATCCTATCGTCAATTTTTCCCAAATGCGATAAGGCTATAGAATTCCCTTCCTCGAACCATAAGAATTACTACCTGCAATTTTACCATTTGGTTAATGAACTTTAAAAATTGTGTATGAGAAATGATTTACACAATTTGATTAAAATTCCCCAAGGATTTTGTTGCGGAAAATTAACCAAATATTTTTGGTAAACTTAACCGAACGTCATTGTGGCTTTTAGCATTAGGCGTGTTCATAAACATGATAACGGGTTTTCCAATCATTTTGATATTTGACGATTATTTTTCAAGAGAAATCAATGGATTTTTATTTCATTGTAAAGAGGAAGGTATGCCATTAATAATGGAAAATGATATCAGCCAAATGGCCGCCACGGCTACGGTTGCAGCACTATATATCTTTTTCATGAAATTTTCCATGACCAGGTCGCACATTTGGGCCATATGTATCAGGGATGGAAAATGACATTTTTTGAATGTACTGAAAACTTCATTAAAATTGTACTGAAATGAAGTCAATTGTACTGAATTTTTTTCTGTTGAATGAAAAAATATTTTGTATGGAACGAAAATATTTTATTCTTTAAAACATAAACAAAAACAATTCATAAATATACATATGTACATACATGAATTCTTTAACAAGTTTTTTGTTGCTATCAAGGCAGAACACATTTGAACTTGCATTTTGTTTCGACATTTGAATTTACAATATTCTGGTATGAAAAAATTCGTTCGACATTTGCGGACGAATGAGGAACGGAAAGAACGGCTTGTGCAAGGAATTTTCGGTGAATTTTATATTAAATATTTGTGCGCTGTTTTTCAATTAATAATAACAAATAAATCGCAGGCAATAATAAGTTTAGTTTCATTTAACAAATAACGTAAATAATTACTTTTTCCAGTGTATTTTGAATTATTCTGCTGTTCATGGACAAAGAATATTGTTTTGGAAGAGAACTCCATTTCATAGGAAGTCTCTCGTGGCGATGTAGACAAATAGGCCAACCGATTTTGTAAAAATATTAAAATATTAATATTTCCATTTGTCCTCCGCAAAGTCTTGCAATTCATCGCCTATTGCGGGAAATTCTCGTCGCAAGAAACCTACACGTCAAAGCACTCACCTTGATATTTTGCTGATGGAATTATTAAGTTCGATTTTGTTGCTTTCAGTAATTTTGTTTTACTAAGTTTATTAAGTGATTAGTGAAATTTCAACACTGGTAAGTTGATTTTTAAACAACTTCTTCATAATTTCCAAATTGAATATTTTTTTGACGATTTACTTCAAAATTGCAGCTGTCAAGTGTCACACACATAAACACAGAAAAAAATCGCTTCTTTTGGCAATCCTTTCAACGACAGAAAAAAATTCGATTCTTTTGTTGAAAGATTCGACATAATTAATGATTTAGAAAATTTGCAAATTTAAAGAAACCACGTTTCATAAAATTGTACTGAAATAAGGCAAATTGTACTTTTGTACTTGACCTAACTCAATTGTATCGAATTCGATACAATTGTACCGAATTTTCCATCCCTGATATGTATGTATGTCCTCGATAACTTCACGAATTTCATCTTTAAGGTCTTGAATCGACTATGGGTGGAGTATTGGCATATCTTTCACGTGGGCCCAAGGAAAAAAGTCTAAAGGTGGTTAATCACAAGATCTCGGTGGCCAATTCTGATCACTTCTTCGAGAAATAACACGGTAAGACAACTTTGCTTGCAAAATTGCGATTGTTTCGTTGCTTGTGTGGCACGTAGCGCCGTCTTGTAGCGAATTTTCACAATTTCAGTGCGTTTTCGAAGCGTGTATCGTTTTAAGTAATGGCGTAGTTTTTAATTGTCAAATATCAAAAGATGACATTTTCAAAAGCGACAGCTGCCCAAATAGCGGGCTATTCAAAATGAAACATCTTATTGGAAAACCCTTTATATTAGGTATCTCAGAGAACTAAAGAATGCAATGCAATGTTCGCATTTAAATTAGTTTGCGATAAAAGCTGTGAATAATAACGTAGTTTATAAAAAAAAATAATTAGGACGCATAATTTCTATTTACACAAATCCATATAATTGGCCATATGGATACACATAAGTAAATGCTTTTACTTGTGTTTGTTATGCTTTCCGAATTGTCATCAAAGTGAAAGGAACCATTTATTTTTTTAATTCACTTTCAATGAATTTCACTTTCACTAAATTTCAGTTGAGTTGAGCTCGGGACAACTTTTACTACCGAAAACGAAAGTGATCTAAACTGAAGGAAAAGTAATTATGTAGTAGATGGACGTGCCATATGATGAGTTTGCGGATCTGGATCAGGATCATTCCATGAAAATAAAACGATAAGGAACCTTATGATAGCAGTGTTGTTATCTCATCTCTTTTTTTCTTATGTCTGTTTATTTTTCATGTAGATACTTTCTATTTTCTTTACACTACAGTTTTTACTCCCTATACCGACTGAAAAGCCATATACCCGCCAGAGTAAGAACTTATTTTCGGATCTTTAAAAAAGATCCAGATACAGTGCAGGATCCCAAGTGGTTGTTGTATTATGTGTGAAAAAATGACCCTGATCGAAATCTGTAGATAATAAAACACGGCTTGTGAGTTCATTGAAAAGTAATTAAATCGCTTTTTAAATGACATAAATAATATTTGTATATATTAATTTAAATAAATAATTGATGAATGGGAAAACAAACTGATAGTTTTAGTTTTTCTAACTAATGCGAATAATAAATTAAAAGCTTATTTAAGTGTGTGTTAACATAATATCTAACTTTAACAGGACTTATATATTTCTAAAATTCTTAATAATTATACATTTGTTGGTTTTATCTCACGCCCATATTTAACTAGAAAATCAATGCTAACACCAATTGTCCAGCCAAATCCGGTTTGAATGTCATATTCCCCACCACTTGCATATCCACCGAAATGTTCAGAATCATACTGAAATCAAACATGAATTTCTCTCATAATATTTCACAAAGCCATTATAAAAAATTCACTTACTTTCTCGAACATCTTATTTCCATTTCTGTAAGCCTTATAGTTTGATCTTAGCCAACGACGACCCCAGAGATTTGACTTTCTAAAGGATTTTGGTGTTTTTAAATTTTCAAGACCTTGAACAACCATGTATTGCATTGGTGCCCAAACATTTGGTAAATCCCATTGTTCTCCGGTTTGTAACAAGGTTGTTGGTACTCCACCAGGATGTTTATTGATTTTTGTTTTTTTAAGATATTCCATTACAGAATTAGAGATCTCCTCAGAATTTGAAATGTTGAAGGCATTCGTCCATAAGGGAGCCAGATTTGTTGGTGTAAAATAGTCTCGTGATTTTTTATTGATCAGATCATAATCGAGCCAGATATGAGATTCCTTATTCCAAAGGACTGCATCGATAGCCTGGAAAATATATATGTATACATTTGGCGTTAACATATGATTTTAAAAAAATAAATAAATATTACTTCGTATAACTGCTTTGCAAACAATGTGTACGTTGATGTTTTCTCGATGTCATTAGCCATAGAATAGAACTTAGCAATGATCTTTGCGTTCCAGTATAAAATGGCGTTTAAATCCACTGGAACAATAGACCGACACTTGATGTCCTTGAGAGTACCATTATTTGTACCCTTTTCGTTTATAAACCAACGACTACTGAAGTCCATTCCGGATTCGGCAGCTGCTGCAATTTCCGCAAAGTATTGTTTTCGAAGTTCTTCCGTTGGAAATACTTTCGCGTTATTAAAATCCTCACGATATGATTCTGGTCTGGGATCATTTGAACCACCTCGATAAACAGCTAACATATGACCATTTACAAGAATCATATGATTTGTCTTCCAGTAAAGCAATTCCTTCTCCAACAGTTTAACAGCATCAATGGAAAATTTTTGATCATTCGTAAATTCAACATAAGACTCAATCATGGGAGCCAATAATGGTGGTTGAGATCGTTTGCCATAATAGATACGACCGCCATTTGGAATAAAACCAAAACGATCTATCATCGACAGATAATTAGATAACATTCCTTTTGCTGTATTATACATCTCTGAATGTAGAAGTCCACGAATAATCCAATAGGTATCCCAATAATAGAATTCATTAAAACGACCACCTGGAACAATCACTGGATTGTCGACGGGAATAATAGAATACAAGTCAGGATTTGTCTTAACGTCATCTATCATTTCACGTCCAAGAGTTTTCCACATTGCATTGAGATCCTGTCCCCAAAACTTTAAGTAGGGGTTCTTAATTGAATTAAGAAATTTTGGATTATCTTTCCAGTCAGTTGGATACCATTTTATGAGTTCTTTGACACTCTCAAAATTATCCTAGAGAAAGAATTATTTGAGTTAATATTTTAAAATAAGTAAATAGATATATTTCTACAGATGTGTGTCAAAATATTATCGAAATATAGAGGGCGACACTATGGAAATCGCCATTTCTATAATGACGCATAGTGTCGCCCTCTTTATTTCGATAGTGAAAGCACATTTCCATTGTATCGGCCTTTGATTTCGATAGATTTTTGACAACTGAAAGTTAAATTTAGTCCTACAAAGAAAAAACTACTTCTCAGTTAACTTGAGTTCACTTTATTAATTGTTAGATAATCAAACTTTCTGGTTTTACTCAGAGTGAACTCAGGCTTTAAATTAGCAAAGGAACACCTGCAATGGAATTGTACTCAAAGAATGTGTATAGGTCCGTTCTCTTATATTGAATTTCTGTGATTTTCTGTTCATTTGTGTGAATTTAAATGTGATCTTATACCAAGATCGAAATCTCAAATTAAACACACCTATATATCTTACTTACTTTTATAAATAACATCAAATCATCATCACTTGGATCTTCATCTGTTTCTTCCAATAATTTTTCAAAATTGTCAATTGTTATATTTGGTAAGTGTTTTAACTTCATGTCAACAAAATTCTTTGAATCGCTGTTATTAGCCTCTTTAGAGACTGGCATCATTTGAATTGTGTGAAGCAAGTCACCATGACAAAAAACCTCACTTTGTTAATAAGATAAAAAAAAATTATTAATATATCAAATAATCAACAAAAAAAATATTATTGTAGTTAGTTACCATGCTGCAAAATAAGGGGGTTTGAATGGTTCTCCGTTTGACACTTCAATGGGACTTGATTGAACAGCAAGTATTAAGCCAAAACCAAAGGCCAATAGAAATGTCATGTTTTTGTTTTTACTTTTTAACCAAAAAAAAATTAATACGTTTTATAAAGCTGGAAAAAAATAACAATTATTATAAACTTAATTAAAAGAAAAAAAAAATGTAAAGATTTCGCACGTAGAACAAAAATGTGTACCAGAAAATCTAAGAGTCATGGGCCAACCAGAATGTTTCTAAACATACAAAATGCAACATTTAAATGTTGTTGGTATATGTTTTCTCACTCTGTCTCTTGCCCTTCTCTTGGTCTTGGTCTTGGTCCTTTTATTTTTTTTTATTTGTTGCTGGACCTAAGAGAAACACATTTCATTATATACCTATGTATGCTTGTACTGTTTGGCTCTGGCTCTACAAAATTGTATATGTACATATATGATATTTTTTCACATTTTGGATGTTTTACCAGTAATAACCAATTTAATGCGAAGAAAAAAACATATTTTATCACTTGTTAAAATTTTGAGAATAAGAAATATGAATATGAATATGAATATGTCTCATAAATCAAAAAAAAATTGGTTTTAATTTTTCAAAAACTTGTTAACTATTTAATTTAAGATAGCTGCAACCCTAATAAGGGTTTTGATAATCAACACTTTTTCTTAGATTTTTGTTTTAACTTTAAGAAACAAATTTAAAAAACCTACACTGAAATAACTATTCAGACAGCCATCAAATTGTAAAATTTTAAAATAATTAAAAAAGACACAAAAAGTTGTTGGTCGAATAGTTTTTGACACTATAACTTAGCTTGTTAGAGTTTAATTTACAACTAAATTCAAATTTGTATTTCATTTTACAAAACACTTTTATTCAAAATAATTTCAACAAAATTATCACAGGTCTTTTAAAATTTCGCCGAAAGAACTGATGGCTAATACATCAAAGTCATCAATTTTATTGACTCTTACAATAGTCCGGTTATTAAAAACATTTAATTTCGAAAAAATCGCAGAAAAGCTAGATTTTGGTACAAAACCTCATAATGATGTTATTAAGAATCTGTAAAAATCCCCCATTCATATGGAAGTATTATACGAAGGGTTAAGGGCCCCCCAAATTGTTTTTTCCTGGAATATCTCCTTAATGGTAAGTTGTACAGAAAAAAATGTTAAGGAATAATTTGTAGCTTATAAAATTTCCTACAAAAAACATATGAATACTTTTCTTCATGCAAATAACGGTTTTTGAAATAAACCGATTGGTAGAGTGAAGGGTTTTATATTTCTATATAAAGTTAAGTGACTTACATAGTTAAAAAATTATGCATTTTGTGATAAAAGTAAAATTGTTATCGATGCTCATATCGATAAGGACTTTTTACAGTTTCTTAAGAACATCACTATGAGGTTTTGTACTAAAATCTAGTTAAACGTTTTTAAGGACTGGACTATAATGCAATATATAAGAATTTCTTCTTATGATTATTTTTTGATGTAATTTGAAAATATAAGATATCTATATAAATATTTATGTAACTTACAAAATTTGGCAAAATTATAAAAACAATTTTATTATAATAAGTTGACTAATTTGGAATTTGCTTCTGATTTTAAAAGAATTTATCAACAAATATTGATTAGCAAACTCGAAGTAGTTTTATTTTTTATGGGAGTGGGTTCTAATTCCTAAAGTCCGAATCATTTGTCTTACGGGTAAATAAGTTGTTTTTATTTGTTAAAAAAAAAAAAAATAAAAACAACTCATGCTAGTGGAAATATGCATATACTGAGGAGTAGGTAAAATTAGGGACACATTAATTTGAGAACAATAATAACTGCTTTTACATTATCGTCTTTTTGATGCAAAATTATATTTCAAAGTTTGACACGTCAAAACATAATAGAAGATTCAGAAGCTTATGAAAAATATTGTCAAAAAGAATGAGAACGTATTAAAACTTAAAAAAAAAAACAAAGTACCATTTCTTCCAGTGTTAGTACTTTTCGCTATATATTTTGTTCCTTAAAAGTTGTAGTAAATTACTCTTATACATATTTAATACCATGTCTATGTAAATATTAATAAAAAAAATTTAAAAAAATAATTTTCAATGAGTTTCAGACATTTCAAAAGAATATTTCAGTGATTAACCTGTCGATGTTAATATAATTGACTTTGATGAGGAGGCAGCAGCATTTCATTGTTTTGAACTTTAAGCGCCCCACACACATACCTCACTTGTTCCGAACACGGTGTCAAAATCTTTCGATTGTTTGTTTGTATCGGTGTCTCTATTTTTTTATTTTCCTGTTATTTATTTATTTAAGCAATATTCCAGCTAACAGACATCAGCACTCCAAGAGCAAAATTAAAAAGTAATACAATATCTCGGTTTTAAATTTATTACGATTAAGATTAAATAAATCAATATTTGAAGATAATTCATTAAAATAAACAATAGATCTTGATAACGTTTCATTATTACCATCATTTGTCATATGAGTTCTTTGGAATAATAAGACACTAGCTCTCATGACCTAGCGGGAGCATAAATTGGTATTAAAGCAAGAAGTGATGGACATTTATTATGGTAGCACAGTAAGTCTCTATAATAAGCATTACACTGTGAATTTTTCTTCTTGATTGTAATGACTTAATTCCAAGTAATTGGCATCTAGCCTCATAACTAGGGCTAAAATCCCAGCCCATTTTTTTAAATATGAATTTCGTAAATTGTCTTTGGATTTTTTCAATACGATCAGAGTGAAGTTTATAAATGGGACTCCAAATAACATCTGCGTATTCAAAAAGTGATCTGACAAGAGATGTAAACAAAGATAGTAGCACGAAAGGATCTCTAAAGTCCATACAATTTCGTTATATGTGAGTTGGCCTTAGGAACAAAATAATCGAAATGGCATTTAAAAGAAAGTGGGGAATTAAGTATAACTCCTAAGTCTTTTATATTGGAAACTCTATCTAAGGGGCCAGTTATAGCTTTCATTGAAACTCATCATTGAAAATTTTAATTTTCAGTTTTGAGGCCCTAAAAAAGCGATATCAGTGATTATTTTGATGCCAATAAAAAGCTGATAACTCAATTATTATTTCTAGTCAAAAAAATATTTCATTTTGGCCCTACCTTTTACATAAAACAATTTCTAAGATTTCAATAATCAATGATAAGGTAGTCAAATCATTGAAATAAAGTAATTCATTTCATGCGATAGGCTGGGTCAAAATGAAATATTTTTTTGACTAGATATAATAATTGAGTTATCAGGTTTTTATTTGCATTAAAATAATCACTGATTTTACTTTTTAAGTGCCTCAAAATTAACAATTAAAATTTTCAATGATGAGTTTCAATGAAAGCTATAACTGGCGCCTAAAGGCACAGACTCTATTGCATAGTTTAATAACAAAATTTGAGATTTTCTGGAAAAAAAAATCGCGTCACACTTTTTGATATTCATTTTACTGGAAAACTTTTTTTTCTACAAAAATTGTATTTTTTGTTAATACATTGTTATATAAAAAAAAGTTTTGCAGTTTTTTATATTCTAGCAGATTTCAAACGAAAATTCTTATAACCGAAAATAATGGTACCTTCCATACAAGTGTTTATAAAACGGTTAAGGAAAATCTTATTGTACTCGAAAACGACTCCTAAGATATTCACCCCTATTACGATTGACAAAGATCAAGTATTTGACTATTGATATAGCTTTTGTCAATCAATTGAATTATTTCTTTTTCAATTGTTTCAATTTGATTCATTAATTTATAAGAAGTGGACAGAAATTACTGTTGAATTAAACTGTTTAGGTCCACCAAAAGGTGATTCTACAAAGCTATAAAAGCTGAGTACTGTTATTTTAGTAATAAATTATGTGCTTTATTCATAAAACCCCCGACAGACGTCGCCGAAAATGCGTTTTTTTTTTTGGCGTTTTTAGACTTTTGGGAAACCACTTGAAATTAGTTGCATCCGAAAGCCCTCCACTAACTGAGTGCGAATATGCGCATGAAGACGTCTTAGTGGCCGCCACCCAGATCACGGTTGCCACTTGAAAATTAAGTTTGTGTCAAAAATTTAAAACAAAAATGACCAACTGTAGCTAAAAATGACCAAAATAATGTAATTCAATTTATAAATTTCCTCATACTCGTCAAAATTATTTAAGTCCGAAAGTCTTGGGCGTTGGAACTTGGTATGCGATAATTTAAGTAGTTTCCCTCACTTATTCTATTTTCACAATTGTTGTATCTTCGATGCACTTTTTCTCTGTAACGCTGGTACAACGTAGGTACTGACAGACAACTGTTAGAAAAAAAACTATAGTTCCATGGTGGATTCTACTTCTTTCCAAAACTAATAAAACTTCTTTCAAAACATTGCGTAATTTTCTTCGAATAATGGTTTGCACCGAAGTATTTGCTTCTTTTGCAACATCATATTCATGAAGACATGAAGATGAATTATTCAATTTTGAGCTTACACAAACCCAGCAAAATAATTTATCAACGTTGAATTTGTAATTGACTTAAAATTTGATAACAAACAATAATTTTGACAACGATAATACCAAGATTGTCAATTGAATCATTCACAATTGATCAAAAAGCGTTCACTTCATCAAAAAAATTGATTTTTGACAACGATAATACCGATTCATTAATTTTGTTGATAAATATCAAATATCGTATTGATAATTGACAACCGTAATAGGGGTGATGGTGTGAGCTAATATTAATACACTTACAATATTATTGGAAATTTTTTTTTAATTAATTCTTTAATAACGGTATATCTTATAAAACAATTTGTTTGGTTTTGTACTCTTTTTTGTGTAAAGTTACGTCATATGCCGTGAATTAAATTAGTTCTCAATATAATCAATTACGTTTTAGGATGAAATGAAATTTTTGTTTTTAAAAATCAATATTATTTCGAAAAGAAAAATCAATACAAAATTCCTGAAACATGGTAATCATTATTTTTATTACTTTTTGATAATGGTATACAATTAATCTAAATCGCTTTTAACCCTGATTATTGATGAATTTATCCTCAACCATCTATTTTGCGATTGAAATTTTCAAACGATATTTATCTCGCTTATAATCCTTTTTTTATTTTGTAACTTTCTTCAATTTCAAATATCTATTGATTAAAAACAAATTCATTATTCTATCCACCTCTCGTTTAGAATATAATTTTTCGATCTTTAATCAATTTAACCCTACTTATAATACGAATCTAAAAAAATCTCGTCTTAGTGAGCCTACATATAAGTAAAATTTCCAATTTATTAAAATGTCTATGCTATATTATATGTTTATCCTTTACCCTTTACAGTATAAAGCCGGAACCACACCTATCTCGTGTGGTGTGTTGTGGAGTGGTGTGTCGCTAACGCTCCAATGTGTTTCGTATGCTTAGAACCACATTTGTGAAGCGTGTTGTGTTGTGAAGGAATCGCTTCTGTTTCGATTGCGCCATACCACGATATGGAGTTTACTATTTGTAAGAAAGAGAACACTTATATTATAAACAAAAATCAAAACAAGTCATGTCATGACATATATATCTGTACTTTTCTTTTTCAACATCACTACACACAAGTGTGCTCATTCAAAGATACACCGCTCCACACGACAACACACCACAGGAGATAGGTGAGGTTCCGGTTTAAGCTGTGCAATGATGAGTCATATTATCAATGAATCAGTTAATTATTTTAAAATAAAAGAATAAAGTCTTATAATTTGTTTTACTTAGATAATAATAAATTTATTTTTTTCTTTATGCTTCTATAAAAATCATTTAAAATTTTAAAAAAACTCAATCAGCTAACTGGAATTTCCAAAAAATCAAAGAACTTTTAATCCTTCATCTGCTCCAGGATTTCCTATGAAGAAAAATTTATTTCATAAATCAATGTCCAAAAAATCATTTGATGTGAACATATTGAGTTAGTCATATCGCAGACACACTTCATTCCATAAAAAAAAAGAAAACAACTCGACGACACAATAAACATATACACGTTATTTTTTTTTATGTACAGAGAATTTTTTTTTTATTTTCAAGAAAATGCATTTCTATAAATAAATTGTGTGTTTTTTTTTCTTCTTAATTTTGTTTTTACTTGATTGATTTACAATAATTTGTGTTTTATTTAATATCATTTAAAATAATTTAAATATTTTGAAAAAAAAATTTAAATTTGTATGTTTAAAAAAAAAATCAAATAAAATTCTAAAGTTACTATTAAATGTATACTTATTTTTTGTTTTAAATATTACTCCTATTTTTTTTTATTTATACATCAGAATTATTGACATTTTGTCTTTTGTTTTGTTTTTTATGTTTTTAAGTAGTTTTATATTTTTTTAAATTATATAGTCAACAATCAATAATGTAGTAATAACATATAGGCAATTGATATAGCGAGGATATAATATAGTTAATTGCTATATTTTGTTGTTTGTGTTAGAGACTAATACTGCATTAATAATATTTTAATTATTATTAAATTAAATTATTTTTTAAAATTATTTAAATAATTTACATTTGATTTTTACATTTAACAAAAAAAAAATTGTAATTACAAAAAAATAACAAAGAAAAATTGGAAAACTAAAAAGAAATATTTTATACAAACTTAAGAAACTTAACAATAACACAACATGCTTCTTGATTTTAAAGAACAAACAAACAAAAATAAATAATTAAATCGACAAAAAAAAAACTCGAGGATTTTTTTGTTTAAACTATTTTTTTAGGTGTTAAACTGGGTGTTGTGAGTGAGGGATGTTATATAGGATATCTGTAAATATAGAAAAATAATATTATTAATAATGTAATTTTTTTAAAGAAATATCTTTTAAATTCTTAAACTTACCTCACCATAGGAATCGTCCAACTGTTGTCACAATAACTGCAACTGTAGCTACCGCAACTAAATTAAACAGTGATGTTATACTTCCTGAAATTGTTTGAAATATGATTTAGAGAAAAAATTTGTTTAAAATAAAAATTATATTTAAGCAAGCATTTTTTAAGTGAAGTGCATTATTATAGCAGTTAGTAAGAAATTAAAGGTAAAATACATTAAAAGTAGAGAGTGTAAGTATAATGTTAAGCTCTCCTTAGCTTGAAAGCACTTAGACGCCAAGACTTTCTTTCTTTTCGTATTTTGATTGATTTCCATTGTGATATAGTTGACGTTTTTGATAATAAATTCCAAATACCAAAATCTAAATTACTCCATTGAACGTTGATTTAAAATAAAATTGTTTTAAGTTTGTTAAAAAGGTAGATGGATGCGCCCTTATAGCCAAAAAAGTTGAAGATCGTTTAGCTAGTAAATAATTTGAATTGATTGTTAGTTTGAGTTTAAAATATTGTAGGAGAACTTGTCCTAAAATTGCAACACAATTACAAATGAATTTTCGACAGTGTCGGATAGTTCACAAATGTTCATCTGACTCTCTTATTTTTCTCTTTTATTATTTTTCATGTTTGATTTTCTCTCTGTTCGACTCTACGGAAGTATTTTAATTAATTCGAGTTTAAAATTGAGTGTGACTCAAATAAATAAATATGTAGGTACTCATTCAAAAATGTAAATAGGCAAAACTCAAAAGATATGGATTCTAACAATTTGAATTTTTTTTTTGTTGATGTGAAAATCACCTTCATTTTGGGTTATTACAGTATACTTCTCGTTAAATGTTTTTGTGAAATTTTTTTTCAATATTTTAAGCTGACATTAAATTTTACAAAAAAAGATTTTATTTTATGCCAAAACGTAGGCTACGGGAGGGGGGTATGAACACAAAAATAAAAATTAAATATTTATCAATTACTAGCTGGTCCCCCCGGCATCGCAAGGAATTTTCATCAATTTTAACATTTTAACAAGGGAAAATAAAACTTAAGGGGCCTAGACGAGGAAAACAACCACTTACAGTGAATTTTTTGGAAGACTACAATAATTTGTATAGGCAAACTTAGCAAAGCTTGACGCCATATTCCCATTCCTTAGAATCAATATTTCTTCCTACTCATTCAAAATGGAATTTCAGTAATCGCCAGTATCCACCCCTGAAAGTATACAATTTAATTTTCCCACCTTTCCGGAGAAATTGTCAATTTTCGCTAACGTAGTGTTTTTACTTAAGGGACTTAAATCTCTGGAAATCGCGAAGCATGGCCTTTCAAGCTACTGATTCCCAAGAAAACTGTTGACAAAAGTTTTTTAAATTCTAGAATTTCCACAATTCATAGTTTTACGCAGTTACGTAGTAACATATTATGAAAAAAATGTTTTGTGGGACATAAGTTCCAACGCTTTTTTTCGGGTTTTTCTTTCACGTGGGACGAAGATTCCGAAATAGATTTGGGACATGTCCCACTCAATTGGGAGTTATGTACTACTCAATTGGGACTTATTCCCCACTCAATTGGGATAAAAGTCCCAACGTTCATTTTCAGTTTTTGCCAAGTTTAGTCAAGACTATGAAAAGTTTTGATCAAGGAAAATCTTAACGAGGAAAACTCGTAAGGCCCTCGCTAGTAAAAACTTGTGGGGTAAATTTTGCTATTCCATCAAAAATACCCCATATGTAGAAATTACAATAAATAAATTGAAATTTTTGTTTGACATTAGTTTTCCCACATTGCAAAAAATCTCCTACGATTTGTTTCCTCATGTAAAAGGAGTCTTAAAATTTAGAAATTGAGATTTTGCTTAGGTGTGCTATTTAAGACCAGGTTCTCCTTATTTTAATTTTTGGGAAAATTTATTTTAATTGTTTAAAAATGTATTTTAATTTTTTTTAAATTTAATTTTAATTTTATGAAAATTTATTTTAATTTTATGAAAGATTTGTTTTAATTTTATGAAAAATAAAAAATTTTTGTGTTGTATCGAAGAAAATTAATTTGTTATTTGGATGATTTTCATGATTTTTATTTGTTATTTGGGAAGAATATCTATTTTATGTCAGAAAAATTTAATTTTGTTAAAGGAAATGTTTAAAAATAAAATAAATAAATTTGAAGATTCTTAAATATAAACATAAAACAATAAATAAAAGCATTATTACACATAACCAATAGAATGTTGGGACAAAAGCATTAACAAAACAAAAACATGCAAAGGGATAAACAAAACAAACACTTACATTGTCAGGATTGATTTAATGTTCTATTTTTTGTTTTTAATTCAGCAGCTTTCGTTTGTTTGTTTGAATTAAAAATGAAAACATTAAGAGTTGTGGGTGGTGTGTGTGGAAGACAAAATACAAAAAATTTGCACGAAACAGAAAATTTATAAAATTTAAAACTATGTTGGTGCTGGTGTTTTGCAGGTGTTTACTCGAATAAATGTGTTGAAATAATTATGAAAGATATATTTGGTTTACCAGAACCTCTTTTTTGTTTTTTGTGTATAAAAAAGCTCATAATTTAAAAATAATCCTTGATATAAATAAGTAAACCTAATTAAAGGTTCCTTAACGCATATATTTTCTGCTTTATCACATGTTCTTTGCTGTTGATGTTGTTGTTGATGTTGGTAATTGTTTCTTATTTGCGTGTATATGTTATGTATGTTGTTGATCTGTTTGTACATTACATTTCGAGTGGAGATATTGTATTCTTTTAATTTAATTTGTATTTTTCTTTTTTTTTTGTTGGACGTTGGACAAAACACATTTTAAGGACATCAGTGAAAATATGTAAGAAGTGTTTTCTCAACATTTATATAAATTACTGTTCGGTATTGTTTTCACCTTTTGATGTAGACGTTGGGGTTATATCATCACCATATTGAACTAATAAATCAATAATAACACCATTTGTCCAACCAAAACCTTTTTGGATTTCATATTCACCGCCACCTCCATGTCCACCGAATTTTTCAGCATCATACTGCAAAAAAATATAAATAGATATTTCAAATTTTGTTTATATTATTTTTTAAATTACCTTCTCAAACATAGCCTGAGAATCTTTGTAAGCCGCGAAATTCGATCGAACCCATTTATAGCCCCACGATTTTGATAGTGCCCTAGCCTCTGGAGTTCTGAGATTTTCAAGACCTTCAACCATAATGTGTTGCATTGGTGGCCAGACATTAGGATAATCCCATTGTTCGCCGGTATTTGACAAAGTATTTGGAACTCCACCAGGGTATTTATCAAGGTCATGTTTAGCAATGTACTTGAGTACAGATTTCGAGATCTTTTCCGAATCTTTTGGATTGAATGCCTTTGTCCACAGTGGGAAGAGATTTGTTGGAATAAAGTAGTCTCGAGGTTTATTATTGATCATGTCATAATCCAACCATACACCAGCTTCTTCATTCCATAGAACAGCATCGATTGCCTGATTATAATGAATGGAAAATAAAAATTAAAAACTGTTTTTCATATTTTTCAAAAATTTCATACCTCAAGAATATTCTTAGCTTTCAATTCATATTCGCTTGATTTTGCAACATTATTCGACATGGAATAGAATTCACCGATGATCTTTGCATTCCAATACAAAATGGCATTTAATTCAACTGGAATAATTGATCGACACTTAAGATCAGTCAAATTACCCTCGTTGGTGCCATTTTCATTGATAAACCAACGACTGCTAAAGTCCATTCCAGATTCAGCACCTGCAGCAAGTTCTGAATAGAAAGCTTGTTTTTCCTCATCTGTCTTGTATCTTCTAGCACTTATGACATCTTCTCTATAAGATTCAGGTCTTGGTCCGACCGAAGAATCACCATAGGCAAATAAGTTATAACCCTTAGCTTGAACTGTGTGATTATTCATCCAATATTCGAATTCATGTTCCAAAGTCTCAACACTATTTAGAGCAAATTCATCGTCCTTGGTAAATTCAACATAAGATTTGATCATACCAGCCAATAGTGGTGGTTGAGATCGTCTGGCATAATAGACACGACCACCATTAGGAATGAAGCCAAAACGTTGGATAATCGATAAGAAATTCGATAACATTCCACGGGCTGTTTCAGTCATTTGTGAGTGCAAAAGACCACGAATGATCCAATAAGAATCCCAATAATAGAATTCAATAAAACGTCCACCAGGAACAATAACTGGATTATCAACAGGAATGATGGAATAGTATTCGGGATGTTTGTGAACATCATCAATCATTTTACGTCCGAGAATTTTCCAAATGCCATTCAAATCACTTCCCCATTGCTTAAGATCAGGATCACGAATTAAATCTAAAAATCGTGGTCTTTCAATCCAATCTTGAGGAGTATAATTTTCAAATTCTTTTCCACGGTCTTCAAAGTTTTCCTATAAAAGAGATTAAAATGGTTTATTAATTTTCTTTTTAAATAATTTTTAGAAAAAAAAAAAATAATAAAAAAAAAAACTTACATTGACAAATTGTTCGATATCGGCTTTTGTTGGATTTTGATTTTTACTTTGTAATAATTCTTCAAATTTACTGATTGTAACATTTGGTGGATTTTTCTGTTTCATGTCAACAAAAGTTTTGGAGTCCTTGAAAATAGAACTCATTTGAACCCAGTAGAGAAGTTTTCCCTCACAGTAGACATCACTGAAAAAGAGAAAGTAAAATAAAAATTAGTTTTCCGAAGCATAATTATTTTGAATTAAATTTATTTTGAGAAATTAAAATAGAAATAACAGTTAAAGGAATAAAGTTTAGAATGGAAATACACAGTGGTGCCAAATTTCATCGTGAAATCAACCAAACTCTCTTTTAACTGATGCGATGCAGCTGTCTCTCTTCGTCTGAGAGAATTTTTAATTTTAGGCAAATTTTAAATTTTCAAATTGAATTTTGCAAATTTCAAATTGAATTTTGCAAATTTCAAATTGAATTTTAAAATTCCAAATTAAAATTTTAATTTTCAAATTGAGTTTTTATTTTTTAATTTCATTTTGTATTTTACAACTACAAATTGATCTTCCTTCGGGCAATTTTTGTTTTCACTACCTTTTTCTCAAATTTATTTCTTTAATAATGCTTCGACGGCACTGGCCCGAATCCTCTAATAGTCATATATTTAAAATTTTTGAATATGAAATACCAAGGAAAATAGCTGATGCAATGTGGACAGTTTTGAAATTTAACAATTAATTAATTTTCGTTTAAAACTTTAAAAAACACCAAAAAATGCGGTGCATTGTTGAAAAATAAAATAAAATAAAATACCTACATGACTTTATCGCATGAACTTCCTATTTTGATAAAAAGTATAATGTAGCTACCACATTCAAGATGTTTGTTAATGTTTAAATACTGTAATGATATCTTTTTGAAAAAAAATGTTAAAAGTACTAAACAGTACTATCAAGTACTAAAATACTAAATTTTCTATTTAAAAAAAAATATTTGTCAAATGTTTAAATGCAATATTGTTTGACCTATTTAGAAGCACTAGATTGTGAAGTCATAATAAAATTGGTTTAACGATTTAAATGATAAAGTTTTGGTGAATAGCCAAATTTTCAAGGTAATTTTATCGAAAATTGTAAAAACTCTATTTCCTTAATCATGTCTTGAACTAATTCGATAGCCCAAATTTAAAAATTTTCAAAATCTGAGCCAAAAAAGTAACCCAATACCAAAATGTTTTCATAGCTTCAATCAAAATTTATTTGTATGCAACAACAGAGAAACTGAATGAAATTAAACTGAAGTTTGTTGCGGTTTATTTAAAATGTCAATACAATATTCAGTGAACAAAAAGTGGTGTCAAACTGTTAAGTGTGTTAAGGGTATGTTCAGGGGGAGAATAGCTTTTTATTCATATGACTAGACTAAATTTGAGCTATTTATAGCCCAATTGGGCTGTCATACTGAAATTGCTGTCGGTAATTTTATAAAAATATTTAACAATTTTATCGGAAAAAAATTCCGAATCTGGCAAGCCTGCTGTTCAATATTCTTCCTAGTGATGTAAAAGCTTTATCTATTTTGAATATATTTAAATAACAAAAATTACCAGGCTTCTAAAAAACAACTCAATTCAAGACTAAATGCATTGTTATAATAGAATTTAAAGTATTTGGAAAAATAATAAATAAATTACAATTACAATATCTGAAAATTCTATTTTTTTGTTGGAAGAAAAATATTGATTCTAAGGAATGGGAAACACTACGTAATTGCTAATAGGCCCATTTTGTCCCTCACGAAAATAGTATAGCCAACAGATTGTGTAAGGGCTTAAGCTCTCTGGCTGCTACAATTGTGTATAAAATTTTTTTAGAGCTTGTCAAAAAAATTAATTTTAAAGCCCCTATAATTTTTATTTTTACGAAGCAGGGTGAAACAGCTACAAACTGTCAAAATGCCAGGAACAGTTTTCGCACTTTATAAATGTCAAGAAATATACACGACTGTTAGAGTTGGCGTAGATCAATTATATATACATTTTTTTCAAATTTTAAAAAATAACAACCTTAGAAAATAAAATGTTAACAAAAAATAAACGTACCTGCTTAACATCAAGTTTATTAATATAAAATAACAAATCTTTAATTATACATTAAATTATTAAGCTTGATTGTGTTTTTCTTCAAAAAGCACTATAATATTCGAAAAATACTCAATTGTCAATTATTCAAAATTTTCTTCTTAGGATATAGTTTTATAATTTATTTTCTTTTAATCATTTGGTTAGCTTAAAGATTAATAAAATAATAAAAAAATATGCTTGTCTATCAAAACTAAAATAAAAATGAAATTAACACTTTGGCAATCCTTGATCGGCAGTGATATTGGAATTCAATTGAAAAATTCTGTCATCTGACAGAAGGCAGCCTGGCATTTGACAACCATCCAGAAATAGCCAGAAGAAATTCCTTGGACAAAAACTGGAAAGAGGGCGAAGTGTTTTACTCTCTCGTGGGCGCTCTCTTTTGCAAGGAATAGCAGAATTTTGTTCACTTGTGGAACGGCTTCGAACCAAAAATTGCTACAGTTGGAACAAAGTTAAAAATTCATTTGAATTCCTCGTATAAACTAAAAACTTCAATAAGGATCACTTGCACCAAACGTGATTGAATGTATTCATTGTCGTTATTGTTACTGTTATTGTTAAACTCATGTTTCAGTTAAAAAATTGAAATTAAGAATTGAAATTATTAATATCAAAAAAAAAATCCCTCCCCCTTTTTGTTAGTGTTTTTAAATCTTTTTTTAACATATTATCCTAATCTCCTTATAATCAACCTTTATTATTTATGGTCTACAATTCTAAAAAAAATTACAATTTAAGTTAAGAGTTAGAAGGAAGAAAAATATACAGGGTGATTAACGCATAAAATGCTGCAAACATTTAGAGAATGAATAGGTTGGGTCGAGATAAGAAAAACATCATATGAGGGGCAGTTTTCTAAAATAAATTACTTAAAGTCCAAAAATATTATGGCAACGCTTGTCGTTATACATAAAAACTTGAATACATTGAATTTTTTAATATTTCTCATTAATTTCAATAAGTTTCGTGCTTTAACAATTAATTATTTACGGCAAAGTTGAAATTTTGTTTCCAGAAGTTTAGTAAGAGAACACGTTTTTTTTCAGTTGAGCGAAGAATCTTGTCACACGAAAGGATTCCGTCTCCGTCGAATTGATATTGAGCTTACAGTGAGTTTAAATACATGTCATGTGTAAATGATAAATTACTGTGCTTTGGAGCAGTTGCAAGTGCCCCCCGATTTTAGCAAAAAAAATCATCTTCATCAACGAAGATCACTTTTGGATGAATGGGTACTTCAACAAGAAAAATTTTTCGAATTTGGGACGATATCAATCCACACGAGGTCCATCAAGTGACGATGTATCCGCAGTAAATCACATCGTTCCGTTCTTCTTCAAAAAATGACTATGGCATTGCCATCACCATCGACAAAGGGTGCATATCGATCGAGAATTACCAATTCTTTTTGGTAAAAATTTAATGATACTGATTTAAACGACAGAAAGGGGTTGCTATTTGCCACCAGTTGATAGCACAAGAGATTTAAGGGCATGGTCAAAGGTGACGTGAATCGATCATCGACATTGTTAGATTTGACAGCAAGCTGCAAATACTCGGTGTCCTCAAAAGTCATCACAACCCGTGCGTGGTCGTCGAAAATTGACCTCTCGAGTGCGCTATTATACCCATCAATGTAACACATTTTCATGAATGCCATTGGAACAAAATTTTAAACAGCCAGATGTTAAATAATATACTATGTAATTATAACAATCTTATATATCCTATTTCTATACTCTAGAGTCTAGAGTAAAAAACTAGAGATAGGATTTTTATAGTAATTTGGCTATGGGGGTCTGAGGTTTCAGTTCATTTTGGAAAAGGTTCTCTTGCTCAAAATAGTTTGCGAATCGCTGCTCTAGACTCACTTTCCGACTCTCATACTACATCCATGTTGAACAAATGATGTGTCAAACGCAGCGAAATTACCTTCTGATTTGACGAATTATAATTTGATTTTAAAAATGTTAATAATTTTTTCAAAAACTGCATTTGTTTGTTTTCGTACGTCTTTTATTTCTATGTAATTGCAAGAATTCTCGCACGGGTATAGGTATAGTTTTAATAAAATGTTCTTAGTTTAAAAAATGTACAAGTACATAGTATCATACTAAAGCTATTATCTTAATAATGCCAAATGAATAGGCCTATAAAATCGTGAAAGTTCATGCAAAAAAGTAATCAAGCATACCATTTTCACATTTTTAATTGTCAAAGTGACATTTGGAGTTAGTGTGATACTAAAAATATAAAATAGCCATTTAAAAGGTTAAAAGATAGTACCTTTAATTCCTCGTTTGGAAAATCTTAGCAACACATTTAAAATGTTTTAAATCAACTAAAATTTTGCATCACCGCTTTTTTAAATAAATTAAAAAAAAATGTTTATATCTCATGCCTTTATGTAATATATATACATATATAATTAATTTTAACAACATTTTATATTTAATTAATTTTAACATCTAACCGCCCCTAATGGAAAACCCTTTATAAGAATAAATAATTCATGAAGTTAAAATCTATTCATGTTAAATAACTAAATACATATTTTTTTCTTTAATTAATTTTCATTTAAATTTTGCGTTTTCTTAGCAAGTAAACTTATAAACTCGTTTTTATCGATATCAACGTGAATAGACTAAAGATGTTTTTCCCCTCGACCCTTCATTTTATAAAACTCGATTCGATCAAATCCAACGAATCTAAGGAAAAAAGTATGAAATAATTTAACGACAAAAAGACACGGTCTTAGAGTACAAATTAAAAAAGTTGTTAAATTGGTAAAACTTGTTTTTTGATGTGAAAACATTTATGCCGGCGCGCGATATGGTAAACTAAAAACGTGAGCCTTACGTGTAATACGTTCCTTGTCACACGTTACGTGTCACAATTTTTTTTAAATTTTGCTTAAGTATCTGTATCTACAAACAAGGTACATATTTTGTAGGAAAAAATATTTTTATTTTTTTTTGAAATAATTGTTTACGTTTGGCTGATCAAGTTCGCTCCAGTTTTTCTTATTTTATTTTATTTTATTTTATTTGTTAAATAATAATTGTACGTATCAATTATAGGTATTTACTTAATTTTTGTTAAAAAAATATTGTTTATACGACTGTTGTTCAGAATGATTCTTTACAGACACAGTCGATATTACTTATTCAGCCCTGAAGAACATATTCCAACCAGAATCGAAACGCAATAAACATTGATTAAAAACAAAGACTGCATTTGGATTTTTTATTAAAAAAAATATGTTTAAAATTGTATTAAAATCTATTAAATGTTAAATCCTACCACTGGACTGTTAAAATTTTCACGTCACAAAATACACACTTAAGTTTAACTTGCCTGTTATTTTATTTGTACAATTATTTTACCTCTTCTATTCTCAGAAGAAAAACCTTATACATATTACAATTTTAAAGAGACTTTAAGGAAACGTCTTATTCTTTTATATAATTTCACACCTTTCATATGAAAAAAATATACTATAAAATATAATATATATATATAACGTATGTCTTGTGTGTTACTATTTCCTTCTGTCACAAATATCATATAAGTTAATATTTTTAATTTACATGTATACAATTTTTTTCTCAGGAAATTCATTTCTTGTCAGCAATTTAAAAATGAGTACATTAATTTTCTACACTAAAATTTAACCAGGCCTTACAATAATTTATTAGAAATTACAATTTTTAATTATTGAATGACAATTTTAATGTATCAATTAATAATTTATGTATATCCTCAAAATAAAATTCTCTACACTATTATATTGTTTAAATTTAAACTCACCAAGCCGGTAGGTATACAGTTCCCGCTTCAGGAATTCCATCTGAAGCAATAGCAGCAGCTCGAACCAATAATGATGGTTTCGACACCAATAATTGTAAAACACATAATACTCCTAATGGGAGTGCACGTAAACTAATCATTTTTACTAATGATTTGTTTATAATTATATTTAAAAAATTTTAACAGAATAAATATAGAAAATAACACTTATTATAATATTATTATACTTTTGTAAATGAAAAAGAAATATAAATTTTGTAAATTAAAAATTAAAAAAACAATTTTTTTTAATTCACGTTTTAAGTACACGTTCAACAGAACAATTTATCACTTTTGAGTTAAAAAATAGTCAATTTTATTTTATTACTATATGAAAGTAAGTTTTTTTTTTATAAATAATTCATTTTAGATAGAAAATGAAATCACTCACTCCTCCCTAAGCAAACGATCGTGCTGCTGATAAAACGGTCAGCTTTAGAATGCTTCTGTTCGCTTAGCTCGCAATGGCTTTATATTTTTTTTCTTTTTAAATTGCCACGACAAATCAAGATACATGTATCTCGACATTATGACGATTGAACTTATACGATATTATTATTTATACAGAACAGATACAAAGATAGAAGAGAGTTTTGTTGTTGAAGTGAATGAATGTGTGTATATATCTATTATTACTTTTTTTTTTATTATTCTCTAACTTGATTAGTTTGATTCTGATATTAGAATGGGGCGCTTGTGTAAATACCAATAGAATCAAGCGCCCGCGTTGTCTTTATACTCGTAAGAGAATACCACAGAGGGTTGAATTAGAAATTAATTATAAAATTCTTTATCTGCGAATAAGAAAAGTAACTACCTACCTACCTACAACTTTTACAGTGATATGTTTTTTTTTTTAAATGCACATTTAATTTGAATAACTTTTGTTATACATAGGTTTACCTATAATTTTTAGTTAAGTTTTTTTTATCTTAAATGACCTGCGTCGTAGGTACTTATTTATATTACTTTCAACAGGAAAGACAAGTTGTTAGAAAAATTCATAATTGAAAAAAAAAAAAATTTTTTTTACAAAACATGTCCTCCCATTAATTTGGATGTAAACAAAGTTATTTTAAATAATCCAACCAGAAATATATGATATACATATTATACCTATTTTTTGTTTTGTGTAATAAATTACTACTGAGAGTTCATTTATATGAATATATTAAAAGAATAATAAAAGTTAAGAAAAACATTAACTTCAAACATTTTAACCTAATGGAAGTGATATATTGACATTTTAAATGTTAATTTTTGTATAAATTATTTGTAATAAAATTTAACAAGTTTTAAAAAATTTCCTAAAGATTAACTTATTTTAAGCCCAAAATATAAAATTAAAAAAGAACATTCCTATATACATATTTGCCAAAATACAATTTTCAAAATATAAATTTTTTCTGTATCTAAATTCTGTATATATATAATAGTTTCACAGGTTTCTAAAATTTTTTTCGCCATTTTAGTAAGATTTTGAAACAAAATATTTAAAAAAAAAAATATTTTTGATTTTACCATGAACCACGTTTCATTCCCACAGTGAATCATTCCTATTTTCACATTTCTTGTGTTTAAGATAAAAGTTGACAAAATAGAGAACAGCTTGTCGATCCTTTTCGAATTAAACCAAAAGTTGAAGTTGTGCTATCTGTTCCTTAAACATCGATAGTCGTCACTTGGGATAGTTGGTGATAGTTTACAAAAAATACCCGATGTCATCGATATGTTTCCAACAAAAAATAAAAACAACTTTAGTCCAAGTAATAAATGACTTCTTTTTTTTCAGTATTTAGATATGTAAATATTTTACAGTATTTGACATTGACATGACATTTATAATTTTTTTAACAATGATTCATTTTTAACCAAATATTTCATCATTTTGTTTTAAGAACAATAATTCATTTAATGCTTTGGGGGGTTTGTTTTTACGTCAGTATAGCGGATGTTGCATTCATGCTCAACAGATAGCGCTGTTTTATTTAAGAAAAAAAGTATACGAGGTTTTTTTTTTTTTTAGTAATATAAATTCTATATATACTTAAAAATCTAAATTACTGAAATATATCAGCCAAGTAGAAGAATAAGCACCATTTTATTGGACTTGTTGAATTATTGATTTAAAATGGCTTTTACCGGCCTTTAGTCTACAAAAAGTGACGTTTCGTTGGACTCATCAGTTGACTAGTGAGAGCTTTATAAACTTAACTTAACAAAAATTGCGTATTGACATTATTCAACTTATGAGTCCAAGTGAAATCGCCGGGACCAAATCCAAATTTTTGTGGACCGTTAAAAATTTTGTTGAGTAGAAAAAAAGTATATTAAACGCGCGGGTATTTGAATGCAATTTTGTGTAAAAATTTCAAAAAAATCGTTGAGGTGCCTACTTTTGGAGATTTTAGACTAGTAATTCATGAATTATTTATTCTATTCTAATATAAAATCATGTAAGTGAAGAGGGTTTTCCAAGTTTGAATTTTCAAGAATTTATTAGAAATTCTTATTTTTTTTATACATATTATATCCTTTAATTTTGCTTATATCGAGGTTTAAACTTCAGGACCTCTTAAGTGGTTTTAAAGCGTTTTGCAGAAATAAAAATAAAAATCACAAAATTGATTTAGGTTTGATAAAAAGTTTGAAATATTAATGAAATTTTAAAGTTACTTACTTGATTGTGCCAAAAGAATTCGAAATAGAAGAACAATTAAGAATAAGATAAAACACAAGTGACAAAATGGAGTACGGTTACGGTCTCCGACAAGTTGATACCCTTCATTTTTCAATCCTTGTATTTTATAAATTTAATTCTTAAAATTGAACGTAATTAAATTAGTGAATATTTAATAAATACTTGAAATATATTTTTCTTTGCGTTTAATAAACGAAATACTTCAATAATTTACCAGTGCCCTCAACATGGTGTCAGAAGTGGGATAATTTAGTAATGCCTTTGACAATGTAATTAAACATTTTATGTATTCGTTTAAAAGTTAAAGAATATTTATATTCGTAATATTGTTTCACATACAAAACTAGCCTTGAAAAAATAGTCTACGTGATTTTTTAAAGATTTTAATAGCATGACTAACTAACTTAAACAGAATAACAAAATGGGTAAAAATTTGATCTCTTCTCTCCCAGTTTCAACAACATGTCCCGGTATAATTCTCTCTCTTTTTTTCAATCAGATACTTCAATTCTATAGGCATTGTACATACATACATACATAATATGTGTCGTAACAAAATGTTTTTGCCCAAAAAAGTTAATTTCAGAATCCATTAAAACGGGATTCTAAAGCCATACGTTTCTCACACAAATTTTGATGGGGTTTTTGCAGTTTTTACGTCTTACTTTATTTTTTTCAATATGACAGCAGCTGTTTTTATTATTTATGTAAATTTTGTGTGCCTCTTTCCCTTCGAAATATCAAATTCGAAAATTATAAAAAATTAGAAGAAAATTCAACTATGACGTATTTTCAAGTTGCGAAAAAGATTATCGAAGTAAAAAAAAAATTGATATAAAAAATCGAAATATATTAAGATATTCTCTCAAATCAATTTTTGAGGGATAAAAAGTATCTTTGGCTTGGTATAATCTTACTCAATTTCATAAACGTCTGTATGACGTGAACTTTGAAATAGGGCATTTTCGAAAACGTCATTTCCGTCAAATAGGCAGTGTTTTTAAACGAGAACTGCAAATTTCAACTGCATTTGCATTTGCAAGTAAATTGAATTAAATTTGATCAAACAGATTTTGTGTAAGCATGACGATTGCATATTTAATAGCAATAAATACCTCCGTTTACTTCCCAAAACTGCCCATTTCTACCAATTTTAACCCGAAGTGATAAAAGACAGTTTTTGGCGTCAAACCTGCGTCAAAAATTTCAATCATTTTACGATCAAATTGACGTTTTCGAAAACGGCCATATTAGGCCAGTTTTTTTTGCAAGCCCGGGGGGAATTGGATGAAGAAAACGACGTCGTTGATAAAATATATACATGTAAAATGCAACAACAACCAATCCCCTGTGGGCTTAGTTAATCACAGAGAATTCTCGGGGCTTAACTTAAGCGCACTGAAAAACTGTGTTACCGGCATGAATTACATACATGTTATCGATAGTTTGTATGAAAACTCCATGTTTTTTTCTGTGATGGCGTCGCTAATCCTCGTTGACGTTTTTTTTCAACCAATTTCCCCCGGGATTGCAAAAAAACACACCTATTACTTCCTTAAACGAGATAAAATCTAAAGAAAAGGTTGTTATACGAAAAACTGTTTCTGTATTTTTTACTAGTCTAGTGTCTATGGTTAGTCACATCATTCCTATGCAGTTTAATATTTCATTGAGAAACATATCTATTTGTTTGAGTAACTTGTAGGAAGCTTGAATCCAAGTTTTAAACCATCAACCCCTTTAAAGGGTTTCCGCTGTCTTAAATTAAAGTTCATATTATTTTTTGTGAATAGAATCCTTAATTTAGAATCAAAAATATAACCACAATTAGTTCTACAAAATTCTATGTAAATGAAACTTTTATATTTAAGGTAATAATAACGAAATACCCAATTTAAATTTTGTGCTAAAATGAAACATTGATATGGGCTTGTTAATCTTTAAATAAAATTTTATACTAATTTGTTAAAAATAATCTTATGACTAATTTACAAGCCTTTTTCTTTCTATCGCTATAAATTTTAATTTTGCACAGAATTTTAACTTGTCTTATATTGATTCACTTAATTTTTTTTTTTTGTACTTGAAGAATACAATACAAGCCGTCGCTTTTTGTCGAACACTCATTTTTATTTTATTATTTTACCACAAATTTTTGTATTGAAAGAAAAAAACGATGACAAATAAAAAATGATCTGAATAGAAGCAGGAGTTATATTTACGTCTAACATTTATATCTCAATTCGAGAACAAGAAAACATTAGACAGTTAGCGTTCTATATGCTGTTTGATAGAAAAATTTGTTATCAAAAAATTAAAACTACTTAGTTAATTTACTTATGGCAAAAAGCATCGAAAGGGCCTTACACACCATCAATGTTACTCGTCAGGTAATATTGACGTTTTTTCCGTCAGGTAAAATTGATGACAAAAAAGCCTCCACATGATCAATGAACATTGACAATTTTGCTAGGGAATTTTTTACTGTAGTTCAGTAAATCAAACATTTTGTCAATGAACATTGAAGAAAATCAAAATAATTTTGTGTTTCATCAATGTATCAATTTTACTTGTGACGAACATTGAAGTGACTACTAACGATCAATTTTACCTGAATCGAGACTCGTTCAAGTAATATTGTCAGGGAACATTGATCGTGTGTAGGGCCCTTAAAAACAAAATAATTCTGAAATAGAAAATATTCCTTTACTTTTAAAGATTAGTGAGAAGACGCAGTGGGAAAAAACGAACTTTATTCGTATTTTAACAAAAGATATAGACCTATTCTGCTATCCGATCCGATAGAATTTTTCGATTGACGTGAATTGTTCACTTAATTTGTTAATCTTTAATCTCTTCAATCTTTCGAGTTTAAAGCTCAAAAATGAGCTTTAAACTCCGCTCCAGCCAAATAATTAATTAAAACGAATTATAATTCGTATATAATTGGTGGTAGCACCTTTAAGTTGTTGTTGTTGTTCAGAAATTCAATGAAATTGACGGAAAAAAGAATGGTCAAGTCTAATAAACTGACATTCTAGTATGAATAATACAATAAATAATAAAAATGTTAAAATTTTATTTTTAACTCAGTTTTATGCTTTTTGGAACATTCGTTTTCCTTCGACCGACGCGACGGGTATAGCAAAATACGAGAATGCACCAAAATTCAGCTTTGAAGGAATTTTTTTGGAGGTCATATTTTTTTGTCTTATTTCTCTTTCTAGTCTATTAAGACAACAAATCTGTGTTATAAAACAAAAAATTAATATTCTTTGTAGAACTTACTTCTGAGCACCATTGTAAAATTTAGAACTAAAATGAAAAAAAGAGTATAAACAAAGTTATTAAAATTTTATACAACATTATAGATATAATTAATATTTTACCGTGTGCGAAAAAATTAATTACCCATTTTCTATTTAAATTAACTTGTTTTTTATTTTTGTTTTACTGTAAATCAGTATTTTATAATTTTACTAAATTATACTTTTAAGTATAAATGATAAAAAATTAATAATAATAATAAGGGGCCAGTTATAGCTTTCATATTAGATAACATCAACAATATACAGAGTGGAGGAAGAACATAATATATAATATACACCGATTGGGTATTTTTTCAAAAACAATTAATTAAAAATGAAAAGATTTCAATCACTCTACTTATTTAAATCTAATCTAATTTTTGAAGTTGCAAAAATAATTTTTTTAATGAATAACCGCGTAAAAAATTGTTTACAAATATGTGCATAAAAATATATATGGTTTTTCCTATTCTGATTAGTACACTACCTTATCGATTGAAGTAATCTTCTTTTTACTTGCGTAATATCCTTATGTAGATTTTTTAACTCGAGATTTTGATCAAACTTGACATTTAACTGATAGGGAAGACCAAAAAGTGGGTCTGGTAATTATGTCGTTCTGTCTGCATGTTTGTTTGTTTATCCGTTTTTTTGTTTGTCTGTTTGTTTGTTTGTCTGACTCTCTGTTCGGCTATTCAGCCTAAACGGATGGGTCGATTTTCTTAAAAATTTTCTGTTTTTGTTTGTCTGTCTGACTATCTGTTCGGCTATTCAGCCTAAACGGATGGGTCGATTTTCTTAAAACTAGGTATCTAGCATTTTTTTGAACATTCCTCCGACAGTTTTTTTTTAAGATCAAAAATAACGATACTTGCCATGTAATTATTTTTTTTTTAGCATTTTTCGAAAGTCTTATTTTTGTCAAAAATGGCTCTACAATAAAAAAAATGCAGCTTATTTTAAATGGTATATGTTACCATTTATTAAAAAAAATTCCTAAAAATGGTTTTTGATTGCAAGTCCAACAGACCAATTTTTTTCTAATTTTCACTTGTTTCGATCTTATTTTTTTTTGATCAATTTTTGTTTTTATGGAGAAAAGATGCAATTTTAAATAGTTTTGTGTACCAAAAAAAAGTTCAATTTGTTGTTTTAAACTCAATATTTCGAAAACGACTTGGTCGATTTCGAAAAAAAAAATTATTATTATTCTATCCAAGATTAACGCTATTCTCCAAAAAAACTGTTCTAAAACCATTTAAGAAAATCTTATTTTTCTCAAAAACAACTTATAAGATTTTGATTAAATTTGTTCTGTTTGCTAATGTACGATCTAGTATTTGACAAGTACACATTTATATAAAGCCATTATTACAACCATTCTTCTTTCATTTTAAGCTATCTCGTTGTCCGTTTAACGGATTTAAATTAAATTTTGTATACAATATAATTTCTAATTATTGCGATGTCTCAGTGATTCTAATATGAAACAATTTCATAAATCAAATAATTTGTCAGATCCAACCATCATGGAATATCTGATTAGGACTTTAGAATATGTGAGAAACGAAATTTCATTAAGTGCTCGAATAGCGATGTGCTACGAAATATTTTTCATTTGAGAAGCAACTATAACTAGTTAAACGCAATTGGTTTCTAATAACTTATGCGTTGATCAAATCGAGTTACAATTGAATTTGGGCCTTAAGTCCAACCCAAATGAGATCAAAACCCCAAATATTTTTTGTTACCAATGGGACATAAATGCAAAATTTTTTAGAGGCATAGAAGATAATAATAATTTGTTGATGTTTTATTTGAAAGAAAATTAGTACAGTGCTAGCACCCGCATTACGGTGTATAAACAGTGAGGTATGTATGGGGCGGGGCAAGTTGCCCCCTGCAACCCCCTGCTTGGGCACACTATAGGATTTGGGGTAGGTGCGAGGTTGGGTGTATGCAAAGTTTGTTTTTATCATTTGGTAGTTTTTATTTAGTGGGACACAACCCCCAAAATTTGTATTTGGGGCTTGGGTCTCATTTGGGTGAGATTTATGCCTCTCAAGTGGGACGTAAGCCCCAAAAATAAAAATCGGGCTTTATGTCCCTCGGCCTTATGTCCCAGCCCCTTGAATGTCAACGAGGAAAATTGACAGCATATTAATTTCAGTTTAACCCATCTGTTTGTAACACATCAATTCTTTTCGAAATTACGGATTCCACACCCTACACACCTTTATAACTCTAGAAACCACTCCCATATTCGACTTCAGTTCATGCTACTCCTGATTCAGATATCCCTCAAGGGTCTGCAGCGCTTGCAACAACTCAAGTATCTTCCCTGGACGAATCTCTAGAAATGAACGCCGAACCAAATTTTCAAAAAATGTAATTTTGGATTTTTTTTTATAAAAATAATAAAAACAAAATTTTATTATTCTCGAATTAAGATATAATTTTGTAAGAAATTCTATAAATATAAATTCTAACCGAACTAGCACCCTCTTAAGCATATAAGCCATCTTGAAAAGCGTGAAACGTTTCATGTGCGATTTACGATTTTAAAATTATAAAAAAGAATTACTCATTATTTTAATTGAAGTGACTATTTGTCATGCAAAGCAAGATTGGATGACGAGGCTTGTGAAGTCAAAAATACAAGTATGTAGTAAAATAATTCTAACTCATTATACAAAAAAATATAATCCAAAAACTTTTGTTTTTATTGTTTTTTTTTTTAATTTTTTTCTAAAGCACACATTAACTGGGTATTTTAAAATATTTACACTTTAAATCATGTCCCAATATAACATGAATGAATTTCTATAGTAAAAGGTCAGTTAGGTATGTTTAGCATTAAAAGACGTGATCTGATTAAAATTAAAAAAAATAATAAGTGTAGTATACGTACTAATTGCTTATTAGTCAGTGAATCGAATATTTTTGATATTTTCACTGTGCCTTCCGGGTTTTGGGAAGTTTTATTTTCAATTAAATTTTTCAAGGTTCTTTTTTTCGATGCATTACAACTCGATGGGTGACTCAAAATCAATGATATTTATTTGTTTGATTACATATGAGAATATTACACCAACTAGCAGTATAATATAGAAAACTGAACAAGTGTTTGAGTTGGAAGATAAACTTAAAGTGTACATTATTTCAAATAAATTGTTTTTTTTTTATTTTTATTTTTTTATAAATTCAAAAACTTGTTCAAAAAATTCCTTTACGTTATAATTTACAACAATTTTATCAAATATCTTTAACATTCATAATAATTTCCTTTGAAAAAAAAAAAAAACAAATTTAGATAAGATTTAATTTAAAAGCTCTCATATTTAATTTTCAAATTGACTTGCTTTTCTGAGGTGTTAACATATTATACTTCAAAATCGTGATGTAATTTTAAATTGAGAAAAAAAATATGCTGATACACCATAGAAAAATATTTCCAAAATTCAATAAGTGTGTATATAGGATGTTATATATTTATTGTACCTATATTTGCAGCTGCACACGTCATACACTTCTTATTTTCATATCTTATAATAAAGGGCGACAAAATGGATGAATGAATAGGCTAACTTATTTCAGCATGTTATTGTAAATACATACAGTGGGGTAGAATTGCCTTAAAATCAAAACAATCAAAAAAGGACTTTGAAAATTTTGGAAAAATCAAATCAGGTTTGATTTGAATTTAAGATATATTTCTCCGCTGAAATTACCGTTAACCTTTGTAAGAAAGGAAAGTGATAGTTTTCATTCATGCAATTTAAGAGATTTACATATTATGCCCATGTTCGGAATTTCGAAGGAAAACGAATTAAAAACGGTTTTCATACTTCACTCGAATTGAAATTCTGTGTTCTATAATTCGGATTTATTCGAAAATGTTCGAACTTCGAACTTTTAAAATTGAATTTGCATCCATTTTGAACTGTTTTGAAAATTGAAATTAAACTGCGAATAAAAATGGATTCAATATTTATATTGATATTTTTAAGGAAATTAAACGAAGCGAAACTTGAGAAAAAATTGAATTTTGTAAATTTTTCTGACTGAATTGTTTCTTCTTATATTGATATTGTACCTATGTTCTTTACTAAAAATAATAAATTAGTACTTACAACAAAATTATAAATTTTGCTTACCCTAACTAAATCACAAATATTAAATTAATATGAAATGTCATCTCGATTAATTCAAAAGTTCATTCATTAATTCATTCATTCATTTGACATATGATTTGACATATAACTGAACAAGAAAAGAGCCAGCAAAAGAATTTAATTGTATAAAAATTAGTTTTTATTATTTTTATTTACAAGAGAAAAATTTCAAGAATTATCCACACTATTATAATTGATTTGGCATTTTGATTGATTGAACTCTCCACAATTTATAATTTATTTTAAAATAGATGACAGCTAAAATGTCATATATCGGTGCCAGCAAATAAATCTTAATAATTTTAATGAGTCATTTTTGTGTGCACTTTTAGTTTAATGTATTACAAATTTCTCCCTTCGGCCTAGTTTTTCAGTGTGAGATAATTTCTAGTTTCGAGGTTGAACCCAAATTAGATCCTATTAAAAACTCTAGGCTAGCTGAACAGACATTTCTGACGTGTGTCAAAAATTTATCGAAAATAAAGTACATGTCTCTATAGGCGATTTTCACAGTGAACAATGAACATCATCATGGAAAGGGAAAATTACATAGCGACAGTAGCGCCATCTCGGTTACGATAGATTTGTGATAAGGTTAATTCTCCACTGACAAATGGGCTTTTTGTACACTACAAACGTGGTTCAGTCTAGGTTCAAGATTTTGATTCACAAATTTCGGCGAATTAAATGAGGTTCTACGGTGGTTCAGGGTTCAAGTATGTGGTTATAACAGTTTATCCGCTTATTAACTGATGTTCTACCAGGGTTCAAGAATATTATCCGCCGATTTACTGAGGTTCGACTAAGGTTCAAGCATGTAATTTGTTAGGGTCAGTTTCACAGTGCACAATTAACAAAATAAGTGGCACTTAGTTTTCCCATTTTGATACTTGAGGCGCTGTTTTACTGTCTGAGTAAGTGGCACTTAAGTGGCCAATATGGGAGTCTTAAGTGTCACTTATTCCGGTTAGTTTAAACAGTGAATTGGAAATTAGTTTTCCAATTTCGGTACTTAAGTGACACTTCTATTGTGAAACCGGGCCTTACATTCACATACTTGAACCCTGAACCACCGTTGAATCTCAGTAAATCCGGCTAAATCGGTGTGTTAAAATTGCTGAACCACAGTGAAACTATTTTTACAACTGGGCCAACCGTTGTTCAGCATTGAACCTTAGTTACATATAATCTGCTGAAATTGGTGCGTTAATATCTTGAAGCAAAGCTGAACCACGTTTGTAAAAAATACCCTAACTACGCTCTTTTAGGCCCAGTCTTTCGATGGCTGAGTTAACTTTGAATAAATTTAGAATTTGTAAATTCTGAAAATAAATTAAACCCGAGTTAACGCGGAAGCAGCTTTTCCCTTTAGGATTAACTTTCAATTACAAAAATCAATTGAAATCAAACTGCTATACTATGGAACTTCACTTCTAAACAAAAAGGGCTACACTTGCGGCACTATGAAAAGATCAATTTCCGTTCAATATAAATACATAGATTACGAAGACAATTTTTCGTTTTCAATTTTACTAAAAAAAAAAAAAAATGGTATTATTTTCTTCCCCACTGTGCATTGTCAGGTCGTATAAGTATCCCATCTTAAAGTGAATCTTTTACATACATATTTACAGTTTCAATAGAATTCAAGAGATATAATTGAAAGAATTGCGTTGCAAAAAAGATTAATTCAATTCATCTCATCTGACAGAGGAGGCTAACTTTAGTATATTAGGTTTTCCAAAAATAGCTATCTTTTCTTATCTAAATTTGTGTAAGATCAGCTTAACTTTCTATAGAAATTTAACCTCGCTTTAAGTTATATTCAAAGGAAAAAGTATGTACATTGTACATGCATACATTTTTTTTTTGTCTGTTGATAACTAGATTTAAACGGTACGTTTATGCATGCGTGATGTGATTTCAACAAAAGACTTCTATAAAAGTGAATCAGTATATAGTGACGACGATATGTGTAAAATTGAGGTTTAAAAAAATTGAATGAATATTTATAATGCGGACACGTGTTACAGACTTTTGTTGATCAACACAACGTTTGATATTTATTAAGAAAGTGATATGAACTCAAATAACATCCAAGTTCATCATAACTTAAATTAATTTATAAATTAATTTCTCAAGAAATATGAATTGCAGATAAAGTATAATTTAAAATTAACCCTGATAAATGGAAATTAATTAATGAAATTCTATAGAATTGTTGCTTATTTTAGATAATGAAGAATAATCTTTAATTAGATTTTTGGGATAAGGAAACAAAGTTAACAAACAAAATCTCCAAGGGGATGTAATCGGTATAGTATGACGTTTTCAAAAACGACAAATAAACGTCAATTTGATATTAGTTTATAAAAATATCTCCACGCAGATATTGCTATCGTCTTTGCAACTGTCCTGCTTGCACAAAATCTGTTTGATCAACACCAGTCAATTTTCGTGTAAACGCATTAGCTAACAAGATCTAGGCACTTCAATATTTTTGTCCTCAACTTGATTATTTTACTGCAGAGTAGCACATAATAATGTTATATAATTTTATCGCAAATAAAATTTTATCGAGCATATGACTTTTGCAAACTGTTAGTACGCTTTTAAATTTTGACGTTTGTAAATTTTTGTATTCATGATTGGTTTAAGGGCTATTGAGCTATTTTACAAAATGCGTTATCAAAAATAATTTTCAGGTTTTCGAACAGTAAAATTTAGCAGTTTGCCTTTAGGAACATGTTTTGATTGTATTTCTGACGCAAATGACGTTTTCGAAAACGGACTTATACAAATCTGATTCGGCTTCGGTTTAGGATTTTAATTCACTGATTTCGGCGGTTTAATTCAGATTCAACAAGGGTTCAAGCATGTAATTGGCTATTATCAAATACTTGAACCTTAAACCAAATTTAAATCACAGTTAATATGCTGATATAACGAAATCTCACAGTTTAACTTACATACATACTTCAAAAGTCAAATATGTAGATACTGCTTCCGTGTGAAAAAAAATCAAAATTTTAATCAAAACGATATTAAAATGCAGAAGTTCAAAAAAGTTATTTTCGGCATGCGATCCGTCGTCGGTCTGTTTGTTATTTTTGTCCGTGCGTTCAAGTATTCATCCAGCTAGAGCTTAAACGGATGCACGAATTTGCTTGAAATTTGATATAGAACACTTTTATGTGATTCCCTACAGAACAAATTCAAATTTTTGATTTATCTCATCTAGAACGGGTAGCTCCCATACAATGATTTTAGCATTTTTTTTTTTAATTTTCTCGAAAACAACTCTAAGGATTTTTATTAAACTTCGTACCTGTAATGACCAAAGTAATTGAAAGAAAAATTCGTTTGAAGATTTTGCCAAAAAAACTTGTAATATGCTAAGCCCTTAACAATAGGTTGTTTAAAATTTTGCGCTAATGTTTTTACAAAAAAAAATAAAAAATCATGCAAAAAAAAACAATTTGGCATTACTTTTTTTTGTACATAAGTTTGTGTTTTTGTGTGCAACTATATTCGCTTATAAAAAAAATAAAGTGCAATAAAAACCGCATATCGCCGCTTAAAAAAAAAAAAATTTATAAAAATATTTCAATGAAAATATTTTTTGAAAAATAAAAAAAAAATATAAATAAATCGAAGAATAAAATCAATCAAACATTTTATATTAATTTGTTTTAAAAATGTGTTTCTTTCTTTGTTTTTTTTTTATTTTCCAATATTATTCAAATAAGATTTATTTGATAGTAAATCTTGTTTCGACGTGAGGAAGTACTACAATAACTCACTAAATATTCCGTTAAAAATCGATTTAACAAAAAAGAAGACAAACCAAAGGAAAGTTTTGCCTCGATAAAATTTTTAGCAACAAGGATGAAAAATTAAAAGAAGTCTTCAAGCAAACACGACGAGGGTTCATTATATATGAAGTTCTTTTATCCAGTCAATAAGAACAATAAAAGTTATAAGAATTAACTTTTTTAATTGAGTTCTATCCAAATTCCCTTCATAAATTAATGTTCATACATTGGCTAAGTTTATAAACGAAAAACATGAGTTCCAAAAGTCCAAAGAGAAAATGCTGACAAATTAATGAGTTTTTATAAACACATCCCAAACATCAGCGATGTCCATTAACTAAACTGAAATTGCATCCAATTTTGATCGGATGCTTTCATTTGAAAATTTGACGTTTAAACTGAAAATGAAACAAAAATATACAGTCGTATTTATAAAATTTTTGTCTACTTAGACACTGTCTAACTATTTTCAAATTGGTGGAAATATGCTTTATTTAATAAAAATAAATATCACATTATTCACGGTTAGGATAATCTACTCTTGTGTCTTAGTTAGGCAGCTATAAAACAACAATAAACAAGGTTTTTAAACACATTTTCCAAAGTTGGACAGTTGTCAAAAGTTAGACAACTTCTATAAATAAGACCAATAGTCTCTGGAGAGAAGTAAGTTTGTTTTTCTATTGGTGTTGTATTTATCATAAATTCTGTGTTGTCATTCTCTCTTTTTACGGTTCTCATTTATCCGCTCTTGGGTTCAGAAAAGTACTGATGCAAAGTGAAATTTGTGCAAAGTGTACGGGATGCGTTCCAAATGTGCAAACCACATCAAATTTTTTTTTGACGTTTTTTTATGTCAAATCTAAAAAAACAACTACTTACATAGCTACTGAAAGTTCCATCGCTTTCTTATTCAAGTTCATAATTGAAATTATTTGTATTTGTTTAGCTTTATTTATACAATTAAAGCCTTTTATTCTATTAATTTAATACAAATTTATTTAAAAAAAAAAATCAAACCAAATCGATTAGGGTGGTTAAAGAATTGTTTTTTTTTTTAATTGCGATATAAGAACATACTTTAGCAATTTGTTGGATTTGTCAAATTGAAAAATATATGAACATTGTGCATTGGTACGCAGGTAAACAGGCCCACAAGAGCTACCTATTATGTATTAAAAAAGGTCGCAAAAAAAGGTAATGGTATATCTAAACCTTAACCGACAGCTTAAGCCCCTGAAGCATTATTCTTCAAATTGGGACTTTGAGATAGGTAAGAAATGAATAATATACAACTTTTAAATAAAAAATTAGTTAAAATGCATCACATATTTGCATACAAATGTATATGGGTCCTGCCAGATTCTTGTGTTGGTCCAAAGGGTTTAAAATATGTGTCAGATGGAGGGTTAAATAACATTACCAGTCGTACAATTTAAGAAATAACTTATTTATTTACTTAATTTTAAGTAAGATCTGCATTTTGATGAAAATAAAATTTACCAAAACTTTACGAAAAAAAATAAATAATTTAAAATATCTTTGGAAAAATAGAAATATCAGGGAAACATAATTTAAAAATAACAAAATCTTCAAAAGTTTGTGGATGACCCTAATGTAGAGCATCTAGTTGTCTTTAGAATAAATACACACAAGGTGGCATTATCGCTAAATCTTTCCATCAAATGAATTTTTCATTGGAATAATCTCTAAAGAGCTATTTTAATATTAGAGAAATTATTTTTTTTAATTAAGACAATAATTGTATTTGTTTCGTTTATAATCATTATTTAAAATTATCCTCATAATTATAATAAGTGGATTATCTTTCTAGGTCACTGTGTTCTTTTGCAAACTTTATTCAAGGACAAATACGGTCTAAAAAGAAATTTTATTTTTAATTTGTTTAAAAGAGCTTGGATTAGTTTTAAAAACATTTGTTAAGTCTATGATATTTTGAAAAAGTCAGAATAGATACGATATTAATTAATTTTTATTTTTTTTTACATTTCAGATTTTGTTTTAAGTGAGTTTACAGAAAGCTGCAACTTATATTCAGTGATGCTCAACCATGAATTAAATTCTGAGTGTTAAGTAAAATAATGAAAATTAACACAAGCACCTCAGATATGCAAACTAACAACATGAAGAAACAAATATGTAAGTTAATTTTAATAATCCATTGAAGTTACAGAATTTTAAAATATATTAATTAATTACTAAAATTTTAAAATCAACGTATTTGTTACTTAAATTACTTTGGTTTCTACCTTGATCTTTTTAAAAGCTAAAAAAAATTAGTTTTTCCTTTGGTGGGTAGATGGCAGTTAAGCGTTGGGGATAGTGTAGTGAAAAAATTGAAAAATTGTAACAAAAACAATCCAGCAGTTAATGAGAGTACTAAATCAGGTTTTTTTTCATCTCTGGTTTCATTAATGCATGGTATAAAATTGTCTGAAAACTTATTTATTTTAAGGATTCAATAGTATTGTGGATTTAGGGATGCCGCGAATAGTGACTCGGCCGAATAAAGAATACCGAATATTCGGCCAGACTCACCGGCCGAATACCGAATATTCGGCAGCCGAACATACCGCCAACGATGTGTATCTATCTCCTACGTGACTTTTGACTTTTGAAATATTTTCAGAAGCTGGAATTGTTTACGAAAATAGACGTAATCGTTTGCTACCAACGAATGCCGAAAAAGTAGTTTTTATTCACTACAACTTACCATTAGTAGATTTTCAATACTAAAATACAAATTTTTGAATAAAAGAAAACATTTATTGTAAGATAATAAGCCTTTTTTATTCTCCATTATATCAAAAATATAGGCCGAATGCCGAATAGTGACCGAATATTCGCGGCATCTCTAGATTAGATCATGAAGTGCTTTAAAAAAACTATTGCATACCCAAATGTCTGACTTTAATCAAATTTCCTTAGAAATATAAAATTCACTGTATATTCATGCTATGATTTTTATAAGAATCGGTAACCATCGACCATAATTTGCATCTTATAGAAGTGTACGACAGCATCTTAGCCTGATAAGCCCAACTTTCGTACCTGGGCGAAACTCATTTTTTGGAGCTTATAAATTGAATCAAAACAAAATCATTTTAAAAATTCAAAAAAACAAAATGTCGATATAAATAAATTAATACACATACACAAAATAAACAAATTACTTAATTTGATGGTGTTTGCCAATTTTGTAAAAATCAACTAACCATTTCGGTCATGGACTTGTTTCCAAATTATTATGATGTGATGTGTGAATAAATTTAAAGTTTTTTTTTTTAATATTTTTTTCTTAATCAGATCGAGTTTTCCTTTACAAATTGGCATTATGATAATTGGATAACTATCATCACACCACGCGAATATTATAATCTCTTTGTAACTTAAAATTTATTTAAAAATGGAATACACAAAAATTATGTTAATTTGGCAATTAAATTCAAATAAAATGTTTAGATTCTAATTAATGTATCACTTCGTTATTTTTTAATAAAATGACAAAATAAAAAAGTTCAAAGTTCAAAATAAAACACTTACACTATAATGTATGTTTATTCATTATTATTATTTTTTTATTCATGATATTAATGAGTTTTTTTTTTTTAATTATTTTGTTGATGAAACGAGTATATAATAATTTATAATAATTTTGCACATACTTATTAAATGTTTTTAGATTTTTGTCTGATTTACTAATTTGTATCTAAGTACTGGTTTTAAATAGATATAACATGATAATTTTATGTTAATAAATATTAAACGGCTGGCTGCCCGGCGCGACGGACGACTTTCTCTTCAAAATAAAAAAAAAACCTTAATTAATTTAAGTATTTGTAGACGGTTCTGAATCTGGTGGATTATACAGTGTGTGTATGTATGTGTACAGTATTTACAGTACAATTTAGAATTTATTTTCGGTTACTTGAATTTTGAAACGGAACTTCTATATACGATAAAGTCAAATCGATTCATAGAAAAACTGCCTTTGCTGGTATTTTAAATTGGCCAGTTTATATTTCACTGTCCTCACTAATTTTCCTCCGTCGAAAATTGAGCAGACGAATTCAAATTTTTTTTTCCTCAGTATTTGACACAAAAGCTGAGAAATTTGCCCGAGGAATCCTGTTTATATTTGTGAGGTTGCTGAGATCTCATAAATATAACTTGACCAAATGAATAAGTTGATGAAAATATTCTTCAGAATTTTCGGAAATCTAACTACGACTCGTTTGAAACAAATTTAAATTTTTTTTTTTTTTCAAAATATTGAGTTTGAAAATTAATTTTTTCAAAACTTAAACTAAAACAATTTAGTTTAAATAATTATTAAAAAATCAATAACTGGCTTTAAAGTATGAATGAATGAATGAAGGCTTTAAAGTAAGGTACAACATGAAATTGTATGTGTTGCCGTAAATTTTTAATGAGTTTCTTCCTGTTTCATTAGGATTTTTTTAAAAATTTCCCTTCCCGCCTAAACCAGTGGAAATACACCCATTTCCATAAAATTTTTTTCTTGTCTTGACCCAACCTACGCGCCTGGTCTTTTGACGCATCTTATGCAAAGCACCTTGAATGACACACGCATAAAAAAGAATTTTTTGAAAAAAAGTAGGTGTTTTAGTGGGTGTGGCCATAACTTACTTTGAAAATGTAAAACATTGTCACCAAAAGTATTTATTTAATGCCAACTTTGAGGGTATTCAGCCCCATTGTGCAACATCTAAATAATATTTGACAATCATTTGTAAAGATCCAACCATCAATTTGTCAAAGCTTATTGGTTATTTTATCAAAAACGTTAAAAAATTTGGTATTAACTGCGTCGATAAAAAAAACTGACGTCATAAGTAAAAGATATAATTAAAGAAATAATTAAGATCAGTTTTCCAAAAATACTCATATGACCCAATTTATTGCAAAATTTTGAAAATACAAAAGGAGTACAAAAAAAATTAAATCTTATCAACTTTTTAAAAAACACCGATATTAACACAAGAGTTGTAGCGCCATGTTGAATTTGTAAAATTTGTTTTACCCAACTAAGCCGTAGATTTTTTAAGAATTACAACTTTTAATAGAACTAAAAAACAAAACAACATACATAATTTCAAAAATATTCATAATGCAGCTAATAAAATTCACCCATATATTATAGAGCGTCATTTTAAAATATATACATATTTTAGTTATGGTGGCTTGTAATTTATGGGTAGAATTATTAATAACGAACCATTGTATGGTAAAATTAATTTAATTTAATTTTAATGAAATCGAAAAACCGTTTGCATGAATAAATTTGTTTAAGTTTTTAGATTTTTTTTAGTTTTTAAACAGTTGTATGGAAGCTACCGTTATTTCTGGATAAAAGATCAATTTTTTTTAAACCTTATAAATTGTGGTAAGATTCCGCTACGTTACAAATTTTGCAAAAAATCGTCCAAGTCGTTTTCGAAGTAGGTACATGCTGATTTTTCAAAAAAAAATAAATGTGATTTTTTTTTAAATTAAAATTTAATACTATTTTTGTTTTAATACTATTGCAACTTTTTAAAACATTATTCATACAAAAATCAGCAAAATCACCAGCAACGTTCTTTTCGTTAATAGAAAATCGACCAATTCCTTTGAGCTGCGTCCGAGCGACAGAAAGACGGAGAGAATTGTGAGACCCTCTTTTTTATCTTTCCTATCGCCAAAAAAAAAGTTTTAGATATATATTATGTAGATCAATACGCGTTTTCTTAAATGACAGATTTCTCCAGGATCATAGTGCCCCAAAAACCAAGAACAACATTTTTCAATAAGACATCTTTCAGACAGAGCTGTAGCTAGGTTTTTGTTTGGGAGAAGGGTTTTGGTTGATATCATTATATACTCAAATTTGTGACCAAAACTAAAACTAAAAATTGATTTTACCGGCCTTAAGTCCACAAAGATTAACATACGGAAATTTTTGTAATAAAACCCGTAAAGCTGATTTGAATCAATAATTTAAAAAATAGTGCTGTTCTTTGTTTCAGTAGTGTAGCACAATTTGTATTAGAATAACTTCTTTTTCTTGATTGATATTTATTTAAAAAAAAAGAAGTGTTTCTTGAATTTCAATTAATCATCCCAATTTATTTAAATTTCCCCTGAACATTGAAACCAAACAGACCTGTTGTCAGATTTCATTTATTGTTGATAAAATTCACTGATGAAATTTAGCCTAAACTAAATAATGAGTTCAACTTTTATTTTGTCACCTTCTTTAAATGTACGTTTAAGGCCTGACATTATCAGCCTTATTATGAGTTTCACCCAAAAAATATTTCACCTTAAAATTTTTGGTTCGCCCGGAATTTTAAATGCTATTCAGCCTTATTGTGAGTTTCACCCGAATCATATTCCACTCGGAAAATTTAATATTTCACTTTTCGCTAATTGTGAGTTTCACCCGAAATTTTGTGTTAAAAAAATTCCCCTTATTGTGAACATTCATTTCGGGCGGAATGTAATGTTATTGACAGCCTAAATGTTCACTTATTTTTAGTAGGCGAACGAAATTTCGTTCGGGCGAAACTCACAATAGCTTTTAAAATTCCGGGGGAACAAAAAATTTTAAGGTGAAATATTTTTCCGGTGAAACTCACAATAAGGCTGATTGTGAGATTCGCCCGAACGAAATTTCCTTCGACTACTAAAAAAAATTTAAAAAATTTAGGTTGTTAATGGCAATACATTCCGCCCGAATTGAATGTTCACAATAAGGAGAATTTTTCGAACATGAAATTTCGGGTGAAACTCACAATAGGCGAAAAATGAAATGTCAAATTTTCCGGGTGAAATGTTGTTCAGGTGGAACTCACAATAAGGCTGAATATGTATTACGCAATTACAAAACATCGATAGAAGCATAACTCGTGATATTTTTGTCACACCACCGAATGTACATACATACATAGTTATCATATCTGACAACGATATTGCATTTTGAGCTAAGAAATTGTGTCAGTATCTATGTATGTGTATATGTATATATATGAAATCATTAAAAAAAATTATTTACGTTTAGGTTTCAATGGAAAATTTTTTTACAAAATTTTGTATTGTCTATTTCTATTTATTAAATTTAAACAGCTTGAATCGCAAAAAGTTTATTATCACTTAAAAAAAATAAATATAGAAAAAAAAATTAAAAAAGAATTAAATAAATGTACTGTGATTAATGTATCTACATGTAAATTAACAAAAACAAGATACAAGTGTTTCAATTAATTAGGTAAATAGAAAATAGACGAAAACATCTCCATAAAACAATAAAAAACATTTAGAGAAAAAAAAGGAACTTTCTTAACAAAATCAAATAAAAACATGATAACAAAAAATAAAGTCTAGGAATTATAAAATCACAAGAAGACATGTCATACATGTTTTTCAAAAAGAAAAAGAAATTATGTAATTACTAATTACATATGTATATATATTGTTTTGCTTACTTTTTTTTTCGTTACTTAAATATTTTTTTTTTAAATTAAGTAAGACAATTAGATAAATAAATAATTAATTCTTTGTAAATAAAATTCGTTAATTTGAAGAAAATAACAAAGTTATTTGCATTACTTGTAAAAATAATCATGTTTTCTTAATCATGTATCATGAGATACATAACATTAATAAAAATTCCTCAATTTCAGCAAACCATAATATATGCTCTAAATCAACTATTAACAACCGTCGTCGTTGATACAATTAATTTAACCTATGTAGATATATGTTTGAATTAATTTGATTTATCTATGAAACTTATTTGATTGTCATTTGTAATTGACTTTTTTGCATTGACATTAAAAGTGTCAGTGACATTATTCTTAATAAAAAAAAATAATATATTTCAAATAATCAAGAATCGTAAAGATGTAAAATGTCAATTCTCTCTTTCATTAAAAAAAATTATCGTGAGAATATCAATTTTATCGGAAATGACAACTTTAAAGAATTTATTTATTAATAAATTAACAAGAACTACTGTTTGTGCATTGAGAGTAGGAAGTAAATTGCATAAAGTGCTTCACATTCCAACTTGTATTTAGTAAAAAAAAAATGTTACACATACGCCGTAGTGAACTATTACACAAATACTCAAAGCTAAGGGGATTTTTATTCTATTAAGTTGAAAGATTTCGTCATTGAGTAAATGACATTAAAACAAGAGTTAAGAGTATAAAAAAAGTAAAGTCTAATAAAAATTCCCCTTCGATATAGAAGAAAAAAAGGTATTGAACATGTGATTTTAAACTTGTTGGAGTATTTACTAATTTTAATAAAACGCCCCAATTTTTACTTTTTTTCCAGGAAAGAGTTTTTTTTAGATATGATATAAATAAACGTTGTGGTTTATAATTGCTTAAAATTATCGTATAAGTAAATAAAATGGAGGTAATTTCGAGGCAATTTTGGCTGAATTTTACATTTTTCAGCTTTGATATTTTTAATCGATTTATTTCAATTCTTTTTGATCAAAAAGAAAGTGTGTATGAAAACAATAATATTCTGCTTGAAATTTTAAACATTTTTAATCTTACGCCCGACTTTCCCGAAGCCAAATCCCAAAAAGATAGAGGGCACCAAAATTCCAAAAAAAAAAATAATTATTTGTTCATGGCTTTGACCTCAAAAAATAAACAAAAACAATGAACGTCAATTTTTTTTATTATGTTTTAGACTTTGGGGAATTATAAAATAATGACGGGTTCAATGTTCTTTGACGAGTCAGTCATTGGCTTGTCCTATTGGTCATAGCTTTACTATTAAAAAAAAAATAATTAAATTTTAAATCAAACTCATACCTATCTTCTCGCGCTCTCTTACAGCTCAAAATAGATTATAATTATACATTTAAAAATAGCAACTCGAATAAAAACTCTTAATTATTTATAATTCACTTGTCATCCGAATGCATTAACATTCTATACGAATATACATATATTTTTTTTTATAACTAATAGAATTATTATCGTTATAATTTCAAGGTAAAACAAATAATACATTTTTTTTTTGTAATAAGACTCATAAAAGTAGTCACGTTTTTGTACTCTCGTTTGGGTTCACTTCCCTCAAGTTATTATATTATTATAAAAAAATAGTGGCGGCGGCACTATGGCTCCAAAATGCATGCTTTTAACTTTTATAGTTGTTGTTGTTGCTATTTGTATGTATAAATGTTATTTATCATTCTTATGAATGTTTATGTAGCACAAATAAACTCATACTTGCCAATACATAAACTTATGTTAATGTTTTTAAGCAATTTGTTATCAAGTGCTATTTACTATGATTAACTCATATATCGGAAATGGAATTTATTAATTTATTGTAAATAATACGCATCAAGTGTAATGTGATTAATTTAATAATATACTACCGGTTCTTAATTAGTTAATAAAATTATTTTTTTTTTGTTTTTTAATTTTCTTGGGAAAAGGAAAAGACAAAAGTAGAGCTGTTTTTAGAACGTTAACCCCGGAAAAATTATTTGCCAAGATTATTTGATAAAATTTTATCAAATTGAAAATAAAAAAAAGTAATAATAATAATTTAATTAAATTTGTGAAATTCAATTAAAAAAAATGTTGAAGGTTTTTTTTTCTCACCTCAATTGAGAAAAAATAAAAAAATATCAATCAATTTATTTACTATCTATTAGATGTTCACAATGATGATAAGCTAGAATGATTTTGTTTTAAATAATAAAATTGAACTTCAAGTAAGTAGGTAGGTAGGTATGTATATGACGTGCAGATCAGTTGATTAAATATATTTTCTTAGATAATCTATTTTATTTTAATTTCATTAAGCCCATTATCACTAAGCAAACATTTTAAAATTTTGTGTTTTAGAAGCAAAATCCCCCTTTTCGACTTAATTATAAGCTTGGTTGTAGAAATATTGTCATACAAATATTTTTGGTTGGATTGGATCGAAATTCAGTTATTACTACTTTGGATGGAAATATTTTCAGAACTAGACCCAAAAGAAGCTTTTGATTTTCTGTTTTGAAAAAGATCTTGGAATAGATAAAAATGCGATATTAAAATTTTTTTATACTGAATTTATTTTAAACGTAACGTTTTTGCTCAAAAGTTCATTCAGGAAACCTTGTCCGGGAAAAAAATGTTTTTTTCTGAAAAGGGTTTTTTGTATGACTATGTACTCAAATGTACTGGTGAAAAGACGTATTTAAAAGTGTTGCAATTTTTTAACGCTTTACATACGTTCAGTTTATTGTTTTTGCTCAAAAATATTAGACACTTTAGATACAAGTGCTTTTTATTTTAGATTAAACATAAACAGCCTAATTTATTAGATTTCACTAATACTCGTTTCAACCTCGGAATAGTTAAAGCGAATCGAAGCACTTACTCCGTCTTTACGATTTTTTATTTAATATTGAAGGTTTGTTTCGGTCATAAACAAAAATGTAAACAAAGCTTTCGTTAAATTGTCAATTCTTTCTAAGGTCATAGAAACATTGATTAATCATCAGCTTATAACAAATAACTTGAAGAAAGAAAGCTTCTAAGGCCCGTTTGCTGATACTACACATAACGTATTAAGTTGAACTTAAATTCTTAAGGGGTACTTTTTCCATGTCATAAAGTGATACTTGAGAAATTAAGTTCAACTTAAATTGTTATGTGTAGTATCAGCAAACCTCCCTTAGTGACCGAGTTTAAGAGAAATACCAATCCACTGGTGATATGATGGTACTCATATTTCCAAGGAATATGTGGAATCAATCTTTACATCGTTTTCAAAAAAGTAAATTCATTTGAAGTTGATTTTTTAAAAGCCTTTGATAGAGTTTATTTATCATTTAGCATTTTGTACCAATGATTCTCCTCTTTGTTGAATTAAAAAGAAGCCTTCAGAAGCATACAAAATGACAGTTCTTCTTCTCGATAGAAGAGAAAATGTTTCTGGATTTGAATTCAGAATCGAAACCAGAAGCACTAATACTTCATAATCGATAAAGGCATTCCATTGGCATTTCTCTTCCGGATTACCAATACAAAATTCTATAATTAATACTGGTGTTTTTGCAATACATTTGACTCTTTTGGACAAAATTTAGAAAAAAAAGTCATACAAATTATAGGTCAAAGAACAATAATGGAATTGTTTGCATAGCTTTGACCACCATCGCACTGTGGTCCAAAAAGCCAAAATTCGCGGCAAAAATACAAAACCCGATGTTTTTTTAATTATTTTTGTTTTTCTTTCTAATAGAAATATAGACAGAGCTTCAAAAACAGCAAATAAAATATATTTTTTTAAATTATTTAGGGAGGTTTGCTGATACTACACATAACGATTTAAGTTGAACTTAATTTCTTAAGTATCAATTTATGACATGGAAAAAGTACCCCTTAAGTATTTAAGTCCAACTTAAATCGTAATGTATAGTATCAGCAAACGGGCCTTAGTTATAAAGCTTTTCAAAGTTGGGCAATTTTGTTCTAGATTAAAAAAAATTAAACAAAAAACGAATTTATTTATTTTCTTTATTGCAATTATGGCACATTCAATAAAAATCTTACTTTTATTCAATGTTACGGGGTTGTTTTGTTTGTAAGTAAATTGAAACTTCAAAATAAAAAGAAAACAAAATAATATTTTAAATAAATAAACCAAAAAAATCTCTTTTTTTATGAGTTTTTGAGGTTTGAATAGAACTAGAAAAAAAGTCTCGCTAGGTCCTGCTGAAAAATTACCAGGATATTTTAGCCTGACTATTTGTTACACCATATGCAAAATTGCAGCTACAACTTTTTGCAATGTTTTGAGAAAATGTAATTTGTTTAAAAAAAAGCATGTTCTCGGTGCTACATTTTGGTCGTTTAAATTTACTTTTAGAATGTTTGAGTTATTTCCTTTTTCAAAAAAGCTAAGAACGTGAAGTTTTCTCCTTATTTCAAAGAGAAAACGTTTCGTTGTTATCTTGATCGTAAAAAATCCGCCCACTTCCACGCCCCTTTTTATTTTAATTGTAATTGTTAAAAAAAATACAATCTTTTGAACAAACTATTAATAAAGTTATATTGATTGACATTCAATTTTTGTAATCTGCCCACTTTTACGCCCTTTTTTTAATAAATTCCTCTTAAACTAAAAGATTTTTTAAAATTAAAGTATAGGTAAATAAGAATTAACGTTGACAACAAAGAAAATTATAATCCTAAATCCATTTTGTTTTTGAAGCCTGCTAAAAGTATGAAATTAATTTCTTTATTGCCTCAATAAAGACTACAAGCGATATCGATACCGAAATACCTACAAGGTTTCACAGAAACGTCAAAATGAAGCTTAATGTAATATGCTTGCTATATCATCAGACCCAATTATTTTATCTGAGATCTCAAAAAGAGTTGAAAAAGAGTTATTGCCCAGATGTTGCAAATTTTGAAAATGATGATGATGCCAATGATGTTTCTAGAATTATTTAAAAAAGACGTATTATGTATTCTATTTATTTTATTTTATAAAAAAATTATTTATTAAAATTATGGTCCGTTCACTTTTTTCCTACACTGTGTAACATAAAATGAGTCACTTAAACAATTTATAAGATATGTCGATGATCTACAAAATACAAAAAAAATAGTGTTAAATACTTGCTAAAAACATAAAAATTGGTTCGTTAATTCTATGCATCCACTGTTGTAAAACAAATTATTTTGAATCACCCTGTGAACAATTATATAGCCACAAACTTTTTTCTTACAAAATTCGTAAAAATTTAACTGTTTTTGAAGTTTTTCTTTAATTCCTTTCTCTGTTAATTCATTTTTCAAAGAAAATCTTACTTCAGTCTGAGATTTAAAAACACCCCATGAAGCAATTTTATTAAAAAATCAGTAGTTTTATAACTTTGGATATTTCCTTAAAGAAAAAAAAAAAAAAAAGCGATATCTTTATGCGTTCAAAAGTTATGATTTTTGCAACGAAAAATGTCATTTTGGACCACAGTGCATCGTCGGCGTCGTAAAGTTTCATGTTGTTACCTTTTTATCGCTACTTCAATAAACACTACTCCATTAAAAATGCCAGCTGCATCCTCCCTTTAAAAAAAAATCAACTTGACAAAGGCCCTCACTAGTCAACTGATGAGTCCAAGTGAGATCGCCGGGACGAAACGCCAATTTTTGTAGGACTTAAGGGCCGTTAAAAGCTATTTTGAATCAATAATTCCACAAAGTCCATTAAAATAGTTCTAAGTCTTCTTCTTGGCTGATGTATTTCAGTAGTATAGTATATAGAATTTGTATTATTAAAAAAACCTTCTTCTATAATAATTGTCCTTCTGTGAATGCCTATATTAGGTGTGTTTTTTTGCAATCCCTGGGGCAATTAGTAAAAAAAAACGACAACGGGGCTTAGCGACGCTCTCACAGAAAAAACATGGAGTTTTCATACAAACTATCGATAACATGTATGTAATTCATGCCGGTAACACAGTTTTTCTGTGCGCTTAAGTTAAGCCCCGAGAATTCTCTGTGATTAGCTAAGCCCGCAGGGGATTAGTTGTTGTTGCATTTTACAAAATTTTCAGCACCGACGCGACGTAGTTTTTTTCATCCAATTCCCCCCGGGCTTGCAAAAAAACACCCCAATTATCAGTTTTCCCTTGAGCTTAATTTCAAATGTCAAGTAAAGAAATTCTTTACTTAGCCGTAATACAGGAATGATGAAATGCTTTGCCTATATAGTTTTATTTTTACCTTCTCCCATTATAATGTTTAGATATTCAAAGTGTACATTGGTATCTTCTATTAAACCCTTTCCTATTTCCCTATAATCATTTCAAGGGTAGTCATAATCTCTCGAGGGCGTGTAATATAAAAAAAAAAGAGATAAAAATTTACTGAATCATTTATTAGGATAGTATACAAAATGTCATTGAATATTTTCGAGTTTTTCTTGAAATAATTTCGTTATAATTAAGTATAAGATATCAATAAAAAAAACTGTAAGTTAAAATTTTTGTATTTAATTTCGGCGCTCCTTAAATATTAAGTGGTTAAAATTTCATCAAAAACCGGCTAAGCGACTCATACGAGTATATAATGCATGTCACTTTAGATATTAGAAGATGGTCAAATGACAAATAAGTTTTATAACAAATCAATTAAATATAAAACTAATTTGTATGCTAAATGACGTCGATCGTCAATACTAACAGAATAATAATAATTCCAAGGAAAAGTAATTTTTTCAGACACCCCCATAAACATACACACATTGTACCTGTATTTGAACTTTGATTAGATTATGTTTTGTTATCACTAGAATTTTCAATCACGAATCATGAAGGAAGAATTCCTATAAATTAATATTCTATATTTTTGTATAAATAAAAAAAAAATAAACATTTAATTAAAAGTTCATAAGTTTTCTGTTGAATGTGCACTTTTTTCTTCCGATTATGTATTTTGATTGTTTTTTGTTATTTTTCTGTTTTTATTTTCTTTTTGCAAGTGTCACTTTGACACTTACAAGGTTATCTATTGTTTACAACATGTCTTGTTGAACACTCACTCAAGTGCCAAGTAGCTACTCGTACTCAATTCAAAATGAATTGCTAACTAATATCGAATTGGTGTCATGTAGTTAGATTGATATCATCAACATATAAATTTTAAAAAAATAAACAAAAATTTTAGCAAAGCAAAACAAGTGAGAACAATTATGACACAATTTATAAAGTGTATATAAATAATAAATTCACAATCCGATTGTTATCATCAAATCGTCGCACACTTTTAAGTTATATTATTGTACATTTTTTTTTATGAAGACACAGACAAAAAAAATAAATAAAAACAAAAAGTAAAAAAACAATCAAATGTTCTTAATTTAGCAAAATTTATATTTATTGTTGTATTTAGTAGGCAGATATACCGCTTTGTGAAGTATTTTTTTGTTTTTTTATTCCTAATAGTAAAATATGACTTGAGTGACGTTCGCGTTTTGTAGACACTCTCGAGACTTATCGCAATTAAAATGATTGTTTTTTGTTTCATAAGCATTTACTCGCACAATTCTTCGTGTTTTTTTTTTTTTTTTGCTAAGCGGTGTAAGCCGGACAAAGTCAGACGGACAACTAAAGTTTAAGTCGAACTCTGAGGCTAATCGAAGCCTTTACTTCCTCCCTTATGGCTTTTATAGTATAGTACTGATCTGGACGACTCTGTCAACGACGACGACCACCACGACGACGACGACGTCGACTGACAATGACGAACAACCACGAAGCGCAACATCAGCCAGTGCAATAGACTTATGATAGATTGTTGATGGGCACATGGTCTATATAGCTCTGCAATGGCGTATAGTTTTCATGATGTCTTAAGAAACACCATTGAAGTTTGATTGCAACCGCAACAGAACATCGAGTCGATATGAAAATGTACAATAAGTCGTTTTATGTTTTTTTTTTTTTAGGGAGATTGATAAAGCTAGTTTAAGCTGCGATGCTTATTTTGCGCTTAAAAAGCCAGTTCTATTGTGTTCGTACAAAAGTATCAAGAGAGAGATAAGGTCAGGAAGTGAGATTTACAATACGAATTTATAAAGTATAATGCAAATTTGAAGCTACAACTAAAGTCCACACTTTACTTATTTTGTTTAAACAGTTTTTATGGTTTGTCAGTAAAATAAAAAAAAAAATTATGTTATAATTGTGGTGTGATACCGTCAAAGGAAGTTAGTAATAAAACAGTTTGCAACTTTTATTTTAAAATGCATTTTATATATGATATTTCATATAACTCTGGATATAAGGGGTGTTTTATTACAATCATTTGTTTATTACAATCATTAAAAAAAAAAACTTATAAGAGCGGTACCTACTTTTGTTTTCAAATCATTTTATTACATGTAATCACTTTTTTCTTGAGTAATAAGTATAGATATGTATACCAACAACTCTCACGCCTGTTTTTTAGTTTAGTTAATGAAGGGGTCTTAAAAAAAACGGTAATCAGTTCTGAATTGTTTTTTTTTTATTTTGTATAGGATGTGCAGTGATTCTAATAAAAATGTTTGTTACAATTCTCATCATTTCTAACCTTACTGTCACGCAATCGAAAAGTGGGTTTCCAAATAGATATCAACTTAGCAAAGCAGCAAAAACTAATCAAAGAAAACATTGAACGTCACATTACAAAACCCGGAATATTTACACTATGAAACTGCGTTTAAATAGAATACACACTATTCTGATTCAATAACCAAACTTAAAAAAAAAAATAAATAGCTATAAACATTCTTATAAAAACAGGGAATATTATACAAAAAATTCCAAGTAAATCCATCGAATACTGTCAGATATTTTTCGTGACAAACTTAACAAAAATAACTGTTTCGTTTTTATATAGAGTGCAATTTTTGACAACACAATACATTGTAACAGGCTGGATTTAGCATTTTATTGTTCCTCAAAGTACAGAATTTTGGTGTATTCTATTTTACAACGCTACCCTCCTCCATATTGTTCTTTTTAATTTTTAAATCGATTTATTTTAATTTCTATTAGCTGGAGAAAAAATCATTTGCTGACAAAAAATATTCAGCTTACAGTTTTGAACATTTGTTATCTTAAATTTAAATCTCTGCTAAAAATGTCCAAAAAAGCTTGACTGAGTTCCAAAACTTGATCTACCGCATCATTAACTATTTGCATACATTATTACTTTGTATCGGTTTGACAATTCAGAACGCATTTCATGTAGCTTAAAAGATTGGTTAGAAGTCGTTTAAATAAAAGGATAACCGAATACAAAACCATAATTTACGAAAAAAAACCGTATCTGTCAAATTCACTTGCGCTGAGCGAACCGGACCGCTCTTGCTTATGTTTGGTTAATTGAACGAAACTTAGAAAAATTGGACGAAACGGAGCTGGACTCCATTATGGCTACTCAATATATTCATATATTCGCTCGTTCGCTTAAGCGTGCATAAGCTAGCTTGGGCCTTAAGAGTTAAGCTACGGGTTAAAATCTTCAATTAATAGAAGCAAAATTTTCGTGGAATAGTGGAATAAAGTGACGTTTATCAAAAATCCCTTAAAAAATCTACTACAATAAATAAGATGTCTGCTTGGTATAACTTGAAACTTTCGCCAAGTTTCGCAAACTCGGTTTTTTTTTTCGTATGGGTTTTGACAACAAATTGTCATAATTTGTAAAAAAATAAAATAAAATAAAACTCAAGTTACCAAACACTCCTAAGAATTCTCTTGTTAATTACATATTTCTGTCAAAATTATTATCATTTTTCAATTGTTTGTTTTGTATAATTGTTGCTTTTATTTTCTGTTTTGTTTTTAATTTAAAAATGTAAAATTAAAAAAAAAAAGAAAAACAGTAAGAACTGTGCTTTCATTCTGTAACTCTCGCATCGATGAAATTGGTCGAGTAACGTTGAAAAATGGAACAAATCTCATAATATGATTTTTTTTTTTCAATTTTTATATCGTTTCCCCACTAGCTTTATCGATGCAAGACTTATAGAACCTAGGCACTGGAGTACCAACGACAAAGTACGTTCTAAAAAATATATTAGACCATTTCATTATTGTGATATAACCTTAATTTTTTGTCAACATTGATTTTATTGTAAAATTGTGGTAATGAAGAGTAAATTCCCAAACGTCAAATTTTTGTTCGGCGATTTGGTATCACGGCTCTTTATGCAATGCTGATGCTTATGAAACTGTTGTCGATGCGATGCTGATCGGTTATTTGTTTGACGTTAAAAAAAACTTTTTTCATTCGCTGGAGTAACTTCTAATTAAAATTTGAAAACGATAAACGAATCTTTTGTAAATATTAATTTTATATTTATTTGTTTTAGTTTAACTTTTGGCTTTTCTTCTCCATAATTACATCAATCGATCACCGGCTCAACACCTAATCACGATATCTTCTTGATGCTTATTTGTTACATTTTTGCGCATTAGTTTATGCATATAAAGTCATGTAAAATGTTTGGTTTTGTAAAATTTTGACTATAAGGATTGAACATCATTACTGCAGTGATGCGTTTATGAATTTACACGTAGTAATGATTAACTTTTTTTTTTTTTTGCGAAAAGTGTAAAAATGAAATTATTCGATCTTCAAAAACAACGGCTCATATACACGGTGTTGCATTATATTGGAAATGCATTCTCGGGAATGTTCTATAAAAGATATTCTATAAAAGGAGGGGAATCTATTTCCCCCGTTCACGTGGGAAATGTAATTTTCTTAAACATTGACTTTAAATTTATTAAAGTTTATTGAAAATGACGGCAACACTTACAATATTATATGCTACAGCCTTTTTAAAGCGAAAAAAACCTCTTCGGGTAAGTATTAGTGTTGTGTAGAAAAAAAAAACAAATTGTATCCGTGGAAGTCTGGGTACCTGGGATCTAATTTTATTATTTTGTATCACCTATCCAACAGTTGCTAAGCCTTTTTTCTATAGAGAAAATAAGAAAAGGTACCACTTGTTTTTTTCAAGTCATGATTGTTTCCAACGAATTTCTAGCATCATTTAAGTTGTAAACTTTTTATTAACAATAAAAAAAAAACAAACATGCGTACCATAGCAATATACCTAACTAAGCTCTATTTTTTTTTTTTTTTTAGTTAATTTAACTAATGTATATTATATGCGATGCTGAGTGACGCGAATCTATCGTGGCGACGACGAAAACAATAATAACAACACGTGGTTGTCGATAAAAACATAGGCTATAACTGTTTATATAGATTTAAAATCTTTTATTATTTTATAATATTTTCTTATAAATATTTATTTTAAAAATGTAGATCACTCCTAACATCAACGTGTCGTACTATATCTACTTTGATAACGCAGTCATTTTTTTTATAACATCTTTTTATATAAACACCTATATAAAACCTATACCTATATTAGTACTGCCTTGAACTTTAACTATGTAATTAAAGAAAAGTAGGGAATGACCTTGGTGTATGTGATTTCAGAAAAAGTAGATCAATGTCTCGTTATGGCGATGAAGTTAAATTAAAAAAAAAATTGAGGTTACCAGAATTATTGAACTTCATACAATGTTTGTATGTTTAAACAGTTGTGTTCTTAGATTATGAAATCAATGCTTAATTTTTGAGTAGTTTACCTACATATAAAAAATTGGTTAAAGGTTAGATTTGAAAATGTCTTTAGTCTAATTTCATTTGGGAAAATGTTTACAATTCAATAAAATGAAAAAAAAGTCAGCATCCTGCGTCGCCTCGACTCATGAAAACAGTTGTTTTTTTTTTAATAAATTCCAGTTGTCTTTTCACTCATTTATCTACTTTCAAATACATTTCAAGGTTTGAATTCAAAAATGTCATTTGGTATTTGATTGGATAGATTATAATTCTTAAACTTAAGAATTTTCATCAACAGCTTTGATAGACCCAGGAGTATTAAATTAGTAAACTGAGGTTTCTGAGACTTAAGTCAATTTGATTGATGAGAAATCTTGAACGACATCTTTCCACAATAGGTCTCTTTTTTTTATAAATTGATCAACTGCGAAAAAAAAAAATATTTTTGGGAAACTAATCCCAAAAATGCCAATTTCATAGCCTTTAAAAAATTTGCGGGGTTTTGCTGTGAAATTGCGTTAAAATTTCGGAGGCTGCAAAGATCTTAGAAACCTCAATAAAAACAAGATTATTCTCGCTTGAAGAAAACAACATATTTTCTTCAAATTTTTTAGCAACTTGTCACAAAAAAATTCATTCTCAGTAGGTGTTAAACGCTTAAGTTGAACACAAAATTTTGTTTCATCAAATAGGGCTGAATATGTTTAATTCAGTTTTTTGTTCTCAAACCATTTCGCCTAATAATACTAATATCCAATCGCTAAACACGCATTATGATAAACGCCACGTTAAATTTTAAGATTTGTATGTTTTCCAGTCAATCAAACTAAAAACGCTTTTAGTACATATATTAAGCGCTCTATTACTAAATCTACTACATTCTTTGTCAAAAAGACAGCTGTTGAAATGAAATTTTTAGTTTATTTTTGATAATGAAAATTGAACAATAATAAACTAGTTTACTTCATTATAGTATATGGTTTCTTTTTATTTTGATTTTAGTAGTGGGTTCCAACAAAGAGGATATTATTCACGACTGTAACATTTTGGACGATGCGGTACAAGTTCGATAAAGACAAATCTACAAAAGAAAACAGGACAAAAAGTATTTTCGGCACCACTGGTAAGTCTATTTTATTGCAGTTTTTTCTTTTTGTTTGCTGTCAGAATTACAATACAAACGTGACGTTTGCACTTACCCACAAAGTTGATTAAAGCCCTTTTACTCATTAACAAGGACATTCTATAGAATATAAGAAAAAGCTTTATCTGTCAATTGGCGTTTTTCTTTTTTGGCTCTGAGCAACGCTCTGAGCAGAGGTTGACCGATCAGAGCAAAGCTCGGAGCAGATTATGACCAGAGCCCTCAGATTTAATTATGAAACACACTTGAGCACTGAATATGTCATATGCCTAGTAATCTGTCAAATTACATAAAAATTGTATTAAGTTGGCTTCGCTCAGCGTTTTGCTCGATTTGCTCGGTCATTTTATTCTGAGCATACAGATCATGCTCCGAGCTAGCTCAGATGGAAAAAAGAAACACGACTTATGTGCTCTGATTTGTCTGAGGTAAAAAAGAAACATAGAATTTATTTTTGACAGCTCGGTGATCTGCTCTGAGGTAAAAAAGAAAAACGACAAATGTAGGATCTGTCACAAATCCATATAACAAAGTAAAATTAGTCTACAGCTAATGATTTTTAATTTTAAAATAGCTTTTAACGGCCTTTAATACACAAAAATTTGCTTTTTGTCCCAAAGATATCACTTGGAGTCATCAGTTGACTTGTAAAGCCTTGCCAAATTGTTTATTTCGTTTTCGATTTGATTTTTGGATTGTCCTACTCGTCTTTGATTCCAATCGAATATGAAAATATCGACTTAACAAATTAGAGATGAGATTTCGGAGATCTCAACAATTTTAGTTACATGAACAGAATTACTCAGCTTAATTTCTCAGCTTTCCTGTCAAAATGCACAGCAAAAAAAAATCTTGGATTCGCTTGCTCACTTTTATTGGTGGAGAAATATCTCTGAGATCTCATTTTTCTGAACGCGTCAATTTACACACACACTATAGAACTTCGCCTTTTAACAAAATGGCTTCTTTAAACATTTTTTATTATCAAGTAAGTAATCCGACGAAAAACTATAGAGGTATGTATGTGTGTGTCTCGTCTGCTCTTTTATGAAATTGATAACAAAAAGAACACTCTGACGTCATTACCCGTGTTGAACTGGTTCAAAATGTCGGTTACTAGAAAATGACTCGGAGGGACAGTAGGCAGAAATGTATGGAGCGCTGGCCCAGCTCCAATTAGAACGACCTTCATAAAATATATAGGTACGTATTCATACATTATTTAGCAGTCAACCGTTTGCCTAAATTCGCGGATTGGACGAAATTATTTAATTTTTAGTAAAACGAGTTTCAGGTTTCCAAATCTCTGTTTTCATTAATTTCCTTTAATATTTTGTGGTTTCATTACGTTTACTTATGTAAACTAATAAATACAACATTAATCAGTACATAATCGGTTAAGTTTTTAAATTAATTTATTAAATTATACGACAAAATTGATTTTTTGTACACATTAACGCCTGCTCTTTAGGTATGTTATTTTCTACTCGTTCATACAAATAAAAAACACAACATTAATAATTAGAAAATAGTTTATTTTTTTAATCAGAATTATTACTCGACGATAACTGAGTTTAGAAACATGGAAGGAGCATTAAACCGACGATGCCTGCCATACCCAAGGTACCACAAAATTGATACAATGTGCGCACAAGTATACCTATTGGGGAATATAATATTTTTATTATTTACTAGGTTTGTTCGTATACTTCTCGGACTAAATCTAGCAATCTGTCAAATTTGGAGGAGTGGTGATGAAATTCTCTCAGAAAGGAGTAAAACTGTCCGACAGTACACGAACACCTTGAACCACAATATTTGCCAGTTTTAAAACGTCAACAAAAACAAAAAAAGCAAAAAAATTAAACAAAGCGACAATATTGGAATTTCCATCATAATTTCATATTTATTTTATTCAAATTAGCATTGTTAATATTTACAAATGGAAAATACACACTGAACAGGAACATCATGTATTTTTTTTATTTATCGCAAAGTCGAAGAAGAATCATAAACAAATTTTCTTAAATAACCTAAAATATTTTATTAATTAATTTTTTTTTATCTAAAATTTCACTTCTTTTCGATAAAATATTTCATTTTTGTAAATGAACAAATTAAAAAATACACTTCTACATAGGTAAAACAAAAAGTAAACAACAGCCATTTTGTATTTTTTTTTGTCTTTCAAACTGGCTTCTGACAGAACACAGTACTTACCAGTTTCTGCCCGAAGAAATTTCTCGGGTAAAATCTGGCAAGAAGAGGAAATAATTTACCCTCTCATGAGCGCTCTCTCCTGCCCGAAACTACACAAAAATGGCGTACGCGAACACCTTCGGACTAAATCTGGTAGAAAATGGTACTTTTGGGTAGTTTCTGGTGCGTACGCGAACGGAGCTACTATAAGTAAATATTAAGGGTCTGTTTCACAACGCCTGAGTAAAGTTCTGATTACGCTACTTGACACATAAATACTGGCACAGGGTCATAAGTCCACAAGGGAAAAACTTACGATTGTTTTTTAACGACTTGAATAGGTTATTAATGCAAAAATATTCTTTTTTTGATTTGTGGACTTATGGCCCTGTGCCAGTATTAATGTGTCTAGTAACTATTCAGAACTTTACTCAGACATTGTAAAACAAGCCCATAAGTAAACAAAACTACATTATTTACTTATAAGAAACAAACTTAATTTTATTAAACAAATATAAGATTATTTTCGCGTCAGCTTTAACTGCCTGATCTATGTATTTTATTGTTTTTCTATTAGGTTTATGATCGTACCGTGTGACATATTATGTGCACTTAATATTTTTAGTAAATAAAAGTAAGATTTTTTAAAAATCTTATTTATATCATGTATATCTTCCAGACTCCAAAACAATTAGAAAATAAATCGCCTTAGTTAATTTATTTAGACCCATGTATGATAAGAAACTTAAATATTAAAATTTTTATTCCATTGGTAAAAAATTAACAAAAATGACAATTTATTGCAAAGAAAGTTTTTTTTTTAAGATTCAAAACCAATCTAAGCACATCTTCAATTATTTAAAAGTGTATTAATTCTCTTCTCTACCTAAGTTATCTCACCAAATATTTTTCTAAGAAGTAATTGCTTAAAAAAAAACTCGTCCCTCTCTTTAGCTTTAGCTAAATTTTTATTCAAACCAAAATCAAGCTTTGGCTTAAAAATCCAAAATATACAGGTTTGCAATTTTATTAAATTTGTGCTGAAAAATTTTAACAAAATCTTTTAATTTAACATTCCTGTTTACAAATTTGACCATCAGTAAAATAATTTCTATTAATTTATCGTTTTAACTGTCAAATTATTTACGCTGCGCTGCCATCAACACACTTAAAATGAAACTTTCAACCCTGGAATCATTATCTCCAATTTATTTAAGTGCAAACAAAGGTGAACACACAAAAAAAACTTGTTTGCAAAATTTTGTTTTTAAACTCTTTAAACTAAATGCAAACAAAAATAACAATATAACCAACAGCCTCAGGTTAATCACTCCCAATTTCACGTTAAAAAAAAACTATGATAGAAAATATTGCTTGAGGCGTGTGTCGTCGTGTAAGCCTATGTTTTTTTTTTTTTTGTATAAATTATTTTCTCTGTTTTCACTCTCTTGATTGTTGCTAAAAAACAAAACCAGTCCCCCATCATTTTGTGACCTAAAAATACATTTAATTTAAAGCACGTGTCTATTTAAATAATAGGTAGTAACATCTGACAAGTATAAATAACAATAATTATTATTATTGTTCTAGGTATACTTTGAGTTCTAAAACTACTGCGCAGCTAAGACTTGAACCGTAACAAACTCACGCTACTGGCTTGGGCTTTGGTTTAATTCGAAACGAGTCCCATAGTGTACGTGTAGTTCACTTGGTTAATTGTTATTTAATTTCCCCTTAAGTTCTATTAATGACAGATAGATTCATAGATAGGAGAAAAAGAGAACAAAAAGTTAATTTTAACTCTGACAGATCTGAGATTAAAACAAGTTTCATAGATAAAACCTGTTGTATTCAATTTCAACGTGACACACCGCCAGAATTTAGCCAATAGGAAATCGACGACGACGCGATGCGATGGTGACATGTTAAATTGTTGTAGGTAAATACATAGCTAGGTAAATATAATTTACGGACGTCAACCTGTTGAGCGCGAAATGACAGTTACTGACAATTTATGTATAGATGTAGCACGAGAGCTTATTTGATTATACTGCAATGTGTACCTAACAGCTTTATAGCACCCCATCGCCTCACCTGGAGGAAAATTGCATTTGAACGTGACCTTGAGATATTTCAATGAAATCCCTTTTGTGGTTAACAATAATAAAAATAGCTGCGCGAGCAGAGCATTCAGCATAAGCGATGACTAGCGGACGCTGCGCTGGCTGTGGTTATTTCTATTTGCAAAGAAAACTTACTATCATAATATTTAATAATAATAGTGTGAAGTTAGTGCGGTTTAAAAGTTAATTACTTTGGTTTTAGCTGGATGGCTTTGGTTTGAAATGTTGTTTTGTTTTTGTGTTGTTTTTTTTTCAATGCAATTGATATCTATTAAGGTCGTGTGCCTTCTGTCTTGAGACTTACTTGTTGGGCTAGAGTTAAGTGACATTAATAATATGAGAATTATTTTCCTGGTTTTTTTTTTTCTAATGACAAATTGATTGGCAATTAAAATTATGTAAATAGGTTAGTTTATTGGGAAAAATGTATACCTTGAAGGGAAAAATATAAAAATACACACACATATTTCAATCGTATTCTTTGCCGAAGAAATTTTTTGTAAGAAAAATTAATTTTAAACCAATTTTCCTGATTTTTAGTACTGAGTTAACTCCGAGTTATAAAAAAGTGCTTTGATACTGTATTTAAATAAGTTGTTTATTAACTATAAATTGTTATTTCAGCATTATGTCAAAAATATCCTTTCATTTAACTCCAAATTAAATCACCAAATTTGATGGGTTTTTTCTGAGTTAAGTCAAGATTTAAATTGATTGAAAATCTTTTTCAGGAGTTAGTTCGAACTTAACTCCGAAGTTATAATAATATCGCACTGTTTTCAGTTCCTCAGTCAATGTGTAAATATTTTTTAACTTTCTTAAAATATTTGTACTTATAGAAAATTTTATTAAAAACGTTCCGGTCGTAATGAAAATTTTGAAGCTTAAAATAATTATAATAATTTTTTACTTTAAGATAGCTTAGTGGATTCCAATATTTTTTCTAGCTACTTGAGACTATTATTGTAAATCAAGGCCCAAAATTTAAAAAAACCCTAATGTTAAGGCATTCGTTTCCACTTTACTTGGCAAATGTCAATAGGTACATATTTGTTCTTAGTTTACGTGTTAGTTTTACTTGCCGGGTTTTCAATGTTATAATTATTTTTTTTAGAAAATTGTTCCGAAAAAACAAAAAAAAAACAATCTTACGATATTGAGTTTTTGCAACGGTCGGGTTGAGCGGTAATAAAGTGCGTGTACTTATGTCGAATTCCTTTCAAAAAAAGAATCGAATTTTTTTCCAAAAGAATCGAATTTTTTCTGTCAAAATGAATCTTGCTAGTGTAGAAAGATTCGTTTTGACAGAAAAAAATCGATTTTTTTGGAAAAAAATTCGATTCTTTTTTTGAAAGGAATTCGACATTAGTACAATAATTGGGACAACACAAATAGGAACAACGAATCTATCGTGTGTAACCCGTTGCATTGCTAACATTTTGTCTACATTATTTTTCATTAAACTTTTGAAAGTGAAATTAACTATGAAGCCTATGTATTCAGTTTGAGTGAAAATTAAAATTTTCATACAAAAGTGACGCCTAGTTCACTGGAATGAAATACACAACACGAAGTGAGTACCAAAATATGAAAGTGGAATATGAACCGGTTCTTCAATCAATTTCACGCAAAATTTTCATTACCTAACGTATGACCACTAGGAAAAAATCTAAGGTAGTGTGGAAAATTTTGACATATTTTGTCAATCAATTTGTTTTGCTCAAAAAAAAAATATTACGGATTAAACGATTGATTGTCTTTTCCAGCATTTTTATTCTCATCGAAGCGGAAAAAAGAAAAAAAAAAAAACACGGAATTTTAACACTCTTTTACGAACCTTTTCCAGATTCTGTTGGCAGGTCATTAAAATTAATAATTTTTTTCATTCAAAATGTGTATTAGAAATTCCAAACTGAGTACCTACCAAAAATTCATGTGAAGAATTAACTATAGGTTCATATCGAATTTGAACGTGTATTTTGAAATGTTTTTACTTTCACTTCACGGGAGCTTAAAACTAGTAATTTGACACCACTATATAATCCAAAAATAATTTTAGTGTCACTATTTCAAATTAAAATTTTAAATTAACGTCAGACACATATTATTTCAATTTTATAGCATACATTTAGATTTAACCAAAGACTGAACATTGTAAACCGTTTCATAAATGTAAATTTTGTAGCATACTTAAAGGTTTGGAATATGTTAACATTTAAAACCGTTTCACAAAGCGTTTAACATCCCTGTGTTTCTGGTTCATGTCCTCGCTATATTTACAAATCTGCAACTAATAAACACTTTTTGTGAAGTCTAGATTTAGGCTTATTTATGCTGTTGGAAATTTTTTAATAATTATTTATAAATTTTAAAAAATGTTTGCACTAGAATTTCGGTTGAAAGAAATTATGTAATGGTTCTCTTATTTAAAAACTTATTTCTAGTCACCTAAAGTTTTTAAGTCGACATCAAAGCAATAAACAGATTTCATAGATCTGTTCGTTTATTTTCCAATTTATTATTTTTAAATAAACTTTAACAAAACTTTGCAATAAAACTGCTTCAAATTGGCAGTTTTGGAAACCGAAAAATTTCATATTAACTTAACTTTTCACTGACTATTCAACCTAGGTTTAAGTAGATTAACCTTAAATCCTCTTGAAATTCCGAAGATTTACCATACAAATTTATTTCGTTATCTAGTAGATTTGATATTTAATCTTGTTAATTCTTCATAGGGCCAATAGCTTTTCAAATCGAACAAACCTATTTCCATATTGCGCTGAGTACAATATTCAGGAATCGAAAGTACCTACAATATTCGAGAATCGATTTTTTTTCATCGTTTGACACAGATCTATCTATCTAACTTCCACTTAAGAAGAAAAAATTAAGCACTATTTGCATTTTGAAAGGTATTGTCAAAGTAAATCCACTTTTTATAGTGTTTATGGGGTGGAAACAGTACCTATAATTTATTAAACCTAAACGAGATTAACTTTCCGTAAAAACGTAGAATAAAGGTACGTTTTAGAAGTTAAGTTTTTCAATGTTTCTAGTGAGTGTATATGTCAATCTGACAGGTAAACGTAGCATAAGGGTACGTTTTAGAAGTTAAGTTTTTCACTGTTTCTTGTGAGGGTATGTCAATCTGACAGGTGGATAAATATTTGTGCTTTACTTGGCTATTTCATCAAGCGAGCGACCAACGATCGACGGATGAACGAACTTTCGTCCATTTTGACATTTCGTTCACATAGCATTTTTTATTCGTTGCGAATGACGTTTAACTTTGACATTTCGCGTCATTGGTTTCCAAATCAATTTAAAAGGTTTTTTAGATTGAACAAAATGAACAATCCTGTTAAAAAAGCTTTATCTAATTTCTCTCTAATTTTGTTTACACCAGAAGTTGCAAATTCACGCTGACACATCAAAGCATTTTCAAACAAAATTGATTAGTTTACATTCGTAGCAACCCTACCTTTGATTACGGGAATTACATTGAAGGCATGACATTTTTAAATATTTCTTATCGATTTTTGTATGCCTTCGTCTTATCGGAGCTTTTCTATTTCAAATAAAAAAAAAAAAAAAAATATTCCAAAGAATAAAAAAAACACCTTTAAGACTTTAAGATTTAACGGACAGCAATACAAATTTTAAAAGTTTTTAATTTAATTAAAATTTTTTAAGTTGAAAAAAAAATTTTTTATAGTGCTACAACATTTTGCTCATAGCATGCATAAATGTTAAATAACAAGGCAGCAAAAGCAATTCAAACTATTTCACCTAAAAAATTGCGCAACTTATCGAAAATAAACTTAAATAATTTTACACCGGAACGTGTTTAAATAAACTTTTTGTCCCTTAAATAAAATACATGCAAAAATGCAAACAAATAAACAAAATAAATCTTGATTACACGCCCAAATAAATTTTGTCTGCAAATACAGTACTCGCGTATATCTTATTGTATTTTTTGAGATGAAAAAATAAGATACAAAAATAAACAAACTTTTGGCAGAAATTCTTTTATTTTTATATATTTAAATGCAACAAAAAAACGGATGGTAAACTAACTTTTAAATCTGTTTAAATTCTCAGACTTTATTTTTGTAACTGACTTAGTTTTAAGAACATTTTTTAACAAGATTTATCTATATTTGTACGTAATTGTATATTATCAACGTTATTTGACAAAACAAGAGGTCAACTGAGATCAATGAAAGCTGAAATCACTGCCAGATAAACAACACCTGTCAGAATAATGAACAAATGGCGAACAAATTGGCAGTGACATTTCGTTAAGAATTTATTTTTTCGTCAATTTTGTTGTTTGTTGTTGAGTTCATTTTTTCATGGTTAAAAATTTTAATCATTTAATCACATTTTATACGAAATACCAAAATTCCGGTGAACTTATGGCTGATTCATTATTATGTCTGTGAGTGATGATCACGATGATAGATAAGATAATAGAGGGTGCTGCACTTTCTGATTGCTAAGTCAATACAAAATTAATGCAATGTCTAATATAATGATAATAAATTTCACCCACCCACAGCCGTTTTATACAAAAGGTTGACGAACTACTTCCGTTTTGAAAATATATATATTAAAAGTGAAGGTGTAACGTTGGCCTAGCCATATACATACATATAATGTATATTACAGGAACTGGGACAAGTGTTTTGATAGTGTGACAGTTTACAATTGTTACCGCCAATTTTCTAATCAACTTGATTGTTTTCATACGGAGATTTTTGTCTTTCGCTATACACGTGCTGTGAGTTTAATTTTTATTATTAAATTGAAAAATGTCAGAACAAGATAAGATGAAATACTTGAATAAATTGAATAAATATAAGGGAACTTGTCTTTTGAATCGTTTGCAAGATAATATCGTTTTTGTTTCACAATAAGGTCCTTTTTCCTTTTTAGGGATTTATAACTAATTACATATAATAATTTAACTACATAAAAAGGCTTTAGGAATATTTGAACTTAGAGTTTTTTTAATTTAAAAAACAGTCCAATATAAGATTTAGGAGATTTTGCGGAATTTAGATTTTGATATTTGATTAAGTGTGGCTTATTTACAAGAAGTATCAGGATATCTCATCGAATTTGATGAACTAACTCTGAATAAACTGAATCTGACAGATTGAAATAAAGAGGGCGACACAATAGAAATCGGCCTTTCCATAATGTTGACATCTTTCTTTCAATAGTTAAAGCTCATTTAGCCCTTAAAAAAAAAACATTTTGGATAGAAAAGGATTAATTTCCAAACCTGCTATGGTATGATAGTCCAACGAAATTAACCATTTAGGGTAGAATTATTTTTATTAGTTTGTTGACTCACAGCCTATTCATATTATTTAATTTGACAGCAAATCTTTCAGAGTTTGTTTGACAGTAATTGAATCTTAATTTTTTTCCGAATATAAAATGCGAATCGGATGTCATTTTCATGTCACAATTTGCCATCCTTGCTGGTTGTTCACAAACCGAGTGAACACATCTTTGGGACACTCCGGAAATGGAGTAAATTTCAGCATTTCATAATTGCAGTACCCAATTTAAAAATTAATTTTGTTTCTGATTTTCTTTTTAGGCTCTTCTCTCAAAATACACAATACGGAAATATGATTTTAGCGAAATAAAATCTTGCAAAACAAAAACTGCCACCCAATATAATATCACGAGAGGATCTGCTGCAAAATTAACGGTTTCGTTGAATTCAATGACTAAATACAAATTCGGGCGACAACTGAATTGAGAGACAATTAAAATTTGTTTTGATAATTGCAGAGTAGGTATAAGATTTGCGAAAAGATTTTCGTTCAAATGATGACCAGCACCCAAGTTTTATGCGAGAAACAGATTGACACAGCAAAATTGACAGCGAAAAAAACTTTGACATCAAAAGTCATGTGAAATAGATTACAACGTCAACAGCGCTTTTGACAACATAAAACAAATATAAAAAGCATATAAATAAGAAACATTTTCATTTTTTGAGTGTTGATAAACCTGAAAAACTTCGCCTTAATGTTGGCAGTATTTGCACAGCGACATAGAATTTAGGGTTTATGTTTAACATTGATGTCGATGTTGCTGTTGCTGTGTTAATGTATTCAAAGTCATTTAAAACTACTGGCTCTAAAATGAGTGATGTGGTTGTCAAAGTTGCTGTGCCAATCTCGCTTTACCCCAGAAGAATTGTTTAAATGTTATGCCAAATCGCACGAAGGGAACTTGACTAAAAGAAACGAAGAAATAAAGGAAAAAACACATTCTTGATGTCACGACGACGCACGCGACGCACGGTAGGAAAGAAAGGCAATTTTGTAGAAAAACAAATATTTAGCCAGTTTTTGACTTAGAAATTAGTGTTGACTCTTTGTTTCGCTCTTTCTATCTCGGCGTTGTGGAAAATATGTCACAATAAACAGCTGCTCCAAGAAGAAATTATATATTCAGCCATTTTAATGAAAAATGAATTGAATTTTATCAAATAAATTAATTCATTATTCTTTCGCTGAGATTAATCGATTGTTCTAAAAAATAATTCTATTGTGATTTTTATTTTAACAAAAAATAATGTTCACATAAAATTCAAGAATTACTGAATCTGTCAGAATTAAGCCCCAGAATTAATGTGCCGAACAAATATTTCGTTCGTTCAATTTTGAGAGATATCAAAGTAATAGGCATGTTTGGTCACGTGAAATTTCTTGCGAATTTGCACAAAATTTGCAGAAAGTTTCACAATTTGCTGTAAAAACCCATACAAAAAAAACTCAATTTTGGAAATCTTGTTGAAAAATAAAGTTACCAAACAAGCTAAACAGAAACAAAATTTAGGTTCTTTTTGCTTATAGAGCTGCGTACTAATCGACTTGTTTAAATTTTAGTTTGAAAACGTTTTTAGAGAGAATTTTGTATGGAAAATAAAAGTAGGATCTGCGCAGTATGCCTTTAGTTTTAAAAAAAATAATTTTAAGCGTATCATGGTTGACACAAATGGCTGGCTGTAGCCACTTAGTGAGTGATGGTACTCGCACACAGTTCATCTAAGGTAACATATTGGACAGGTTGTCAAAGTTGAAAGTGTCAAAAATTAAAAATGGCTGTTCGAGTTCCCACAGGAACTACTTACTGCATCATTAGAAACAACAACAAAATATTGAAATTAGACAGGTAAGAGGGCATCATTTTCCTCGATTTTGACAGATGCGCAGAACTGAACAAAAATGAAAACGCTAATAATATTACCTTTAATATGTGAACTGTGGTTCTGGCGTAGGTCTGTTCATGCTGTGAAGTGGTAAAATAAACTGACCACAAATCATCGGTCATCTGTCATATTTACTGTCACTACAAAAAGTTTTACCAATTATTAAATCACCCTTTGGCTGATTTATTTCAGCAGTAGCGTTGCACATCGCATACAAATTTACAAATTATCAAATAATTTAATTTTTAAAATCAGTGCTCCGTTTGAGAAAATCGGAAATTTCACAAAAAAAAAAAAAAAAAATCAACTTTAATGAAGAGACGCACTTTTGGATGAATGGATGTGTGAACGTGAAAATTGTCCGATTTACACTACCAGCATAAACCATCACTAAAATGGATCAATGGATGGCGGCGCTACAGATCAATGATAGATCAATGACGCGTTAAAGTGCAAGACCTCGTAAATCGAATAATTAAAAAAAAATATTATATTAATGCAAAAAACAGAGCCACCTTTTTGAAATTTCAGCGTAACAATGTAGTTCTGAACATTTTACAGATATACAGAATTCAAAACCTCGTACTATAGATCGCATACAATTTTTTTTAATAATTCTAAAAAACATGTAAAAACGACTACTACACTTTAACCGTCGCAAAGCAACATTCAATCGAGCGTCCTTATTGAAAGACAAGACCCTTTTGACACATAATAGATCCTGCGTCAAAAGGTTTACAAAAAAAAAACTTCTTCGTATGTAAAAAATTTACTTTTCCATTTTACCAAATAATGGAATTTAATTTTTTTATTTTTCACTTCACAAAAAAGTAATATTTTTTTATATAGTCATTTCACTTCACTTATGATGTGCATGAACTAAACTTAGCATCTCAGCAAATTTTTAAGACACTACAAGTTCAAAAACTTCTTGAATGCTCCAAAACTACGAAATGTTGTTTTAAATTGAAGTCTTAAGTTAAGCGAAAGATCTTCTTTCTTTTTTTTATGTCTACGGGTTAAATTCATTACTTCCGATTTACTAACCATAATGACTTAATTAACACTACACGATTTTTCCTAATGAGCTATCATAGCTAATTCCATATCTACTTGTGTAAAATATTAAAAAAATGAGTTGGTAAACAAACTTTCATTGAATTTTTTGCTACAATTTGCAGTTAATCGTTTGTTATTTCATCCAAAGAATTCACTCCACTGTATAACTCTTGAAATTTAAGTTGAAGCTTAACGTTGTTTCATAGGCCATGTGACAAAAAAATAATTAAAAAAAAACAATTTCAATAAGCCTTCAAGACCTGCTCTCTGTGAACTTGCTGCAATCGGAGACAATAATAATTTATAATAAATTATATTTGCTGAATTGTAATTTTGTTTTAACACGACATTTTTTGTATAAAGCTGAACATTTCAGTTTATTCAATGGTTGTATTTTTTGTACCTACTTTACATTTTTTTACGTCGTTAAAAAAAATTTAAAAAATATCACCTATTTATTTTAATTTAGAAAAAAGATCTAAAACTAAAATCATCTTATGCAACAAATAGCAATTTATTTTAACAAAAAAAAAAATATAAACAAGAAATCAAAGTTGAACAAATTCATTTAAAGCTTTTTTATAGGCTTCCTCAATTTTTTTCGCACGCGGTTGTTTTATTTATAAATTTACAAAAAAAGATACAAAAATTGTATAAATAAAAAAAAAAAACAAAAGTCAACTCACCTATTGGAACTCATGTTGTTGCTTTTGAGGTGGCTTTTCCGGTTGAGATTATTAAAATTGCTTATAGCCCTTATTGTTGGCTTAACTCCTGTCAAAAAGGACAAAAGTTAATATAATGATTCGAGACAAATTTGAAATTTACAAAGGCACTTCTTCTTATTTCACTTGAGTTTGTTTAAGGATTTTTGATTATTTGTTTTTTTTTTCTGAGATATTTCACTAAATTATATTTTTAGCACAAACGATCCGTACGAACTGAATGAATTTCTTGTCAACCGGAGTTTTATCTATCAAGTCGAGGTAGGTACGATAAAAAAAAACCAATTGTATATCTCCGTACAGTTGAGTCGACTGAGTGTGTTAAGTCAATGATACTCAGAGTTAACAGCTGGGCTATTGCAATAAATATAGCTTTTTTTTACGAAAAATGCTCTTGTGTCTGACTAAAGATATACAACTAAACTATAGATACACGTTTTCAAAATGCTTTTACTTCTCTCTCTCTATTTTGTAGCTCTACAAATTAAGACACTCAAATACACATATAAATTTATCCACACTACAGCTACACACTACACTTACCGAACAGCTACACACTACACTTATACTGAACGACTGAGAGAAGTGTTAAAATTTATCACTGAGCGCATGAATTAGAAGACTAAAAGTTTGGTGCATTTACCGATATCACATGTTGTCGTGCTTGAAAAGCGAAATGGCATATTAAGTCAAAATTAGTGAGTATGATACTATAGCTAAAAAATGTTTAAAACTAAGAACAATTTAGCAAAGAGCCTTAAAGTTAGTAAATTGTTAAGTAGTATTTTGTTAATACTTTAACTGTTTAAAATTTTCCTCCAATGCCTTTATTAATAATTGTGTTTATTGAAAAAACTTAAAATTGTTGATTTTAAGAAAAATATATTTTTTTCTCCACGAATATTTTTACCATTTTTTTGTTTTTCTAAAAAAAAGTTGAATTATTGATTTATTTTATGGATATACCTATAGTCATTCTAAAAATTGGGGAACGAAAATTGTATTGTTTTGTGTGGATTTAACTATAGGTATGAAAAAATCGAAATTATAAATTATGTCATTTTGTAAGCAACTCAAGACTCAGAGAGTTAGAAGACTTGAAAATTTTAGTGTTTGCATCATCAAAGAGTGCGTGAAGTTAGCCCCCCTTTTTTGGAATTTGCTATTTTTGAAAGTTGTTCCAGGTTGTTCCCGATTTGTTCCGCATTGTTCCAAGTTTTTTTTGAAAAATATTCAAAAATGGGGGTTTTAGAGCCAAAAAACCGTTTTTGACCTAGCCCCCCTTTTTTCGAAAATCAAATTTTTGAAAGTTGTTCCAGATTGTTCTAGTTGTTCTGAACATTGTTCCAAGTTTTTGGACCCCTATTGTCAAAATTTCAAAAGTTATGGGCAAAATTCGAAAAAATTCTAGCCCCCCTTTTTTCGAAATTCTTGATTTTGAAATTTTTTTCGTGTTTTAAAAAGTGTTCCAAACATTGTTCCAAAACCTCAAAATTGTAGGACGTGTATTTTTAAAGATAAAACCTTCCGAACATTTTTTCAAAAATCCATAAAAACGGCTCTCTAATATTTTATTTTTTTTTTTAATGCATTGACTTTTGAAATCTAATGGTAAATGCATGTATTGAAAAAAAGTTCTGACCTTACATTCTTACTATCAGCTTAAAAACTAACTTTAAAAAAACATCCGATTTTTTTAACTTTTCAAAAACACCCCTGCCCCCCCTTTTCCAAAAATCCAAAATCTAAAATTTGTTCCAAGTGCAGAATCCCTCAAATCCAATTGTTCCAAAGAATCATCAAAAAATATTGAAAACTGAAGATTTTAAGCCCAAAAAACACTTTAAATGAAAATATCTTATTATCCTTGCTCTGGCCTCCCTTTTTAGAAATCCAAAATTCAAAAATTTGTTCCAGGTTGTTCTAGGGCTCTTCTAAATTGTTCCAGACTTTCGTTTCTTAAAATTCATTTTTAGAATGGAAAATTTCATTAAAAAGCATTTTAAACGAAAATGCTTTTTAATGAAATTTAAACGAAAATGCTTTTTAATGAAATTTAAACGAAAATGCTTTTTAATGAAATTTTCCATTCTAAAAATGAATTTTAAGAAACGAAAGTCTGGAACAATTTAGAAGAGCCCTAGAACAACCTGGAACAAATTTTTGAATTTTGGATTTTTGGAAAAGGGGGGGCAGGGGAGCATTTTTTTGAAATTTTTCATACTAAAAATCAATTTTAAGAAACGAAAGTCTGGAACAATTTAGAAGAGCCCTAGAACAACCTGGAACAAATTTTTGAATTTTGGATTTCTAAAAAGGGGGGCCAGAGCAAGGATAATAAGATATTTTCATTTAAAGTGTTTTTTGGGCTTAAAATCTTCAGTTTTCAATATTTTTTGATGATTCTTTGGAACAATTGGATTTGAGGGATTCTGCACTTGGAACAAATTTTAGATTTTGGATTTTTGGAAAAGGGGGGGCAGGGGTGTTTTTGAAAAGTTAAAAAAATCGGATGTTTTTTTAAAGTTAGTTTTTAAGCTGATAGTAAGAATGTAAGGTCAGAACTTTTTTTCAATACATGCATTTACCATTAGATTTCAAAAGTCAATGCATTAAAAAAAAAAATAAAATATTAGAGAGCCGTTTTTATGGATTTTTGAAAAAATGTTCGGAAGGTTTTATCTTTAAAAATACACGTCCTACAATTTTGAGGTTTTGGAACAATGTTTGGAACACTTTTTAAAACACGAAAAAAATTTCAAAATCAAGAATTTCGAAAAAAGGGGGGCTAGAATTTTTTCGAATTTTGCCCATAACTTTTGAAATTTTGACAATAGGGGTCCAAAAACTTGGAACAATGTTCAGAACAACTAGAACAATCTGGAACAACTTTCAAAAATTTGATTTTCGAAAAAAGGGGGGCTAGGTCAAAAACGGTTTTTTGGCTCTAAAACCCCCATTTTTGAATATTTTTCAAAAAAAACTTGGAACAATGCGGAACAAATCGGGAACAACCTGGAACAACTTTCAAAAATAGCAAATTCCAAAAAAGGGGGGCTAACTTCACGCACTCATCATCAAATCCCGTAGGGCTCCAAAAATAAAAATGACAAAAACAAAAAAATAAAATTATTAAAGAAGCTCGGCCAACAAGACTCAAATTAAATTGATAAAAAAGTCAATAAAACCGCCTTATAGTTTTTAATTTTTATTTATTTTAATGACGCGTTTCGACTTAAGTCGATTGTGATCCGATGATGGCAAACTAGCCGAAACGCGTCATTAAAATAAATAAAAATTAAAAAAACTATAAGGCGGTTTTATTGACTTTTTTATCAATTTAAAAAAATAAAAAACTCAACTTTGTTGGATTCTAAGAACTCGGAATTTTTAATATATTTTCTGTCAAATCAACTAAAACAAGTTGAAATTTTTATTCCTCACATTTTTGACAAGACGAAACTAATGGTTTCCGCTATTTTATGACCTCGATGAGACGATTCCTTAATTTTGTTTGTTTGTTTTTTTTATGTCGTCTTTTTGACATATACGTACCTTCGCGTACCTTGCGATTGGTTTGTTAGAAAATAAACCTAGGTCAAAATGTGTTTTACTCACAAAAACAAACACTTGTCAGTTTTTTTTATCTAAAAAATTATTTAAAAAAAAAATAACTCGACAAATTATAATATTTAAAAATTCAATAGGCATACGCAAAAAAAATATATCAAAATTTTTCAAACAATTTCAAATTCAGCACATTTTTTGTATAATATTAATAAAAGTATTGAGAAATAGGATAGATTTTTGTACTAGTTAGATAGTGTCTTAGTAGTTGACGCTTTATTTATTATAGTCAAATAAAATGTGTCAAATAAGTCAAGGTGTAGACAACCAATTAAGTTTTCTATGTTGGATAACTCTTAGACAACAACTATAAATGTTAATTTATCACTTGGAAGACTGTCTAAAGATAGACAACGTTTATAAATACGAGATGTCGCGGTCGCGTCGCGTCGTCAGTGTGACGAGAACTATTCGTAGTTATCCGCTCATAAACAACAGTTTTAAAAAGTGAAAGCAATAAATCATTTCTCGTCGTCACATGCGTCGCCTCGCATCACTAGTGTCAATTATTGACAAGAATAAATACATATCGTCGCACAAGGTAAACATTCCCAAAAACATGGCCAAAACTATAAAAATTAAAATCGTTTTGTTCTTTTTCTTTTAAATGCAAAGTTGATTACAATTAACAAGATCTTAGTTTCTGATTGATCCCGCTATTAAGATTGCAACCGTTTCGTCAGTTGATGCGTCTAAAGTGGTAGCTTTTAGATAGCCCGTACAGGACCAATTTTGGTGTGCGATAGCAAGTAGATTTACTTTATTTTTATTTCATATATATTTTATATATTCTTTTTGATAAAAAAAATTTATAATGAAATTTGTTACTGGTATTAAGTAGAATAATTTCAATAATTTTTTGTTAGATATTTGAACTATGGGGCAGATTTTTTATTTATCAAAAAAAGTGGAGTTTTGGGACCTATTAAGAAATCGTAGTTTTTGTTTCGTAAAGAAAAAGATTGAATCCTGGGCATTGCTCAGCATTGAAATTAGGCTTTAAATTTAACTTGAAATATTTTGATTCAGAATCAATCAAAAACATTTGCGACTTTTAAGAAACAAGATATTAAAAAATGTGAAAATAAGTGTGCCGCAGCAACTTATTATTAATATTACTGATTTTTAACAAAAAAAAAACTTATGTTAATAAGTACTATTTTGGCTTAAGTACTAAATTCTTTTATGATTTTGTAATCAAAGGCTAAAAACTAGATGGTGCTATGTCTTCTAGTTTTTGAGAAAATTGAAAATAACTAAAACCTACTTCCAAAAATAAATGTTTTGTTTGCATTGACTTTTTTTTATATTTTAACAAAATTTAAAAAAATAATTTTACTAAAAATTGTGCATTTACTTAAAAATAACTTAATGCAATAATAAACAAACCAAAATTATTTGGCCATGTTTTTGGGAAATTTTACCAGTGTGCGTCGGCTAAATACGTAAAACTGCTAAGTCCACTTTCGCAAATTTTACAGGAGAGCAACAAAACAAAAAAAAATTGCATTAGGCTCCATACAAAAACTGATTTCAAGATTCAACAACTACGATGTATTGGACAAAAGTGATTTTATAAGTGATCTTAATAAAATGTCATCAAAATCTCGATTTTGGCCAAAAGTGGACTTAGCAGCCTTACGCATTTAGCCGACGATATTTATATTTTTTCTCATGAATTAATTTAGATTTAATTAATATTTAATTTTATTAATTTTTTTTGTTTAATTATAGTAAGTATCCTAAAGTATCAATGATTGGGTGATTTACCCTATCTTTCGAACGCTTCAGCATCGCAACAAAGCAAATATATGATGTTTATGAATTTACACTCTGTCTATCACCTACATGTTTTGCCCTTTTTGCTTGTCAAAGTAAGTGAGACTTTGTCCAAACTTCAAAATGCAACTTTATACTGAAAATTGGATTAAAACAACCGCAATATCAACGCAAAATTGAATTCCACGTTCTCAGGGCCGAGGCCCCAGGTAGTAACCAATTTCTTTTTATCAATAATCCGTCACTGTATAAGTAAAAGTACTCGTAATCATAAAATTGACGAAGAATAAGTTGTTTGTGTATGTATGTATGTATATTGGAAAAAGCTTTCATGTATATAAAGAAGATCAATAAGGTAATTTCAAAAATAAGAGGGTGTGTTTCATCAACAATACTTCATTGATGACGTAGAAAAAACAACGTTCGATTGGTCACGCAATTGTATTTGAGATTGAGATAAAAAAAAATAAAAAAACAAGAGAAATACCACATGGCTTTACTGTGAAAGGAAAGGAGAGAGATTTCAAACGGAACCAAATTTGACAGAAGATAAGATAATACAAGTCGACGACGCGACGCGACGACGGACGTGATGTGACATTTTAACTTTCAAGGTCGAATGAGCAGCAGACGGTTTTTTTTTTTCTTATTTAGGCTTTTTTTTATTTTTTTTTATTGTTATAATTAGGGATATCTATAATTATGTATTTTTATTTTTAAAAAAGAGTTAATAATAATAATTGTTTCATGTAGGTATACAAAGAAGAAGAAATATAATTTTCATTTTTGTTTGATTGGATTGGATTGGTATATAGACAAATTAAATGTTTACATAGTTGGACCTGGAAGTTCTGTTTTCTTAAAAAGTCTTATTGTTTTGGTTCGTTTTATGTGTACTTTTATATTTTTTTTTTCAAATCAATAAAACAATTCAAACAAATTTAAGCGGATATTTCTAGCATAAATTGAGTTTGAGTTCGCGAAGTATACAGATATTTTTCCTCATTTGTTATATTGTTTTATTATAAAAAGAAAAATGTATGTACATCATGGTCACAATTTTATTAGTCGTGATTGTGACGTTAACTTTACTTGATGATCATCAAATTTCAAGAAAAAAGAAGTTTACATTTCATTGCAAAGGACAATACAGCATTCGTGGATAAAATGTTTATGGATCTTAATTTTGCACAAATTAAAGTCCATTTATCATGTCGAAAAAAAATTTCAAATCGGTCTTAGGCCCATGAAAATTATGTTTGCACCTTATAGTCTGTTCAAAATAGACATAATTACAAAATAATTGAATTTTGACAAATCCGTGAAGTAAATGAACAGACCTATACAGTTTTATTTATAAATTCATTCCAAAGTTTGTCTAACTTTGTACACCTGTCCAACTCCAAAACCTTATTTATAATCTTAAAGGGCTGGGATTTCCATGCAAATGCATGTTTTTTGTCACTGCGTTTAGAAGCCTTAGACCAAATTATCTTTACGAATCATAAAATTTCCTTTAAAATGGCATTTAATAGTTAGTGCATATTTTATGCAAAATGCATATTTTCATAATAAACGCATATTTTAAGTGCATATTTTCATATTTTTCGTAAGATGTCGAGTCGAAATCCTGGGTCGAGAAGTTGGTTTAATAAATAACTCGATATTTAGATCCTGAATGTAAACGTAGTAATAGTCGACAACGGACAAAGTGAACGCGTCCATTGAACCAAATACCCTTCACACTTTCTTTGAACTGATGATGGTTTGGAAAACTTCCAATTTGTCGAGCAACAATAACGAAAGCGTTTTTAATAATCTTACAATTGATGAAATTTGTTGTTTATAAAACGCTCCTCTTACTTCAGTTGATGTGGAACGTTCTTTTTCTCTTTTCAAAGGCCAAACAGGCTAAGTTTTGTGTTTGAAAACTTTAAATAAAGTTTCATTATTTATGTGAACAAAATATATGAAAATATTATGTAAGCTTCAGTTACATTTTGAAAGATATGTACTATATTGTTTCGTTTTGAATAAAAATATTTATTGTTATTTTGTTAACTTATAATGTATATTATCTTTATTTCGGTTAAATAAAAGACTGAATTCTTTATAAATAAAAGCTGAATAGAAATGTTTTTTTTTTATTTATTTTTTTTTTTTTTTGAAAAAATAAGGTAAAATAATGTTTTTTTAAGTGCATATTTTCTATTTTTTAGTGCACATTTTCCATTTTTAAGGGCATTATTTTAAGCGCATATTTCCGATTTTTAAGTGCATGAAAATCCCAGCCCTAATAACCATGTTAAATCGATTGTTTAACTTAGAAACTGCAATTGGCTATTCAAACCTATCCTATATTTAGACAGTGGCTAGCTTGACGGTCCATTAGTGTTCTAAGGAAATCTAGTAAATACCGACTGGTATTGTTAACTTCAGAATTGCCTTATGTCTATTTGGACATTATTTTTGTTGAGACAGATATGAAATCCAGTATAGAAATTGAATTAAGTATATCTAAATCGATTGGAAAAAAAAAACAAAATAGTTGAGCACTGGGGAGAGAATACAAAATTTTTAAAGTCCAGCCTGTTTAAAATTATTGTGATTCACCCCCAATTTTTTTCTAGATAGTTAACTGTACTAATAGTCTCTGTATATCCATAGTTTAATTTAGCTTCATACTTTTAACGTTTTTTTGCTATCAAAGTGCTTATAAATTATCTAATGTTATAGTATTTTTATAATTTATTTAAATAGCAATCAAATTTTGTTCAAATAAACTCAAGAATATGAAGTATTTTATTTGCTTTATTTAAGTACTATCATCAGACACATTTATATGGCCACCATAAAGTTCTTTAATTTTGTTCAGAAAAATAAATATCTGAATTTACGGTACCTACTTCAAAAAAATAAAATCATTACAAACAAATGTTTAGAGTTTATATCTTTGTTTAATCAAATCCATATAACGACAGTAACATGATATTAGCTTATTTTTTTAAAGACTGTAAGCCTTAACCTAAATCAGAAATTATATGATTAGATTTTTTTTTATTTGACAAATGAGATATGTTTAACAATATTCCTTCGTACGCGCGAATCTTCTTAGTATTCTCTAAAAAATTTATTGATTGCCTGATACGATGAATTCTTCTTTTACGTAGGTTTTGAATTCGTAAAAAACAACGAAATTGAGATTTTGATTAAAGATGACATTACGATGATAGCGAAGTCGATAAAAGTTGGTCTCGCAATTCTGTCTGTCCTTTCAGTTATTCCCTAAAAGGGTGGGTAAATTTTTTTAAACTAGCGTTTTTTGGGTATTCCCCTGAGCCGATTTTAAAATTTTTAAAGACCAAAAATAACGGTATCTACCTGCTTTACAGTTTTTTTTATCAATAATGAACAAATTTATTTCTTAAGCTTAAGGGTGAATTGTGAGCAAGAAAATTTTCAATTCATAAGTTTGCTTATGAATTAAATTTGTTTAAACTTATTAATTATTTAATTTTGCAGTCTGAAGCTTGGTTTGAAAGTCAAAAATAGATTCAAAAGCTTATATTAACTTTTGATACCTATACTAAGTATTAGTATTAGCATTTGAATCTATTTTTTACTTTCAAACCAAGTTTTAGATTAAATGCTAGCATGCCAGTTTAAAAAATTTTAATTAATAAGCTAACTTATGAATTGAACATTTGTCTTGCTCACAATTCACCTTATAGCTTATGAATTAAATTAATTTTTTTTTAATTCACAAGTCATCAAATAGCTTGGGAATTAAATTATTTTAATTCATAAGTCACTAAATAGCTTTAATTCACAAACAGTTTCTAATTCATAATTCAACTTACTGGCTTATGAATTAAAGTTGTTTTAATTCCTAAGTCACTTATTAGCTTATGAATTAAATAGTTTTTAATTCATGAGCCACTAACTAGCTTATGAATTAATTTTTTTGAATTTATAAGTCATCAACTAGCTTACAAAAATAACGGTACTTCCCATACAAGTGTTCCAAAAACGGTAAAAAAATCTCATTTTTCTCAAAAATGGCTCCTCCGATTTTGATTAAAATTTGTATTTGAGCTAAAATTAATACATAATATTAATAAATTAATAATAAAATAATAGCATATTATTGAAAAAAAAAACTTCTATCGATTAAAATCTCATATTTTTTTTGGTTTTCGATTATCTCAATATCTGTTGAATCGACTTTAATGAAATTTCTAACACTTGGTACTTCTTATAAGTTTAAATAATATTGCATATCAAAATTTTGAAAAATCAATTTTTGAATTTTTTTAATGAAATCAAGATTGTTTTTTTTATAAAAATTCGATATTTCGAAAATGAATGGATGATTTTTTGTCAAAATTAATTTTTTAACTTCGCATTAAAAAAGTCTACAAAATTGCATACCAATTTTTTTCTTAAAATTGTTTAACAAATTTTATATATAAAAAATAATTTTTTAAAAAACCGCTCCAACGGTTTTCAAAATTTTGTTCTCATAAATTGCGATTTGTTTAAGAAATCAGATAATGTAGTGTGTACATGGCGTTGGTGTCAAAACAATTTCAGGGTTGTTTAATTAGGTAGGTACTTTATTTCCAATTATATTGATTTTTTTTTTAATTTTTCAGTCTAAACAGAAAGTTCCATGCGCATAATGTGCAACACGGTGCTACATTGTTCATATTAATGTACCCACGTTTTTGGCAAATGGCATAAAATATAGGCTCCTATAACTAAATTATTTCTTTTAAAATCAGAGTAACAGATCTAAATTATTGGGGGCTTTAAACCACTGAGTAAGTTTGTGCGACCCAGTTTTGCATTTTATTTTTAGAGAAAATTGCTCCCACGAATTTTGAAACTTTTGTTTACATAAATTCATATTTTTCCAAGAATTCAGATAGCATTTTTTTATTTAAATATTAAAAGATTTGTATACTCGTATGAGTTGTTTTAGCAATTTTAAAAACGACTTTCAGATACATACTTCTTTTCCATTTTCTCTTATTTACTTTATTTTCGCATCATTATTATAATTAATTTTATTCAAAATATAATAGTAATACATTTTTAAAATTGTCAGCCACTCGAACACCAAGCAAGCAAGTTCGTGTGATTTAGTCGTGCATTTTTTTAAATTGTTTGCTAAATATTTAATTGTTTCATCAAAACTACCTATAATATAACTGTTTTCTTTTATCAAAGTGAATGCAAAAACAGTTTCATCAAGGCTAAATATTAATTCAACGAAAACACTTTAGTTAAAAATCATTATTTAATTGAATCCAATTTATTCAAGAACGTAGACGCTCTTATGAGAGTCGTATTGTGTTATTTTGTTCCTTTTTCCTTATATCGGTAAATACATATTTCAAATAAAACATAAAAATTGATATCCTATACACCAAATGAGTATTAATTTTTATTTTGATGTGTGGATGAAATTATTGTTTTTTTTTTTAATAGAATGTTTAGGTACAAGCAGTATATGTATATAAATCTAGATTAATGTACGTATAATAGTAAAATCACACTAGAAGAAGTTAAATACAAAATTAAGGCAAGTGTTTTTAGACTCAATTTAAACAAAGACGCTAATGGATAATGTCACCTGCTTATTTATCTATTTACGTCAAATATAACAATCAATAGTTAAAATTACTGTCATACTGCAAATTTATATTCGTAATAATAGAGGCTTTAATATAAGTGAATCTGGTTTGAACTTGAAGACTTCGCCGTCTCGGTCGTTGCTTTGCACTATTTTTTTCGAGAAAGTAAATTTAAACAAATTCTACCATTGCTTGTTATTTACTTATTAGAAAAAAAATCATTTCAGCATTCAATTTACAAAATTAAAATTTTCGTAGAATAAACAGAGGCATAGTTATGTTTTTTTTTTCTTTTCTGACACCCGGTATACCGATATCAAGATCTAAGAAAAAAAGAAAATGCAATCGCTTTCGCAGTGCATTTGTAAAGATTATATATATGGATGTCCCTGAACCCAGTTCTTTTTACCACCCCACATTAGAAGCCATATATTATAAACCTAATTTTTGGCACTTGTGAAATTCATTTATTTCTCCGCGCCTTCTTGAATTTTAGTCTGTAATAAATATATAGATTCTGAGTTCATAATAGTCTTAAAAAAAAAGTTTGTTACACAAAAAATCGATCTTATTTAATAAAAAATATATACGTATTTTTTTTTATTTTTTATAATACAGAAAAAGGTGTGTAACATAATTTTAGAGAATTTAAAGCCTACAAAATTTATTCTATCTGCATATTTTTCTAAACACTTCAAGAAATTTTATCTTTGTTGGTCTGTTAATTTTTTAATAATAACAATACTTATTAAAAATTTGTACTTCACACAAAAATTGAATATGAAATTCAACTATCCACACTTTTTGTTCCCAAAAAAAAAAAAAAACTCCAAAATGGGAATTTCTCGAGTGCGAAAAATCAGGGATAAGATCTTCGACCAACTCTCTTTCGTATATGCAGCAAAAAAAATACCGAGTCAGATTTTTAAGTTCCAAAAAAAAAATGATCCTGAACTTTGCAGACAAAACGTTCGCTGAAGTTTGAACAACCACCAAAGCCATAATACTTGTTCGATTTTAAAAAAACTATAAAACTAAATCTAGTGCCGATATTTGATGGTTTCAGCAAGAATAATTCAAAAATTCAAAAAAAAAATTTTCAAAGTTCGATACACATTTTCCAAATAATTTTTCGTTATTTTTGACAGTGATAAGAGTATTTTAACAGGTTAATACGAAATTGGGAAACTTCTATATTACGGGATAGCTTTGTCGAAGAAGGAAATATAATAGCTATACCAGCGTCATATTGTGAAATGATACAAATTGTTTTAGGTATAGATATTATTTTGTGGATATACATATGTATATTTAATTAAAAATTAACCTATTATTTAGTTCAGGGGTAAAGTTTTTTTTAATGTATTAAAATTTGTAGGTGTAGTACATATTATTATGCTCATGTATTTATATACATATGTCTGAAAATTAAAAATGAAAAGAACTATAAAAACTAAAATGTCTAACTATCGCTTGTGGTTTTTTTTTTTTTTTTTGGTAAAAAAACAAACAAACAAACAAACATCATCTTAATTATTCAACAAAAGAAAAATATTATTAGAATGTTACTTATTACTCTTTATTAGATTTCTATATGTAATTTGTTTATGTATACAGTTTCATCATTAAATAAGGCAGATGTGAGTTTTGTTAGCTTTAAAAGAAGACGAAAAATATAACATTAACAAAATTTGACCGTCTTTTGTCGGTCTATTAGTTGAAACCAATCAGTTTTATTTATTTATTTTTTTCTTTTACGTTTGGATTTTTTTTTTATTTCTAAAAGTGGCGTGACAGTTCGTGAAGAACAGGATCCTTGTGACTTAAAACCTTCAACTATTTAGGTTTGTGTTTTGTTACAGTTATAGCAAGAGTTGAGGGGAACCATGATAAGCATGATACCACGTATGCATTTTATGTGTGACGTCACGATGAGATGAGAAAATTAATTTAATTTAATTTAATTGTTTTCATTAGTTTTTCATTTTTTATAATTCTTATCAATTAAAATCAATTTTTTTTCAAATGATGACAAAATACTTAAATTTTCAGAGAGTAATTTACAATATGTGCGTATACTTTAACTTTTGTGCATGATTGATATAAAATTTTCTTTCGCTTACCAATTACTGAAACTAGTCTTTTTCTAAACTTCTGAAGGCAAAATTATTTTTTTCATAAATGAGCTTAAGAAAACCTTTATTTTTAGTTGAGCTATTTAAAAACAAAAAAAATTTGTATTTTCCACCAACTATCGTCTTTTTTGGTTGCTAAAATCATAAGATATCGTAATTCTATTTTTGTATATTAAAGGGAATTTCCAAGGCCATCAGCTGGTGAGTTAAAAAAAAAAATAACTATACAGGGTGTTTCAGAATTTTGTGTTGAAAAAAAATGTTAAAGCGGTAGATAGTTTGTATTTCACTTTACCAATTAACAGGAGAGTGTTTTAAAGCTTATTTGAAAAAAAAAAACAAAATAAACCAATATAAGCGAAACAGTGAGGAAAAAAGAAAATAAACTTTTTAAATATTATTATTTTTTTATTTAATAAGTGTACATTTAAATTTGTTGACATAAAAGAGTGCACTAAAAAATATTTCATTGATAAATTAAATTACAAGTCAAAAAGTGCAAAAAAAACCAAAAGTGGTAGATTACAAGTCGAATATAGTTGGACAAAAATTGAAAACTAACATGCGAAAAAGGCTAGAGCATATAGATTATGTCGATAGGGGCTAGTTAAAGCTTTCATTGAAACTCATCATTGAAAATTTTAATTTTCAGTTTTGAGGCCCCAAAATAAAATATTTCATTTTGGCCCTACCTTTCACATAAAACGATTTCTAAGATTTCAATGATCAATGATAAGGTAGTTAAATCAGAAATTCATTTCCTGCGATAGGCTGGGCCAAAATGAAATATTTGTTTGACTAGAAATAATGATTGAGTAATTAGCTTTTTATTTGCATTAAAATAATCACTAATTTCACTTTTTAAGTGTCTCAAAATTATCAATTAATTTCCCCTGGTTATAGTTTTATAGGAAGGAGCAATTTTATAAAAAATCGAGTTGAATTAGAAATAAAAAAAATATGTATTAAAAACCAACGGCAACTCTTACAATGTCATGTAATACCTTTTTTTAAAGCCAGCAATCCAAGAATTCTCTTTTTAAATTTAATTGTTTTAGTGAATAATTTTGGAAAAAATAATTTTCAAATTAAAATTTAAATCGCTCTACAACAGTTCAATGCAACTTTATGCAGCTCAATTTTTGAAATTATTTTAACAACTATATATGAAATATTTTACCGTTAAGTTTAAGGCGGGAATTTGTAGAGTGTTTTTTTTGTAACTCAATTTAAAGTTGAAAAAGTGTGCCCCAAGTGGTGTTTCAAAAAATATTGAATTAAAAAGTTTTAAAATAAAAAAAATTATTTTTTTGATTTTAATAATAAACAAATATATTAAGCAAAACAAAAAAAAACAAGTCATTCACGCACTCCCCTCAGCTTTTACACTCAAAACCGCAAAACAAAATATAAAAATTATTCTTTTCTTCCGCCATAAAAACTTTTCTACTTTCACTGGCTCTACAAGCTAAATTATTCATCCAAACGATTTTTTTTTTTTTTTGATTTCTAATGTTCCAAAATTTGTCAATTTAATAAACTTAAGAGTTTTGGGTTATAAACCCACCCGATAAATGATTATTGCCACTATTTTTTTATAAACAAGCTACTGTACGGCGCGTGGCGGTGGCGGGCGTATACTCCATGTCGAATATTGGACGATATTAGGTTCCAAATATTTGGGCTTTTTGTCGTTGTTATTTTGTAGTTGTATATATATGAACATTTTTTACTTCATTACCTAATTAATTACAAAAAAAAAAAAAAAAACATTTCGAAATACACGTTAACAATTCCGGCGAATTCTTTCTCTTAAATAATTACTTTGTAATTAATGAGATTGATGATAATAGTTCATGAAAAAATAAAATACAAAAAAATGGAAATGCTAATAAATATTTCTGAAATGATTGAAGGCGAACTAGTGTATGTAAAGAAAAACAATTGTATTCTTTATGCATAATGAATTTGAAATTAAAAATAATCAAAAAACTCCTCATCGATATAATCTAATTAAGTCAACTAAATCAAAGTTCATTAAACAGAAATACCAAACAAGAAAATTGAAAAGATGAAAATATAATTTCGCTTAATAATATCGCTTATTAAAAAGAACACCGTCATAATAAAAAAAAAAGCTATTTCGAGATAAAATGCAATTAAATTTTTTTTTTTGTGAAAACTCTATGGAAAACCAGCAGAAGTACATCAATAAAAACAATATCAATATCATTTATTTTAGATATTAAAAAAAAGTGTTTGGCTTAAGTCAACTTAAGCCACTTTACTTTTTTAGTAAAGCTATGTTTTTTTTTGCTGAAATAAAGCGAAAATGATTTTACACACGATTCTATAATACATTCAAAAACTTCATATTTGAAGTAATGATAGTGTTCTTTTTAATGAGCGATATCATTGTTAAGCGAAATTATTGAAAACAAAAAACAAACGAAGAAAAATTAGTAAAACCAGCTTTTTTAAAGAAAAAACAAATTAATGTGACCAAAACAATATCAAAATAAAAAAGGCGAAAAAAAAAGGTATCCAAAACATTTTTATCATTATAGTTATCAGGGTTATAGCAAATTTAAAAAAAATCGAAGAATTAAATTAAACGATTAAGTACCTACCTACTTACATTAATTTGCTTTATTTAAAAATATTGAAAAAAAATAATTGAATCTTACTAATAAATTATATCGATTCAACAAATAATAAGTGTCAATTTCTAGTAGGTATTTCCCTTGAATCTCATCTTCAAAATGCAAAAGTACAATAAATACCTTTTGTATACACTTAGACACAAAATAAAGCACACACATTCATCTCTAAACTACAAAAGCAATTTACCAAGTGAAAGGAAATCTCAATTTAGAAGCGTGCATGATTCCAATTGAATCAACCAAAAACCTAGCGCCAAACCATCAACACACACTGGAACTCTGGATGTGACTTGGCTATACGAATCGTATTTAAGCTTGACGGATGCAATAATAAATCTTTAATTAAACAGATACAATATAGGTTCAATGATACATACATACATGTGTAGATACATTACATTTATATTAGGTCTTAAATTGTTTTTTTTTTTTTTTTTTGTATGTCTTCGTTGAAATTGATATTAAATGATTTTCTTCAATCAATATGCGCAGCAAATCTATATCTAATTGGCAATTATATAGGTCCCTAGTTGAAATATTTATGTTCTTGTAATTAGAGAAAAAAAATAAACACTAAAAAAAAAGAGATAAGGTTAAAAAGTAAAGTAATAGATAGTACATAGATTTTCTTAACACTACCGTTTGTGCTTTATTATAGTATAGGTAGGTCTCTTTTTTTTTTTTAGATACAACTTGCTCGCCTTGTGAAACCTTTGGTCATGGTCCGAGTCTGATGCAATCGTCATAGCTACGAAAGCAACTTTTCAGTAGATTAGATTCATTTCTTTTTTATATAAACCCTCTTTGTATGTATGCGTTATAAATTTTAAAGTGTATTTGTTTGGGGGCTCGTCACATTCATTGTTAATATACTATAGTATTTGCCAACTCACGTGTTTTCTAATTTTATACCACAGAGAAATACAAAGAGTGAATAATCATAGCCTGTGGCCAGGTACGTATATTTGTTACTACGTGGTAGTTTTGTTGATTTGCCTTAAATAAAAAATAAAATTAAATACCAGCTTGACGGGCAGTTTTATTTTTAAAGCTCTCCCCCCCCTTCTAAAATATGTAAAGAGAGACAATAATGCTGAGGTATACATATTTTGACTCAATATACATTTTAAACTGTTTTGTATTGTAGATTATAGGTATAGGTAGGTAATTGATATATTTTAAACAAATTAAACATGATAATGTTAATTTATTGTTGACCTTTTCAAAGTCAACGAAATTTTTTGATACTTTTTGAAGCAAAAATGCATTCATTTTTTGCTTTATGTTTTCGTTTATGTACAATTTATAAGGGGCCAGTTGTAGCTTTTATACAGGGTGTTTTGCACAAAGACGCGGGACAAAGGGTTAAAGCCTGTAGGTTAGGTCGAAAAAGGAAAATTTTGTATTAGCTATTATTATAAAACAATTAAATATCTGGCTTTAATAAAAGCCATAGCATGTACCCAACTATATTTACAATATCAAGCTATGGCTTTTTATTAAAGTTAAATACCTATCAATTCAAAAATTTTCTTTTTAAGAATCGATTTTTCAATCATCAATTTTATCGAATTCGAGATTTTATCCAACTTGACATTACGATGATAGCGAAGTCGACATAACGTGGTTCCCGCAATTCTGTCTGTCCTTTCATTTGCAGCCTAAAAAGGTGGAGTATATACCTATATTCTTTAAACTTGGAATCTATCGTTTTTTGGACATTCCCCCGACATATTTTTTTCATTTTTGTTTTTAAGGCCATAACATAGCTGTACATTTTTTTTAAGCAATTAATGAAAATCTTATTTTTTTCAAAAATGTTCCCGCAAATCTTTTTTTTAATCAGTAATTTTTTTTACAAAAATGCTAGGTATGTAGGTTCTATGTATTTAAAAAAATCAGAAAAATGGTTATAAATGGTACATATGTAGGTACCTCCCATAGAATCATTTTTTTGATTTTCGGTTCAACTTATTTCGATCAGATTTTTTATGGAGAATTTTTCAAAAAATTGTATCTACCAAAATTAATTTTTTTTTGCTAGTTTCAATTTTTTTTTGAGAACTTAATAATTTTAAAACGACTGTCGATTTTTATTAAACAAAGCACCCATCACATTTTAAATAAAATTTATTCTTATACCTAACCAAAATGTGTTTTGAAAACCGTTAAGAAAAATCTCATTTTTATCAAAAACGACTCCTACTATCATGATTAAAATAAAATAATTGTATATGCGAGCGAATTTCAGTGCGATATACGTACATACCATATTATTGGAACAATTTTTTTACTAACGGTTTCAGAACCATTTTTTTGGTTTTCGACTTATCTGCTTAAGCGATTTTAATGAATTTTTTTTAAATTCAGCCTTATTGTGAATTTCGCCCGAACAACATTCCACCCGGAAAATTTGACATTTCCTTTTTCACCTATTGTGAGTTTCACCCAAAATTTTGTGTTAAAAAAATTCCCCTTATTGTGAACATTCATTTCGGGTGGAATGTAATATTGTTGCCAGCCTAAATGTTTACTTATTTTTAGTAGGCGAAAGAAGTTTCGTTCGGGCGATAGGCTATAGTGCTTTTAAAATTCCGGGGAAACAAAAAATTTTAAAGTGAAATATTTTTTGGATGAAACTCACAATAAGGTTTATTGAATATAAAAATTTTCGAATAAAAAAAAACAATTTTGGATTTTTAAAAGAAATTTAAGAATTATTTTATTTTATATATTTCGAAATGGGTAGGTAGATGATTTTTTTTCAAAATTAGTTTTTTAACACCGCATTAATAAATGCTATAAAAATTGCGTTCCATTTTTTGTTTCTTAAAAATGCTTTCAAAATTTTAGATACAAAAATGTTTATTAAAAAAAATTCTAACGATTTTTAAATTTTATTTCCCATAAATTGAGATTTGTTTAGGAATTAGGTGGTTTAGATAGCGTTGGTGTGCAGAATTTATGATTTAAATTATATTGATTTTTAACATTTTGTCAGTCCAAACCGAAAATTCCATGCATGCATGATGCATATGTGTAACACGGTGCTATATTGTTCATATTTATATACCTACTCACATAATATTATCTTAAACTAAACAACGTTTTTTGCAGGTGTTATAGAATATAAGTAGGCTCCCATAATTAATTTATTTCTTCGATCAAATGGATAGTTTTTAAAAAGGCAACATGCAAATGTGATCGTAGCCTACATAAGAGCAAATTCTTACGACTGGTTGGCCATTTTATTTTAGTTCCGATGTTTTTTGTTTTGATTTATAATTTTTAATTTCAATTTCAAATAATAAGTGGTTCAGGCAGATACCAACCAATTTTAGACGATTGAGTAGGCACGTATGATGCTGAAGCATTTTTAGTGTTTTAAATTGTAAACTCATTCATCATCGCATTTTCTTTCCAACATTTTATAAAAGTTCACTTTATGATTATTTTCTCTTTTTAGTATGTCATTGACATTATAACAAAAGCCGTCGTGTTTATTAGATTTCTTTAGAACACTCTTGGACAGTTGTCCAGCTAGCCACTGTCTAAATTTATAAACGCATTCAAACAGTTGTCTAAGGGCCAGTTTCACAGTGCACACTTAACAAAGTAAGTGGCACTTAATTTTCCCATTCTGGCACTTAAGCCGCAGTTTTACTACCTGAGTAAGTGGAACTTAAGTGGCCAACATCGGAGACTTAAGTGTCACTTATTCCGATAAGTTTACACTGTGAAATTGGGAATTAGTTTTCCATATTCGGCACTTAAGTGACACTTACTTCACTGTGAAACTGGCCCTAAATCTGTTCTCATATACTCACTGACGTCCCTGTAATCTGTCAAATTCGTGAAATATTTGGATATGAACATTTCCTTCGTTTCAAAATAATTTTTCAATTCTTTGTTCATTGAACCTAGCCACTTTAGAATAGGTTTGGACAACCAATTGCAGTTTCTAAGTTAGACAATCGATAGAACATGTTTATAAATAAGGTTTTGCAGTTGAACAACTGTCCAAAGTTAGACATGTTTTGAAATGGGTTTAAATAAATAAGACTGTAGATATAACTTTTTATGGCTTTCGCGATTGTTTATAGACATTATTAGGTAATTGTTTTCGGATTAGTGGTCACCGGTGACCACGCTCAATGAAACTTGATGCGAAACGTTCGGGGTGAGTACAAAGTGCACTCTTTAATAATTTTATTACGCGGCTAATCCGAAAACAACTACCTAATAAGACTGTAGACGTCAAAAAACGTACGTTTGCTCAAGTTTTGACTCGAACTGCCATTGTTTTAGGCATGTTCAACTACAGTTCAATATAAGGAAATAGGTTAACATAGAATGACATTAGTTAAAAAAATGTTTAAAACTAAGAAAATTTTAGTAAATAATTTCTTGGATTTATTTATCAGTTTCTTATCCACGTTTGGTTTGGAATTTTTTCTTACTTTTGCCTTTCTATATCGCAAGTTAAAAACTGAAATGTACAAACTTATCATCCCTGTTGCCGGCAACAAAGCAAGTTTTGTTTACTTGCCAATACAACATGTATCTGTGGGTATTTTTATCGAATTTATTTTTTAAGATATTTCACCACACTGCACACACATATAAATAGTCACTGTGCGATTCGAGAGAACACTTGCCTTGATGTGTGCGTTTATAAAACGTGTATTTTATTTGATAAAAAAAATCCCCTTCTCTCCCATGACCATATAAAAAAGGTCATTCGGCTTCAGATTTGTACTATGCTGTGTCTAATATCCAAAACATAACCACAATATAATTCTATAAAATTTGACACTGTTGCACAAATCAACAATCACGTACGTCAAATGATGCGAACAGGTAGGTTAGGTTTATCTTCTCTCCGTATGACAAAGAACCTCAAACAAACTCAGGAAAAAGATATAAACCAACACACACTTCTTTACTTCTTACTTGAATAACTGAAAAACCGTCGGCGTGGTGCTTCTAGCTGAAGGTGATGAATGAACTGAATGTGAAAATTATTGCACCAAATTAAAGACTTAAGTGAATTAAACATTCAACCGTTTGAACTTAATTAAACACAAAAAAAAAAAAAAAATAGCACATAAATTAATGCTTTAAGTTAATTGGCACGTAGCGCGTAGGCCAGATGGGGTTTAGTAAAGTATGAACTGAAATGAGAAAAAAAAACAGAAAACACCCTCCCGAGATAAAATGTTTTCACAAACTAAAAAATAAATTGTTGTACATGAATCGAACAAGATACAAAACGAATTGGTTTCTGTTGGTTTTGTTGTTGAATCTGCTGAGTCGATCTATACCTACATCAGGATTTGGATAGGAAAGGATTTAAACAGCTGATTGGTATTGTGAATGAGAATTGACTTTATTAAGCAGGTTCAGGAGTAAAAACATACATATAGGTAGGTATATGAACTTTAGTAAAGTTAAATTAATCATCAACATACATTTAGATGATTTAAATGTAAATAGTGTACACACTCCGGGTCACTAGATAGAGGTCAAACAAAATTTTTTTTACTTAGAATCGAGTTATTTATTTATTTTTTTTTTTGCGTTCTATCTTTGTGTTGATGGTTAAAACCAATTTATATTTTGTTTGCGGTAATTTACTTTACATATAACAACAGTAAAATCTTCCATTATGGAAACTTAACTAAAGCGATAAGTTCAAACAAAAACTGGGCAATTTATTGATTCCAACAATTCAAATTGTAGTAGCAGTCCGATGGTGTTATGGTTAGGGCGTAGGACTGTTAAGCCGAAGGTCTTGGATTCGATTCCCAGCCTATTCCAACTTAAAACAAAAATATATTCACGGGTTAATGACTCTTGCGAGGAATTGAAAAATCTTCCAAGAGTATATCTCTTGTCATTGTCTCTCACCTTAGCCACTCGTTTAGGGCAAAAAATTGTAGGCCCCCTCCATTCCTGTCAATAACACGCACGCAAGAATGGTTGAGAGTTTTTTTTTTATAATTGGCTCGATGACGACGAGTTACTGGCTGATCACAATGCGACGGAGCCGCAGCCGGAGTCGGAGCTGGAACATCTGTCGAAATATTAAATACACACAAAATCAATGCCACGAGCAGAACTGCAGACGGAGCCGCAATGGTTCGCGAACTTTTAATTTTTCACGTGTAGCACTTGACGTTTCAATTTATATGAAGTAAAAAAGAGTCGGAAAAAAATATTGAAGCTTTAAGTTTTAGTGCTCATTTGTGTCACGAAAAAATATTTGAATTAAAAGAAAAATATTGGAAATAAAAAAAGTGAATAACAAACTCGTGGTTGCTTTTTTTTCTTTAAAATATATAAAAAGCTGTACTGTAAATAAAAAAATGATGTACCTACGACATTTTTTGAGAGCAGTTGCAGCTGCGGCACCGATTCCAGTTGCAGCAGGGCATTGTGTTCAGCCAGTTAAGACAGATGCATCATTTGGAACACTCTGTCTCGCATTGCAGCTTCCGCGTTGTCTTCGATGATTACCTCTTTCACTGTCTCGCATTGCAGCTTCCGCGTTGTCTTCGATGATTACCTCTTCCAGGACGGCCATTGAACCCCGTGGCTTTTGGAGCTGTTCTTTAAAATTATTTTCTCTGTGTCATAACAATCAATCAACGATCAGACAAGAATAGAAAAAATCAATCATTTTAATGTTTTGTTGTGTACTGAATGATGAATCCATTAAAAATTTCAAAGAACTCAATTTCAACCTGCAAAAAAAAAAAAAAAAACAATTATATTGGAAAATAATAAAGTTAGGTAAAAACGTCTTTAACATTGATTGGTCTTATTTGGCTCACTCTGTACCTACCAAATTTTAATCAAATCGCTCCATCCGTTTAAGCTCTAGACCAAATTACAGTGGACGCTCAAAACGATAGACCGTGTGTTAAAAATCCTTTTTTCTGATTACTCGATCACATGTGTGTATACAAAAACAACGATGTTTATTGTATTTTTATCGGCGTTAGTACCTATTGTTTTTAAAAAGGTGTTACCTATACCTACCTAATAATAATAGCTGTGTTTTATTTTCCCCGAGATCCGAACCAGATTGGATTTGCTTACGAAAATACATGTATAACAAAAACAACACAAGATCCAACTTTGTTTTGGATTTGGATTTCCAAATCCGTTTTGAACACACACCCTTAATTTGTAAATGTCGTCAGTAGTGTAAAGAAAAAAGACAACGGGTGTATACAAATAAAAAAAACAAAAGGAAAAAAGAGTTGGGTATATAACAAGTTGTCACTGAGATCCTGGGTTGTTTTATTTACATGATCTGATCTGGATTGGATCTGGGGGAAAATAAAACGCAGCTAATATTTGCCAAGTTTTTAAATTTTCTATTAAATTTGAAAACGTTTACCGACATTTTGACTGAAAAGTACTTACGTGTACCTATTTTCTATCGGTGACACGTGTTTACCCAAACGCTAAACTTTACTCTAAATTTCTTTTTAAGAACCTTGATCACTTTAAGGGGCATGCAGCGAAAGAATTTCAAAGATTTCCAAAACAAACGCCACCCTAATGTACCTTCATACTTTTGTGTACTAAGTTTATAAAAATTCGTAGTGAAATTATGTACACACCCATAATCAACACTCAACCCACGGACTCTATCTAACCTTTTATTAAATTTAAATCTGTTTATTTTGATTTGTAGCCTCGTGTTAATTTAAAATTTAAAAGCTTCAAATTTGGATTCTAACAAAAATCGCTACCGACTGGCGCCTACCTGTCAATATATTATGGATATAAATATAGTGAGTTTTTAAGACATTAATTTGAAGAAAGTAAACCGCTAAGCTAGCGGCGACATATTTTATTATGTCAATTCATTAATTCAGCACTTTCTCTCAATCACAATTACAAAAACATTTTTTAAATTTTATTCCTCCTAAAAGTATAGCTCATTGATTGCATTTAAGACAAACTGGAAAAATTGTATAGATTTAGGATGATATTTCATGGAAAGTTAAAAACAGTAAAATCACTAATTAGTAGAACAATTTTTTTTCCGATCGGGAAATAAAGAAATATTTTATTATTTTTTTTTCAAATACATTCGAAATTCCAAACAAATTTAGGCGGTTTCCGAATTGCGTTAAAATTTTCTACCACTGGTTAAATTTTGACGTTTGGTTAAAATGGGATAATTTTTTTTATTTTTGCTGTCCGAACTGGATTAAAATAGGATGGGTTAAATGGGATTTTTAGTTAAAATTCCCGCAATATTAAAGAAATTATCCTAACCACAAATGTGTTTTATTATTCCAGAAAATAAATATTTTATACAAAATCCAGTTTGAAATGTATCAAAATAAAAATTCGACGAGAATAAAGTAAAAATTTCTTAATTACTTTTAAAGGTTTTTCATCGATTATATCCCCAAACATTACGGAAAAAATCCTATTGTGTAAGAACCTGTTTACATAGGCATTTTGCTGAAAGGCGCAACCAGTAAGACAGGTAGATTTATGTGTGTGTAGAAACGAGAAGAATAAATTCCATCCCAAAATCTTTCTCGTTTCTACGCACATAAAATCTACCTGTCTCACTGGATGCGCCCTTCAGTAAAATGCCTATGTAAACAGGCAATATTGCTTGATTATGCAGTCTGCGAAAACTAGTTCACAGCTGTCAACAAACTAAAAAAAAACTAAATAAAACAAAATAAACCAACGACTACGCGAGTTTTGTGTAAATTCAAAATTCATAACATTGATTATTTCCATTGTCCATTGTTGCACTTTTAAAAATAATTTCAAATTCAATTTTCTCTTTTTCTTGAGAAACGTCAAAATTTAACCACTAGTGTCAAATTTTAACCTGCTCTGGAGCTGGGTAATTTTTAACCCATTTTATTCACTACGCTAGTGTCAAAATTTAACTAAACGTCAAGTTTTAACCAACATTTTAACGCAATTCGGACACGGTCTTAATTTAAATTAAGTTGGCAAAATTTGATTACTGGCAAATTCGAACGACTAAGATGAAAAAATTTTCACTTTCCATGACAAAAGATTCTCGCATTTTAGGATATACATATGTACATACATTGGAAGCCAAAAGTTTGAATCCACTCACATTTTTCAAAGGAAAACCAAATTCTTGCACCGAAAAAAACTTTTTGGTAAAAAATAAGTACGTATGTAGAATTTATGAGGAACATACATAAAAGCAAAATAAGGAGAATTTATTAAAAAAAGAAAAAATGTCTTAAACCGATTTTTCGATCTTTACATAATTTCAATCAAGGGCGTATTTTTTGAAGCACTACTGCTGTTTTTCCATAGCTTTTTCACGAAACAGAAATTTTCAATTCCATTTATCTCGAAACAGCATTTTTTGAGTTATGACGATATTGCAGCAAATGAGCGATATATGCTTTTTAGCCCAATCTAACCATTTCAGCTTGTTTTGTGGTCGAAGAAGGGGTTTTCGAACAGCTACTCGGCCAAATAGTCCAGCATCTCTTAGCCTCCGTTTGACCGTTGTCAAGGACAGCGGCTTATTCCGTATTGTATTTATTTCGGCACGTATTTCCGGTGCTGCTCTTAGCCTATTTCGTTTGCTCGTTGTTACTATTAGCAGATCCTCGTGTTTAGTTGTAGATCTAGGCCGTCCTGACTATGGTTTATCCTCAAGAAGTCCGGTTTGAGCGTGTTTTTAGTAAAATCTAACATTACGATGATAGAAAACCTCAAAAATGTGGTTGTTACAGTTGTTACAGTGCTTCCAAAATCTTGTTTTGGATGAATAACTATGAACATTTATAAATTAATTTAAAAATCCATCTGTTTGACAACATTTAACATTCAATAAAATTAATGAATTAATATATTTTGTAATGTTTATTATTTTCATTTACTGAGTCGAAGACTTATCCATCTTTGACGTGTTTACTGGAAGATTACTTCTATTACTCTTCTTGCTTAAAATAAGTTTATCACGGTAGAATGTATTTAAAACTAATTTGTAGTTCTTCTACGTCAAACCCAGAATTACTACCCGACATTTTTAGGTTAAGCTTGAATGGTGTTTATTTTAGAGCCAGTTTTTAATATTTCATTATTGAAATCCATATATATAAATGGTCGGGTCCAACGCATGAAAATTTACGTCTGAAAGTTTAGATTTCTGAATTTTTCAAGCTTCTGATTGGTCAGATGACTTCAAAATTCATCTAACTTTTTATGACAGCTGCCCAATCAGAAGCCAGAAAAATTCAGAAATCTGAATTTTCAGAAGTAAATTATCATGGTGTTGAACCCGACCAATTAATTCGATGGACTCAGAATTTGCGAGTTATTAAAAGTTCTTTAAAATTTTTGCGCCTATGAATAATAAATAAAAACGAATGCTTAGTTCCCACTCCTTGTCTTCGAAGGTCTCACAAGATTATTGTATTTTAATATTTTCACGCGAACAACAACTTATCTTTTGTGAACTGTCAAAAAGTTAATTCCCAATTCAGAACATCAGGGGGCCGATTCTGGTTCTGTGAAAAAGTGAATCGAATAACTATTTACCCTTTCACCTAAAATCCGATTCTCGTTCTGCGAAAATGTGAAACCAAACATCAAAAACATTGATAATGAATAATTTGCTTTCACTTCGGCATTTGGAAGTGAATCTGTGAATAGAAAGTGTGAATACGAACAAAAAATGCTCAATTCAATTACATCTTCTTCTCTCGTCCTATTCATGAAGAAAAAATTATTTCTATCTCATGCGTTTCTCTTGCCTCTTAAAAAAATAAAAAAATTGAGAGAATTGCATTGACTGCGCATGCCCTTCAAGGGAAATGATAAGGAGGTTCGGGATAAGTAATATAGTTCGTAAGAGAATTTTATTCACTGAACCAGAATCGCTTATTTGCACATAGTGGTTCTGTGAAAAAGTCAATCGAATAAATTGTTTTCACATTCGCTTCATGCATTGCTTTCACAGTTTTTGAGCGATTTCTGGTACAGTGAATAAAATTCTCCGACGAACTATATTACCGATCCCGAACATCCTTATCTTTTTCCCTGAAGCGCATGCGCAGTCAGTGCAATTCTCTCATTTTTCTCTCTATTTGGTTGAATTGAGCATTGTTTGTTCATATGCACCCATTTTATTTACAGATTCACTTCCAAATATCGACGTGAAAGCAAATTATTCATATGAAATTTTTTTACGTTTTGGTTTCGCAGAACGAGAATCGGATTTAGTGTGAAAGGGTGAAAGTTTTTTCGATTCACTTTTTCACAGAACCAGAATCGGCCCCCAGGACGCATTCTACGAACCGGCGAATAAAAATTCGCTCGCATTTAAAATCGAAATACTAGCCTAGTTCCTTCCTTTTAAAACTCTGTGCATGTGTGTGAATTTCTACACGAAAGTCTGTCAAAGTTCTTATAAAAAAAAAGTAAAATCCACCTAAATGCACAAAATTTCAAAGTTAAGGAACACACCCACTAATTTAACTTGTTTATGTTTTATGACAATTCACACACAGTGTCAGCGATCAGTCTTGTGAATGAGTGACCATTTGAACATTTTGTAAGAAATTTCAGAACTGTACCTACTTCATAATTTGACATTTACGTTAAACGTAACGTAACGTAAAGCATTAGTTTTGATAAAAATATAATATGACGACGTTGATGTCATCAACAACAACTAACTTGACTGTTAAAAAGCTTTTCCAGTCCACGTCATGTATTAGACACATTCTCACACATTGGTCATATATATGTACATACATATTTAAATAAAATGAGTTCCAGCTGTTTTCTGACTTTCCTAGCTTGGTATACAGAAAAATTAAACAAACCGACCACGATTTCATGTGTTGTGAAATCCATGTCATATCAAAAGCTTTATATGAGACAGTTCTATCTTAGATATTCAATGAGAAAATAAAACTTTTTTTATAATTAAATTTAGTTGTTAAGTAAGTAAGTAAGCTTAGCTTAGCATTAACGTATTGAAATAAATAAATAAATGATGGATTATATCAGATTGATCTCACAAATAAGTGAGCATATAGTATTTCTTTTTACAGTTTGTTAAAGGGTTGATGATAATGGATTTGCTTAGTGGATTTTGGCTTGCATTATTTTTAACAATTTTTTTAACTATATCAATTGAAACAAGTTGCCTTAATTACAACTGAAGTATTAAAAATGGAATCTGTAAAAAATAGCATATCAAAAATTTTATGCACCATTAAAAAACATTTCCAATGACAAAGAAAAATTAAATTCAAGGATATGTATCCTTAGATCAGCTCATAAACTCAAATTGTGCAATAAAGAAACTCTTAATCTTGAAAAAATATACAGTAAAACCCGCTTAAGGGAAATGGCAAAATGTCACAGTCTTTATTTAACTTAAGCGGGTTTTCCACTTTAACGAACTCTGCTTAAGTGAAAGAAAAAAAAATTTCACTTAAGCGGAGTTAAAATGCGTACCTCTTGAGACATTTGAAATTTGTTTTGGATTTTTGAGAGGAAAACCAAAAAGCAATTTGTTTACAAAACGAAAATAGATGGTTGCGACATATCAGAAATTCAAATGTCATTTCGTGGATAAAATTTGGTGGATGTGAAAAATATAAAAAAGAAGTGAAAGCGTTTAGCAAATTGTTTGTTCTATTCGATTAATTTTTCTTGTTCACTTTTTTCAATGAAAAATGTAAAATTTAACTGCAAATATTTATGTTTCAGGTATCCGTGTTTTCCACTTAAAGCCTAGTACGCTGCTGATGCGAAACGAAAATGACACAACGAAATCATAAACGGAACATTTCGTTCAGATTTTCGTTTTGCAGTATACGCTGTTCGAAGAGCGAAATTTATAATTGTAGCAGATTATTTGGAGAAGTCTCTGCTCCTTTTTCGTACTGAATTAATTATACAATCTATTTATTGTGTGCGGAAAAATGACATTTGAGTTTTATTTGTGTTTTTTTTGTTTATCATTTTCTTACATCATGGGTTTCTCTGATTTTTTGCGTTTATGTTTGATTTTGTTTTTGGAATTAGTGAAACTCCCCAAGAATATTTTCCGTTGTGTTTTCGCAAGCGTTTCGTTGTCTGTTTGGAGATCACAGGAAATTTTCGTTTCGCATCAGCAGCGTACTAGGCTTTAAGCAAGTTTCGCTTAAGCGGAATGTTTTATAGGTAATTGGGTGACAGATACTCGGGTATAAAAAAAGTATTTCAGATAAGAGGGTTTCTCTCAAACGGGTTTTGCTGTATTAAAATTCTTTATCTTTTTGACCGTTTTTTCTTTTCGTCTACCTACAACAGTACTTGAATAAAATTCGGTCACAACAAAACAACGAATTTAAAGCGGAGAGCTTTGATATCCATCTCAACTTCTCCAAGTTTATTGAGTCAAAGTTGTTGAGACACCGATCTCATTGTTTGCATAGAAAACTGATTCCGACTTCCGAGTTCAGTTCTGCTCGATCGATGGTCTCACATGTGAGTACAGGCTCATTGTTTGCATACGACCATTTGTTATGTTTGCATTTGATGACTAAGGTTTCTAACATTTTTTTTTTTTCATACTGAAATCAAAGAACACCGGTTAGACTTTTATTAAAGTTCAAACACAAAATCAGTATTTTCTTGGATTTCATCGAGTTAACGTCGCGTCGATTAAAACTGTTATATCTTTATAAATTGAGTGGTGAAAATAAAGAAATAATTCAAAATGCCAATTGGTGAGATAGAATTTTTGGCAATATATTTTAAAATAATGTTATGCCGCACAACCATATCATTTAAACAAGTGGCTGTCGACTGATATCGCATCGATTAAAAATTCAATTCATATAAAAAATGTCGACAAACTCACACACACATTTTGGTTTCCACATATAAATAATGTTTTTCAAAGTATTGTAAAAAATGTCACATTGGGTGTGTTTCTTTATTTATTCCGAATATTCGGAATATCTGGAACACCGGTATTGCGTTTCCTTATTGACTAAAATAATCTGGATAAACTTTTTTGTTGTTTCTTTATTCCTTTCAGAAAAATTGGAATGCATTCTTTTCTTCCCACTCAAGAGGTAGTGTAGATGGAATATTCCCTAGTTTGACAGATACATTTCATTTTTTTTTTCATTGTAAACAAACTGTTGTCTTGTCTGCCATTAATATTTTGCCATTGATGAAAATCAATGAAAACAAATACATATAAAAATAGGAAAGCATCTGTGATTATTATTTTTGCGTGCGCGAAAAATTAATTTTCGATTTACTATTAAAATTTGTGTAATTTGTTATCATCGCAACTTTTATATTTCTTCTTTGAAAAATCGCGTGTTTTTTAGTGAAAACGTGCGGAGTAAATGAACAATATATTTTGTAGAAAATATATAGGAAATCAACAAAGTGAAGTATTTATTTTTATTTCTATTTTAAGATGTAAATTCTTTGGTCTACTGGAGACATAAAATGCCTCAAAGGTCATCAAGCCCATCAAGACAAATTTGATAACACACACAAATTATTTTGTTTGACATGAAAATAAACAGCTGATAGTTGGATATTCTTTCCATTAAAACTGTTTCATTATTTATTCCATTCTGGATAGATATTCTGCCGGTAAAATGATGCCGGTATTTCGAGGTTTTTGTTGGTGTTCTTTTTCGTTTCTTTTTCTCTTGTTCGTATAGTGCAGTTTTTTTTAGTTCGCATCTTAGAAGAAGAAATAGAGGAACGGGCATATCGAGGAAAAAGTGAAGCATTTTTCAAAATAGTGTGAGTTACACAAACACAAATGCATTCACACAGGGAAGGCATTGAGTTAGCCAGCTAAATCATGGTGAATTTTTAGCAGTTTTTTTGAGGAATGTGTTTTGAGATTTTAAATTGTCAAAATAGAAAAAAAAAGCTTATTAAAATAAACAAACAAGTGAAATAAAAGTAAATAAAGTGAATATATGCTATTCTTCATTGAAATAAAAATATGAAACTACTTGCGGTGCTCCGTTAAATCGTGTAAAAACACCTATAATTAGCAGTGCAATTTGTGTTCATTTCACAGGTAAGCTGTGTCTCATATTCCACATAAAGTAAGTAAAATTACTCTGCCCTACGGGCGCTCAATGCATTTGAGCGCCTTGCCAGCACCAACAAAAGCTAATTCGACCCTGAACGAGAAGCTAAGCAACTGACATATCACGTTTCAAAGTGAATATATTTGTATTTTCAACAAGTTTGCCTTTTTTATAGCAGCTGTAAAATATAAATTTTAAAGTTTTCTACAATAATGTATTTATATAAAAAACATCACTTTACATTAATTTATGTGGAATTTGAGACCCAATCAGCCCGTTAAATGAAAGGATTGTGAACTCCATATTATAGGTGTTTTTACACAATTTAACACAGCACCGAATGTTGCTTTATATATTTTTTAATAAAGTATTGCAAGTTTTCACTATTCTTTTTTTTTTTTTTTTTTTTTTACAATAACCTTGTTCGTTTACTTGCCAAACCTACCCATTTCTCCCATTTTTAGCCCGAATGACTGTCAAAGTTCATATAAAAAAAATTAATCTGGTAGAATCTGGCAGTTTCGGGCAAGTACGCGAACAGACCCACTATCAGATCTTTGCCGAAGAGAGCTTAGTACAAGCGACATATTGCGACCAAAGATTTGCCAACTCAAAATATGTGTTATCCGGCTCATCACTTAGTGCAGTGTTAGTAGTTAGTAAGCAAAAACAACTACTTACAAAACATACACTTGAGAAACAATTAATACAAAACTATAACATAAGATTATAAAATAAATACATACATAAATAAATACATGACATTAAGAAATCAAACTATAATTAAAGACATTTAAGAGCGTGGTGCACTCGTCCTTAACGTATGTTTTAAACTATTCTTACTAATATTAAAATCAAAGAGGTTTGAATTCAAATTCAAAAGCTTGCACATGCGGGTAAGAGGCTCATGCATACAATAAGTAGTACGGTGTTGGGATAAATTTAATAATTCCAAATTCCGAATATTGTAGTTTCCCCTACGGTAATTAAAACTAATAAAATTTAATAAATCTGGTGCATCAATAATGCCAGTTATAAGTTGGTGAATAAATATTATATCCATATTAATCCCCCTTTGTGATAAAGGCTGAACCTGAAGAAGTTTAATTCTGTGTTCATAAGGAGGAAGGTTATAATGATCGGACCAGGGTAGCCCTTTCAAGGCGAAACGTATGAAATTTCGCTGTACGACTTCAACTCTGATTTTATGGGTTTCGTAAAAAGGAGTCCATATCTGGGATGCATATTCAAGATGGGGGCGGACTAAGCAGTTGTAAAGAGCGAGGGTAACATAAGGATCCTGAAATTCCTTAGATCATCTTTTAATAAACCCTAACCTAGAGTTGGCCTTATTGACGATCAAATTGATATGCTCAGTAAAATCAAGGTTGAAAGTAAAGTGTACTCCGAGGTCTTTAAAACTATGAACACGGCGTAAAGTGTTTTGCGATATTTTGTAATCAAACGAAGAAGGAGTTTGTTTTTTAGAAAAAATCATTGCCTGACATTTAATAGGGTTAAGATTTAAGCCATTCTTATTACACCAAATAAGAAAACTGTTTATAACTTATTGCAGAAGTAAACGATCATTGTCATATTCAATGCTTTTAAAAATTTTCATATCATCCGCAAAAATTAGAAATTCGCTATTACGTATACAGAAAGATACGTCATTTATAGCTAAGATAACTTTTATTTAATTTTTTTTTCTAGTTTAATTATCTTTTTTCACTATTTTAACGCTTCACTCACATACACTGTATATGTGATATAACCTCTTCCTTATCTTCTTATTTTAAGGTTCGCACAGTTTAATTTTTTTTTTGAGGTTAATTTAGGGATGCTGTGTCAGATAAAACTTCTATGGATTTTTTTTTTAATATTACGTGGGTATGTAGGTATGTTCATTATGTGTATTATCTGAAATGTATTAAAGTAAATTAGATTATTCCGGTTATGAATCATTTATTTGCATAGTAATTAAGGAAATTGAAACATAAAAGCAATTTTGCTCTCAACTCAGGTTTTTAGTTTTAACAAAAAAATATATTTTTTGTATTTTTTTTTTACAAAAAAAAAAATCACATTCAGAACAGAGTTGATTATTAAATTCAAACAATGAGTCAGGTTTGATCTAAAATTGATTAACTCATTCAGTGGCGTAGCATGCCGCCCAGGGCAGAGCCAATTTTTGCCGCCCCTAGCATTTTTTTCTGACACCATTAATTTTTGTTTGTACTTTTAAAAAAATTCAAAGTTAACAAAGGTTTTCTGATGCCATTTTTCTTAAATTAAATGTATGTACTTATAGCCTAGTCGCTATATAAAGCTGAGCTGGAAAAAAATTAACATGCACACTTCTCTTTCACAATTCGTTAGAGGGGGTTATTAGAAGCATATTTGTGGTATAGTAACTTCAGCCGCCCTCTTGTATTTTCTTAAAAAAAAATTGACTTAAAATAAAAGCCAGAAATCCATTCTTCAATTCTGTTTTTAAATCAAATTATTTAAGTATATACTAACTAATTTTCAAATTCAAAATTTTTAAGAATTGCATTGAATTGATGGTCCTTGTCGTCAATATATATATTTTTTTCTATAAAATTTTATAACCCAAAGCGATGTTATACTATTTTTCTTTATTTACTTTTCTGTACTTCCAGAGATCCACACTCCAGACAAATTGGAATACATATTCTATCCAGCACACAGCGATTGCTTAACCTTCAGGGTTCGTTCTGCAAGCGATGCTAATTTGGCTCTTACAAGCGGACCCTGTGAATCAGACCCAATGTTTGAGATTTTCTTGGGGGGCTGGTCTAATACTAAATCGGTCATTCGTAAGAACCGTACCAAGCCTGATGTTGTTGAAGTGAACACACCCCAAATTCTGAGTGCTGGTGAATTCCGTGGTTTCTGGGTCCGTTGGTACGATAATGTGATCACTGTTGGGCGAGAGGGAGAGGATGCTGCCTTCATGTCATGGGAAGAGCCTGGTATGGCTCCAGTCCGCTATGTTGGCATTTGCACAGGATGGGGTGCTAATGGTACTTGGTTGTTCGATGAAGGTAAACATAATACCTACCCGGACTTTGAACCAATTGATATATCTTGTGTTTTGTTTTGCAGATCAATCTCCAGATACAGTTTTAGGATTCTCGGCCCCTACTGGTTCCGGCCCTGGCTGCTGGGTGCCAGCTGCTGACGGTGCAGTTCCACCAGGTGCTGTCGCAGGTGGTTTTGATGGACCAGAACATATGTATGTTGCCCGTGCCTTTCACCAAGGATCCCTCATTCCCGGCAAACTTCATTCATTGTATCATAGAGCATTTATTGCATGGGGAGGTCGGGAACATGAACACCAAGAGTACGAAGTATTGTGTGCCTGTGATGGCCACTGGGAACATGTTTCCGGTAATAATATCCCACCCAATGCCCTTCCAGCTGGTGAAACTGCGAATGGTGAAATATTGTTTATTGGCCGTTGCAGTCACCGGGGAGCATTGGTTGTCGGCAAGGTGCAGCCCTCCCACGGTATATGCTACATATCTTGGGGTGGACGGGAAGAAGCTTTTACTGAATACGAGGTGTTCGTGACCAACTAAGATACTAAAATATAATAGCAAATTGTTAAAGTAAAAAAATAAAACTAGGTACCTAATACCTATGTTTATATATGTAGATATATACTGCATGCACAGAATCTCAGAATTTAAAAATACTCTTAATTTTATATACCTCTTTTTTGTAAAATGTTTTTGTTTGTTTTTAATATGTGTATATAATGTCGTCTATGGAAGAGAAAGTGACTAAAGAAATGCCAATATATAACATTTTTATTTCTTAATGTAAAGATACTTTTTCTATCCAAAGTTATTTAACTTAGCTTCGCACTCTAAAGCAGTAAATTGAAGGCCATATTTCTAAACCGAGCTTCGTAAGAAATGTGTCGAAATGTTTTCATTGGCGGAAAGATCTCTTAATTTTTTCTTCAGCACTAGAGTCCGCAGCCTCTTACGAGTCTCGATAGCGGAAATATCGCCATCGGAACAATTTTTCAAAATACAGAAATATCATTTTGGATGAAAATACTTCGAGAACCAACCCTTTTTGGTTTTCAGTTTTAGAAAGATCTTGAAAAAAGTATCTACACAGTTTTGAAATAATTGAAACCATCTATACGAGTTGGTTTTTTAAATTCTTTTTGTGCACTTTTTATAGAATCAACATAATTTATTTTTCCATAATTCTTTGATTTAAAAAATCACAGTTGCTGAACGTTTGCAACAAAGAGAACACTGTCAAAAGTGGCTCTGTGCCCTCGTTCTGTAACTCTCGCATCGACAAAATTGGTCGCGAAACGTTGGAAAATGGAACAAAACCCATATGATTTGTTTCAATTTTCATCGTTTCTCGACTGATTTTATCGATGCGAGAGTTACAGAACGTAGGCACTGGACTACTTCTAATATATGGCGCCATCCAGTGCCTATGCTTTGTAACTCTCGCATCGATCAAATTGGTCGAGAAACGTTGGAAAATGGAACAAAACTCATACGATTTGTTTCAATTTTTATCGTCTCTCGACTAATTTTGTCGATGCGAGAGTTACAGAACGTAGGCAAAAATATGGTCATTTGGACATTGTCCAAAAGAATTCGGTCAAAGTAACTCCAAACTCGTGATATGGCCCGGTTTAGGTTGAATGAATTAAATTTAAGAGCCAGTTTTAAAATTGCCCCTACCTCCTAAACGGGGGGAGATAACAACACCCCCCCCCCCCCCTCCCAGAGTAAAAAATGCTTGTTTTTGACCCCTCTACAAAAAAACCGTTATCAATTTTTGGCGGCTAAGTTATCGTACTCTTCCCCAGTGATTCGATTCGCAAGGTAAGAGCACAAAAAACACTGTTTTGGCGATGATAAAGATAAAAAATTATTAATTTCTCGAAAAATATTTGCCGGATAGAGTTTGATTATAATTAATTTTTTAGAGGAAATATCAACCTTTAACGTAATAAAATAAAGTACATCAATTCACCCAGCCTTGAGATATTTGATTTTCAGCATAACCATTCTTTCTTGCCTCAGCAATTTTAAAACTTCAATGAGTAAAATCATTTCTTTGATTTTGAATAATTTAATTAAAATATTTTCTATAAAGCCCTTGATTACTGTCTATAAAATATAGCTTCAAATATAAGAAATTCCGCTCAATAGCCATACAAAAAGTCTATATAACGATTTTTAATGGGTACATGTAATGCACGTTTAGTAGAATAACAAATATGATACTAACAAACATGAAATTTGGTACAATAAAAGCTTAAACAATACTTGATACAATCCGCTGGCTATATGTCGAGGGAAAAGCCGTCAGCTGTCATAATGAAGTGTGCGCAAGTGTTTTAACCGTTTTTCTGTAGGTGCATATTTCAATGCGTCAGCTGACAAACTTTCCACCCGCTTACAGCCAGCTGACAAATTTTTTTGTATAATATAATGTATGAACTAAAATCCCACCAAATTTCAGCTCTGTTAAAATCACCAACCCTCTTCTGTTTTATTTACATGACGTTTGGGGGGCTGCTGTACCCAAACCCACCCATGGTGCCGCAGCTGACTTTCATTAATCTCTATTATAACACCAAATTAACCATATAACAAAAAATAAGCCCTGTTTGTATTGGTCACCAAAATCTGTCATCAGCTCCCGGACTATATGCTTCGACAAGGTACTTCGTGTTGTGTGAAACAGGTATAAATAAAAGCATTTATTAGACTGTTTGGAAACATGAAATTTTCACAAAGATTCGCAATACTGTTATTTTTTTTAAGTAGGTAATACCTATATAAATTTTTGAGAATTTTGTATAAAATTTCACGTTACCAAACAGATCTATTTTGGACTGAACTGTACCTTCTTAACAATTATACATTTACGTTGAACGTAACCGATTTCGGCGGATTAATTGAGTTTCAACAGTGGTTTATTGTTCAATTGTGGATAATAACCAATTACATACTTGAACCAGCGTTGAAAGTTAGTTAATCCACCGAAATCGGTGAGTTAAAATCTTGAACCGAGGTGAACCACTATTGTACCTACAACTGGCCATTAAAAATTAAATTAATTTTTTACCAAGAATTCTTCAACAAATTCAATGTACATATGTATCTTGGTGTCAATTCGATCTTTTTCATATCAAAATTTAAATCATCAAAAACATAAAATATCGCCTTTTTGGTGGTACATCGCCAAACCGATTTTTGTGCCGTCAAATAATATTCAACTCACCTATTTGGCGATAAATCGCACGTTCTGACAAGTCTGGGTGTTACCTCTTTCAGTGAATACTTAAACAACTGTCAACTGTCAGTCATAATTTTCTTATATTTTCTCTTGAAATTTTTTTATTTTATTGTTTTTAAAGATATTTGTGACGAAAGTTATATGCCCGCACTTGTCCCATTAAATATTACATCTCAATAAATGATCTGCTGCCGGCTGTCGAAAAACTTGTAAGATGTTCACTGAAAGTGTGTTGAGCCCTGAGCGCCCCTATATGAAAGCTTCAATTTGGAATTGAAACGAGCACTCTATGTAATATATCCTCTAAGTGCCTTTTTACATAGGAATTTTACTGAAAGTCGTTTCACTGAAAGCGAAAGAAAGAAAAAACCCTTTTAGTTCAATCTACCTTTCCCTATCTCACAACCTTAAAATTCATGAATATCTCACAACCTTAAAATTCATGAATATCTCACTCACACAAAAAAAAGTCTTTCATGTTTCACCTGAAAACATTACTTGAATCCAGGCTTGTAAAAATTTGAATGCAAAAAAATGCATTTTGCATTAAACGAAATTTTAATGCAAGTTGAAAATATTTTGCATTAAAAAAATATTTGTATGCAAGCTGAATATATTTTGCATGAAGAAAAATGTAAATTAAGTTCAAAAATTAGTTGCATTAAAAAAAATGCAAGTTTTGTTGTAAGATTACTTGGATTAAAAAAAAAAGAAAATTTTGTTCGAACATTTCTTGCATTAAAAAATGCAATTTTTTTTGAAGACTTCTTCCATTAAAAAAATTCAAATTTTATTCAGACATTTTTTGCATTAAAAGAAAATGCAATTTTTTTTGAATTTCTTTAGCATTAAAAAAATGCTTTTTTTTATCGAAAATGTTTTGCATAAAACAAAATTAATTCGCGTTTGCTGTTATGTACGATTACATCGTGGTTTTATTTTCTGAATATTGTAAACCTATCATTTGATTCTAAAAGAATTAAATTTGAAAACTCTTGAATAATGGTGTTGAATAATAAGCTTGCGCACAAAATCACTTCATCGTGGTGACTGAAACCACGTGTTGACAAAACCTCCCACTCCCCTCTTTAGAACCACCCTACACTATTAAAAAGGTTAGTGAAAATCTGAAAAAATAGAGAATTAGATATTGTTCATTAAGAGATGATCTATGCTTATCCTTAGTGTAAAAATGTTTTTGATCATGGCAATTTAAATTAAATAAATAGGTAGATACATATCAAAAATATATACATAATTTCCTTCGAAAAAAGTAGTGTTCATATTCAATTTTTTTCAAAAACTAGAAGACAGCCACTACCCCCCCTCCCATACAATTTTTCTTGTCTGGTTTCAACCTACCATGCTCTTACTATTTGGGAGATTCTGCAGGAATCACCCTGTCTGTATTCAATTTAATATAGCTTAATTAATTGAACGCTTACAGCACCACTAAAAATAATAATCTGAAAAATTTAGGAAATAATAGTTTTTCTTAATTTGGAGCTTATTTAGACCCATCCAAAATGAATTTTTTTTAACGCCTACCCTAACGACCACTCTAATGTCACATAATACTTCCTTAAACTAAACTTCCATAATTAATTTATTTCTTTTAAAATCAAATGAATAGGTTAACAATATTCAGAAAATAAAAAAACGCATTTTTTTTATGCAGAAACAGTTCGAAAAAAATTTTCATTTTCTTTTAATGCAAGAAATGTGCGAACAAAATTCCCACTTTTTTTAATGCAAGAAATCTTCGAATAAAATTTGAATTTTTTAATGCAAAAAATGTTGGAAGAAAATTTGCATTTTTATTAATGCAACTAATTTTTGAACTAATTTTGCATTTTTTGTAATGATATACCTATGCAGCAAAATATTTTCAACTTGCGTTACCTAAATTTTTTTTAATGCAAAATATTTTCAACGGGCATTCAAACTTTTTTTTTGATGCAAAATATTTTTAACGGGCATTCAAACTTTTTTTAATGCAAACAAATTTTTTTTCAATGCACAACCTACTCTTCGCACACAAAATCCACTTGTCTCACTGGATGCGCCCTTCAGTAAAATGCCTATGTAAATGGACATTAAGACGCGAACACCTTTGGACTAAATCTGTTAGAAAATGGTAGTTTCGAACGAGTACGCGAACGGACTTATTATGTCTGTTTGGGGCGTTTTTCCTTTTTAGTTCAGAGTAGAGCTCTGAAAAAAGTCTGAACACTCCGAACATACTCTGAGCGATCTCTGAACTGAGCGTGCTCTGCTCTGAGAGTTCAGATTTATTTAAAGAAACACGCTTCACCAGCTGTCACTTTTTTATTTGTTTACAGTTGTCATTTTCATTGTGTTCAGCTATTCAACTCCGTCTGCTCTATCAATTTATTCTGAGTTCATAGAGCGCGCTCTGAACAGAGCGAAAAAAGAAACACAAAATTCGAGCTCTAAATGCTCTGAGCTAAAAAGGAAACACGATTTTTTTTTGACAGTTCAGGCTCTGCTCTGAACTAAAAAAGAAAAACGCCCTTGGTAACCTGAAACGTTGTACAGCCGCGACATCGCACAATTTGCAGTCAAAGCATATAAATTTTTTAACAAGTTGTGAACTTTAGCAAGAAGTTACAGTTAACAAACAGGCATATTTTGTTAGAAATTTCACGTTACCAAACAGATCTTTTTTGGACAGAACCAAACCTACTTCACAATTTGTCATTTACGTTAAACGTAACGTTATGTTTGTTTGTTAATCTAAATTTTCCCGTTCATGCGCATGGTCCATTAAAGCACGTATGTTTTGTTAAAAATAGAATATGATGCTGATGACATCAACAACAAAACAACTGAATTGTCTGTTACAAAGCTTCCCAGTCGACATGTATTAGACACACACTCAAACACATTGTTTGTGTTTGAGATTTGATGACTGAGCTTTCTAGCATTATATTTTCTTGTTCCATAACGAAGCCAAAGAACACCGGTTAGACTTTGATTTTGATACAACCACAAAGTCAGTATCTGTGTCAATTTCACCGAGTTAACGTGTGATTTAGATTTTCAAATAAAATTGTTATTTTTATAAATCAAGTGTTGTAAATAAAAAAAATAAATCAAAATGCCAATTGGTAAGTACCTATACCTATTTACCTTGTTAAAATTTGTCAATAAATTTTAAAAACAAGTCTTGCCTACGCTAATAGGTTTTGAAAACATTAATATTTGTAAATAAAGTAAAGATTATTAGCAGCTGTCAAAAAGTGCGTTTTAAAATTATTTGGACTTTTTCCAAAAATAATAAAAAAATATTTCGAAATTTTCTTTTACCTATATACCTATAATATCTATATACCTACAGAAATTTAAGGTGTGGCTTTTTTATGATCAGCAATAATAAATTGTAAATGCATTTTATTTTATTTTCCGTTACGCTTTTAAAGATCGAATTTTTTTTACACGTCATTCAATTTGAAAATAAAAGAAAAAATACAAACAGAAAATGCAAATTCGCTTAAATGATGACATAATCCAACACAAATATAACTAGACAAAAAAATATAAAATTGTTTTTGTAATTTTTGATTTGATTTATCACCCTAATGATTTTTTTGTTGTTGAATTCTTTAAATTTAAAAGTTGTTTTCTGTCAGATACCTACTTCATAATTCTTTTTCTCATATATTTTTTCTTTCTACACGACTTTCTATGAAATTCCAAAGAATTAAAAGGGGTCGCTTTTTGAATTACAATTTAAATGCACATACATACATATACCTAGTTTCTTAAAAAAAAACGTCAACAAAATATTTCTGTCCGTTGAAAATTGAGGAGAAGAGGTTTTTTTTTAGTGCGTTGTTCTTTTTTTGTTTTTATACAAACAAAAAAATATGCCGGTATTGCTTGGTTTCTTGTTTGCGTTTTCGGTTTTTGTTCTTCTTCTTGTTCGTCTTCTGCAGCTTTTTTTGGTACGCATAGTTTAATTGATTATTGTGGTTAATTCAGGGACGTGGTGCCAGAAAAGAATTCTATGGAATTTTTTCAAAATATGTACCTTAATATAAAGTAAGATTATTCAAAATGGACGGTTATGAATCATTTTGATAGCATAGTAAATAAACTAATTGTGATACATAGAGGCAATTTTCGACAATCAAAACAACCGTTAGGCACATGATTTATGAACTATGATTAACTGACTGAACACAATGGTATTTGAAGCTGTAGCACATAAGATGTATGATTACGGTGACCATCCGTTCATTATAATAATGAACAGTTCTGTATTTGAAGACGATGTTCATTATGAATTATTTGTTATACAAAACACATAAATGTTCTGTATTTCAGAGGTTGTTCATTATTTATTCTGTATTTCGTTAAAATTCTTAAAAGTAATAACATAAATATTATATTTGGTTTTTGTAAGACTTTTTTATCTAAGAGTTATTTTGTTTTTTAAGTTTAAGTTTGATGCAAACAAAGACTGAATTTTTTACCTTCTCTTTTTAAGTTAAGTATTTTTTTTTATTTCTTCACTTGTTCATTATTTGCAATTCTATGGTCACCGTATGTATGATGTACCAATCACTATATGTATGTATCTAGGTACGAAAATAGTATACAGAGTTACAATCAGGGTTAGTCTGACTGAGAATACACAATCTACTCATGTACCTACAAAATCATGATCATATAATAAGTGTAGTTTATTGAATTAACTGCACGCTTTATTTAGGTAGAATAATTTTTCACGAAGAATAATAATTTTTAACCGAGAGCGTTTTTCGGTGGGTTAAAAAAATGTGTTAAATATTACGTAGTCAAAGGTAAAAATTACACAGGTACTTCACTATGTTAATTCTAATGTAGTCGACTTGATTAAAATAAATTGTTTTAAATAAAAACCTAAAAAAATTTTAGGTAGGTACCTAGGTAATGAAGAAACTTGGTAAGGATTCGCAACTTTGAAGATCGTTTATGTTAAACGAGTAGGTCCTACCTTGCTTGCTTCATTCAAATAATTATACCTACATATTAAGTTAATTTCAATCATCTCTGAGTAGATCAAAGTATAGTAATATGTTTCATTAACTAACTTAATTGGTTATTGAAACCGAAAAAAACTAATAAAATTTAGTACACATTAACTGAATCAGTGTGTTCCAGCTGACTGGGTGTACCTAATTTAACCTGGTGAGTTTGTGGGTTATGGATTTACCATGTTTGTTATTTAACTTGAACGAGTTTTACTTTGTTTTTAAACGATCATTTTTCTACTTGGTAACGTCTGATAATAAATACATATGTAAGGCAAATGAAGTAAATACTGAAAAACAATAGGATTTCAAAACAAATTGAAGGAACAACTTTCCCATCTTCCCTGTCATCGCCGCTTAACTTCGCTTCGATGGAATTCAAATTTTAATTAAAATAAAAACAACATTTTAGCTCAAAATTCAAACTTCAACAGCTTACAGCTAAGAGATCATTAAATATTTGAAATTACATCTGCTACAATTATTTGTTTTATTAACTCCTACCAGGGTTGGTCGAACTGTACCTTTATGGAATAAAGTAAATTTTTTTAGATTTGCTACGTCGCGTCGGTCGTTTATGTAGTTAAACGTAGATAAATGTAGTTAATGAAACAAATTGTAGCAAAAGTAGTTTCAAATGTCAAATGATTTGTCAGCTGTCATTTTGTAGTTTGAATTTTGAGTTGAAATATTCACTTTTCATTGAAATTTTCTTATTTCTCTAGATTTACTATGTATACCTATGTATGTATGTATATGTAGCAAACGTAATAATTTGTAGTAAATAAGGCTCTACTCTGTAGTTTATTCAATTAACTATACTTAACGATGAAGAAAATGTAGTGTAGTTTATTAGGCTAACCCTGACTACTACATACATAACATATTACGTAAAAAGTTGGAAATACATACCTATGCTCTATTTAATTAAATAAAATGTGCTAAATGAAGGGAGTAAAAAACTTATTGCGCCCAACTTCATTAAATTTTCATGTAATTAGAAATATTAAGTGTACTAATCATATGACAGTTCAGTGCTGCAAATAAATTGAACTCGAGTTATCTCACAAGCCTTAAAAAAATTATTACTAGAAAAAAGAACTTCCAGTTTGGATTGCGATCAGTGTTTCCTATAAAAACACTTGCACACTATCCCACAGAGTATTAATACATGTCAAAAAAGTGTGAAACAAATCATGTATAATAGTGTGGAAATAAAATATGATATTTCCAGCATACACGATTTGACATTTGTGTTAATACATGAGAATTTTTAAAAATGGTTCTAATTCTGTCACACATTTCATCACATTTTTATTGAGGTTAAATTAAACTATTGTGTGTGGTCAAAAAATGAAAAGAAAATCTCTCACAAATTTGGCAGTAGCATGGAATTCTTTTCCACTTTGTATTAATACTAAGTGGGATAGTGTGGAAGGGCTTTAAGTAAAGCTTTTATAAAGAACTTCCACCCACCGATACTTTCCCAAGTTACAATCATCACAATATTTTAAAAAATGCCAACCAGTAGAATGCAAAAATGAAACATGACGTGACGAGACAGGTTGTGAAGAACCAAGGAATATTATAGTGACTTAAATACAAGAAACTCTCAACCAAATCCTAAATTCAAAACAGGTAGGTATGCATGCAGTTACTTGATTAAAAATTTCGAAACGAAAATTTAATTAGGTACTAAAATTTAATTGTGCCTGGCTTAGAAAATTTTATTGTTAAGATGTTAATAATATTTTTTTATAAATAGAATTTAAATTATTTCTTATATAAGCGCCAGTTATAGCTATCATTGAAATTCATTATTAAAATCAAAGAACTATAATAAGCTATTATGAATTGGATTTTTTTTATTTTTTTTTTTTTATTTTGAAATGTTTATAAAGCCAAATCAATAACTTTTATTTGTTTGCCAAAATAATGCTTATATGGCTTGAAATTTTGGAATTTTAATTATTCTGGTCCAAACTTCTATAAAAAATGTATTTTATTATTTCAATAAAAAACTATCTAATCAGATGATTATTGAAATACTGAAAAAAAAAAAAAAAACAAGAATAAGATTTTTGTCTATTTAAAAAAAAAATTTATTATTATTCAAGGCCACCTAGTACCTACATTATTTTTGCATCGATTATAAGTTTCATTAGTATCTATAAATGGCTCTTAATACTGAGATAGCACTACTAATAAAAAACGCTTATTCTACCTTTATTTCACGAGTTTTCTTAATCACGAAATAAGAGCTAAGCTACTGATTAAAATTTTCCATTAATAAAAACAGAGTATTGGTGGAAAATTAAAGAGAAGTTTACCAAAAATATGTTATGAAAATCTACTATCAATAATCAAGATTTGAAATTTTCACAAAATTTCGTAAACTTGGGTTTTTTTTCATATGGGTTTTGACAGCAAATTGTCATAATTTGTAAAAATAAAAAAAAGCTCACGTTATCAAATACACCTAATTATTTAGCCAGTTGAGGTTTCTTGAGATCTCAGCAATCTAAGAAATGTGACGTAATTCCTCAGTGAGATTCCTCACTTTGGCTGTCAAAAAGCTGAGACTAAAATTGTTTGGATTCTTTTGCTCAATAATTATTTGTCGCAGTTGATCAATTTATAAAAACAAAATGGAGAGTGCTTTTGACTTCTAAAGGAGAAATTTTGTTCAGGTTTCTTCTTCTCCTCAATGGAGCTGACAGACGTTTGCTCAGTGAGATCTCAGAAACGTGAACTGGCTAGTTCCCTTTTTAAAATCATATTTCTGTAAATATTATTACCAATTTTCAATTGTTTTATTTTAAAACTGGACATTTTAAATAAAAAAAGAAAAATGTGAGAACTTGAGTAATGAGTACCAATTCACGACAACGTAACTTCAATTTTACTTGCATTGGATCATATTATCTGGGTTGTTTTTTAAATACCAAAGAGCTTGTGAATTAAGTATTTTTCAACTCACAAATCCAAAAGAGCTTGTGAATTGAAAAAATCATTCAGTTCCCAAAGAGGCGTCCCATTGGTGAAAATAGAAAAACAAGACTATTTTGTCCAAATATATTTTTGTCCAATACCTAACTACAGATTATGTTACCTATATCATGAATCAATCAATCCCTTAAACGTTATTAATTGTGCAAATGACGGGCTATTTGTGCACTCTCTATATCAATTCCAACATTCTAACTGTACCTACCTACATTTATAACCTCAAATGCAGGTGAATATCTTCCCGTATACATATGTATAAATAAATGATTTCATAATATTTCTTGTTCTTCACAATCTGATCAAATTGTATAAAAAGAAAAACCTGATTCACACTTCACATAATAATGCACAAAAATTTAATACATGTTGAAGTCTCTTTTCAATTATGTCATAGAAGTTCAAAATGACATCGACTTGGATACATTCCAAGTTTTTAAGAATTTAATTGTTTCCTGGAATATAAAATAAGATTCAATACCATTCTAAAATCATTTTCAACTTTTTATTGAAAATAGAAGAATAGGTACACTTATTTCTGCATAAATTTTCTTTTCAAAGGATTTAGAATTTAAATAAGTTTGTTTTCTATTTTTTAAACGACGCGACGGCCAATTTTTTTTTTAATGTTTTTGAATAAAACAACAACTAAGTATTTTTGGTTTTATTTATTGTTCCATTGAAGTTTTCAATTTAAACTTTTATACATTTTTTTTTATTTTCTAGATAGGTAAGTACTAATAACTAAGGTACCTATAAACGTTATTTATACTTCTGAAATCTATCAGCTTCTATTACATTCACAATAATTTACACACCTATTCTTTTCCCAAGCTCTTGGAAGACATTCTCTCCGGATTCATATTATGTATAGCTATTTACTCGTGAAAGAAAATACATATTTTACTTTTGTATTATGTATGAGAATATAATTTTACTTGATTAAAATAAAACTACCTTATATATCTACCTATGGTAATTTATGGTGGAAATATTTGCGGAGATTATTATACTATAATAATATTAGTCATGTATACGTTACGTATTAAGGGTGATCAATAGAGTGATGATAAATTATGATGATTAATTAGCATTTTTTTTTACTAGTGTACCAGTATTTTTTTTACAATCAATTAATAGTTTGTATGCAAATATCGTATAATACAGCAACATCAAAAATCGTTCCACTTGAATGATCGTATAAGCTTTATCGTCATGGGTTGTCAATTTGATTTTGAAGGCCATCTTGTCCGGTGGCCAGTATTGTATCTGTTTGCTCATTTATATTAGTGCTATGTGCTAACTATACATATACTGAATAAAAAGGTTTTTTTTTAAGTTTTTGAGAAAAATTTTCAAGAAAGTTTTGTTAGGAATTCACCTGATATAAAATTACCAAATTTTATAAAAAAGATATCTTCGCGTTTTGTAAATGCAAAGAATGCATGACTCTACAAAAGATTGCATTCAAGTGATTGCTCTTAAATAAAGGGGAATAAAAATGATTGCAATCTTTTTGATTCAATGGTGATTCCATATAATATGAAGTCTGAAGTCGCAAAGTGAAATCAATAAATGCAATCATATGATTGAAGTCAATAACGATTGCATTCACAAAACATTGAATTCTTTTACAAGCCTGGTTGTGTGTTTGTTTCAATGAACAACAAAGGCCTTCTGCACACAAATCGTCTAATAGTAGATGCGTACAAGATTGGCCATATTATGCCACAACGATTCCACTATTGCTAGCCCTTTCTACATGAAGTCACGTCATAGATAGAATCTTAAACATTTTCAATCAATTTCACACAATTTTGGCATGAATGGACATTAGACACTGACTATTCACCAAATATGGCGTGTTCAGAAAAATGGGATCTCAGTGATTTTCCTCACTCAAAAATCCAAGATTTTTGTTGTTACATTTGTTTTCGTCGTCGCCACGAAAGAAGGCAGAAGGCCAAATGACAAACCGTCGCCGGGCGTACAGCGGTGTCATTCGCTAGAAATACAGTCTGAAGTAGCTATTTACTAAACATTTTAATGAAATGTCATATTCGCACCCTTAGAATGAAAGTGACCTAACTCAAAATGTCTGTAATTTCGGATTTTTCAATAAACTGACCTATAAAAGCGAAATGAACTCTAAAACCAGGTTGTGAAAAAGATGCCGAATTTTTTAGTTGGGTCGCTTTCATTCTATGGGTGCGATATAGTATGCCAAAACAGTGCAGTGAAATTGATTTGAAATTTTCAATACGTATCGATGGTCGCATGCAAGACTATACTAAGTCAACTTAGTACAGTATTGAGTTATTTTTGTCATTAAAACCTCCGCATCTACTCAAAAAACTTGAACCTCTCTGCTGAAAAATAGCATATTTGCACTTAGTATACTTTTGCATGGGGCCATCGATAATAGGTATGTTTCTTTACTTCCCAAAACTGCCAATTTCAATTCTAGTCTAATTTTATTTTTTTATATGAACTTTGACAGAACTTTGAGCTTAAATGGGTAGAAAGTGGCAGTTTTTGGAATTGAGGAAATAATTCTGCGTAATTTGTACTTTTAAATTCTTTAATTTTCTATTAAGTTATGAGATTTCAAATAAACTGAAATAAAATTGACGCTGCAAAAACTAGGTATGTACTTCTGCTGTTGTATGAAATTTTGATAAATAAAAGTTGTGTTCGTATTCCTTTACTTTAAAACTCTGCGAATTTGAGTGAATTTCTACACGGTTAAAAATTCTGGCATTAATTTTAATATTTTCAGGGTTGTATATATGACAACACCAAAAATGTATTAAAGTTTAATACATCGCAAATATTACATTTTTACTTTTAATACAAAAATTGTTACATTTTTTAATAGAACTTTATTAGAAAAAGGGAGGAAATAAATTGAGGAAATTTCTCACAAAGAAATTTCTCACAAGAAAATTTTCTCTCAAAAGGATATTTCTTTTGAGAATTAATGCAACACAGAAAATATTATGAATACATACTCGTAATTCGTAATAGCTATAATAATGAATGTACATGTTTGCAAGAGTACCTATTTATCTTTGTATGTCAATTTATTTCCATTTGGGAATAATTATTCTTATTATTTTTATTAGAAAAATAACATTCTTTTCTCCATCGTTTTTCAGAAATAAGAATAGAAATCTTATTGCGATTGAAATTTTGTCTACTAATTAACATATTGTGCCTCGAAAAACTGCAAAGCGCCTTCAAAATAATGCATATTTAAATTTTTTTATTTTTATTATTCGTGCTTTTTATTACAATATTAATAAATTTTAATCTTGGGTGTATTAAAAAGTGACGCAGTCTGTTCAAAATGTTCATATTCAATATGGCTGACAAAAAAGAGCATCGAAGCAAAAAAAGGGCGAGGAGGTATTCGAATGTAATCAAAAATTATTAGAAAAATTCTCATATTTGAAATGGCAACTGAGAGAGAAATTTTCCCTCTCTACAAGGGATATGTTTTATTCTTTTGGGTTAAAATCGACTCTTTTTTGTATTACAAATGATATTTTAATACAAAAATATTAGAATGTAATAAGAATTGATTAGAATTTTTTTTTAATATTTCCCTAGTATTAAAATGTAATATTTGCTGTATTGCATACGGCTGTAATACAAGAGCTGTATTAAAAAATACCCCAGAATTTTTAACCGTGTATACATTTTATTTTTTTTTTTATATAAACTTTGACAAACTTCTGTCTTTAAATTCACACAAATGCACAGAGTTTCAAAGTAAAGGAACACACATAAATATATCCTGACATTTCTTCTTTATTTTAAAATTATTTTTGTTTTTGAACATCTGTGTTCACAAGAGCCAAAGCTATAATTTTTCTAAGCGAAGTATATTGTTCGAATTTGAGGTTTTTGAATATAAACAGTATTTTCCCACTGGATTAATTCAATAAATACATTTCTGACAAATGCATGCTTCTGACAATATCGAAATGCAGAGGTGAATTCGTCTTTTTAAAAGTGCATACATAGTGTTTCGATTGTGAAAGCGCAATTACGTAGTGACGGACTTTGATTTCAATATAATTTTGACAACTAAAAGTTAAAGTTATTTCTTCCAATTTAATTTACTTGCAGAATTAATACTAACTATTTATGGATTAACTCAGCTCTATAAAAAACTAGCCCTAGTAAAAATCAATTTTTTTCAATGAAATATTCAGATCAATAATTTCAATCATTCCTAGAAATTTGAGACTTCAGATCAGTGTTACATGCAACCAAAATTATTTATGAAAAAAATAGTCCTTTTGAAAATAAATGAGTCCTTTTAAAAAATAAGTGCAAAACTTTTTAAAATTAAAAATCGATTTTAAGTAGGTAGGCATTATCAAAGATTTTTTGTTTTAATAAAACATAGATTAAATACATTAATATTTAATTCATTCTCTTTGAGTTAAGATGAATGTGAAAAAATTTATCCATTTTTAAAAAAAATGTATCCCCGAATCCGAAAAAAAGAATGTTTCTGAAATTAAATGAATGAAAGAGATTGGATTTTTAGTTCACACTCTTTAAATTTTGAAAGAGTCCAGCCTCAAGACTCAAGAGGCACGTTGTAATAGCTAATTAATATTAATTTATTTACTTAAATTTTCTTATTCCTACTAATTTTGTACATACTAATGTTTATCTGAAAATCTGTGGTCCTTACAAAAATAAAAGTGTTACTTACAATATTTGTTTTCCAAATTGGCATACAATTTGTACCTAAAAAAAACTAATTCCGAGATATTTGTACCTAAAAAAATACTGATTCCGAGATATTTTCAAAAGACATAGTTTTAACCCTTTTCGTCAGCCCTAGAAATCTTACTTATGGTCTAAATTTATAGAATTATTTTTTAGCAGTCATAATGAAGCTCCATGCCAAAATTCAGCTTTATCGGAGTGTTTTTGAAGTTGTCATTTTGTTGGTCTTCTTTTCCTCGGATAATTAGGTATAGCTTCCGATTAAAAAATACAAAAAATATACAACGACACTATCATTTACCGATAAAGTGAAATATTTATGCCATCACAAAAAAAAAAACAAAACAAAACAAAAGCAATAAAATTAAAATAAACGATAAGCTTTTAATAAGAGTACACGGAAAGAAGTCGGAGCGCATATCACGACAAATGGACGCAAATTCACGAAAATTATGTGCAGTTTCGTACCCTCGACTCATTTTTTGTAAATCACAACTCTTTGTTTGTAATCACGAAAACATCGCAAAAATATGACATTACAAATTAAAAGTACTGAATTACAAACCAAAAGTTTAAATCCAGATCCCGAGAGAAAAAAACGATTTCAATCAATTTGTTTAAAATTGCAGCTCATTTTTTTAAATTTGCTATTAAAGGTATTTAGAAATTAAACGATCAGGGAGAGATTCAAGAGTTGAAGAACGTAGAATTTAAACTATTTTGTTATAATTTGCAACTGCTTGGTCTTAATTTGCAAATAATTATTTTAGATTTTAAAACTCTTAGTGGCAATTTATTCAATCTGATGGAGATATATTTTCGCCGTTTATAAATCTTTCGATAAGTTTACAACATTTTGATTGCAAATCACAAAAAAACATTTATAAATTAAAACTATTTTGTGGAAGATTTAAAGTCTCATTTGTAATACACGAATCAACTGTTCGTGATTTTCAAACTTTTAATCGCAATTTGAGAACTACCCTGTTGTAAAACACAAATATTTTCTTTAAATTAAGATAATTGTGTTGCAAATTTAAAGAATTTTTTTTAAAAATACAACTTTTTTGTTGCAATTAATATCGTTCATTGAGAAGATTATAGTGTTATAGTTAAAAATTACAACAAAACGGTTGTGTTTTACGACCTGATAATTGCAATTTTAAACTATAAGGTTGTAGATTACTATTTTTTGGTAGTGAATTATGGCTTATTAGTTGTAGATTACAAATATTTGATTGTAATTTACAATGAGAAATTTGTATTTCTACAGAAAAAGTTTGTAGTTTACAATAATACGGTTGTAATTTACAATAATGTTATTGCAAATTAGCGCCGTAATTTTGTAGATTTCAAATATTTCTTTGTAAATTTAAAATATATATTTGTAAATTACACCAAATTTTTTGTAAATTATACTTACTTCGGTGTTATTTCTAAAAAAGTTTTTTGCAATTTACAACGTAAATGCATAAAATCAAGCCTGTGCAGTGGTAAATTATAACTTATTTGTTGTAGATTATAAATATTTGATTGTAATTTACAATGAGAAATTTGTATTTCTACAGAAAACGTTTGTAATTTACAATAATACGGTTGTAATTTACAATAATGTTATTGCAAATTAGCGCTGTAATTTTGTAGATTTTTAATATTTCTTTGTAAATTTAAAATATATATTTGTAAATTACTCCAAATTTTTTGTAAATTATACTTACTTTGGTGTTATTTCTAAAAAAGTTTTTTTGCAATTTACAACGTAAATGCATAAAATCAAGCCTGTGCAGTGGTAAAATATAACTTATTTGTTGTAGATTACAAATATTTGATTGTAATTTACAATGAGAAATTTGTATTTCTACAGAAAACGTTTGTAATTTACAATAATACGGTTGTAATTTACAATAATATTATTGCAAATTAGCGCTGTAATATTGTAGATTTCAAATATTTCATTGTAAATTGACAGTATTTATTTGTAAATTACACTTAATAAGTTTTATTTTATTTAAATTTATATGTTATTTTAAGAAGATTATACAATAACTTAAATAAATAAACCTTTTTTAAGAAACAAGAACAAGTTTATATTTTAGTAAAAAAAAAACATTATTTATTCAATTAATGTAAACTACTATATTCATCTTAACATTAAATTTTATCTTATTTTAATTCTTACGTATTAATCTTATTACAATGATTTTTAACATGATTTGGTTTCTGATAAAATTATATAATAATTATATTATAAAATTATAGATAGATTCGATTTATTATTGGTTTTCTCTTTGTATATAGGTACATATTACATTGTTATTTACAAAAATTAGCATAGCATAATTATGAATTATTTTTTGAAAATAAAAGTGGAATTCTTTTAAATTTTTAAACTATAAAATCAGTTGCCTTAAATTAGCATTAAAAATTTGACAATTTAAAAACATTACGACCATCCATTAGCGTATACGAAAGGAAAGGTTTCATTTGAAATGAATCTATTGAAAATATTTCGTATTCCGTCCTTATATGTGATATTATAAAACATTGAAAATGTTGATCTATGCTTTTTATAATGACTTCCTTTACCAATAAAAATGTTTTGTTTTCAAATAAAGCTATATCTTTTATTTTGAAAAACATATCGCTTTTGAAAACAAAAAAACTTGTTTTATAAAGAGTACCTTGGTACTGTATTTCAGAGTAAAACTGTAGTTGCTCGTAGTCTCCAAACGAAATTGGATTTCTTATTATTTCATGAAAATAATTAATTTTGTCCTTTTTTTTTTTAAACTACTGTAGTTATTATGTTTAATCTTACATGAATTCAGGAAGTATGCGTGTTTAAGTGAACACTTTTTTGCCAATGAGTACGGTAAGTTTCGACGTGATTTTGTAGCGTTTGTATAAGATTTCATTTCCCTATTTTTCGATTCAAAACGCATACACCAAAGAAATTTCAAAGGACCAGAATATCTTATTAGAGAGCCATAATGGGTCATTAAATGGTGTTTAGGTTTTAAAGTGTCATTAAAAATTTCTATATACATTGCGTGATGCTTTGAAATTAAAATTTCAGTTTCAAATATTTCTGCCTCTGTAAAAGAAGATGATGAAGTTTTAAACATAATTTTTTCCAATAACAGTATGTATTTCCAAATCTTATTAACTTTTGGAATTTTATGACCCACCATTAACGAAAAAAAATGCAACAATGACATTGTTTCTCTGGCACTAGCTTGAAGTTTTTTTTCTTTTAAATGAGAAGGTTTTATCTTTGGACACTTGTTACGTGCCTCGATTTCACCGTAATCGAAAAATTCTAACTTATCATTTAACTCTTCAAGAGTGAAAAATCCTTGCGAAATGAAATATAAAATACTGTTTGTGAGTCCGTACTTGATAACACCTTCAAACGTATCGTGCATCAAATCAGAATAAAAATTTTCTGTGACATGAAATGAGGGAATTTCATTGAGAACTGATTCAAATTTTATTCCAGATTCTGAATACGTTTTATTAATTAGTTGATCTTCATAGTTTGCAATAGTTCTATAAAGCAATCTATTTTCTGTATCTTTTGTTTGGTTTTCAACTTTAGGACTTAAACAAATTCTGCAGTAAAAGTTATGACTAAAAGATTGTGTAAATCCTAGCAAAAGATTGACTGCCAAATTATCGCCGACTATAAGACCTAATAAAAAACGTATGTTAAGAACTTGATCATTGTTAATTTTGAAATCTATTCCTTTTGTTTCAAGAAGAACCAGCTGATCCACAAGAATTTGAATACATTTGTTGCTTCCGAATTTTTTAAAATCTTGTGTTCTTACGAACATGACAGGAAAAATATGGTCTATGCGAGAACTTAGCTCTCGGGAAAGTGAAGGAATATTTATGTAAAATGCTGCCATAGCTTGCGATCCTGAATGACTTCCCAAAGGGTTACCAGCTTCAAAATCATCATAATATAAATTATAGTTGATGCACAAATCATTGGGGTATTTTTCTCTCTTTTTTTTCCATAGATCACCCTGTAAGAAGTCTGATGTAATTGAATTATCGCAAGATTCAAGTTTTTTTATGTGTAATAAAGCATCTTCTAAGTTGTTGGAAGTTTCAAATAAACTTTTGAAAATAAATGATATTGGAAGAATTGTTCCCGATATTAAACTATCAGAAAAGTTAGAAAGACCTTTTTTATTCACTAACTTTACTGTTTTATCTATGACAAACTGTTGAGGTTCTTCAATCAACTTTAAGTCCTGTAAAAATGAATGCAATTTGAATTCGGTTCCAAATTTCTTAAAAGGATCAGCACAATACTCAAAAAGGTCAGAAAATTTTTGTTTGACTGTACTATCAATATATCTAAGGATAGGGTTTAATTTTTCAAATATAAGTTGAAGTAAATTTGAGGTATCAGATATAATCTCATCTATTTGTTTTGCTGTCATGTGACTATAACTATTAAGTTTGAGTACAAAATCAAGGCAAACATTTTGAACTTCTTCTATATTTTCTGTAGAAAAAAAATCATCATTATTTTCGGTATTACAATCGATGTACACCGGGTTGTTGCAATCTTTAGATTCTTCAGTTAGACTTATATTTTCTGGAATTTTTGAAATATTTCTATCGACAGAGAACTCTATTTTACTGAAATTGGAATGTTGTTCCAAATGCCTCTTCAACTTATTAATGTTCAGAAATTGTGATGTGCAATTATCTTGAACACATTGATATTTTTGGTTGGCTTTAAAAATATGGAAACATTTGAAATGAGTGATAAGCGATTGTATCGACTCAAATACATGTTTGCATTCAAAACAAGTAAACATCGTAAAAAACGTTTCCCTACCGTACTAATAAAATAAATGGTTGCATGTGCATATCATGGTTTTTATATACATTTCTTCTTTGTTCAATAAGGTCTGTATACGCATTACAATTATTTCCCTTAAATATAAATGAGTTTTGACTATCTGCAATACTAAATTTCATATGACTAATTTGGTCTTTAGATACAAATATGTGGAAAATAATAAACCAGTACTAGGTTTAGGATACTATAGCAAGTGATAAATATAAGAAAGTGTACCTTTAAGCTTAATTTACACTAGTGTAAGTTTAAGGATAATAAATAAGGTGCTACGCACTGAAAGTGTAACGTTAACACTAGTGTAAATATTTGAATAAAATAAGAAGTTAGTTTTAAATGTAGGAGATGATCATTATTCATTATATTATGCAAATGTGTTTCCCTACCGTACTCACTGATTAAAAAAAGTGATAATTTGAACATTATACAATAAGATACAGCAAATTGTTAATGTTAGTGCAGAAGTTTGAAAGGAAAATATTTCAAGCTTGAATGTTTTAAAAAATGATACGCTTTTATTTAATCCAATTTTATATTGATATTAAAATGCAGGAGATAGTGCTTAAAGCAATTTGGTCATTAGACACAAATATGTGAAAATATTAAACCAATACTAGATTAAGGATACTATGTTAGTGATAAATATAAGAAAGTGTAAAGTTAAGGTCAATTTACACTAGTGTAAGTTAATGGATAATAAATTAGGTGCTAGGCACTGAAAGTATAACGTTAACACTAGTGTAAATATTTGAATAAAATAATTAGTAAGTTAAATATAGGAGATGATCATTATATGCAAATTCTTAAAAAATAATAAAGGATACAAAATTTAAGTTCTTAGGAAAGAAAGTATATTATTAACGTTAGTGGCAACGTTCGAGCTAGAAATATCAAAAATTTTACATTGTAAAAGCTCCCAAACCGAGTAACATTCTTTTTGGTAATCTAAATCAAAAACGTAGTGAATCTTAAATGCACACGAAAGTGCTTTGATAAAAGAATCAAACTTGTACATAATTGTGTCATACACTACTTGAATATTTGTTATTTCTGAAAAGTCTTCATTTGAAACTATCAAAATAAATGGTTGCATGTGCATATCATGGTTTTTATATACATTTCTTCTTTGTTCAATAAGTTCTGTATACGAATTACAGTTATTTACCTTAAATATAAATGAGTTTTGACTATCTGCAATGCTAAATTTCCAGGTTTTCTTTGTGACTTTATTTTTGGAATGACCGCCAGGAGGTAAGACTGCATGTAGAAGTAATGTAAATACTATATCTCGCTGCTCACCGGTACATGTTTGGAATGTTTTTAGTTTTGCTAAACTGTATTTGTCTTTAATTTTGTGTTTTAAAATCGGCATCATTTCAGCTATGAAGTCTGTCCATTTGTCCAATAAAATTAAATCCTTGCCTGGATGAAGATACTCGAAATCGATGTCAATCTAGATTCGAAATTTATAAAATTTATTAGTATTTCCATAACCAAAAATTCTTAATAAATATATTAAAAGATACTAGGATCTATTTGAATGTCACATAAGTCATCGTTTAGCATATAGATATGTATATATAAGTATATTCTCCGTCAAATTATGTTTGTTAACTGTCAAGGGGAAATCGTTGCCATAAAATAAGCAAGCGTTACAAAAGAACGACGAGACTTACAATATCATTTTATACTTCTTTTTAAAGTCAGCAGTCCGTTCTTTTATTTTGTTTTTAATTCAAATTATTTAAAAATTATTAATTAAATTTTGTTTTTATTTTATGTCGATTTAAAACAAAATTACCACCCCCTCCCCCTCTCCTCTAGGAGGGTGAATCATCTTGTTTAGATGAAGATAAACAACATGCCTGGTAGTACATCGTAACACAACGAAAAGTCTCAGCTCAATGATTTTAAGGCTAAGTATTCCACTGTTTTAATTTTCAAAGAGAAATTTCGACTTTTTACACAAAAAAAACTCAAACAAAAGTTTTCATAACGTTTAAAGAAAATTAATTCAAAAACTTTATTCAATGTTAAAGAATTTGTGTTTTGATAGCTTTCCGTATTTTTGAACAATTTTCTGAAGTAATTTTTAATGATAAAATTTCAGGTGGTTTTAAGAGGTGATATTATATATTATGTATAACGATTAAGGGTATATTTCTTTAAGTTACTAATACTGATAAGAACATTAAAAATAGTAAAAGCACTTAAAAGAAATACCAATCTAGGTCCTTCCGGTAGTAAGAAAGATGGCCAATCAACTAGAATAATTGTAATATCCTTTGTTTTTAAATCTTTAATCTTTTTCGATCGAATTTCTGTTGTTGCCATCCACTTGGTCTCTAATGTAGCAAATGGAGTGGTGTGGGTCTTTAACCACTTCTGATCCTCAGAATGTATAGTTGACTCTATATAGAAATTATAAAAGCAGTATTTTAAAATTAATGCTTTTATAAATTAAAGGACTTAAAATATTATTTATGTATAGGTAACAGTGAAACTATGGTTGTGTCTTTCTTATGATATAATATCTACTTCTTTTATCCGTTCATCACGAAATTGTACTAATCTATGTATATACATACTATTTCCATTAAAACCCAGCACAACATATTTTCACTTCCGAATCAAAGAAAATAAATAAGAATGTTGTTTCCTCAAAAAAAATAAAAAATATACGTATATAACCCCTTATTTGTTTCACTTATTTTGAATTTTTTACGAAACATTTTCAGGAACATTCACGATGCAATGCAACAGTCATATATTGAAAGCAGATAAAGTAAAAATAAAATTATAGTTAAAGTGACATGACATCGTGAATGCCCTCCTGTATAAATGAACCATAAATACAAACCTATGTTTTCTATTGTTTCTGTAAGTGACATTTTTTTCCTTTTAGACATAACTGGTAAACCATTTCGACGGAGGCGAGCTAAAGTTGTCTTGTAAATGGTTTGCAGTCGCCCCTTTTTAGTGGCTTGATTGTAGTAGACAAGCTAAATTGAATAGTAAAATTGTTCTTGTTACATGCATGAAAACTTATTTAAAATACCGAAGGCTCATTTGGGAAAGTTTCAGATATCTGTTTTGTTATGCATACAAAATCATCGTGTCTCATTAAATAATTTTGTTCCGTGTAAAATTTAACTGCTTCTTGTATGAGTTCCTCTCTTAAGTAGTCCGGAAGAAATTTATTTGCATTATAGGCAATACTAAATTTATTATGAGAACTTAAAAAATAGGCTAAGTCCTAGAAAAATGTCATGGTATTAATGTGTTTGTGACATTAAGAAGTCAGACTAAGTAGCTATCGTTGTCATGCATCGGTGAAACGAAAACATTTTTTTTTTAACAGGGCGGTCTAAACAATATGTAAACATTTATTGCAGGCATCGAAATTATGGCATATTATTATTTAAACAATTTTGAGGTTTTAAATTGAAACACTGAAAAAATGAAAACACAACAAAACATAAACAATGCCCGCGTTGTTTGAGAACGAAAAAATCCGAATAGGTTAAAACAGCTGACAAAAAGAAAAAGAAAGTTTAAATTTTTACGCGGCTATTTGGATCATTCCATTCTTAAAAATTAATTTCTAAAATGCATTTCAAAAATATTTTTATATTTTATTCCTTTACAAAGAAAGAACAACCAACAACAGAAGGCCTGACACCAGAAAACCAAATTTTAGGAACAGACATCATCAGAACTTTCCTAACAGATTACAACAATACAAACCGAAGCGGATAGCTTTGGATAATATTCTAATTGGGCTTTTCTAGAAACTATCTTTGTTAAAAGTAAAATATTATCACAGATGCATTACAATGATCGCTATAGCTGTCCCATTATATGAAAATTTTTGCTTACAAAAGATTGAAGCGCATAATTGCTTCTCGACGAAGTTGATGGGGTCGAGGATTGGCTTTGAGAATGCAACCAGTTTTCTACTCCATCCACTAAGGTATGTACTTTTCCAGCATTCTACATGAAAAATAAGAAAATCATTCACAAGCTAAGTCAAATATAAAAAAGCCTTACTATGCCATTTCGCCAAGTTGAAATTTTTGATCTAACTTTGACCCGATTGCCAACGTCAGTTGGAAATAGTGTCAAAAGGTCGTTTTCGGTCAAAAGTGTAAGGGTATTCGCATCAACAATGTTAAAATCTTTAAAATATTTATCATTATCATTTCATCCATAAAAGTAAAACTAAAATTAAATTTGCTAACTATAGCCCAAAATAACAGAAACTCAATTACACCAAAAACTATTCGGTATGAGAGAAATGCTCATACGAAAATAGCAATTGTTTCCATTGGTATTTACAGATGTCAATATAATTTTAATTATTTTTCGTGGCTTATGGAATACGGTATTAATTTTTTTTATCATGATTAATATGCGTAATTTCGTGTCTGTTACATTATTTAACGAAATATTCACCCCATCATTGGTAGAAATTTCTTGAAATCGAACGATGTATTACGCTCTTATTTCCAAGCCACTTGCTTGATTTCGATAATTGAAACGGTTCCGAGTGTTGGTTTTAGTTGTCAAAGTGGATCTAAAAACCAAATTAAATTCTAACAAAAATTTGTAAAAATATGCATGTAGAAAACATTTTCAACATTTTCAAAATGAATATGAAAATGAATAAACACTCGGAACCGTTTAATCTATCCAAAACAGCAAGGAGTTTGGAAATTACATTGTAGTTTATCTACCAATTTAAAAAAAGTTTATTAAAATTGGTTTTATACAAAAAAAATAATTTTGAAAATCAAAATATTTTATATTTTATTATTTGTACCTAAGACTATGCCACAAAAGGCTAGGGCGTGCAGATTTGGAAGATACAACCAAAACTCTTATGTGAAGGGTGGTCTATTTCCTTGAAATGGAAAAAAATCAAACAAAAATCAAAAATTTTTTAAAGCCGGAAATCCATTTTTATTTTGCTTCTTTTTATTCAAAATGTTTGTCAATAGTTTTGAAAAATTAATTTCCAAACTCAAAATATTTAAAAAAAAATATTTTCAAACTAATTTTGTTTAAAATTTTACGTTATTAATTACTATTTTTAGTATTTAATGACACTATTAATTTTAAATCAAGCACTAAAAACCGGATGCTTTAGAGTTTTTTAGTTTTTGAGAATTAAAAAAAATACAATTTTATTAAAAGACGGAATAAATTTCTGACTTTAAGAAAGTTGTAGTATGACATTATAAATGTTTCAGTTTTTTTTAATGATTTTTTTTTCTATTTCAAAACTTTTTCTTTTGAAAAAAACATTACCCTTCCTCCCTTAACTGACCGTCCGAACCAACTCATTTTGTTCTTGTCTCGACTCAACCTACACGTCCAAACCTTTTGTCCCATCTTATGCAAAAAGCCCTGTATAAAGTATTCCATTACCAATGACCAAATCAAAAAACATAAAATCGTATCTAATTACTTTGAAAATGTTGATGGAACTCTTCCAGCTCCAGCGAGGTAAGAATCTCAAACAAGCTTTCCATTTCTAACAAACGAAGCACACAAAAATACAGCAACAACCTAATATTTAATTTAAAAAGAATCTCTACATAAATTGCTATTTTTTTTAATGGAAATATTTTTCAAAAAATATTACCTTTTTTACTTGCACTATGTGCAGGAACCGCCAAAAAAGAAAAAAATGTTATATGGCACAAAATCTTCAGCAGCAATCGAATATTTAATTAAAAAGATATTCATGTAAATATATTGTTTTTTAAACGAAAATATTTTTCGAAAAATATATATCTTTTAATACCTACTGCAATTTGTGCAGCAAAGGCCAAAAAACGAAAAAAAAAGTTTAAAACGGCTCAAAAACTTAAGAGCAACCTAATATTAAATTTAAAAGATACAGCCAAACCCGTTTAGTGAAACGACGAAAAATTAATTATTATTTCACTTAACCGGGGTTTTCACGTAAGCGAACTTGGATAACTAAAAAATCTTCACTTTAGAGAGTCTCGGATAATTGGAAAAAAAAATTTCGTAAATCCTTATCTCGATTTTTCCTAAAAGTCCTAAAAGTCTTTTTCGAAGAAAAAATATTGAAAATTTTTCTAAGTCCTAAAAAAAATATTGAAAATTTTTCTAAGTCTTTTTTCCGAAGAAAAAATATTTAAAATTTTTCTAAGTCTTTTTTCCAAAGAAAAAATATTGAAAATTTTTCTAAGTCTTTTTCTCGGGGTAAAAATTTTGAAAATTTTTCTAAGTCTTTTTTCCGAAGAAAAAATATTGAAAATTTTTCTAAGTCCTGAAAAAAATATTGAAAATTTTTCTAAGTCTTTTTTCGAAGAAAAAAAATGAAAATTTTTCTAAGTCCTAAGATTTTTCTAAGTCTTTTTTCCGAAGAAGGAATATTGAAAATTTATGTCTTTTTTTCTGAAGAAAAAATATTGAAAATTAAATATACATATATAAATATACTAAAATAAGTCTTTTTTCCTGATTAAACAAATTGAAAAGTAGCTACTAATAACTTTTAAAGTTTTTAAACGCAAGTCTTGAGGGGCTTTAAGAAAAATAAAAATAAAATTGTTTATCTGAATTACTAGGTACCGAATCTGAGAAACAATTCTCAAAATATATTCGGAAAACAAAAACTTTAAATGCAAATCTTAAGATAATTGAAATTATAAATAAAAAAATGTACAATCATTCTATTAAGATTTTTTTTAATGCTTTTTTTTATCAAAATTTTCTCACTTTTTGTATTTTCATTATGTTGATTGGAAAATATGTTTTCCTTCGGCTGTTTTGGTCACAATAATTTTAGCAATGAAACAAGATTTGTTACATTTACTTTTCCCGACGTTTCGACAGGGGTTGCTGTCTTCTTCAGGGTGAACTTTATTACATATAAAATAAAAATATAGTTAATCACAATGTTATGCAACAACAATATACAGTGAAAAGTAAAACTTACACTTTAAGAGTTATAAACGTAGTTTAAATTTTACATAGTAAACTTAAATAATTTATAAAATACAATTTATGAAAACAAAACAATGAGACTTCCGATGAAGAAGTTGAGTCAATAACTGAAGAGAGAGAGGTAGATTACGCATTATTTAATTTGAAACGAGGGAGCAGTATACCGCTGAAATATTCTGTGTGTCCTGTTTTCGATTCATGTTGTTCTTGTTATTTAGAATATGAAGTGTCTCTAAAGTGTACCGCTTGGAAGTGTGGGTTTCTCTTTGGAGAACTTGGACACCGTCAAAGTCGGGAGAGTGGCCACTTTCAATTACATGGCTGGCGAGTGCAGTTTTGGCTGGATTATTGGTGTTTATGTCGGACCTATGATTTGACATTCTTTGACGAAGAAATTGTTTTGTCGTCCCAATGTAACACAAGGGGCAAGGTTCACCAGTTTTGCCTTTACAATTGATCTTATAAATTACATCCGTACATTTGTCCTTACCAGGTTTTGCCTTCAATTTGGTGAAAAGATGTCCAAGTGTTTGGTTGGACTTAAAAGCTAAACGAACATTTTTAAGATTTTTGTTGACCATCTCTTTGAAGTTCTCGGTTAAACTTTGTACATAAACAACACTTTTGAAGAAACCATCCGTAGGAAATTCGCATTGTTGGCGGGGGGTTTTTTTTGTTGACCCTAAACAGATTCAACCCAAAAATACAGTTTACCGTCGAAAGGGAACAGAATAACACACTAGCGTTCCTAGATGTAAAAGTCTATAGAGAAGAAAATCATCTCTCCTTTGACTGGTATCAAAAAAATACAGCGTCAGGAAGACTCATCAACTTTCGTTCCAGTCAGGCCAAACATATTATTATGAACACGGCTTCCAACTTAATTAACAAAGTGTTTACGTTGAGTGATGTAAAATTCCACTCCGCTAATCAAAAAAGAGTTTTCAACATTTTGAATGATAACGGGTATCCTGTTGGAGCTATTCGGAGTTTGTTTTCAAAATACAACTACAAAACCCCCCGCCAACAATGCGAATTTCCTACGGATGGTTTCTTCAAAAGTGTTGTTTATGTACAAAGTTTAACCGAGAACTTCAAAGAGATGGTCAACAAAAATCTTAAAAATGTTCGTTTAGCTTTTAAGTCCAACCAAACACTTGGACATCTTTTCACCAAATTGAAGGCAAAACCTGGTAAGGACAAATGTACGGATGTAATTTATAAGATCAATTGTAAAGGCAAAACTGGTGAACCTTGCCCCTTGTGTTACATTGGGACGACAAAACAATTTCTTCGTCAAAGAATGTCAAATCATAGGTCCGACATAAACACCAATAATCCAGCCAAAACTGCACTCGCCAGCCATGTAATTGAAAGTGGCCACTCTCCCGACTTTGACGGTGTCCAAGTTCTCCAAAGAGAAACCCACACTTCCAAGCGGTACACTTTAGAGACACTTCATATTCTAAATAACAAGAACAACATGAATCGAAAACAGGACACACAGAATATTTCAGCGGTATACTGCTCCCTCGTTTCAAATTAAATAATGCGTAATCTACCTCTCTCTCTTCAGTTATTGACTCAACTTCTTCATCGGAAGTCTCATTGTTTTGTTTTCATAAATTGTATTTTATAAATTATTTAAGTTTACTATGTAAAATTTAAACTACGTTTATAACTCTTAAAGTGTAAGTTTTACTTTTCACTGTATATTGTTGTTGCATAACATTGTGATTAACTATATTTTTATTTTATATGTAATAAAGTTCACCCTGAAGAAGACAGCAACCCCTGTCGAAACGTCGGGAAAAGTAAATGTAACAAATCTTGTTTCATTGCTAAAATTATTGTGACCAAAACAGCCGAAGGAAAACATATTTTCCAATCAACATAATACAAATCAAATTGGTCAATAAAATCTACATCTTAATATTTTTGTATTTTCGTGATTTTCTGTTGAAACATAGGCACAGATATGGAAAACTATATAGATATTATGTATTATTATTATCTTAATTTATAACAATATTTTTCGTTTCTTAAAAATGCATAGTATTTTGTGTTCCAATATTGAAAATTGCTGGAAAAAGTCTCCAAGAAACGAATCTTTTGAACAAAAAAAAATATTTATTTAGTAACAAAACAATAATGAAGAAATGCTTTTTGTTTGGTTTTTTTTCCTTAACCTAGTTTTTTACTATAAAAATATAAAATTTCTAGGGAATATTTTTTTCATATATCAGGATTTTTATATGGAAAATTTTGTTGAAAAATGAACGGGGTTTAACTAAGTTCTTTATTTAAGTGGGTTTTTTAGTAAAGCAGGTTTCGCTGAAGTGGGTTTCACCTTATTTATATGAATATATAGCTTTTTTAAACGCAAGTATTTTCATAAGAAATTAAATTTATACCGTAGGAAGATATTTATGTAAATATCTAGTATGAAAATATTTTTCAATAAATATATTAATATTGCAGTTTGTGCAGCAAAGGCCAGAAAACGAAAAAAAGGTTAAAATTCACAAAATCTTCAGCCGCAATCTAATGTTTAAATTAAAAGACATTAACGTAAATGCCAAGTTTTCTTTAACGAAAATATTTTTCGAAAAATATAAGTTTTTTATTTACTATTTGAAAAAAGTGTAAATGGCACAAAATCCTCAACATCAATCTAATATTTGATTAATAAGATACTTATGTAAATGTATAGTTTTTTTTAACGAAAATATTTATCATAAGAAATTACCTTCTTTTATTGCACTATGTGCAGGAACCGCCAAAAAGAACAGAAAAAGTGTAAATCGGCACAAACCTCAGCAGCAATCTAATATTTGATTAAAAAGATATTTATGTAAATATATAGTTTTTTTAAATGAAAATATTTATCATACGAAATTACCTTTTTTTATTGCAATATGTGCAGGAACCGCCAAAAAAACAGAAAAAGTGTAAACGGCACAAATCCTCAGCAGCAATCTAATATTTGATCAAAAAGATATTTATGTAAATATATAGTTTTTTTAAATGAAAATATTTAACATACGAAATTACCTTTTTTTATTGCACTATGTGCAGGAACTGCCAAAAAAACAGAAAAAGTGTAAACGGCACAAATCCTCAGCAGCAATCTAATATTTGATCAAAAAGATATTTATGTAAATATATAGTTTTTTTAAATGAAAATATTTATTATACGAAATTACCTTTTTTTATTGCACTATGTGCAGGAACCGCCAAAAAAACAGAAAAAGTGTAAACGGCACAAATCCTCAGCAGCAATCTAATATTTGATCAAAAAGATATTTATGTAAATATATAGTTTTTTAAATGAAAATATTTATCATACGAAATTACCTTTTTTAATTGCACTATGTGCAGGAACCGCCAAAAAGAACAGAAAAAGTGTAAAACGGCACAAATCCTCAGCAGCAATCTAATATTTGATCAAAACGATATTTATGTAAATATATAGTTTTTTTAAATGAAAATATTTATCATATGAAATTACCTTTTTTTATTGCACTATGTGCAGGAACCGCCAAAAAAACAGAAAAAGTGTAAACGGCACAAATCCTCAGCAGCAATCTAATATTTGATCAAAAAGATATTTATGTAAATATATAGTTTTTTTAAATGAAAATATTTATCATACGAAATTACCTTTTTTTATTGCACTATGTGCAGGAACCGCCAAAAAAACAGAAAAAGTGTAAACGGCACAAATCCTCAGCAGCAATCTAATATTTGATCAAAAAGATATTTATGTAAATATATAGTTTTTTAAATGAAAATATTTATCATACGAAATTACCTTTTTTAATTGCACTATGTGCAGGAACCGCCAAAAAGAACAGAAAAAGTGTAAAACGGCACAAATCCTCAGCAGCAATCTAATATTTGATCAAAAAGATATTTATGTAAATATATAGTTTTTTTAAATGAAAATATTTATCATACGAAATTACATTTTTTTATTGCACTATGTGCAGGAACCGCCAAAAAGAACAGAAAAAGTGTAAAACGGCAAAAGATATTTATGTAAATATATAGTCTTTTTAAACGAAAATGATTATCATAAGAAATTACCGTTTTTAATTGCACTATGTGCTGGAACCGCCAAAAAAGTGTTAAACGGCACAAATCCCCAGCACCAATCTAATATTTAATTGAAAAGATATTTATGTAAATATATAGTCTTTTTAAACGAAAATGATTATCATAAGAAATTACCGTTTTTAATTGCACTATGTGCTGGAACCGCCAAAAAAAAACCCAAAAAGTATTAAACGGCACAAATCCCCAGCAGCTATCTAATATTTTTCGAAAAATATATCTATTAATATTTTAAATATTAAAAACGAAAAAAGTTTTAAACGGTACAAAATCTTCAGCCGCAATGTAATATTTAAATTAAAAGAAATTTACGTAAATGTTAAGTTTTCTTAAACGAACATATTTTTCGAAAAATATAAGTTTTCTTTATTGAAAAAGTTTTAAACGACAAAAATCCTCAGCAGCAATCTAATATTTAATTGAAAAGATATTTATGTAAATATATAGTTTTTTTAAATGAAAATATTTATCATACGAAATTACCTTTTTTTATTGCACTATGTGCAGGAACCGTCAAAAAAACAGAAAAAGTGTAAAACGGCACAAAATCTTCAGCAGCAAATTAATATTTAATTTGAAAGATATTTACATTAATACCTAGTTTTTTTTTAAACGAACGTATATTTTTTTCATTTTCACATTCATAATGAAAATGAAAATGAAAACTACATAAAATTTTTTCGAGATTTTTATTATAATTAAAAATGGTTTTCAGAACCATTTTGATGAATGTGATCAACACTCGAAACCGTTAAATTATCCAAATTAAGGAAGTGGTTTAGAAATAAGAGCATGGTAATTTTCGTCGATTTCATATTTAAATGCATCTTGTCTTATGTACCAATTTCATTAGATTATTAAAATTGGTAGAAATTGAAGAAGATTTCAATTTTCAAGTCGAAATATTTTATATAGATTTTTTGTACCTGAAACTATGCGACAAAAGGCTAAGGCATAGGTTGGGTAGAGATAAGAAAAAAAATATATATGGAAAGGGTGGCCTATTTCCTCCTGTTTAGAAGGAAAGAGCAATTTTACAATGTTATGCTATACCCTTTTACAATGTTATGCTTTTAATAAGACAGAAATTCAGTCATTTAGTTATTTTTAAGAATAATTTTTGAAAAATTAATTAATTTGAAAAATAAATTAACTAAAAAATTTGAAAAAAAAATTAAAAAATAATGTTCAATCAAATTTTACGTTTTTAACTAGTATTTTTTTTTTAATATTTAATGTCCATATCAATTTTTAGTCAAACACTAAGATGCTTCAATGTCTTAGTTTTTGAAAATTGCAAATCAATTTAACTAAAAGAAAAGAATAAGAATAGACCTGGCTTTGAAACACGGTTAAGCTTAACATTGTAAGTGTTTCTTTTGTTTTTTTTTTCCAATTTCAAGTCTTTTTTCAGAAAATTGCCCTTCCAACCTATATCTCTAGTCAACCTATATGCCCTAGCCGTTTGTGTAAATCACCCTTTATATTGTTATCCATGAAAAATCCCAGAATTAATAAAGAAAAAGTTGGATTTACTTACTTAGAAAATGTATATAAAGCTCTTCTCACTCCGGCGGGGTAAATACCTCGTAGACGCAGCCTACACTATAGCAATCTGTATCTTCCAACTCCCTATCGCCTCCCACATCCACATAAAATTCTAGTTCTTTTAAACGTTAGTATTTTTTTTATAATAAATTATAATAAAGTGACCGGTTTGTCCTTTTCTTTTTCGTAAATCAAATCAATGGACTTGATTAAAGAAATGGAAAAAATTATTTTTTGAGTTCCATGTAATAATAGGTTTGAATTTTCATATTTCTATCATATTCAACAATTTTTGCATTGTTTTTTAATGATTTTTGAAATTTTTTTCAGAAAATTTCTCTTTCAGCCTTAACTAGAAATACACGACCCCTTCTATAGGATTTTTTCTTGTCTCTAACCATTATAATCTTATTTAAAACACCCTTTATATTGAAATCTATGAAAAATTCCACAATAAAAAAGATAAATTCGCATTTACCTACTTAATTAGAAACCAGAGCAATCTGTATCTTCAACTCCCTATAGCCTCGCACATGAACATACAATTCTAGTTCTTTTAAACGTTAGTGTTTTTTTTATATGAAATTACCTTTTTATTCCACTGAAGTAATCAATTAACGCCAATTAAATTGCACTACTTGCTCATACCCACGCCAATAAAACTACGAAGTAGCTGCAGCACAAAATGAAGCCTTAATAGATAACCTTTTCTATACGATTTTTTCTTGTTTCTAATCAACCGAATCTTATGTAAAACTCCCCTTATATTGAAATCCATAAAAAATCCCACAATTAAAATAGATAAATTTGCATTTACTTACTTAGAAAATGTTTAAAAATCTCTTCCCACCTGCACCACAGCAATTTGTATTTTTCCAACTTCTTTTCGCCTCCCACATCCACGTGCTCAAACCCAAGCTAATAAACCTACGAAATAGCTACCGCGCAAAATGGAAATGAAGCGAACAATATAAATGAAACTAAAAAACTAAGCTAACAACTGGCTGCCAACTTCATGGTTTTTGTCTCCTCTAGCACAAAATGATCGGTTTGTCCTTTTCTTTTTCGTAAATCAAATCAATGGACTTGATTAAAGAAATGGAAAAAAAAATTTTGAGTTCAATGTTATCATAGGTTTGAATTTTCATATTTCATTTCATATTCAACAATTTTTCCATTGTTTTTTAATAATTTTTCAGTTTTTTTCTCAGAAAATTGCTCTTGCAGCCTTAAATAGAAATAGACGACCCCTCCTATACGATTTTTTCTTGTCTCTAATCAATCTTATCTGATGTAAAACACCCTTTATATTGAAATCCATGAAAAAATATAAATTCGCACTTATTTAATTAGAACATTTTAATAAAGCCGCCTACGTCATAGCAATCTGTATCTTCCAACGCCCTATAGCCTCGCACATGCACATACAATTCTAGTTCTTTTAAATGTTAGTTTTTTTTTTATAAGAAATTCTTTTTATTCCACTAACATTGCACTACGTGCTCAAAAATAAATTCTTTTTATTCCACTGATTATCAATTAACACCAACAAAATTGGGCTTCGTGCTCAAACCCACGCCAATAAAACTACGAAGTAGGTACCGCACAAAATGAAGCCTTAAGGGCAAATAGATGACCCCTTCTATACGATTTTTTCTCTAATCAATCTAATCTTATGTAAAACCCCCTTTATATTTATATTTATAAAAAATTCCACAATTAAAAAAGATAAATTTGCATTTACTTACTTAGAAAATGTTTAAAAATTTCTTCCCACCTGCACCACAGCAATGTGCTTTTTTCCAAATCCTTTTTTTTCGCCTCCACATCCACATAAAATTACGCAGCAATCTAATAATAAAAGAAATATTAATATGTTTAATTATTTGTAAATATTTGTTTCTAAGAAATTACCTTTTTTATTCCACTGAAATTATCCACCAACGCCAATAAAATTTTACAAAGTACCGATACCGCGAAACGAGAACTCAACGAGACGACGACGACATTATTAATGAAACTGAACTAAAATCTAACCGGCGTCACCATTGCGTCATCTTTTTCGTCTGCTCAAGCACAAAAGTAATCGTTCCGTCCTTTTCTTTTTCGTGAATCAAATCAGTGATACCAACTTTTATTTTAAGGCACGCTCAGACTTGATTAAAGAAATGGAAAAAAGTATATTTCGAGTTCAATGTAATACTGAATAGGTTTTGGTTTGGGAACTTGAAATTTCTTACAAATTTTCACAATTCGGTGGCATAGAACACAGTTTGTGAAATTTTGTGTAGTTTTCAATGCTTTTATTTACTTATAGGCAAGTTATACTTTTTTTGAAGTCAGTATTTTTTATTAATGTATTAAAATTTTTTGCAGAATAGAATAGAATAAAGAAAAACAAAAAGAACTCTTTGAACAGAGAACGATCACTTTTTATAGCCCTTTCACACTACCCCATCGACTTTTAACACAATATGTCAATAAAAAGTGGGATAGAAATACTTACGACTGCCAAATTTGTGTGAAGAAAATGATTTTCATATTTTGCTTCCACACTTGCATCCAAACAAATCAATTCACCGTAACCTCAAATGGTTTTGGAATCAATCCTAAAAATGTCATGTATTAACACAATGTCAAATTGATGCGATGCGCTGTCAAATCGTGTGGGTTGAATTTCCATATTTTGATTCCACACTATGACGCTGATTACACGACTCGTTTTTTCAGTTGTTTTTTCATTCGTCTTTTTGACAGCTCTGGTTAGGGGTGCAGAAATGTAGGGGGAATGAAGTAACGGAACCATACATTTCTACAAGCTGTCAAAAAGACGAAAGACGAAAAGACGAAAAAAAAACTCGTGTAATCAGCGTCCATGAGACACGATTTAGACACTGATTACACGACTCGTTTTTTCGGTTGTTTTTCCTTTGGTCTTTTTGACAGCTCTGGTGAGGGGTGTAGAAATGTAGGTGGAATGAAGCAACGAATCCATACATTTCTACAAGCTATGAAAAACACGAAAGACGAAACGACCGAAAAAAAGACTCGTGTAATCAGTAAGACGCTGACGCAGACCTTTTTGACTTGTGTAGTTCATGAACGAACTAGTTCAAAAAGCAGCTCTTGCAAGTGAACTAGTTCACCATCTCATAGACCCTGTTTAGACTGTGACTTTTCAGTAAGCCAGAAATCCAGAAACTGGTCGTCATGGCGTAGTGAGCAGTCTCAGTCTAAACAGGGTCATAGTTCAGTAGTTCAATTCATTTACGAACTAAAGAGCACTGCAACAACATATTGCCCTAAAAAAGCGAAAAAAAATTCGAAATTTTTCGCATTTCTTAGAGGTTTTTTAATCCATCGTCATCGTAGCCATCCTTCAATGAAATTTGACAGTTGATAGCTTGACAGATAGGTGAAAACCTATATTTTGAGGTATAGAGAATATTTCGTTCCAAATGTCAACGGATTGCCCTAGAAAAGCATTTTTCCGGAGCAGAAAAAAAATCGAAATTTTTCGCATTTCTTAGAGGTTTTTTAATCCATCGTCATCGTAGCCATCCTTCAATGAAATTTGACAGTTGATAGCTTGACAGATAGGTGAAAACCTATATTTTGAGGTATAGAGAATATTTCGTTCCAAATGTCAACGGATTGCCCTAGAAAAGCATTTTTCCGGAGCAGAAAAAAAATCGAAATTTTTCGCATTTTTTAGAGGTTTTTTAATCCATCGTCATCGTAGCCATCCTTCAATGAAATTTGACAGTTGATAGCTTGACAGATAGGTGAAACCTATATTTTGAGACATAGAGAATATTTTGTTCCCAATTTCAACGGATTGGGCTATAAGAACATATTTCCGGAGCAGAAAAAAAATTCTAAATTGTTTGTATCTTTCCATCTATCGCCATCGTAGCCATCCTACGATGGAATTTGACAGTTAGGGGACAAATTATATTTTGAAGCATAGAGAACATTTCATTCCAAATCAAGCAAGGGAAACAACTTTTATATTACCTTTGCACAAATCAAAAATTTAATTTTTTAAGATGTATTTGAATTGAACTGGTGAACTAAATAAACTAGAAGAGCGGGTTCAGTAAATACTTTTGAACTAAACTGTGCGCTCTTTGAATTGAACTGAAGCGCAAAAGCGTAGTTAATACTCAGTGGGATAGTGTGGAAGGCCTTTAAGTGGGGTCAATCCACTGCAGCACTCTCTACTTGTATTTTCAAAGTTTTATGTTATTACTACGTACCTAATTTATCTGAACTTTGAAATTTTTCACATATTTTTTGAAGAGCCAATGGAACACTCCAATGATATTCGTTCAATCTTTAAAGAAATCTACTGGTTTAAACATACCTTAATTATGAAATTTATTGGCAGCACTGATTGAACTAAATACACTAAAATCTTTGCCTCGTTGATGTTTTCTCTTTTGCACGCCCGAATTTCGAGATTGTGTGGGTAAAAGAAAAGCCACCATCAACAGAGACAATGATTTTGGCGCCTTTAGTTTGGACTTTGGACTTTAATTGAAAATAATGTCGTTTTCGGTTGGATTTTGAGAGTATTCCGTTCCTGTCGAAAAATACGCAATTTTTTCACTCCTACTCCAAATCTTCTATTTTCGAATGAATAGAAAACTCCCAAAATCCAACCGAAAACAAAATACATTTAAGGCGCAAAAATTATTTCCTTATCGCATTATCATTGTAGTATTGTCTTCTCATTCGCACGCTCTCAAAATGCATTACATTTTTAAGTGCAAGCGAAAGAAAACAAAACACAATGCCAACATTTACACCCAGCTTGCATCCAGTGCTTCAATAAGGTTCCCCCACACCAACGCGAATTTTCGTTGGCGACGATGAAAACAATAATAATAACAACGTGTTGTTTTCATTGACAACCGCGTGTTGTTGTTGTTGTTTTCGTCGTCACCACCGAAAATTCGCGTTGGTGTGGGGGAACCTGTCAAAATTTGTTTGGGAAATCTTTTCCAACTATTCGTAAACTTTTCGGCAAGAATTTGTGTCTTAAATGAATATGGTAGATAAACGTAGAAAATGTTTTTTAATGGTGTTATGACAATTGGCCAGTTTATATTTTAGAGATCTCCGCTTCCTCACAAATATAAATACTTACTTTAGCTGTCAAAAAGTGAGACTGAAATTTGTTGTATTCGTCGCTCGATTTTTTAAATTCCTTTGAACACAATTCAATTTGTTTATATAATATATTTCATTCTCTTGCTCTGTCAAAGAGACGGAGGAAAATTACTGAGCGCTCTCAAATATAAACTGGCCAAATGACTGAATCATTTACGTAAAATATTTAAAAGGCCATTAATGAAACGTGTGTTGGAAACTTTACGATTTTAAAGCGTGGTACACATTATCGACCACGTATGACAGTTTTGCTGACAACTGATAGTGTGTGCACTCTGTTTGATGGTTTGTCAGGCAAAATCAAAAAAAAATATTTGGCATTGAATGACAGTCAGCGTACTGAGAATGTGTTTAAAAAAACAAAAGTTGGATAGAATTATTCACGACTGCCAATTTTGAATGAAGAAATGATTTTCAGATTTTGATGCCAAACAAATCAATTTCACCATAACCTGAAATCTACAAATGGTGAGGAAAGTGTGATGGTTTTAGAATCAATTAAAATAATTTCGTATGTAAACACATATGTCAAATTGTATGGGATGAAATTTCATATTTTCTTTATATTAAGGCACATGATTTTCTTCCCACTTTTTCACAATCGTTAATACTCTGTGGGATAGTGTGGGAAGGCTTTAAATGTGTACGCGAAACCTTTGGCGCAAAACTGATTTCAGACAAAACTGTCCATCACGTTCGATAATGTGAACCACGCTTTGAGACGTTGAGTTGCTATTATGATACGTTTTATTTATTTTGCTTCAAATTCAATAGAAAATACATTCTATATTCAAGCTTATTGTTTTTGCTTTTAATAATATTGAACTGTTTTGTAATACTATATAGATTAGAGAAAAAAACACGCCTAATGTTATTCACTTTATATTGGTCTTTGGAATTTTTTTTTTCACATGAGCTCAATACTCAATGAAATATATTTCATTGAATCTAGAACAACTAAAATTTGTTTGCTCAAGCAACTTAAAGTTGACTAGTGGGTGTAAGGACTTATCCTTGAAAAATATCTACAAGTTAAAACATACCTTAAATATGAGATTGGTAGCACTGATTGCTTAATAAAAACAGGAAGGCGCTAATCGTTGCTTCGATGATGTTTTCTCTTTTGCACGCACCCACCCAATGATATAATTGACAAGTTTCTTCATCTTTTATTCTTTTCTTGTGATTTAGGGAAGTTTTTCTTCAAAAACCGTCTTGCAAAACTAAAAAAACTTAAAAACTAATCAGAACAAAAATATAAATGTTAAAAAGTAAACCAAGTTCTTCTATATAAAAATTTGTATGTAACAAATCAGCCGTGAAAAGTAGTTAGCTAAATTTTGTCCATTAAAAAATAAATTTTTCTGATCATTTGGAATTGTTTTAATTATAGCTACTCTACTTTAAATATTGATAAAATAAGAACTTGGCGTACTTTTAGATCTCACTACTTTGCACAGCTGATTTGTTACATACAGGTTTTTATATAGAAGAACTTGGATTACTTTTCAACATTTATGTTTTTGTTCTGATTAGTTTTTCATCAAAAAACCATCTATTTTAATTGTAGGTACAAATGATGTGACTCTCCTTGCAATTAATGGCCTGGCTTGGACTGGAATATTAAAGCCCAAGGTTTTCACCGGAAACGATTTTCTGCAATTGTAGCTACAAATGTTGGAAACTCTCCTTGCAATTAAGTTTTTGCAGTTTTTCATAGAAAACCATCTTCTAATTTTCAAAACTCTCCTTGCAATTAATGGAGTGGCAAGTTTACAATTATTGTTCTTGCTATGCAGTTATGCCTACTTGCCACTCCATTAATTGCAAGGAGAGTTTTGAAAATTAGAAGATGGTTTTCTATGAAAAACTGCCGTAAATCTCAAGATTGCCACTCCATTAATTGCAAGGAGAGTTTTGAAAATTAGAAGATGGTTTTCTATGAAAAACTGCCGTAAATCTCAAGATTAAAAACTTATTATAGTTTTCAGTAAAAAAACCATCTTCTGTAATTGTAGGTACAAATGTTGGAAACTCTCCTTGCAATTAATGGAGTGGCAAGTTTACAATTATTGTTCTTGCTATGCAGTTATGCCTTTCCAAATTTTCTTATCGAACGTTTGGTGTCGAGTTGAGGATACTGGATGAACTTATGTGTTACTATTCCACCAATTGCAAGGAGAGTCAGAATTGCATGACTGCAAAGCAAGAACGATAATTGTAAACTTGCCACTCCATTAATTGCAAGGAGAGTTTTGAAAATTAGAAGATGGTTTTCGATGAAAAACTGCAGTAAATCACAAGATGAAAAAACTTATTAGTTTTCCTTAAAAAAGACCATCTGCTTTTAATTGTAGGTACAAATGTTGGATATCTTCTTTTCTTGCTATGCATATTTTAGCATAAAAGTATTTGAAAGTTGTTTACGGCCATATTATTGACTTTCTTCAGAGCTAGTTTTACTGAAAAACTAGTGCTATAGAGGTTTTGAGTTTTATTCGAAAACAATTATTGATTTGATTTAGATGTCAAAATATGTACATATGAATATTTTGATTTAGATGTCCAAGTTATTAGAATTTATGAAAATCCCCTATATAGAAATAGTTTTTCAGTAAAAATAGCTTTGAAGAAAGTCAATATAGCCGTTAAGATATTTAAAGAGCAAGTTATATTGTTTTTAAAACAAATCTGAAAATGTAAGATAGTTCTGTTTTACAAATATATTTAAAATTACATAGCTTCCATTGTTATATGGGTTCGAATGCCGAAAATTTTTTGTTCGCCTGGAATTTTAAAAGCTATTGTAAGTTTTGACTGAAAGAAATTTACATTTTTCCTCCAATTGTTCTTTCGTTTGCCTACTAAAACTAAGTGAAAATTTAAGCTGTTAATGGTATTACAATTCGCCCCGAATTACTCCTCGCAATATAAAAGGATTTTTCGTAACATGAAATATTTTTCGGGTGAAACTCACAATAGGCGAAAAAATTTCCAGGTGAAATGTTTTTTCGGGCGAAACTCGCACTAAGGCCAATTGTTTTAATAATACAACTGGTGATGATAAAATGCAGTAATAAATCTTTGTAAATTACGATTTCCGAGTGCGTCGCAAATTAAAAAAATTAGTTGTAGATTTGATCTTGTTGTTCTATATTTTGGTTGGGATGAATCACAAAATATTTTTTTTTGTAAATTACAACTTGGAAATGTCATTTCCCGAGTTAAAACAGCAGTTTTAGATTTGATCTTGCTTTGTTTTAAATCACCACATCTTTTTTTTTGTAAATTGCAACTTGAAAGTGTAAACTTGCGAATTACAAACTATAGTTATAGATTTTAGCTTTCTGTTGTGATGAATCACCAACAGGTTTTTGTAAAATACAAATTGAAAATGTAATCAAAGAATTTAAACTTTAGTTATAGATTCTATATTTTGGTTGGGATGAATCACAAAATATTTTCTTTTGTAAATTACAACATGAAAATGTCATTCCCCGAATTAAAACAGCAGTTTTAGATTTGATCTTGCTTTGTTTTAAATCACCACATCTTTTTTTTTGTAAATTGCAACTTGAAAGTGTAAACTTGCGAATTACAAACTATAGTTATAGATTTTAGCTTTCTGTCGTGATGAATCACCAACAGGTTTTTGTAAAATACAAATTGAAAATGTAATCAAAGAATTTAAACTTTAGTTATAGATTCTATATTTTGGTTGGGATGAATCACAAAATATTTTCTTTTGTAAATTACAACATGAAAATGTCATTCCCCGAATTAAAACAGCAGTTTTAGATTTGATCTTGCTTTGTTTTAAATCACCACATCTTTTTTTTTGTAAATTGCAACTTGAAAGTGTAAACTTGCGAATTACAAACTATAGTTATAGATTTTAGCTTTCTGTTGTGATGAATCACCAACAGGTTTTTGTAAAATACAAATTGAAAATGTAATCAAAGAATTTAAACTTTAGTTATAGATTCTATATTTTGGTTGGGATGAATCACAAAATATTTTCTTTTGTAAATTACAACATGAAAATGTCATTCCCCGAATTAAAACAACAGTTTTAGATTTTATCTTTCTGTTGTTTTGAATCATCATATCTTTTTTTGTAAATTGCAAATTGAAAGTATCAACTTACGAATTACAAATTATAGTTATAAATTTCATCTTTCTGTTATGATGATTCACCACTTTTTTGTTTGTAAATTAGAAACATAAAGTGTTAACTACTGAACTTCGCCCTTTAGTTATAGATTTGATCACTCTATTGTGATAAATTTGCAAATATTTTTCGTAAATTACAAACTGAAAGTGTAACCAAGAAAAATGTCAACGAAATCTAAAGTATAAGTCGTAGATTTGATTCAAAATGTTTGTAATTTACTAATTTTTCTCAAATTGTAAAATACAAATTCTTTTACTGATTTACAAAATCACAAATTTTGTAAATTATCGTGACTTGAGTGCTAATTCAAGACTTTAACTTATAAATTTAAGAAAAATGAGCGTTAATTCTAAAAAAAAGCGCATTTTGTAAATTTAAAACGAGAAATTTGTAATCGGTAGTTTCGAATTCTCTCCGTGTACCTACCTACTATTACCTACTTATTCCCATCAAAATGGTCAACACGAAGAATATTGATTTATATATAAATCATTTTAAGTTCAAGTTCATTTCTATTCTTGACCAAAAGAAAAGATACCGTTATTGAGTGAGTCATCCTAAGAAATTCAAATTATTTTTGTTGTTGAAAAATGATTTCACACATGAAACTTTCCATTGTTTAAGTTTTAGGCAAAAGTGTAATTACATATATTCAGACATCGCGTCTTATAGATAGTGATGACTGATGATAGGTATATTTATTCATTTATTTTGAGAAAAAAATTAAATTTCAATGAAAGAATTTGGAGAACATGAAATATTAAATCGTTCTGTAGGTAGTTGTTTAAGGTGATGTCATCTTCAAATTGTTGTATTTTTATTTTTCTTAGAGTAACTTGTTCTGCCTACGATGTTGTTTTTTGTTTTGTTTTTGTTGTTAAATGTGTAGATAAAGTACATTACCTACGTATACCTACGTATGTATACCTACTTACTACTCTTCTACGTACACGGTACACTTATTTTATGTACCTACATAATATAATGGCATACCTATATGAACTTCTGTTTAACAGCTATATGTAAGTCGGTCAGGGCAAAGGTGCTATAATTTATTGCTCAAAAATAAAAAAAAAACAAAAAATATAACTTTCGTGACGAATATAAAATGTAACAACAAATTGCGAATTGAAATTCTTTTTAGACAGTGAAATTTTTGAAATAGGTAGAATGGCCCAAATTGATTTGCATTTTTATTTTGGGAAAATAACAAAATATAAGTAGAGCTTATAAATTAAATTCCATTTAATGAAAGGTGGGATAAATGTGATGTAATATATTAATTCATGCTACATTCAATATTACGTGGAAGCTTAGTCATTCATTTTAATGTATATACTAAATAAAATAATAAGATTTATTTTCACACAATAATCACTTCCTGCCACCTGGGTTAGTTTATATAGAAATAAATTAGATATGAAATTATGTATAATAAGTCAGGTGTGTATTTAAATTCTGACACATTGAAACTATTTTTATATAATATTTTGAACAGATCCACAAGCCCCTCATACATACCAAAAAGTTAACCAGCAAAAAAAATAAATATTTTTTTTAGTTGGGATATTTTAAAAAGATGCAAATAAATCAAACGTTCGTCGTTTAAGATTGATAGTAATTGATGACAGGTGGCGCTCCAAACCGGCTTTTACTTTTTCCATTTACAAAGGTCAAAAACATTGAAACCTGCTACCAAAAATTAATTTTTTGATAAGATTGTAAATTTTGAGAGTATCCAAATTAAATACAACAAAATATGATTTTTTTTCATGAATATAAGTATAGGTTCTTATTTTTATAAAAAATTGATTAAATATAGCGTTTTTAGGTAGAGGTATCTCAGTTTCGAAAAAAAAAAATGGACCTAGAGAGTTTTCATGAAAGGACGGTGTAATGATTTTTTGTTTAAACAGAAAAATTGGTTAAAATATTAATAAATATGTATGTACGTAATCAGAAATTATCTGGAAAAAATCTGAAATTATTTTGACACTAATGCTATGCACGCCATCCGACTTCTTAGGTAAATTTTAATTTATGAGAAAAAAATTTTAAAAGTCGTTGGAGCGGTTTTTTTAAGAAATTAACACATTTTTAAGAAAAAATAGTTGGTACGCCATTTTTCAGTGTTTATTAATGAAGATTTTAAAAATAAATTTTGAATAAAAATCATCTACCCATTTTCGAAATATCGAATTTTCAAAAAATAATTTTGAAATTTTTTTTAAATCCAAAATTTGTTGTTTTTAAAATTTTGATATGCATATTGTTCAAACTTATTACGAGCTCTTATGTAAAAAAACTTCATTATAATGGGATTATGAGATACCTCCTCGAAAACCAAAAAAATGGTTCTAATTATAAGAAATACCGTTACTAAACGGTAGATATGTTAAATAATATGGTAAATCAAACTGATCTTATCTCACGTAAAAATTTTAATCAAAATCGTAGCAGACGTTTTCGAGAAAAATGAGATTTTCGTTACCGGTTTTTAAACATTTGTATGGGAGGTACCATTATTTTTAGTTATTAGAATAATTTTTATTTAAAATCTGCTAGATAATAATGGATAATATTAAATAGCCGCTGGGTGTTTAGTTTGATAAAAATCGATTAAGTCGTTTTCGAATTACATACATATTTTCCCAACAAAAATTTTTTATTTTGGACAAATTTACACAAAAAAATTGATCAAAATCAGTTGAAAAAAATGGTTTTACCATTGGTTTTACCATGGAGGTACCTACCATTTATATACCATTTTTCGGAAAAATTTTTTTTATTAATAGTAGGTAGCCTTTGTAAAAAAAATATTAATTTTTTTAGTTGTGGGCATGTTTTTGAGAAAAATAAAAATTTGTACGGCAGCTACCTACTTTTTTTTTGGTCCTAAAAAAATGAAAAAACGGGTCGGGCAGTGCCTTAAACACGCTATCTACCAACTTTAAAGAAAATCAACCCACCGAAAGGACAGACAGACATATAGAACTACGAGACCCACTTTTTTCGACTCCGCTAGCATCGTAATGTCAACTTTGATCAAAATCTCGAGTTCGTTTTACGAAGCGCGGTTGCAATACCTATGTTATTTTTTATAATAATCTTGAATAAAGATAAAGAATTTTACTCAAAAGGTAAAGTGGCGTCGCTTAGTCGACTTCTTTTTAAAATTTTCAAAAAAAAGGAAAAATTATCTATATTTTCCGTGTAATCGGCCTGTTTCCATGTCACCTGGAAGACTTTTTACTTTTGTTTTCAAGATGCAAATAGGTACTATTTCAAACGTTATTTGCGTAAAAATACAATTGCAAGATAAACATAAACATAAACTGGAAAGCCAACTGTTTTAAAAAAAAAAGAAGATTTATATGCAGAAGCCTTTTTTTTTTTAAAACAGTTTGCTAAAGTCATGTTCGATAATATCAGATGCATTTTAATGCTAATTTATATTTATAGCTATGCAATACAAGTACCAATAAACGCTTTAGTCATTTTTATGTACATTCTTTATTTCTGTATATGTTCGCAAAAGTATTCTTGTTTCCTTGTGTCTTGACTATCGACAGCTTCGTAAGCGACGAATCCGAATCGAAGAAACTTGATCAAACTAATTTTGTTGTAGTAGGAAAAATGACGATCATTTGACGATCAAATTGAAGTTGACATTTTAAAAAACGACATTTGACAATTATGAAAAATCCTCGAAATTTCAAGGAGCTGTGTAAACCTACTTAAATCTCGGTTTTTTAGGGGATGTAAATGTAAATGTAATATGGTAACTTTTTTTATACTTAAAAAAAGATTTATTTGTTGAAAAAAAAAATATAAAATCGATACACTTTATTTTTAAATTTTAATACATTGTTGCGATTTTTCATCCCATTTACGAATTCATAATTGTACCTATGTACTGATAATATTTTAAATCAGTTTTAAATAATAACAGCTTCAAGTGTTTTTATTTTCTATTTATATACATGTTTATATTATTATCCAATCAAATTTGTTTATTTTTTTGTTTATTCTAAAATTATTGATATTTATTAAAAAATAAACAACGCAATTCCACATCAACAAAAATAAAAATAAATTAATGATTCACAAACTCGCCATATAGAAAATCTAGATCTACCAATACCTATTTGAGTTAGACCCCCAGCATTAATTCATCTTCAGGGCTCAAGGAACAAACCTTAAATTCGAAAAAAAAAAAATAATGACCTCCATGTTAGATCCACAGATATGCAAGATATATGAGCTACTTATAAATAAGTAGGAACCTCTATACAACATTAAGCACTTAATTCTTTGTCAACGCAAGCCCACTCTTAAATATTCTGATGGCCCTCAAACAAAAAAAAAATAATATATTTATATAGCTCGTTAGCCGATGGTTCATCGTATCATATAATTAAAAGTAATTAGAACTAAGTAGGTACTATGATGGGATCCTATCTCAAATTAGTTTTCAAAATTATGACTAATTTTGTCAAGTATCTATTAATTTATTTTGTTCTATTACGACGCTCGCGGCTCGCCACGACTAAATCTGTGTATGTGCCATATAATACATTTTGTAAGTTCTGAGATCATAATGTGTATCAGCTTTAATGATGAATCATGTACCCAACCGCAAAAAGTGTAGGTGACAAGCTTTCAAGTAAATATTCATCATGAAGGATTACAAGTTCCCAAGATTGTCATACCTGAAATTCCTACGTTTAAATTTCAAATTACATTTATAAAATGACTTTTCAGTAATAAAAGTTTATGAAAAACACAGCGAGTTCAATTAATCGGCTCGGAACTGCTTCAAAAACATAGACTTACTTTTTATCACCAACAAAAATTCGTCTAACAAATCATCATAATATGAATTAATAAAAAGCTAGCGTGATTTGCTTGCATTCGGAATTGAAAAATTGCTTCGTTTTTGCATTGGATTGATGTTTTTTGTCATCAATATAATATAAGTTTAAAGTATATATTTTTTTCTTTCTATAAAATTTTGATAACCAAAATCGAAGTGATACTATTTTTCTTTATTTATTTTTCCGTTCTTCCAGAGGTCAACACTCCAGACAAATTGGAATATATTTTCTATCCAGCATCCAGTGGTTGCTTCACCTTCAGGGTTCGTGCTGCAGGCGATGCTCATTTGGCTCTTACAAGTGGACCACATGAATCAGATCCAATGTTTGAGATTTTCTTGGGTGGCTGGTCCAATAGCAAATCGGTAATTCGTAAGAACCGTACCAAACCTGATGTTGTTGAAGTGAACACACCCCAAATTCTGAGTGCTGGCGAATTCCGTGGTTTCTGGATCCGTTGGTACGAAAATGTGATCACTGTTGGGCGAGAGGGAGAAGCTGCTGCCTTCATGTCATGGCAAGATCCTGGTATGGCTCCAGTCCACTATGTTGGTATTTGCACAGGATGGGGTGCTACTGGAACTTGGTTGATCGATGAAGGTAAATATAATTTCCCGACTTTGAAACAATCGATGAATTTTGTGTTTTGTTTTGCAGATCAATGTTCAGCACAAGCCTCAGCTCCAGTTATGGGATTCTCGGCCCCTACTGGTTCCGGCCCTGGCTGCTGGGTGCCAGCTGCTGACGGTGCAGTTCCACCAGGTGCTATCGAAGGTGGTTTTGATGGCTCAGACCAATTGTACATCGCCCGTGCCGTTCACGAAGGAGCCCTCATTCCCGGAAAACTCCATCCATCACATGGTTGCACCTATGTTGCATGGGGAGGTGGTGAACATGGACACAAAGAATACGAAGTATTGTGTGCCTGTGGTGGACACTGGGAACGTGTAAGCGGAGGTAATATCCCATCCAATGCCCTTCCAGCTGGTGAAACTGAGACCGGTGAACCATTGTTTATTGGCCGTTGCAATCACAATGGATCAATGGTTGTCGGCAAGGTGCAGCCATCCCATGGTACATGTTACGTTCCTTATGGTGGAGAAGAAGTGGCTTTTACTGAATACGAGGTGTTCGTGAGCAACTAAGATACTAAAATATAAAATATAATAGAACATAGCACGCCGTAAATTATTAAAGTAACAAAAGAAAAAACAAAAACTATTTACAATTGGCACATGACTTTTCCAAAATTTAGAACATCCTAGTGGCTTCATCAAATCAATAATGCATCTCTAAGTAGTACCTTTATAAAATATGTATTTCGAACTCGATCACTGGAGAGCACAGCTTTCATAAATAATTTTGCAGCTTTGTTAATTGTTAAAGAATCTCAGAGTTTAAAATTACACTTAATTTTATATATTTTTCTGTTAAATAAAACCAAGATATGTTATAAAAGATTTTTTTAAAGAATTTTGTTTGTATTTAAATTTGTATAAATATTGTCTATGGAAGAGACAGTGACGAAAAAATACCAATTTATAACAGTTTTGTTTCTTAAGGTATGTACTTTTTCTCTTCGAAATTATTTAACTTTAATTCGCACCCCAAAAAAGTAAATCGAAAAGTGTATTACTAAAACCGAGCCTCGTAATGAGTGTGTAAAAATTTTAACATTGTCGGAAAGATCTATTAAAAAATTACTTTTTGGGTTTATTTTCGAAATTGGATCGAAATATCACTTTGGATAAAATATTTCGAGAACTAGATTTCGTAAATTTTTTTTTCAGTTTTAGTTTTAGATGTAAATATTTTGAGAACCACACCACGTAGAAGATTTTGGCTTAGAGGTGTGGATAGAGTTTTGAAATGTTTAGCAAAAAAAATTTCATTTTGGAGCAAACAGTAGATAGCAAGAGCCCATTTTTTTTCAAAAAGTTAAAAAAAAATTGATTTGAAAAAGTTTTTAGATTGGCGGAAAGGTTATTGAATTTCCAAATCAGAACTGAAAACCGCAACCATTTACTATTCTCGATTGCAGAAATATCGCCCTCCAAACTAATTTTTTGGAACAAATTTAATTGAATTGGGCAGAAATAAGGTAATATCGCTTTGGATGAAAATATTTCGAGAACCAGACCTCGTAAAATTTTGTGGTTTTCAATTTTATAAATGTCTTAAAAAAATAAATAATTTTCGAGTCTCAAATGCAGAAATATCGCCATCCATTTTCTTTTGGTTTAAGTCGGACTCGGAATATATACGTAATATCACTTTGCATGGAAATATTTCCATAACCCAACCTTGGTGTGAATCAGTGGAAGCAGCGTGATTTACCTATTCATAGAGGTTGAAAAGCTGGCGTGTCACAGGCAGAGTACAGACGAGTGTCAGATCTTAAAATATTGTCAGAACTGTCAATGGTCTGACAATAGCTAACAATAAGCTGACAATTGACATATTTCTTACAATGAAAAATTGTCCGTTCACATGGTTTTTAGATTTCTTCCCAAAGTCTGACAATTTGATTTTCAGCTCTTTTTTTATCTCTCTTTAACCAACTCACTGACATTTCGGACAAAGAAAAGATTGTCAGCAAAGATTTTTTTAATGAAAACATCCGATAATGACCAATGAGTCTGACAATGTTCTTACCGACTGACAATGATAAAAATTGTGTGTTCAGACGATTGTAAGATATCTGACAATTTGTTGTCAGATTGTCGTCTGACAATGACGTTTCTGACAATATTTTCCAACGAAATTGTGTGTTCAGACGACTGTAAGATATTTGGAACAGTTTTTTCACTGACAAATCTGACAATATTGTAAGATCTGACAATCGTCTGTACTTAGCTAGGGTTTGTTTCACAAAGTCTGATTAAAGTTCCAATTAAGCTACATGGAACTTATTCAACAATTAACAACCTCATTTACGTTTCACAATGTCTGAATACGCCTAATTGGCAATTAAAGTTCTTAGCATTTTACTGGCCAGATGAAGTGCCGATTAGCAAATTAAACTGCCAATTAAAACATTCAAATCTGTCACTGATCACACACACTTCGATTCAACACACTTCGATTCAACGTACTTATTTGTTATTATCCAGAGCATGGAATCAATCAGGGATGGAAAATTCGGTACAATTGTATCGAATTCGACACAATAGAGTTTGGTCAAGTACAAAAGTACAATTTGCCTTATTTCAGTACAATTTTATGAAACCTATTTTCTTTAAAATTTCTAAATCTTTAATTATGTCGAATTCCTTTCAAAAAAAGAATCGAATTTTTTCTGTCGTTGAAAGGATTGCGAAAAGAATCGATTTTTTTCTGTGTTTTTGTATGTGACACGTCTTGACAGCAGCAATTTTGAAGTAAAAAGTAAAAAAAATATTCAATTTGGAATTTATGTTTACAAACCAACTTACTAGTGTTGAAATTTTCACTAATCACTTAATAAACTTAATGAAACAAAATAATTAAAAGCAACAAAATCGAACTCAATAATTCCATCAACAAATTATCAAGGTAGGTATTTTGCGACGAGAATTTCCCGCAATAGCCGATAAATTGCAAGACTTTTTGGAGGACAAATGGAAATATTAATATTTTAATATTTTTACGAAATCGGTTGGTCTATTTGTCTGCATCGCGACGCGAGACTTCCTATGAAATGTAGTTCTCTTCTATTCTTTCATCTTTGCCCATGAACAGCAGAATCGCTCACGTTGATTGAATTTCGAGAAAATTATTTCACTATATTTTATTGCATTTTTGAATTTCAATTCACCGAGAACGGCTTTAAAATAAACTGATGAAAGTAATTATTTACCTTATTTGTTAAATGAAACTAAACTAATTATTGTCTGTGATTTATTTTTTATTATTAATTGAAAAACCCGAAAATTCCTTGCACAAGCCGTTCTTTCCGTTCCCCATTCGTATGATTTTGATATCAATGGAAATATTTTGTAAAATAACGTGCAAAATGCAAGAATTTTGACAGAAGAATTTTTAGACTGAAAAATAATTATATACATAATTTTCACTTCTGCCAAAGTGCTTGCATTTTATACGTTTTTCTATTACTTTTTTTTATTATAAAGTAGTTATTCCTTTATATTTGATGTTTTTTGTTTATTTATGTACATATGAACATTGTACATATGTATATTTATGAATTGTTTTTGTTTATGTTTTAAAGAATAAAATATTTTCGTTACATATAAAATATTTTTTCATTCGACAAAAAAAAATTTCAGTACCTACAATTTTAAAGAAGTTTTCAGTACATTCAAAAAATGTCATTTTCCATCCCTGGAATCAATCCTCTCGACACTTTTAAGACGTACAATAAGACGACCGACTCTACAAAATTAACTTTTTGATTTAATAAATAATTTTTCTTCAATATTTGACATCAGTCGAATTTAATTTGTCTGAAAAACTGGAATAACGAAGGAATAACTAATTTATCATTGTGAAACGCAAAGTTTTTTAATGGGAGGATTTAATTTTAGGATAAATTAAATGCCGGATAACTAGTTAGAACTTTACTCAGACATTGTGAAACAAACCCTAAATTACTTATTTTTAATTTTCTGTAAATTTGTTTGAATTTTTTCTTTTTAAACAATATAAGTAAGTAGGTATGTTTTATTCCGCATTTTCAAGTTAACTACGTTGTACAAAATTCAAATCGGCCGTGCTTTATTTTTAACCAATTGGGAAGCAAGGGAGGCGGAAAGCTGTTTCGATAAAATATATTTTATTAAAAAAAATAAAAACTCATCTAAATCATCTTAATAATAGCAATAAAGCCTTATTTTTTTTATTTATTTTAGGTATATTTAACAAGTTTGAGCGAATAGTGTACATTTTCATTAGAGTTATATATAAATGTTTATTGTTTTATTTGCTTACTTAAGTTTAAACTTTAAATGAAAAAGTATTTGTTCGTTTATATTTTTCGTTATAAATAATTAAATCTTAATAACTGTTTTTTTTTTACATATTTCTTCTGAAAAATTGATTTACTACATCGTAACTTTTTTTCTTTTAAATAATTTATTTAATATACAGAGAAAAAAAACAAAACAGAAAATAACATTGTATCTAATGTAAATGCATAGCAACAGATGGAAACGTAGTAGATTATTATGTATATAAATTTGTCTATACTAATATATTATAATAATAAAACAAATCGCTCATCGGAAAAGAAATAAATTCAAATATATAAAACGAATAACAGATTTTAAGCAACAAAATTAACATTTTTCTTTTTTGTATTTATTGACTAGGGCTTATTCATAAGTTTATTTCTTTTTTTTATTTGTATACATACAATATATAATTTATACAGTTAAATTAAATGAAGACTTGAATATACATATATATTGCTAACACTATTGCACATTGATTTTAATTTTTTTATTATTTTAAATATTTTTCAGCAAAGCTAAGTGTTTTTTTTTATTTTTATTTAAATTAAATTTAACTTTAAGATTTTGATGTCGATAACTACCATTTCGAGATTCTTTTTTTATGTTTTGTTTTAATTTATTTTCCTTATAATTAAAATGAAATTAAATTTCGTTGTTATTAACATATTAGTAATATTTGATTTCTATAGCTTTTTTGTGACAAACAATTATCAATATCTTTATATGGGTAATTTATTTATGATCCTTAAACTATAATTATTAATTTATATATATTTAATTTATTGTGTGAAGAGGCAAGAGTTCGAGTTTTAATTTTTAATGTTTCTTTGTAGATTAAATGAAAATGTCTCCTACAGATTATTATTGTTAAAAAGTAATAAATTTGATAATTTTCTACTTACATGTATAAATATTATGTTTATTATTATTGACCAGCAATAAATAGATTTTTATGTTTTTTTTAATTTTATTTTTTATGTAACAAAATTTCTTCGAGGGAAATGCACTCAGTATATTTTTTTTTAGATTTGTTTAAGTACATAATATCTAATTTTTGTTTTAACTAATTTAAGAACTAATTAAGAAAATAATAGTTATTTTGTTTAAATTTGGCTTAGGAAATAAAAAGTTCCACATACTGGTTAGCAACTGGAGGAGGTCCGTTTGGAGATCCTGTAGAATTGGCGCCTTGGATCATCGGCGATGAAATTGGCGTCAGAGCATATGCAGATGGTGCAGGAGTGGTTACAATTGTAGCTGATTTCATAACTCGTGTCGGTGTTCTATCATTTAGATGAGATGCATGAGTAGTTGTGTCTATGGTAAGCGTTTGGGCTGAACCAGGTTGGTGCTGGATTTGAATGCCCTTTGGATGGTATTGTTGTGGTTTTGGGGAATTAGCTATTTGAATGTTTTGTGGTGGAGAAGTTGCCAATGGTGCAGGTCCTGGCACCGGTGATGGTTGAGAGTGATATGTTGCAGCGGCTGGTATACTTTGAGCTGCTACATAATCCATTGGAAACTTAAAAAGAAACCAAATTTATTATTTAATTATTATTTAACTAAAGGGAGCGTTTTTTTCTATAATAGTTTGGTAATAAGAGACATCTAGTTTTACTTTGCTTTGTGTGTACCTAGAGTTTACAATTCAATTGTAGGCACCCCGAACGATTTGGGGGTGTGTCATGGAAATTCTTTTCCAAATTTTGATTTTCGACTTCTAAAAAGTCTAATATTGCATTTCAAAAAATCACGTGTGAATTTAAAAAAACACCAATTTTGTATTTTGATGAATGATTTTTCTTTTAAATTAACACGAAAAAGTTAATACATACTTTACTTAACAAATATTTAAAACAAGCGAAGCAAAATTTTTTCTTAAATTTTTTTAAACAATTTGTATTTATAAAAAAAAATATTTTTTTCTTAAATCAGGTACATATTTTTTATATAGTAGAATTTTTTCGTATTTACATTTTCCATTCGAATTTGCGGAGTGAATCAGACTCAATTTTGAAATTTTTTCTATTGAAATGAAAGTGAATTAAATTTCGTACCCTTGATTATTTGGAAACGTTGAATTCAGTGGTATACTGACTATTTCTTTGTACTCAAAATGCTTGTGAAATTAAAAAAAAAAATTTGTGAAGTTGAGTCAAATTTATGTTTGAAATGTCTTAAAAGTTACAATATTTTGCAATGTTCCTATGACATAGTAAATAATTTTTGTACCCAATATTTCTTCGACATTTTCTTTATCAAACATGATTTTTTGACCAAATCTAATTAAATTTGATAATTTGTAAATTATATTAAAGTTAAGGTCAACTATTCGAAAATTCGTTTTTGTTGATTGTTATACAGTCGAATCTCGAAAAGATGAACAGGTATAAAACAGGGCCGTTCATCTTTTCAAATTGTTCATCTTTTCATCAACGTATGTTTGAGGAAGAAGATATAGTAAAATTTAAAATTTATTTACATAACAAATTAAAACAAGCTCAAAAGTATTGTTCGAGAGGAACTAAAGGCAAAGAAGAAGTAAAAAATTATGTTGGGAATAAAGTATTCATCTTTTCGAGTACAAAATTTTAACTCGTTCATCTTTTTGAACACTGAAAAGTGAAAATTTTCCGTTCATCTTTCTGAGCTGTTCATCTTTTAGAACCGTTCATCTTTCTGAGATTCTACTGTATTCCAATTTGACGTCAGAAAAATAATTCAGACAGTTGATAATCGAAAATAGTTTATTAAAATTAAAATAATCTTTAAACTCATTCTCACTGTGGTCCGTGAATACAGATAATTTTGACAGCTGCCAGAGTTGCAACAATTTCTTAGAATTTGGTTAAATATAGCTGTTTTACAAGTGTAAACTGTCAGAAGTTGTAATCTAATTTCCAATTCTCTAAAACATCATCAACCAGAAAAAAATAACAAGATTTTTTAAACTATTAATTTATAAAATTGCGAGTGTAGTTGACCTAAAATTTTGTTGTCGAACTTTAAAATCTCCGAACGTCTGTCAGATTTACCCCTTAAAAAATGTTCACAAAGAAATGCCAAGGACTTTGCCAAATATTAGTTCCTATCCGCTGAGAAAATTTGGCCAAGATTGTTAAATTTAGTACATATTTGATTTTATATAATATGTAGTTGATTTGATATTGGAGATTTTCAATGTGTTTTTCATGAAATAAATAAAAGATATTATTTTAAATAACTTAAAAACACTTATTTAATTGATTTATTTACTTAAATGAATTTCGGAATACAAATAACTCATTACAAACAAAAACAAACTACACAAACAAATTTATAGTGAATTTAAGATCTATTATAAAATTTTTGAAAATTGGATTTTTTATTGGTCCATCGTCACTATTCATTAAATTATTTCTATTTTTGAAAATGTAAAGAGATTCAAAAGCATCTTATTCATAAGGATTATTTACATTGCGAATCAACTTCAAATTTTGTAAGCTAAAATTATGGTTATTCTGCAGCATGTGTTGTGCTACACTCGACTTTTCAGGTTCATTGTATTTTACATATTGTGCAAAATTTTCTTTGAATCTTTTCATGATTGGTCTTCTTGTCTGTCCTAGATATTCCTTCCTACAATCGCTGCATTCAATAGAGTAAATTCCTGATTGTTGATTTTTTTTTTTTCAATTTTATCTTTTGAGCCACTAATCACATTGTTGAGTTTTATCTCACTACACTTACTCATTTTGATGTTTTGCCTACTAAAAATTGATCTTTTTTGGATGTTATTTCTTTATAAAGACCATTTCTTTTGTTCATCGTTTTCATTTCTGATTAAATCTAAAGTTGTATAATTTCTTAAATTTTGTTTTCTTCTATGTGCAATCGTCAGATCATCTATAAATTGTTCTGTAGTTACGTAACAGTGCACATTTAAGATATATAAAACATAAATTTGACTCAATTTTAATTTTGACAATCTTTTTTTGTATTTTGTCCTAAATTTTGAAGACCCCATTTTGAATACAAATAACTAATAAGCAGTACCGCGGATTAATCAGAATCTTGATGGCATTTAATATAAAAATTTTCAAATTTCATTTTCGTCAAGAATTGATGTGGGAAATGATTTTTGACCCTAAAATGTAACAAACGGGAAGTGCATTTTATGATTTTTTTTGTAGATTATCTGTAAAGGTTCAATTTTATTTTGAATTTGCAAGTTTACTCCGCACGTATTGATTTTACTCGGTTTTTTTATTTTCTGTAAATCTGCTCCGAAATATAATGTCTTGGTGGGATGACCCTTTTAAACGTATAAGAGCTTGATTACAAGAAGCCTTTTTACATTCGTTAAGACTATTTCGTTATTTTGAGGTTCAAAAACTTTGAGGTGATTTATTGGAAAATAAACAGCAGCAATAATTAAAAATATTTTTTTTTATCACTTTTTGTTCATATTTGTAGCATTTTTAAGTGTAAAAACTGTTTTACAACACGAAATTAAAAGTTTATAATTTCTTCGCAAAATGCTTTGATTTTAGAGATGAGCAATTAAAAATATACGGTGAAAAATCGATGACAAAATTTATCGAACCTGAAACATCGATGGTTTCTATCTTTCTTTTTATAATTTTAGGCGTGTTTTTTGCAAGCCCGGGGGGAATTGGTTGAAAAAAACGACAACGTGAATTAGAGATCCCATCACAGAAACAAAATGGAGTTTTCATACAAACTATCGATTACAAGTATATGTAATTCACGCCGGAAATACAGTTTTTCGGCGCGCTTAAGTTAAGCCCCGAGAATTCTGTGGGATTATCTAAGCCCGCAGGGCATTAATTGTTGTTGCATTTAACATGTAAAATGTTTAGCACCGACCTCGTTTTTTTTCATCCAATTCCCCCCGGGTTTGCAAAAAAACACGCCTTTTGTTAGTCAAATATGTACGTGGAATTCACATCAAAACGTTTGTTCAAAGTGGATTAAATCTGTAATAAAAGTTCTGATTAAATCGTCTGATTATCAAAGTCGATGATTAACGTTTCAAATTGTATTGGATTGGAAATTTGAAGATTTACTAGTTCAATAATTCTTGATCAAAGATGATTAGCTGAGAACAAACTGGTCATATGAATTATCAGTGCCTATAATTTCTGTAACTCTCGCATCGATAAAATTGGTTGAGAAACGTTAAAAATAAAACAAATCGTATGAGTAATGTTCCATTTTTCAACGTTTCTCCACCAATTTTATTGATGCGAGAGAAACAAAACGTATAGGCACTGATAATTCTTAATTCTTCTTTTTTCTTGGTGTGACATAATATAAAATAGTATGTACCTAAAAACGTTTCCTTTTCTCAGTAAAAGTACCTTAAAACCGCTTCACCTCGGTCAGTTACAAAAAAATGTACCGTTTTTATAATTACACGTGAATTTTTATTTACACGTGTTTTTAGAACCTATGTACATGTGAACACGTGTTGAATTTTTTTTACTACACGTGTACATGGAACACGAATCCACGCTTTAAATCAAAAGCTCGTACCCGAACAAACATAAAGTGAATTCCACCTGAGTTGTAACTGACAAATGAGAACTGTCATTAAAAATAAACAAGTGAAATGAGTGGTTGATATTAAATTGGAAGGATTCACCTCCACCGGTTTGTGGAATACGTCTTGATGTTGTGAATTGTTTTTTTTTTTTTTGTTAGTCGAGTAGAAAATATTAAACTACAAAATTTTCAAATTGAAATTAATTTAACGCAGTGTTATTTAAAGTTGGTAGATTGGATAATTACAGATTTCGTGGAAAAATTAAATCAAAAAAGATGACATTTGTGATTAAATAAATAAATAGCTTTAAAATAAGCATTCTTAGGTTGCAGCTCATGTGCAAGACACTTACAGCCATATTATTCACTCGATGCATCTAGATTAAAACCTTAATCCAGATGTAAGTCATACAAATTCAATGTAAATACATCCAGATTTAAATTTTAATCTGGATGTATCGAGTGAATAATAATGGCGGTAAGGACTATTCAAATGAAAGCGAGAGATTAGAGAAAATAAATTGGTCGTCACGAATTGCAATTTGATTACAAGTCCCGTCAAACTCAATTCGCTGCGTTCCACATTTCATCCACACTGCAACAAATGATTTTTTTGCGCGCGAATAGCCTCAAAATTATTCTTTTTTTTGTTTACTTGCTGATTGGTCATGAGTCATGACTGAAACAAACATTGAAAACGTCATTTAAGTCTCTCATATTTGACCACTTAAGTTCCATTTACTCAGACAGTAGAACTGCGTCTAAACTGCATAAATGGGAAAATTAGGTGTCACTTGTTTTATTAAGGGCCAGTTTCACAGTGAAGTAAGTTTAACTTATAAGTGCCAAATATAGAAAACTAATTCTCAATCTCACAGTGTTAATTAATTATCGGAATAAGTGACACTTAAGTCTCCCATGAATTGGCCACTTAAGTTCCACTTACTCAGGCAGTAAAAGTGCGGCTAAAGTGCCAAAATGGGAAAATTAAGTGCCACTTATTTTGTTAAGTGTGCACTGTGAAACTGGCCCTTAGTCTCATTTCACACGAGAAACATCAACTTTCAGTTTTTAAGTCAGAAGGGCATCAAGTAAGAGGAATGAACGGTCTTACGATTGGTGGAGATTGGAAATCAAAAGAAAACGTCAACAATAATCTCCAACAATTTGTTTCCTACTGTGAAAAAGGACTTAACAATCAAATAAAAAATTCACCTTGCTGTGGTGAGTTTATTTTAGGTTTGTTATGAGGATAATCTAAGAATATCAAATATGTTATAACCTCAAAAGAAATCAACCTCATAAAATTTTGCAACTTGTGAGCTCTCACAAAACGCCAGAATAGCCCTAAGCCCTGTTAATTTTCTTTTTAACTAACCTTGAAAACTTACCATATGCTGATGTTGAGGAGACATTGGACTTGTTGCCATGTGTGGAGGTGGATGTGCTGGACCAAAATATGTTGTTGGTGACACCGGTGGACTTGGATACGGCCATAGCACTAACGGTTGACTATAAAATGCAGGATGCGCACGATGTGGTGGTAAAATAGCCGTCGGTCCTGGTCCAAAATGAGTAAAAGGTCCAAATGGCGGTGGGCCAATTAATGTACCACCTATAAACAAAAAAGAAAAAAGAAAAAAATAAAAGAAAATTATTGCATTCAAATTCAAAGGTATTCCATGCATTTCCTTAAAAAAATAATTAATTTATCTATATGCCTAAATATTATAATATTATATCACTGAATTTACGATCATGCAAAATTTGTATGTTTTTTTTTGTTGTTGGTTTTATTTGTTTCTTTTTTTTGTTTGTAGAAAGTTCATAAGCTGAATAAGAAATTTTAAGTGTTTTACATTTACATCTTCACCAAAACAGCACATTTAAAGATTATTATTATTAAAAAAAAAGGACGCACTAATATTATAATTCTGATATTAATGTTTGTTAGAAATTTAATTAAGAAAAAATAAAAATAAACAAAACTTTAAAAATTAAATATAATTAAAAACACTCACCGTTTAGCCATTTAAATATTTTAAGTACAAAAATATTTACCATTGCCCAACCATACAAGAGAATTTTTTTTTTTTTTAAGTACACACAACCACCATTTTGAAATGCATTTCCTTTGATTCTGCCGATGAAGGACAACAAAACAATTTTTATTTTATTTTTTTCTAATCCAGAAAAAGTACCACCATTATTACAATTATATAGAAGGAATATATTATATATGCGTTTAGGACAAAAATAAGGATGAATGCAACGTCAGGACGTGTCTTTATAATATATTTGTTATTTTGCGCTGAATTACTCGTGTGAATAAGTAAATTAATTTTTTTGTTTTAATTAAATTAAAAATCACATTCGCAGAGGTGAAATTAGTCGCGTTATACGCCCACCATCACATCATAATAATATGTAGATATATGTATCTCGTTCATTCGTTCACTAAAACCTAATGTTATAACAAACTGCAAGGAAGAGTTCCAAGGAAACAACAAACAAAACCCATCAACCACAACTTAATTAATAATAATTTAAAAGAATATTAAATTTAAAAAAAAATCTAAAGAATCTAATATTTTTTTTTTATGCAGAAGTTGTTTCCACGCTGCAGACGACACAAAACTATATGAAATAAATAAAAAACCATAAATTGTTAAATTTAAACTTAACAACAACACAAAAAATTAAATTTAAAAGAATTACAACGGAAAAGGCGCTAGAAGACTTTTATAAGAGGAAGAGAGTAGTAAAGCTTGCATTTTCGTGTCATCAAATCGCGGTTCTATAAAAATTTATTAAAAACAAATTATTTACCACCTTGAAAAATGTTTAAAAAAAAAAATTATTATTAAAATAATAAACCCACAATGCAAATTAATATTTTATAATCCGCTCAGGTGAACCATTTAAATGAATTTATAAGAAAACAATCCCTTAAACATGTGCACTAAAAGCTAAAGATTTTGTTTTTAATCAAGATTTAGAGAAACCATAAATATACGAGTATGTATATAAAAAAAATATTTTTTATTAGCAAACAATTTTATTTTTTTTTTAAATATAAGGCCAAAGGCAAATCATTAATAATATCTTTATTTGATTTTTGTCAATGTAAATATTTCCTTTTTTTGTTTTTAAATTTAATTTATAAAAATAGGTTTATTGTAAAAAAAACATAGTGTTATCTCGCTCTTTTGACTACTTCATTGAATTTATTATCATTTATTTTAGTCTGTTTTAAATTTATCAATTTTTTTGTTTCTATTAAAAATTCAATGCAGTATTCAAATGTTTATGTATATTATGTATATGTATGTATTTGAAAAAAAAAAATAATAATTAAAGTGCGTTCAGTGATTACCCAGAGTACCACAGATGTAATAATGAGAATTTTATGTAATAAAATGAAATAGCCAACCAAGTATAACATATTTTTTTTTCTTGTCATTTCAAGACTGACTAAAAAGTGTTAATTTACATTGGAATGTAACTAAATTGTATTTAAAAATAATAATTATTATTAAAAATTTAATTTTCTTCTCTCAAACTATAACATATAGAATATAAAATAAAAAAAAAATGATAACCAAACACCTTTTTAGGATACACTTACAATAAGACACGTACAATGTAAAAATGTCTATTATTATTAATATTATAATTATTATTATTTATGCTAACTAATTTTAAACCTACAAACTATAATTAAAAAAAAAAATTCCCAAAAATTTGATTTTGTTTTTTTGTTTACTAGTTTAACTAGTGACAAACTGAATGAGAAATGTTATATGATGCTGTAAGTTACAGAGCCAGTTTCTGTGCTTGCTGCGCTTCTGTTTTGTATGCGATTATTTGTGAGTAGCAATGGTTCGTTATTTTTTTTTATTTTGGAAAAAACATAAATCATATCACAGGAAATAATTACATAATATATAAAACAAATTTAAGAGGTTAGATTTATATAAATGTCTTGATTGAATTTTATGACAAAAAATCCTAAGTAAGAAAATTCTCCACAAAACTAAATCTAATAAAGCGGAATTTTTTTTAATTGCTAAGCCATTCAAACTTGAATTAAAAAGTAGTCCTTGTTGATTTTCGATCTTTAAAAGCATTCCTGTATTATTGCCTGTATTTATTGTACAGTGTACATCTTGATTGAGGTTTCAAAAAATGCAGAGTACCATACCAGAGTACCTAACCTATTTATTCTTCCTGTTAATTTTGTCTAAGATTTTTTTTTTGGGCAGAACTAATTTCAGCAAAGCAACAAAACAAAAATACCGATTCAACAATGTTATTGTTTCCTCTTTTTAAAAATACATGAAGTATTTACTAGTAGTAAAAAGTTAAAGTTGATGCTAGTACTACTAGTAGAAGTTAAAACATATACAGCAAAATTAATAAACGTGGAATAGCGAAGGGTTGGGTCTTATTCCGTGGACTAAGTGCAAAATGTTATGAATAAAACAAAATTTCTACTAAGTGACGTATACTAAGTTAAACCACCGAAAAAGGTGGTTTAGCGAAGGAATAAGAACCATATGGATGTGTCAAATTTATTCTAAAATAAAAAAAAAATAAGCGAAGATTACTAATTTAATTTTGAATAAAAATAATAATGTCTGCTAGATTTATCGAGTTTTTAAACCATTTCTAATTATTGGACAATCAGCCATGGATCACCAGAAAAAGAAAAATATACAAAAATAGATATGATCACATGGAAGTACTAAGTGAGGAGGATTTCAAGAAGAAATAGCCATAGATTTTCTAAGGAAACTATGAGGAAATTGATTTCGGTTGTTGAAGGTGACCTAAATGGAGACCCAAGAGGTGGACATATTTCTGTCGCTTTGCAAGTTATGGCTTCCATCAGATACATTGCATTTAAACACAAACACAGGCAATTGAAAAATGATAATAATTTTGACAGAAATAAATTAACAAGAGAATAATTCTTAGGTGTGTTTGGTAATGTGAGCTTTATTTATTTATTTTCTTTTACAAATTATCACAATTTGCTGCCAAAGCCAAGTTTGCGAAACTCGGGGAAAATTTCAAGTTATGGTGGTAGATTTTCTTAAGGGATTTTTGGTAAACGTCACTTTAACATTCTACGAACATTTTGGTTTTATTCATGGAAATTTTTAACCGATAGCTTAACTCTTATTCCCTGGTTTAGTAAACTCCTGGAATAAACGTGGAATAAGCGTTTTATATTAATGTGGCCAATTATATTTAGTATTGCATAAAATTAAATTGGTTTATACGAAATAACTGAATGAAAAACTTTAAGCAAGTGGAACAATCCAATAAGGCTAACAAAAAAAAGAAATAATTTTATTAAAGCTTTTCTATATGAATGCTTCTTTTAAGATTCAGTGCACCAAAAAATCGCAAAGTGCAATTATTAAAAAAATAAATAAATAGATGTTATTGTTAAAAAAAAACTTATAAATTGTGAGCGCAGTTCACTTTATTTTAATTTTTATTGTCTTTTAATTTGTGTCTTTTTTTTCTAGTATAGGTACGGTGACCATCCGTTCATTATAATAATGAACAGTTCTGTATTTGAAGACGATGTTCATTATGAATTATTTGTTACACAAAAACACATAAATGTTCTGTATTTCAGAGGTTGTTCATTATTTATTCTGTATTTCGTACAAATTCTTTAAAGTAATATCAAATGTATTAAAACAAAATTCAATGACAAAAAAAAAATAATAATGCTAAAGTGCCCTAACTGACTGAAAGAACGAACAAGACATACAGATACAATTTTATTTTCTCAATTGCTTCTACGGAAATAGTTTTTTTCTATTCTAAATAATATTTGGACAAATTAAAAAAATCTAAATGAAGGTCGAAACTGTAAAATATGTTTTGATAAGTAAATACAATTACGAACTCAGTTGTTTAGTTCAAAGTATAATTTAGAAAAATCCAGAACTTAGTGAGGGAAATGTACCCTTCAGAAAAATATCAAATCCGTAAAAATGATCTTCATACCTATGTTAAATTAGATTTTAAGTTTTTATATTTTTTTTTTGTAAGACTTTTATAACTAAGAGTTATTTTGTTTTTTAAGTTTAAGTTTAAAGACTGAATTTTTGTACCTTTTCTTTTTAAATTAAAATAATTTTTTGGAAGTTTTTTTTTTAATTAAATGGAATAATTTAAAATTGAATTGAATTTTGTTTCTTTCTTCACTTGTTCATTATTTGCAATTCTAAACTATGGTCACCGTAAGTATAGGTTTCATATATAGGTATGCGAAAAACTAGTGGGGCAAAATGCAAACGCCTAGGGGGGCAGTGCAATCGCCTGAGGGGGCAATGCAAACGCCCCTACGTTGCTACGGCGCTGCTTGTATGTACATATATTTTACATGCTCTATAATATAGCTACATTTTAACGACAAAAAAAGTTTAAAAAAGGCAAACAAAAAATTAACAAAAAAGATTTTGTTTTTTAATATTTTCAGAATGTTTAAATGCATTTTCACATATTCAGAAGCATCCGACAGCAAATTTATAACTAAACTGTCAAGTCGTTAAAAAGTTAACCTTCATCAGTAACTAAAAAATAAGAAAGTCAAAACTCTTTTTTCTTACAATCATTTTGGTCATTACAAGTGCGAAGTTTAATCTAAATCGTTAGACCCCCAACTACCCCATTAAGAAGAGCTAAAACTAGGGAATTATATAAAATGTTTTGTACAAGATTTGAAGCAAATCAGTGCAATCCCCTCGTTGAGGCTATAGCTTAAATAGACGCACGGAAGCACAGACCGACGCGACGCGACGGACTGTATGACTAAAACCATTTTTTCCGACTTCTTCATATTCGTAATTTTATTTTTGATAACTACCTCGAAATTATTTTTTTATATGAAACCTTCCCAATGCGTTTCCTATAGAGCATGTAAAAATTGTTGTATGTAAGTTACCCGTTTAAGATTAACCAAAAGTAAAATTACAATTAGACCCATATATGTATGTAACTTTCATTGAAAACCATCATTGGAAATTTTAATTTTAAGCTGATGACTTAATTTAATTCTCATAGGCAATTTTGGCCCAGAATGAAATTTGTTTTTATACAAATTAATAATTAAGTGGTTATATGATTTTTCTCTATAAACTTTTCAAAATTTACTATTAAAATTTTCAATGATTATTATTTATTTTCAATGATATCTATAACTGGCACCTAGGGCACCAAATATAATTTTCTGTACCAAATTTGAAAGCAAATTTAAAATCTAGTTTAGTTTGAAAAATATCTAATTATATAATGCCGGGAAAGAATGGAAAACTCTTTTTATTTGAATTCGGAAACCACTGATCTGTAAGCCTGTCAATCACCTTTATTTTTAATATTAAACCTACTAGATCACGAGCCATAATATATGAAACAGATTTTTATTTTCGACTTTTTTTTTTGAAAATTTCTTAATTTTAGCTAATTAACATGAATAATTTGACTTAATTTTTGTTTTATTGATAAGATTTTGCACTTAACTCACTGATTAAATATGTTTTATTTGAGTTTATAATAATAGAGGTGTTAAATTGTAATAGAGACCAGCGTTGGGTTATATCTAAGCGCTTTTTTTAAATATATATACAAGTCCATTTTCAAAAATGTAATTTTCGTCAAAAATGTAATGTTGTGATGTTCTTGAACCAAAACTGAAAAATTCAATTATTCGAAAACTCAAAACAAAATTTTTATGCAAAAACATTATTTTCCATAACACATTTTGTTAAAGTCATAACATATTTGATAATATTATTTGCGGTGCAACTCTGCATTAAAAAAAATCGAGCTGATGACAAAAATATTGAAAAAACAGAAAGTGTGTTCGTAAACGTCAAATACGTTTGCTAAGCAATACATTTTTTGAAAGCATGACTATTGCATCAAACTGCGTAAAAAATGACGCTCATTTGACAGTCAAATTGATGTTGATTTGACGTTTTCGAAAACGGCTCAAGAAGTAACGCTGCACAAAATGCTTAAGAGTCAATTTTTTGTTTACTAAGTGTCTTTTTAAAAGCACTATATAATGCTTTTAAAGCTGAAGTTCGAAATTGTTTCAAAACTTTATACATTTTGAACATTCCGATGATAATATGTTTACTCATAATTTGAATTCGAATTGCTATACAGAGTTTTCAACAATTTTTAAAAATATTTTAATTCTTTCGAAATGGAAGACTATTTATTAGCCCTTAATAAGACAACCCTGAACCATTGCCATCACAAATTTGTAACCATTCACCTATTTTTTGTTTTTTTATAAATTCTATAAAAAGAATCACATTTTGCTATTTATAAATATTAAATATTGTTATATAGATTTTTTTTTAATGTATAATTAAAAAAAAACTCGCTTACCACGGAAGATAAAAATATTATATAAGTACGCTTCTACTTTAAAGCAAAATAAAGCGTTGCTCGCCACTTTATATAGAGTAGGTACATGAACAAAAGCAAAATTAAGGTGCGTTACAGACAGAAAGGACAACAGGTTTTTTTTTAAGACTTTGCGACTTACACCACCAATTACAAATATTAAAATTATTAAAAATATTTTTGTTTGTATATGAATTTTTGTTTTATATAAAAAAAGTAATGCAGATATTAATAAGTAAAAAAAAATAATATGAAAGTTAAAAAATACACAATGATTTAAAAATTTAAAAATTCATGATTGACTCAATTATGTATGTAAAAAAAATTATGTATAGATATATTTTGCAATTATTTTTCTAGGCATAGGTAGATATATTTAAAATATATTATTTTTTTTCTAATTTCAGTTTTTTTTTTCTAGACATCCAGAAGATACCATTTTTTTTATTCGAACACAATTCAACCAATTTTTAGCCCAACACCTGACAAAATCAATTTCATAAATTTCTACATCCAACATTTATTTAAAAACATAAAATAAAATCTTTTAGATTTTGTATTTATTTTTTATTTTTTTGACATTCTAAATTTCTAAAATTACGTATCAAATTTCAATAATTTTTTTTTTTGTTTAAGAATTTATAATTTAAAAAAATTCTGTATTCGTGCTGCTCACAAGATGTGTACATTAATAATTATGTTAATTTTGTAGAAATTTATGAAATTATTTTTGCTAGCCTCATTCAATTTTAATATTTTACCTAATTTAGTGAATAAAATGCTTATAGGCGCATATAGAATTGCCAAAAGAATTTTATGTTTTTTTCCTCTCAAAATTCGAAACCTAGTTCGTCCAAGCCGTTTTTAAAACTTTTTTTTTTTTAATTTGGTAAAATAATCAAATTTCCAACAATAATTATATATTTTTGTTTCTTTTTTTTACTTAAATATATTAAGTAGGTATAGATAAAATTTTAAAAAATTATTTAAGATTTATTTAATAAAAAAATATAATAAATCCACTTAAAGCTAGTGTAAATGCTTGCATGATAAAATTTGAGGGATTTTCTACATAATTTTCAGTAAAAAGTTTTTTTTTTTAAATAAAATTTAAATATATAAAAATATTTATATATTTTTCTTAAAAATTAATATTGCCATTTGAATTAAAAAAAAAATTGTCGGTTTTTGCAATAAGTCAGAGGGATGATTTAAGGTTTTTATTGAAGACCTTACACCCCAGGATTGTAAAAGTACATGTTGCCTGCGGGAGGACGGGTTAGAGTGCGTTTAGCAGCATTATTCACTTGATTTGGATCATGTTGAAATGCATTTTCATATGATCGTTTCATAGTCTGGGCTATTCCCGCCTGATGGCCAACTCCAGGACCGGCTGGAGCGGCGGGATGACCAGTGAATTGAAACACGGACGGATCGTAACTCAGTTGAAAAGGCGGAAAATACTGCCTTTGTGGCATTAAAACATATTGCGGATGCCCTGCAGCTGCCGGGCTACCACCAACAGCCGTGGCAGGATTTGGAAGCAGATATGGATTAATGAAATTGGAATACATAGGAGCTGATTGTTCGGCAGCCATAGCAGCAGCTTGACGGGCAAGCAAATTTTGCTGGGCAATAAAATGAGCCTGCTGCTGAGCTATGAGCGCTGTATTCGCCGACAACGGAGGAGGTATTGATAAATTGAATGGCATCGCATTGGCGGCACCTTGTAAATTAGAATTATGCTGATTATGCATGGCGGCTGTTGAGAGAGTTGTCGCCGCAGCAGCACTTGGATGACCATTATGCATGGGCAATGAGGCTTGCATTGGTGCCGGAGTGTAATGCGATAGGGAATGATGTCTAGCTATGAATGGATTGAGGCTAGCCGCACTGACAGCGACAGCAGCAGCAGCAGCATTAGCATTAGCAACAGCAGCTGCAGCTGCAGCCTGAGAATTTGCAGCTGACAAATGTTGATAGCTGTGTTGCTGTTGCTGAGCCATGGCTGCAGCTGCCACTGCTGCAGCAGCGGCAGGCGCATTGGATTGAATTGCAGGATGGGCACTATTTGATTGTGTTGTTGTCTGCTGTGGTTGTGATAACATACCCGGTGATAATAAAGAAGATTTCGTTGCATGATGATGATTGACTGGCGATTGCATGCCTCCACTTAACACCATATTCATATCGTCGCCGGAACATTGAAAAACTTCGATATAACGATATTTTTTACCAAACACCATAAATTGATTGTGTTTGCTTTGGGCGCAATGTCTTGCAGCTTCTTCAGAATCCATTTGAATGAAAGCTTCTCCACTTGGTTGACCCTATTATTAAATTTAAAAATAAGATAAGAGGTGTTATAAACAAAGTAGAACAATTTAAAATTATACCTGTGCATTGATGACCATATGTACTCCTTGGAACATTATGTTCTTAGCAAATGCATCAAGAAAATGCAATATATGCTCAACCATGGCTTCATATGGGAGACCCCGGAGCCGAATACAGCTCTTGGTTGTTCCCGAAGTTATCATGTGCTGTTGAAATAGTTAAATTTTAATTTAAATTATATGAAGAACAATAAGAATATATAGGTGCAAATAAAACTGGAAGAGTGAGACCCTGTTTTTCAGTGCATCAGATCATTCCAGTTTGAGAGTTACACATTCTTAAAAAATGTTTTTCGGTCAATTTAGGTCCCGAGTTAACACAGCGAATTTGGTGAATTAACTCGGGATTAACTGAATAGATATTTCTGACAGATGTGTTAAAACACTATTAAAATAGAGATGGCGACACTATAAGAATTGCACTTTTAATAATGCCTTATAGTGTCGCCCTCTATGTTTCGATAGTGAAAGCGCATTTCTATAGGTAAAATACTAATTACTACTTAATTACTACTATACTTAATTTTAAATGGAAATGCGTTTGATTAACTTACTTGAGGTAAGAGAGATAGCTGCATTGGTGGCAATTGAGCAATAAGTGGTGGTTGTGGTGGTTCATATGTTTTTGGATCCATAGACCTATTTAACACTTGTTGCACTTCAGCCGTTGTAGATCGAAACAATTCAATATAACGTTGTCCAATGGATTCTCTGTGCCGTGACAGAGCTTTTGGTGAATCAACTTCAGAGGCAAACAAGACAAATGCATCGCCTGTAGCCCTACCATCGGGTTTCTTTACAAACAAAACACCTTCAGTTCCATCTAGAACATGGCATGGATCATTGCCGGTTGTGAAAAAATCCAACTATAAACAAAATACATAAATTTATGTTAAAAAAAAAACTAATTGAAAATGTTTTCACTTACAATTTGTTTTGCTGTACAATCATAAGGTAAACCTCGCATCCGAATTATCACCTGATGACCTTTGGATAGAAAAGCTTGAGCCTCATTTGAAGCGCCACCAGCTATTGATAGAAAATCCTCTCCTGTGGCACGATACACTTCAATGTAACGATTACCAATATGATGCTTGTGTCTTTTAAGCGCCATGTCTCGATGTTCTTGTGAAACGAATCGGACCAAAGCTTCACCGTTTCGCCGTCCCAAGGGAGATAAGCAAAGAGCAACACCACCTCTGAAAAAAAATCATCAAAAAGAAGTTAAAAATAATATCTATACAGACTAAGGCATAAATTTATATAGGTACATAGATTGTCCTATACATATGTATATCTTGAATTTTTTTTTGTTTTTAAGATTACCACTGAACAAGTTTCGATTGCAGCTTGAAAAGAGGTTAGAAATTAAATTTTTATTATTTTTTTGGAATGCTGTGCTATAAAATGTTTTGCAATGAAATAATAAAAATTGAGCTATATTTCCTTTTTAATTTTTGTTGTTGATACAAAACAAAAAGCAAAAGCAAATAGAACCATAAACGTATACTATAATATAATGTCTTTGTACAGTGGGACAGATTCTTATTAAATTTGACAAAAAGTCGATAAATGTTTTATTTTTGCTTTGCTTTTTTTAACTTATCTCAAGATTTTTGACTTGACTGGCAAATACGAGACTCGAAAACTTTAAATTGCAGCGCATAATCCAAGGGATTATGAGGGGTAAGATATGGCATTCAATGTTTTATCTACCTATTTTGAGACTATAAAAGGTTTTGACTTATCTTGGACACACCTGCACTGTATAGCCTTATACCTCCATTCATCAGGAATATTACAAGTTTGTTTATTTAATCGAGAATAAAGTTGAGATTGATTTGTATTCGTATATATGCGCTTAAATTAAAAATGCTCATCTTAGTCATTATAGTTATTTGGCAGCACCGACATATCCATGACATTTAATAACATTGTAACTGTCAGATGTTCAAAATAAAGTTTAAATTGCTTCGAACTTAATTAAGTAATTACAATATTAAATAACAGCATGGACAAAGTTAATTTTAATTAAATTTCGAAATGCTCTATCTCCTTTTTTGTTGAAACTATTATTGTTTATGACAAATCAAATAATTACAGCGTTGTTCTTACTTCTACCATTTTTATTTGAAAGACTGTCAAAATAAAACTCCTAGAAATTGTCAGTTTTGAGCAAGTAAACAAAGAGACCATTTATTCAAAAAAAATTTTTTTTTTTTTATTTGTAGGGCCTGTTTCACAATGTTTGAGTAAAATTCTGATTAGTTATCTTATATGACACATAAATATTGGCACAGGGTAATAAGTACACACTTAAACAAAATTAATTTGTAACCTGCAAATTTTTCTACACAAGACTTATGACCCTTTGTCAAATATTTATGTGTGGGACAACTAATCGGAAATTTACTCATGGCGTTTTTCTTTTTTACCTCAGAGCAGATCACCGAGCTGTCAATAATTAATTCTATGTTTCTTTTTTACCTCAGACAAATCAGAGCACATAAGTCGTGTTTCTTTTTTCCATCTGAGCTAGCTCGGAGCATGATCTGTATGCTCAGAATAAAATGACCGAGCAAATCGAGCAAAACGCTGAGCGAAGCGAACTTCATACAATTTTTATGTAATTTGACAGATTACTATGCATATGACATGTTCAGTGCTCAAGTGTGTTTCATAATTAAATCTCAGGGCTCTGATTATAATCTCCTCAGAGCTTTGCTCTGATCGCTCAACCTCTGCTCAGAGCTTTGCTCAGAGCCAAAAAAGAAAAACGCCATCAGTGGAAACAGTCTTGACAGTTGGCGTTTTTCTTTTTTGGCTCTGAGCAAAGCTCTGAGCAGAGGTTGAGCGAACAGAGCAAAGCTCTGAGGAGATTATGATCAGAGCCCTCAGATTTAATTATGAAACACACATGAGCACTGAACATGTCATATGCATACTAATCTGTCAAATTACATAAAAATTGTATGAAGTTGGCTTCGCTCAGCGTTTTGCTCGATTTGCTCGGTCATTTTATTCTGAGCATACAGATCATGCTCCGAGCTAGCTCAGATGGAAAAAAAAACACGACTTATGTGCTCTGATTTGTCTGAGGTAAAAAAGAAACATAGAATTAATTTTTGACAGCGCAGTGATTTGCTCTGAGGTAAAAAAGAAAAACGCCAAGTAGCTTTCGGAGAATCGAACTTCTATTCTCGACATTTGAAATTTTTAAAGTTACACGACCAGAAAAGATCGTACATATTTTTTTCGAGTAGCTGTCGAGAATAAACATGACGATTGGTATTTAGAAGAAATAAATCAATCAATAAAGAAATATGTAGTTGTGCTTTTTCTTAGGAGAACACAGTTTAAATGAATGAATTTGAATGATCCTGTTTTTTTTTTTTTGAGTGTCGAATATTTATCCTATCTTTTTAAATTGTGACACCATTAAAATATGAAACTACTATTACATTTTTTTTTGGAAAACACCTAATAAATTATTAAGCAATTGGAAATAAAAATGTAATATTAAAAAAAAATTAATCTTAACGCAGTTCTTGAGCTCTCAAAGTTAAAAATGAAAAATTTCATAGTTTTTGAAAACAAGTATGTATTGAGAAAAAAAGGGTAGATCACGTTTAGTAATTGCTTTCTTTAGTTTTTATGATTATAAGAATACATCGACGATTAAAGTGCAGGACCTTGTAAATTTAAAAATCCAACAAAAATATTATTAGTGCAAAATAATCAGAAAAATCAGAGCAACCATTTTGGCGATTTCAGCGTAATAAAAAGTGTTGTTCTGAGCATTTTTAAGAAAAAGACAAAATTACTATAGTTTTTTTCATTTCTGAATTTTGCATATTGCATAAACGACTTCACTTTAACCGTCGGTCGATAATATGTCACTTTCATTTCTTCCAACTTCCATCTATCAGGAAAAATAAATCAACTGGACTCGATTATGGAAGAAGTCTGAGGAAATTAACTAAACTCTGCAAGAGGGCTTCTGATATTATAATCTCAAAAAAATAACTTTTAAATGGGTTGGCACCTGAGAGTAATTATCGAGAGTTTAAAAGCGAAAGAGCTTTCATATATGGAAGTGCAACTTTCAAAGATTAATTTAAAATAGACTGACTGAATGTTAAAATTCAATTATTTAATGTAAGTCTAAAAAAATGAAACGTTCCAACATCCAACAAGAGGATATATCTAGGTCATTTCTAAATACAGTAGAATCTCGAAATTATGAACAGGTCCATTAATATTTTCATCAACATTTGGTTGAAGAAGAAGGTATAGTTATAAATAACAACATTAAATTTTATTTGGATAACAAGTTAAAACAAGTCCCAAAGTACCATTCACAGAACTGAATTATGTTATATAAATATAATACGAGGAACTATGTAAAAGCAAAGAAAAAGTAAAAAATTGATCTTTTCGAGTACAAAATTTCAACCCGTTCATCTTTTTAAGCCCCGAACTTTGTATCTTATAGTACCGTTCATCTTTCCGAAATTCTACTGTATACATACATATATCTTTTTCCATCATGAATTTAAATTTTAACTTTTGAATATTCTTTTTTTTTGTGTACCAAATATCTAAGTCATTATGTCCTACTGTGTATGCTGTCAATTCCTTTCGTATTGAATCAAAGAAACTCTCTGCCAGTAAAATATAATCTGAAGACCTTTGGCCTGTTATCAAAGGAGGGCAAAAATATAACTAATCGAATGATATGACTATATATAGGAATAAATTATTATAATCTCGTATTAATGAGAAATGCCAAACGATAGAAAAATATCTTATTTAAATTATACAAACAAAATAATAAAAACACAAATTTATATAAAACTTATAAAACATAAATAACAATTAAATAACTACCTATATATATTATTATTTTGTTGCAACTTACTTTGCCACGTTGAGTCCACGAAAGAACTTAGCAATATCCTGATCACTACTTTGCCAAGGTAATCCTCTAGCTCGTACTATGCAGGCACCATCGATTTCATCATCAATCGAACTAAATTATAGGAAGGGAATTATAAATATTTTTTTTAATTTTTTTTATAAATTTATATATTAAATGAAAAAAAAAAACAATTAAAGAAACACAATACAAAAAAAAACATCAATGAACTGTGTGCACTTTTTGTATTTGCTTATCTTCGAACTGCATACCTAGTACATATAATTATACTTTAAAAAAATTTATTAATGGATTCGAATTGTTGGTTTGTGATGTCTTAGAACGTTAACATAAAATATTTTTTTTTTTTTATTATTTTTTTATTTATTGCGAACACATTATTATTTTGCCCTCAAGTCTTAACTAAAGTTCGTTGTAAAATGATTAACAGCTCAACACTTTGTAAGAAATATGCACGATAAGCACAATAAATTGCTTTCGAGGCGAGGCAAAAGTATAACCTAGCTCTTTATCGATATTAATCTCTCTACCTGTAAACCAGAAAAAAGGTATATAATCCGAATTTTATTTTATTTTTTTTTTATTTCTCTTCGATAACAATTTTAATATCTTTATGCACTCGAAATTACAGGTAGCTTTATAAATTGACACTTACTTTGTTTAAAATGTTTTAAAATAAAAAAACACACTGTTTTCTTTGTATTTTCAAAAAGAAAAGTGTAACTCTTTCCAAAAACAAAAAATACATAAAATAGCGCGCCAAAGGAACATAACATAACATAACATTTCGTTTTTTTTTATTTTTCTTATAGATATAGTTTATCTCTGATATATAGAAGCAGCATTAAATTGGATTTTAAATAATAAACTTATTGACACATTCACTGACGAGCGAGGGTCTTAAAAAGATAACGATCGATTATGGATAACATTCGGATTGAAACTGTTTTCAGTTCTATTTCGAATATATGGCTGGAGTTTATTATTTGTAATCTTCTTCTTCGAGCTCAGGGAAGGTTTTCACTCAAAGAAACAACACTGTACGTGTATAAATATGTACATATGTAGATACACATTTGTTTTTGTTCGATCGGAAAAATAAAAGTTGATAAGAAGTTTCGACTCACAGAGAATAGAAGACATTTAAGCATATACATATGTATACCTATTACCTTTTAGTCTGAGGCATTATGCATTTTTACTTGTAGGTTGCACTTTGAGTTCTATTTTTTTAAATCATTGTTTTAAGAATTAAATAAAAATAAAGCTGAGATATGGAATAAACAATTTAAATAGATCATCTTATATATTAAATATAATTTTGTCCAATAGAATTATTTTAGAAAAAATCAATTGAACAAATTTGTATGTTTTTAGCAGTTAGCAATGAGGTCAAACCGAGGGATTAACTTTATTATAGAGTTTTTAACTATTTGTCGATCGAAAAGTCTTCTCATCAATGAAACTGCAGGTTTGTAAAAAAATGCAGTTTTCAAAAATCATTTAATGAATTCAAATAAAAGATTGCATTCGTTGACTTCACTTTGAGTGAGACTTCAGACTTTAAATGTAATCACCATTCACTTGAATCAAAAAGATTGCAATCATTTATTTTCATTCATTTTACAACAATCAATTGAATGCCAACATTTGGGAGTACATGCATTCAATACGTTAAATATTAACGCTATAATCTTAAAAATTATTACATACAAATCTTAAAATTATTTTATAAATTTAATGGCACAGTAGATGACAGATATAAGAAAGTCAAGAAATTTAAAAAGAATTCCTTTCTTATATCCATGTTTTTTATATAAAAAAAAATTATATGAGAAAGAAAAATTCTTCCTTCTACTGACACTCTCATTTAAATTTTTTTTTTATCTAAAGCTAAGTATACACTATTGGAAGATCATCCAATATTGGCCGACTTTTCGCAAAAAATTTTCAACAATTTTCTATCAACCATGTAAACATTCAATTTTATGAGTGCGTGAAGTTAGCCCCCCTTTTTTGGAATTTGCTATTTTTGAAAGTTGTTCCAGGTTGTTCCCGATTTGTTCCGCATTGTTCCAAGTTTTTTTTGAAAAATATTCAAAAATGGGGGTTTTAGAGCCAAAAAACCGTTTTTGACCTAGCCCCCCTTTTTTCGAAAATCAAATTTTTGAAAGTTGTTCCAGATTGTTCTAGTTGTTCTGAACATTGTTCCAAGTTTTTGGACCCCTATTGTCAAAATTTCAAAAGTTATGGGCAAAATTCGAAAAAATTCTAGCCCCCCTTTTTTCGAAATTCTTGATTTTGAAATTTTTTTCGTGTTTTAAAAAGTGTTCTAAACATTGTTCCAAAAACTCAAAATTGTAGGACGTGTATTTTTAAATTTTAATTTTAATTTTAGTGGGGGCTTAACCCCCATTTATTCCGCTTAATTCAAGCTACAAGTATAACTTAAAAAACTAACTTAAATCTAAACTTATAACTATGAGTGGGGATGGGTCAAAAGGAGTTTGAGGTTGTAGGTGCTGATGTTGAAATCAAATGAGTTTGGATTCAAATTGACCAACCGAAGCATACGGGTCAGAGGTTCATTAAGGCCATAGGAGGTGTGGTGTGTTGGTAAATAGAAGAGGCGAGGGTTTCTCAGGTTACGGATGTTAGTGTTGAAAGAAATCGAGTTATAGAGAGAAGAGCAGTCAACTGAGCCAGAGAGAAGCCGATGTATGAAGAGTATGTCAGCAATTTTTCTACGTTCCTGTAATGAGTTGAGGTTTAACAGTTGGAGGCGGTCACGATAAGGGGGTAAGATCAAAGGATTTTCCCAGGAAAGGTATTGAAGTGCAAAACGAAGGAATCTTCGTTGGATGCTTTCTATTCTTGATATATGTATATCTTGATATGGAGACCAAACCTGAGACGCATATTCAAGTAGAGGTCGGACAAACGTCATGTAAAGCGATCGGGTCACGTAAGGGTTAGAAAATTCTTTAGACCATCTTTTAACGAAACCCAATGCTGAGTTGGCCTTGTGAATTATTTCATCAATATGAAGTAGGAATTTAAGTTCGCGGTCACATAAAAGGCCAAGATCCTTTATATTTTCTACTATCTGTATGGGGTGATTATGAAGATAGTAAAGACGGGGAGTTGTTTTAATGCGTTTACGTGAAAAGGTCATTGTCTGGCATTTGCTAATGTTGAGTTCTAAGCAATTTTTTGTACACCAGGTTGCAAAATTGTCAAGATCTGTTTGTAGGAGAGATATGTCTTCATGTTCTGCAATGATTTTGAAAAATTTTGTATCATCAGCGTAAAGGGATATTTGACAGTGTTTAATGACCATGTCAATGTCGTTAATTGTAAGGATAAAGAGGAGAGGGCCTAAATGGCTACCTTGGGGGACACCAGAAGTGGCTAAAATAGGATTTGAACATGCGGATCTAAACCGGACATAATATTCGCGATTCTCAAGGTAAGAAGTAATCCATTTCAGGAAAAGGGGTTCGAAACCTAAAGAGGAGAGTTTAAAGACTATAAGATTATGAGAAATTTTGTCAAACGCTTTGCTGAAGTCAGTGGAGACCATATCAACTTCATTCCCGTTTTCTAAGGCTCTTAGAGTGAATGAAAGATAAAACCTTCAGAACATTTTTTCAAAAATCCATAAAAACGGCTCTCTAATATTTTTTTTTTTTTTTTAATGCATTGACTTTTGAAATCTAATGGTAAATGCATGTATTGAAAAAAAGTTCTGACCTTACATTCTTACTATCAGCTTAAAAACTAACTTTAAAAAAACATATCCGATTTTTTTAACTTTTCAAAAACACCCCTGCCCCCCTTTTCCAAAAATCCAAAATCTAAAATTTGTTCCAAGTGCAGAATCCCTCAAATCCAATTGTTCCAAAGAATCATCAAAAAATATTGAAAACTGAAGATTTTAAGCCCAAAAAACACTTTAAATGAAAATATCTTATTATCCTTGCTCTGGCCCCCCTTTTTAGAAATCCAAAATTCAAAAATTTGTTCCAGGTTGTTCTAGGGCTCTTCTAAATTGTTCCAGACTTTCGTTTCTTAAAATTGATTTTTAGTATGAAAAATTTCAAAAAAATGCTCCCCTGCCCCCCCTTTTCCAAAAATCCAAAATCTAAAATTTGTTCCAAGTGCAGAATCCCTCAAATCCAATTGTTCCAAAGAATCATCAAAAAATATTGAAAACTGAAGATTTTAAGCCCAAAAAACACTTTAAATGAAAATATCTTATTATCCTTGCTCTGGCCCCCCTTTTTAGAAATCCAAAATTCAAAAATTTGTTCCAGGTTGTTCTAGGGCTCTTCTAAATTGTTCCAGACTTTCGTTTCTTAAAATTGATTTTTAGTATGAAAAATTTAAAAAAAATGCTCCCCTGCCCCCCCTTTTCCAAAAATCCAAAATCTAAAATTTGTTCCAAGTGCAGAATCCTTCAAATCCAATTTTTCCACAGAATCATCAAAAAATATTGAAAACTGAAGATTTTAAGCCCAAAAAACACTTTAAATGAAAATATCTTATTATCCTTGCTCTGGCCCCCCTTTTTAGAAATCCAAAATTCAAAAATTTGTTCCAGGTTGTTCTAGGGCTCTTCTAAATTGTTCCAGACTTTCGTTTCTTAAAATTGATTTTTAGTATGAAAAATTTCAAAAAAATGCTCCCCTGCCCCCCCTTTTCCAAAAATCCAAAATCTAAAATTTGTTCCAAGTGCAGAATCCCTCAAATCCAATTGTTCCAAAGAATCATCAAAAAATATTGAAAACTGAAGATTTTAAGCCCAAAAAACACTTTAAATGAAAATATCTTATTATCCTTGCTCTGGCCCCCCTTTTTAGAAATCCAAAATTCAAAAATTTGTTCCAGGTTGTTCTAGGGCTCTTCTAAATTGTTCCAGACTTTCGTTTCTTAAAATTGATTTTTAGTATGAAAAATTTCAAAAAAATGCTCCCCTGCCCCCCCTTTTCCAAAAATCCAAAATCTAAAATTTGTTCCAAGTGCAGAATCCTTCAAATCCAATTTTTCCACAGAATCATCAAAAAATATTGAAAACTGAAGATTTTAAGCCCAAAAAACACTTTAAATGAAAATATCTTATTATCCTTGCTCTGGCCCCCCTTTTTAGAAATCCAAAATTCAAAAATTTGTTCCAGGTTGTTCTAGGGCTCTTCTAAATTGTTCCAGACTTTCGTTTCTTAAAATTGATTTTTAGTATGAAAAATTTCAAAAAAATGCTCCCCTGCCCCCCCTTTTCCAAAAATCCAAAATCTAAAATTTGTTCCAAGTGCAGAATCCCTCAAATCCAATTGTTCCAAAGAATCATCAAAAAATATTGAAAACTGAAGATTTTAAGCCCAAAAAACACTTTAAATGAAAATATCTTATTATCCTTGCTCTGGCCCCCCTTTTTAGAAATCCAAAATTCAAAAATTTGTTCCAGGTTGTTCTAGGGCTCTTCTAAATTGTTCCAGACTTTCGTTTCTTAAAATTGATTTTTAGTATGAAAAATTTCAAAAAAATGCTCCCCTGCCCCCCCTTTTCCAAAAATCCAAAATCTAAAATTTGTTCCAAGTGCAGAATCCCTCAAATCCAATTGTTCCAAAGAATCATCAAAAAATATTGAAAACTGAAGATTTTAAGCCCAAAAAACACTTTAAATGAAAATATCTTATTATCCTTGCTCTGGCCCCCCTTTTTAGAAATCCAAAATTCAAAAATTTGTTCCAGGTTGTTCTAGGGCTCTTCTAAATTGTTCCAGACTTTCGTTTCTTAAAATTGATTTTTAGTATGAAAAATTTCAAAAAAATGCTCCCCTGCCCCCCCTTTTCCAAAAATCCAAAATCTAAAATTTGTTCCAAGTGCAGAATCCCTCAAATCCAATTGTTCCAAAGAATCATCAAAAAATATTGAAAACTGAAGATTTTAAGCCCAAAAAACACTTTAAATGAAAATATCTTATTATCCTTGCTCTGGCCCCCCTTTTTAGAAATCCAAAATTCAAAAATTTGTTCCAGGTTGTTCTAAAATAAAATGTATTTTAAACGAATACATTCTAATGAAATTTTTCATACTAAAAATCAATTTTAAGAAACGAAAGTCTGGAACAATTTAGAAGAGCCCTAGAACAACCTGGAACAAATTTTTGAATTTTGGATTTCTAAAAAGGGGGGCCAGAGCAAGGATAATAAGATATTTTCATTTAAAGTGTTTTTTGGGCTTAAAATCTTCAGTTTTCAATATTTTTTGATGATTCTTTGGAACAATTGGATTTGAGGGATTCTGCACTTGGAACAAATTTTAGATTTTGGATTTTTGGAAAAGGGGGGGCAGGGGAGCATTTTTTTGAAATTTTTCATACTAAAAATCAATTTTAAGAAACGAAAGTCTGGAACAATTTAGAAGAGCCCTAGAACAACCTGGAACAAATTTTTGAATTTTGGATTTCTAAAAAGGGGGGCCAGAGCAAGGATAATAAGATATTTTCATTTAAAGTGTTTTTTGGGCTTAAAATCTTCAGTTTTCAATATTTTTTTATGATTCTTTGGAACAATTGGATTTGAGGGATTCTGCACTTGGAACAAATTTTAGATTTTGGATTTTTGGAAAAGGGGGGGCAGGGGAGCATTTTTTTGAAATTTTTCATACTAAAAATCAATTTTAAGAAACGAAAGTCTGGAACAATTTAGAAGAGCCCTAGAACAACCTGGAACAAATTTTTGAATTTTGGATTTCTAAAAAGGGGGGCCAGAGCAAGGATAATAAGATATTTTCATTTAAAGTGTTTTTTGGGCTTAAAATCTTCAGTTTTCAATATTTTTTGATGATTCTTTGGAACAATTGGATTTGAGGGATTCTGCACTTGGAACAAATTTTAGATTTTGGATTTTTGGAAAAGGGGGGGCAGGGGAGCATTTTTTTGAAATTTTTCATACTAAAAATCAATTTTAAGAAACGAAAGTCTGGAACAATTTAGAAGAGCCCTAGAACAACCTGGAACAAATTTTTGAATTTTGGATTTCTAAAAAGGGGGGCCAGAGCAAGGATAATAAGATATTTTCATTTAAAGTGTTTTTTGGGCTTAAAATCTTCAGTTTTCAATATTTTTTGATGATTCTTTGGAACAATTGGATTTGAGGGATTCTGCACTTGGAACAAATTTTAGATTTTGGATTTTTGGAAAAGGGGGGGCAGGGGAGCATTTTTTTGAAATTTTTCATACTAAAAATCAATTTTAAGAAACGAAAGTCTGGAACAATTTAGAAGAGCCCTAGAACAACCTGGAACAAATTTTTGAATTTTGGATTTCTAAAAAGGGGGGCCAGAGCAAGGATAATAAGATATTTTCATTTAAAGTGTTTTTTGGGCTTAAAATCTTCAGTTTTCAATATTTTTTGATGATTCTTTGGAACAATTGGATTTGAGGGATTCTGCACTTGGAACAAATTTTAGATTTTGGATTTTTGGAAAAGGGGGGCAGGGGTGTTTTTGAAAAGTTAAAAAAATCGGATATGTTTTTTTAAAGTTAGTTTTTAAGCTGATAGTAAGAATGTAAGGTCAGAACTTTTTTTCAATACATGCATTTACCATTAGATTTCAAAAGTCAATGCATTAAAAAAAAAAAAAAATATTAGAGAGCCGTTTTTATGGATTTTTGAAAAAATGTTCGGAAGGTTTTATCTTTAAAAATACACGTCCTACAATTTTGAGTTTTTGGAACAATGTTTAGAACACTTTTTGAAACCCGAAAAAAATTTCAAAATTAAGAATTTCAAAAAAAGGGGGGCTAGAATTTTTTCGAATTTAGCCCATAACTTTTGAAATTTTGAACATAGGGGTCCAAAAACTTGGAACAATGTTCAGAACAACTAGAACAATCTGGAACAACTTTCAAAAATTTGATTTTCGAAAAAAGGGGGGCTAGGTCAAAAACGGTTTTTTTGGCTCTAAAACCCCCATTTTTGAATATTTTTCAAAAAAAACTTGGAACAATGCGGAACAAATCGGGAACAACCTGGAACAACTTTCAAAAATAACAAATTCCAAAAAAGGGGGGCTAACTTCACGCACTCCAATTTTATTTGTCAAAAGTGACAGAAAGAAAAATGGCAGCCAATCGTCGGCCAATTTTCTATCAAAAAATTAGCCGACTTCTTGCAATCGTATGAACTTGTCTAAACACAAAATTATTCTTATTTTCAGATAATTGGACGATTGTCGGCTTATTGGATATTGGATGATGTTCTTGCCAAAAATATCATCCAATTTTTAATTGCCAGATAAATGTTTTCTATTGTGGAGGAAAAAACAAAATTTTGAAAAAAAAAAATTAAAAAAAGTGTTTTTTAAAACAACAAGTATGATAACTATGGCGCCAAGAATTGATAACGTTTTTTTTGTAGTGGTCAAAAACAAGAATTTTTGTATTTTGGGAAGGGGGGTCTATATCGCCCCGTTTAGGAGGTAGGGGCAATTTTAGAAAAAAATTACTTAAATTGAAAAAAAATATTAAAAAACAACGACAGCAGTTACAATAAAGTACTATACCGGTTTTGAAAGCCAGAAATCTGTTCTATAATCCTAAATCCAAACAGGGGGCAGGGGAGCATTTTTTTGAAATTTTTCATACTAAAAATCAATTTTAAGAAACGAAAGTCTGGAACAATTTAGAAGAGCCCTAGAACAACCTGGAACAAATTTTTGAATTTTGGATTTCTAAAAAGGGGGGCCAGAGCAAGGATAATAAGATATTTTCATTTAAAGTGTTTTTTGGGCTTAAAATCTTCAGTTTTCAATATTTTTTGATGATTCTTTGGAACAATTGGATTTGAGGGATTCTGCACTTGGAACAAATTTTAGATTTTGGATTTTTGGAAAAGGGGGGGCAGGGGAGCATTTTTTTGAAATTTTTCATACTAAAAATCAATTTTAAGAAACGAAAGTCTGGAACAATTTAGAAGAGCCCTAGAACAACCTGGAACAAATTTTTGAATTTTGGATTTCTAAAAAGGGGGGCCAGAGCAAGGATAATAAGATATTTTCATTTAAAGTGTTTTTTGGGCTTAAAATCTTCAGTTTTCAATATTTTTTGATGATTCTTTGGAACAATTGGATTTGAGGGATTCTGCACTTGGAACAAATTTTAGATTTTGGATTTTTGGAAAAGGGGGGGCAGGGGAGCATTTTTTTGAAATTTTTCATACTAAAAATCAATTTTAAGAAACGAAAGTCTGGAACAATTTAGAAGAGCCCTAGAACAACCTGGAACAAATTTTTGAATTTTGGATTTCTAAAAAGGGGGGCCAGAGCAAGGATAATAAGATATTTTCATTTAAAGTGTTTTTTGGGCTTAAAATCTTCAGTTTTCAATATTTTTTGATGATTCTTTGGAACAATTGGATTTGAGGGATTCTGCACTTGGAACAAATTTTAGATTTTGGATTTTTGGAAAAGGGGGGGCAGGGGAGCATTTTTTTGAAATTTTTCATACTAAAAATCAATTTTAAGAAACGAAAGTCTGGAACAATTTAGAAGAGCCCTAGAACAACCTGGAACAAATTTTTGAATTTTGGATTTCTAAAAAGGGGGGCCAGAGCAAGGATAATAAGATATTTTCATTTAAAGTGTTTTTTGGGCTTAAAATCTTCAGTTTTCAATATTTTTTGATGATTCTTTGGAACAATTGGATTTGAGGGATTCTGCACTTGGAACAAATTTTAGATTTTGGATTTTTGGAAAAGGGGGGGCAGGGGTGTTTTTGAAAAGTTAAAAAAATCGGATATGTTTTTTTAAAGTTAGTTTTTAAGCTGATAGTAAGAATGTAAGGTCAGAACTTTTTTTCAATACATGCATTTACCATTAGATTTCAAAAGTCAATGCATTAAAAAAAAAAAAAAAATATTAGAGAGCCGTTTTTATGGATTTTTGAAAAAATGTTCGGAAGGTTTTATCTTTAAAAATACACGTCCTACAATTTTGAGTTTTTGGAACAATGTTTAGAACACTTTTTGAAACCCGAAAAAAATTTCAAAATTAAGAATTTCAAAAAAAGGGGGGCTAGAATTTTTTCGAATTTAGCCCATAACTTTTGAAATTTTGAACATAGGGGTCCAAAAACTTGGAACAATGTTCAGAACAACTAGAACAATCTGGAACAACTTTCAAAAATTTGATTTTCGAAAAAAGGGGGGCTAGGTCAAAAACGGTTTTTTGGCTCTAAAACCCCCATTTTTGAATATTTTTCAAAAAAAACTTGGAACAATGCGGAACAAATCGGGAACAACCTGGAACAACTTTCAAAAATAACAAATTCCAAAAAAGGGGGGCTAACTTGACGCACTCCAATTTTATTTGTCAAAAGTGACAGAAAGAAAAATGGCAGCCAATCGTCGGCCAATTTTCTATCAAAAAATTAGCCGACTTCTTGCAATCGTATGAACTTGTCTAAACACAAAATTATTCTTATTTTCAGATAATTGGACGATTGTCGGCTTATTGGATATTGGATGATGTTCTTGCCAAAAATATCATCCAATTTTTAATTGCCAGATAAATGTTTTCTATTGTGGAGGAAAAAACAAAATTTTGAAAAAAAAAAATTAAAAAAAGTGTTTTTTAAAACAACAAGTATGATAACTATGGCGCCAAGAATTGATAACGTTTTTTTTGTAGTGGTCAAAAACAAGAATTTTTGTATTTTTGGAAAAGGGGGGGCAGGGGAGCATTTTTTTGAAATTTTTCATACTAAAAATCAATTTTAAGAAACGAAAGTCTGGAACAATTTAGAAGAGCCCTAGAACAACCTGGAACAAATTTTTGAATTTTGGATTTCTAAAAAGGGGGGCCAGAGCAAGGATAATAAGATATTTTCATTTAAAGTGTTTTTTGGGCTTAAAATCTTCAGTTTTCAATATTTTTTGATGATTCTTTGGAACAATTGGATTTGAGGGATTCTGCACTTGGAACAAATTTTAGATTTTGGATTTTTGGAAAAGGGGGGGCAGGGGAGCATTTTTTTGAAATTTTTCATACTAAAAATCAATTTTAAGAAACGAAAGTCTGGAACAATTTAGAAGAGCCCTAGAACAACCTGGAACAAATTTTTGAATTTTGGATTTCTAAAAAGGGGGGCCAGAGCAAGGATAATAAGATATTTTCATTTAAAGTGTTTTTTGGGCTTAAAATCTTCAGTTTTCAATATTTTTTGATGATTCTTTGGAACAATTGGATTTGAGGGATTCTGCACTTGGAACAAATTTTAGATTTTGGATTTTTGGAAAAGGGGGGCAGGGGTGTTTTTGAAAAGTTAAAAAAATCGGATATGTTTTTTTAAAGTTAGTTTTTAAGCTGATAGTAAGAATGTAAGGTCAGAACTTTTTTTCAATACATGCATTTACCATTAGATTTCAAAAGTCAATGCATTAAAAAAAAAAAAAAAATATTAGAGAGCCGTTTTTATGGATTTTTGAAAAAATGTTCGGAAGGTTTTATCTTTAAAAATACACGTCCTACAATTTTGAGTTTTTGGAACAATGTTTAGAACACTTTTTGAAACCCGAAAAAAATTTCAAAATTAAGAATTTCAAAAAAAGGGGGGCTAGAATTTTTTCGAATTTAGCCCATAACTTTTGAAATTTTGAACATAGGGGTCCAAAAACTTGGAACAATGTTCAGAACAACTAGAACAATCTGGAACAACTTTCAAAAATTTGATTTTCGAAAAAAGGGGGGCTAGGTCAAAAACGGTTTTTTGGCTCTAAAACCCCCATTTTTGAATATTTTTCAAAAAAAACTTGGAACAATGCGGAACAAATCGGGAACAACCTGGAACAACTTTCAAAAATAACAAATTCCAAAAAAGGGGGGCTAACTTCACGCACTCCAATTTTATTTGTCAAAAGTGACAGAAAGAAAAATGGCAGCCAATCGTCGGCCAATTTTCTATCAAAAAATTAGCCGACTTCTTGCAATCGTATGAACTTGTCTAAACACAAAATTATTCTTATTTTCAGATAATTGGACGATTGTCGGCTTATTGGATATTGGATGATGTTCTTGCCAAAAATATCATCCAATTTTTAATTGCCAGATAAATGTTTTCTATTGTGGAGGAAAAAACAAAATTTTGAAAAAAAAAAATTAAAAAAAGTGTTTTTTAAAACAACAAGTATGATAACTATGGCGCCAAGAATTGATAACGTTTTTTTTGTAGTGGTCAAAAACAAGAATTTTTGTATTTTGGGAAGGGGGGTCTATATCGCCCCGTTTAGGAGGTAGGGGCAATTTTAGAAAAAAATTACTTAAATTGAAAAAAAATATTAAAAAACAACGACAGCAGTTACAATAAAGTACTATACCGGTTTTGAAAGCCAGAAATCTGTTCTATAATCCTAAATCCAAACAGGGGGCAGGGGAGCATTTTTTTGAAATTTTTCATACTAAAAATCAATTTTAAGAAACGAAAGTCTGGAACAATTTAGAAGAGCCCTAGAACAACCTGGAACAAATTTTTGAATTTTGGATTTCTAAAAAGGGGGGCCAGAGCAAGGATAATAAGATATTTTCATTTAAAGTGTTTTTTGGGCTTAAAATCTTCAGTTTTCAATATTTTTTGATGATTCTTTGGAACAATTGGATTTGAGGGATTCTGCACTTGGAACAAATTTTAGATTTTGGATTTTTGGAAAAGGGGGGGCAGGGGAGCATTTTTTTGAAATTTTTCATACTAAAAATCAATTTTAAGAAACGAAAGTCTGGAACAATTTAGAAGAGCCCTAGAACAACCTGGAACAAATTTTTGAATTTTGGATTTCTAAAAAGGGGGGCCAGAGCAAGGATAATAAGATATTTTCATTTAAAGTGTTTTTTGGGCTTAAAATCTTCAGTTTTCAATATTTTTTGATGATTCTTTGGAACAATTGGATTTGAGGGATTCTGCACTTGGAACAAATTTTAGATTTTGGATTTTTGGAAAAGGGGGGGCAGGGGAGCATTTTTTTGAAATTTTTCATACTAAAAATCAATTTTAAGAAACGAAAGTCTGGAACAATTTAGAAGAGCCCTAGAACAACCTGGAACAAATTTTTGAATTTTGGATTTCTAAAAAGGGGGGCCAGAGCAAGGATAATAAGATATTTTCATTTAAAGTGTTTTTTGGGCTTAAAATCTTCAGTTTTCAATATTTTTTGATGATTCTTTGGAACAATTGGATTTGAGGGATTCTGCACTTGGAACAAATTTTAGATTTTGGATTTTTGGAAAAGGGGGGGCAGGGGTGTTTTTGAAAAGTTAAAAAAATCGGATATGTTTTTTTAAAGTTAGTTTTTAAGCTGATAGTAAGAATGTAAGGTCAGAACTTTTTTTCAATACATGCATTTACCATTAGATTTCAAAAGTCAATGCATTAAAAAAAAAAAAAAAATATTAGAGAGCCGTTTTTATGGATTTTTGAAAAAATGTTCGGAAGGTTTTATCTTTAAAAATACACGTCCTACAATTTTGAGTTTTTGGAACAATGTTTAGAACACTTTTTGAAACCCGAAAAAAATTTCAAAATTAAGAATTTCAAAAAAAGGGGGGCTAGAATTTTTTCGAATTTAGCCCATAACTTTTGAAATTTTGAACATAGGGGTCCAAAAACTTGGAACAATGTTCAGAACAACTAGAACAATCTGGAACAACTTTCAAAAATTTGATTTTCGAAAAAAGGGGGGCTAGGTCAAAAACGGTTTTTTGGCTCTAAAACCCCCATTTTTGAATATTTTTCAAAAAAAACTTGGAACAATGCGGAACAAATCGGGAACAACCTGGAACAACTTTCAAAAATAACAAATTCCAAAAAAGGGGGGCTAACTTGACGCACTCCAATTTTATTTGTCAAAAGTGACAGAAAGAAAAATGGCAGCCAATCGTCGGCCAATTTTCTATCAAAAAATTAGCCGACTTCTTGCAATCGTATGAACTTGTCTAAACACAAAATTATTCTTATTTTCAGATAATTGGACGATTGTCGGCTTATTGGATATTGGATGATGTTCTTGCCAAAAATATCATCCAATTTTTAATTGCCAGATAAATGTTTTCTATTGTGGAGGAAAAAACAAAATTTTGAAAAAAAAAAATTAAAAAAAGTGTTTTTTAAAACAACAAGTATGATAACTATGGCGCCAAGAATTGATAACGTTTTTTTTGTAGTGGTCAAAAACAAGAATTTTTGTATTTTGGGAAGGGGGGTCTATATCGCCCCGTTTAGGAGGTAGGGGCAATTTTAGAAAAAAATTACTTAAATTGAAAAAAAATATTAAAAAACAACGACAGCAGTTACAATAAAGTACTATACCGGTTTTGAAAGCCAGAAATCTGTTCTATAATCCTAAATCCAAACCAAATTTTGTATGCCAACAGTTTTTGAAAAATTCGCATGCAAACTCAAAATTTCGATAAAAAAAAATGAAAAAAAAGTTAAGACCAATTTCTTTCAAAATTGTGAAATGAAGTGCTAAATTGGCTTTTTGTGGTCAATGTTAATATCAATTCTAAATCGAACAGAAAAAACCGAATGGTTTTATGTTTATGTTTAAAATACTTCACTTCTAAAATAAAGTTTCAAATTCTCTGTCATCTGTCAAGAAAATTGTCTTCCAATGAGTCTACTTATTTTTTGATATCTTCCAACCGTGTAAACAGACAATTTTCAATTGGAAGACAAAAAAGTGTAGGCAATTGTCATCCGATTTTCTACCAAATATTTGTCTAATTTTTGGATAAAATCTAAACAACCGTATAAACGGACAATTTTCACTTGATAGAAAATTGGCCATTGTCAACTCATTGGTTGCTATTGGCAGACTTTTGACAGTTCGCCCAGTATTGGTCGATCTTTCAATCGTATATACTTAGCTTAAGTGCCATTATTTTTAATAATAATTAAGAGGACAACCTTTGCAGCTTGAGAACCAATGGCTAGATCGATATTTTTATAAACAGAGTTTATTATGAGTTATGACAAATCCCAAAGTCGATTCGTGCTGATCCTAGTGTTTTCAATCAGTCCTTAAAAGGAACATTAAATCCTTTATACATTTTAGATTTGAATCGAAAAACAATGGCCCTAATCAAACAAAATTTACTGATTATAGCAACTAAAATTATGGGTTATTTGAGTAGAATTTTAATTGTCATTTAATTATCATTCAATACGACATTTACCAGTATCGTTATTAATAAAATAAAATTTAAAAAAAATGTGAAAAGTGTAGAATGCGCATTAGAAGTGCATTAACATTTTTCCAATATTGTTCTAAAAAATCTTCTATACTCACAAATTAAAAAAAAAAATAAATATTTTTGTATTGTAAAAACTAAACAGTAAAATGTCCTTTAAGCCTAGAACGCTGCTGATGCGAAACGAAAAATCCCACACAAAAATAACACAACGAAATCATAAACGGAAAATTTCGTTCTGCTTTTCGTTTTGCAGTACGCTGTTCGGAGAGCGAAATGTATAATTGTAGTAGATTATTTGGAGAAGTCTCCGCTCCTTTTTCGCACTGAATTAATTATACAGATTATTTATTGTGTGCGGAAAAATGACATTTGAGTTTTATTTGTGTTTTATTTTGTTTTTGGAATCAGTGAAACTCTCCAAGGATATTTTTCGTTGTGTTTTCGCAAGTAAAGCGTTTCGGGTTCTGTTTGGAGATCACAGAAAAAATTCGTTTCAAATCAGCAGCGTACTAGGCTTAACTTAGAAAAGGAAACATATAAAACTTCAAGAGTTATTATTTTCTTGAATATTAAATAGGATAACATTAAATGTAAGGTTAATTACATAAAAAGTAGGCAGATAGCGACAAAAATATACTTATTTATACATTTTTAGGCGTTTTAATACAATGTTAAAGCATTTTAAGTATGATACTTGGTTAAATACAGGATTTTTCAAATTTTAAAAGAGTTAGCATCTTTTGAACATTTTTTTAAAGTTAAAATGCCTATTTAATCATTTTAGTATCACACTAACTTGTTAAAAAATGTGCAAAACTAAGAACATTTTAGTAAACTGCAGAACAGAAAATTGTTAAGTTGCATATTTCTAATACATAAAAATCAGGCTTTTTAAAATTTTCGGCCTAATGTTTTGCTCAAATTAATCATTAAAGTTCAGCTTTCTGCATATATCTAAATAAAACTCTATCTCCCTTTTTTTTTAGATCACTCAGTCATAATTTTGCACACCTTTTCTAACATAAAAAACTCAATATGGAGTAAGTATGGTATAAGTGGCACGATTGTGCTTTTCTGACACTAGAATTTCCTCGTATGGTGTAACGAAAAAATTCAATATGCCAAGCATTTCTTACTTCCATTATTTTTACTCAAAATATAAATCGAATTTTGACAAAATTTGATGAAAATTGTTTCAAACAGCAGCGTTAAAATTGGCGGAAACTTCTAAAATTTTTTTTGTAAATACCTACGCGAATGGAGCAAGTTATTTTTTTAATGTTTTCTTTTATTACATCCCTTGACGTTATTGAATTATAATGAAAGAAAAGACGAATTTTTGTTTATTTCACATGGCACATAATGGCACTGTGTTTCAGAAAATGTGGCACAGTAATTTTTATGTTGTGGCGGCAACGCCTTTTTAGATATTTTACTATAAAAAAATGAACTACTTTGCTCAAATATTAGTAAACTCAAAAAACAAACAAAAAACTATTGGTATCTATATGCTGTAAGGATTTTCTATAAAAAATTCGATCAAATAAACATTGCATCACAAAGATAGCCTAAAAGATTTTTGAACTTGGTTAATTGGAGATGAATTTTTATCAATTTTTTTTTCCAAATAAACCTTTAAAATTTTTATAAAAAGAATACTAACACAAATAAGTCGATTTAACTGTTTAACTGCCTAAACACTATGATGTAGCTGTAGTCTGATTTACGTTTGTACGCTGTACGTTTGTACGCTGCTGATGCGAAATGATATATTTCTGTGATCTCCAAACCAGACAACGAAACGCTTACGAAAACACAAGGGAAAATATCCTCGTAGAGTTTCACCAATTTCAAGAACAAAACAAATAAACGCAAAAAATCACAGAAACCCATGATATAAGAAAAAAAATAAATAAATAAAAAACACGAATAAAACTAAAATGTCATTTTTCCGCACACAATAAATAGTCTGCATAATTAAGCAGCGGAGACTGCTCTAAATAATCTGCTCCAATTATAAATTTCGCTCTTCGAACAGCGTACTGAAAAACGAAAAGCAGAACGAAATTTTCCGTTTATGATTTCTTGTGTCATTTTTGTATGGGATTTTTCGTTTCAAATCAGCAGCGTACTAGGCTTTAGCACGTGCTTCGATTGTTTACATATTTAATAAGCATCATGAAATATAGTCCTAAACTTAACTTAGATCAAGAAATATTTTATAACCATAATTCGAAATAATATGTAGAAGTCCAATTTACGTACAATTTTAAATATCATTGGCACTGTTGCCGTTGTTCTTTTTAATAGGTATGTAATTTATTTTCTATTTCAAGCAATTTTTTTTTTAATTTCTCCTTCCGCTTAAACGCGATGGAAATGGACCCCTTTCCATTACATTTTGTACTTATTTTCACCCAGCATCTTTTGCAAAACACCCAGTATCTTAAATAAGCTTAGGCAGTAATTAATACTCACCATATTCCTGGTTCTAGCATAAGGTTAACGATTTCATTGTTCTCAAACTTGTGTCCTTAAAAAATGAATAAAAAAAAAAAACAAATAAATCAAATACATAATTTAAATAAAATATCAATTTACCTTCTGCCAGTAGTGCTTGAATTACTGAAACCATATCTCGAGATTCCTTAACAAAAAATTCTGTATCATCACATGTTGTAATATTGAGTTCTGAAAAAAATGTTTTTTTTTAAAGAAGTAAAGTTAAAAAAAAAATTAAAATAAAAAAAATAAGATTCTTGATTGTATACTTATAATATACATATACTTAATATACTCAGTATAAAGATGATGTGTTAATTTGGTTCCAAACAGTGTTCAATTTTTTTTTTAAAGAAGATGACCAAATGAATGACAATTTTTGGCCACCGATGAAAATTTTGTTGCCATCCCACAGTTAAATGCGAAAAAATCGCCATATTTTGAAACATCCTAGCTAATGGGTTTTTGTGAAAAAAAATTAATTTTTTCTAAATTTCTTCTCTTTTTTTTTTATTTAAAAATCTTAAAGATGAGAATTTTATAAAAACACAATAAACCAAAATCAATATTTTGGATCAATATTCATCGAATTTTTCTAACTCTTCAAATTTCAATTTATAATTTCAAGTGACCTCAACTCCGAAAATTGCGTTTTGCCCAGGTACGACAGTTGGGCTCATCAGTTAGATGCTGTCGTACCCTTCTAAGACGCGAATTATGGTCGATGCTTACCGACTGTTATAAAACTCAGAACATGAATATACGCTCATGTTCTGCATTCCACATGTTGTGAATTCACATGGCGAAATTCAATTTAGGTGTTCCACAATTCGTTCGAAATGCTAATAGTGAATTCTAATTTCGAACATGAAAATTAATGTTCTGCATTTCGGTTCATTCCGTTTTCTAAACGTTTTCAATCCACATTTTTATGCGTTGTGAAATCGGTGCATTTGCAGATAGTTTTGTACTTCTTGGTACAAAATGTAAGCAAACTTTATGTTTTTGTTTATTTATTTATTATTATTTTCGTAGGAAACATAAGAACATACGAATTAGAAAATACAAAAATCATCAGAACCATTCATATTTAGGTAGGTATATTCACGCGTCGGGCAGGTTCTTTCTTACAAAATTGTTCGGCAAATTTTTTCTTTCGAGTTCCGTTTTCTTTTTTCCCTTATAAATGCCAATAATATAAAATTAATTTTCATCTTTAGTGTAATTTCACTTTAAACCACAATTAAAAATGGAGGCACCTTGCATTTTGACATTTCGAACTAATTGCGAAATTTTCGAAAACGAACGAATTGTAGAACATGGAATTTCAATTCATGTGAAATTGAAATGCGATTTCAATTCGATTTCATTCGAAATGCAGAACATGGGCGATAGTGTGAATTTTATATTTCTAAGGGAATTTAATTAAATTCGATTACACTTAGAAAATTAGTAGCCCGTGGTTTATAATAGTCGGGAAGCATCGATCATAATTCGCGTCTTAGAAGGGTACGACAGCATCTAACTGATGAACCCAACTGTCGTACCTGGGCGAAACGCAATTTTTGGAGTTGAGGTCACTTGAACTTATAAATTGAAATTTATTCAATCGCTCCACTTAAACAGAAGTAGTTTTCTAATTATCTTCATCTAAGTATTTTATTTCCGAATTTTAAATTTTGAATTTTTGACTCCAAATAAAATTTATGAATTTCCAAAATAAATAAAAATTAAAAGTTTTTCTAAAATATTTAAAGAAAAATTAAAAGGATTAATCAAATTTGAAAAAAAAAAAAATTCGCGGAGGCCCATTTTTGAACAGTGATGAGTGGTCGGTGAACAAAAATTAATTAATTGTTCATGTTTTACAAAGAAAAAATAGAAAAGTAATTGGACACTTTTTGGGACCACGTTAACACCGCTAAATCTTTAGTATAAAAGTCGAAAGAATTAAGGCCTTATCAGTAAAGCCAACAAAATTAGTTGCAATTCTTCTAATTAAAGGTTTTAATCAACACTTAGGCCCGGTGCACACATGCGTTTTTTTGACGCCGAGGTGACGCAGCGGTGTCGCTGCGGTGCCGCAATCGTTCAGTGCACACATGCGAGTTTTTCTCGCAGGACTCAGCAAATTGCAGCAATGGAGGTTTATAAAAAAAAAACGAGTAATTTTCGCGTAACTAGTGAATAAAAACTATGAGTCGTATTTATAAAATTTTTGTCTACTTAGACACTGTCTAACTATTTTCAAATTAGTCGAAATATGCTTTATTTAATAAAAATAAATATCACATTATTCACGGTTAAGATAATCAACACTTGTGTCTTAGTTAGGCAGCTATAAAACAACAATAAACACGGTTTTTAAACACATTTTCCAAAGTTGGACAGTGGTCCAAAGTTAGACAACTTTAATAAATAAGAGCATATGTTTTTAAAAAGAAACAACGTTATTGGGTACATCCTTTTGTTTATGACTGGCTAACAAAAGGAATATTTTATACATATTTTCTTTTGCCGGTCATGGTATACCTCCGAAACGATATTCCATATTTCTGTACACTTTTTTATCTCATCGATAAATAAAATGTTTGAAATCTTTCTACCGAATTTAATTTGCAGCAAAATGACGCTTGTGTGCACTGCTTTATAACAAACAATGTACTGAAAGACGCAAAAGCGTCTGCGGTGACGCAGCGATCTCGCGGAAACCTGCGAGTCTTTTTTCCTGCAGAATGACGCGCGATGACGCAGCGTCATCGCACGTGTGTGTGCACTACTCAATTTATTTGTGAGTACTGTAAGACGCAAAGGCGATGCCGCTGCGTCACCGCTGCGTCAAAAAAACGCATGTGTGCAGCGAACCTTTAAGTCCATCAAAACTTGTTGTTACCCTATAGTATGTGTATTGTGCCTAAATAACTAAGCTTTCTAATAGTGCTTAAAGTATATTTTCCTGATGTCACTTGTGGTTATTATTTTCTTAGCATGTAAGCATTTAGCTGTTTGCGATGGGGTCAGTATACATATATAAAATTATAAAATTAAAACTGGTTAAATTTAACTCAGGGTAATTAAAAAAATAATAACTTTATACGGAACTATTATCGAAGATCAATAAAATTGGTTAGGTCAATATACATTTCAAGGTTTTTATAAAATCTGATTGTACACCTAATCGCGTGCATTATTTTTATTTTATACACACGTGCATGTGCATTGTGCATACTTTAAGGGTTTTTTTTTTCAAATTTAATTTTTTTTTTTTTTAAATCCAATTCTTATACATATTAAAGAAATAAACCCCACAGAATCTATTGGTATACCTGAGTACTTAAAGAAAATTGTAACACCATTGCACAAGGTGGCGCAAAAGTTGTCGACGGCATCAAAAGTTTCATCGGTTGCAAATGGTGGCAAATGTCAAAATCGAATCGAAACAATAAGCAAAAAAAAAAAAAAACAACACAAACATATTATACAGGGTGTCCCGAAATCACCGCCTCAGAAGAAAACCATGAGTTCCTGAGGTCATTTCAAGTCGAAAAACTTATGAGGTTTTTGAATAAAAACGAATTAAAATGAATAAAAAAACTTTTAACGGTCTTACTCTTACTTTATCCTTTCTAACATTCAAAACTCAACACTCACTGTAGTTTCTTATTCGTTTTAATTCGTTTTCATAAATATTCATACTTTCTTGATTTTCCTTTATTTTTCGTCTTCTATTTTCTTACAATTTTAAATGTATTTTTAAGTACAAAAATGTTAAGTATTTTTAAGAACACATATTGGACTTTCATAATAAAAAGAAAAAAGTTATACTTAATAACGTGTTTTTTTTAGAAAAAAAATCATATCGAAGTCAAAAAAACAACCTTAACATTCTTAAAAAAAAGTATTTGATAATAAATAGCGGGAAAACTGTTATCCACACAGAAAAAAGTTGTATGGCAGATAAAAATTTCTAACTGTTTTTGTTTAAATAAAAAAAAAATTCAAAAATCGGTTGTAGTTTGGCAAAGTTAGAGCCAGTCAAAGGAAAAAAGAAAACAAATCATTAAAACTGTTATAAGTCGAAAACGAAGCGAAACGAGAAAATTACCTCATAAGTTTTTCGACTTGAAATGACCTCAGGAACTCATGGTTTTCTTCTGAGACGGTGATTTCGGGACACACTGTTTATGCCAGTAAGACCTAGGGTCATATAAATTAGGCAATGTTAGAAGGAATAGAAGGATAGAATAGATTTTTGTTGGCATGTATAAGCATGTTCAGGAAAATGAGAACTCATCAATTTCAGTTACATGAACATGATTCTTCAGCAAAATTTCTCAACTTTGAAGTCAAAATGCTGAGGAAAACAAATTTTGGATTCGCTTGCTAACTTTTTGACGGAGATCTAATTTTTCTAAATTTGGCGTTCTTTAGTAGTATAGTGATTTATGTCTTGTTGACTTGTGTATTACTTCACAAATTACAAAGTAGAATTGAAGCATTTTCCGCCATTTACAACTGATGTCAACTTTTGCGCCACCTCATAGTAGACATAAAATAAGGTCGTAATAGTGTTTCAAATTACTTTTAGTCATGGCATGTTCGATAACAAAATATATAATTATATTTTCGTTTGCTCTTTTATTCATAAACTTTGAGAATATCATGATTTAGACATTAAAATTTGTTTTTTTAATATTAATTAGTCTGGAAAAGAATTAAAAACAAACTAATTTAACATTGAAATTAGACAAACATTTTTTGAAGGCTAGTAGGTGGGCAGAAATTGTGGTCAGCAGTTCGATGACCCAATTAGCACTGAAGTGTGCCGTTAAGTACCTATACGTCTTTAAGTGCGGTCATTACTCAATTGAACCATATATATGTACGTAATTATATTCGAATGGCATAGAGTAAAACTTCAGTTCAATATTATTTCTCAAGACAAAATTGGTATATATTTTCAGAAAAAGTTTTGAAAACTATCAGTTCTTTAAAAAAAACGCTAATGGCTAGTTTTCAGAGTTAATTCTGAGTTAAGCCAGACAAAGTTATAATCCAATATAATATGGAATTATGGAATTATAATTATGGAAATCGGATTTCTTTATCGAAACACAGATGGCGACACTATGCGGCAGTATTAAAAGGGTAATTTCTATACTGTCGCCATCTCTATTTTAATAGTGTTTTAACACACATCTGCCAGGAATATAAATTCAGAGTTAACTCACCAAATTTGATGACTGTAACTCGGGATCGAAATTGACTGATAAACATTTTTCAAGAGTTTTAACGCGGTTTTACTCTGAAACTGGGATGATCGGAAAAACTGGACCTTAGAGAAATCAATTGAATTTTTAAATGTATTCAACCATATTTCTGAGTTTCACCCCAACAACATTCCACCCGGAAAATTTCACATTTCAAATATCGCCTATCTATTGTGAGTTTTACCCGAAATTTCGAAAATGTTCGAAAAATTCTCCTTATTGTGCATTCCAGGTGGAATGTAATGCTTTTCTATTATTTTTAGTAGGCAAACCAAATATCATTTGGGCAAAACTCATAATAGCTTTTAAAATTTCAGGCGAACTAAAAATTTCAAGGTGAATTATTTTTAGGTTGAAACTCACAATAGCCATATTGATTATTTCACCAACGAATTATTTGAAAATAAGTTTATCATATTTTACCATTGACTATTTCTTCCAAATTAAAAACACTTGGACAAACATCGTAGTCATTTTAAGATGGAAAATAAATCATGCACGAAATATTTAACACTGTTAAACTTATTTTCAACTTATTTTCGGTTATCCGGAAACTGAACTATAACGTTTTGATTTACATATTAAATTGGCACATTAAGCATGAACTAGGCTGAGCTTTTTTTTTAATTTTAATTAAGCTGGGAAGTATTGGAGTGAAAAATGAGGTGCCGTGTCATAAGGCCATGCGTCATAAGGCCATATTAAGAAATATGGCCTTATGACGCTTTTACAAAGTGACATAAGGCCATATTCCAACTTATGGCCTTTTGACTCATTAATAAAAAGACATAGGGCCATATGGCCTTATGTCACTTTCAACCGTCTTTCCTTGTTTGATAAATAAACCTGGCCAAATGTTTTTGTCCAACACTTTAATTGTAATTCAGTTAGGGCGTATAAACAGTGAGGTATGTATGGGGGGGGCATGCTGCCCCCCTGCAACCCCCCTGCTTGGGCACACTATAGGATTTGGGGTAGGTGCGAGGTTGGGTATATGCAGTTTCTTTTGCATTTAAAGATTCTGGATTAAAAAACAAATCATATTTTTTCACTTAACGCAAGTATTATGAGGCCATATTTAGATATGGCCTTAAGTCGCAAAAAAATATGGCACTATGACACCTTGGTAAAGTGTCAATAGACCATATGTTTCAGTATGCCCTTATGACACATTTCGAATGCGTCATAAGGCCATATTTCTCAATATGGCCTTATGACACATGGCCTTATGACACGGCACCGAAAAATGATAAAAAGCTTTTAGTACACTTGGCCTACTTAGAGGATCCTTTCCTGCCTTATAGCCTCGTATAATGTCTTATAAACAATTATTTAAACACCAAGATACGAGATTTATTTAAAATAGTAATAGCCATTTTTGAGAAAATTTGGAAAAAATTCAAGATATTCATGGGCAAAAAAAGCAATTCCGTTAATCAGTTTGGGCTGAAGCAGTATACAAGTAGAAAGTATTTAAAATGTTAGTGTTTGCTCATTTATTTATTCAACATCATTTATAAAAGACTTTACAACATCTACATATATAGCTTTTAAATAAGAATTTGTATCAACACTGCAGGAGATGTTTAAAATAAGTATGAAAATAGTCAAAATTTGGAAACAACTTGTGAATCTCTGTTAAATATTTCTCACATGGAACTACCAGCCAGCTTTATACTATAATATAATTTTAACTTTTAATTAAATTGGTAATTTATTTTGTATAAAATTAAAGTTACATAATTTTTTTGTAAAAATATATTATTTTTAATTTCAGTTAAAAATCACTTCTAAAATTACTCAATATTTTAATGTTCACAATTAAATCGATCAATGATCTTTGAAATATTATGTAATTCGTCATCTAATGTGGAAGATTGTGCTAAAATGTAAAAAAAAAAATGTCTTGACTAAAAAAACAATTAAAATCATAACGTTGTCGTCAAAACTGTTAAATCCACTTGTTTTAATTCCATATAATTTTTATAATAAAAGGGAGCAAAAAAAAAAAATAGTGGACGATTTTGCTAACAAAATAACCATTGATTTAACTTTTTAATAGTTTCAAAATTAAAAATTTTAATTTTCAGTGTGAAGCTTATTATATTATGTATGAACATATGTAGCTAAAAAAAATTTGAATAAAAAAAATTAAAATGGCATAAGAATAATAATGAATATTAATTTGCATTAATTTTACCTTTTACCATATCAGCAATACTCTGAGGTAATATTGCTGTTGGAGTTTGAAGTATTTTTTTAATATCTTTGACTGGAACAAGTGCTCTTGATAAATCTCCAGATTTATATTTAATATATTCTTTACGTAAATCACTAAATCTACAATAATATGCGGGTAGTTCTAGATCTTTGGCACAAGCTTCTGGATGTAAACATTGGCGTATTGGAAATTGTCCATCTGTGATTAATTTAAAATTTGACACAGAATCTGGATCAATTGATAGAGAGCGTAAATATTCGTCGAACTGTAAAAAAAAAACATATATAAATAATAATGAATTAATAAGAATGAGAAAGAAATATATGTATGTATGTATTTAAGTTATAGACGAGAGTAGAGAAATTTCAATTTTTAACAGTTTTTTAAGAGTCATTTCCTTAAGTTTATTATACAGTACAACGCGGATATAAGAAAGTTTGATAATTTCTGAAATTTCTTTCTTATAACCGAGTTTTTCTTATATGCAAAAACGGTTAGAAGAAAAGGAAGACACGGTGTATTGCAATACATTTGTCATTCCCGTGACGAGTTTTTGAATTAAATAAGTTTACTATTTTTTTTTTCGTTTGCAAAAAACTATAAGTATAATAAATTATGTATGTATTTATAATAACATTCGATTTTTTGTTGACTTTTATTTAATTTTTGACAAAGCACATTTCGACATCATTACTTGTTTTTAATTAGCCAGTTCAGGTTTCTTGAGATATCTGAGATCTCAGAGATCTCAGCAATCTCAGAAATCTGAACGTAATTCCTCAGTGAAATTCCACACTTTTGCTGTCAAAAAGCTGAGACTGAAATTTTTTGGATTCGTTTGCTCAATTATTTTTTGTCGCAGTTGATGAATTTATAAAAACGAGATGGAGAGTGCTTTTGACTTCTAAGGAAAAATTTTGTTCAGGTTTCTCCTTCTCCTCAGTGGAGCTGACAGATGTTTGCTCAGTGAAATCTCAGAAACGTGAACTGGCTAAATTATTTTTGTTATTCTTTAATTTTTGAACTCTGATGACTAATTTGTGTTCCCCAAATTTTGTTCAGATTTTGTTTATGCTAGTAATGCATTCTCAGAACCCACCTTGTGGATGCCTAATAATTTCGACTAATTTAACTAAATTCCTGGAAAAAATAAAAAAGTTGTTTTATAAAGTTGTTCGGTTGCAAATAAAATATTGTTTTTATTTATATTTATAAGTTTTTTTGTTATTTTCATCATTCCTATATCTTTAAATGCTTTTGGAACCGTTTAATGTGATAAATATTGCGTACTCTTATTGATAAGTATTTTTTATTGGAATATAACCTAAAATACTGCATTAAGTCTAAGTCGAATTTTATTAAAACTGACGTATGTTAAGAAAATTATAATTTTTTTAGAACATATTAACATTTCAAAATTATGGAACTGCCCTTACTATTTGGCACATATTGGTTACTTGTCACACCTCCAAATGTATATAAATGATCCACAACTTAAAGAGCAACAAGTCGCTGAAATCCTAGATCTAGGTAGTTTGCGGTCACTTAAAAACATCAAAGATGCAACATCACTTCACATTAAATTTAATACTGTATTTAGATCTAAATACTTAGAAAAAAACTCATTTCAATTTAATTACATATTTTTTAATATTATGTACTTCACTTTTGTATTTGAAATCTAACTTTTTCTATTGTTATGTAATATCTAAGAATCATAATTCTATGTTATATAAATGTACTTGAATTATTTGCTCCTTTCAAAAGATTACATCATATTATGGCCTTGTTGGCCTGATGTCTTCATTCAAAAATAGTTCATAAATTCATTTTGTAAATTATTTAGTTATAAATAAATAAATAAAGTCAAAATTAACAAATATAATGTTAAGCTAACACAATATCAGGTTAAGTTCAACAGGTAAAAAATTGTAAAAATAAATTTAAATACTCTGTGACATTACCGCAGTATTTTTTTTTACTAAGTTTGTGTTATTTAATATTGTTTGAAATAAAAAAAACTTTTTGTTTTCAAAATTTCGAGTTTGAAAATTAATTTTTCAAAAACTTTTTACTAACACAACTTAATTTAAAACTAATATTAAAGAACAGATTCCAGGCTTTCTAAAAAGGTATATCATTGTAAGTTTTACCGTTGTTTTTAAATATTTTTTTTCTGTTTTAACTAATTTTTTTAGAAAATTGCCCCTCCCGCCTAAACGGGGGAATTAAACTTCCCTTTCATACGGTTGTCTTGTCTTAACCCAACCTACTGGCTCTTAATTTTTGGTGTATATAGTGTTATACCAACTTTGCATTTTGGCAGCTCTGTAAATGAGGGATAAAAAAGTGATTCCTATTTTTAAATATATTGACAGTCAAATCTAGTTGTTAACAAGCATATAAAGAAGTTTATCGTTCTATATCTCGTACTCACAGCGAAATATTAGAAAACAGTATGACAGCCTGAGTTACTCAAACTTGAGTTACAAATTTCATTAAAATCGGTTCAACAGGTTATGATGTATATTCGAAAAGCAAAAAAATGGTTCTCTGAGAAATACCGTTACTTAACGGTAAATATATCGTATTGATATTTGATCCCATACAAATTTTTATCAAAGTTTAATAGAAAGTCGTTTTCAAATTATTAAGTTCTCAAAAAAAAAAATCTAAACTTTTCTTAAAAATCCAAAATACATTTTTTTGAAAATTTTGGTATGCAATACTTTTAAATCGTTTTAAACCTTTTTGTAAAATTCTCCATACAAAAAATGATCAGAATCAGTTGAACCGTTTTTGAGAAAATCAAAAAGGAGTTCTATGGGAGGTACCGTTTATAACCATTTTTCGGAGACATGCTGTTATTAAATTGCAGCCTTTATGTAAAAAACTTACTGTTTTTTTTTAAGTTGTGGGCACGTTTTAAAAAAAAAAACAAGATTTTCATTTCTTGCTAAACAAACATTTTTATGGTCGGTACTGTTATTTTTGGTCGTACAAAATGAAAAAAACGTGTCAAGGTAGTGTCCAAAAAACGCTGGTTTAAAGCAAATCGACCCACCTGTTTAGGCTGCAGCCGAAAAGACAGACAGACAGACGGACAGAATTGCGATACCCAATTTTTTTAAAATTCGCTATCATCGTAATGTCAAGTTTGATCAAAATCTCCATTTCGATTTTTTTACGAATGCATAACTTGCCATATAGTACCAAGTACGAAAGTAATAAATTGTATTGTTCAAAAATATGTAAAAAAATAATATTGATCGTTTGTTTGTGGTTGCAGAACAACTCTAACGATATTTTAGAACACCCAATGGATCTTCGTAAACAAGCATTTCTCCTTCTGTGATAATTTGGGCTGCTGTAACTACAAATGAAGGCTCTCATAGCTGGTTTTTATCAACTAGCACGTTAAAATGAATCCATGGAAAACTATAAGTGGATGTTTATTTATATCTTGAATCGCAAGTATGAACAAAAAGCATTTAATTCAATTTTAACCGTCGTCATTTCTTGATATCTTGTTCATTTATCTACATAAAAACTCACATAAAAAAATACCTATACTGTTTTTTAATGCAATTTTGTTTCAAGACCTTCGGCGTAACAGTCCTGCACAGTAACCATTTAGCCACGGACTACTACACCAAGTAACAGTTATAGTTAGTAATTTAAGTTTTTTGTTCACCTTAAACTAAACGTGTCCCGCTTTGAAGGGTTCTATAAATCAAATATTTTTGGTCGTAGTTTTTGTAGTTCTGATTACTATTATATATCTACAATAAATCAACCAACTAAACAAACATAAGAATTTTTATTAAAAAAATTGCATACCACAGATTGCTCGGCTATAGATTACTATCTATGCGGATTGAAATTATTCGACTTGCGTCATTACATTTTTGATGTGTAAACATCTATGCCAGAGGAGTTTGCAGTTTTTTTTGCAGTTTTGTTTGCATTTTTATTCCGTATTTGAGTTTATCAAATAGTTCACAGTGAAGTTATAGCAGTACAGTATGTTTTTTTTTTTAATTGATGACTTCAATTTTTTTTTCAAATTTTGTTCATGAACAACAAATTTGGAGCCTTACTGCATATTGCTAGTGTATATGATTGCTGAGAAAAGAACTTTCAAGCTAATTTTACATTAAAGTCGGCAGTTCAATATGAATTTTTTGTTTTTAAGAGGACTTAAAAATTTTGGTCAACATTTTTCTGGGACTGCAAAATTAATAGCATGGTTGTTGAAAAACAGCTGTTATTTCAAAGTGAAGTTAGTAAATGCAACATACAAAAATCGCCCTTAGAAACTAATCTATGTGTGGAATAAACTAAATATATAAATATTTGATTTAAGCAAGCTATCTCGTTTACCATAAACGATATTCAAAATTGTGAATCCTGACCAAGTTTCACCATTATAATTTAACTTTTTTAGGTTTTTTATTTAAACAATTTATTTTAATTGAGTTGACTATACGTTAGAATTAACATAATGAACTATGCGAAGAAGAAGAACAAAACAATAAAAAATGCAATGTATTTGTTGTTATTTAAGCGGACTGTGAACTATGTCAGCCGTATCTATTAGATTTTCTTAAAACGTCTCTTAGAGGCCATTTAGTTAAGTTTGCTTAAATACTTAAATTGCCTTTAAATGATGTTACTTAAATTCTTATCTATAATCGTTTTCCCATTGATACTTAACTAAACAACGATTGTGTCATGTATTCTAAGAATTGCATACTTTTAGGCTAATTTTGAAAGCCTCGAAAAAAATTCAAAAAAAAAACAAGCTCATTAGCAAATAAGAGAGAAAGAGAAGCAACTGGAGGTATGTAGTCCAAAGCAAAAGAAATGAAACCAGGCTCCATTTTGTTTTATGACGTGTTTTTATTTTCACAAATTTCATTGGTTTTTTTTCAGCCGTTTGATATAACGTCGGCCTCATAAGCAGACCTCGTAACTCCACCTTTTAGCGAAAATGAGTTTTGAATGCTATATTATAGAAAATTCGTTAGCGCAGCAACCAAGAAAATTTCGTATCCCTCATAAAACTCTAAATAAACTAAAAATAGCACGTAACCCCACTACTACTCTGAGTCTGGCAGACATTTTCGTCTCTCCTGAAAAATTTGAAATTTGTGAGTTACGAGGTTTGCTTATGAGGCCGACGAAATATATATCTTTTATAATTATTATTCATAACATACCTACTTTAATTAGAACACAAAACTGAAAATTCTACCTACATATACATACAGAATATTATGTATATACATATTTCTTTAATAAATCCACAAAAACAATTCTTCTCAGATGTCAAAATATATTTAAAATGGCTTTAAGTAACCTCTAAACGCCGTGATTGGCGTTTAAGTTAAAAAGCCTTTTAATAATGGTGCTTAAATGTGAAAATTGATTATAGATACCGATTTCGCACTTAAGAGCTATTAAGAGGTATCTTAAAGTTAAGATGGCTTTAAAATTTCTTTATAGATACGGCTGTGTATTTTTTACCCTTGACTACGTTATAAAGGGTGTTTTTTTTAGACGTGTGGTTTTCAAAAAAAAACGCATATAATTTAATATTATGGCCAAGAATTTAGCTTTATTATAAAATAAGGGTTTGTATGTTTTAAAAATGATTTCGGGCAAATGGCCGCCGCGGCTGGCTCGAATAAATTCCAGCCGAAAGACCCAATTTTCGACTACTTTTTGCAGCAGTTGGGACCGTATGTCAGCAATAACGTGCCGAATATTCTCTTCCAAGGCGTCAATCGTCTCGGGCTTATCTCCGTGGACAAGCGACTTTACATAACCCCATAAAAAATAGACCAGCGGTATGAAATCGTACGATCTTGGAGGCCACGCCACAGGCCCACGACGAGAGATAATGCGTTCACCAAAAGTTTCCTTTTGGTAGATTGTTTCGTTGGCTGTATGGCATGTATCGCGGTCTTTTTGGAACCAAAGGTCATCCACATCAACATCCTCCAATTTAGGCACGAAAAAGTCATTAATCATGGCTCTACAGCGTTCCCCATTGACTGTAACATTATGGCCGGCTTCATTTTTGAAGGAATATGGACAAATGATAATCTCTGTCCATACAGCACACTTTTTGAGGATGTAACGGCGTCTTAACAATGGCTTGTGGATTATGATCACTCTAAATACGACAATTTTGCTTATTAACGTTCCCATTCAACCAAAGTGAGCTTCATCGTTGAACAAAATTTTCTTGTGAAAATCGGGATCGATGGCCATCTCGTTTTGGTAATAAATTTGCACGATTTGCAAACGTTGTTCAGGAGTAAGTCTATTCATTATGAAATGGCAAAGCAAACTGAGCATAAATCGAGTGACAGCTGTCAAAAAGACCAACTCCGAAAAAAGTATTGCCAGATTGAAAATCACACGCCTAAAAAAAACACCCGTTATTTAACATATTTTTTTAACCCATAGAAAAATGCTTTCGGTAAAAAAATTATTTTTCTGTGTTTTTTCACTATTTGATGAACTAAAAAATCCGGAATAGAAATGCAAAAACACTGCAAATTCCTGTTGTCGTCCTGCTAGTCTAGGTGAAAATTGTTATGCCAACTTCACAGACGTTTCGAAAATCGAACCCAAGGCCCAACACCCAATCGAACACAACCCAATTTGTATAGCATCTTTCCTCCTATAAATAAAATAGGCCGACGATATGTCTATAAAATATTGCCACTGAAGACATGGATTCGAAAAAAAATCAGTGTATTTAATTTATAATAAAATACGGAAATCAATAATTTCAAAGAACCAGTTCGTCAAATATAAAAGAGACAAATTGTGCCATCACCGATAAAGTTCGGAAAAATACAAAAATAAGATAATATGCTGGCAAAAAAAATCCTAATTCCTTATAAGAAATTTAAACCAAAAAACTGAAACGCAAATTTACTGGAATGAGTTTTAATAAATATCTTAAGACTCATTTTCAAGAAATCCAATAAAAAAAGTATAAGTATGAGAACTACCTGTTCTCGAAATTAATTTATCATTTATTTTGAAACCAACTCAGAGTCATCTAAAGACGAACAGATGTTGTTAAAAAATAAATATTAAAAAAGCTTTGTCATAATAATAATCCCAAAATAAGGACCGGTTTCACAGTGCACACTTAACAAAATAAGTGGCACTTAATTTTCCCATTTTGGCACTTTAGCCACAGTCTTACTGCCTGAGTAATTGGAACTTAAGTGGCCAACATGGGAGACTTAAGTGTCATTTTTTCCGATGAGTTTACACTGTGAAATTGGGAATTAGTTTTCCATATTTGGCACTTAAGTGACACTTTCTTCGCTATGAAACTGGCCCTTAGACTGTTAAATTTGCTAACAACATCGAACATATTTATCTACACAAAATAATTTAAAAAAATAATTCCAAAGGCCATTTAACAATAAAATACTAAAAATTGACAGAACAAGATGATTCATATACACATTTTGTACTTAATCCAAATTTACCTTTAATCAAAATTTACCTAATCTTACATTTTTCAAAATTTCAAATTGAAACCTTTTCAACAATTATTATATTGTAGATTAATAATTAATTTATTTGCTTCTTTTTACTATACACACCTACTAAATTATATTTACCTTGTGTTCTTTCAAAGTTTACATATATAAATGTTATCGATAAAATGTCATTTTACTGATAAGATATTAATAATTATGACTTATATGTACATCTATATATTATATCGTATATGGCACAAGATAAAGTGTAGATTGCTTTTAATTTTCCATCATATTATGTACCTAGTACCTTGTATTTTTATTATTATTATTTAAACAAAGTGATGATGAACGATGAGGATGTGATTTTTCCTATGAATATTATGTAAATATACAAAACTTCATCACAAATTGTTTATTAAATATTTGCAGAAAATCCTATAACGAATATAATGTGCAGATTTTAAGTTCTATTAAGATTCAAAGTCAATATGAGGCTATCGTATATATATAGAATTTCATTGTTGACATTATGGACACACGTAAGACGACGTATGTACATATATTAGCCTTCACACTTCTCATAATGCGTTTTTGTTAAAAATCAGGTACCTATATGGAAAAATTATAACTATATTTACACACAAAATGCACATCGAAACATGCATCTTGTATAATATTTTGTAAATCCCCTTCGAATGGGTCATTAGATTTAAGAGCTCTATTACGAGTACTTAGGTATGTTATGTATATAGTGTTGCCAGCAAGGACTTCTCATTTTCCTTTATTAAAACGATGTTAAATTTAATTTAAAGAAGAAAAAAAACACGCCTATATCATAAAATGTCAAAAAGAATGCAGATGACTTTTTCATTGTGTGCTCCTGCATACAACAGTTTTTTTTTTAATTTCTAACAAACCATTAGTTTTTTAGAAGAAATGTCATTAAGCGTGTTTCTTTTTTTGCAAATCCAAACAAAATTTTTATTCGGTTTTGCAAAAAATAACATCCCTAAGGGGCCAGTTATATAGCTTTAATTGAAACTCATTATTGAAAATTTTAATTGTTAATTTTGAGGCACTTAAAAAGTGAAATCAGTGATTATTTTAATGCAAATAAAAAGCTGATAACTCAATTATTATCTCTAGTCAAAAAAATATTTCATTTTGGCCCAGCCTATCGCAGGAAATGAATTTCTTTATTTCAATGATTGAACTACCTTATCATTGATCATTGAAATCTTAGAAATCGTTTTATGTAAAAGGTAGGGCCAAAATTAAATATTTTTTTGCCTAGAAATAATAATCGAGTCATCAGCTTTTTATTGGCATCAGAATAATCACTGATATCGCTTTTTAAGGGGCCTCAAAAATGAAAATTAAAATTTTCAATGATGATGGCCCCTAATCCCCTGCGGGCTTAGCTTAACTCAGATATTTCTCGGGGTTTTAATTAAACGCGGAGAAAAACTGTATTATCGACGTGAAAAACATACCTACTTGTTATCGATAAAAAAACTAGAATGAAAATTTTTTTTCTGTGATGGCGTCGCTTTTATCGTTTTTATGTCAACCAATTGTTCCGGGGATTGCAAAAAAACACACCTATTTTTTAACTATAAATACAACACTACAACTTAAGTTCATATGGATTTAAAATTTTTTCGGAACTCAACGATAAAAACTTCATTACCGGCACGAATTTTTATTTTTCTATCGATAGTTTGTATGGAAACGTCAAAATAAAATATGTAACAATTTTTATTATTTTATATCATTTATTTTATTACGACAAATTTAGCATTGTTTGAACTCCCAATCAATAGAATTTCTTTAAATGAATGCTTCCCCCAATTTAAAAGCTTCCTAATGGTGTGCTTCGGCCTCCTTCTTCTTGGCTGCAGCAAAAGCAGCTTTGTTTTCGAGAGAGTTAGAAAGTTTATGGATCTTGTAGAACACTGGGAATGAGGCAGCAAGGCCGATCAAATAATACTTCCACAACCAATTGGTTCTGGAGGTAGAACTTGAATGGAAGTTGGGCAATTTTAGCCATCACTACATTTTGTGACAGTGATGGTTATTTTTTGCTGTGTTGACTTTGGCAAGTCGCAAATCGTATAGTTCAATCTTGCAAAGAAACACGCCTTTTGTTTTTATAAAATTCCAAAATGAAAAAAGTGTGAGTGCCGGGACTCACGGTTAAGATGTGTAAACATACGTAACGTGAATCACAATCACAGAATCACAATCACGATCACAAGATACGTTACGTTTTTTTTTACCCTACAGCCAGTGTAGATGTTTACACATCAACAAAAATTGGAACACTTTTTTTCGTAAGAGCAATAGATTTTGATCTGATAAAATTAAAATACGCATTTTTGTTGTTAACATTTATAATAATTTATTTATTTTAAGATCACTTTTTTTTCATTTAAATAAATTCTGGCAACTCCGTTTCCCAAAGTAAAATTGAAAGAAAAATGAATATAAAAAGCTCTTTGCCATAAATAGGGAAATTATAACTAAGGTTAAACAAGAAAAGCCATTATTTCGATATAATTTTGAATTGATTTCAAAATTTAAATACCAATTATGAAGTCATTTATTATAATTATAAAAAAAAAAACAAAAACAAAAACAATGAAAACGCAACAAAAAAATAACTTGTATTCAACTTTATATATGATTTAAGTTGTCGTCGTTGACTTGGGGTTCATAAAACAGGATACGATGATGACTGAATTAAATGCAGGTACTAATTGTCATATATGCGTTGCATATATACATATGCATATATATATACAGGTACATACGCCTATCAGGGCCGGACCAATCATATGTGCAAGATGTGCAAATGCACAGGGCGCAAAAGTCTGGGGGCGCATTACCAGGAGCAACAAAATGTAATTGGCGTTAGGCAATAACGCCAAAAAAAAATCGGAACAATTGTTGTTGTTTTTTTTTTTTTTGCTCGATTTGGGCGTTATTTCCAATTTTTTAATTTTTTTTTAAAGGAAAGAACGAAAATAAAAATTTTAAAAGACAAATGGGAAAAAACGACAAAAATTGGAAATATCACAAGAAAAAATCCAGAAAAACCTCACTGTTTATGCGCCGCGATTTTTTTTTGAAGATTATCTCATCATTGAAATTTCACTTTGGAAATATCGCCCAAAATTTAGGAAAGAACGCCCAAATTAAAAAAATGTTTGGAAATACATATCGCCCAAAATTAAAGAAATGACGCCCAAATTTTACAAAAACAATTTACATTGAAAATATTTGGCGATATTTCCAACTTAATATTTGGAAAAATATAAATTTCGGCGATATTTTCATATTTTTTTTTTTTGCGATAAAAAAAAATTTGGGCGATATTTCCAAATCGATTTGGGAGTTATTTCCTTGGGCGTTATTGCCTAACACCAATGTAATCTGATCTTGCGCAAACAAACATGTACTACCATTTCCCATGTGTATGTATGTGTGCAAATATAAAAAGTGGCGCTTACTACAAATCTTGCACAGGGCGCAAGTTTGGCTGAGGCCGGCCCTGACGACTATACGAGTATCTACAAGTTAAACATTTTAATTTTTTTATTTTTCTTCAGAATTGGTATTATTAACGTCATTGTCACAAAGGAAATGAGTGTTTATAATATTTAGTTCAATTTTAATTTTGATGGGGAAAAAAAAAGAAACTAAAAAGTCGGTCAACCTGATGTTGTCTGCAATAATATGTTGACTACCATAATAAAGCGTTTGTACCTATAACCTACAATATCGTAAGTCTTAAATTGCCGCCGCGGTATCTTGTTGTAGACCACAGACAAATTTCGCATCAGCAGTGTACTGTCCCGAGTGCGAATAACAATTCAATGAGGATCTTAGGTCTTCAGTAATCCGAGGAGGGGTTAATTTTTTTTTTATAAATGTCTCCAAAACTATAATTTTTTTTTTTAAAGTGAAACAACAAAATTGTAGCATATGCGATTTTACACACAAAAGATACTGAAAGCACGAAAATTCGTTTTTTTTTGTTTGTAAATATATATCTCAAAAACTATCAGTTTTTTTAGATATAAAAAGAGAATTTTACTAGCTAAAATGTTTGTCCTGACATTTCTTTTAAAAAAAGTGATAGTTTTCGAGCAAATTTCCAAAACGATACATCTTGTCCCTTTATCCTTAAATTAAGGGTTGTTTTTAGGAATGCCTAAACACATAAATAATAAAACTCTTCAAAAAATTTGAGCTTTGTCGACATTTAAAATAATGAAATGAAATTATAATAATTATTATTTTCTTGCGCTTTAAAAAAATATCAAACAATTTGTATGTAAGATAAGTTCGTTTTCGAGATAATTGGTTAAAATGTTGTTTTTTTTTTATTACAACTTCTCGACTCGAAATTTTTGTCAAACCTGACATAACAATGAAAGAGTCTTTTGAGCTGCAGTTGAAAAGTTGATTTTAGTTAAAAATTGTCAGTAGGTAAGGGGGCGCTACAGCCAGGGAATTTTTTTGTGAAAAGTGGGTCCGGTGCCAAAGACGTCGGCAGCCTTTGTGACGGTTGGATGAAAGAGGCCGCTGTTGTATGTCTTATCAGAAACTAGATTTTTGAAGCGTTCCACAGATGTGTTTTTGAAATTTTGTTGTAGAACCAAAAATAACGGTACATGACATCATACAATACAACAATTGTCTTTAAATGTCTAAAGGATTGACGAATGGAATGGAATTGAATGGAAACTAGCAAATTTTTGGCGATTAATATAAATATGCATCTTTGTCTTACGAATTCGATTTGCGAAGATTATTTTCTTTCCTAGTCTTCGCCTTTCAATCTATTTTAGTTCTATTTTTTTTTTGAGAAATAATTTCAAAAATTTTTATTTCTCATCAGTTTTTTCAATTGGAAATCTCATGGTTTCCATTTCAAAATCTTAACTCAACTCCTCGACTCCTTTAAATGTAAAAAAGCAGCATAAATGTCAATCAAACTGACATTAAACGTCAAAATTATTTCTCGATTGATTGCGACAGATATAGCAGAAAAAAATAGAAATCCATTCCCTGTAAAAATGTATTTCATTAAATTTATTGGAAATTTCCATTACATACTTAACCGATTTTGTTAAATGAATAGTTCCTTGTGAAGGCAAGTGCGTACGTTCTGTAACTCTCGCATCGAACAAATTGATTGAGAAATGTTGAACAATGGAACAAAACTCATGCGATTTGTTTAATTTTTCATCAGAACGTATAGGCACAGATGTAAGGTAGAAATCCAAAAAAGAATTAAGCAGCGAACAACTACGGAATTTGTCAAAATTTGGCGTTTTTAAAGACTGAAAAACGATTTAACGTTTAATGAATACAGTTTAGTATTGAAGGTTTGAATGAACAACAACACTTTAGTGAGCTACCACCAAGTTTTTATAGGCTGGAGTTATAGCTATTTCACGACTGCCACGCCGATCATCAGACTCCTTTAAGTGGTGCTTGGATTAAGGATCTTACATTATCATGATATTATTATAGCAAAGTGTGATTTTTTCGAAGCCCGAAGACAATTGAATGAAAAAATCATAAGTATATAGTTGCTGAACAATTTGCATGTTAAATGCAACAACAAATCCAGAAACTGTTTTAGCTCAGAAAATTATCATTATGTTATCGATATTTTGTATGAAAACGTCAAAATATTTTTGACATATCAAATCAAATGACAATTGCGTTTATTACAAAATGGCCGATTAGTATAAAAATTGGAATTAAATTTTATGTTTCTATAGGCGTGTTTTTTTCCAAGTCCGAAGGAAATTGGATGAAAAATACGATTCAGGGCTAAATAATTTACATGTTAAATGCAACAACAACTAATCCCCAATGGGTTTAGCTAAACCCAGATAATTTTCGGGGCTTAACTTAAGCACGGAGAAAAACTGTATTACCGGTGGGAATAACATACTTGTTATCGATAGTTTGTATGGAAAATCCATTTTTTTTTTGTAATGGCGTCGCTAATCCCCGATATCCTTTTTTTCAACCACTTCCCTTCGGGATTGGAAAAAAACACATCTTATTTCAGATTCCTTTATATTGCAGTCACAATAAGCGTCATATCATATTATTTATTTTCTTTTAAATGTAATTATAAAGTAATTTATTTTTATTTGTTTATTAATTTTTGTTTGGCATGCTTGCAATATACATACATTATATATGTATGTAGCTGAAGTGGTAGTGATGCTTATGAATACAGTGCGATGGTATTTTTTCTGTGATAACGTCTTTTTTTCCCCAATGCCCTTCAGCCTTATAAAAAACACGCAGAGAAAGATGAATTCAAGCTTCATTGCGTGTGGAAATTAGGACTGTATTATATGCTTTCAAAAAAAAAAATTAATAAATAATAATTCAAACCCAGAGGAACTATTTAAGTTTATTGTGCAGTTTAATCTGAAAGTGTAAGCCTGCCTAATATATATAACAATTTTGAAGGTTTAACACTTACCCACGGAAGAAAAAAAAAAAATCGCAACAATTGCCGCCACAAGCAATTTTAAAGGAGAGAAAAGATATCTCTAGATTAGGACTGAGGCAATCCAAATCTAATTATTTTGCTATGACGAAAAACTAAAGGAACAAGATTAAAAGAAATTTTTCCTTTTTCTTTTAATAAATAAATAAATTAAGGATATTTTTTAAGAGAATTGATTTTTAAGTTGGCAACACTGTTTCTAGGGTTAACCATTTTGATTCGTTGGTAATTTGAACAAATTTTGCAAATAAATTTTGAAAAACGTGATTCAGTTCGCTACAAAATCTTGTTCAGCCATAAAGCTCATTTTCAGTTGAATGACTAGACTACGTCAACAAAGAAAAATGTCAGATTTGGAGTGTGGGTGATGCACAGCCAACAGGTCATTAGGTCTGTTCGCCTATTTTCCCGAAACTTCCAGGTTCTACCAGGGGCCGATTTACGAGGGGCCGATGAGGTAAATTTCATACGAAATCGATATTTTGTATGAAATTTCCCTCACGTGTTGTTTGGTGTTTATATTTTTACAAATCGAGATAACTCTTTACTCTCAGAAAGGATTTATTTGACTTTGAAATTTAACACAGACGTGGTACATTATGTTTTATACATAAATACCTAGATTTGTATAACATCCCCATCGATTCATATACTGCTCTATACAAAAGAAAGTACCAAAACAAAGTACCAAGTCTACGGAAATCGCATCATCTGTCATGTTTCAAAATGACAAACGACAAGATTGTTATAGAGATGTGCATTGTGCATCTATCTATGAATGGTGTATATGATGTCTAATTAGCTTATCGGTTAATAATTTCTATGATAAACACCTTGTAAGTTCAAAACAAATATTGAATTAACAATTAATAATATCCACAGTAATAATTCTATACTGTAATGCTTTTGTAAAATTAATAATTTACTGCACAGTTATGCCTACATGTACCTTTGATAACCACATTCTTCAACAAAATTTGCATCAGTTCTCTGATTCTCAGATATACCTATAGTATATGATGATTTGATTTGATATTTATATATGATTTTTTTCCTGAATATAAACAGTCAGAATAATCGTTCCACGAAATCAGCTTTAAGGTATGAAAATAAATTTAATTTATAATAATTTCAATAGAACTATGTATATATAAGCGCGTAGCAAAAAATGATAAGCCTAATCAAAGAACAACCTGTTGATTTGTTTGTATATGTGGGTTAAACACCGTTACCTACAGTAATTTTTGTAACTTATCTTTTATGAAATGGAAACCATTCATATCTTATCGATATTTTCAACCAAACTTTATGTATACTTGCATATGGCTTTAGTTTTATTTCTTTAGATAATGTGTGTGTAGTTTTTGTTAGATTCAATTTATTGAGAGTTTTGAAAAACTTTCTGATGTATTCTCATAGAATTGACAGATATATTTGAAGTTTCACAATATAAAGTTTTTTTTTTTGTTTACTTCTCAAAACTGCCACTTTCTACCCATTTAAGAGCAAAGTTCGGTCAAATTCCATATACAAAAAATAAAATTGGATTAGAATTGGTCAAAATTGGCCATTTTGTAATGGGAAGTAAAGAAACGGACCTATTAGCTATGTGATTACATAAAATATGTATGCCCGTCCCTTTTCTAAGTAGATGAAAAGAGACCTAAATATACAATTTCTCAACATAGGAAATATAAAGAACTGAACTCTTAATTTCGTTTCCAAAATTTTTTTAGAATATGCTGATTCAACATATTAAGAATGCAGAGATCTCTGAAATCTTAGAAACTTGCAAAGAACAAATGAAATAAAATTTTATATTCGTTTTTTCAATTTCGGTTATTCTTTAAATTGCATATAATTACTTTCAATTCTTTGCTTTTTCTTTACTTTCAACAAAATGTCAAAAACGCTCTCTTTTTTCATTTTATTAATAGATTCATAGTGACAAAATCAAATAACAAATGCGACTTTTTTTTAGATAAGTTGATAAACAAACATGCATACATAATATATAGTTAAAGCTATTTTTGACTCGCTTTAGAGTTGAATTGTAAACATTTTAGTATTTGCAAATATCATAGTAAAACGTTTATATTATATTTTTATGATATTTTATTTATTTGTGTAGGTACATATACAGTACATATAACTAGTATAGTAGTTGTAGAAATACAAAAAGAACACGTTGTTCAAGTGTTTATTTCAAATCGAGCAACCATAAACATTCTGAAAAGAAATCTAGGGTAGAGACGAAATTCCTAATCTTTACCCTAAAAATTCCCCTAAGCCTAATAGGGCCCCAAAACTCCAAAAATTAAGTGTCTATGTATCAAAAATAGGTTAATTAAAATAAGGTCAAGTAAAATCGTCGACAAAATAGGCAAGATTTGCGTTACGATTTACTTTCCCGCTTCGTTTTCTACAGTGGGTGACCGAATTTTTTTTTTTTAAGATAAAGGCGAAAAATTTTAAGTGCTTATAGCATATAACTAGTTAAGCCTAGTACACTGCTGATGCGAAACGAAAATTTCCTGTAATCTCCAAACAGACAACGAAACGCTTGCGAAAACACAACGGAAAATATCCTTGGAGAGTTTCACTAATTCCAAAAACAAAATCAAACATAAACGCAAAAAATCAGAGAAACCCACGATGTAAGAAAATGATAAACAAAAAAAAAACACAAATAAAACTCAAATGTCATTTTTCCGAACACAATAAATAGTCTGTATAATTAATTCAGTGCGAAAAAGGAGCGGAGACTTCTCCAAATAATCTGCTACAATTATAAATTCCGCTCTTCGAACAGCTTACTGCAAAACGAAAAGCAGAACGAAATTTTCCGTTTATGATTTCGTTGTGTCATTTTTGTATGGGATTTTTCGTTTCGCATCCGCAGCGTACTAGGCTTTAGCAATTTGCATTTTTATTAATTTACTAGCTCTTCGAAAATTTTAACCCATTCTTTTCGTATTACCAACTAGTAATATACTAATTCGCTTTTATTGAATTTTTTAGGTTTAGGTTTTTAACCTAGAACCGAACTGTTGTCTTGTCAAACCTATAATACCCCCCCGGGTGGCCCCCATACGCCCATGTTCTGCATTCCACTTATTGTGAATTCACATGGCGAAATTGAATTTAGGTGTTCCACAATTCGTTCGAAATGCTTATAGTGAATTCTAATTTCGAACATGAAAATTGATGTTCTGCATTTCGGTTCATTCCGTTTTCTAAACGTTTTCAATCCACATTTGTATGCGTTGTGAAATCGGTGCATTTGCAGATAGTTTTGTATTTCTTGGTACAAAATGTAAGCAAACTTTATGTTTTTGTTTATTTATTTATTATTATTTTCGTAGGAAACATAAGAACATACGAATACAAAATACAAAAATCATCACAACCATTCATATTTAGGTAGGTATATTCAAGCCGTCGCATCGGGCAGGTTTTTTCTTACAAAACTGTTCGGCTAATTTTTTCTTTCGAGTTCCGCTTTCTTTTTTCCCTTATAAATGCCAATAATATAGAATTAATTTTCATCTTCAGTGTAATTTCACATTAAAACACAATTAAAAATGGAGGCACCTTGCATTTTGACATTTCGAACTAATTGCGAAATGTTCGAAAACGAACGAATTGTAGAACATGGAATTTCAATTCATGTGAAATTGAAATGCGATTTCAATTCGATTTCATTCGAAATGCAGAACATGGGCGTATAGTTCAAATAAACGGCAGGAACTTGGGTTTATTTTTTTTTTTCGATTGTATTTAACTTTGTATTTCTAAGTTTTAACTATAATCTAATATACACTCTGTATGGGAAGAAAACCTAAACAAAAGTGAATCTTATTGTATTATCCATTAAAACTGAAATGAATTGGAGAAACAAAACCCATTTTAAAAACAATTTCTTTGAACGTGAATTTCCTTGGTGTGAACTTTCTTTTAAGGTAGACTGTATATTTATATATGTACATTTATGTTGATTTCTTTTCTACCCAATGAATACAAATTTTAAAAATAGAATTATGTACTTCAAGAAAAATCATATGTACCTACATACCTACCTACACTACATACAAAATTTATAAATAAAAATAAACTAACCTCTTTTATCGCCTCACTAAGAGGCTTTCCAGCAGCTTGTGCAATAGCTATTGGCAGATCGGCACTTGTCGGTGGTCCATTTACATTTTGTTGTGGAACATCCCCCAATAACGGCGACGATGGAACATATGTGATTGCATTTGTTGTTGTAGGAGTAGTTGGAGTTGTTGTTGTTGTTGATGATGTTGTTATTGCTGCAATTGTGGTATTAGAGGTATCGGAACTTGTCGACAACGATCTATCTTTTCCGAATTGTCCAATTGGTCGCACCAGAATTTGCTTGACGCCAACGATCTAAAAATAAATAATAATAATTTTAAATATTTTTCAGATTTGCAGATATTTGTGTTTGTTTTTTTTTTTTAAGAATGTGGTGGTTTATTTTTATGCAAAGTATTCATCAACAACAAAGAAAAATTAATTTTTAAAGCAAGATAAAAAAACAGACGCATGAGTGGTAATTCAGTATACAGTCTCAAGGGGGTGCAAAGTAGAAAGATTAGGTAGGTATAGTGATTGAAAACTTGGTGAAATTTTAGAAATGGAGATAAGTTGCTGCATCATTAGTTGCTTTAGAAATTCAGATGGTTTTGAATTTTTTTTAATTAAAATATGTAGGTAGTTAACAATTATGCAGTGATGTTACCTATATGACAAAAAAAAATAAAATACCTACTAGAGATAAAAAAAAATCCCATAATTGTTACTTTGGATAACTATGATAACTTCTATCAATTAATTAATATAATTTGGCATTATTAGTAGGTTTATTCGATGTCAGCTCTGGGGTGCACTGGGTCGCACTGAACTCGCCTTGAGGTATTTTATGTAGCACTTTTTTCGCTCGGGACGAGCTTTGAATAAAGCTAAGTACAGACGATTGTCAGATCTTACAATATTGTCAGAACTGTCAATGGTATGACAATAGCTAACAATTAGCAGACAATTGACATAATTCTTACAATGAAAAATAGTCCCTTCACACGGTTGGTAAATTTCTTCCCAATGTCTGACAATTCGATTGTCAGCTCTTTTTTTATTTGTCTTTAACCAACTCATTGACATTTCGGACAATGAAGAAATTGTCAGCAATTGTAAGATGTTTTCAATGAAAACATCTTACAATGACCAATAAGTCTGACAATGTCCTAATCGACTGACAATGATAAAAATTGTGTGTTCAGACGATTGTAAGACACCTGACAATTTTTTGTCAGATTGTTGTCTGACAATGACGTTTCTGACAATATTTTCAGACAAAATTGTGTATTCAGACGATTGTAAGACATTTGGAACAGTTATTTTACTGACAGATCTGACAATATTGTAAGATCTGACAATCGTCTGTACCTACTTAGCTTAACTCTCACGAGGCCGAGATTTTTTCTTGGTGTATGAATTCAGAGTTGTCAAAATTCAAATCAACTGTTAGCATTCAGGCAAAAACAAGTGTTGATTATAAATTTCTTAGTAAATATGAGGTATTTGATTGATAATTTTGTCATTTATTTGTTTCATATAAAATTATAGACGAAATGACAAAATAAAAAATAGTTTATGAAAAAGGGAAATTAATTTGACGTTTGACGTTCCTTATTTGCCTTTGGTTTTTGTGTTGAATAATGTGAGTTTTTACTAAACAATATTTTCTTTCTTTAGGAGCAGAGTTTGTAATATTTGATACATTTGTAAATGAATAATTTGTGGCTGATAGAAAATTTGATGGGTATAAACATTTTTGACAACGGTTATACCAAGTGTATCAGTAGAACTATTCACAGTAGATAAAATCTAAGTATTTAAAATTCACATTTCATCAAAAATGTCTTTTATTCGGTGTGTTCATTTTCTGAAAATTGTGTTCACACCTAATACTCAGCTGTCTAAAAACGGAACAGATCGTGTTTTGTTTCAGACAAATTAATTGGGAATAAATTGTATAAGTAAAATCGTGAGATAATTGCCATCCCACATTCAATTTAATAATTATTCTGGTTAACAGGGAAAGTAAAGGTTTTAATTTCATTCTCTATATCCGTCATAGTGACATAGTGACTGGACTGGGAGAATTTATTGCAACTTCATTTTTTTGAACATTCTTATTGTTCGAAATTTCATCTCGCTTGCCTGATTGGAATTGAAATTTTATTTGGGAAAAACGCGCAATAGCTTTTCAAATTTGTTGAAAGTTTTATGCTTTTAAAAAGCTTCTTTTTTGGAATATAAGTAAGTGCCTGTTTATACAGGCCTTTTACTGAAAGGCGCAACCAGTGAGACAGGTAGATTTATGTGTGCGAATAGACGAGAAAGGTATATTCCATCCCAGAATCCTTCTCGTTTCTACGCACATAAAATCTACCTGTCTCACTGGATGCGCCTTTCAATAAAAGGCCAATGTAAACAGACACTAATATATTCATAATAATATAATTAACGCCGAGTCTGTAATTGTCAAATAAATAATTTTGACGGCAATAATAAAAAAGATTGTCAAACATGTTGAACCATTCACAATAGATCTCAAATCTTATAAGACCGTTCACAGTCATCAAAAATTTTAATTTTTTAACAACGATAATACCTATTAAAAATGTTCATGAAAATGAGGATTTCTCAGCTTTGCTGTTAAAATTCTGAGGAAAAAAATCTTCGATTCGAACACTCACTTTTTAAGTGAGAAAAAGCTCTGAGATGAGATCTCATTTTTCTGAACGCGCCAATTCATTAATTTTGTTGATAAACGTCAAATGTCGTACTGATATAATTGACAACCGTAATAGGAGGAGTATATAGGCATGTTCAGGAAAATGAGATCTCGGAGATCTCAGCAATCTCAATTACCTGAACAGGATTCATCAGCAAAATTTCTCAGCTTTGCTGTCAAAACTCTGAGGAAAAAATATCTTCGATTCGCTTGCTCACTTTTTTAAGTGAGACAAATCTCTGAGATCTCATTTTTCTGAACACGCCATATGTATTTAATTTGAAATTCTTTTGATAATTTTTCTACATGAACTTTAAATAAAATAAAAATTCTCAATAAATGAGAATAATTAAAAAAAAAAACCTTCGGTAGGTTAAAAGTTATTTTTTAACTTATGCATATTTGAATGAACATTTACTCAAACTATAGTTCTTTTAGGTGCATGCACTTTTAAAAAATGCAATAGCTCGTATACCTATATACATGTAACACCAAATAATTTAATATTAATTTATTAGTTCATGGTTAATTCAAAACAAAATTCGAGAATGTTTGTCTGTCAATTGTAAAAATGTACATACATAGGTAGCTTCTTTAGGGTCAGAATTTGAGGTTATAACCTGCACATACTCATTATTCATATGTATATAACTTTGAGGTTTTAATAAAATTTGAATGGCAAATTAGAGTTTGGGTATATATTGGTTGTCTGTTTGTCTGTTTGTCAGTTTTTTTTTTTTTTTTTTTAAGTTTTTCAATTTGCCATTGCCGGAAGCCTCGGTGTATGTGTATTTTATTTTGTTGTCGCCATAAACAAACAGAAAAAAAAAAAAACTCACCTAGACGTATCTAATGTTTAGATTTAAGTTTCAAGAATAATCTAATTTTGAAAGTCAATTTTTTTTTAGAATTTGAGGATAATTAATTCAAGAGAATATTTTAGGATAAAATGAACTGGAATTTTGGGATTTTTTTTTTTGTTTCTTTTTTGATTTTATTTTATTTTTGTTTTGTTATCAGAAAACGCGTTATTATGCGTACCCAGTATATTGTTAAACGATACAAAATGACAGCCATTTAATTTGTGGATGTCTGGTAGGTACCTAAGTTATGTGTATATGTAGATCACACGTTTTTCTTACCTTAGGATAGACGCACAAATTAATTAAAGTGTAAAACAGTGAATTCACACCAGACCGGAAATAGAATTTACAATCGTTTTCGTTTTTATGTTAAACCCTTTGAATTCCAATGTAGACATAACCATACAATATGACGTTTTGTGAAAACGTCAAATCAATGTCAATTTGATCATCAAATGATCGTAATTTTTTGACGTAGATATTGTTATTGCACAAAATTTGTTTGATCAATTTTTTAATTTTCTTGCAAACGCATTTGACATTAGGCATGTTTTATTGCAAGCCTGGGGGGAATTGGTTGAGAAAAACGACAGCGGGGATTAGCGATGCCATGACAGTAAAAAACATGGAGTTTTCATACAAACTATCGATAACGTGTATGCAATTCATGCCGGTAACACAGTTTTTCGGTACGCTTAAGTTAAGCCACGAGAATTCTCCGGGATTAGTTGTTGTTGCATTTAACATGTTAATTGTTTAGCACCGACGTCGTTTTTTTCATCCAATTCCCCCCGGGCTTGCAAAAAAACACGGCTATTAACGAACCCGCTCTCTGACTTTGCAATTTTTTTTTCTTCAGTTAGAGTTGCACAGCAAATGATGTTTTCGAACATTTACTTTAGCAAAATGGGTTAAAGAAAATAATGCCTTCGTTTTGGGTTTTCGAAGAGTTGACTTTTGCAGTTTGCATTTTCGACGCAAATGACGTTTTCGAAAACGGCCTAATTGATTATGACCATGTCATCCACAGTACACATATTGAAGGTAATATATTGCGCAGGTTGTCAAAGTTGGAAGTGTCAAAAAATTAAAAATGGCTGTTCCAGTGCCCACAGGAACTCAGCACGCATCATTAGAAACAACAACAAAATATTGAGATTAGACAAGTAACGGGGCACTGGACTCACCATTTTACCACCATTTTACCACCAAAATACCTCAATTTTGACAAATGCGCAGAACTGAACAAAAATGGAATCGCTAATGATATTAAGGAATGATAACAGGTGTGTTTTTTGCAAACTCGGGGCAGAATTGGATGAAAAAAAAACGATATCGATGCTAAACAATTTACATGTTAAATGGAATCCCCTGCGAGCTAAGCTAAACCCTGAGAATTCTCGGAGCGTAAGGGGCCAGTTATAGCTTTCATTGAAACTCGAGTTTCAATGAAAGCTATAACTGGCACCTAAGCGCCCAGAAAAACTGTTTTACCGACGTGAATTACATACTTGTTATCGATAGTTTTTATGAAAACTCCATTTTGTTTCTATGATGACATCGTTAATCCCCGTTGTTGTTTTTTTTAACCAATTGTCCCCGGATTTGTAAAAAAAACACACCTCACATTCCATGTGGAAAATTTGACATTTCACTTTTCGCCTATATTGTGAGTTTTACCCCAAATTTCGTATTCGCAAAATTTCCCCTTATTGTGAATTTTCTTTTCTGGCGGAATTTAATGCCATATTGACAGCCTTAATTTTCACTTATTTAGCAGGCGAACAAAATTTCGTTCGGGCGAAACGCACAATAGCTTTTAAAATTTCGGACTAACAAACAATTTTAAGGTGAAATAGTTTTCGGGTGAAACTCACAATAAGGCTCAACATTTAGTTTATTTTATCGTAATTTTAAGTTTGGTTAAATTCTCTTCTGTTTTTTAAACATCATACAATTTGTGCCCTTGATAAACAATGAAGGTAGATAGGTACTATAAACTTAAATCCAACGTTAAATGGACTTAATATTTTTCTAACACACAATTTCTGAGGCAGCAAAAGATCACTATATAAACACCATTTAAATACCTCGACAATTATTATTATTAAATATTATTTGAAAAGACCTCTATTTAACCATCATAAATTGAACAACACAACAATGACAAACAAAAAGTAGGTATATAGATATATCTAACTTACCTACTTTTTCAATGCGTCTATATCGTATGGGAATAAGACGGACGCAATTCACCATTAAGACTGGACCTTTGGCCGTAACAATTTTACTCTTTAAAAAAAAATTATTGAAATTAGTGTGTGTGTGTGTGTGTTTGAAGTAATCTTAAGCGACAGGTTTTGTTTTTATGCACACTCATTGTCATTGTTGTGTCTATAATGCAAATTAAAAGACTTGAAGTATTAAAGTCAAGTCTTACGGATAGCATCAACGAAGCAAACACCTTTTATAATACCATGTCCTATATTATTCAAAGCGAATCACTTTCAAATTACAAAAAAAAAGACGATGGCGATTTGCGAGAGTATAAAGTAGTACACAATTAACATCAGTAATTGTCAATAGACAGGCCATAATAGATGTAATTAAGTATCAATTATAACTCGACGAGCTAATTATGCCTCTTGCATGGATGTCTGATGCTATATATGTATATTAATATGAATATAGGACTTTGAGATTATTGAAAAGTCATAAAAAGAACTAAATTGCATTAGGTATTTTGAAGCCTAAAGGAAATGACATTTAAAGTCGCGTTATGTGTCGGTAGACGTCCTGATGGATTCAATTCAATTTTTGAGAAAGTAGATTAAATTGTTGATAACTATTTTTTTTTTTCAAAGAGAAATCTATTAATTAAATACATGAAATTTAATTTTATTTATACCTAACCATTTGTAGGGAGATTGCACCATCATTAAGTTATAAATTTCAAAGATGCAGTTTTAAATATATTGATTTAGAAACAGAAATAATGGCAATACAATTGTTGTTCCTTAAAGAATACTCAAAAATTCAGTAATTTTTTTTTAACTTCGCTATGATAATTTATTATTACTTCCTGTCTCGTGGACTTTTATTTGTAAATGAGCTTCAGTTCTAAATATATTTTCTTTTATTATACAATTGTAAAATTGTCACTTCGATTATTTTATTCATTTGGCATTTAATTAATTTTTTTTTAATACGTTTTGGTTCGCAATGTGCTTTTTTCGCATTTGATTGTTTTTATGTTTACTGTTCTTAAACATTTCAGAAAATCTAAATTAATAAACCTGAATATGACTTATGCATGAGATGAAGTTCCATTGATAGGTATAACATTCATAGTGATTTAAGGATTTCAAAAAATTGACAAATATTTTTCTGTGTGCACAATTTTATACCACCCTATCCACCCGAAAAATGAAAATGTTTTTTTTTTATAGAAATGGTATCAATGAAAATCATTTAACGAAAAAATTGACTTTTCATCATTCAACCAAAAAGTTAATTTTTGTATCTTTCAAATCTAGATTTCAAGCAAGATTTACATGGAATTTCATAAGCACTAGCACACACTCCAAAGAAAATTGATTATACGAGCAGAAGATTACATAGTTGCAAATATTTGCGAGTTTTGACGTCACAAAAAAATCAAAAATGTTCCGCAATATGTATACATTTTACAGCGCTCGCAAATTTAGACGATTGGAGAATTTTTTGTCACAACCCTCAAATACAAAGAAAAAAAATAATTGAATTTTTTTTAAGAAAAAATAATAATTGATTTTTTTTTAAGAAAAAAAATAATTGAATTTTTTTTTAAGAAAAAAAAAAGAATTGAATTTTTTTTAAGAAAAAAAAAATATGTAATTGAATTTTTTTTTTCAAAATCAAAAATTAAAATTTTAGAGGTTGTCAAAAAAGTTAAAGGTTGGTTAATAATGTTCAAAAAGAGACCAATCAAGAGTATTCATCAAATTTGAAAAAATCGATTTTTTGGGGGCAGCGTTATTTTGACCCCCATTTAAAAAAAATGCTTTATTCAATAACTGTCAATCATCTTTACTCATCTTTTACGAACAAAATCGGACAAGTTTTGGGGCCAAGTTTCACCAACTCATTTTTATAAGCCGAAGAATGTGATGAATAGTCATTACTAAAATACATACATTTTGCACATTTTTTCAATTATTAAATAAAACAAAAAGTAACTCCCCATACTGGTGCCCTTGGTAACTAGAGACCCAAAGTTATTTTGTAATAAGAAAATTCACAATTCAAACCTTATCAAGGCGTTCAGTGTGCAATCAAGTGAAGGCCAAAAATGGGCCCTTTGTTCTGGAGAAATGCGAGACGTAAAAGATTTTTGAACAATTTTTAGTAGTCTTGTTTTGCATTTATTTTTTGGTTCGAAAAAAACTGTCATTTGAAAGTTTTTACAAACTAAATCAGTTGTAGACAACGTTATTGTGTTTAATATAAAATAAGCCCATCGTCGAAATTAGTTTTTACTGTCGAGATATTCGAGACGAAAAACATTTTTCAAGGATTTTTAGTTTTTATTTTATTTTTTTTTAATTTTTTTTCTTTTGAAAAAAACTGTCAATTTAATTTTTGTATGAATCAATTTTCAGTTACAGCAATGTGTGTAAAATAAAATTATCCCTCAGTCGGTTACATTGTTTGTTTTTGAGATATTTACAAAGTCGAAACACGTTTTTGAACAATTTTTAGTAGTTTTATTCTGCAATTTTGTTGCTTAAAAAAAACTGTCACTTGAATGTTTCTACAAACTTTATCATGTTATTGACTACGTCATTATTATTTAAATTTTTTTTAGTAATTTGTTTAGTAGTTTTTTTGCTTTAAAAAACTGTCAATTGAATTTTCATATCAGTAATCAAATATGGCATCATTTATGGAATAAAATTAGCCCGATGTCATTGTTTGTTCTAAAGAAAACGATATTCTACAAATGTTTGCATGTTTTTTAATTTTAAAAAACCTGTCTGGTGAGTTTTTAAAAATTCTTTTCAATTCTTTATTACGTCACTATTTTATTAAGCCGAAGTCATTAGCATTTCTTGTTCTCGAGATATTTGAGACGAACTGCATTTTGCAACTTTTAATTTATTTAATTTATTTTTTTTTTGGAAACCTCTTCTGCACTTTATGAGGTTATTATCTGTTAAATAAAATTTATTTGTCAATATCTCTATTCTTTCCTGAGAAACGGTGGGACTTCGAAACATCAAGATATGTCAAAATGTTCGATTCCACAAATCGGACCACTTACTATAACTACCAATGGGAAGTTAAAAAGTCATAAAAACTACCCCTGGAAATGGCAAGTGTTTGCTAAAATTTTAGTAAAGCCCCTGGAAAGCTATTAGTAGGGAAAATCTAGTCGAAGTAAACTTTTCAAATATTCGTAAGGCCCTTGCTAGTAAAAACTTGTTGGGTAAGTTTTCCCATATCAGTTCAAAAAGTGTGTGTCTTTTGAACGCAAAAACCTTAAAATTCGAAAAAGCGTTGACATCTCTTTTTAGCCTATAGATGTGAAGAATGTCCGGGATAGTTTTTCATAATTCTCCGAGATTTTACTCTATCAATCACTATTCACTTCAAGTACTTGTTCAATTAATCGAAGACTATACTCAATAATAATTATTGAGAGAAGGAAATTCAAAACGAACAGAATTTTTAAACTGTCAAACAACAGAATAATCTTTACGTCAATCCGTTAGATTCTTTTTCGTTGTAAATGCTTTCATTTTTTTGCTTTTCAAAATTATGCTTTGTTTTCTGTATTATTATTATTTTATTATTATTATAAAATAGTTTTCTTTAAAAAAAAGGAATAATTTGTGTTTTTGTTCGTTTAAGTTCGGAATTTTAAATCTCTATAGTTACTTCAAAATATATATGGTAACCCTAAATAACCCCATTGACGGATAAATGTTTCTCACTTTACAGAATAGCAGTGAATAGTATAATGATTTTAAAATTAATATCAAGGTTTAATGTCTCGTTTCTTGTGAAATGGTTACTACCCCATTTCACAAGACGTGTTCCTTTTACCCGTATACAGTTTTGGAACTATTTCATTTTTCTGAATTTGTACTTCTCTTTTAGCTACTAGAAGTACATTCTGCCCCAGCGAGGTATCCGTCGGAGAGGAATCGGAGGATTTTTGCTTCGAGGTATTCTTCCGAACAGCGCTCGGAACGTTTTTCCGACATTATGGAACGTGCATTGTAGTTTTGCGTTGCAGTGCGATCAAGTGTGTGTTTGAAATGACATTTTTGACATCTCTAATGAACTTTGAACCTCCGACGTCGTATGCGTTTCGGAGAGTTTTCCGCTCCGAAGAGCAGATTAACTTAAAGTACATATGTCGTTATTTTAATCCAATTTTGGTTTAATGTTAAAATAGAATTTTAATTGGGAATTTTTCAGAAAATAGAATTTAATCCAAAATAGCCGTTACGATGGAGCATGCATGAAAAAATGAAGAAAGGTTAATTAAAGTCTTTAAGAAACAATTGTATTTAATGTAAAATCCAACAAAATTCTCAAAATTCTTAAAGGAAATTAACTTATATTTTGTAGTCGCGTTAAATTATTAAGCAAAAATATGGAACACCTTATTGACCACAAACATTAGAAAAAAAAGGTGTTTTTTTGGGGGTACCAATCTATAGCTTATAGATTATATTATATTTTAAATGAAATTCAATTTCTAATGTCTAAACATAAAGACAGAAATTTTTTTATCACAGCATCATTGGTGAGAAAAATTATCATTTTCTCAATGGTTATGTACGTATGTATATGCACCTATGGTATGGTATCGAAGTAGAAAAAATATTTTTCCCCTCTATAAGGAATATTCTAAGACCATTCAACACTAACTTTGAAGAAAATAACAGACGGATTACCAGAATTCTCACACCCACTTATTTTCACGATATATTTAATTAAAACTTCCATATCTTTGTATGTTAATTCTATCAAATGAAAGTTGTAATATAGCTTCTAACCTGTTATTTAAAAAAAGTAAAAATCGATTTAGTCCCAGAAAATAAAACCTTTTGTAGATATACCGGAAAAAAAACAACAACTTAGGTAAACCTATTTAGGTAGAAATTCAACTATGATATATGAATGAATATGGAAAAGATTCGATTAGATAAATGGAAAATTAGGTATATTATGAAATCCTAATAAATTTTCTGATTAAAAATTCAAAAGTGTAGGTATTTAGGAATAGTTTCATTTTTATGATACTGTCAGCTCTTATCACATTTTTCATAAAAAGTTCTTCAACAAATCTTTATAATATCAAATAAACATTAAATTGGATTATTTCCAAGTGCTATAATAGACGACAACTAATAAATCATATTGAAGAATCTATACTTTGCAACACTTTTATCAGCCCATAATAATGTCGAAAGAAGTTCATTTTCAAAGCGGAAGCACGTGATAACTAGTACTTTTCAAATTGTTTACCGGCATATATTTATAGTTGTGTATCTAAGTACAAATGTATGTACATACAATATAAGATTGGCGGTTTCTAAACTTCAAAAGTCATTAAGCAATGTAAACTTTAACAAAAATTTATAGATAGATATGCGTATTCTATGTGTAGGTAGATTTATAAGAGACACACCATAGAGATTCAATGTTAGAGAAAATAAAAATTATTTTTACCTAGATGTACTTCACCTGCGTTTTGTTGATTGATTACGCCAGTGATTAAGCAATTTTGTACTAATTCACTGTATTTAATGAAGTGTTTTGTTATGCATCTAGAATTTTGAAGACGTTTAATGACATTGTGATGCATTATGATAGGAAATGTATGTAGGTATGTATATACAGAAACACTAACACACAAAACATAAAACTAATAAATCTCTCTCTGAATCATTTGCAGCGCAAAACAAAATAAAAAAAAAACAAAAACAAAATAGAATGCTTGTTATAATTGCTAGCAATCATCGTCATGCTATGTTTCAGCAAAAAACCATCTTATACTCGTACTCATGCTAACTTAAATCACATCAAAAAATTATAAATTATAGGTTGATTTGATGTATCACTACTTGAGATGAACATTTTTTATAGTTTAAAATACTTTTTATTAGATATAAGAATTTTTTTGTATTTCATATATGTATGACTACTTGAACTATTAAATTTACTTATTTTAAACTACTTAAATTGAATATTACAGGGTGTTTATTTTATAAACTTACACATTGATAATGACAGTTAGTTGTCAGTTTTTATTTTTTTTAATTAATGTTTATAAAAACATTAGGTATACTTGTTTTTCTTCAAGTTTATAAAGGGTTTTCCAGCAGGGACGGGTTAATTTTGACAGATCGTGGCGGCCATATTGTTTCTTTTAATTTCTGTCAAAATATCGTCTTTTAATCAGTTACTAAAGACAAATCATCATGGCAAGTTACAGCATCGAGCAACACTTGCAAATGATAAAACTTTGGTTTTGGAGCAGTTGGAAGTTGATCCCGATTTTGGTCGAAAAATCACCTTTAGCAATGAGGCCCATTTTTGGATGATTGCACGGTACGTGAATAAGCAAAATTGCCGGATTTGGGACGACACCAATCCACGCCAGATTCACGAGGTGCCGTAATTCTTCGAAAATGATGCTGGCCAGGCCATCACCGTCAACGCCGATCGCTATAGGTCGATGATCACCAATTTCTTGTAGCCTGAATTGGATGATATGGACACGGAAGACATATGGTTTCAACAGGATGGCGCTACGTGCCACACAGCTCAATACACAATCGATATTCTGCACGAGTGGTTTCATGGCATGGTTATCTCACGCCGAGGCAACGTGAATTGGCCACCAAGATCGTGTGATTTGACCCCTTTGGAGTTTTTCTTGTGGGGCTTTCTTAAGTCGCAGGTCTATGCGAATAAGCCGGAAATCAACGCGGCCCTCAAAGACAACATAATCGATCGGTCAAATTCAGCCTGATTTATGCTCCAAAGTCATCGAAAACTGGACCTTTTGAATCCGCGCCACCCAGCGGCCATTTGAACGATGTTATATTTCACACATAATGTCATTGATAGGGCTCTCAAATAAAGATAAAACCTCATTGATATCTCATATACAACTTGGTTTATTCAATTTTAAAATCGACCCGCCCTTGATGGAAAACCCTTTAGAAAATGCAAGGAGAGAAAGTACTGTATGTTTATATTGCACAGGGTTTCGTGAGTATAAGATTTTATAATTCCACTAAAACTATATTATGGCTATACTGGTAGTGCATTCCTTGAGACAGTTTGGTTGGCCTTAAAAAATTTTCTAAACGCTGGCATATACCCTACAATTTTATAAAATCACCGTCACGAAAAAAATTTCTTACGAAAAATCTTAGGACGAAAACGTTATTCCAAAGAGGGCTAAACTTTTGAAGAAAAGACAAGAAAAGAAAAGATTCTTGTTTTATTACACTTACCGCCCTATTATTCACTTAATAAATCCAGTTTGAAACTTAAATCCGGATGTATTTACATTTAATTTATTAAAATTTACATCCGGTTTTAAACTTTAAACTGGATTAATCGGGTGAGTAATAGGGCGGTTACATCCCTATAAATGAACTCAAAATTAAACATGAATTATTTTTAAGCAGACGAAATCCTATCAATAAAACATACAAACAGTTAATCCATGTTAACTAGAAAATTCTCCAAAGTAGGTGGATTAACGAGTAAAGAATACCTTAGATATTTTTTCCAACGACTATAGATAAAAAGAAAACAAACATAGTCAAAAACATTCCGGATTTTTTCCCATAGTAATGATTTTCTTAATACCAAGTAGAAAACTAACAACTTTCCATAAGTTTTTTTAATAATTTGTAAAGAGTATGAGACAAGTTAATAATAACCTTAAAATTTAATGCTACGATGACAAGAACAATAAAAAAAAATTATTTTATAAAGTTACTCAGTAACATGCCTGTGAAAAACTAACCGGATTTCAAGAAGATTGCGAGTCTCGATGTTAAAGTAACGGTTTTTTCGAGTTTTTTGACTCAAGCCGTAGATTAAAACGTTTTTACAAGTTGAGAGGTGTGTAAGTTGAAATTATATAGTCCATAAAATGGCTTAAACACGTTATAGCAACGCGATTCGATACGAAATAATAGAAAAGTTCCAAGCCGGTATAAAACAAAAAGTAATCGCTGAAATCTTAAAAATTCCAACGTCAACGGTTTGCGACATCATTAAAAAATTTAAAAGTGGAAAATCAGTAGAAGCAGATCATTTTGGTGGACGCCCTCGCAAAACAACAATTAAAACTGGTAGGCGCCTAAAGAATTTCGTGCTTAAAGACCCTTTTGCGACTTCAAAGACAATTTGTGATGAACTTAATCTACCCATAGGGCCAAGTACGGTCAGGAAGCGTTTAAGAGATTTCGGTCTTTTTGCATTTCGACCAGCTAAGAAACCTCTTCTTACTGCTAAACATCGTAAAAAAAGGTAATCCGTAAAAGGTATTTGGGAAAGACTTAAAATTCCTAATCAAAACATTTAACCCAGGGTTGAATTTGCAAAAAATCATCTTAACCGGTCTTTAAGGAAATGGAGGAGTGTGCTTTTCAGTGATGAAAGCAAATTCAACTTATTTTACTCCGATGGTGCAAGGACAGTGAGGCGCTCAAAAGGTACGCGATTAAAGCCTGCAAATGTACTCCCTACAGTTAAACACGGTGGAGCCTCGGTGATGGTTTGGGGCTGTTTTTCAGGAGCAGGCTGCGGTCCTATACACCAAATCACAGGAATTATGGACCGTTTCCAATATAGGGACATTTTAGAGTCACTAATGCTTCCATACGCAGAGGAAGAAATGCCTCTGCGTTAGGATTTTCAGCAGGATAATGACCCCAAACATTCTTCAAAGCTGCTAAAAGAGTGGTTTGCAACTAAAAATATTCGTGTCTTAGAATGGCCATCTTAATCACCCGATTTAAACCCAATAGAAAACTTGTGGGCCATTTTAAAAAGGCGGGTTGGGAAAAAAAAGCACACGTCAATGCCTCGTCGATGCCGAGCTGTGATAAAAACAGGTTTTACTGGACAAAATATTAAATAAATAATAAAAGTTAATTGCAAAAAATAAAATCCGGTTAGTTTGTCACATTAAAATTTTGAATTTTTTGTTTTGATGGATAAAGTTCCATGATTTTTGTTTCAAATAATAAAATTGTTCATTTTTATATCACAAACCAACAATCAATGCAGTTTACCAAAAACATCCGGAATGTTTTGCACACCACTGTATATCATAGTGAGTTTGTGAGAGTGTGTATGTTGGAAGATTAAATAATACTCTTCGGTGAAAGCAGAGTACTCGTTTAATGTCGTAGATTTTTGTTATGTTATGCCACTTAACTTGAGTTAATTGTTTATTAATAAATATTTTTTTCTTTGAATTTAATTTTGATCAAAATTTTAACAAATCATTTTTTTCAAATAGGGGCGTTAAATTTTAAGAAATATTTGAGGTTAAAAAAAACTAAGTAAATTAAATATTTGAAGATAATAAAAAAAGATTCGTAAGGGCCAAAAAAATATAATAAAGGATTTTTTAGTTTTTTTTTTAAGAGTGACTTAATACAAGCATTTTTAACTATGGGATTATCTCCCTCGGTTTAGGCGGAAGGGGCAATTTTCTAAGAATCAACTTAAAATAAAAAAAAACAACGACAATATACTTATTTTAGGTACTAAGATAAGGTAACGCTTGCCAAACTAAGAGCATAGATTGATCCATTGTGATATCACAAGAATTTAGGAGACTTTCTTCCTACTCGTTGAAATACTTACAAACCTTTTATTTTAAATCAAGTCACTTCTAACAGAATTTTTTGAAAAATTTAATTTCAATTCAAACTCAAAATTTGGGGGAACAAAACTTTAAAAAATTTGTTTACTTATTTTAATTTTAAATTGTGAAACAAATTACTAGATTGACTTTTATTATTCACATCCCCTATTAATTCTGAACAAAACATTAAAAAAAACCTGATGATTATATTATTATTTTCACTATTTTTTCGAGAAAATTAAAAATTACGAAAACGAATGAAAACTGTTGACATTGGCGCCTGGAGCGGAACTGAGGGCCCAAGAGGGAGTAAAAATCCTTTCATTTGATTTTCGGGTTTTCAGTATTTGAATAACAAAAGACAATATACTAAGTAATTTCACAATAAGAATTAGAACCAATATTTGTTTGAGTTTTAAAGGAATTTTTTCAAAAACTATTCATAGAAATAACTTGATTTAAAAAACGAAATAAAAGTAGGTACCAATTTCTGACTTAAAAAAAAAAAAAAAATATAGTCCTTTTTTTGTAAGTTGTTACTTACAACTACAGTTCACGATGGACCAACGCAATTGCTACAAGAAAATTACAAAAATTGCAAAAATGTTCGTTTTTCATGGGAATGAAGAATTAAAAGACTCATAAAAATATATAATTAGAAAGGAAACCGGAAGGTTGTTTTGTATGAAGTTCTTGAAAATATTTTACTTTTTTTTATAAATGACGAGCAGTAAAGTGGCTAGACTGCCCTTAAAATGTTAAAAAAAAACAGTGGGAGAGTTTATAGGAATTAGAAGAAAGAGGATAAATTGTTGAGGAAAAATAATGTTGGGTACCTAATAAATTCTACATTCGTGTAGTACGACTTTAGAAAGAATCTCTACACTTAATGATACGTCCGAAGTTAGACTCAAAGATTTTCGGTTCCCACAATACAAATGCCATTCACTCGATTAATCCAGAAAACTTATTCGAGTGAGAATATATGGCGGTAAGTATAGTTGTAAATGGAGTTGGTTAAGTTCAATGACTGAAAACATGTTTTGGAAAAATTAAATTTAACACTATTATTGATTGATACCCCATCATTATTTTTTAGATCGTATTTTAATGAGTTGATCTTACGCTGCAGTTCCACAACCGAAGTACAGGTTTGCGAGTCTAGAAACTATTATGAAATGCTTGAGGTTTGTCGTCAGCGAAACAGTTAAGTGGATTAGAAGTTTCAGAAACAATTGGTGTTTTTTTTTTTTACCTCAGAGCAGACATAACCCAACTAACAATTTAGCTTGTTGTAGGTTCAATGCAAGCTATTTTCTGGCTTGTATAGTAATAGAAGAAGGCCCTATGCAAACCATTTTGGCGCACATTATAGAAGTTCCTTAAGACACTTCATCACAAGTGCTATGCAAGTATATAGTCTCCAACGAACAGTGTAATAAGGTCTTATAAAGATAAACTTAAGAAAGTCATTGCCCTGCTATGAAAGCAATAGCTCACATTAAATTTTCCATTAAGGCCTTATGCCAAGCAATGAAGTTGTATAATTGAAAAAAAATGCGTCCTTTCAAATTTTTAGTTTATTTATTTATCTGAATTTGTTTCTTCATATTAGGGTTTGAAATAGCTTTTTTCTTTATCTGAAATGTATAGAATTTAAATTAATTTTAAAAAAACTTCACTTTTACTTACATGGTTTCTCCAAGATTTGAACTCGCGTCCTTCCAATCAAAGACCCAGCACGCTACCCACCAGGCTAATTTGCAATACACGAGATGGATGTTAAAATGTTTATTAGTTGATACTTCACGTTTCTGCTACAGCGACATATTTTGTAATGGTTGACGCTGTTGTAATGGTTGTAGAAGTTGCTATTAACATTTTATAAAAACTATATATCTCATCTTACAGAAGCCAATAGCAAAACAAAATGGACGCTTGTTGTAATGGTTGTAGAATTTGCTATTAACATTTTATAAAAGCTTTATATCTTATCTTACAGAAGCCAATAGCAAACCAAAATGGACGCTTTTTAATCCAAATAAATTCCCTCTATTAATAGTTGCTATACAAAGGTAAAATAGTTCACTAAAGAAGGCAATCATTTCCATAAGTTTGATAGTTAACATTTTATTCCAAGTCAGTACACTTATTTGTTCCAGAAAATATTCCTATGAACCAAATAGGCGATCCTGATCTTTTAAACTTTTTCCACGAATTAACTATTGTCTGTTTAGGCTTAGATGATTTACCCTATTGGTATTTAGTTTTTCTTATAATGTGAGAAAAAAAACTTCCCTTTTTGGACTACATATTTCTAATCTAAATGAAAAGCGGTGGATTTGTCAAATTTGATATAATTATTTTATTAGTAAGCCCTATACAAAATGTACTTACACTTTCTGTTGACATCTGTATAATTATGAGCAGTATTAAGATTAAATATTTATAAAGTTTTTTAAAGCAAGCCATACAGAAAATGTTGTTAATTTCTTTCAGTTGAAAGCTCTATAGAAGCTTCACTTTCATTGAAACAATTTGGGAGGCCTTGTACAGGCTTTAGTATACAAGCCTTTTATAGAACCTGTGTACCAACTTTTAAAAGGCATTAAAGAAGTTACTATTAAAAACATAATTTATAAAATGGTTGACTTTCATAATAAAGCCTTATAAAATGTATATGCTAGCTATAGCTTATCGAATTCAAAAAAATGGACCTTACACAAGTTAAATTGTTACTTGGGAAGTCGTGTGTTTTTTTCCATCGGAGCTAGCTCAGAGCAAATGGAGCAAAACGCTGAGCGAAGCCAACTTCATACAATTTTTATGTAATTTGACAGATATAAGCATATGAAAGTTCAGTGCTCAAGAGTGTTTCATAACTAAATCTGAGGGCTCTGATCATAATTTCCTCAGAGCTTTGCTCTGATCGCTCAGCCTCTGCTCAGTGCTTTGCTCAGAGCCAAAAAAGAAAAACGCCAAATATAATTAATGAAAAGATGGATAAGAAACAGAGTCGGAAACAAAAAGGATCCTTATGGGGCACACCAGCAATTATTTTGTTAACTTCAACTTAAAATTATCGAAATAATTTGGAAATAACAGAAAGTTATAACAATACTAGTCCTAAGAAGAAGTGATTCGTCGATAAAAAAACCAAGCATTTTTGATAAAATTATGCTTGATGCCAAATTCTATCAAATTGAAATATTATGTAAATTATTTCAAACAAAATTCTTTCTATCAGATAAAAACTAAAAATTATATTATTTTGTTTTTTGCTTTTATTCTTGATATTAGTTCAAAAAATAATATAAGAATAATAATAAAGAAGGTTGATTAATTAACCAAATACATTAACTTAATTTCAATGACCTAGTTACATTATTTACACAAAGAAAAAATTAAATAAACTTTTAAATCGAGAGAAAAGACAAATTTGCATGGAATAGGTATGTACGAGTATATGTATATTTTGCGTAGGGAAGATCTCTTACATAGATTTTGAGAAATAAACGTCGTCATAAAATAAAATTTGTATTTTACAAATATTGTCTCGTACCGACGCATTTAACCGATGTAAATTGGTATTAATGAATCAATAATATGATTTGTTTCAAATTTTTTGTGTTTGAGTTTTTATTTGTATTTTGTTTTATTTAATTCCTCATTAAAGTTAGAAGCGAAAAAACGACGCTGATCACTGAAGGAATAGAACCAGCTCTAGTTTATGCATTTTAATGATGATATTTATAATTATATAATCAAATAATTGAACAAACAAAAAAATTACTTAACATAAAGCTGTAAAACTTGAAATTTAAATTACAGTTATGTATATATTTTTAGTATAGATACAGATGAAGTTACTGTAAACAGAGTTGTAAAGACTGCAGTCTTTTCGGTACTGCAAATAATTTAATAAAAAACTTATTTCCTTAGGTCTTGTAATCCATTAGTCGCAGTCAGTGCGTATTCAGCCCTATCACAAATTCCATCGTAAAATAGAAAATGTGCTACGAATCACGAAAATTTTTCGAAGAATTTCGAAATGGGGGGGGGGGAATTGATATCAATTCAGAAGAAAGAAGTTTCTTTTACAAATTCTAAAATTTGCAATGGGTTCAACCGCAAATAAATAAATTTTTGATTTTGTTTAAAATTCGTAAACTCTTAAAATAATGGAATGCCAGTACAATACAATTTACAAAGGAAGTCAAAACAAAACAATGTGATTAAAAAAAAAAAGTGTGAGTACCGGAACTCACGGTTAAGATGTGTAAACATACGTAACGTAACGTGAATCACAATCACAGAATCACAATCACAAGATACGTCACGTACCCTACCACCTGTATAGATGTTTACACATCAAAAAGACGAGGAAGTAAAAATAACATCACTTCTAAAAGAAGCCGGACAGTACATTTGAAACCACTTTATTAAACTTATTTATTTTTATGTTTAATCTATTTTCTTGGGGAAAATGCTAAAACAAATAAACAAAATATCAACAACACACTTTTTTCACGATCTCAATCATTTGACAGCTGTAATAGTGCTCAGGGATGAAGGGATTTTTTTTTGCGAAAATTTTCATGTCGATGGGTAAACTTCTATAGATTCCCATTTGAAAGAATGCGTGTAAGTGCAAAGAGGAAAATCTGGCTTAAAATCGGGATTCGGAAGTTTTGATCTCAAATGGAAAATGAGGCATCTCAATATTATCCATTTTTTCTTTTGGAGATACAAAATTTTTGATCTCAGATGGGAAATAAAAAGATCGACATGAGTTTAAATCAATTCCCAATTGTTAAAGTTGTGCTGCACTATGAGTTATAAAAATTAGAACTATGTAAATACTAAAGACCTAAAGCATTTCTAAACCAATGTTTATTAAAACAACTCTTTGTAGCCATTACTTAATACAAACTTCCAGCTGTTTTTGACGAAAATAATAAGGAAAAAAATTGGACTTTTTGAAAAGTTGAAAGGATTTTCGTTTTCAAAAGCTCCGAGTATTGGTGGGACATAGGAAAGCTGATTTCGAAATTAATTCTTTTAATGAGGCATTGCTTTTTTCGATTCCATTCGAATTTTGAGAATCATTTTTTTTCGGGGTTCGTAGTGATAGCATTACCAAAGCACTGCATTCTTTTATTGCTCTGTTGTAAGCTCTCGAATCGCTCCAAAACCTAAGTTTAACAGAAAAAACATAGAATTAACAAGCAATAATAAAAAAAAGTTTAATATATCCACAGTGCACATTCCATTTCCATGTACTACATAACGCACCCTAAGAATCAAAGAGACCTAACTAAAAAATTCGGCATCTTTTTAAAATCTGGATTTAGATTCAATTCGCTTTTATTGAAAAATCAGAAATTACAGAAATTTTGAGTTAGGTCATTTTCATTTTAAGGGTGTGATATATACAATAGAGAAAGCTGCACACAAATGTGTCAGTGCCGTCAAAAGCGTTATTACAGAAATTAAGTTTTAAAATTTTGGAAAAACTTAGGGGAAATTAAATTTCCCAAACAAATTGGCGTCGGAATTAACTATGAATTGCCGGAAAGGAATAGAATTAATAATAGAGTCAAAAGCTTTAATTTGATATCAAAATAATGATTATTGAATTTGCTTTACAAATTAAAATGTTCATTCACCGTTTTCAATGCTAGCTACAATTGGAACTTTGTATTTTTGTGTGCAGCCAGGTACACGAACTATAGGAATTTTAAAAAGTTTCTTTTCATCTTGTAAATTATATCAGAACAAAAACATAAATGTTAAAAAAAAGAGCCAATTTCTTCTGTAAAAAAAAACCTTTATGTAACAAGTCAGCCGTGAAAAGTAGTGAGATCTAATAGTATGCCAAGTTCTTACTTTATAAAGTTTTAATGTCAAATATTTAAAGTAGATTACTATTGAGGCAACTCCAAATTATGAGAGAAATTTATTATTAAATGACTTAAATTTAGCAGTTCACAGGTCAAGTTTTCAAATAGTTTTGAATTTTGAGTAATAAAAAGAAAACTTGCCAAGTAAACCGCCAAATTTAAGTCATTAAATAATAAATTTCTCTCATAATTTGGAGTTTCATCATTCTACAGCAATCTGGTGTTCAATATAATTGATAACAATTCTGAGAAAGTGGGCAGATACCACGCCCCTTGAATGAAAAACCTAAAATATGAATTTTTTTCTTTTTATGCACTTCAAGCCCTACCGTTCTACCAAACTTCATCATTCTACAGCAATCGGAAGTGCTCTATTTAATTGATTGCAATTCTGAGAAGGTAGGCGGATACCACGCCCCCTGAATGGAAAACCTCAAATTTGTTCCTTTGTATGCACCACCAGGCCTACCGCTGTGCGAAACAACAAGTTTCTGCGGTGTCGGGAAGTGCTCCATAATTTTGATGATCTGTGAGTGAGTGAGTCAGTTACGGTTTTCGCGATTTTTGACGTCTTATATCTCCGGAACCACTAACGCTAAGGAGTTGAAATTTGGTGTGGTGCTTGTGCTTGGCTAGCCTACCAAATGTTCCGGATTTGTAGTTCCTGACTTTATTGGTACTGAAGTTAGAGAGGGGGTCGAAAAGCGCCTGAGTTTGTTCCTGTAAAAAGGGTGTAGTGCCAGAACTTGGCTGGGCACTACCGTGCCCTTTGATTCATACAAAATTTTAAAAAATTAGGAAATTTAAAAAAATAAATAAATTTTAATTGAAATTTAATTGTTTGTTTTTTTACAAAATGGCGGATCGGCTGCAATTTTCAATGTGAAGTTCTGTATTTAGTTATACGAGTATATATTAAAGCCTATAGGTATGCCATAAACTCTCTTACTAATACTTTGGTTAAACATTAGACTACTAGTGGCAGAAGTAGGTAGGCATATAAAGCAAAGCGAATGAAAATTAGAGTTAATTTTAATCAGGAGAAAACTTTAATCAATAGCAATATCTTGCCGCTATAATAATGAGGTACATTTTATGTCCAATAATCTATGAAGATTATTTAAAACAAAAACTTTTTTAATATCTAAATAATCAAAACATCCACCCCATTGACATTTTTATATTTTAATGAATTTCAGATATCTAAATATTATGAAGCTCTAATAATAACACCCTCTTTTCAATCTTGTCAATCTATTTGGAGAAACTTATTGCGGTATATGAAGCTTTTTGATATACATATGTATATTATGGACGAATCCCCATCATGTCATAGTTTGATTGCCTGACTTGCATGCAAAACAAAATAATATAGAAATGCTGTCTTAGTGATATCTCTGGGTAGTAACTATATATAATATACAAAGCAAGCAACAAACAAATGATTGAATGTTTGAGACGCATTCAAATATGAAATTGCACATAAGTACGACTTGAGTATAGAAGATATAAGTATACCTATACAGCTGTATGAAAATGTTTAAAGTTTAATTGGCTCGTGCTATAGAACTTTGATTTCTAAGAAAGAAGTGATGAATATAAGTGTTTCGACCTCTGAAGTTTTTATTTTTTTTTTAACCTGGAATACGATACATAAAATGGTAGTTAACGAGCCTTGGTATAAAAAGTTGGTATAAAGTAGTATGCTGTGCTGACCCCCGACCGCAATGGAAATAATTTTTTTTTTTTTTGTATTATTATTATTTTGATAAACCTATAACTACAATTTAGATGTCCATTATAAAATCTATTGTATGTGCTTAAATAGCAATTTGAAATCACGAAACCGATAAGATATAGCTGCTATACTCGTGTACACCTACATATATTTTTAGGTAAACATATATGAATGTAGGTATATATACCCTCGATCTTTTATTTGACGATAATTTTCCGCTTCAATTATATTGAACACATGTTTCCTACAAATGTATGTACATTTAGTAAAAAAAAGAAATTTGACAGAAAAATAATATAAAAATAATAATAATCTTTTACGATCAGCAGCTAATTTTTTTTTTCAAATTTTAGTCATAATTGCAATTTGAAAAAAAAGATTATAAGTAAATGCTCAGTGGCTTCAAGGCTGTTTGATTTTTCTGATAAGAATTCAAAAATATATTCAAAGTTTTGCATAATGGGTAGATAAACTACCTTAAAAAAAATTAGATAACTTACTCGAGTATCAATAAATTTTTAACATCTTTTACTTAAAAACTGATCTACATTTTTTATTATTTGTTTTAAGCCGGATTTCATAAGGAATCATGGCATGGCGTCTGGACTCCCGAACACCTATATAGACTTATGCCTTTCTTATAGCACTCAGATACAGCGATGCCGGAAATGATTTTTTGTAAGTGCCACCGCTGCCAGCAAAAAGTGCCATTTTATGCCACTGCGTGCCACCAACAGAAGTAAAAAAAAATGTCAGTGTATTTCGAAAAAATTTATTAATTACACTACATTACATTTACGTCTTTATTATATTTTCCAAATTACGATGTTCTTCGCTCTCAATGTGTGACTTCCGCTACATTTTTATTTTTAACGTCGATGGTGTGTTCTCCAAAACTGTTGCAGTTTTATTCCGCGGGTTCAACGCAAATCTGAAAATTCAGATTTCTGAATTTTTCAAGCTTCTGATTGGTCAGCTGTCAGTTGAATATAAAAGTCATCTAACTTTTTTTAACAGCTGCCCAATTAGAAGCCAAAAAAATTCAGAAATCTAAATTTTCAGATGTGCGTTGAACCCACGGATTGACAAACCTTAAGACAAATATCGTCTTAATACTTTTTTAACCACAAACACAATTTTTTAAAGAAAAACAAATCAGGAATGATCAATTTCTCAAACAAAAACAATTAAATCAAAACAGATAATATTTGAACAGATGACGATTAGTTAGTAAAAAGTGCCAAAAGTGCACGATTGTGCCACATCGGCCACGCTGCTCAGATCTATGAAAAATCAGTCTTCCTATATTTCGTTCCAAAAATCGGTCTTATTTGGATAAATTCGACAAAAATATTAAGAGTTTCTGAGTCTTAAATAAAAAGCTTGCCGAAATACGAGAAATATTTGTAATTAAAATTTTTCGCGTGAAAAATTAACGCCCATCTTATACATGATGTCGATATTCAACAACAATAAATTTCTTGCCAATCATTTTTAGATCTTCATAAATTAGATCAAATTGAATTTTTCACATGTCAAGGTTATTAGAAATATAGGTTTGTATATGTGAATCTGTTTTATGACTAAATCTCGACTGAAAAGGTAAATCATCTTAAGTCCATTTTTAACATTTTTCAGTTAAGTGCAAAAAAGACCAAATTCATCTCATTAAAATTTCATACATTGAAATGAATTTCGTGTTCCTTAATATAAAGAAATAGGAGTGAGATAGAAGAATACAGATAAGACAGAACTGTAAGCCTCTATATTGGTAAGAGGTTTCATTAAAAAAAAAAAAAAAAAAAACAAATCATCTTAAGTCAACTTAAGATGTTAGATATACCCTTTCAGTCGAGAAAATTTTCATATTTTTTTAGTTAATTTAAGCATAGGCTTTTTTGGTCAATTTTTTGGTATGCTATAGTGTGTCAACAAGTGAATGTTACACTGCAGTTTATATACCTATGTTTATCATTTATTTAATACTTAAATCAGTTTATGGATTATGATACGAAAAATATTTCTTATTTTTTTTTCCAGTGAAATTTTCAAAGACATACATAGGTACATATTATATTGATAACATATTTTTTTAAAAGATGACCCGGGTAGAAAATTATCTAGGAAAAACTATTTATAAGCGTGGCCCTAACTAGATTGGCCATTATATAGTAAGTCCTATGCTGGGCCTAGACAGGCGCAAGTCTGGGCGATCTTGACTAATTTTTGCTTATTCTGGCTTTATCTTGGCCCTTTCTAGAGTTGCCTATTTATTGGCTGTGTCAGATGTAACTTAGACTGGGCCTATATAGTTTTAACTTGGCATAGCTTGGATATGAAAACTAATGTTGGTGTCATTTTGGGCCTAGCTAGTGTCGCCATCTTATTGGCGTTGTCTCATAAGAACAGGAAGGGACCCAAATAGTTTTCACTTGGTGTAGCCTGGATAAGGAATTGTATCTGGGCGTTATCTTGGCGTTAGACAATGTCGCCTCTTTATTGGCGTTATCAGGTGTAACTAAGACTGGGCCTAGATAGTTTAGACTTGTGTAAGGTCCATGTAGCAAATACGTGAAGTATCAACTCATAAACATTTTTACATACCGAATCTGTATCGCAAATCAGCCTGGTGGGTAGCGTGCTGGATCTTTAATTGGAAGAACGCGAGTTCAAATCTCGGAGAAACCAAGTAAGTTAAAGTGGAGTTTATTTTAAACTAAATTAAATTCTATACATGTCAGATAAAGAGAAAAGCGGTCCCAAATCCCTCTAATATGAGGGGGGGGGGGGGGCTATATGGGTATCAGTAAAAATCTACCTAGGCCCTAGCTAGTGCCATAAAATGTCTCAATTTTTAGCTATCCAAAGCCTGACTTGGAAGATCTATCTAGGGCCCATATGGGAACCACTAGCAAGGCCCACTGAATACAGAGCATTAACAAATTAGCGAGGGCCAAGCTAGTTACTGCTCGATAGACCCATTCCTGACTTAAAAGATCTATCTAGGGCCCATATGGGAACCACTAGCAAGGCCCACGGAATACAGAGCATTAACAAATAAGCGAGGGTCAAGCTAGTTACTGCTCGATAGGCCCACGACATAAACTAGGCAAAACTAGCTGGGGGCTAGGCAATTCCGAGTCGCAAATTCTACCCGGGGACCGATAAAGACCGTTTATCATATAAATTTGTTGAGAAGTTCTTTTGATTGATTAGTAAAAAATAAAAAGAAATGTACTACCTATGTATGCTTGATACCAGGAACTTTCTTTTACTAGAATCACAATGGTCAGACGAACGCACGACAGTATATAACAAAAGCCACTTTTTGGACTTTTCTACATATTGTTATATAAAGTTAACTTTGATGAAGACCAAGAATTTTCACACGAAACCAATAATCTTGGCAAACTTGGGTCAGATTGGGCTGTTTTATCGGAAATTGGGATATCTTTGCTCAAAATTGCCGACAGCAATTTCAATATGACAGCACAATCATAATTGGACTATAAATAGCCAAATTTAATCTTGATGCTAAGGTTAAAAAAAAAATTTGCTGTAAAAACTTTTCATTCCATTTGAAATAATAAGTAAATTTAACCAAACAATGTACCAATGTGATATGATAACAATGCGACCATCAAGACAATGACAATAACTCTGATGATAATATCACATTTATTAACTGATTTTCAACATTTAAATATGTTAAATGTGATAATAGCTTCATTTTATTATCTACATGATCTGATCTGGATCAGATCCCCATAATAAAACAAACAGGATCACAGTGACAGTCATGGTATATCGCACCCTTAGAATTAAAGTGACCTAACTAAAAAATTCGGCATCTTTTTTACCACCTGGTTTTTTCGTTCATTTCGCTTTTTAAGGTAATTTTATTGAAAAATCAGAAGTTACAAAAATTCTGAGTTAGGTCACTTTCATTCTAAGGGTGCGATATATCTCTCTCTTTTGCATTGTGTTTGTATATTTTTCATGTTTTTGTTGTCTTTTTCCTTTGAACTACAGTTTACACTTCCTTACCATAGTAATAATAAAAAAGTACTAGATTTTGGATCATGAAACAAATCCAGAAAATAAGCAGAATTACATGTTGTTTTTGTATTTACATATAAAAATTTGTTCCTGTGGTCTATTTCACAATTTTACAATTTACAATTACAAACTACTACTGATCTTGCATTAAAATATAAGTAATTGCATACATTATGAATTAGTTATTTTACAAATTTGTTGAATTTTGTAAGAAAATTTTACAGGTGAAAGTTGATCTGTAAATTTTTCTACAATTTTGTATGCTTTTAAATTTGTCTGAAGCGTTTTTGAGCGTCAGAATAAAAAATAAAAATGCAATTACTTTTATTTAATACAGGATTATTACAAATTTGTAGTTGTAAATTGTAAAGTGGTGAAATAGACCACTGAACAGATCATGTGGATAATAAAATGCAGCTAACACTGTTAACTCTTCTTTTTTTATGAACAAAAAATGTAGGTATTTTATTTTTCGTTGTTTTTTTAAAATAAATTATTCTTTTGTGATTTAAGTTATGGAGACATTTTTCTTTGTATTGGTATTGGGCTACTTTTTCGGATCCGATTTTAGGCTACAAACATTTTTAAATTCGGCCTTTGAACCAGCGTTGCCGAAGTGGCACGATCGTGTTATTTGACACGAAAATTTCATGGCGGCACGGTGGCACGAAAAAATTAAATATGGCACGTTTTTCTTATTTCCATTTTTTACTTCAAATAAAGTGAAAATTAAAAAAAAAAATGGAAAATTCAGTAAAAACTTGCAAAAACTCTTATTTTTGACTATACATGAATAGAGAAAATTATTTCTTCTAATGTTGTGTTGTAGGTATATGTATTTCACTCCAGAATTGAATCACATTATTTTTTTTTAATAAAAAAATTTGGGTTTTTTGTTCATATATGGCACGAAAATGACATGAAAATGACACGATTCATTGGAAAATGTGGCACAGTAATATTTTTCTGAGCTGCAACGCTGCTTTTAATTAGTTCAAGACATGGCAACCCTGATACTTGCTAAGTAAATAATAATATACATACATACATAGGTATAAAATTCAAAAGTAAACGTATTCTTTAACAAATGCTAAACTAAATCCTATAATTTTTAAAACAACAAAATATGACCTTCACTACCGATAGGATTTCTACCGCCGAGCCGCGCAACCACACCGCGCCGTCCATACAATACATATTTATGTACATTTTATAGAAATCAGTAATTGTGATCTTGCTGACGTTGTATTCCTCAATTATTATTATTTTTGTACTACATACCTAAATGATTCATCGCCATTTTTTCGGCACATTATTGAACTTAAACTACAATCGAAAACCAGCCGGGATTTAATTTCAGTTCAAATGTAAAATGGCATCTTGAAGTTTTTTGATTCGTTCACCAATTGTTTTCAATCAACGAGAACATATTATCTCAGATTACTGAAATTATTTGTGCCACTGCCACATTGTATTCATAATAATTTAATGTGTAGATATTCTAAATATATGTACATACATAGTACACACGAATGTGTATGTAGGTATGTTGTTTGTTTCGGTGTATGTATTTCAAATTATCAATGGTTCCCTTAGAAATTAATCTGGTAAACGATTCACAAAAAAATAAACATTCACATCTCATATCAAAACAAAGATGTACACATGTACATTTTACATATTTAGGTACCACAAAATGTTTCATCAATTTTCTTTATAAAACCTCAACACAATTTGTTCAATCTGAGTCAGTCAAATGCCGGCCGGTCTCTGTTTAAATTAATAATAAATTTAAGTTCTCGTGAAGCATTAAATATTATTTATTTAGTAGGTACGCAGATAAGGTATTTTAAGGTTTGAAGATATCATAATTTTGGTTAAAGATTTTAAGAACTACGCAAGGTGTTTTCTATTAATAAAGCCATTTAAAGGGCTAAAAGCCTGAAACTTATAGACGTATGTATTTATGTACATAGGTAAAGATAAATATGTACATATGTATAAAAAAGAAGATATATGTACAGTGGGGGAATGTTCAGCAACTTTGTATGCGGAATAACCCAGATCTTTGTTGTATGAGACTGAGATAGAAGTTCATCACGAATGCAAGTTTATCTGGTTAGAAAAACTAAAACCAAAACAACCATTAAATAAGCAAATTTATAAAATTAAATATAGTAAATAAAACATTTGCATTATTTGGTGATTTGCTATACATCTCGGTACTTGGTATCTCCCATGTGCTTCAACAATGCACGTGGATATAAGATCAGCAATTATAATAAAACTTTTACAAATAATTTTATTTGCATACAAAACAATAAAATTGAATAACAACTGTCTTGCAAGTGAAACAATACTTTGGTAATAAAATAACCATCATTTTTACTTGTGAAATATATGTATGTATCAGTGAAATCTCCCTTGGGCGGACAGCGACGGCCGCAGATCTTTTGTCCGTCTAAGGGAGTTGTCTGTCCAAGGGAAAAAAGTGTATGGAATTTAAGATCCACGGTCATGAGAATTTGTCCGCTCAAGGGGATTTCACTGTATTGGTACCATGGTAAGTACAAAAAAAATCCAATATACTTATACAATGATAAAAAAGGCGACAAAAGTTGATCTAGCAATTCTGTCAGTTTGCCGTCTATCTGTCCATTCGGCTACAGCCTTAACGGAAAGGTCGACTTTCTTTAAAATTGGAACTTATCGTTTTTTGTGGTCACACATTTTTTTTTTTAAATTTTGGGACTAAGGGCCAGTTTCACAGTAAAGTAAGTGTCACTTAAGTTCCAGATATGGAAAACTAATGCCCAATTTCACAGTGTAAACTTATCGGAATAAGTGACACTTAAGTCTCCCATATTGGCCACTTAAGTTCCACTTACTCAGACCTTAAAACTACGTCTAAAGTCCATGTATGGGAAAATTAAGTGCCACTTATTTAGTTAAGTATGCACTGTGAAACTGGCCCTAAAAATAATGGTTTATTTGCCATACAAATTAATTTAGCAATTAATTTTAATCAATTTTCCTAAAAAACAGACCCACATATTAAAAAAAAAACCGATAATCTTCAATAGTTTGGTAAAAAAAATATATAAAAAATGGTAATAATAATGATGTAATTGATTTTCGCATTTCTCATAAACGATTCAGCTGATTTTAAGAAAATTTTGTATTCAAAGAGTTTTTTCTTTTAATTAAATATTTTTTGGATTTTTAAAAAAGATTTTATTTTTGTGAAAACGCAATATTTCGAAAACGACTTTGTCAATTTTTATTAAATTTGGCACCACTCAGTAGAGTTATTGATTCTTCTTTTCTTATATTCCAAAAATGCATACATTCATACATACATAATATGTTTATACAATAATTTTTTCGAAATAGATTCTTTAACTCCCCTTTTATGTATTACTAAAACATGGAGTGTCATTTATATATTAACAAAATATTTTTTAAGAAACCTTTCCAACAATTTTAAAACTTTTACTTGCAGTCTAGTTGGTATTGGCGTATTGGCAAGTATTGGTTTCATGTAAGAAAAATTCAAAATTAATACTACGATGACAAGAATGGTCCAAAATAGTGGGTTTGGTCAAAACGTCTGTCAGTCTGCATTGTGCGTCCGTGTCCATCGTAATTTCAAATAGAGCCTAAACGAGTGGACCGATTTTCTAAAAATAATTGGTACAGAGCATTTTTAAGTGTTTCCTTTGGGGGGAAATTCGAATGTTTTATTTCAGTTAGCTCAACTAAAACAGCTAGCTGCCATACAACGATTCCAGGTTTTTCTTTTTTTATTTTCTCGAAAACGGCTTTAACGATTTTGATTAAATTTTGTGTGCTTCAGGTTTTTGTCAAAAACATCAAATAAGAAAAGTTTTTGAAAAAATTAGCCTATTTTTGATTTTTACACGATTTTATTAATTGAAAAATCTGATGAACATGGTTTACAAAATTTAGACTTTAAAACCAGTGTCATCTTACATAAGAGCAAGTTCATGCGACCCAGATTGTGTATTTTATTTTTTGCGTGTTTTTATTTCCACAAAATTATTTGATCCCATTTTAAAGAAAATATAAGAAATATGGGTGTGGCCGTAGGTGGATCCTTAAAATAATTACATATATTCAATAAGAGGTTATTCACACAATATCTAATTTCTATAGAGATTTTCAATAAAAAGAAATTTAAGATATGTATAAGAAAGGTGGCTGTAGTAGCAGGCGGTTTTGGAAATTATTAGCTTAACTACAAAATTGTCAGCTTTAAATTTAAAAAAAAGTGCTCTTTTTTCTCTTTACCAATTTGCAGTGAAAAGAAAAGAGAATACTGTATTGAGAATCACTGCGGATTCAGTATTCCATAAACAACATGAACAAAAGAAATGTAAGCGTGGCAGTTGGCGAATAGTTGCAGACAAGCAGGTTAATATAAATTAACTGTCGAATCCCAATTTGTGTAACCGCCTTACCCGCTGCTTTATTATTGCATTCATTTAAGTACCACAGATTGACATTTTTCGACGAGGAAAAAGTAACATATAAGCGTTTAAGTATAGAACATAAGTATTTTAAGTTCCGTATGAAAAACCAGGTCTTAAGGCTAATTAGATTTACATTTGTTTACATATGTATGTTATTCACCTTTAAATAAACTCAAATGTTTATCTATAATCGATTTTCTATTGATACTTAACTTCACGATTATGTTTCGCACATATACGCACGGCAAGACAAATCACAAATCTCTATAATACAAATGAAATTTTTAGAACATTTTATACATCTCGGCTTTGACAGCTTGATTTTTCAATGCAAACAAAAAAAGAGCGCATGAAGTAATAAGAGAGAAAGAGAACCAAATGAAACATAGACTCCATTTTAGTTTATATGTTTTTTTTTTGTACATTTTTCAAATTCTAGCCTTGCCCATTTGATATTAAATTTATGTAAATAAATAAACCAACAATATGAATAATTTATTTTACAACTGAATTTATTTAAGTAAATCAGAAATCTTTTGTATATAGGTTACTTTTAATAAAAACACAAAAATAAAAACTCAACCTCAGTTTTATATTTCGTAACTAAAAAAAAAAAAACATTCTTAAAACTTCCTATTGAACCAATTTAATTTTTTTTTATATCAACTTTGACAGAACTTTGAACTAAAATTTGATTATTGGTAAACAAACAGAGCTAGTGTGTCAAAATATGTACATAATGAAATTAATTTAAAAATAAAAAAAACTGCTTTTGGCAGTCCAAAAGCATAAGCCTTATGATGTATTTATTAAATCCGAAACGCGTCGCTTTTACTTATTTAAAATAAAATATAACAAAGTTTTTTTTTTTTAAATTTTCATTTTTAATTTTACATTAATTCATTGTACACATATATGTATATCGCACAACATGGAGACTACACCACACAAATGTCAAAATATATTTAAAATGCCTTTAATTAACCCTTAAATGCGATGGAATGCTTTTAAGTTAAGAGAACTTTAGGTAAGTTTTTTTTTAATGCAAATATTGATAATAAATACCGATCCGCACTTAAGATTTATTTAGATTTATTTTAAATTTCAAAAGCAATTCAAATTTCTTCTTATAAGTATGGCTCTAATTGTTTGTCATTTTTTACCACATCAAACACTTAAATTTCAGTATCGTCCTCCTTCACACGTAATTGCTCGTAATGTTTTAAGGCTTTAATGTGTCTAAGCAACTTATTTTCAAAACCTGTTATTACCAACTTTTGATCTAATTCGGCCGATGATGTATTAAAAAAAAAATACCCAAAAAAACATGTGACGGAATTTTTGCGGAAAAACCTCAATACCATAATTTGGTATAAATTGCTAGTAAAAAAACCAGAAACCCAATTTGGTTGTCATCATTTTGAAAATAACAAAAATATACGATATTATAAATAAGAATTGTTAAAATTGTTTTTGAGCAAATTTAAAAATAAAAACTGTTTTATGGGAGCTTTTACGGGCTTAATATAGTTGTTTATTTTAAAGTTTTTTTTTTACTTCTAAATGTATGTACATATGTATGACTGTTCAGTGTTCACTGCTTAAAATAAATAATTAATAAGAATTAATTGTTTTAATTGACATTTTTATTTAATTTGTTTTTGCTTTAAAGAATAATTATGATTTATTTTAATCTAATTGCGCAAAACAAACACTTTAATTATTTAGTTTGTAGGGAATTACATAAAAATGTTAAAAGAATCCGTTCATCTGTTTAGGCTCGAGCACTCGTTCAGACGTACTGACCAACACAATCGCTAATACAAGTACATATTTGAATTTAAAAGTTGGCCATAATTCATTAAAAAAAAACATGGAGAACCATTTTGAAAAGGTCAAACGTCAAAATGTATTACAAATGATTTTTTGATTTTTATTTAAAAAAAACGCTCATACGCCATGGTGGCCGGGTTAATATTAATATATTTTTTTAAATTAATTTATTAATTATATGTATATGTATAAATATTTACCTGATTTGAAACCGCATCGATAACAACGTATACTAAAAGTATAATTTCCTTTTCATCGGAACCAAGTCCTAGTCCATTTTGGCCACATGTGGCTACATACATTGAAATTACATGTTCTGGTCCTTGCATTTTTTTTGTTGTTGTTATTGTTGTTAGTTTTAAATTATAAAATTTTAAATTAAGTTAAAATTAATTTTGTTTTGTGTGGCAATTTTAAAAGAGTGTAGTTAATTTAAATATCAACATGATATTTTTAGCATAAATTCGTATGTATTCGGATAGAAGGAATGTATAAAGTTGGCTTATATAGAGTAAAGATGGACTGAAAAGAAATAAAAATATATATTGTGCATTAAATAAAATGTTTTGAGTTAAACTTTAAATATGTTTAAAAATAAATTGTATAAGATTAAAAATAAAAACAAATATAATCAAGAAGAATTCATTCACAATAGACCCTGTCAATTTTCCATTTTAAATTTCTACGACACATGCAACCTTCCTCGCCTCCTAAAAAGGAGCCACTCACACAGTTAGAACCTCAGTAGTAAAATTGTGGAGCAGGTTTGTAAAAAAAGTGTTAAGTTTTCAAAAACTTTTTTTTTAACTAGAAATATAATTATTTTTTAAAAACAAAATAAATCACAAATTTCATTCATTTTATGCTTGGAAAAAGGAGTAGATCTCAAAAAAGGGGAGTAGATTTATTTTCTTTCTTAAAATTGAAGTAAATTTACTCCGACAGGAGTAAGGTTCCTACGCTGGCCATTCACAATAGCATAATCCTTAGGACGATCGCAGAGATTTTCAAAGGATATCCGGTCACATAAGGCCCATTCACAATTTTCCATTGGAAATCTCTAAGAAACATATACGACCGTCTCAACGTGAATGAACCCCCTGTTACTTTTTGAATTTAAATACCAAAATTTCCAATTGATATAGTTCAATATTTTTTGACAAATTTACTAGGTATGCAAAGTGGGTCAAAAATATGACATCATTTTTGTGAATATGTCATAATTTATACAAACGACGTCAAATGTCTAAAAAAAGATGTTGATCGGGTTTTTTTTTGTCGGTTCCTGAATTGGGTCTAGAAATGAAAAACCGATCAACAGCTCGGGCAATGATGGAGATTTTTAAACACCAATTTTTTACATTATAACATTACTTTTTCCCCACCTTGTATAAATCAACAAAACAAGAGGTGCGTTTAATAAATTTTTTTCAGCACAGACAACAACATAAAAAAATAAAAAAGATAAATAAAGTACGGCAAAGTGTCTTGTCAGTTGTCATGAATACAAATCTTGGCCTTAATTATTATTTTACATTTCATGTTACTTTGTTTTTTGAATGAAGTTGTTTAGAACAATTCAGTACAATATTTTATGCATCTATGTACTTTTGCAAATAAATGAGAAATGTCAAAGCGTCAGCTGATTAGTGTGTTTGGCAAAATAAAAAGTCAAAAACCTATAACAGAAATATTGAAGGTTAAAGTGCAGAAAGTGCAGTCGTTCTTACATGTTTTTTTCAGAAATAAAAAAAACCTTACAAATTTTATATGGCGATCTATAGTAAGAGGTTTTGAATTCTGCCTTTTTCTGTAAAATATTCACAACACATTGGGACGTCTGAAATTGCCAAATTATTGGTTCTATGTATTTATTCGTTTTTTGTATTAAAAATAAAAGAACAAAACATAGAAAATAATATGAAAAAATTTCGAATTGATATTAAATTCAATTTGAAAGTTATATGCAAACAAATTAGGTCAAGGTCAGTCCTATAATACACGAATCTGTGCATTTCTATTAAGTATATATTTTATTCTGAAATCTTTCACACGGTTGTGTTGTTTCTATTTTGATCTAGTTTATTTTCAATCAACACATCGAACTCTCTTTGTTTTCTCATGTCAATCTAGAGCCGCAAAAAAAAATGCCAATGAGCCACCACTTCTTTACTTTTAAAATAGTATTTTGCAAAAAAAAAAAAAAAAAAAAAATTAACTTTTTAAAATATTTAAATAAAATGTATTATGCATATCTATCTATACTAATCAAAATGTAAAATATATCAATAATGTCGGTTAAATCAATGAGACACATTTTGCACGAAAGTTTTTTGACAGCAGTTATCACTGACTTTCATATAAATTACCTATTTATATCCAAAATGGAAGTGGATACTAATTGATTGAACAAAAAAATATTTTGATTTTTTATTGTTCCATCTCACTTTTGGAAATGAAAAAAATTATTTTCAACTTAAAATGGTTCTCGCAAAAAAAATTTCACTTGATAAAATGAAAAACGTATGTTTGTATAACGAAAAATTTAACGAAGATCTAGCCTTTTTCGTTTTTTTTCAGTATCAGTACGCAAATGCATTTCCAAATAAATCAAATAGGTAGGTATAATCTATGTATATAACTTGCAACTATGATCATTGATATTAGTAGCTAAGGTTAGATAAGTTCCCAGATAAATTGACGTGGCTTTTAGCAGGAATGTAGTATATATTAATAAAGATAAAGAAGACTCTTTACTCGTTAAATTCTTTTTTGAAGTTGATAATTTAACAATTTACTGGATTGTTCGCAAAAAGCCGTTGAATACCTTTGTGAGTTTGATTTTAACGAACAGTTTTGAGTTTAGGAAATTCCTTAGAACGGTTTTTTTTTTAAGTATCCGTTTCGAAATAATTCAATTTGTCGCTACAATGCAGAACTAGTCTATTAGACGTTCACACGAAGCCGGAACCACGCTTGTCTCGTGTGGAGTAATGTGTTATATCGCCGACTATGCAAACTCATCAGGAGTGCTGTGTTGCAAATTGTCATTTTTGGCTAGTTAATTATTCTCTACCGCGAACATTTTGTTTAATTTCCCACTTACATAAAAGTAAGTATCCTACACAGCGTGATATGGCACAATCGAAACAAGATGGATTCCGACACTACATATAACCACGCCATTATACATCACACGACACAAATAAGCGATAGTGACACACAACACATCACCACACGAGATAGGTATAGTTCCGGCTTATTTCATATAGGTTATTTTCAATTTGACAGGCATTTGTATAACATGAGGACAACATCGAATGTCCCGTGTAAAACATATCGAAAAGCAATATGCATTTTTCCCTACAAAACGTTTTTGTTTCATAAGGTAAGAAAACGTTTTTAATTTCAACACAAACCAACTGATTTTCCATTTCAATTGTTTTGTGTTGAAATAATATAATAATCTGAAACGAAATTCTCTTTAAGATCTTCCAAATAAATAAAAAGCCAGTGGGAAGCAAAAAATAACAACGAAAGAACATTTTCAACCTGTCAACAACGAAACCAGTTTTTCTGTTTCGTCTTTATTTGTGTGTTGTTTTATGCGGTGAAAACTTCGTCATAGGGACGTGTGCAATATTCGACAGATTATTTGAAACATGATTGTTTCATTCGGTGTGTGTTGGCTATATGTATTTTCGATAAACTCTTGTAAAAAACACGACAAAACAAAAACATGTGACAGGAAAAAATGATTTGTCTGATTTGGTGTATTTACAACCTGAGAGTTGTGTATGCGGAATTTTTGTTTTTTAATACAAAAAAAAGAAATACGTCATTAAACGTCAAAAAATTGTCGTAAATTTTTCGTGAAAGGAACAAAATTTTCGGATTTTTTTTAATTGCAAAAAATCTTTAACATTGCATTGCATCAACAGCCACAAGAGTTTTTTGATGTGGAACTTGTTTAAACAATAAATCGCTCGACAACATTTTGTCCCGCGTGTACCTACCTATACACAAATATTTTTTAACCAGATTTGATTAAATAAATAAATTTATTTACAATTATTTCAAGAAGTAGATAATTCATACAGCCCAACCTTAAAAAAAAAAACAGAGGATCATCAAACCTTCTGATCAGTAAATTTCCCGGGTTCAACTTTAAACTCGCACTGAAAAACTGGGATTAAGAAGTCGAAGAAAAACTATTTTTTTCTACTCGTTATTTTATAACAGCGAGCAAACTTCATCAAACAGTTCTATGCTTCACCTGCACACAACAAATTTAATTTTGCCACAAAAAAAAAAAAAAAAAAAACCTTCCAGGGGCCTCACCACGTAAAACGAAAGCGATAGTTTTGAAGATAGCTGTCTTTATTTTTCATACAGATATGATAGAGATAGCAATGGTGGAAACGATATCGTCCGATCGTTTTTATTTTACGTGATGAGGCCTCAACTTTAATGATTAAAAATTCTAGTGTCTTGTTGATATATGTAGGTGATATAGTTCAACCTAGATATTCGTCATAAAATCTATGCAAGATGAACTGAAATTAACAAAAGTTATATTGAAAATGCCCTCACAAGTAAACTGTTAAGTCCAAGGTGAGATCGCCGGGACGAAACTAAACGGCTTTTAGTTAAATAGTGAAGATAGGTATAATTCGTTTTTGTCACCTTTCTTTTATGTTTAATTTTAATCAGGGATTAATTTATTTAATATTATTTAAACTGTTAATTTAAAATTCTTTTTCTAAAGTAAAGTAAAGTAAAAGACAGTGTCGTTTCTGGTCTTGCTGTCCAGTTGCATTTTTAAAAATAAATTGTAAACTATTTGATTAAATAAATACCTAAATAAAATGCTAATTTCGTAGGTTTTTTCCGGATCATTAAAATCAATCAGCACTATAATGTCAGCATCCAGTCACTTACATTACTTTTAATAAAATTCAAAAGCTAACATTTGGCCCGATTTGTTTTAATGAAGATTTACAAATTTAAATACATATACATACATACTTTCCTTTAAAAATTTCATTTTTGTTTCTTCAATTTTTTAAAAATCAGCCTCATTGATAGTTTCACCCGAAAAATATTCCGCACCTTAAAATTTTGTTCGCTCGGAATTTTAAAACCTATTGTGAATTTCAGCCTAACGAAATTTCGTAATTTGTTCACAATAAGAGGAATTTTTTTTAACATACAATTTTTGATAAAACTCACAATAGGCGAAAACTGTAATGTCAAATTTTCCAGGTGAAATTCGCAATGAAGGTGTTCACATTACAGTGCCTCCACCGACTCTATTTTGACGTCTCTGTACTTCTTTCTCTCTCCCACTTCATGCAGGCAAGAGATGCCTTTCTTGGCCACCTCTTTCTAGCCGTAAAGAAGGAGACGTCGAGTCGCAGTAGAAAATCCAATGGCCGCGTTCAGGTTGCACTAGGATAGCCTATCTAAGATACTCGAGTATCCAGTATGTTTCTGATCGCAAATCAGCTGTTGTTGACATTTCCCATAGGATAGATGAGTATCCCAGAATTTTTAGGATAGCTTGAGATTATTTTTCGCCAACAGCTGCTTTGTCATCAGCTGTGATTTTACAAGGGATTACAACAACACAAAGCTATCCAGATCGCTTTGGATACAAACATGAACGCGGCCAATGAACACTGCACCGTCAATAAAGCTAAAAAGGATTAAATGCCGGTTGGTAGGGCTATATTAAAAAAAAAGTACAATACCACATCACGAATGACAACAATCATGGTTTTTTTATTTTGGACAGAAAAATCAAAAAATTTAGTAAATTATAAAGGAGATGACACATTTTTCCTTACTTCGAAAGGAGGATTAATTCATAAAAATTAAAAAAAAAAAAACAAAGGCAACCCAGGGATAGATTTTTTTCGCCCTTTTTTCTTATTTCGTTAATATTAAAAATACTCTTATGATTTTTTAATAATATCTTGGAAAAAACATCAAAGATTACAAAACAAAACAAAAATGAATGAAGCACACGAATCGCATAACTTTTAAACTGGTCTATGAAATGTTAAGCCTCCTTTAATCCATATCAACCACAGATTAAACTCCCATAATCTAAATTATATACGCTCCTGATAAGGATTGGAATTGTTTTCATAAAATATCTATAATTTATCAAGAGCATCTATATTAAATTTTTCTATAGTTAATTATATCCGTATTTTATAATTAATTGCATGGAAAACTGTTTGATTTATTAATTCTTCATCTGCAACAACTCATATTATTATTATATTGCAGGTTCATATTTGGAAAATAACTAATGACTTCGCACCGAATGCAGAAGATACACGCACTGGTTAGTGTGAATAACAATGCGAACGCATGGTCCAGTTAAACCACTTTTACCTGAAGCAACATAACTGTCCAAAGTATCACAATTTTCCAACAAAACCCAACCATTTTTTTTTCTCCCTCAAGTTTGATTGATACTTTTTTCACATAAGAAATAAGTAAGTTCCATACTGGCACTGGTTTTAAGATAAGTTTAAAAATAAAAAAAAAAAAGTAGACATTTGTACATACATCTGCTTGAACTTGAATAAAAACACCAAAAATGGTAGCCCCCTTTCTTTATGAGATCACGACGAACGACAAAATGCGCAAAAGCAAAAGTAAAGTAATGCATTTCAATTGGTCAAACTTTCGTTAAATAGCTAAATTGTTGCTGACAAAAACTTTTTTTTGTGAAATCAATGACAACTTTGTTGTGTTTAAGATTATGTGAGTTCATTTGAGCTTGACATCATAATTTTAAGAGTTGCATTGCGTATCTACATACAACAAACACAAAAATACAAAAATTATTGTTGTTTTATTATAATTGTTCGTATGTACAAAAGTTCAGAGAGCAAAACTAAATTGGCAACGCTGCTGGAGCATTTATATTTAAAAAAAAAAAATTTAAATAAAAAATACATCTGAAATATTTAAGTGTACATTTTTTTTTTAATGTAACTTTGGTATAGGTACCTTATAGCCGTCATTATCATGTTTAAAAAAAATGGTTGAATTATATATCTTATATGGCTCAAATTATAGCAATAACCTAAAGGCATAGGTTAATGTGTTAGAAATTCTTCAAGTTGTTGATGATTTCATAAAATTACAAACATGTAGGTATAAGTACCTATGTACCGACTAACAGCTTTATTCATTTAAAGAAAAATATTAAGATTTTATCCAAGGCAAACAATCAAGGAACTTTCGAATGAAATAAACTAATGATCTTCTGATTAGAAATCGGGTGGTAAAATGTCATAAAAAGGTCAACATCTTCAGCAATTATGTTGACTTTAGGTAAATTTATTATATGTAGGTAAATAAGTACCTAGATAGGTATCTTACCTATTAATTTGTGAAAAACGCGGATAAAGGCGGATCCTAGTTGTTATCTGTACCTACGTATGTATAATGTAAATGTATATGTAATGTATGTAATGCAATTTAAGGTTAGGTACCTTTTGATGTTGAATACATTTGAAATGTTTAATGCTTATTAATTCAGCAACGCGATCTAAGTTGATATAAAGGGGTTTTAAATTGGGTGTACCTATATTATATGGATGAATATCATGACATTGGACAACATCGTATTCGAAAACTTGGCACCATTGACTTATAACTCAGATTTATTACAAACAAAGAAAGCAAAACAAATCAACGTACCTACCTACCTTACTCATTACATATAACCGAAAATATAAAAAAAATGTGTAGCATAATAACTGTTACATAAAGCCCTAATCCAGCAGAATTATTAAAAACATAAAACTAAATTGAAATTGAGTATTTCGCCGGAAGATGGAGGTACACTCCGAAACGCGTCGCGAATTCTTATAAAATTCTAAATTAATTTAAAATAAAAGTTGTGAAAATTGTTAAATATTAAAAACTAAAATTAAAGAAAATAAAAACTAGCGTTTCTTTTCTTTTATTTATTTAATTAAAAAATATATTAATAAAACTAAAGTTACCTTTAGGGGGATGGAGGGCGGCAGATTTGGAATGAAACTCGGTATATAATTGAATAATAATTGTTTCTTTTATTTTTTCCATTGGGTACCTTTATAACGATTGCCAATTGATAAATAATAAAAACTCAATTTATTAAAAAAAATTGATCAACTATTCAGTGATAATGTAAGGGAACGATCCGTTCCTCAGTATTCCAAAATTCTGTATGACCAAAATTCTGTAAATCAATTAAAAATTCAATATGAACATGAATCTGTATTCCATTATTTTGTAAATCCATTACTCGGATTTAAAAATTCTGTTAATCCAAAATTCTGGAAAATTTTAAATACCTACTGTATTGTAATGTTGTACAGTAAATAATATTTTTCTTTGATAATGAAAAAAGCGCACGATTTTTTTTACAGATTTTTGTAATACAGAATTTTGGAAACCGAATTTTGACACAATATACAGAATTATGACACCAACCCATAATATAATTCAGAACGATCTACACCATTTTTTGTGATCAAAACTTTTATCAATTGGGTTGTTAAATATCAATAATAACGAAGGTGAATAAAATTAGAAAACTACTTCTGTTTTAGTGGAGCGATTGAGTATAATTCAATTAATAAGTTCAAGTGACCTCTAACTGATGAGCCCAACTGTCGTATACCTGGGCGAAACGCAATCTTTGGAGTTGAGGTCACTTGAACTTATATTAATTGAGTTGTTAAATATCGATCTTCAATATTTATCAACTATCAATCGATAGACAATTGACGTAATAGCTGGGGTGGTTACATTTTTTTTCAAATCACGTAACAGTAAAATTACGCCCTTCACTTCTAAGAGTCTATACACTGTCAAAAACTTTTTTTCGAAGTTTTAATGCTCTCCTTCCAACATTCTGCCCTAGCGAGGTATCCGTTCGGAGCGAAAAAATCTCCGAAACGCATACGACGTCGGAGGTTCAAAGTTCATTAGAGATTCCAAAAATGCCACTTCAAAACACACTTGATCGCACTGTAACGCAAAACAACAATGCACGTTCCATAATGTCGGAAAAACGTTCCGAACGCTGTTCGGAAGAGTACCTCGAAGCAAAAATCCTCCGATTCCGCTCCGACGGATACCTCGCTAGGGCAGATTATGACCGAAGTTTAGCCGATTTCAATCCGGGTGTTATCATTTATTTAAAACAATGGATCTCAGGTAGCTTTATCAAAGGAAAAAATCTCACATTGTCAAATCAGATCGCTTCTTAGCCGAGATGAAATGACAGGGAAATCTTTTTTGAATCACACGCTCTCAAGCTCCATTTCTTCCAAAGCATAAAATAAAAAATCATCGATCATGGTTGGGTAACGTGGTGTAGTCACAGTGACCGCCCAATCATTTTCTTCAAAACAACAAGGGCCAACAATTCTATAATTTTTGACCCAATAGTCACTATACGTCACCCTCTCCGAGTGTAGAGTTTTTGCCTTTGCCTAAGTTACTATAATAATGCATAACATTCCGTTTGTTAACATATTCACTAAGTCGAAAATGTGCCTCGTCAGGGTAAAAGTCGAAAAGCATATTTTTTTCACTCAATAGGCCACACAGTACAAACCCAAATTCTCAATGTTGTACTATATACAGAAAAAAAAATGTTTTGATTCAACTCAAATTTGTTTTAAAGACACTCACGTGCCAGTTAATGCGTCGGCTAAATACGGAAAGCTGATAAGTCCAATTTCGGCCGAAATTGAGATTCTGCACAAGCTGCTTAAATCACTTTTTTCCAATGTATAGCGTAGTTATTGCAGAATCTTAAAGAGAAAATCAGTTTTTGTATGAAATCTTATGCAATATAATATTGTTTTTTTTTGCTCTCCTTTGAAATTTTCCAAAGCAGACTTATCTAGCAGTTTTACGTTTTTAACAGACGCACGATGTAATTTGTTTGGTCCACACGATTTTGGATTTGAAAGGATTTGAGCGAATGGTCCTTGGATTCCCAGATTCTATAATTGTGAGTTTGAATCCCACCGGATGGTACTGCCGGATTCTAAAATGGGGGAGTATTTCGGTAGAGAAAATTTTACTTAGAATAATATTTCATCCGAGAATTGTACAATCAATGTAAAGATAGGTATACAGATTTCACAATCTGTTTAACTCTTTAATATTATAGAGTTCATGGAAAATAAAGACACCATAATTGCAATTTGAGGTAAAATCGTGTAGCCAAACGTACATTTAGGTATAAAAAATAGAAAAATAAATCCCGAACAAAATTCCGCCTGACAAAATGGCAAGTTTTTGCCAGGTTTAGTCAAGGTCCTGCAAAGTTTTCAAGAAGAGAAAAAATTTTGCTATCCCGTCAGAAATAAAATGTATATAACAAAAACAAAATACATATGTATATTGTCATCTGAATGCAAGAACCAGCTAACTCGATTTTTTTTTTTTGAGATATGTATTTGAATTTTTTGCTACCTTGAATCGATTCGCATCGCACAGAAAAAAATATGGTGTTATTTTGTCAGTACTTTCATGCAAAAAATGGAGTCTGAATAAGAGTCCAAAAAGTTTTTTGCGATTTTCTCAAAACTACGAAAATCGAGTTAGCTCGTTCTAGCATTCAGGTGACGATATAACACAATGGTATGAAAAAATTAAAGTAAAAAGTTATTAATTTTCAACATTGTACTTCTTTTAAGGTTTTCGCGGTTGTTTACATAAGACATTTTTAAATTATTCGGATTAGCCGCGTTATGGGTCTTCATATGTAGGGCAGACTCAGAGAAGTATTGCTACACGTTTAAAAGAACATATTAGCACTGTAAGCAAAAAACAAAGAGAAAAGTCCGCCATATGCGAACATATATTAGACCACCCAGACGAACACCACTGGATTCACAACGAGCAAACGAGCCACATTACATCCCTCGTCTGGTACGCGAAGCAATTGAAATTAAACGCCACCAAAATTTCAATCGAGACGACAGTTTCAACCTGTCGCGAACATGCCCCTTAATACGAACAGGGATGCAGTGAGCACGGTTTGCTCCCAACCTGCGTTTCACCAACAACAACAACAGCAAGAGACAGAACCCCCTACGCACCACTACAACTTGCGTAGCAAACTTCGCTTATACTCGAAAAACTAGATTGGTGTTACGATTTAAAACAGTATAGTTATGTCAGTTAATTACCAAAATATATTTTTGGAACAAGAAAAAAAAAAAAAACTTTTTCAAACTATCAACTATACCATAAAACAAAAATTTCAAACAATTTGAAAAACGCTTGGGAGAAGAAGAATAATATTATGCTTCAAAAGCAGAAATTAACGGTATACATATGTAAATGGCGCCCGGGTTGTGACGAAAAATATTTATATTGAAAGTACCAAGTTTTATTTTTTTAATTTGTTTGCTTAGAACGCTTGCACAGTTCTAATTCTTGTTTATACCTTTGATAATTTGATACTTTTATCTAAATTAAATTAAAAAAGAAACCTAATAATTAAGTAGAAATTTACAGTACCGTGCATATCTATTAATTGGTACAAACTCAAAATTTTCGATAACTTTTTAAAATAGAAGCAGTCCTTTATTTATTCGAATTTAATTTGTACGGTTCTGAAACTCTTTTAACAGTTGAAGGGATCATAAAAAAAGTAGTTTATCGAAATTCGGAATATATAAATAATTCCTGATCTTAAAAAAGATTCTATCGATTTCGCTTTTTAGCGTGATTTCACTTTTTGCCACATTTCTAAAAAAATGAAGCAGTTTATGGATAAGAAAAAATTAAGAGTCTTGAAATTGCCTGAGGCTCTCGTGATTTAAACCCCATCGAAAAATTATATGAAATTCACAAAAGCCACGATTAAAGATCGATTGTATCACCAAAATACGGATGAAAACTGGTGTTTTATAAGTTTAGTTGCATGAGTTTTTAATTGAAAAAAGTTGCCAAAATTTCATGATATCGATTCCAAACAGAGTTCTAAAGTCAACTCGAGTCCATTGAATCCATTGAATTTATTAACTGCAAAATTTTAGTGCATTTTCTGTAAATTTTTGATATAAATACCATAAAATGGAAAAATTGGGAAAAAAAATTCTTGTTCCAATTAATAAGCACGGTACTGTATAGTTTCATTTTTCAATAACTCATCCCACTCCTTATACATATTATATATCCAAATTAATGTTTGCTTATAAATTGAGAACGATAAATATATTTTATTTTTAATCGTTATCATTTCTGACATTTTCTTTTATTATTCAATACAACGCACCTTTTATGGAATGTTTGTTTTTATTTTTTTTATCTCTGTGCAGAGAACTGAATCGAGCAGCATTCAAACCTTACTCCAATAATTAAAGGAAATTAATCTCCTTCGCTTTTTTTGAGATCTACTCGTTTTTTTCCATCAGTGAAAAAATCAAAAATTCACCAGCCAAATCACATGAAAGTAAATGACAGCAATGTGTTATTTAATTTTCCAACCAACTCTGACTCATGATAGGATTATTATTAGGATAGGATAGGATCGTTATTAGATTTTTTTCAAATTAGTATCTATGGTACCTATATAGTTCAAAATAGTTCGAAATATTAAAAAAAAAAAAATGCTTTATTTGATTAAATAAAATGTTACATTAGCCAAGGTTTAAGCAACCGAATCCATTGTCTAAGTTCAATAGCTCTCAAACATCAAATAAAAATGTTTATCCATAACTTGGACAGCTGTTCAAAGTAAGACAAAGTTTATAGATACAACCGTGAATGTCTGAATTTTAAATTCTATTATGTTCTAAAACGATCGGAATTTATGTGAATTATTTATTTCTTTTTTCTTGATAAAAATTATTTATTTTTGTTACAGTAAATTTTTTGTTGAAAATAGTTTTTGAGTTTTTCTTTCGTTTTCAAATCCACTCCGGAAATTTTCCATTTACTCCATTTTTTTTTTTTTTTTTTAATTTTTACTCCTGAGATTCAGAACCTTGGAATCGATTAAGATGTCTCTATTAATGACGAATTTTTAAATAACGAAATAATACATAATAAAGCATTTCTCGTCGTCACGTCGCATCGGTCGCGTCACAAGTTCGAAAATTAATTGAAAAAAAAAAGACGCGACGTACTGACGAAAAAAATATTTTATTATGTAATATTTCATTGTTTTAAGCTCGTCATTAAGAGAGGAAAACTGTGAAGAGATCTTGTCACTTCAACGTCTCGTTGTCTAGTCACTTTTTAAATCTGGCTTTATATTTTTTTACGCAACAGCTAAAAGAACCTTTTCAAGCTAAAACTAATTAAAAATTTTCTCAGAATTTCTATGGTACAGGAACGGTTGTCTGACTTTGTCCGAAGAAGAAAAATCTTAAAAAATTAAATCTTTTTGTTGATTTATTTAATACATAAACTTACAGAAAGAAAAGCGAAACATTTTGTTTTTATTTTATGTTTTGACTATTTTTTTGGTCAATTATTATTGTCGGGTTATTTGTGCCTACTAACGATCAATGTCCACAAAAGGCGTTAAAAATGCATATAATTAGCGACGAATTCTGGATAGGTACCTACATATATCTAAATCCTTATTTATTGGCGCCACCGGGGCAGGAACAGCGGCCACTTATGTTACCTATATTCTTTTCAAAACATAGCTAAACTGAATTAAGATCGTTTAAAATTAAATAAAATTAGTTTATCTACCTTGTATCAATTTTGATGAATTTATTATATTTAAAAAACACCAGAGATACAAGGTGTAGTTCCATAAACATCGCATGCTGAGAAAAAAAAACGATAACTTTTAAACATGGGTCGTACCTTACGTCCCACTTAAAAAAAAAAACTAAAATTTGGTTAAAATTTTTGTTTACTTATAATATTTTGACGGGAATCTAACGTGGATTGTTTTATTTTACAAGATAATGTCTCTGTTGTCTTCATATAAACCTGCAATGTCCGGTTTTTACCATTTAAAATTTAGAAGTACACAAGTATATACATAAATGATGTTATGTGAATCCAATAGTACATAGGTACATGATTCCTTAGCTAAATTAAACTGAAACCAGTAGGTATAAACAATTGTCTAAAGCAACTTTATTGTGGTCAGTTTTTTTTTTTAATTGATAAAATATTTGATTTACGTACAAAGTAAGAAATGGATAGCGCTTAACATCCAAAACTTAGGTTAGAAAAAAAAAACTCACACGAAGTAAGAACTCTCCAACCTGTTTCTCTTCTCAATTACAAAACCTACATTGCGATGGAATTTCAAACCACAGACAGAAATTCCTGTAGAACGACATTGGGAGTGTTATTTTTTTTTAGTAATCTGCCGTAAAAATCATCATAACGAACGAAGAGCAAACAAAATGAAAACATTTATAGAAACCGCTGTTTTATTGAATCAAAGAAAATTCTTAGTGGATATTTAAGTCATGGTGAATATCTGTTCTCAACACAACAACAATCAGTGTCAAATTAATCCCTAGGGATTATACCTAACACCTACAACATTAATCTTACACGTGTCATTTTACGTTATTTAAGCTGCAACTGCAACAGGTTGTTGCACAAAAAAAGGGACACAATTACCTAACAACATCAACAAAAACCAAAAAAGATCTACCTCGACCTACCTACCTTTTTGATTTTGACAAGAGGACATTTTGCGTTTGTTTGCAGAGAGCCACAATGTGAGAGGAGCTCAACAAAAACTTTTACCGACAAGACAAATACCTGCACAAAAATGATCGTTAAATTTTTTTTTTGTGAAAAAGTACAATAATAAAAACATCATTGCATCTCTTTCTATCTAACTGAGAGAAAACACATCTTCTCTCAGGTGTTCAACTGCTTTTTTTATTCTTCTTGCGATCGCGATGATGATGATCTTTCTTTCTATGTAGGTAAATGTTGGTTGGGGACTTTTTTTTTTAGAAACAAAAATATTAATATACTTTTTGCCCATTAACCCTACGATGTACACAGTTTTTATCTTCATTTACAACAAATTTAATTACAGTTTTCAACATGAACTTCCAAGAAGAAAAATTACATATGCAACAAGTTCAAAGGTAAAAAAAAGGTTTTATTCCCAAAAAAAAACAGGTACACATAAGAAAATACACAATTAAAAAAAAAAAAAAAAAACTCACCGTGTAGACGATGTGGAGATAAATTAAAAAAAATATATATTTTAATTTAATGTAGGTAGATAGGTTTTTTTCCATAAAAAATAAAGATGAAGAAGTCTCAACAAGTTATGTTTTGTTGGAAGATCGAGGGATTTTAAATTGTGGACACTTGTTGTTGGCTTGGAACTCGGATAGTTTACACGGTTAAAATATTGCACTATGTTGTGGAAAAAATAGATGAAAAAAAAAAACTTTCGAAAGGAATTCCGGAACTTGTCGCAAAACTCAACAAGTTGTGTGTTGTTGAAAAAAAAAAATTGCTATTATTCGACTTTACGGCCCACCGGTTTTTCTTTTCTGTTCAAAAATTTTGTTTGCAGATTGTGCAGAACATTATCTTTTTTTTTTGTTCAACTTTATTTAATTAGAGAATTCATTATTTTTATCAAAAATTTTATGCTACCGACAGAAAAAAAAAATTATCGGAGACGGTATAGACACGAACGTAACGGTGCGATGGTAAAACGTCGACTGGTATGAACGTTGAGCTCAGGTAAATAACTTTTGGTCTCGAGTCGTAATTCCATAAATCGAGTTCATTGCTTATTATTACCCAGACACGAACCCACCAGTGTATACACCAATACACAGTGGAGTTACACACCTGGATTGGATTGGAAATTGTTGTTGTACGAGGGAGAGCGAGCTATTTTTCTTATGGACGAGCGACCATACAGACAAGTACAATCGTAGTACATTGATAATGGTGGTTTGGTTTTTTACCTGTAATCATAGGAATGGGTTTGTTTGTATGTTGCAAGGCCAGGTGTAACAACTTACTTTTTTTTTCTGATTCAAAAATTCAACATGATACGAGATGATAGGTAGGATTGGGTAAGTATAGTTTTATCTCTTTTCCTTGCATGACTTGCAATGTTAGGGATGAGTGGATACAAAAGGTATACAAGGTGATATACACTACAGTTAGCTTCTTTAAAGTTGTTATTAAAGTATTTGTTTCGTTTCTGATCGCAATGGGAGAATATACCTACGATATTATTGGAAACATTTTAGATTGCAGTTTGTATGGTGGCCTCTTTTTAGCGGGGTGTAACTTTTAATTTGACAGTTTCTCCTTTTCACTCACCTGATGAATTTTAAACTCCCCATTAATTAGGTAGGTATTATTGTTAAAATTGAAAAGGTGGCAACGGTGCATAAATACGATCAATGAAAAGATCAATATAATTCCCTCTTCTTTAAGTTTGGCTGAGAAGAGAATACGATTGCTGTATGTAAGATTGAGAATAACCAACTTCTTCAGATTGGTGTAGCGTGTACGGTGTACCAGTGTTACCTTCTGGACTCTTTAGAGTCACTTTGACTCTTTTTTTAACGCTGGTACTCCAGGACTCATCTTTTTGAAATATGACTCCTTTTTAAAATTTGGACTCTTTTTTGTAAATGTAGCAAAAAAATATACAATTGAATACTTTGGAAACGAATTCGTTCAACTTTTTTCTAAAAACGTCATTCTTACCGTTCCCTTTTCATTTTTCATTTCTACGTTTTTACCGACCGCTAAACCGCGATTTAAGTAGGTTTACCCTAAATCCCCTTCAAATTTCAAAGATTTAATCTTCAAATCAAGAAGATTAGAAATTAATCTTGTTAAATCTTCAAAGAGCCAATCATTTTACAAATCTAACACACCTATTCCCCTATCGCAATATTCAGTACAATATTCGAGAATCGAGAGAACATTTTCGAGAATCTATTTTTTTTTTCATCGTTTGATACAAATCGAACTTCCACTTGAGAAGAAAAAATGAAACAATATTTTCAATTTGAAAGGTATTGTCAAAGTTAATCTCCTTTTTAATCTTTTTGTGCGTTGAAAACACTTCCTAGGATTTATTAAATTTTAACGAGATTAACTTTTGGTGAAAACGTAGTATGACCTTCGGGACGACTCGTTAGAGTCATATTCCAGGACTCATCTTTTTGAAAAAAAAATTAAATTTGATTCAGCTTAAAGCTAGGAACGCACTCGCCGGAACTGCACTTCAGCGGAACTGAACATCACGACTTATTTGTAGGAAATTGTATGAACTATATCGCACTAAGCGACAACTGCACTTCACGGCGCGACACAATGAGATAAAGTTGGTAATCTGACCAACCTGTGACCTGTGTCGCGACGTGAAGTTTCGTGCGAAAGTGCGCACGGTGTCGCTGAAGTGCAGTTCCGCCTAGTGCGGTTCTACCTTAAGTGGGGAATTTTTGTAAACCAACAAATAAAATATATAAAGTGAATACACCTATGCTTTCAAAATGAATTCGTTCAAGCCTTTTCTTATAATGCCATTCTTATACGGTGCCATTTCAAATATTCTGTGAAAGTTAACTTTTTGGATCTGTCACAGATACTATAATATTCACATCCGACAGACTATTTCTTTTATTATTTTACTGCATGGAGATTAATGCTGGACTTACACGGCCAAAAAAATGGAAGTATTTCTGTAAAAAAACAGACAAAATGTCAAAATGAATTTTTCTATTTTACCACTTTTGTAACAGAAATACTGCCAATTTGTCAGTCTTTTAAATCTAGCAAAAGTACTAACTCACTGCTTATACTGACTATTGAAAATTTGGCTATTAATATACGATTTTTTAAGTTCATTTTTGTATGGAAAATTGTTTTTTTGAACTTTTTTATGTTGTATAAAAGAGAAGATTTATGTTAATAAAGTTTAAAACTAAACTTCTTTGAATTATAGAGTTTATGTCTAATTATTCGTGTTTTATTTGAAGTTTACAGAGGACTCTTTTTTTTCAACCAGGACTCCTTTTTTGACTCCTCTTTAAAATATTTAGAGGTAACCCTGCGGTGTACCTTACCTACATAGTTGTGTTGTAGGCTACTTGACTCTCTTTTGAAATTTTCACTGATCAGGGACGTAGCTAAATTGAAGACCTTGCATCAAAAGGGGGGCAAGTCCATATTTTTAGCCTTACGCCTTTTTACACTTAAAATTTGAACAACCAAAAAAGCAATCTTTTAGTGCTCAATTATTTTTTGACAACTTTCTGGGAAACTCGATATTTAACAGCTCAGTGGACAAAAGTTTTGATCATTAAGAATCATGCAGACAGTTGTGAATTTCTATTTATTTAATCTATAAGCAATATTACAGCTAACAGATATCAGCACTCCAACAGCAAAATTAAGAGGTAAATAAATATAATTACCCCTGTTCTGATTTCCGTTCCGAATCAAATCCGTAAACGCAATTGATTTCCGCACGGATTCAAAAAAAAGTGTTCTGATTTTCACTTTCACGTTAGCTAGTATTCAACACTTTTTTTCTTTCGAAATCAGTAAAAACAAAATTCGGAACGTCAAATTCGTTGAAAAAAATTAAATAAATCACAACAAAAAATTGTATAATATACGTATAATACCGTGTCAATTCAATTGGGGCTCAAAAATTCAAATGCATTTTCAACTGTCAATTATTCTCAATCCGATCGAAAATCGCACACTCATTCCGCAAGTATTGAAAGCGAAAAGTATTTCAGAACACCTAGAGTTTGAAAACGAAAGGATTTTAAAACCGATCGGAAATCAGAACAGGGGTGAATATCTCGGTTTTAAATTTATTACGATTAAGATTAAAGAAATCAATATTTGAGGATAATTCTTTAAAATAAACAATAGATCTTGATAAAGTTTTATTAGCCGTGTTTTTTTGCAAGCCCGGGGGGAATTGGATGAAAAAAACGACGTCGGTGCTAAACAATTAACATGTTAAATGCAACAACAACTAATCCCGGAGAATTCTCGGGGTTTAACTTAAGCGCACCGAAAAACTGTGTTACCGGCATGAATTGCATACATGTTATCGATAGTTTGTATGAAAACTCCATGTTTTTTACTGTCATGGCGTCGCTAATCCCCGCTGTCGTTTTTTTCAACCAATTCCCCCAGGGCTTGCAAAAAAACACGCCTATTATTACAGTAATTTGTCATATGAGTTCTTTGGAATAAGAGGACTCTAGCTCTCAAAGACCTAGCGGGAGCATAAATTGGTACTAGAGCAAGAAGTGATTAACATTTAATATGGTAGCAAAGTTAGTCTCTAATAAGCATTACACTGAATTTTTCTTCTTTATTGTAACGACTTAATTCCAAGTAAATAACATCTAGCCTCATAACTAGGGCCCATTTTTTAAAATACAAATTTCGTAAATCATCTTTGGATTTTTTCAATTATATCAGGGTCAGAAACTCAGTAGTTAAATTTCGGAGCACATTTTTAAGAAAAAAAAGTGGAGTAAATCGAAAATTTTCCGGAGTAGATTTGAAAACGAAAGAAGATCTTAAATTTTCAAAAAATTATATTTTTAACAAAAACAATAATTATTTTTTAACAAAAAAATAAATTACACATTCCATTCCTTTCGGACTTGAAAAACTAAAAACTATCGTATACAGGGTGTCTTGAAATCACCGCCTCAGAAGAAAACCATGAGTTCCTGAGGTCATTTCAAGTCGAAAAACTTAAGAGGTAATTTTCTCGTTTTCGTTTCGTTTTCGACTTATAACGGTTTTTATGATTTTTATTCTTTTTTCCTTTGACTGGCTCTAACTCTGCCAAACTGCAAACGATTTTTGAATTTTTTTTTATTTAAACAAAAACAACTTTTTTCTGTGTGGGTAACTGTAATCCCGCAATTTATTAGCAAACACTTTTTTAAGCATTTTAAGGTTGTTTTTTTGACTTCGATATGATTTGTTTCTAAAAAACCACGTTATTAAGTATAATTTTTTTCTTTCTATTATGAAAGCCCAATATGTGTTCTTAAAAATACTTTTTTACCTAAACATACATTTAAAATTAATAAAAAATAAAAAATAAAAAATAAAAAATAAAGGAAAATCAAGAAAATAGGAATATTTGAATAACATCGAATTAAAACGAATTCAATAACATCTGCGTATTTCAAAAGTGATCTGATAAGAAATTTAAACAATTATAATACGAAAGGATCTCTAAAGTCTTTTGCATTTCGTTTTATCAAACCTACCATCGAGTTGGCCTTAGGAACCAAATTATCGAAACGGCTTTTGAAAGAAAGTGGACAATCTAGGATGACTCCTAAGTCTTTAATACTTGAAACCCTACCTAAAGTCAGACTCTATAATTGCACAGTTGAATAAGAAACTTTGATATTTTCTGAAAAAATAAATCGCGTTACACTTTTTGATATTCAATTTAAGCCCATTTATCTGATACCAGTTGGATAGAGAATCAATGTTAGATTGAATAAGTCGACAATCATCCAAGCTCGAAACTTTTAAAAATAGTTTCAGATCGTCCGCATATAGTAAGCATTCACAATACTTAAAGAAAACCGAGATAATGTCATTAATGAAAATTATGAAAAGGTGCGGACCCAGGTCGCTACCTTGCGGGACACCTGATGTACACTGAATTTCTTCCTGAATATGTATCTCCAATCTTTACTTGTTGAGTTTTATAAAATATGATGATAAGCAACGTAGAAAGTGAGAATGAAAACCAAAAATGTCAAGTTTATTCTGAAGTGTTTTGGTGGATCACAGAATCAAAGGCTTTAGTAAAGTTTTTATATATCGCATCCACTTGAATTTTTTGTTCCATAGCGTTAGTGACGTGTGAAGTGAAATATATTGGATTGGTAACAGAAGATCGGTCGGAAACAAAACCATGATGTACTTGTGATGAGTATTCACTTGTAAGAAAATCTAACTTAATTTTCACCATACTTTCAAACAATTTGGGAATTGCGGAGAGTTTACAAATAGCCCTATAGTTTTCTACATCATTTTGATTTATGAAAAAAGTTCTTCATTAAAAATACATTCTTTGAGAGACTTGTTGAATATGACAAGTAAAGGGGTACAGATGGAATCACAACAATTTTTAAGCTCTGCGGGAGGAATGCCGTCTGGACTAGTACTATAATTAGATTGATGTGAATTCATCGGGGAATTTAGCAAGAAAATAGAAACATATATAATTATCAATACAAAAAATTGTTGATCAGTTTTTTAATAAATTTAAATTTCAATATCACTTGATAATTGACAATCGTGATTTAGTCAAAAAAAAATTTAATGAGATAATCAAAACCTAATTTCTCAATCCACTGTGCCAACAAATATCTATCCTATCCTTCTATTTCTTCTAACATTTGCCTAATTTATAAGACCATAGGTCTTACTGGCATATACATGTTCGTGATGTTTTTTTTTTTTTTTTTTTTTTTTTTTTTAAATTGTAAGTGTAATTGTTATGAGAGTTTAAGTGATTTGTTTTCAAATTTTCCTGATTTTAATTACAAATTTATGAAACCAATACGAAATTTAAAACTGTTATCCATTCAGGAAAGAAATCTTTGAATTTTAAGATATAATCTAAAAATTTGATGGTTTCAAAAGTTTACACCGCACAGTTTTGAAAACGAGGACGTAAAACTTGTTCTGTTTGTGTTTTAAATGTATGGGGAAAAGTTATCTCAGACCTGCTCTATGTCACTTTATAGACCAAGAGCCGTAAGCAAATTTTGGGAGTGGAGGTATAACCATATTTTATAATGTATAAGCACTTGAATTCATATTATATACAATAGAGGGTTGTGCACTGATTTCAAATACTTATGTCCCAGACGTTTTATTTTCAGCCATCCCCTTGCCAGACGTCCCCAAAAGTGGAGACCTAACACACTTACAAAATTTTTATATTGACGTCTGGCAGGGGGATGACTGTACAAAATTTGTATGAGACTTATATATCCTTAAAGAGGAAGAAGAGCAAAGTATTTTGATGTGACCATATTACCTGAAAACAAAAATACTTCAAAGTCGTCCGGCGGGGTAAAGGCCGAAACCAAAACGTCTGGCACCAATGTATATTTTTGTAATAAGAAGAATTTTTATGATTTTTTGGTGTATATACATAACTCATGTGGTAATACCCTCAACACCGAAAGTTAATTTTCGCCCACTTTTGTGGATGTCTGGCAAGGGGAAGGCTGAAAACATCTGGGACCTAAGTATTTGAAATCAGTGCCCAACCCTCTATTGTTTATATATATATATATGAATTCAAGTAACCAAGAGAAAAAAGTTGTATGGTAGATACAAATTCCTAACTGTTTTTGTTTAAATTAAAAAAAAATCAAAAATCGGTTGTAGTTTGGCAAAGTTAGAGCCAGTTAAAGGAAAAAAGAATAAAAATCATAAAAACCGTTATAAGTCGAAAACGAAGCGGAAACGAGAAAATTACCTATTAAGTTTTTCGACTTGAAATGACCTCAGGAACTCATGGTTTTCTTCTGAGGCGGTGATTTCGGGACACCCTGTATGTACATATATTCTAATATAATTAACATGCAAAAATAGTTGTTTTTCCGGTATCTTTGCGTTTAAGTTAATTTATACAGGGTGATTGGTATAAGGTACACCAAAAAGATAGAGTGAGTAGGTTGGGTTAAGACAAGAAAAAAATCGTATGGGAGGGGGTCTTTTTCCCCCCGTTTAGACGGGAGGAGCAATTTTCTAAGAACTTGACTTAAAACTTAAAAAAATTATTTTAAAACAACGGTTAAACTTACAATGCCATGCTATACCTTTTTGCACGTTCCGCCTAAATGGGGGGAAATAGACCCCCCTCCCATACGATTTTTTTCTTGTCTTAACCCAATGTACTCACTCTGAATTTTTGGTGCACATTATACCAATCACCCTGTATAACTATATAATTTATCTCAAACACATACCTATACATACATAGGTAATACATACTTCGGTACGAAATCTTAAATAATTTATCTTTCAATCCTTTCTTCCCTATATTCGAGACATCGTTAATTAATTGTTAGTCTTTTATGTTAGTATTATTAATTCATTCAACGGAGGATTTATCCAAAAGAAATGGGAGGTATAGACATTTTTGGACAAAAAATTAAATGAATTTTGAAGTCGAAAAAATAGTGACTTACAGCCCTATTCTGGCAAACCTCACTGATACCTCACAAGTCACAACAACCTCACAAGGAAAGGTGAAATCGATTTTGTGAGGTTTTCGTACCCTCACAACTGTTAACCTCACAAAAACTATCGAAATTGTGATCTCCTTTTGAGAACCTCACAACAACCTCACAAGAAATCAACCTCACAAAGGCTTGTGACTTGTGAGTTGTGAGCCCTCACAACGCCAGAATAGCCCTGTTAATTTCATTATTAATTTTATTTTAATGGTATAAAAACGTTTAAAAAAAAATCCATTTATTTCAATCGTTGAAATAATGAAATTAATTTCATATGGAAGGTTGGGCAAAAATTAAATTTTTTGGCAAGTATAAATCATCTAGTCATCAGCTTTAATATTGACATCAAACAAATTTAAACTTAAAATTTACAATTAAAATGTTCAATGGTAAGTTTTAAGCTAACTGGCCAAAGATGATTTTTTAGTGAAATCTCGCATGCAAAAGAATAAGAATCCCATAACGACTATCAAAATCAGGCACTGCATTGAAATATCGCAATTACAAAATTTCGCATAATCGAAAGCTCGCAAATGCAAAAAATTCTCGCCTAATCAAATGTTCGTATCATTTATCTATGTATGTACATATGTACATATTTGAATTTCGAATAGGTAGCACTCATAGGTTGGTAGGTATGACAAGCGAATAACGTCCAATGTACATGTACATAATGTATATAAATATTTATGGTCTAATGTTGTAAACTTACCAACATCGTAAAAATGTAAATTTTATGACACACATTTCTTGAACACCCCTAAAAATTGCTTACCTAATTGATTTGGTAAATCGTTATCACTTTCATTCAGCTGACAAAATCCATTTCGTTTTTTTTTTTGTTTTTGAGTTCCTGAAAAAATACTTTAAAATGTTCAATTTTTCTGTAATCTTTAAATTTACATTTAAAAAAAAAATTGTTTTTTTAGTCTCTTCGATTTCATTCATTTTTTTTTGTTTGAAATGGTTTTCGAAAGGTTTTTAACAAAATGTGACATAATATAATAAAATGTCATAAAAGGTACATTTATAATCTTAATTTATGACGTTAGACATAAACTCGGCTGGAGAATTTACAATTTATTGAATGAAATTTTGAATACAAATATTGATAGTTCGTTTACGACATTGTAAATCTTCCGACCTACACACATTCATATGTATGTACATATTGTATGGTTACGATAGTTTTACAACGTTGCATGAGTATCCTTATTATTCAGAATTTATATTACCGCGTTTAAATAAATATTTATTAATTCAAGATATTAGCTTGGGTACAGGGTTTTAATATTGCGAGGGTATACGAGATTATGATATGCGAGATTTTGTTATTGCGAAACTTCGGTAAATAGAGTCAATCGAACATAACCCGCTTTAAAAACACGACCGCTATAATCTAACGAATTTCAATGTATTGAAAAAAATTTGTTTCCATTTATTTACGTGATTTAACTTTGAAGTCAATAAATTTATAGCCCAATCCCCACTTGAAAAAATGGAAAATTTTTGCTTAATTTAATCTAGGCCCTAGAAAGTTTTAAGTAATGAAAATCAAAATGACAAAACTTGTGAAATACTCGTAAGGCTCTTGCTGTAGTAAAAACTTTTTGGCCAATTAGAGCTGCCTATATAGGACTAGAATTGCACTTATACTAGTTCAAGTTGCTTAGTATATTTTATCGATTTAATGGTTTATTCATAATCGTTCGCTAAACTCTTGTTTTGCTAAACTGTTGTTTTAAATTAATTGGATCAGTAAATGTACATAATATTTACATAAGTTTTTATCTTAAACCAAATTTCGTTCTATATTTATCGAAAAGAACAATTGAATTATTAGAATTTTATACTTTCAAAAATTAGAATTGACAAACCATAAAAATTTAAATAAATGGCATACAACTCAATTAGCCCTACTTTTAACTTAGCAACTGTTTAAAACAGACTATGAATACGGCCCAATGTAAATATTTTGTAAAATATATGCAATAACTACAAAAATAAGTACAAAATCATGAAATAAATTTAAATATTTTTTGTTTGTTTTGAATCTAATTAAATCTACGCCTTTTTTTCAAATATCTACAATTTTTTCGAAAATACTTACATACACATAGTTTTGTAGACTCTATAATACAAGATCTTGATCATTCAGGTACTGTTCTATTGCAGCAGATGCATGGACCTTGTTAAAAACGAGATAACATATTTGCTTGGATGCTATGAGAGGAAGATTCTTCAATTGTATTGATGAGGAAAAGATCTACCGACAAGGCTTACGGGCTAGACAGTCACCTCGACCGGGTCAAAATATGAAAACACAGCCGTTGAGATAGCTGGGATACGTGGAGCGTATATGGATAGCATTGCACAGTCCGACGATGTTCTGCGCAACCAGGACCAACCTGGCAGAAAGCATAGTTTACATATTGAAGGTGGTATATTCTGATTTTTCAGTTTCATTCAAGTCTTTTCATGTATGTAGAATTCATTGGTATTGTTATTGTAAATTCTGACTTTGAGTTTGAAGGCTTTTTGCTTGAGGCCATAGTTCATCGTAGACTGTCATATACCTAAAGTAAAGTAAAAGTAAGTTCATAAAATTTTGTTAAAATAAATTTGGTAAGTTAATTAACAAATTAGAACAAAAACATTTCAGAAAAATCATTACTAAACTCTTTCGGAATATCGAATTTTCAAAAAATAAATTAAATTGTTTTAAAAACTCAAAATTATTTTTAATGAAAACTTGATTTCTTTTCATCTTAACTGAAATATGTATAAGGTTTCTTCGATAATACGAAAAAGTATATAAAAACTCATTTTGTAGAGAAATCAAATTAGGTTTAAAATTAAGAATCTATAATAGGTATATAAAACTGTTTAGGAGTTTTAGAAGATTTCATTCAACAAACTGAATAAGTCGTTTTCGAAATAAATATTGAGTTTTCAATAAAAAAAAACTTAATATGAACTTAGCAAAATCGCGTATTGACAAGGCTCTCATTGGTTAACTGATGAGTCCAAGTGAGATCGCCGGGACGAAACGCCAATTTTTGTAGGACTAAAGGCCGTTTAAAGCCATTTTGAATCAATTATTAAAAAGTGCTACGTTTTTTACTTGTCTAATGTTTCTTTCTGTAGTATATGGAGTTTGTATTATTTAGTCTAGACTATAGAAATAATATATAAGATTACTATAGTTTAGACTCACTTTCCGACTCTCATGCTACACCGATTTTGACAAATGAGATGTCAAAACCTCCTGAATTATAATTTTATATGTAAAATATTCTCCCATGATTTAAATATTTTGTATAAGTACCGTTAGTTTTGATTCTAAAAATAAAACAAAATATGTTTCGGGAAAATTTCCAAAATAGGCTAGGCATAAAGTTTAAGAAAATCGATCCAGCCCTTGTATTAAGCTCTATTAAGTCAAACAGACAGAATTATGAGATTCATTTTTTCGCCTTTTATATCATCATAATTTCAAGTTTGATCAAAAACCGGAGTTCGATTTTTTTGTATTTATAACTAGATACAAAAATATTCAAGTTTTTGACAATTACCTTCTTATTCACGACCGTCACTGTTTCTTCGATCTCTGTAATGATACAATTAATTTTAAAAGAGAAAGGACCAAAATTAATTTTAAAAAAATCAAGTAAAACAACATGTTGGTGTTCAACGAGTCATTTTTATTAAGAAATTCCTTTCTGCTCTGCGCATACAATCATCAGTTTATCAATGTATCATTTTATTTAATATTAATTATTAAAAATATATATAAGTATAAATAACATAAAAACAAAGTTCTGTATATGCACAATATTTTGTAATTAGTTTTGTGTTTATAATAAAATATTTTTTATTTTTTGTTTAGTTTTAATTAGTTACAGCCTTAGGTATAATCGATAGATCTAAATAGTCGCTCATATTCGATAGCACTCCCGCATAGACTGTATTCATTAGATATTGATAACCCATATCACCTAATTGGGAACGCATGCTATTCAACTGCCATCCCACATAGTCTTTCAGGACTATTGTGTGAACGGGATCCTTCAGAGATAACTGACGACAACGATCATAGTGGTGTGCTTGATTTTCACTATCATTGATGCCTCCTAAGAATGCCCCAAATTCACTACTATCATTGCTAGCTATATCCAAATCATTTTCATCTTGAAATACCAGGCAATCGTAGTACTTGCGACCACCTTCACTCTTCGTATCTTCTTCCTTCATAACATCGGAAAGAACTTCTGAGATATTCTGCATTGAAGCTGGAAAGCGTTCGTGTATGGCTACATTATTCACGGTAAATAGAGATGCTAGTGCTAGACTGAGGAGTTTCCTCTTTTCTAATTCGGAGACTAGTGGCATTTTTGCGTTCCAGACATCAATTATGGTTTCCAAAGCATTCGGTAGACTAAGTTTCAGAATGACATCAGAGAACACACTTTGATTGATGATCAAAACTCGAGCTACTATCGTCAGATAAGTGCTCATTACCATTGGGAATTCCTTATTGTCGTAGATCTGTCGGAAAATATGTGGAAGCACTGGTTCCAGTATGTCCAAGCCATATGCCGAATCTGCTTTCAACATCGTTTCGAACACCTTCATTATGACCACTATGCCTTCGGGTCGAATATCATCCAACATACGTGAGCACAAGTCGACAAATTGCTTGCCATAGCGCTCCAGGAATGCACGCGGACAAAGGAGTATATAAGCTTGAATGATGAACAATATCGTTCGGAAATTCTCCGACGATCCTTCGATTATAGGAAGCAAATTCTTGCAAATATCTAACAGCTGCGGAGTAATGACTGTGCTGTTCTCCATCACCGATAACCATAGGGAGAGTCCCTCATCCATGAGATAGATATGCGAAGGTTCCTTAATATCAGTACTCAATCCAATTACGACATACAGGAAAGGTTTCATTGGTTCAGGAGTTTCGTGGAGAGCTTTGATTATTTGCTGTAGGGTACAAATGATAGAACACCTCAATAAATTATGATCCTCACTGTCTGTCCACAGAACTGGAAGGTATGCAATGAGATTATCGGCCTGCGACTGAACATGATCGCTCATTTTCTCTACGATTCCTGTGATAATCGATAGAACATTCATTTTGGTATCACATTCCTTCGACTCGGTTAGCAGCACAAATAAAGCGGAGAAAGTTTGCTCGAGATAGGGATGAAAAGGATCCGGTTCGAATTCAAAACTATTAATCAGAGCCGCAAGGGTTTTCGATGACTCCAAGCGAATGGACATATCTTCTGCGGGTCGCAATAGATGCAAACATGCTTCATAAGCAACAGTCCGAAGATCTCGAGAGAATTTTACTGCTGCCCATTGTGCTGTCAGCCATATGGCTCTTCGCCTTAGAATCCTAAAATTATCCGAATCGATTTTAATCTCAGATAGAAGTTGATTTGTGAACCACATATCAAAATCGATCTCATCGAAGAGGTTAAATGAAGCAAGTCCAGCTGCATTGTAGATGGCATCTTTTAGTAGAATATCTTCAAGATCTGATTGAGGAGTCAAATTGATTTGTTGAGCTTTTCTAATGTATTTCAATGTCTCTGTGGTCATATCTGTGCGGAATTTATTCATTACCGTTAAGAAGAGTCTCTCTACAGAGGGTCGTAACGAGTACTTCCAACTATCCCCACCGGCATCATCTTGTGAAAATGATTCTGCATCTTCTACCCACAGTTCTAATTCGGCTTGAGTTAATAGGAAATAATGAGTGACTATTTTTTCGCATATGTAGCAAATTCGTTCCGAAGTAAAAAACTCCGACAAAGGCACTGGACTCTCTTCTGTAGGCAGACTATCTTTGACCTTGTCACTGTATAAATTGCATAATAAAATTCCTTTCATTAGATTTATGCAGTGAATAGTAAATTGAGGAAAATTGACGACATTTCCATCGTCAAACACAAGCACAGTGCCTTCGTGAAAAACATAATTAAAAGAGAATTCAAGCGCTGGCGATACAAATCGTACAAATGCCGCTGGATGATGTTCTAGAAACTCGTTTAGTGTTTTTATTTGTTTTAGAATGAACTTTTCCAGCAGTTCAATTAACTTGTCGGCTGCATTGAGGCGCTGAAGCTGGTAACGCCATTCTAGGCACTGTTTAAGCCTTCCAAAAATTATCTGTAAATTAAGCGAAACAATATTTTTTAATGAGTTGTGTAAGAGTTGATTTCTGATTTTGCATGAACTGAAAATTTTACTTAAAAATTTTAGATTTCAATATTAGTTTTTTTTGGCAACAAAAGTGAGAAAAATATAACAAAAGCCTTCGACAAAAATGTTCTCCTGGGGAAAAACAGACTTTACTTTTACGATGGTTTTAGGATGTAATTAATTTTATCTTCTATCCTTAAAAATGCTCCATCACGTAAGGATTTCGAGATATTACATTCAGTACAAAAGTTCGTTTTTTTAACAATAAAGCCATTTTTTCATTTTTACTTTTCTCGAAACCGCGGTTCAACTAATTTTGATAAACAAATTTATACAGAAGCTTTTAGTAAGTATACATTTTCAAACAAATGTGTTTCTGGATTTAAAAAACTAATAATTTTTTTTGAAAACTCAATACATATTACGAAAACAAACGGTCGGTTTTTATTAAACTTTGCACTACGTTTCGTCCATGTCTATGGACATCTTCAGAAAAGTAATTTATATTTGGAACGATTAGTCCAAAATAACAAATTTTTGCATGTTTATAATAACAGCAGGACTTGGTACTAGCTAGCTTCTCAAAATCAGCTAGTACCTGGTTTATTATACCAGCTGCACTCAAATTGCTACCAAGTGATTTCTTCACAGAAGTGCAAACCCTTAGTCCTTTCAAATTGAATAGGACTCGGCATTAGCTAGTACCTTGAAATCGATAGTCTAGCGCCGATAATACCTTAATCGGATCAGTTTATTTCATTCAATTCAATCATGATAAAATTGTTTAGTGTAGTTGGCCCACCAAACCTCCAACAACTACCGCCGAAATTGAGTATTTTGCATGTTTTTTTTTACTTTTGGATAACCATTTGATATCTATGGCATACGAAAGCTCTCGCCTCAATTTAAGATCTAGAATATGGACAGCCGGGTGTTTAATTAAAGCAAATGCTTTCAAACTTATTTTTTGATTGTTTTTCCGAAAAATTTGGAATACAAAACTTTTTAAAACAAAAAAAATTGATTAAAATCAGTTGAACCGTTTTTGAGAAAATCGAAAATCAAAAAAATGGATTTATGCGAGGAACAATTTATGTATGTACATATAAATATTTTTTGTATTTTTTTTATAAAATGGTTGCTTTTTTTAAATATGTAGCTAATTTAAAAAAAAAAAGTTGTGGGTGCGTTTTTAAAATAAATAAGATTTTCATTGTTTGCTAACAAAAATTTGTACGGCATCTACTGTTATCTTGGTCCAAAAAAAAAAAAAAATGTGTCGGGGGGAATGCCCAAAAAAGGCTAGTTGAAAGAAAATCGATCCACCCGTTGAGGCTGCAGTCGAAAGGACAGAAAAGACAGATAGAGGGAATTGCGGACCCACTTCATAGTTGCCACTTTTTTTCAAAATAAATTTCCCTGACTTTCCCTGACCAATTTTAAAGTTTTTCCTGACCAAATTAAAAAAAAATTAAAATAGTAACTCTTTGAGAAACATAACGTCATCATTATGCGCTTATTAAGTGCTAATTAAGTACCCAACAAAAAAATTTAGTGCTCGAGTACTTTTCTTGTAAATTAATGCAGTTAGCAGGGAAATCACCGGAAAAAGTTTAAAACGTAAGGAAAAAAGTTTTAGTCTAGTATTTTGGAGCTATTTAAGAGCTCTAGAAATCCGAACAAAAATTAAAAAAAAAAATTCTTAAAAAATAGAAGACATGTAACCAGCTATAGTTTTTAGTGATCGAATAAAAATGGATGATACTATTATGTACTAAAAGATAAACACGAATTTAATAACATGTGTACCTAATTTTTTTTAAGAAAAAAAATAGTAGATATATGTAACGTTTTTTTTTTTTTTTTTATTTCAATTTTGAAAATTAATGTTAAAAAACTATTCATTCAAATATAGTAATTTAAATGTGAAAAAAAAGAATAGATTCCAAAAAGCTATAGTAATATTATGTTACCGTTATTTTTTTAATAATTTTTTTCCAAATTAAAATTTCATATTCTATTTTTTTTTATTTAAAAAAAGACGTATTTTGCAACCGCTGACATCTACATGACCTGTAATTCATATGGCAAATAGTTTATAGAACGGAATGAAAAAAACCAAAACTGTTGAAATGACTTTAAAAATCAATTTTTACGGTTTCAAAAGTGACGCGTACAGAAAAACGCATCCCACCTGCCAGACTTTCTAAATTTCACTCGAGATAGTGAAAAAAAAAATTATGACTGTTGAAATGCTTTTTTCTGTCTACGTTGTTAGCTCTCGTACTATAACTTAAATTCGATTCTTAAACAATTTAACTTTTTTCGGCCCAAATTTTTTTGATTATTTAAAAGCTGGTCTAGCTCGAGCTAAGTACCCTATTTTCAAAAACATTTTCCAGGATTTACAAAAATTAATCAAAAATATTCGCAATCTGAAAAAAATAATCCATAAGTGAATGAAGTATTAAATACTATTGTTTGCCCTTCGAAAGTTTTACAAAGTTCCAATTCAAAAGCGGGACGAAAAATCACTTTCGAATACAACTGACTTTCGGAACAAAATATAGAGTAGGGTCCCTGAGTTCAGCGAAATATTCAATTTTTTTCATTGTCCAAAAAAATTCAGTGATCAAAAAATTTTCCCTGACCACTTTCGAAATTCCCTGACTATCCCTGACTTTCCCTGACCAAATTCGCGTTCCCTGACTTTCCCTGATTTTCCCTGACTTTTCAGTCGGGTGGCAACTATGCACTTTCTTTTCGCTATCATCGTAATTTCAAATTTGATCAAAATCTCGAGTTCAATTTTTTTTACGAATGCATAACTTGCCACGTAGTACCTAATATCCCAAGTAAAAATATCTAAAAATATTAAATGAATATCAAAATAATATTTGCAATGCCAAAATAGCGTCAAAATCAGAATTAGACCCAGTTTTAGACGTATTAAGTTTCTAGTACCGCTTAGATCCAGTGCTAGTGAAGTGAAGTGAAGTTGTCTTAGTACTTGTGTGAAGAAATTGGGCGTTACAGCCATAGAACATAAAATAATTTGAATTGGAGAGAAAATCGAACGCAGACATAAGCTTTTTCTTGTGAGTGGAAATTGTTTTCTTCATTTCTTAAACAGTATACCTATTATGCTTTATAATGCCCCATTTCATCAGAAACAGATCTTCGTATAAGTAAAATAAAAATACGTCAAAAACCACCCAAAAACTGGGCACGGGAAATATGCATTGGCTTTGCATCTGTTTTGCTCTCTAAATTTTGGGTTTTAGGATTTGGCCTAATGTTGATGATTTCTCATTTCATTTTTATGGACTCACACATCAGTCAAACAAATTTGACATTGATTTTGCAGTTGATCCTTACACTTCATGGAAGTCCCTAATCTCATTCTTTATTTTTGTTATTTTTTTGTAGAACTTTCTTGAAGTTTCATGTTCCAAATTGTCAATCTAAACATTAATAGCTTAACAATTTTCACACTGATATCTGAATCAGTTATGATTCATCTGCACACTTTTTCTAGAAAAATGTTGATAACCAACAGAAAATATGGTAACTGAAGCACATAGGTACCAATGATTTTTATTATAGAATTTCTAACATCTTAATTTACCATCTAACCATGTAAAATATGACGTCCATCGTAAAATACAAATAAAAGTACATTATGGATGTCGTAAGGCTGACGTAATGCATTTAACTCTTTTAATATAACTAATGCCTATCTAATTATTAATTAATAATCGACGAATAAATTTACCTGAAGAAATTGCATGCATCTTTGGGACAGCTGTGGCTTTGCGTATCCGGATATAGTTAGCTTCCTCAATGTGCGCAGAGTCAATAGTGCCTTTTCCATGTGAACAAATGCCGCCTCAGGTTGAGAATTTTCAAGGCTGTGTATAAAAAGATTCGAGAATCCATCCCACAGGTCGTAAATATATTCATAGATGTTTGCTGTCAATTCTTCGAACATCTTTCTCTCGCTTAGCATGCGTCGCGACAACAGTGCCTTGATAACATGATGAAATATCAATAGCACCCTCTGCTGCTGCAGACTATCTGTAGTTTGGATGTTTTTAAGCAAAACCGGCACCAAATCCGGCCACTCCCTGGGATAGTCTAACCTAGCTATTCTTGCAATCAATACGGCAATCTGTGAAGCAACTTGCGGAATTGGTTCGCAAAAATTCTCCAGCAAGCTGTGACGAATCTCTGATTTATCGGCAGCTGGTAGTTCGTTTTTGATGCCTTTCCTCCAATACCTATTGACACCGTTTTTAAGGTAAACTGCGGCCATCCAACGAACATTTATATCGAATTGTTGATTTTTTAGTATTCGCATTAGAGTTGGAAAGAAGCCCGGCTGTTGTTCCCATTCGTTTAGTTTTTGTTCAGCTTTTTTGACCAAATCAACATTTTGATCGGTGGCCGCTTTGAGGGCTTGTAAAACCATAATTTCTGGTGACGACTCCATTCGGTCGAGGCGATGAATTCAGTGAAAAAATCTACAAATGAAAAAAAACAATATTCAATATATATAACAACAAAATTTTCATTAGAGATAGAGACGACAACGACATTACAGACTTTTATCGTGCCTCGTACGTATACCTAGGTACTACAAGTCTGCCTGCTGTATGGTGTCTTCTCTTCTATTGTACAAGAAAAAAAAGACTATACAAACCTATAGAACATTTGGTCCGAGATATGTGGTGTAAAAAATTATTGAAAAATGCGAAAGCTTGTGAAATATATAAATTCGATATAAAACACTTAATGTGTTGCAAAATTATTAACAAGAACACTTGCAGAATGGTTTTTTAAAGATAAATAGGTTTTTTGGTTGAAATGTTGAGGAGAAAATACCAACTCTTTGGGTTGAGAGAGAAGAAAATCCAAAATCGACAAGGAAACCGATTTCAATTTTTTTGCTGTCAGATATTTTTTTTATTTCTTCGCTTTGAGGTTAGTTTTTAAAACAAATTTTAATTACTATTGTGAATTAGATCAGCTGACTCGAAATGGGGCGATTATGATTCACAATATTTCGATATATTTTTTTTTATCTTTTAAGAATTTTTATTTTTTCCCTTTCATTTATTAAGCAACGCGAATGGAACAAATTGGAACGAAGACGAAACATTCGGCTATCAATATATTTAACATGAGAATCGGTGAATCGCATCGTTGCGTTGGTGAGGGTACTCTCATTTATCGCCCTGTAAATATGGGGAAAGGTTCGTCGTCGCGGCCATTCCGAATGTTTCGCGATGGTTTAAGGGAGCCTAAAACATTTGTAAGCGAGACCTCTCCAAATCGACATTTTTTAGTTATTCTTCCTTTTTATATAATTACAAATCCATTAGAAAAAAAAGTAAAAAACGAGGAACTGTTTAAGGTTCTCCCACAGCAACGCGAATTTTCGGTGGCGACGACGAAAACAACAATAACAACACGTGGTTGTCAATAAAAGCAACACGTTGTTATTATTGTTTTCGTCGTCGCCACCGAAAATTCGCGTTGGTGTGGGGAAACCTTTCTGGTTTGAAAAATGAAATAGTGGAAAACATAAAAGCAATAGTTATCATTTTAAAATATGAATTCGTATGGGAAATGAAATAGTTTTGAATTGAATTTTGGACATATTGAAGGAAAATCTCAACGAAACCTTAACGGAAACTACAAATATTTATTTTATTTAAAAAAAAGATGAAAGTCGTGAAAAATATGTCATATTCATTGAAAAAAGGGGGCTTGTTGGGCCAGGTGCGCACATGCAACTAAACTATTTTGTGTATTATTGGCTTATATGAGAGTCCGCCCAAGTTTATGCGTGTGCACTCCCATATAAGCCCATTGTCCTCAAATTAAAACCAAACGGTTTAGTTGCATGTGCGCGCCTGGCCTAATGGTTTGACAACAAATACAAATACAAATAAACGAATCGAACAAGTCCAATTGGCTATTGTGAATTGTCTTAAAACGTCACCTGATTAACTCGAATTGGAAATCTTGGAAATGTTGACGTCTTCTTTTAAAAGATAAAAAAAATACAAAAACAAACATACAAACTGCATAAATAAATTTATCAAAATATCTTGTTTTTTTATCAATTTAAAATGTTAAAAGCTATCATTCTCATAGGTGGACCTCAAAAAGGTATGAAAATCTTCAAAATCACAATTTATTCGTTTCCAAAACAACCTTACACTTTTTTGCCACATAGGAACCCGATTTCGGCCCTTATCTCTTGACATTCCCAAACCTTTGTTTCCCGTTGCCGGTCGACCAATAATCCAGCACCACATCGAAGCATGTTCAATGGTAAAGGATCTGAGGGAGATCCTCATAATAGGTTACTATCCCAGTGTCCTGATGGAACAATTCGTAGATGAAATGCACAATTTGTACAACATTAATATCAGGTAATAGCATGACGCATTTTTGCCTCTATATTGCTCAGCAACTTGGAACGGTAAAAACTATGCATCGTTATCTATTTGTTTTTGTAGATACTTACAAGAATTCACATCTCTGGGGACAGCAGGTGGAATGTATCATTTTCGAGATCAAATAAGAGCAGGGAATCCGAAAGCATTCTTCATTCTGAATGGAGACGTGTGTGCAGATTTTCCACTTCAAAATCTCTATGAATTCCATACAAGTCGTCCAAATGATGCTCTGATAACAATAATGAGTACAGAGGCCACGCGGCAACAATCACTGCACTATGGTTGTCTAGTTATGGATAATAATTCGGGGTTGGTGACTCACTATGTTGAGAAACCGAGTTCTTACGTGTCGACATTCATTAATTGTGGTGTCTATGTTTGCTCCACCGAAGTATTTGCCAAACTTGCGGAAATCTTCTATTCCAGAGGAGAAGACAGTTGGTATGCCAGTAGTTCGAATGGAAACGGCAATGGCAAGGATCAGGGCCATATTAAGTGGGAACAAGAGGTGCTAACCCCTTTGGCCGGAACTAGTAGGCTTTTTGCAATGCCTGTACCCAACTGGTGGTCTCAACTCAAGACAGCCGGATCTGCAATATACGCCAATCGGCACTATTTAGGTTTTTCTCATCTTAGAATTTTATTTTAAAACAGAACTATCAAATTGTCTATTGTTTTTAGCGCTTTACAAAAAAACTCACCCAGAACGCCTTTGTAATGCTGGTTCCAAAGATGAAAACGCCGACGGCAGCCTTATTTGCAATATCAAACCTGACGTTTATATACATCCCACGGCAACTGTACATTCCACAGCTACAGTGAGTATTATTTTTCAATTGAATCTACTTTGAATAGACAATTACATATTACCATCAAGTCAGAAGACCGGGTGAATGGTTTTGCTTGAGTGACATTTTTTTGTTTTTAGTAGAATAGAATAATCAAATCATAAGATTTATTTTGGCCCCAAAATAAGTTGAAAAAAAGAATGATTAAGTTTTTAAATGTAAATCTTTTACCAGTATGACAGAACCTTTACTTTAAAACGACATACATTTGGAGTAATAATGATACTTGGCCCGCACATGTATGGCTTTATTCGCCAACCTTTTAATATATATACCATGTTAGTTTAGGTGAACTAACTAACTAACACTCTACTTGGCAAGAACAATAATGTATAATGTCACACTTCATTGAGTATCTCCTGTCCAGAGTAACGAACCAGCAGACTCTTTAGCAAAAATAGGAGCATTGTTTATAGCTTTATAGGGGAGGCACAATACATCTTTAAGTCGCCCTGCAATAACCCCATTATATCTTATTTATTATGTATATATGTATAACGTTTCTACAAAATTTAGCATGGTTTTGCCCTCTGCCGATCGACTATCATAATTGACGATTTTTCTTAAATATCAAATATCAAATATAAATGTACTTAGTTAAATTTTTTTTGTTTCTTATAATTATTTAATTTAAAAAATTTAAAAGCTTTCATTTAATATTTCAGGTTTCTTAAGATTTCTGAGATCTCAGCAATCTTAGAAATCTGGAAGTAATTCCTCAGTGAGATTCCTCACTTTTACTGTCAAAAAGCTGAGACTAAAATTTTTTAGATTCGCTTGCTCCATTATTTTTTGTCGTAGTTGATCAATTTATAAAAAATAGAGGTAGAGAGTGCTTTTGACTTCTGAAGGAGAAATCTTGTTCAGATTTCTCCTTTTGCTCAGTAAAGCTGAAAGAAGTTTGCTAAATGAGATGTCAAAAACCTGAACTGGCTAAATCTTTCTCTGAAATGTAATAATGTTTTACGACAAAAGTTTTCAAAGTCGATTGATATTTATTTTATTTAACATTCCCTTTACTTGTCGTGGTACAAGTTTTGAATTATACAATTGGATTTTCGGTTCACGTATCAAAAGCTGCCTTTAAGTCCACAAAAAAGGATACATTTTCTTGTTCTTCTTTGGTTTCTCAATACAAAAATATGGTCTACTGTGGTGTATTTGTTTCTTAAACCAACTTGGTACTCTTTGAGAAGTCAGTTTATAATTATTCATGCAGTAAGCCTTTTTTTGCAAAATTGTTGTAAATACTTTCTAAAAATATTGAGGAAGAAGATACTGCTAAAGTTTCTTGGACCACCTTTATCTCATTTCTTATAAATCGGTTGTACCTCTTTAAATTCTTTCGGGATAACACCAGACTCCAAAACGTTGTTCGAAAGAAAAGAGATTGTTCTAACAAGATTTAAGGATCCATATTTTTATAAAACTCGACGATTCGGTCTGATTCTGGAGCTTTTCCATGTTCTAATGTCACAAGTCCTGATATGACCTCTGAAAATTCATTACTGAATCCAAGCTGTAGTTATCGTAAGTTGGAGCTGTATGTTATTCTTGAACGATACATCTGAATTTAGCACGTTGTTGAAGTTGCCTTAATTGTGAAACGCACGTTAATTATATTGTTAAGTTTATGGCTTGTCCTTCATATCTTTTTGTAATCTATATTTGGTTGGATATTGCTGTTTTTAAAAGCACTATCACTTGTGAACTACGGAAAAGTTTAAGCCATTTAAACGATAATTTTCTAGCCTTTTGGCATTCCTTATCAAACCAAGGTTTTTGAGAGCACTAGTCAGTAGTTATGCTATTATACTTTATCACCGCAACTAGTTTGTCAAAGTCGATGTTTTTTTGTGAACTGAAACACATTTCATTTCCATTTTAGCTGTGGTAGAAGCTTTATTTCCATATTTTCACCATTATCAGTCACCACAGCTGGTAAATGATCTGAATACGTTTACAACTTCAAGATCTTTTACTCACTTATTCCACTTTCCTCTCCTCCCACCAGGCTTAATCCCATTATATATTCAATCAAATATTTGTGAAACATTGTGTGAGTTTTTCTTCCAGAATCCTGAGCTTACAAACTAACAAATTGAAATGTTGTTTTCCATTTTTTACCCATCGTTTGTCATAAAACACGATTATGGCAATATTTGTTTAAAATATGGCTGTAATAATGTATAAGTGATTTCTTATATTTTAAGAAAGCTGAAGTGAACAAAACTAAATTGTTTAGCGATTTAAACGCATTTTGAACTTTTAATTTGGTTTAAAATTTATTTAAAAAAAAGGCTGATAGCTTTTTTAAAAAAACATGTTTATATTTAACCAGTTCTTCATGGTTTTATGTTACCTTACATTTAAAATATTATATGGTTATGGTGATACGCTTCGGGTTAACTTTAAACAAATTGAAATTCTTCTATTTCTAAATGTCCAGTATACTTTTTTTAGCTTGGTCCGAATGTTTCTATTGGTCCAGGAGTTCAAATTGGACCTGGTGTTCGAATTCGTGAGTCAATAGTTCTAGACAATGCTGTGATCAAAGATCACACACTTGTCCTTCATAGCATAAGTAAGTAGAATTCTCTTTTTTACAATGAAACTAATTTTTTTTAAATTTGATCTTGATTAATTTGTGTAACTTCTTTTACAGTTGGTCGTGGCTCAACAATTGGAATTTGGGCTCGAGTAGAAGGTACTCCTAGTGACCCAGATCCAAATAAACCCTTTGCAAAAATGGAAAATCCTCCATTATTTAATAAGGATGGCAAATTAAATCCATCAATTACAGTATTAGGTAAACAAATATTACTAGCCCTATTCTGCTAAACGTTCGCATGAATTCGTCAAAAGAAAACGAATTTAACAAAAAGTATATAAATTTCAATAAAAATAAAATTTTAACAATTAGATTCTCTCAATAACTTCGAAAATAATTATTGAAAGAGCTTTGAACTCGAAACACTGAAGAGTTTAAAGAATAGTTTGTATCAAATTAAGTGAATAATTCACGTGAATCGAAGAATTTCGATCGGATAGCACAATAGGGCTATATATTTATAGTTTTATCAATATTAAATTTTTTTTTTTTTTAACTTTCAGGGAGTTCCGTACATGTGCCATCTGAAAAAATTCTTTTAAATTGTATAGTCTTGCCAGACAAAGAATTAAGCAGAAATTTTAAAAATGAAATAATATTGTAAGAAAAAGAAAAAAATTGTTTACATTGTGTATTTGTTTATTTTTTTTTTGTTTACACATTTTTCCAAGTTTTATAATTATTATAATTATTTTGATATTTTTTCATATATGTATGTATACACAATTCTAGTAAAACAAAATCAATAATGTTCATAAATAATGCTTTTTAAAAGTTTTTTTTAAAGGAAATAAATGTTTTTTTAAGCTTAATTTTATAATGCCTTATTTATTTCGTCAATATCCGTTATTTCTATTTATACAAATAAGATTCACTGCCAATAAAGATTTCCGGCTGGTACGTACAGCCAAGCACGAGTACTTCTAGTGACCTGACCAGTCCATTCGCAAGGTAAGGCAGATCCTGCATAGGGAGCTCAATTAAGTAATAAAAATAGGAAATGAACGTTGAATTATAAAGCATAAAACTATCTTTCCAAGGAGACAACTCCAGAACAGATGCTTGGTGTGTATAGCAAGTGGTAAATAGGTGTAAAAACCGAGCTAACTGGGGGGCTTGTTTTGCCTTAGGTCATTGTAAACTCTCGGTGTCAGTAGTATTCAAATCAAAAAAATCTGTTTAATGTTTTACGTACCTATTGAAACGCAGGATGTTATTTCCCATAAGAACGTTTCCTTCTTTTGAAAATTAGGAAACGTGAATGAGGCTTGTAAGTTTCCCTCGGAATTTATTGGTATAATAATTTTAACTATATGCCTATAAGACCTAAGGTCTTTTAATTGCAATCTGAATTGCGCGGCACTAGTTAGAAGGTATAAAAGAATAGGAAAGAATTTGTTGGCACAGTGGGCTAAGAAATAAGGTATATTTTTATCTCATGAAATCCCAAGGGTGGCGTTAAATTGAAACTGAGGGTATAAATAAAATAATGCTGCATAGATTGGGGCATGGGGAATAAATTTTTCAGGGGCCTATCTTCAAAACGATATCGTTCAACCATATTCGATTAACGTGATAAGGCTGCAGGGGAATTCGGGTGTCATTACATTGGATTTTTGTAACGATTCACGATACCAGAACATTTTTTGAGGGAATAAAATATTACAATGGAAATAAAATTCCTCTCGGGACGTTTTGGTCATGTAAAAAGGAAATGCCTTGACGCAGAAGTTCGAATTCTAAGAGTCGCGGTGCATACATCCAACATGTCATAATGGTAAAAGTTATTGTTTCTGATGGAAATTTAAATTATTTAAACATGCTTACACTTATTTTTCGTCTAATTAATGGCTGGTGGATATCCATAATGAAAAGAAATAGTATAAAGCAGAATAAACAAAAACTCGTTGCATATTTAAGCATTACTTACTTACAAAAGGTGGCGTTACCCAAATTCATCGCTTCTTTTTCAATATTTTCAAAAGCGTTCATACTCCCTACTAAGCCAGCTCTCAGCTTCAGCTAGATATGGAGCCTTACGATAAAATTTAAACGAAATCAAAAAGCTGTTCAACATTTAATTTTTTGATACGCTATAAAGAGTTTATTGTTCGTTTATTAACATGTTCTATTTCTGTCCTTAAATTTTGTGCTATGTATGCATTAAAATTTTCCAATAAAAAGAGCGTTATTTCTCAAATTATTATTTTTTTTATTTATAAATGTTAACAAAAACAAAATGCTGAATTCAATCATAAACAAAATTAATCCAATTCTTACACATTAAACATTTATTTTAGATTTAAGAATATTTTTAATAGTATCCTCCTTCTGCTCCAGTTTTTGTCGCATCTTTTCCATCTCCTCCAAATGACGTGCATGTAATCCCCTTAACTGTGCTTCCTTATGCTTCACCACAGTTTCAAGACGCATAACTGCATCCCAATTGCTTTCGAAATTCGCATGTTCTTGTTCCAATTTCTGAGCCCATTCAAGGGCAATTTTCAATCGGGCTTTCAATCTATCCCTAGATTTCTTTAATTTATCCGAAATCTTCTGTAGTGCTATAGTTTTTGTTCTCAACTCTTCGAATGTACATCTTTCTAAGTTAAATTCATTTTTCAAAATTACCTCCTGTTTTTTGAGTTCTTCATTTTTGTGTAAAAGTTCTGAGTTTTCTTTACGTAGTTCTTCTAATTTTGATAGCAAATCGGATTTTTCATTATTATGCTGTGATTTAAGCTCTTCAAAGAGTTCTTTACATTCTTTCAAAGATTCAACAATCGCATTTGGTTGGTTAGTCGTAGAGCTCTTAATTGAGACAAGCTCATTTTTGCAACGTGAATAAGCATTCTGCAAGTGCTCAAGATCAAGTGAAAGAGTCTGAGTTTTTTGCTCATAGCATTGAATGACTTCTAATAATTTTTCTTTTGCCAAATCGGCTCGTCTTGTTTGTATGTCCAATTTGGATTTCAATGATTCAAGTTGAGATTGAAGACGTGTTTTGGTTTCTAACCATCCATTGGAAGACTTCTTTATAATGTCACATTCTTCTTGTAAATGTAAATTCTCATCGAGGACTTTTTTCAATTCACCTGTAAAATGTTTCAGTTCTTTTTCATGTTGTTGAATTAAATCATTTTTATCCTTAATCATTTCTTCATAGGAATTCAATAGTGGACCAAGAGTTTCACTACTCACAGGACCCCAACAATAAGAGTCTGCGTTCTTCCTCTCATGGAAGTTACTTTGAGGAGTTCCATCATCTATCATGCTGTCATTTGAATTCCTGAGTTTATCTTGGTATCTTTCGATTTGAACATTCAATCTGTAAACTAAAACTTTCATCATAGCCACATCGTTTCTTAAATTACTATTGGCTTCAAGAATTGCATTCTTTTGCTCTGTCAGTTGATTACACACTTCACATTGTCTTGGGCTGTTGTTCTCGCTACGTTTAATCATGGATAAAAGTTTTTTATTTTCTTTGGCGAATTGATTGTTGTACTTGTAAAGTAGTGCTATTCTCTCAATTAAACTCTCCATTTGTTTATCCTTATCTTCCAGCTAAGAATTGTATTTGTTAACAAAACATTTAGTTATTTAAAGACAAAAAATTACCTACAAGAGTTTGAAAATCAGTAGAAGTTTGTTGTTTTTTTGGATTCCATTCAGCACTACGACTGCGATTGGGAAAGTTTCCACACAGGCTACTCAGATGTTTTTTTCCCATAATAACTCTGCTTGAATGAAATGGTTTGTCGCGAACTGGTATTTGACTATCGGATTGGTCCAAATCTGTTATTATTTTATTTTTTTTGGAAGAAGTCATATTGTGCAAAGTACAAAATCAAATAAACAAAAATAATGAACTTGAACACTTTTGGTATTTCTAAATAAGAATTGTACGCCATTTGTAAACAAAGTTTGAACGAAAAACGTTACCATGGATATTTCGTTTATATTTCGATTCCGATTCCAAAGAACATGACCTATTTAAAATGGGGTTGATAGCTAAAGGGTGTTTCTTTTTATTTTTTATACAAAAATGCATTTCTTTGCATGTGATAAAGAACGATTGTAACCAACAAGTAAACTTACAGTATTCCAATAAGTTGAGTTGAGTTGATTCTATTGCACTTCCATGAACTTGGGATTCAAAACTCCACAAAAAATATGGGGTGTATCCAATATAAATTATAATAGTAACGAACGTTGAGAGTGGAATGCATACGCCTCACGTTTTTCGTTTTAGTTATGTAAGGGGCAAGGAGATTTTTTTAAAACTTGGGACCTAGTGTTTTTAGGGCATTCTTCCAACACGTTTTTTTTTTCATATTTCCTTGCGATTGGGTACTATACCCATAAAAAGTTATCGATTCGTAAAAAAGTCAAACTCGATATTTTGATCAAACTTGACATTACGATCATAGCGAAGTTGAAACAAGTGTACCGCAATTAGGGTTACCAGCTCTAAAACTAGCTAAGCCTGACAGTAAAGAAAAAAAAAAACCTGATTTTTGAGAAAAAAGCCTGACAAACAAAAAAACATTTTTTTTCCTTTTTGAAACTTATAAAAAAAGAAATAAATTAAAAAAAAAACATTCATAGATAACTGATAAACTTGATTTGGATGCACGAAGACGACGATTACAACTGCAATCTGCAGCAGACACAAAAAAAAAACGTCATAAAATGGAATGCACAATAGGGTGATTCAAAATAACACCTTTCTCGAAACTCAACCGGGACCGGGCGAAATTATGAAGCTTAGATTTAAAACAAAAAATTATGACCAAAAAATTTAAAATCAAACAGCATTTAGCGTCGCTACCATCGTTTTTTTAATAATTTTGATTGAAAATCTGAATTTTTCTCAAATGTTAAATGCTGCATATCTTTTAAAGTTTTCGTGCTAAAAGCATGAAATTTTCAGGGATTTCATAATTTTTCGAATCACCTTATCGCACAACTCTGTGTCTCTTTCTAAAAGGTGACAACAAAATGAAAAAAATTAATTACAAGCATTGTGATTTACAAGCATTTCGATTTGAAAGCATTCAGTAAACCTTTTCCTTCTAACGATTATATTTTGTGCGGTAATTATAAAAAGCCTGACAAAGGACGAAACCTGGCCAAAGCCAGATTGGACATTAAAAGCCTGACGAGTCAGGCGAAATCCTGACGGATGGTAAGCCTAACCGCAATCCTATCCGTCTGTCTGTTCGGCTGCAGCCTATGTGGGTGGGCCAATTTTCTTTTAACTTGGTACCTAGCGTTTTTTGGGCAATCCCCCGGCACGTTTTTTTTTATTATGACTAAAAACAAATTGTACCTGCCGAACAATTTCTTACAAATTAATGAAAATCTTATATTTCTCAAAAATGTGCCCACAACTAAAAAAAAATCAATACTTATTTTTACTGACCTTAATCATTTTTTTTATGGAAAATGTTTTGAAAATTTTAAAAAGTTACCTACATATAAAGGTAACTAAAATTTTAAATATGTTTTTTATTTTTAAAAAGAGTTTTAAATTCAGGAATTTTAGTCTTGTTGGTTCACACCAGATATTCGTCACGAAATCTATGTAAGATGAACTCAACTTAACAAAAATTGCGAATTGACAAGGCCCTCAATAGTCAACTGATGAGTCCAACTGAGATCGCCGGGACGGAACGCCAAAAATTTTTGTAAGACTAAAGGCCGTTAAAAGCTATTTTGAATCAATAATTTAACAAGTCCAAATAAAATTGCGCTTAGTCTTCTACTTGGCTGATGTATATAGAATTTGCATTATTAAAAAAAAAAATCTTTTTATACTGCAATTGTTTTTTAAAAATATAGAAATAATAAATAAAAATCCCTTGAGGAAGCTGGAAAAAAGCCGACGAAACGTAAGGTAAACCAAAGATGAATTATTGTTTTATTAATTGCATCCATTGAAACTGATCATTCAAGCCCAATATTAAAATTATTTTAAAGTTTGAAAAGTTCTATAATCAATAATCAATACTCATGCAATGATTTAAACACTGGATAAGTTACTACTTGGTTAAGTTTACGATTTGGGTAATGAACTGTTAAATTTTAATGAACTTTATTTTTAATGACTTAAGCTGGCCATACACGAGCGAGCCAACGGGCCAAATGGCCCCGCGCCGAGCCAAAATCCGTCGTGTGTGGGGAAACTCAGATGGCTCGATGTGGCTCGGTAAGTCCATCTCGATTTTCGGTAAGTCAAAAATCCACGAGCCCGAGCCATCGAGCGGTGGCTCGGCTCTATCGTGTGTGTGAAACCGGCGAGCCAAGTAGTTCTGTTTGTTTTCACAAATACAATAGCGCCACCTTCACTAAATGACAACGCAGTTTGTCAAACTGTCAAAATTGGCTTTAGATCGATCGTGTATGACACCCAATGTGTCCAATTGGGCCAGGTCTAAATGGCTCCGAGTCAAATGGATCTATCGTGTATGCAGTGACGAAGCGTCAATTAGACATTTTAGACAATGTCTACCCAAACCTTAAATAAAAATAAATCGCCATAAAGTATTTTTGATGTAAAACATAAATACAAATTCATCACATAACAACAAGATAATCTTCAAATTAAGGAAGTATCTTTTATTGTTATTTCGTTTATAATGTGCCTTGTTACCTTAATATACACATATTTAAGAAACACACAGCCACACTCAGACCTTTTTCATTTTTTCTAAACTTACATTCAACACGAAGTATGAGCAACAACGATCGGCACAAAAGTCGATTGATCATCGGTAAAGCCGAAGACAGTGTCTTTTGCCTTTAAACACACTATGGTAGAAAAAAAAGGATATGTATTGATGGTATACCATTCTCAATTCGTATTTTATATGGAGGAAATAGACAAAATTGAAAATGTCTTTAATCGTTCGTTTACTTTGAAATAAATTCTTTTCGGATGGCTTAGGAGTTAGGCTACGAAGAAATATCGTAATTTCTTATTTTTTTACTGTCCACTGCCAGCGTAGTGTGTAGGTATTCGATATTGTTTTCCTTTGGAATTTTTATTTTCAGATCTGATGCAATGCAATGCGGTTTTGCTTATTTTCAGTTTTTGGTTAGAAAAGCTGTGCATTGTTAGAAGTTAATTTAAAATTAAAGTCAAATATTGCGAAATGGATTTTTCAGGAGCTGTTGACAGTTTTGAATATTTCATTAGCAATAAAGAGAAAACATTTTCGATGCTTTCTAGATAAGATAAATTAATTATTAAAAAAACTTCAAAACTCAATTCTTAATCTATCCGAAAAAGATGGTAAGGCTTTACGGACATTTCAAGCAAAACTGTACACAAAATACGAATAAAAAAGACTACAAAGAATTTTACTACACATGCTTTTTGTTTAGCGACGATTTGCCAGTCGCCAAATGAGTAACTGTCTACCCACTTTGCAAGAGTACGGGACGTCCCTGCGTGTATGGCCAGCTTTAAGGTAGAACTAGAATAGGCGGTAGCTGTCGGAAGCTAGTGTCAAAACCGAACGAAAAGTTGCTTTCCAAAACGTCAAATTCATAAGTCACCCATAATGCACTTGAGTGGTTGGAAGTGATTTTTTTGATTTTTGAAGCTAGCTGTCAGTCCACTTACGAAAGAGCGGTCGGTGACCCTACTTCTTAGATTTTTCTTTCATACATAATCACTTACTCCATGGGCATAAAAACAGTCTGTCTGACAGAAAAAGTTTAATTGTATATGTATATGACAATACATATGTATGTATTGTAAATGTATATGATTATTTTTTTTTTTTGCTTCTATTAATTGCTACTGGTATACCGGCATGCTTTGCTGCGCCCATATATAATTAATCAGTTGTTGGCAAATTGATGGAACGGTTTTGACGAAATTTCACAGAAACGCACTTTTTTACTTTTCCAATTTAACATTATTTTGAGAATTCAAATTGTAGTAATCTACTCCATGCAACTTATACAATACCTTTCGAAATTATATCCGTTTATATATTTCCACTAGCCGACCCGAACGCCACAACCGATTAGATTATTTTCATTCACTCGCGCAACTGATCTACAAAATCCATTGAGTTAAATTAATTTGTCATCTTCCAAAAAACCCATCATATTCATTTGCATAGTTTAGGAATTTTATGCAAATTAATATAAAAAAACTAAATAGAAATGGAATTCTACTTCAGTATTGTATTAATTGATAGTATTTTAGAGTTAGAAAAAAAATATAACGGTACATTTAAACAAACTTCCAAAACATCTCAAATTATGCAAAATAAAATTTTGGAAAGGGATAAATGCAAATTTATAACAGTTTTATGGGCTTACCTCGGGCACCCAGAGTTCCATACTTTTAATGGCGATAAACTGTTATAAATTGGCATTTCTCTAGTCTTCGTTCACTTACGATATAATAATGTAGGTAGGTACTATTAAAAAAAATTGAACTCGAGATTTTTATCAAACCTAGTAGCCGTGTTTTTTTGTTGAAAAATTGAATAGCTAGCTCAGCACATTTTTAAACGCAAATCAAAAACAAAAAAATTGGTTATAAAATATTTTGTTATTCTTTATTTTGTTTTGTGTAGAATCAATAGCCATGTTTTGGTGAAAGTGTATAGAAACTCAGCAATTTTACTACAGCTCTTGATTTTAGGCGAGGATCTAATTCGTGTCACATGAACTGTTGCAAAAAAAAAATAAACAAGTGTAGGTTCTAAATACACGTGTAGATAAAAATGCACATCTAATTATTAAGACTCCCCAAACCAAAGCGAATCATTCGGAACGACGACAAAACTTTCGGCTGTCAATATATTTTATATGAGATTGGCTTAATCGCATGGTAGCGTTGTGCTCAGTGATCACATATACATATATCGCCTTGTAAATAAATTTTGACAGCCGAAAGTTTCGTCGTCGTTCCGAATGTTTGGCGTTGGTTTGGGGGAACCATGAGAGCTCTTGATTTTAAACGTGTATCTTATTACACGTGTATTCATGTCACGTATACACGTTAAGTTAAAAAAAATCAACACGTATAAACGTGTAGGTTTTAAATACAGGTGTAGATAAAAATACACGTGATAATATAAAAGCTTTTTTTGTAACTGCCCGAGGTGAAGCGATTTTAAGTTATTTTTACATTGCAAGAGAACGGTTTTTAGGTACTACTTGATATTATATTACGTAAAAAAAAAATATTTTCTAAACAACTATTACGGCATTGTACCTATTTTTAAACGTCCCTTGAACCACCACAAATATCATAAGTACGATTTAAAAGTAATTACACATGTACTTCTAAATACATTTGTAACAATTAATACTCATGTTCATACACGAATAATTTAATTACAAGTGTAACAAGGGTATATATTAGAGCTCCCTATTACACGGATATTTAAAAACACGGATACACGTGTTCTTATAATATCCGGATTTGAATCCGTGTATTTCGTGTATCCGTGCATCCGTGCATCCGTGCATCCGTGCGTCCGTGTATCCGTGTACCCGAAGATCCGTGTATTTTAAATAATCCAATCATCACTGGAGAGGGCCAAATTTATGGAATTTTTTTGATAAAAATACGACAACGACTTGGAAAATCACCAAAAATAAAAATCTATAATATCCATTATCCCTCAAAATTTTGAGCTTGTAAGCCCACCCCTTGAAAAGATAAAAATCAAAAACTATTCCGTGTATTAAGAATCCGTGTAATAAAGATTCGTGTATGCTTAATATCCGGATACACGGATATTAAGCAAATAAATACACGTGTTTTAAGAGAACGGATTTTTATTTGCGTGTAATAATTACACGGAGTCCGTGTACCCGTGTTTTTCAAATACACGGACTGAATCGTAGGCTCTAGTATATATGTACACACTTCTCGTGTAATAAGAGACTCTAATTTTTACAATTACAAATAATTTTGTGTTTTGTGTTTCTGTTTTCCTTTACTTTGAAACTCTTTGCATTTGTGTGAATTTCTACACATTTTTGTTTTATATGAACTTTGAGAGACTTTTGTTTAGAAACTCACACAAATGCACGGAGTTTCAAAGTAAAGGAACACACCTTATTATTTGCGTGTAAAAGCTTGCTGAACTTTTACTTAAAAAAAAAAAGAACGGCTAATATAAAATCTTTAAAATGCTAAGGAACTTTAACAACAAGAGCAAGTTTGTGCGATCCAGTCATACATTTTATTTTATACATATTTCCGTTGAGTTAGGTTCCTATTTATAAAATGTGAGTTCTTCATTAAATTCCACCGGATAAAAATTTTGTTACAATTTCGAAATTTCTATCTTACAGAAAAGTCTCCAACTTACCCACCACTCTAAGCCGTTAATTTCCTTTGTGCATATATTATATAACTTCAAAAAAAAATAAAATTTAAATAAATTTCATTATATACCAACATCAACCATACAATTTATTAATTTACTTCAAATGAAATATTTCAACAAGCAAAAAACTTCAATACTAAGTACTACATGTACATTAAAGGTAAAAACAAGCTCAAAATGAGAAGTTTGTGTGTGAGTTTTTTTCTTTTTTTTTTTAATTTTAATTATAATAAATTTTCTATTATTGATTGTCAGCTTTTAAAGATTATAAATTTTTGATGGAAAATTATTACAAAAAGAAAAAAATTAAGAAAGTAACCAACAAATGTTTTTGTTTTTTTTTTTGTAATGGCTAAGACGTACAAATGACAAACATTACATATAAGTTGCGTGTTTTTTTTTTTGTTTTTTTTTTTTTTTTATTTTTGAAAGGCTTTTAGTGGAGTCAAATAAAATATTAATTTCGGAACCCAAAGAAAGTTATCTGATAATTAATTTGCAAATTATTAATTCAAAAAAAAAAAAACACTTATACAATTTTAAATTGAAACTCTCTTAAGGATACAGGGTGTTGTACAAATTTTAAAAATAAGACCTCAAAAAGAAAGACTAGATATCTATTAAATATTTAGTAAATACGTATTTTTTTGGAAAAGGTTATACATGGGCTTACTAGTCTAAGAGCAGGCAGCAGGATTTAGAAGTGGATTTATAACCAAAATATGATTGCAAGAGTTCAAAGATATAAGCGTCGTGATATCAAGAACAAAAGTCTGTTAGTATTTTTCTCTCAGATGTGCTGATGACGGCAAACAATATTTCTTTTCCAAGTTTTGTACCAAGGGTATAATTAATTTAATTCACAAAATTAAATAGGTATAGGAATATACAAATTTTTCCCAATTTTTATCACGATGCTTATACCAACCTATAAGCCCAATTGTGTTCACATTTTAGATATACACACATCAACTAGAAAATTTGCTTAAGGCTCTTGGTCTAAATTAGAAGTTTTTTTTTTTTGGATATTAAGTACTTCCCGATTTTTATTCTAACTACATTGAACAACTTTTGTTGGAGCACCCTGTATTTCTAGTTAAATTCGTATATATGTTTGTATTCCATTAAAAAATTTTAAAACACTTTCTTCGTGTCCCCAAATAATGTTTTCTTGTGTATACTTATTTGACTCACTGACTTCTATTAGAATATAAGTTACATATTATTATAAGCTATATATGGGCTAGAAATGTCTACATCAAATAACAGTCATTCCCGTTTAATATCTACTATGGAAGAGTTTTATTTTTTTTTTGTCTTAAATAACATGAAAGACATAATGTTATTTTCATTTTCATGATAAACATAATAATCTTCTTATTTTTTTTTTTTTTTTTTGAAGGACATGATATATATTCATATATAAAATAGCATTAGAAAATTGACAGTTTTTATTCTCTGATTTGTTTTTTTTTATTTTTTTCTGATCTACATAAACAGTCTAAACAACAATATTTAATTATTATAACATTCTACATACAATAATAATTATTTTTATTTTTTTTTTTTTGTTAATTTAAATTTAATTTTTTTTAACAGAATGAAAGTCTTAAAGGCAAACATTTTGCCTTGTAAATTTCAGTTCACGAGTAGGTATAGTACGTTTTGGCTAAAAATCCAACAACAACTTTTTGTGTATAAATATATTTTTTTTTTGAATAAGTAACAGAGTTTTTTTTTTGCTTTATTTAGGCTTTTTTTAAATTAATATTTTAGAAGTTTTTTTTTTTTGTATTTTTTGTTTTTAAAATGTCAGTTATATAAACTTAAAGTTAAAGTATAATATAATCTACAGCACATGTAGATTTTCACAGCTCTTAGATTTAGTTATATCGCTAAGGCAAATTTTTTGCAAAATTTCTTTAGCTAAATGTAAAGATATGTGAGTTCGAGAAGTTTTCATCCTTGATGAGGTAGCTTTCTTTTCGCGATTTTCTTTTAGACGGATCTTTTGTAAGAAATAAAGTTGTTACCTGAGATTTTTGTATATATTTTTATTTTTGTTTAATTATACCTGTTTCAATGTTCCAACAAGTAGCTCATCAACATTATGTTGTATTCCACTAGATGTTTCAATAAATTTTGCATCTCGAGAAGCAGCTAGGGATTTGCCCTCTAAGTGATAAAAAAAAGAGAAACAAAAATTAGATTACTTCTCTTCTTCTCTTTAGTCTTTACGGTTCAAATCGTAGTTTGGGGTTGATCCTGTAGAATAAATAATATGTTAAAATTATTTTTTTAACATTTGCTATGTCTCTGAGGTATTAAGTAATTTTTTTTAACATTTGCTATGTCTCTAAGGTACTAAACAATTTTTTTCTCGCTATTAACATATTAAAACTCACATTAAGGCAAATCGAAAAGGGTAAGTGTGTAGGCGTGTCAGTGGCCGAAATTTTCTGTGGCTATTACTAGCTTTTACCATGTCTGAACATTTTTATTAAAATCGGTTAAGTTGTTTAGATTTTTTACAACTGAGACTGCTTCCATACTATACATTTAGAAATACAAATTAAGACTGGGTCGCATGAACTTGCTCTTATGTGCTATCACACATGGAAATGGAACTTACAGTTTAAATCGAACAAAAATATTAAAAAATCAATATACATACTTAGGAATAAATTGATTAAAAAACTCCTGAAATTTTTTTGACACCAACGCTTATTCTTTCTTAAACAGATTTAAATTTATTAGAAAAAAAATTGAAAATCGTTGAAGCGGTTTGAAAAAAAAGGTACACAAGTCTTAATTATACTGCAGTTCTAAAAAATTAATATTGAAAAAAAAATAATTTTGAAATTTTTTTTTTAATTTTTATATGTATCTATTAATATACGAAGCTCTTGTATGAAAAATTTCATTAAAGAAAAATTTCCATAAGAGATACCATTTTTAATCGATAGAAAAATTGTTTTCCAATAATATGGTACATATCGTTGTAATATTAGCTTTTAAGCTAATTTTAATCAAAATCGTAGTAGTCGTTTTCGGTTTTTAAACACTTTAGTGGGAAGTACCGTTATTTATGGTGATACAAAAAATTTTATTTAAAATCTGCTAGATAATATTAAAAAACTGCGGGGTGCCAAATTTGATAAAAATCGACCGAGCCGTTTTCGAATTATTGAGTTCTCAACAAAAATTTTGAAACATTTTTTTAAATAAAAAAAAGAAGTTTTTTTTGAAAATTTGGTGTACTTAAAATTTCTTCAAAATTTTGTGAAACATTAAATAAAAAAATTGATCAAAATCGGTTGAACCGTTTTTGAAAAAAATTTAAAATAAAAAAAAATGATTCTATGGAAGGTACCATTTATATTAAATTTTATTTTTATAAAATGCCTTTTTGTAGCCTTTTTGTAAAAAAAAATATTGATTTTTTTTTTAAGTTGTGGCAACGTTTTTTGATAAAAATAATATTTTCATTATTTGCTAAACAAAAATTTGTACGCCAGGTACCGTTGTTTTTGGTCCTACAAAAAATGAGAGAAATGAGGCATTGACTGGATTAAATTCTCGAAAACAGAAGCAGGAATATTCTTCCATTCATTATTCAAAGCTGCAAAAAGAAAGTTGTTGACGGGTCCTTTTTTCCCAACCCACCTTTTTAAAATGGCCCACAAGTTTTCTATTGGGTTTAAATCGGGTGAGATGGCCATTCTAAGGCACGAATATTTTTAGTTGCAAACCACTCTTTTAGCAGCTTTGAAGAATGTTTGGGGTCATTCTCCTGCTGAAAAACCCAACGCAGAGGCATTTCGTATGGAAGCATTACTGACTCCAAAATGTCCCTATATTGGAAACGGTCCAAAATTCCTGTGATTTGGTGTATAGGACCGCAGCCTGCTCCTGAAAAACACCCCCAAAACATCACCGAGGCTCCACCGTGCTTAACTGTAGGGAGTACATTTGCAGGCTTTAGTCACGATCCTTTTAAGCGCCTCACTGTCCTTGCACCATCGGAGTAAAATAAGTTGAATTTGCTTTCATCACTGAAAAGCACACTCCTCCATTTCCTTAAAGACCGGTTAAGATGATTTTTTGCAAATTCAACCCTGGGTTAAATGTTTTGATTAGGAATTTTAAGTCTTTCCCAATTACCTTTTACGGATTACCTTTTTTTACGATGTTTAGCAGTAAGAAGAGGTTTTTTAGCTGGTCGAAATGCAAAAAGACCGAAATCTCTTAAACGTTTCCTGACCGTACTTGGCCCTATGGGTAGATTAAGTTCATCAAAAATTGTCTTTGAAGTCGCAAAAGGGTCTTTAAGCACGAAATTCTTTATGCGCCTATCTGTTTTAATTGTTGTTTTGCGAGGGCGTCCACCAAAATGATCTGCTTCTACTGATTTTCCACTTTTAAATTTTTTAATGATGTCGCACACCGTTGACGTTAGAATTTTTAAGATTTCAGCGATTACTTTTTGTTTTATACCGGCTTGGAACTTTTCTATTATTTCGTATCGAATCGCGTTGCTATAACGTGTTTAAGCCATTTTATGCACTATATAATTTTAACTTACACACCTCGCAACTTGTAAAAACGTTTTAATCTACGGCTTGAGTCAAAAGACTCGAAAAAACCGTTACTTTAACATCGAGACTCGCAATCTTCTTGAAATCCGGTTAGTTTTGCACAGGCATAACTTTATAAAATAATTTTTTTTTATTGTTCTTGTCATCGTAGCATTAAATTTTTAAGGTTATTATTAACTTGTCTCATACTCTTAACAAATTATTAAAAAACTTATGGAAAGTTGTTAGTTTTCTACTTGGTATTAAAAAAATCATTACTATGGGGAAAAATCCGGAATGTTTTTGGCAGCACTGTATGTATATCGCAAGTAAAAATTAAAAAATCTCCCAATAATGGGGGTGAGAAAAATTTTTATAGGGCCGATTTTCTTAAAAACATTTTCTATAAGGTTTCTTTAGACGAAAACACCCTGGCGTAGCAGTGGGTGCAAATTAATTGAGTTGATTTCTCATTCTATTCATTATCACGCCTGAAAATTTTATTAAAATCGGTGCATAATTTGTATTTTTGTCCGCTTTCTCATATAAAGTGCACCACTGTACGCGTCGTGGTAGGTCCATTAAAAACAAACCACATACTTTCAGCCGCGCAAAAATTTAAGAAAACATTAAGGGATTTATTTCATTAACAATTGGGGACCGATTTCATACCATTTTGGGGATTTGTTACATCTTTGATTTTAGGGGCTTGTTAACTTTCCATAGTTTCATAATAAAATTACTCCCTAAATTGGGGGTTGTTTCATTGGGAAGTTATTTCCAAAACTGATCTATGTACTGTAAACCCTCGAATTGGTCAAAAACATGAATTTCAACAATAAAATTAGGATTTAAAAAACAATGTAAAAGTTCATAAAATATGTATGTTTATATACCTACAATTGTTAAGTCAATACGTAACGAATCTTTCTCTAAAAAAGTCTTCTTACTAAAAAAAAAAAAATAGACAACTTTCTAAGGATCAACCCGAACCCTTTCATAATATTTGTAATATTTACCTTGAGTTGTTATAACTCTGGCTCTAGCTAAATCGGCTTTATTACCAACGAGTATCACTGCTTTATCTTTAGTTATATTTTCTTTCCACAAATAATTTATTATTTCTTCTGCAATACGAAAAGAAGTTTTATCTACCACGGAAAAAACAACCACACATCCATGAGGTTCATATGTAGTTAAAGAATTCTCGACCTAAAATTAGAAAAAAAAATTAATTGCAAATTGATTATTTTTTTTGTTTTAATATGAAACAGAGGGTGTGTTCCTTTAATTTGAAACGCTGTGCATTTGTGTGAATTTCTACACAAAAATCTGTCAAATCTCATATTAAATCTGTAGAAACACAGAGTTTCAAAGTAAAGGAACACACCTAAAATAACCTTGAGGCCACACACCAGCGAGTTGCAATACAATGAATGTTTGTTTACTAATACACTTTAGTTCGTCAACTCACTAACTACTTGCTCGTCAACTATGGCTTTTCTTGCCATTTTCGAAACCAGTTGAGAAAGGAGTAGAGCAAGGAGTTAGGCAAATAAAATAGGAATTTGTTCAAAGTATAAAATAATCACTTACAACGCACTCAAAACAACCGTTATAAATGAGTTACATGTCGTAGAAATCCACTTGGTTTAATCATGCAACCACTAGGAATATATAGAAAAAATATTAAGTTTGTGGTTTCACTGTGAAACCACTAGGAATCAAAGGGTTTACTCGCTCATGTGGCATCAAGCTAAATGTGTTAGTATGTACATGTACTTACACTCATTTCAACACTTGGATGATCTATAAAAACTAATTCAGATTCCTCATCGTCCAATAAAACACTGACAGTTTTTTCACCAAATTCGTCATCTAAAACTCAAATTGGAATTATTAAGTAAAACCTCAAAACCTTATAGTCTAAGGTTGCTATTTTACTTCTTTTTTTTTACATATTTGTTAATAAAATTAATAAACTCCATTTTTTAAATTTGGGTTTGGGTTATTATGTTATGTTATAACAAAAACAAAACTTACCTAAGCTTGCGTCATACGTATGCATATACTCCGAAGTCATAAACTGAGACACAAGTGCAGTTTTTCCTACTCCTGCATCTCCTAACATAACTATTCTGTATCTGTTGTTTCAAAAATATGTAAAATAAAAAACAAATTTTCTATAAATTGTATCTCAGCTTTCAAAAATCAAACTTTTCGGAAACCCAAAACGATGAATGAAAAAATACGTAGGTCGTAGGTATTGAAAATAACTTGCCTTGGTGGAGGTGGTGGTTCACTGTCATCAGTGTCTGGGGACGGTGGAATGGAATCTACATTAGCATAGCCACCACCGCAACATGAGCCGTCAAATGGTGATCTCTCACTAGCCCTAAATAAAATGAAATGGGTTGATGCTAAATCTACATAAAAATTTCAAGCTGAATTTATGAGAAAATATATAAAAATTAGAATAATACTACGTTTTCATTGGAGCCGAAATCAGGTAATTTCGTTAATTACAGAAAAAGTGTTTTCATTACAAATTTACTAATTTCGTTTGACAGATAATTTCATTTTGAATTTGATTTGGCAGTTAATAGCTTCTTTTTGTTGTGTTCTCTTTCTGTGTCTGTGTTCTATACATCAAATTTTGACATTTTCAATGGTATCCAATGGGTTTCCACAACGGATGCATTCCACTTGGGTGTGTTCATAAAGTTTTTACGTAATTTCAAACCAAATTTCGTGCAAATTTGGTTGAAATTACTTCATTTCGAAATGTGAAATTCTTTGGGAAATGAGATAATTTGGAATCGAATTTGTAAATTTTCAACGAAATTACCTCATTTGGCCCAATAAAAACGTAGTATAACGGAAAAATAATTTTAGTAATTTATTTATTATTTTATTATTTAGTAACCCATTTAAGTTAGTCAGAAGTCAATTGTGAATTTTTCTCATGTGGACTTATGAGCCTGTGCTAATATTATTAAAAATTATAAAATGTTTATTTTCTACATAAATATTTTAAGCAAAAAAAAAATCTGTAGCCATTTGAAAATGTCAATTTATCAACATTGTAGGTATTGATGCTATGAATAATAATTAAAAAAAAAAAACTTAAACAAAGCATCCAATCTAACAAATTATTTTACCTGCTATTTGTTGAGTTAACACTTGTATTACTCCTTGATCTTCTCGATATTATTGAATCACCACAATTCACAACATTTCCTTTACTAATTGAAAAATGTCTTAATCGATATAAATCATCACTCAAACGAGGATTATACGGACGATCTGGAAGCGAACACACCCTTGGTCTTACATGATCTGGAACTATATTCAAAAAATAAATTCTATAAAAAAATGTCACCCATTTTCGTCAACCGCATTTGCAGTCATTGCATCAATATAGTCTTATTATAATAATAATTACCAGGGAGTTCTAAAAAATTTGACGTTCTCCTTTGACGACCACGTGTTGATGCCTGAAATGCCAATGGACCGATATCATCATTTGAAAAAATGGAAGTATTTGAGCAAGCACTCTTCATGGATTCACGTGAATTTCTACGTGAAGCTAAATAAGCAAGGCCTCCTTTGGAGCTTCCACGTCTTCTTGGTTTGGGATTATTTGAAGATATAACACCATTACTATTATTTCCATGATTATTTGAATTGCCATTGTGTTTGTTGCCATTGGAATTACTCATGTCATCCTTGTCATAGGTTAAATCACTTGTGGATTTTCTGCATCGTAAGGAAACCACACTGTCTGAGCATGTTCTGTCTAAGGTTGAATGGGAACTATGTAATATCTGAAAAAAAATTATGTCATTTTCAACTAATTCAGAATTCAATTTAAATGAAATTATGTTGTATAAAAATGTATATTGATAAAGTAAACAAACAGAGCAGTGAAAACTATTAAAGAATTCGCTGATAGTTTGTGTTTACACCTTGAGGAATTTCGAAACTGGGTAAATAGTTGGACCGTGCTATAAGTCTTAAATCATGATTATATGGTGAAAAATATCTTTTAACGTTGGCGATCACAAGAAAAACGCCAGTCGTCAATGCTTTCCCAAAATGGGTCAACGCGTTTTTACCATTTAGAGTCATTGCGTTCACACGTCAGACTACGACGATGACACGGCTTATATCGACTATCAAACTATAAACTGTCAAATTCAATGAAGAATGTCTCGATGTCGATGGATTAATAAATTAAAAAAAAATTTAGATAACATTTCTTTGTTCCGGAAAAAGGCTTTTGGATGAGGAAGGTATACAGTCAACGCTGACGACCAATTTGTCGATGTGTTGTAACTTCTCACACAGGATGATTACACATAAAATTATTAATGCGTTATTACAATTTTCTACTTAAAGCCTAGTACTTAGTTCGAGTGGAAATGAAATTTTCATTTCCCAACGTATGACCACTAGGAAAAAACTGAAGTAGTGTGGAAAATTGTGACATTTGTCAATCAATCTGTTTTGCTCAAAATATAAATTACGAACAAAAAAAAAATTTTTAGATTAATAGATTATCTTTTCTTTTGTTAGAATTTAAAAACTGGACACACCCTGTGCGATATTTTTTACAGTTTTTTGGTGAAAATTTTCTTTTATGTTGGTATTCACGTAACGTCGTAAGTTTACCAATTGTGTAAAATGATAAGTTTACACAAAAGTTTGCGTGAACGCCCTTTTAATTCATTTGGTTAAATGGGGTGTAATTGAGTCAGCTGTTCGTTAAACGTCAAATATGAAACTCCATAATATGTATACAAATAAGCGTGTTCGGATTTCGAAATAATTTTTAAATGTAGAAACTCTCCCAAACTATACCTAACTTGAAATCGGAGCAGATTGTCTCGGAACGGAAAAATATGTAAGGTACACGAAAAAAGAGGTTTTTTTTTAAGCCTGACGGGAATTAAATAAAAAACGATTTCGGGGTTAAATGTAGAACTGTAATAGTCGCAAACTCATGGCACTGATCGAACGAAAATGAGCGAATACAAAAAAAATCATATGGCACGCCCATAATGGTGCAGGATATCTACTTTTCCTTCAGTTTAGTTCACTTTCGTTTTTGGCAGTTAAAGTTCTCCTGAGCTCAACTCAACTGAAATTTGATGAAAGAAGAATAAAAAGAATAAATGGTTCTTTCACATCGATGGCAATTCGGAAACCATAACAAATACAAGTAAAATCATTTACTTTTGTATAACCATATGGCCCATTATATGGATTTGTGTAAATAAACAATGCTGATCAATAGTCAGAAAATGTGGATGTCTTAATTATTTTTTTTTTGTATAAACAACGCTTTTATTCACAACTTTCATCGCCAACTAATCTCAATGCGATAGTTACAGAACACGGGCAGAGTTTTTTTTTAGTTCTCTGAGATACTTAATTATCATATTTCTGAACACGCCTTATTCTGGAAGTCACAATGACGTTTGGTTAAGTTTACCAAAAAAAATTGGTTAGTTTTATCCAGCAAAATCCTTGGAGAATTTTAAGCAAATTGTGTAAATCATTTCTCATATGAAATTTGCCAGTTCATTAACCAAATGGTAAACTTATCCAGTATTTTACATCATTGCGTGAATACCCTTATTATTAAGACTTGAATTGAATTAAAATTAATTATATCAATTGAAAATATTAAAAAGACGTAGCTACCTCTTGTTTCTGTTTGCTTAAATTTTGAAGACATTTTTATTGTAGGCTCACGGTTATGATTAAAGTTAACGGCAAATTTACCGACTTTAAAAATTCCGTGATTTCAATGGAAACTGCCTCCATTGTTACATTAACTAAGTGTCATTTAATTTAAAACTACTTTAACTTTTAACTTAAATGACAAAAAACGCCAATGGAAGAAGTTCAATGAAGTGTTTCTCTTTATTCACTCTCAATTAACTTTGACCGTCAGTTTTTTTGTGTTTTTTGTCTAATAGTGTGCATTAAAATAGCGCATCCGAAATTTTTGGAAAAATTGTGTATAGTATTTCCACCAGAATGTAGTTATGGGCTCTTGTTATCCAAACAAAAAAATAATCAACAACGCTTTTTCACACGATAGTGTTCACTTTGAAATTCTCTGTGATTTTCTGTGTATTTGTGAGAATATCGTTCCTGTGCCTGCATTCTGTAACTCTCGCATCGATAAAATTAGTGGAGAAACTATGAAAATTGAAACAAATCGTGTGCTCTAAAAATTTGCAGATTTTCACAAAAGAGAATGATTACGAGAGAGTAAAACGAAGTTCCTATCTATTGGACAAATGTCAGTATAACAGTTAATTAATGAAAGTAAAACATCGTGTCGTGCATGTCATTCACAAAAAGCGTGATGGGTATTATCGATCATGCCTGACATCTGTTTTGCGTAAAAAGTTTCGCGTACTCATTTATTAGTTCTGTTGGCCGTCAGTCAAAAACAAATTCTCATCTCAGACCGCAAAGATCTAATACCATGAAAAATTAACTAAAGAAGCAAAAGTAAACTGAATGACAGTTGAATTATGACTGATGATGATATTTGGGTACACATATTATAGATGAAACACTTAACAGCATGGCTTTCAATCAATATAAATATCAAAATGATTGTGATCATCAGTTTTGACTGACAAGCCAACAGACAGATGTACAAGCCAACAGTCAAATGTACACACTGCAACTTTCTACATGTTTTAGTCCAAAGTTCTGTCAAAGTTCATAAAAAAAAAAAATTGGACCAAGATTTAAGGTTCCCCCACACCAACGCGAATCTGTCGTGGTGACGACGAAAACAATAATAATAATGTTTTCATTGACAGCCACTTGTTGTTATTATTGTCTTCGTCGTCTCCACGACAGATTCGCGTTGGTGTGGGGGATCCTTGCTTTCAAAGCAGTGAGTGAAGAAGTGATTTAAGCGCGATTTTAAGAAAAAACAATAAAAAATAAAAAAAAAAAAAACATTTGAAAAAATGGAAAATGAAAAACAATGGAGAAAATGCTTTTAAATATTTTTGGACTTTGTAGTGAGAAAAGGAAATAACAAGTTGGAAAAGAAAACCTTTTTGGTGTTCTTTCATTTATGTTTTTTTGTATTTAATTGAATTAATTGAAAATTAAAAGATACCTATACGCTATTCAGTTCAGATGGATACCACTGATCTGTGTTTTTGTTTTAGTTTTCTTTCTCTATACTTGCAAATAAAAACCGTCGTCGCGTTGCGTTTTTATCTCAATTTTTCGAACTCTTGGTGTGACGTGACGACAAGAAACGCTTTAAGGTTCCCCCACACCAACGTTAAATTATTGCGGCGACGACGAATATAATAATAACAACACGTGGTTGTCAATTTGGTGTGGGGGAACCTTTATGGTGTATATACTCTGGTATAATTTCATTGCATAAAATTGGTTTGACAACTGCGATAAGTTCACGTCACGTTCTCGTCTCGTTTCCTCGTTTCATTTTGAATCAGCAGTGCTTACGTTCTGTAACTCTCGCATTGACAAAATCAGCCGAGAAACGATGAAAATTGAAATAAATTGTATGAGTTTTGTTCCATTTTTTAACGTTTCTCGACCAATTTTAATTTTAATGCGAGAGTTACAGAACGTAGGCACAGGCTTCAGTCATAATCGAGAATACGTATCACTCTTAAGGTAGTACCTATGAAATACCATGAAGACCCTGCGTTCTTGAAGTTTAAAAGCTTCCCCAAACAAACGCGAAACATTCGGAACGACGACGAAACAGGACCCATGTTCTGTAACTCGGCGATAACTTTTCGAGGCGAGAAACAGCGAAAAATGGAACAAAAATGGAACAAAACTCATAGGAATCCTATGGGTTTTGTTCCATTTTTCGCCGTTTATCGCCTCGAAAACTTATCGCCGAGTTACAGAACATGGGTCCAGGGCAATAAATGAGAATCTCACCGAATCTCATGTAACATTTATTTACAGACGAATGTTACTTCGTCGTTCTGGATGTTTGGCGTTGGTTTGGCGGAGCCTTGAAATTTTTTAAAGAGAATTTTATTCTTTCTTCTTCAAAATTTGACAGTTTGTGCATAAATTCAAGTGTACATAGGCAATGGTTTCGTGAAAATAAAATTTCGAAAATTACGATGATTGAGAACTCCGTGGGTGTGCCTGTGTGTTGATTTTTCGTTAAAATGAAGCTCTATTTTAGCTGTTAACCACAAGAGCAAGTTCGTGCGATCTAGTCGTCCATATTTTTGTTTTCTCGATCTTGTGTGTTCATCGTCCATATTTTTGTTTTGCTCCTAAATTCATAAGTTTGATTGGTTTTTAAAAAAGGAGGAAAATAGAAACATTCTTCAAAATCAGGTTAGATTGTGGTAACGCGTTTAGTTGTTTAATATACAAACATACAGAATTCTGTCGTTCACTCGGGCGTATACGCACTGTTTTTTGATTGTGTTGAATTTTTAACCTTTTTCTTCTAATTTTGTGAACTTTAGTTATTGTTAACTGAAATTTTATTATTTATAATTTCTTGATGGCGAGTGGTGCAAGATTTATTTACCACATACATATGTACTTCATCTAATTTAAATAAACCTTTCCCAAATGAAAATGGAGATTTGTCTCTTTCCATCAAATTGCTTGAATTTTCAAATACTTTGGGCCTATGTTTTCATGCCCTTTTCACCAAAAAACAACTGGCTGTATTAATGAAAAGCTATTAAGGGGGCCTTTTGAGGCTCTGTAAGAAGTACTCATACTGATTTTTGGCTTAAGGATTAATGATTCAGAGACAAACAAATAACCCTTTTCGTGCATGCTTCGTTAGTTTCTTGGGTGGACTGTTTCGGTATAGTATAAAGAGTTCGTATAACAACAAAACAAAAACTATTTCTTACCTGATATCCTGGATTTGATGTGATATTTATGGCATGTCGACGTCCCAAACGCCTGTGTTGGTTTTCATGCTTATAATGCTCACCAAACTGACTATCTGCCATATTACTACTGTGAATGGCATTACGACGTGATTCTGGACCTTGCACTCCTGAATTATCAGAACTTAATGTTGTTGCCGTTGTCATAGATGTATGATTTGTATCTGACGAATCCATAGATATTTGTGTTGATTCAGTAACACAGGAATCTCGCTTAAGAAATGCATTATTGCCAGGTCGATTAGGATCGTCGGCTAAAAGAAGATCCTTCTGATATGTAAATAAATCCGTGCCATTGTCGATTTCCTGCAAAACCGAAATAGATTCCTTGGGGCGTGATTTGCTGAAGCCTTTCAAGGAATTATGTCTGCTGTGATTGTATGGTGATGATGTACCGCCCATTGACATCGGTAATGATGAATGGGGAAATTGTCCATGACCATAATTGGCATCTTCCATGCCAATCAAGTCTTTGCTGTGATCATCTTCGTCGTCGTCATCTGGCGTTTGGGGCTCGTAATACTCGAATTTCTTTGCTGGAAAAATTTGAAAAAAAATAAAATATTCATGATTGAAAAAGGTCTGAAAGATTGGAGACTCCAAAAAAGGCTCAAATAATATTTTACCTGATGTTAGCTCAGACGAAGATGGGGGTGTGTCAAAAACAAATTTACGTGGTGCATGTGGATGTGGACTCCGATTTGGCGATTGGGACATTTGGCCGCTCATATAATATTCGGGGGATTCATTTGGCAAAGTTGGAAGTGCTTTAGGGCTCCGTGATGAGATTGGTGAAGGTGTTTGGTAATAACTTAAATTAGAATCAGATTCATCATTGGCAAAAGTGGTTGTGATTTTTGGACTACGTGGAGGGTTTTCAAATTTGCGACTAAAGGCAGAGTCATAGCTATAACTGCTGTATGTGCTTATGGATGGACTCCTAGGTTGTTCATAACAATTAAGGGATGATTGATTTTTAAAATGTCTATAAAATAATAATGGAAGAGCAATACAAATACGGATTTTTACTTTTTTTTTTAAGCAGGAATTCTTTATGAATGTGGATATGATGTTAAATGTTACCTTGGTGATTTTGGGCTTTTAAATGGCTGCTGGGGTAAAGCTGGAATGGTTCTGTGAGGACTTTTAGGAGCTGTGGCACATCCTCCTCCTCCTCCTTGTGTTTCCCAGGCTTGTTGGTGTACTTTTGGAGATCTGGGACTTTTCGGGGCACCAGAGCATCCTTGTGAATCCCAATTCTGCTGCTGAAATTTTGGAGACCTAGGACTAGCCGGCGAACTTCTCGAACTTGACATTTTGTTATTTGAATTCTTAAATCGAGAGGAAAAGAAGTTATATTTTTATAACGTCTTTCTTAAATTCTGTGTTTATTTTCAAGAAAATCCAAATCCCTAAGTTTCTTTTAAAATCTTTTTTTTTCTTAAAAGAAGCTATTCTAAGTCCTTTTATACACTTCTTTTGAAAATCTCTTAAAAAGTTTCAAGCTATAAATTTTAAAGTGCAATCAGCAATTACAACCTGTTGACATGCTCAACGACTCTGCACTCAAGGGTTAGTAGAAGTGCTTACGACAAGTCTCAGGTTTTTTTTTTTTTTTTTGTTAAATACCCGGCTACTTTATGAGATACTCTTGACACGAAAAATTTATCGATTATATCTTAAATCTTTTTATGTTTTTTTTTATATGTATGTATATATTATGTACATCAAAACAATGTGCATTTCTATGACTTCGACACAGATTTTTATTTTGTCATTTCGTTGGAGCTTTGTTTTGTTTGTAAAAAGTATAATAATTGTACTTTGTTCTGTATATTATGATGAGGAGGAGGTTGCATGCAAAAATAGGGTGATATAGTGTTTTTTTTTGAGATATTCTTCTATGGGTTGATAATGAGCATGTATTATATGAATGTGTTTATATGTATAGATTAACAATTGACATACATGATGATTTATATAAGATGTGGAAAAAAAGGAAAAAGGTAGAACTAGAATAGGCGGAAGCCAACGTACGTGGTCGTACGAAACCGAGCGAAAACAAGAAATTCATATGACGCGCACATAATTGCGATTTGGAACTTTTCGTTTAGTTTTCGTTAACTTTCGCCGTCGGACGTGAGAGCGCTCACCGACCGCTCTTTCGTACGTGGACTGACAGCTAGCTTCAAAAATCAAAAAAATCACTTCCAACCACTCAAGTGCATTATGGGTGACTTATGAATTTGACGTTTTGGAAAGCAACTTTTCGTTCGCTTTTGACACTAGCTTCCGACAGCTACCGCCTATTCTAGTTCTACCTTAAGGGGTGTAGATTAGGCCAGACAAGAGAAATATGTTGTTTTTTTTTAGTAATTAAAAAAATTTATAATTAATCAATGGCAACTCTAACAAGACAAAAACAAAAATAGATCTACGAAGTTAGCGAATTTCTTATTTATTTTGCTTCAAATGTTATCCAAGGCAACTTAACTAAATTGGGTGGAATTCATTTAATGATATTGAACATGAGCAAATGAACAAAATCTTATATAGAACTTTTTGTATATCTTTATAAACAGAATCTATCTTCATTTGGTCTAGACATCTGCAGGTAAATAAATAATATTTAAAAAATTTAAATAAATAAAAAAACACATCAACTGACAATTGTCAAGAAAAAAATATTGAGACGCATACATATTCAGTAATTTTCAAACTGTTGCTAAGCTTAAAGTAAGTTCAAATTAAATTTCTTAGATTAGATTTAATTTGTATGGTTTTTTGTGTCAATATTTGAAGTACATATTATATAATAAGGGTATTCACGCAATGATGTAAAACACTGGATAAGTTTACCATTTGGTTAAGTTTACCATTTGGTTAATGAACTGTCAAATTTTGTATGAGAAATGATTTACACAATTTGGTTAAAATTCTCCAAGGATTTTGCTGGATAAAATTATCCAATTTTTTTTGGTAAACTTAACCAAACGTCATTGTGACTTCTAGAATAAGGCGTGTTCAGAAATATGATAATTAAGTATCTCAGAGAACTAAAAAAAAACTCTGCCCGTGTTCTGTAACTATCGCATTGAGATCAGTTGGCGATGAAAGTTGTGAATAAAAGCGTTGTTTATACAAAAAAAAATAATTAAGACATCCACATTTTCTGACTATTGATCAGCATTGTTTATTTACACAAATCCATATAATGGGCCATATGGATATAGAAAGTAAATGATTTTACTTGTATTTGTTATGGTTTCCGAATTGCCATCGAAGTGAAAGGAACCATTTATTCTTTTTATTCTTCTTTCATCAAATTTCAGTTGAGTTGAGCTCAGGGGAACTTTAACTGCCGAAAACGAAAGTGAACTAAACTGAAGGAAAAGTAGATATCCTGCACCATTATGGGCGTGCCATATGATTTTTCTTATATTCTCTCATTTTCGTTTCATTGCCATGAGTTTGCGACTATTACAGTTCTATATTTAACCCCGAAATCGTTTTCTCATATAATTCCCGTCAGGCTTAAAAAAAACCTGTTTTTTTCGTGTACCTTACATTTTTTTCCGTTCCGAGACATTCTGCTCCGATTTCAAGTAAGGTAGTTTGGGAGAGGTTCTACATTTAATAATAATTTCGAAATCTGAACACGCTTATTTGTATACATATTCTGGAGTTTCATATTTGACGTTTAACGAACAGCTGATTCAATTACACCGCATTTAACCAAATGAATTAAAAGGGCGTTCACGCAAACTTTTGTGTAAACTTATCATTTTACACAATTGGTAAACTTACGACGTTGCGTGAATACCCTTAATAATTTAATACAATTATATTTGCATTAATTAAATAAAGCATATGCAATTTTTTCTTGGATAAAAACTCTAATAATTGGTTAATTTTATCCATTTGATCTTAAACAGTACTTTAGCTAAACATAAGTTAAGTTTTAAATATGAATCATTTTGTTTAATCATCATTCATTTAAAGTTTGAGATTATATAAGATTTAAGTTGAAGAAAAAACAAAAATGAACAATAAATTTTAGGGCGGTATTCACCGAACGCTCATAACTTAAAAGCTTCATAAATCTATTCACCAAGCAATAATAGTGAATGTTTATGAGCGCTCATAAAACTTATGAGCGCTCTCTCTGAAAGATTTTTCGAAAATTTTTAAAATAATTTGTTGTTTTTTTTGTCAAATTTTCAACCTGTCATAATTTTGTATTTTTTTTGATAATATTAAAATATTACTTTGAATTTATAAACCTAAAAAAGCTAACATCTTTCTATGTAGGATATGTATACGGCAAGTATTCGACTCGTAAAAACATGAATTTAACTAGAGCAGAAATTACGAAGATACTTATTAGATAATACGAAAAAAATGTGGGTTCCACAATTCTAGCTTAACGTGCAGCTGAAGCGATTTTCTTCAAACTCGGAATTTATGGTTTTTAAGTGAACACCTAGAGAGGAAAAATGGTAATTTGTTTTTAGATTTAAAAATAACGTTACCAGCCGTCCATCTGTCCATCAAGTATACGGCTTTAAAAGTTTAATACAATTTTGTTTGTGGACAATTCTTTACTCAAAAGTAACTTGAGTCGACTTAAGTCAAAGAAATTTTTTTTAAATACTTAAAAAAATAAAAATTAGCTACATTTTTGTATAATCGGCTTTGCAATGTCTTGGAAGACCCTTTTTATTTTTTTTAATTAAACTACCTAATTCTATGACAATCAAAAAACTACATATAAAAATTATAAGAAGGTTTTTTTAATTATACAAATTCTATATACTATTTACTGAAATACATCAGCCAAATAGAAGACTTAAAATTGTTTTCCTGAAAAATGATAAATTCAACCACTTTACCTTTTGAGTAAAGAATTGTAAATATAGTTTAAAAAATACCAAACAGCTTTATTACGCTACTTCTCGTGGAACCGTTTTTTCGACTTTCTCGGTTTGAAGCGGATTTTAAATTTAAAAAATTGTAATTTATTATTAAAACAGCTTCAATGTGCCATTTTCAAAGTGAAGATATAATTCTGTGGTAGAAACATGCGATAGCTCAAAAAAAATGCGCGTCTTCACAACCATTGAATATAAAGCTATAGAGCTTAAGCTACGCGCAAACCGAAGCGATGGCGGTGGCGATGGCGATGGCCATAACAATGTGGATGCCGCACACGTAAATCAATGGAGGCGCACACATCGACGCGATATGTGGATTGCGTTCACATTCCACTGCTGCGTTCAGTTACGCGACTTTTCTTGAACGCAGCAAGCACCATTTGATCGCTATATCGCCTGAAGAAAAATTACAGTCTAAAAAAGAAAATTTCAAAAACTGAAAAATTAATAGAAAGAATTAGGGGAAATTCCATTTTATATGTTTTTTTTATTAAACTTCAAAAATTAAACGTTTGTATTGTCGCTGACAACTTAGCCCGCTACGCAATATATCGCGTTGATGTGAGCAAGTTTTTGAACGCATCTTTAGCGCGCGATAAAAGTTATCGCGATCGCCACCGGCATCGCGTCGGTTTGCGCGTAGCATTAAACGCGTAGGTCAATTTGTTAAAAATTTGCTGTACGTATGCACATGAATATAAACCAATAACTCTATTATTTTTGAAAACTTTTATGCACGTCCTTATAAACATATAACTGCATTTAATAAAAAAATGTTTTAATGGAGTTATCATGTTTGTTCCAAACACAACAGAAATTAAATTAATTTGTAATATTCGAATTAAATTTTTGTTAGCATAAGTTGGAAACCCTCAGTTGTATTTATTAGATTTCCTAAGAACACTCTGGGACAGTTGTCCAGCTAGCCATTGTCTAAATAGTGGGATATCTCCTTTTTTATAAACGCATTTCAACGGCTGTCTAAATATGTTCTCAGACACTCATTAACATCCCTATAATCTATCAACTTCGTGAACCTTTGGATACGTTCAATGAACATTTCGTTTAATTTTTAACTTTTTGTGCATTGAAAATACCCACTTTACAATAGTTTTGGACAACCAATTGCAGTGTCTAAGTTAGACACTCGCTGAAACATGATTATAAATAAGATTTTGGAGTTGGACAGCTGTCCAAAGTTAGACATACTTTGGAATGGGTTTATAAATAAGTCTGTCTATGTTTACAAGTCATATATTATTTGTTTATTATTTGAGAGATGTCAACTTTTTTTTCCATTATTTTAGAATCAGATCAGTTTTTTGATGTCAACTTTTAGTAAATATTTTTAGCACTTTTAAAATGATTAAATCATACTTAGTCACAACCAGTGATGAATCCAGGATTTGGTCATGGGGTGGGGGGTCCAACTACAAATAGAAAACTTAAAGATAAATGAAACATGCGTTGCACAATGGCAACATTCGCTTAGTAAAATTTATTTTTGGCCCCAAATGCTGTAAATATGCGAATAAGTTTTTAAGCAAAATACAACTAAACTTCGATGTTTTTGGAAAATCGAAATTTTGCAGAAAAAAATTCATCCCTAATATTTGCAAATTTTAAAGAATTTTAAAGATGGCACAAATTGAGCACAATACCTACAGCATAACTTTTTTTTTTGAAAATCGAAAACGATGGTGCTAATTTCACGTTTAGGGCGTTCGGTCGTAAAAGTTGCAAATATGCGATCTCTTATCTCTTCAGTTGTATCAAATTTTGTGACCAAAACAGCACAACTTTATCTTAATTTTGGAAAAAAAAATCATCCTCAAAATTTGCAAATTTGCGAAGTTTTTGAACTAATTAGTTTCCCTCATAAAACTGTTACACAATCTAATGTAAGTGGTACTTTTTTTTCCACTAAGATGCATTTGAAGTTTTGGAGGTATACCTATTCATTTTATAAAAAGATGGGCTTTCTGCAATTAACTAGGCCAAACGTGGGCCAAATTTAGGTCGAAAAGAAATAAGTATTAAATAAATAAATTAATTAATATAAAAATGTTAGGTTTAAATGCTCATGGGGGGTGTCCGGACCCAAAATCCCCCCTCAGGGATCCGCCACTGGTCACAACCGTAACAATTTCAAATTAAAATTTCGTAATGTTTTTTTTTTATTTTTAGTTAAATACTGAAAATTTTTACATAAATATATAATGTAGAAGTATTTTTATCGGGAGTACGTTTGAATATTAATAAAAACTTAATTGAGTTGCTGTAAATACAGAATTCATTTATTGATTATTTAATTCTATTTACAATATTAATATACCCGTAAGTACAGAAACGACATTTAAAGTTTATTATATCTTTTGTTATCCCCCTCTTGAACAATTGAGCAAACACGTTTCAATTTTGACAATTTTAAAATATTTAAACTATAATAAATTAGACAGCTGTTTGTTTCCATATTTGTTAACCAGGGTTCGGAAAACATGTCAAAGAAAATACATTTTCTTTACAAATATATAAAAATGATGATTCATTTAATTTAATTTAATTTTTCTCATTAAATCCCACGGGTGGCGTTCAGTTGAAACTGAGGGAATAAATAAAAGAATGCTGCCTAGAGTGGGGCTCGAACCTCTAAGTTAGCAGTCAAGCACAACATCCACTGCGCCATTGTCACCCGCATAGGTAAATAAAATTTTGCTTAATCTTTTGATAAATATATGCAAGTTTGTCTATGGCATTTTACAATAAGCTTGGTTCAATTCAGCACAATATTTTTCCTATGTATTTACTTTCTTACTTAAATATCTATAAGGGTGTGTTAATGTTGGCGCAGCGATAAACGATTCGAACAGCGATAGAAACTCATCGCTTTTAAATATTTTTAAACTCTTGTAGAGGATATAATATTTTGAAAATTTAATGAAAAATTCAAAAATAAAAAATTATAATAGCAAAAACAACGCTTATAGAAGCTCCAATATAAACACTACATAAAAGTTTCGACTCTAGCTTTGTTATGTCATCGTTGCTCGCAATGCGCTAAGAAAAAGAATGAATTAGCTTATTGCCTAGATTAATTTTCTTTATTTTGTGAATTTTATTTTCCTTAAGCTTCCTAAACTCGAAAATAATATTGACAAAGTTTTGAATTTTTGGGTTTTCAAATTATGCATTTTGTTTGTTCACTATTTCGAAAGAAACTTTTCTGTTTAAAACAAATTTTGACTTAGAAATAACTATGGTTAAAATGGAATTCGATTGAACACTTTTAACACACTTTTTTTTTTTTTTCGTTAACTAACAACACTTCCCTTATTTTCTGATAAGTCTATAATTTTGAATATTATTGTCCAAGGCAAAAATTTTTTTTTCTTAAACAAAAATTAAATAAAAACAAATTATTTGTTGAGAACAGTTTTCGGACTTATTCATTGCAATTTTTTACTTGCGATTTATAGGTACTACCACGGTTGTCACTCGAATATAAAGTTTGTGTTCAAAATTGAAAATAAAAATGACCAACTGAAGCTAAAACTGACCAGAATAATTTAAGTCCGAAATATTTGTAAACACCGAGCAATAAATTCATCACATTTATTTCAACATATATTCTTCACATTTTACACAGACGACCTGTTTTTTTAATTATTAAAAATTAACAAAAACAATAAAAAACAGGTACACAAAAAATTCACAAAGTACCTAACAAACTTAATTAAATTAGATTAAAATAACTAAAAATATTATGTGAAAATGTGTAATCAGTGCGTTCACTTAGGCACATTAATGCACCGTTTTTATCAGACGATAAGAACAGCGCATTAAGTTGCATAAAAATTAAAGTCGAGTTTCTTTTTTCATTTCGTAAACAAATGACCAAATGGAATAAAAAATGACAATGGGTCCAAGTTTAAAAATAATGTCTAAATTTGGTCACAAATGACAAAAGTGGCAACCGTGGGTACTATATGGCAAGTTATGGATTCGTAAAAAATAGAACTCGAGATTTTGACCACAGTTTATATAACGATATGATAGCGAAGTCCGTCTGTCCTTTCGACTGCGGCATAAATTGGTGGGTCGATTTTCTTTAAACTTGGTACCATGGCCTTTTTTGGGCATTCTCGCAACAAGTTTTTTTTTTTAATTTCTTACTATAAAAAATAACGGTACCTGCCGTACAATTTTTAAGCAAAGAAATGAAATTCTCAAAAACGTGCCCACAACTTAAAAAAAAAATCAGTAATTTTTCTCATTGGGCGTTTTTCTTTTTTAGTTCAGAGCAGAGCCTAAACTGTCAAACAAAAGATCGTGTTTCTTTTTTAGCTCAGAGCATTCAGAGCTCCAATTTTGTGTTTCTTTTTTCGCTTTGAGCATGTTCGGAGCGTATTCAGAGCGCGCTCTATGAGCTCAGAATAAATTGATAGAGGAGAAGGAGTTGAATAGCTGAACACAAAAAGCGTTTTTCTTTTTTAGCCCCGAGCGTGGCACTGAGCTGTCAAAAAGAAAACTATGTTACTTTTTAACTCGGAGCGCTCCGAGCTCTCAACTTGCATTTTTTTTTAGCTCAGAGCTCAACCGGGGCTCGTTCGATGAGCTCGAAAAAAAAATGACCGAGCACATCGAGCACAAAGCTGAGCGAGGCTAACTCCATACAATTTTCATGTAGTTTGACAAATTACTAAGCATATTAGACTTCAGTGCTCAATTGAGTTTCTTAAATAGATCGGTGCGCTCAGGTCACGCTCTGTTCGGAGTGAGCTCTATTCGCTCAGAGCCCGCTCTGTGCCCCCCTCGGGGGTAAAAAAGAAAAACGCCTAAAGAAAATGACAACCGTGAACAAATTAAAAAGTGACAGCTGCTGAAGCGTGTTTCTTTAATAAATCTGAACTCTCAGAGCAGAGCACGCTCAGTTCAGAGATCGCTCAGAGTATGATCGGAGTGTTCAGACTTCAGACTCTGTTCAGATCTCTACTCCCAACAAAAAAAAACGCCCAATGAAAAATGTGTGAAATATGGTTAATCCAGTACTTTGTCACTTTATTGTATGCTTATAAGACTGATAATAAAAAAAATAGTAAAAAGAATCCAATAACGTAAAAACTAGGTTTTGTTATTTTTGATTTTCTCAAAGACTACAAAGCATTTCGACATCCGGTTTTTTGTATTTGATCAAAAACTAATAAGAGCATGAAATATCAGAAAAAAATAATACTTAATAACGTAAAATTTTGAAAAAAAAAAATAATAAAAAAAAAATAATTTTTTTTTTCAAAATTTGGCATTGAAAATTAATTTTTCAAAAACTATTCACTCAAAACAACTTAATTTAAAAATAAATTTAAATAATGGATTTAGTATGTGTTACCGTTATTTTTTAATATTTGTTTTCCTTTTTTAAGTGATTTTTTTGAAAATTTCCCCTCCCGCCTTAACGATGGGAAATAGATCCCCCCTTCCATACGATCTTTTTCTTGTCTAAGTCCAACCTACACGCCCTAGCTTTCTGTCACACCTTATGCAAAAAACCCTTTATTTTAATTTTTTTACCAATTTTTCAGTTTAAACTGTAAGTTTCGTGCATGCATATTATGTGCACCGCGGTGCAATATTCTTAGTTTTTGTATTCTCAGATAATATACTTACTCATACTATGAAACGTTTTTTAGCAGGTAACATAAAATATAAGCTCCCATAACTATAATGTATTTCTTTTAAGCTCAGACTATTAGATCTTAATTATTCAGACTTTAAAACCACATGTTTGATCGCACATAAGAGCAAGTTCTTGTGACGCAGTCGTGTATTTAATTTAATTGGAAGTCTGACAAAACAGATCTGGCCTGTGCTGGATCTGAAGCGCTCTAGGAACTTGTTATCTCTAAGTATACTGCACATTAGCTCCGTCATAGGTTTCATTACTGGACACTGTCTAATAGGCAAGCATGCAACAAGGCTTGGTGTATTTTCTAACGACTTCTGCAGGAGTTGTATGGACGAAGAAGAGGAAGAATCGATTCCGCACCTTCTCTGTACATGCCCTGATCTATCTCAAAGACGTAGGCTCCACTTAGGAGAATTCTACTACAATGATCCTAGTAATCTGGCAAGTCATGACATTAATAGTCTCGCTCGCTTCATAAGAAGCTCTAAATGGTTCAACGAGTAGAAAGAAAGTTTCCTAGATTCCTGTGGTATCACAATGGGCCAACCAATGGTCTAAGTGTGTCCAGCGTTCTGCTGACAACCGAATAAACCTAACCTTACCTAAGTCTGATTGAATGCCGCTCGTGAAATTTTGTTCGTCAAATTGCAATAGCCCTTTTAGCCAACACATAAGTACAAAATGGATTAACAAATTTCTCTGTAAAATGACTTTATTTTTATCGTGCAGGCAAAAGTATTTGTTCTATAAGCACATACACTGCCATTGTTAAAATGTATGCAGATTAACAATACTCCACTCTGCATTTATAAAGCAGACTATCCATGGTACTGATTTGCAAGGAAACTGTTGACAAAAATCCCGGAATGAATTATGGAAACATGTTGAAAAATTTGAATTTTTACCATTAAATTATGTTATTTCCAAAATTCAGAATTTTAAAGTAAGTAAAATTAGGTATATGATTAAAATTTAAATATGTATTTAAATATTCATAATTTTTTTTTACAATAAACTCCTATAGCCTGTTATGCATTTGTACTGTATTAATTATTTTTTTTCTGCAGATTGACTGTAGGTACCTACCAACTAGTGAAAAATAGATGGTTGTAATTTTTTAAGTTGAACAAACATGCATTTGATGGCAGTCAAAAATAATAATCTAATAAATTCATGCATTATCTTTTGGTTGACTATAGATACATTTTATCGACAAAAAGTTGTTAAAGTTATAAAAATCAATTAAATCAATCAATCAAATAGGTGGCCGTAGTTAGAACTTGATAACTCAATAATGAATAATAACACATATCTTATCTAATCGTGAAATTTTTTGTCCGTAGAAAATGTAGAGGTTGACAAAAAAAAAATTAATCGAAACTTTTAAGCAGAACCAACAAAAAAAATAATATTTTTTTTTGAAACACCCTAATTACGTATGTATATATTTTTCTTATTGTTTTCGTTTACAAAGAAGTTGTTATGCTGGGCTACCTAAAACTTTTGAAGAAAAGACGCCTAAAATAACTTCAAAAAAATGCAGTCATAGAACACTTGTACATTATATTTTTCCTTATCTGTGTTTAATTTATGAAATTATATTATTTTGTGTAACAATTGGAGCGTTCAGAAAAATGAGATCTCGGAGATTTTTCTCACTCAAAAAGTGAGCAAGCGAATCCAAGATTTTTTTTTCCTCGGAATTTTGACAGCAAAGTTCTCAGCTTAGTAATCCTGTTCAAGGAACTGAGACTGCTGAGATCTCCGGGATCTCATTTTCTTGAACATGCCTAATTTATCTAATCTATCTCAGATTTTGACCATAATTCAAAAAATATTCGCAAAACATCATAATTCTTCCATTATTTGTTTCAAAATGACCTCATTTCAACACCTCATGCGACTGGAATTATTGCTCAAAGAACACGGTGTCGAATTTACTTCTACTGCTCTTTTTTTTTCACGACGAACCCTTTAGTTTTCATAAATTAGTTTGTGTTCTTAATTAAGGAAAAACTGCTAAATATTAGTAGAATATATAAAATCTCAATAATATGCAGAATATCATTGGTGTTATTATAAGTCGACTTAAAGAAAATTGTAGGTATTCGGTAGAAATCTAGAACAATATTTTTAAATCCGCTTATGAAAAACAATTCTGTTAAACCATTTAACATATTATGAACGACAATTTGAATAGAACTAAAAAAAGGCTTACCAAAATCTTGAATATACATAATATTAGAAGATAAAAAAAATGTTTTCCTTCATTTTTTTACAAACTACTTTAAATATTTTTGTTTCTTTCCATATTTATAGATTCATCATCAATAAATCAATGAATAAGCTTTATGAATTTTGTATGTCCTCTCTAGACTTCAATTAAAAAAAAAAGAAACCCTAAAACATCAACCTTTCCATTAAATTTCAAAAAAAAAAAAAATGTCTCGACAGATTCAAAATGTTGACATAAGTTGTTTGACCTTCTTTAAATCATTGATGATGAAGGTCTTCCGACGACGACCACCGAAGCGACACACACTTCCTTCCGGACATTATTATTATTTTTTACCGCATTTAAACCCAAAAATCTGCTACGACGGAAATTTGAATATATTATAAACACAATAATATTTACCTACCATATTTTTTTTTTTTTTGTAAAAAAACAAAGGAACACGACTTAAGGATTTATTTTCAAATATTTAACGACATGACACTGTCTGGTGATAAAATTTGAATAGCCTCAGAAAGGCTACATAACTATACAACCCCAAAAGGACTATAATTAAATATTCAACAAAACTTCACGGAATTAATTAACTCATCATAAAAAAAAAAACAACAAACTATAAACATGTCCTTGTTATATTTCTAAATCTGTTGTACAATTAAATAAAACCACTCCCTTAAGCTAAGCGACACGACATCATTAAATACAACTTAATTTGAAACAATAATCTTAAAGCGTTTTGTTCCGAAATAAAATAATTCAACATTCTTATACGTACAGACGACGACGACGGGCACCGCCGAGAAACAACCAAAACGACCTTACTATATACGTGCGGTGTGTTGTGTTGTGTAGGTATAAAAAGGATCATTACAACAAGGCAGAATATCAGCTTCTGATGTGATGTGGCGCGCACAGGTATGTGTAGTGAATACACACCAAAAAAAGCACTTCAACCACCTATAAAACCATAATTAGCGCAATAAGGGGTTCTCTGTACACAAAATGTTGTTAACAAGGAAATCACACAATCTCCCACAATACTATTATCCTTCATGTGTCCCAACTGTTGAATTGAGACACAAACCCAGACCGTCACTTTCTTCTTTATTGCTTCTGCAGTGTACCTACAGGTAAATGTAGTACACCTGTGTACGGATATCTGTATCTATATCTTTCCATACATATGTACATAGACATCACGCTATATTGTTGCTCATATAATTGCTTTTTTTTACCATCATGATGGCTTACATAAACTTTTCGAACTGGGATCTATTGTTGTACCTGTGGACTCTAAACGACATATACACGACGACGAAGACGACCGACCGACGACGCGAGGCTGCTTCCACATCCGAATGTGTCTCTTGTCGCCCACAAAACAAAAATATAAGGACTACCTGTATATATAGCACAGAAACACGTACCGTATAACAATCTTATAATAGGTAAACATGAGTAGATTGCGAAATGTGAAAATAGTATACTCATAGATTATAATATCTTCTAATGCCCCGACGATATAATATATATTCAAAGAAAATAAAACAATTTTTTTTATTAAGTAAATTGTGTGTACTATTGATTTTACCAATTTGGCAAAGAGGTTATCCTACTTCCATATTTTTTTTTTTTTTTTTTTATTTTTTTCTTCGTCCTTTTCGGCACAAAAACCAAGAAGAGGTGTAGAGTAGGTGTATAGAGATACTATGATGATGATTCTCAACATGCAACAAGTGTGGTTATATAAAAAAAAATGTAGGTATCTACATATACGTACCATTGCCCTTCTTGCCTGCCCGACAATCGCGACGAGGATATACAAATGCTTCACTGACGATAATTAGGAGGACGAGCGAAAAATGATGGCGAATTTTCATTTCATTCGGCTACCGCACATAGTTTTGCACTTAACAACTAATTATTATTTTTTTTTTATAAAGGATAATGATTCAGATGAAGAAAAATCATTTTTTTATTATTATAAAACTCAGTAAAGAAAAAGAACTTTATTTGTAATAATTTTGCAGCAGCAACAGCAGCAGAAATATAGCTGTACAGCAGCCCGAGCCACAACCAGAGTGGATGCTTAGTTGGTTCGGTACGTACTGGGGGAAAAACAAAAAAAAAAAAACTCCTTCAGCTCTGAATCTGATTGTATGTATATAGAGCACTCTCTACACTGCGCTGTTTTAACACAGAATGAGGAGAGAACAAGGTAAACTTTTCTATACCACCAGCAGCCATCCGGCCAGCCATCTCAGCTTCACACGAGCTCAACAATTCGGGTTGCAAAATGTTTATCAACAGAACTGTGCACAAAATAAAAAAATTAAATATAACAAATCAAATGATTTGAGCTAAAGCTTTGAGTCTTTGAGTATCTCAGTTACAACCACTGCCGCTGAATAACTACTTAAAATGAAATTTTAACTTTAAAATATCCTTAAAACCCAGAAAAATTATTCACCTAGTAGTCCAGTCAATGAAGCATTTGACTCGGTTGATTATCAAAAAATGCACAATTTTGGAATTAAGTCGCCCAACTACATAGAAAAGTAAAACCCTTAACTCTTCTGCTTGGTTTAATTCAAAAACCGTTATTTGTATGAACAAAAATGTCCTACGTTTTTGTAGGAAATATTCCAAGCTACAAATAAGTCTTTGACACTTTTTTTGTACAACTTACCATTTGGAGTTATTCTTGAAAAACCATTTTGGGGGGCCTTCAACCCCCCGTAAAATTGTTAGCGGCGGTCGTATCGATGGGGACTTTTGACAATTTCTTAAGAACACAATGAGGAAGCTATATACTAAAATCCAGCTTTCCGGCGATTATTTCCGAATTTAGCTATTTTTTTCGCTTCATTGACTGGACTATAGGAAAAAAACCGAAAAAGTTAAATTTCGATAGAGAGTTTTATGTGTTAAACATTTCCCAAAAAGTTCCTTTACTTTGGACCCAAGGCTTTTGATTTTATGGGGTAAAAGAGGTAACAATTTTGTAGCTTACGAAATTCTAGACAGATTCTGACGATTCTGCAAACCTAGTACTTTACGCCGCTGTGATGTGGAAAAAAAGTTCATTAAAACAAACAACTTAATTTCTAACGTTTGTATACGATTTTCTTAAAATATATTGCTCTTAAGAAAAAACTTATTAAATATGACATTTGACTTGATGTTTCTCCATAAAAATGGCAGGTAGGTACTAACGCCCATGTTCTGTATTTACAACGAAATTAAAATCAATTTCACACGAAATGAAATTCCATGTTTTTACAATTCTGCAATTTACTTCAAAATGTCAAAATTGAAAGTGAATCCATTTTTAATTGTTTTGAAAAGTGAAAATACAATACGAATGGAATTGGATGCAGAATTATTAACATTTTTAAGGGAAAAATGAAGCGAATATCTGATAAAAAATTAGACGAACAATTTTGCAAGAAAAACATAATAATTGTAATTTATTATGAATTGTTTATTCTTATATTCGTATGTTCTTAAGTTTTCTTCTAAAATGATAATAAGAGTATTTATACAACGTCGGACAACCATCGTAAACGTTGTAAAAATCGCAAAGTTAACAACTTCATAAACGAACTGTGTGAACTCTATTTTGGAAAAATCCCATACGAAAACGACACAACGAAATCATAAACGAAAAATTTCGTTCTGCTTTTCGTTTTACAATACGCTGTTCGAAGAGCGAAATTTATAATTGTATCAGATTATTTGGAGAAGTCTCCGTTCCTTTTTCGCACTGAATTAATTATACAGACTATTTATTGTGTGCGAAAAAATGACATTTGAGTTTTATTTGTGTTGTTTTTTTATTTATTATTTTTACATCATGGGTTTCTGTGATTTTTTGCGTTTATTATTTGGTTTGTTTTTTGGAATTGGTGAAACTCTCCAAGGATATTTTCCGTGGTGTTTTTGCAAGCGTTCCGTTGTCTGGTTAGGAGAAGACAGAAAAATAAATTTCGTCTCACATCAGCAGCATACTATGCTTAAAAACGAAATCACAATCAGTACTTCTGTTCCTTTATTTTAAAACTTCTGTCAAAGGTCATATTAAAAAGAATATTAGCTGCGTTTTATTTTCCCCCAGATCCCATCCAGATCAGATCAGGAAAATAAAACAACCCAGGATCTCCGTGACATACGTTATATACCCAACTCTTTTTTTCCTTTCTTTTTTTTTATTCGTATACACCCTTTGTCTTTTTTCTTTACACTACTGACGACATTTACAAATTAAGGGTGTGTGTTCAAAATGGATTTGGAAATCCAAATTCAAAACAAAGTTGGATCCTGTGTTGTTTTTGTTATACATGTATTTAAGCAAATCCAATCTGGTTCGGATCTTGGGGAAAATAAAACACAGCTATTATGAACTAAATAAAAATTTCAAAAATTGAAAAGTTTACTTTTAGCGTGGCAATGATGCTCAAATATAAACATTTTCCCATCGCATCCCATTTTCAAATTTTCTTTCATATTCTATTCCCACTTTTCAATCGAAGTTCCACATCTAGAAACTACGAACATGAACAGAAAGAGAAGGCGAATTAAAATCGCAACTCACTATAAAGTATCCAAAAGTTTTCGTGGCAGTCTGTTTTTTTTTTTTTAATAAATTTAAAATGTTGTTCAAGTGTTGATATTGGAAAGCTGTAGAACACCTTGTTTCAAATGTAAGTTGACGATATCATTTAAAGTGTTATTTGGCTGAGAGAAACGGACAAAAATCACAAAAAGCTATGCTGTAATGAAGAAAACACAAAAAAATATACACTAATACAAAAACACTGATAAAAGGCTCCCCAAAATTAGGCACCAGAAAATAATACCCCAAAAGTTGAAATAAAAAATTTAAACCATATTTCATATAGAAATTATGCCCCATACAATAAGCCCCAGGGAAATGAAAAAAAAAAAAATGAAATAAAACTTCAAAGAAGTAATACTTTGGGGCCTTATTTCCTAGGGCCTAATACCTATAAAAAATATTGTTTTTTAAATGCTAAACAAATATTATGTAAACATTTTAGCGTTACATATATCGTAACAAAAAAAATATTTAAATATATTTAATACCTACTGTGCTTTGCTGTGTTATATTTGAAGTTCTTAAATATTGATCGGTCGACTAAATTCCAGGTAAATCAGTGGCGGGTCCACGATTTGGTTATTTTTTTTGCAAATTTTCAGCACAAGGTGAGTTGGATTGTGCACAGTTTTATTTTTCAAAATCGAAAATGGCGGTGCTAATTTCTTTTTGTCCTTATAATATTGAATATTATTTTAATATGTTGCTTTGGAGAGGTATCATAAATTGCCAAGTCTCCAAACCCCGATTTTGAACGTGCACTCTTTTTACCTTGCACAGCACACACTCTTAATTTGTTAGTGACTGATGCAGCGAAATGTTCTTATGAAGTGTAATGTCATTTTTCTGCTGTTTAAGATACATCTCTACCTATACATCTTTTTTTCGGAATCACAGAAGCGCTGGGCCATTCTTCAAAGAAATTGCTTGGAAAAATTTATCCGATACCAGATGCTGAAGCAGAGCAAAAGCGACTAAGAATTAAGAAAGAAAAAAAAAATGTATTAGAAATGTATGATGCTTTAATTAAAATAGCCGAAATTTCGGAATTCGATGAAAATTCAAGCAACTCAACTTATGGTAACTTCGTACACAAATTGAAGTTTGTATTATCAACAGAATTTGGGCCGAGTTTTTATGCAAAACAATTATCCTTTCAATATTACGACAGTACTTTCAGATAAACCGTTCTAAGTAATCTTTGTTTGAAACATTATACAAGAACGCTGTAGGCATTGCTACAGAAATAAACTTCAAAATGGATTTCTTTGTGTCCAATTAACGTTTCCTGTAAGTGTTGCATCAGGTGAAGCTAGCTTCTCAAAGATTTAGCTTATAAAAACCTCTTCTCGGTCAACAACATAATCCAAGAGCGATTAACCGGTCTTGTAACTATTTAATTAAGGAATCGCAGAAAAAGAAATCGTCCCAAGATTTGCTTTTGATTTCAGCTTTTTGAGTTTAAAAGTAATTTTTTTCGAAAAACATTTATACAAATAAGTTGATTTAAAAATAAAATGAAAGAACATACTTCTGGCTTTCAGAAAAGAAAAAAAAACACATTTTAGTAAGTGTTGCCATTTTTTTAATATTTTTGTTTTGCATTTTAAACACTTTTTTTTTATAAAATGCGACAAAACATAATTTTTGCGCTCGATTTCAATTTAGCTGCCATATAATGAAATAAAGAGCTCTTCATATGCTTCCGTATGACATATGTTTCATTACTGTTGATCGATGTTGAAATTGGGCCCAGACTCCATACAAAATTGTCCATAGTCCTTTAGTTTCAAAATTTTGTTAAAATGTATTTTTTCGAAAGCTTTTGATTGTTATTGTTGATTAATAAAACCCTATTTAAATATTAATTTTGTCGTTATCGTCTTTTTTTTTGGAGACGGTAAAATAACAATTTGCCTAGAGCGGCAAAAGTTTCAGGTTCGCACCGATCACCTGCTATAAGCTTTTTTATCAAAGATACTGAATTACAAAGATGATTCTTTCGTACGTTCCACTCCCCAAAACACATTTGTTTACATTGTTGTATTTGTAATATTATTTCGTATCTATGACTAGTTGTTAAATCCAACAACAATATAAAAGGAGGTGTGCGGATCCCATACTGTCTATGTGTGAGGTTTTTGCTGATTTCACACATACTATCTCATTTCTTATCCGCAGTCTGACAGTTTTAGCTTGTAGACAAATTAAAATGGCTGCTAATATTTCACATCTTTATAATTCAGTATCTTTGTTTTTTTATTGAGCACCCGACCTGCTCTGAACACATGCTATGTTTTAATCATATCACTCTATGTTTTTGTATCAAATAATAAAAAAAACTTATTAAATTTGATAACTTGAATTTTCAGATAAACTGGACAGTTAAACTATTTTTGGAAAAGCTATTAAGCCAGTTCACGTTTCTGAGATCTCACTGAGCAAACGTCTGTCAGTTCCACTGAGGAGAAGGAGAAACCTGAACAAAATTTCTTCTTTAGAAGTCAAAAGCACTCTCCATCTCCTTTTTATAAATTGATCAACGTGCGACAAAAAATAATTGAGCAAACGAATCCAAAAAATTTCAGTTTCAGCTTTTTGACAGCAAAAGTGAGGAATCGCACTGAAGAATTACGTCAGATTACTGAGATTGCTGAGATCTCAGAGATCTCAAGAAACCTGAACTAGCTATAAATGGTAAGTTGGAATTTTCCTGACCCAAACTATTTATTAACTGTGGCATAACATGTCGTTACCTTTTATTTTGTAGTCCCTCCTCCTTATAGACTCTGGAACGTCAAAATGTGGAATATTCAGAAAAAATCTGTAGATACATATGTTACCTCCCTTAGGTCGACCTATGTACATAATTGATGATTTAAGGTAAGTCAGTTTCATTTATTTGTTAGCCATAGTCTATTTTTTCAAGGTTACCAATTAGTGAATCATAGAACCTCATTTGTGGGATTTTCAAAAAAGCATTTAGGCCTGTATTCACCGAGCGCTCATATGAGCCTCATAATGAGGCTCATAACTTTGGTGTATTCACCAACCACTCATAAATATATTTCGAATTTTAAAAAAGAGAGTCGCTCTCTGTCAACCAGGCACTACCAAACTTTAGAATAAAACTTTTGTAGGTAGATGGGGTGGTAGCGATGGAGATGTTTGTGTTTGTAGGGGTGGTGGTTGTGGATGTAGTTTCGAAAATGTCGGAATATTTTCCGAAGAGAGCGCTCATAAGTTATGAGTGGTCGGGACCACTCATAACTTTTATGAGCGCTCATAAATATCCACTTATTATTGCTTGGTGAATAGGTTTATGAGGCTCATAAGTTATGAGTGCTCGGTGAATACCGGCCTTAGTATTTGTAGGATTTTCAAAAAAAAAAACAGTAAATACACAATTTGAAAAGACTTACGATAAGCCAAGTTCCTTTACTTTGAAACTCTGTGCATTTGTGTGAATTTCTATACAACAGTCTGTCAAAGTTGAGATATGTAAAAAAAAAATAAAATAAAATAAACGCACAAAGTTTCCAAGTAAAGAAACACACCTATATTCTCAAAAGGTCAACTGGTTTCAGTTATGGTCCGCCATTAAAATTTTTTCAGTCATCACAGATCTTTAAAAAAAAAATTTAACAACCCTTAATTGGGCTGAATTTTCCGATACAATAATTTTATTAAAAAAAAAATAAATGAATGTCAGTGTTTTTGCACATCACTTTACAAAAAACACCTATCTATATACATAGCCGTGTGCCACAGAGTCAGCTGTTGCTTTTGTTGGGGTTACTTTTCTGCAAGCGCCAAGCAAACTATACAGATCCCCGCATGGCAGCTGTACCTACCTACCTACCTACCTACAACACAAGTACATGGGGTAGTTGAAGATACAATATTTGCGTATTTCCATAGCATGCCGTTACGAAACTTTTATGTGATTCGATTTTCTTCTTCTATACCGAGTATCCATATACTCGTTTACGAATCTATCCATGCGCTTTCGCAGCAAACTTTTTATTCTTTGGCTTTTCGAAAATCAAAAGGCGAAATGTACGACAACGTGCTGGGGATGGTTAAAGCAAAAGAAGAAGAAGAACCAGAAGCTGAAGAACAAAAAAAAAACGAAGTGTGCAAAAAGCAATATTTTTAGGGGAGCATGAGCACTCAGCACCCGCAGACATGCGAACTTCTTCTCACGAGATTGATAGCAAAAAAAACAATAAAATGAAAAAAATAAACATGAAAGTGATTAGTATGATACAATACAATACAATTTGATGTGTTCCAGGATACTCTATTCCACCATCATGTCGCAATCAATGCATGTAGACGACACGATGAACACGGAACACGAGCACGACCAAACGACAATGGCATCACAGGCCCCAGCAGCCAACACATCACCATTCACCACAGAGGAGGGAAAGTGTTGTTTGCTCTATGGCACTACAGCTATCCTGCCTGAATAGACTATGAAATTGCTCAATAGTCCATCATTTGTGGTATCAATTGTTACATTAAGGACTCTGTTTCTGCCATAGTTTTGGTGCGGGGATTAAATTGAATTCGTTTTTTTATACAATTCTATGGATATATGCACGTGTGTGTGTGTTATGTGTGTTTGTGTGTGATGAAATACTTAGCAAAAGAGAGAGAAAGTATTCAAGAGCAATTTATATCAGCTTATGAGGCCGAATAAGTCCAAGTTAAATATTTTGAAGATGTGCAGACCAACTTCTCTGGCCATTAGGTGATAATTATCTTAATGAAAATAAAAAAAAACAATTTCCTTAATTTATTATATTTGGTGTTGGTGCTAAATGGGAATAAACTAATTTTGTTTTGTGTGTTCCAAAAATAAACTCACAAAGTTATTTGGAATATTTTTGAATGTCGTAAAAATATGGTGTATGAATATAAATTTGTGATGAAGACGTTTCGTACGTAGGTATATCTCACTCACAACTCACAAGGGTATATATAGGGACAGGTGGTGTCCTTTGTAATTTAATAAGAATAAAACAGCCATTAACTGACTGCTTAACCCCAGTGGCAGTAACTTAAAACTTAATGATTTATGAGACATTATGAAGATCCGGAAAGTGAAAATGAAAATGAAGATAAACCAGAGGAACGATTTATGTTAAGTCCGGACAGTTAATGAAAAGGAAAAGCTACATTTTTTTTTATGATAAAGAAAAGTTTTGGTAATTACGAAGAATTTTGGTTTTTATGAATTTCAATGGAAACATTTTATATAGATGATTCGACATCAAGGTTTTTGTTTGTTTTCTTTTATTTTGCTATTAAAGACTTAATTGGAAGACCGGCAGTCCTTGGTATCATTTGCTTGTAGCAAACAATTTTTGTTCGACTATACATAGTAAAAGTGAGAGTACCTAATGAGTGCTTGAAGGCAATAAGGGGTATTGATTGCAATGGGATATTTTCTTACCATTTTTGTTTTAAACCCCAAGGCTTTGTATTGATGCACTCAAAGCTCAAAATAGGTCAACCAAAAAAATGTATGAAAGATTGCTCATTCGAAATGAGAGATGAGGGTTAACATACATATGTACATACCTATATCTTTATGCGGTTGTATTTTGTACTATACCTACATATACCTTCTCTACATTAAAAAAAGGGTGATTTAAATTTTACCCGACAGCAAAATTTCTAGAGGTTAAAGTTCAAACCGAAAAAATACAAAAAATATTGTAGGTATGCGAATATGTCAGAGAAATGGAATAAAGTTGAAAAAAAAACTTCTTTCCTTTGAAGTCTTATAAATAAAGAAATAAAATACACTTTTGTAGGTATACCTATCCAAGGGGAATTTACTTGAAATTGGATTACTGATGGAACTTTGGGTTTATTTCGACAAACTTTGAGATTTCAAAAACAAACTTTAATTTTTTCTGCGGGGTGAACAACTGTTTTACAAAGAAATCTCACAATTTTCGGCTAAAATTCCAATGCTGTAACCTTCTGCACACTAATCGTTTAGTGTTATAAAAAAAGCAAAATAAATTTTAGTTAAAGATAGATATTATTTCACCAATACTAAAATACTAAAGGTCAGTTTGACAGCGCATACTTAAAAAATTAAGTGGCACTTAATTTTGAAACTTTATGCGCAGTTTTGCTGTCTGAGTAAGTGTCATTTAAGTGGTCAATAGTAGAGACTTATAAGTGTCACTTATTCCTATAAGTTAACAGTGTGAAATTGGGCATTAGTTTTCCATAATTAGCACTTTAGTGACACTTACTTCGATTGTGGAACTGGGCCTAAAGAAAATATGTACATTCATCTTTACTTAAAAAATTACTATACTTCTTTTTAAGGGTGGGGAATTATGCCTTGATTTGTCGTTTATAAGACCCAGCATTAAAAAATACCCTAAAAACATGTGCCATATGTTTAGATCAAGATTTTTGTGCATCAAGATTTTTGTTCAGTTTCGAATAACCGCCCTCCTTACCCATCCTCAAAGAAAACCTTTTTACCATAGATATTTGTATACAGTTTCTAAAGTCTTCTTTTTTTATAAAAAAAAATGAAAAACTGTTATACTTTTTCATCAATAAATTTGTTGATGTAGAGTTTTTCATAAACCCACTCCCCCTTTCCCCATTCCCATCCCCACCTCTTCACACAGATACTTTTATGGAATCATTCTCCTGATAATTGAAAAAATTTTCCATGTTTCATGAGTAGACGAATTTATTTTTTAAATGGTTCCATTTTACCATTAGGTACCATATTAGCGTAAAACCATGTTTCGTGACCTTTGACCCCGTGTAATTAATCTAGCGGAGCTCGGATCAAAAAAGAATTTTCACAAAATCATTATAACACTTAAACTAAGCATATTCAGAAATAAAAATCCTAAATATATTTTTTTTTAAGGTGCCAGTTATAGCTTTCATTGAAATTCATCATTGAAAATTTTAATTTTCAGTTTTGAGACACTTATAAAGCAAAATCAGAGATTATTTTGATGCCAATATAAAGCTGCAGACTTAATTATTATTTTTCGTCAAAAAAAAAAATTTGTTTTGGCCCATTTTAACACGAGAAATGAATTTCTTTATTGCAATGATTGAACTACCTTACCATTGATCATTGAAATCTTAGAATTCATTTTATGTGAAAGGTTGGGCAAAAATGAAATATTTTTTTGACTAGAAATAATAATTGAGTTATCAGCTTTTTACTGACATCAAAATATTTACTGATTTTGCTTTCAAAGTGTCTCAAAATAAGAAATTAAAATGTTCAATGATGAGTTTCAATGAAAGCTATAACTGGCCCCTAACTTTGGTGAAATTTGTGTCTAATAATCCTGGGCGTGGAATTGACATATGTATAATAAGCCAATGAGAAATTCGTTTGTCGGGAATAACCCTGACCTGAAAAATCTGTACACAAATTCTGCTACTTTTTCCATGGGTCAGAAAGAGGAATGTCTTTAGGAATTTTATTTTCAAAAATTTATATTAAATTTATAGGGTGAATTGGGGTAAAAACAAAAAGTGGTATCTGATTTTTGTGTTTAAACAAAATATCAAACACTAGACTTCGAAGATCACTCAAGATCTAATTTTTTTTCCAAAATTTTGTTTTTTATATGTTAAATTGGGGTAAAAACAAATTTTGTTTTTGTAGGGTGAAATAAGGTTAAAACCAAAGAGGAGATATGTATTTGATTAATTTTATTTTTGTTTGTCAAAAATAATATTTAGAGGATCACTTAAGAGGAAGACTATTATATCTATTATTGATAGGGTGGAATGGGGTAAAAACCAAAATAGCATCTATTATTAAAAAATTCTATTTATGTTTGAAAAGTAATATTTAGAGAATTTAATTCGAGAATTATTCAAAAACTAGACTTTTTTTGAAAAGTTATGTATATTTCAAGGATGGACGTCTATGATCACTTTATGGTTGAAAAATTTATTAATATTTAGCTATTTATAGGGTGAAATGAGGTAAGATCTAAAAATATTATCCTCTTTTAAAATTTGTTTTGTTTTAAAAAAAAAATTACGAAAAGTTTAGACTTCGAGAATTATTCTGAGACTAACATTTTTATAGCTGTTGATTTTATAGCTGTTTATAGGGTTGAATGGGTGAAATGGGTTAAAAACAAAAAAGTGGTATTCATTTTAAAAAATTTATTTGTATTTGAAAAAGTATATTTTTAGGATGGACTTCTGGGGTAAAATATTTTTCAATATTTAACTATTTATAAGGTGAAATGGGTAAAAAAAATTACGTCCTATTTTTAAAATTATTTTTGTATTTAAACAATAATATTAAGATGTTTCGAGGATCACTAAAGGGTGAATTATCACGATGCCTTTACTGCACAACATACAATACTGTTATATTTATTTATATTGTTATTTTTCTTATGTTTTACGAAACCTATTTGATCGGCTAGTTAGAAATGAATTAATTGAATTGCTTCTGAAATTGTTTTGACATGAAATGTGATCTGATTTAGTTTTTATAAATTTTTGTTTGTTTTGAAAAAAAAAATTCACGTTTATTTCCCAAATACAGTGGAATCTTGAAAAGATGAACAGATATAAAACAGGATCCGTTCATATTTTTAAATTGTTCATCTTTTCGAGCATCAATATTTGGTTGAGGAAGGAGATAAAGTTATAATTGAAAACATTAATTATTATTTATATAACAAGTTAAGACACGCCCAAAAGTATTGTTCAGAAGAGACTAAAGGCAAAGAAAAAGTAAACAATTATGTTGAGGATAAAGTGTTCATTTTTTCGAATACAAAATTTCAACCCATTCATCTTTTTGAACACTGAAAAGTGAAAATATTTCGTTCATCTTTCTGAACAGTTCATCTTATAGAACCGTTCATCTTTCCGAGATTCTACTGTATTTCCAACTTTAATAAAAAAATTTATTTAAAATTATTGTAGAAACACTGTTGATTTTTTTTCCCAACGCCAAAGTCTTTTCCTCTTATATTGATACTTTGACGAAAAATAAGCCTCCTTAAATTTTAACTTAAATTTTTTGACTTTTTACGATTTTTTTATTTCTCACGTAGCTATATTTCGAGGTTACACTTATAATCAAAATTATTACTAAGATGATGAGGAAGTCCAAAAAAGTGGGTTTCGTCATAAATTCCGTCAGTATATGCGTTTTTTGCTTCCGTGCATCCGTGCGTTCACTGTAATTTGAAATAGAATCGATTTGCTTTAAATTTGGTGCCGATCATTTTTGTGTGTGATTACGTAGAGGACAAATCGAAATCAAGTGCTCTGAATAATTTAAACAATTTGATAATTGTCTGAGTTTGATAATTTATTTTTTTATTTAAATCAATTTTTGATTGTCAATATGAAAAACTAATATCAACAAAAAAATTTTAATTAAATATTTATTAGAACTTAATTTAGATTAAGATTTCAAGAGTTTTTATTTGGTCCATTTTACTTAAATATTTAAGTCGTCTCTAAATTTTGTTATTGGTTGGGCCCATTATGTTTAACATCTTTCAGATAATCAAACCTTGAAGTGGAATTACATTTATAAATATAAATAATTAAATAGTAAATTATTATTAAAAAAAAACACTCATACGCCACGTATGACATGTCAACAAAAGAACTTAAAAAATGTTAATTCTTCAATTCTTTTAGTTTATTATTTTATAATGCCATTTTATGGAAAGAGCTTGTTGTTTTTTGTTTTATTTATTAAAAAATATCATTTAAATATTAAACATCAGGTGAATTTTTTTTTTGACTTTTTATTTATTTACAATCAAAATCGCTGAGTTAATTAAAGACAAATTTATTTTTTTTTCATCAAATATGCCATAAAATATAAAAGAAACCTCAAAAAGAAATTAAAAAAAAAACTTCTATGGAAAAACGAGTTACCTATAAGAAAATAATTGGTGCTTTTCAATTTTATTACAATTTAAAAATAAATAAATCACAAAACAACATCGTCATTTTGCCACGAGATTTGATGTTTTTAAGACCACAGTGCACCCCACCGTACGTCTTTGTCCCTGCATATGGTATTTGCACAGTAAATTATTTATTTACCATTTTTAATTGTTGGTTTTATTTATTAATTTAAAAATTCAAGTGACGCAAGACGTTTGGAGAGATCGATCCTTATCGAAACCACAAATAATTTTTTGTATTTATTTACTCATGCGATTAATTTTTCTGAAATACCAACCCCCAAGAACAAATTTGTTTAAATGCAACCGAAAAAAGAAATTTTAATTTAAATCAAAAATTATGTATGGTATGATTTTGATTGTAAATAAATAAAAAGTAAAAAAAAAAAATTCACCTGATGTTTAATATTTAAATGATATTTTTTTAATAAATAAAACAAAAAACAACAAGCTCTTTCCATAAAATGGCATTATAAACTAATAAACTAAAAGAATTATAGAGTTAATATTTTGTTCTTTTGTTGACATGTCATACATGGCGTATGAGTGATTTTTTTTCAATAGTAGTTTACTATTTAATTATTTATATTTATAAATGTAATTCCACTTCAAGGTTTTTTTTTGTCATGAGATAGTTGAAAAATAAGCTGTCTGAAAAATTTCTGGTGGCATATAGTAGAAACTAATTCTAAAATTAAACAACATTTGTATTATTTTATAATGTTTATAGTATTTCATTGCCCTCTTTAAATTTTCTTCATTATTTTTATCATGGCTTTTAATAATTTAATTTTTAAACATGAACTGCAACAATTAAAAATTAATTAACATTTCCAAAATTCAATTAAAAATAGAACAACAGTAGAACTTTAAATTTGAAGCTTGTTAACACAACAGTGACAAATACACTGTTAGATAACACTTACCAAAATGGTATACGCACACAAGGAAAGATCCAGTAACAGTAACTGTTATAGTTTCTTAAAGTGAGTTACCATTTTACTGCGTTAAACCAAACTTTTATATCATAATTGTAGATTTTGAAAAATTAATTTCCTATAAGAATTCTGAATATTCTAATACAATTTTGTCTGTGTGCTATATAATTGTAGTTATAGCCTATTTTTTGGTAAAAATGTAGAACGCGATTCGTAAATAATTTGGATAAAAATAAAATACACGATTTAATGGGATGAACTTGTTCGTTTAGTTCAAAGCTATAACTACATACATATATATAAGAATTGAAGAAGTATAATAATGGTTTATTTATACAATGACGTTATTTAAGAGAAGAATTGAAACAAAAATTAATTCCTTTTTAATTTTTTTTGTATAAGAAAAAAATCGTAAAAATCTGGAACGCAGTATTATATAGTCTAATTGAAAGTTCTGTTTACAAATAGAAATAAAAACTGGTTGAACCATATTGGTGAGATAGATATACGGCCACAAGCAAAATATAAGACAGTTTTGTCAACAAAGCAGGTCAACATGATTTATTTAAATTTTTTTTTGCAAAAACCTGAAATGCAGTTTTATTTAAATATCTTTAGACTGATAAATTTGTATGAAAAAAATGTTGTAGGATATCAGATAAACTAAATAAAAATTTAAATTACATTAACAGCCTCTGTACCAAATTTAAAACAAATTGGAGTACCCGTCTAGTTTACAGAAGCAGACGCACAGAACACTATGGACGGTATGACAAAAACAACTTATTTGAATTTCTCCATCATCATATAAACTAAGCAAGGGAATAAAAGCAGAAAGTACGTTAAACATCGAAATTTCAAAATTCGGATTTTTTGCAAAATGTTTGTTTTTGTATCTATATAACATATTTAAATTAATAAGTACAAAATACGACAAAGTTCTATAAAATTTAGTCTGAATCTAAAATTAATCCTATGCATAATGTGATTTAAAAACAATGTCAAATCTAATGATATACTGACCTTTTTCTTAAGCCAAATTGTTTTAATTGGTTTTTAAATTAAGCTGTTTTCATAAATATTAAATTTAAGAAATTAAAATTAAGAAAAAAATTGTTAAAAAATTGTAATTTTCGCAAAATCTGCAAAATAATTGATTAAATGTTGAAATATATTTGTATTCGTTATATTTGGCGTTTTTCTTTTTTGACTCTGAGCTGAGGCTGAGCGATCAGAGCAAAGCTCTGATGAGATTATGATCAGAGCCCTCAGATTAAATTATGAAACACACTTGAGCACTGAACTGTCATATTCGTAGTAATCTGTCAAATTACACAAAAATTGTATGAAGTTGGCTTCGCTCAGCGTTTTGCTCCATTTGCTCGGTCATTTTATTCTGAGCATACAGAGCATGTTCCGAGCTATAGCTCCGATGTCATTTAAATAGTGAAAAAAAGAAACACGACTTATGTGGTCTGATTTGTCTGAGGTAAAAAAGAAACATAGAACTTATTTTTGACATCTCAGTGATCTGCTCTGAGCTAAAAAAGAAAAACACCTATTTATTTGCTTTGAATGAAAAACAGTCATCGTGTATTTTTGTATATGTATATTCTATATCATTTCTTACTCATTAACAGAGGGAACAAAAAATTCCACTCCTTATCTCCCAATTTCAATTAGTCGCGTTATAATTCTCTCCCAAATTCTTCTTCTTTTTTTCTTAGAAATCAGAAACCCCAAAAAAACCTAACTTATGTGTCGTAGCAAAATGTTTTTCCCCAAAAAATTTTATTTCACAGTTCATTAAAACATGCCTTTAAGGCCAAATTCTATGTGGGGTTTTTGCATCTTTTTACGTTTTATTTTATTTCCTTCTTATAATTATAGTATCTATTCTAATGAATAATTCTTGATCTTTAATTAATCATCCCCACAAAATATCACATTCGAAATCTAATTAAAATTAAAAAAAAAATCAACTATTTTTAAGTCGTGAAAAAGATCTTCGAAAACAAAACAAAACAAAAATTATATAAAAATAATCGAAATAATTTTTTTTTTAATACGTACGTTTTCTGACGTCAATTTTTTAATGTGATTTTTTAGAAGGATAATAACTCAGCAAAAATAAACACAAAAAAACACAAGAATAGCTACTGTCATTAGAGAGAAATGAAATAAAACGTAAAAATTGTAAATACTCCTTACACTCAGAGAAAATATCAAACAAAATTAACCAAAAATTAACCAATTATCAAATTGTTATTTTTTTTGCAACACGGTTGATCGTGTTAAATACTTATCAGGATACCAGACGTACATATGTATATCTGTATATAGGTATAAAAAATCCTATTAAGTCAACACGACAATTGGAATAAATTAGTTTAACTAACTATTTAAATGACAGTAAATGGTAGTATACCTTACAGGACTCAAAGTTTTATAAAGCCAGTGGTGGTTTTAAGTTTTCGTGATAACAGGGATGAATTAACATGACAAGGTATAAATTTAGCAATACCCAACTGTGTGGTTATCCGGACTCATTTTCATTTTAAAACAAGTGGTCCGGTTAGTCTTGCATGAGAATCAGCATGAATAAACATGACACACTTTAATTTCAACTCACATGAATTGAATTGAAAGAATGACATCTTATTTAATCTTTGGTGCTTAAAAACTTAATTGATTTAAGAAATACATATATGAATATAAATTATTCAGGAAAGTCTTCTTTTATTTTAAATCAGAACCCATCAAACAGAAATGTCTTCTTTTTTCTGTTTCCAATTCTCTAATCCTCGTTACCCTGGGGTGCCAGCATGTAACTTGATACAATCGAGTTTAGTCGATACAATCGAGCATAGGCAGTTCCTAATTTTGTTCAATTGAATCGAAAATATTCGACCGAGTTAAATAAGGAACTGCCTATCCTCGATTGTACCAATGAATTCGATTGTATCAAAGTTACGTCCTAGACCCCCTACGTTATGCGATACTCACGTTTGCGTGTGGCACTAGTATCATTTTCAATTTCCAATTAGTAATTCGATGTACCTGTAACATACATGTTATCATTATTTTAAAATGTCATACAGTGCAGACTTTCACAGAGAGTGTTTAATTTTCTTAAAAGGTTTTGTTATTTATATACGAGTATTTAAGTATGAAACTGTAATATCAACGCAATACTCTCTTTTATAATTGTACCTACTTACTGTTCTCGTGTATAACATAATACTTAACTGAACTTTATATTCTTGCTCTTGTTTACAACTTAAAATCATTAACTTTTTGTCTACTGTTCAATAAAGAACTTTCTTTTTGATTTTGTGCATTTTTACTTTGCAACAAATAGCAAACATTTCGTTAAAATTAACACTGCCGTCATTTCAAAATTATAAAAAATTATTTAATCATAAGAATTTCATATTGAAACAACATGACATAATGTATCAACATCATTAATTTAACCAAAAATAAAATTAATACTATATTGAAATCGTATAATTTTTAGTTTTCTGTAAGTTTATTTTAAATTTCACAAGACATTTCTTAAATTTGTATCTAAAGAAATAATTTTAAAAAAATTAACAGGAATTTGTTTTTGAAAAAACGTTTTTTAAGTGTTGCACTTAATTTTTTTTTTATTACTTCTTGACATCAGGTCAATTTTCTGTAGTTATTGCCCAACGAAAAAGAGGACAATAAAGTGATCACAGTTCTTTTTTAGCTCTACAGTTAAATAAGAGGAATTTCAAAATGTTAAAATTAGTTTTGTTTTGCACATATTGTCCCTCATCTCACGAACTGGTCGTAACTGCTTTTTTAACATCTTAGAAAAATACATAATTTACAACCACAGTTTTTTTTTACCTAAATCAATCAATCGATCGTTAAATTCAAAAATAGAAATTCTCGCAAGTCTGTCAGTCTGTCCAGTTCTTTCGATTGCAGCCTAAACGGGTGGATCTATTTTCCTTAAACTTGTTACCTAGCCTTTTTTGGACATTCCTCCAACACATTTTTTTCATTTTTTTAGGACCCAAAATAACAGTATCTACCGCAGAAATTTTTAAGCAAAAAATATCAAAAACGTGCCCACAGTAATTAAAAAAAAAAAAAAATTTGAAAAATGATACCCTTTTTTTTTGATTTTCGATTTTCTCAGAAACGGTTAACTGATTTTGATCAATTTTTTCAAAAACTACTCATTTTTCTCAAAAACGACCTACGAATTTAGAAAAAAATTGCCTTGTATAAATATTAGTATGATCTACCATATTATTGGAAATATAAATTTGTATTTACCTTTTAGTAACGGTTGTTCTCAAAGATTTTTTTGATTTTCGAGTGTCTCATAACTTTTTGAACCAATTTTAATGATTTTACAGAGTTTAAACAATATTGCATATAAAAATTAAAAAAAAAATTAAAATTGTTTTTTTAAAAAATCGATATTTCGAAAATATGTAGATGATTTTTTTTTTCAAATTTCTCCGCATTAATAAACACCGAAAAATAGCATATCAATTTTTGTTTTCTTAAAATGTTTTTTAAAAAATATAAAATTCATAGAAGAATTTCTAAGAATTTTAAATAATATTTCAAATCAAAATTTTCAATAAAAAAAAACAAATTTTGGATTTAAAATTAAACCAAATTTTTTTTTTTGAAAATTCGATATTCCAAAATAAATATCTACCAACATTTGGTGTACACATTTTTTTTCTTAAAAATGTTTAAAAATTTATACACATGTAAATTTTTTTTTTTTTAATTCGCTCCAACGATTTTTAATTTTTTTTTATCATAAATTAAAATTTTTTAAAGAAATCATAATATGGTGATTTTTGGCAGGTAACATAAAATAAAGGCTCCCAAAACTAATTTTTTTTCTTTTAAAATCGGATGAATAGGTTCAAAATATTCAGACATTAAAACGACAATTTAATCGTACACAAGAGCAAGTTCATGCGACCTCATTTGTGCATTTTATTTTTTTATGAATCCATAATTTACCAAATATTTACATATGTACATGCATAGCTCCTAAATAAAAAATCAAGCATAAAAAAGCTGTCAGAACAAAAAATCTCACTTCATAATATAGTTGTACAATTTTACATCTAATTCACTGACACGAAATCAAATTAAAAAAAAACAACAATGTAAAAAAATTTGTTTTGAAAGTGATTTGATAAGCATATTTGTTTTTCATTTCACAGTGTGTTCCACATTGCTATGTAAAACTGTCACTGACCAATAACCATGTGTTTCAAGCCAAAATAAATCTTCCTTTCAATTGTTTAGTAGTTATTCCCAGTTCACATTTAAACCAACTTCACTTTAACATAGTGGACTTTTTTCCCACTTAGCCTCAATTTATTCTTCCTTCATTATTTGAAATTCAATTTAATTGGAGATTAGTGATATTTAACTGGGGGCTTATAGTTTCCTGTACCTTTTTTAAAGCCTTCAAATCCCTCGTTTCCCTTTGAAAAGAACATAATACTAAATACTTAATTTTCTTTAGACAACAAAAAAAACTACCCTTAGAAGTATAGGGCAAGATATATAAATAATAAGTGTACCACCTGTTTAGTCGTGGTGTGTTATACTTTTACCTCGTGTAAAATTCTCTTTTTGTACATTTCTATAATCTTGACTTAAGCAACAAAAAAAAAAAGAAGAAAATCCATTGAAAACCCTTTTTAATTTTCTTCTTTTTTTTTACATCTCCTCATCTGCTATCAAAATGGTGATGCTTATTTTCAATCTTCTGATGGTAATAATGACGAAGACGATGAAAAGATATATACTTAGTAAAATCCCCTCATTCGCTATGTCTCGCTTCTCCGTCAAAAAAGGATAAAACTCATAGCTTTTTTTTATTTTGTTTTGCTTTAATATTTTATTTGCATATTTTCTTTTTCAATTTGTTCTTGTTGTTTCAACATATAAAACCGAAAAAAAAGATAATCCTTATGACTATACCATCTTCTTAATGTTTAAAAAAATGTGAAAAATAAAAATCTAATACGTTTTGCCTTACATGCTATTTATGGTACTTAAGTTTAGATGTAGTGCTTAAAAATGAGTAAGTATAAGTGTGTAACATTATATCTAAGTACATAGGTATCTAATTATAACTTATATTATTTACATTTCAGCCACACGCCGTTCTAAGCTTTTTAATTCCTCATTCACGGCAGGTGGCAAATCCGCACCTACTTGTGATTCGAAGTAAGTTGAAATAGCTTTGACTTCCTCGTTCCAAAAGTCTTTATCCAAGGAGAATAGTTGATCAACATCTACTTGTGTTGACATTCCACTGAGATTCAGTCCATCTCTGGTTGGCATACGACCAATTGGTGATTCAACATAACATGACTCACCGTCAACTCTCTTTAGAATCCATTCTAAAACACGCGAGTTCTCACCGTAACCGGGCCATAAAAATGAACCATCACTAGTTGACTTACGGAACCAATTGATGTGGAATATTTTTGGAAGGCTACGTCCACTTTGTTCCATGCTCAACCAATGCGAGACGTAATGACCGAAGTTATAGCCAAAGAATGGACGCATAGCGAATGGATCGTGCATTATAATTTTTCCACGGAATTCAGCTGCTGCAGTGGCTTCACTTCTCATTGCTGCACCTACGAATACACCATGTGCCCATGAATTTGCCTCGTAAACTAAAGGAATTCCGACAGGACGACGACCACCAAATAATATGGCACTAATTGGCACACCCTCTGGATCTTCCCAAGCTGGATCGATCATTGGACACTGGGATGCTGGTGTACAGAAGCGGGAATTTGGGTGAGCTGCTGGTCGGCCGCTGTTCTTATCCCAAGGCTTACCTAGCCAATCGGTAATTTGTACTCCTTGGGCAAGACTACTTTCCATTCCTTCCCAGTAGACTCCTCCGTCCGATGTTGAGGCAACATTTGTGAAGAGGGTATTTTTGAAAACTGTATTCATGGCAATTGGATTTGTTTCCATAGAGGTTCCGGGAGCAACTCCAAAGAATCCATTTTCCGGATTGATGGCACGCAAAACTCCATTGCTATCGAATTTCATCCATGCGATGTCATCTCCCACACACTCCACTTTGTAATTTGCCAACGAAGGACTCAACATTGCCAAATTAGTTTTGCCACAAGCCGAGGGAAATGCTGCAGTAATGTACCTCTTTTGACCCGCAGGATTAGTGATTCCAAGGATCAGCATATGCTCGGCTAGCCAACCTTCACGTTTGGCAATTGTGCTTCCAATTCTCAGGGCAAAACACTTCTTTCCCAAGAGAGAATTTCCACCATAGCCAGAGCCGTAGGAAACAATTAAATTCTCTGCTGGTTTGTGGAGGATTATTGTTCTCTCAGGATCACATGGCCAAGATGGCATTTCCACAACTCCATTCGCTGGAGTTCCAACTGAATGAAGACACTTTACAAATTCCTCACACTTCTGCAGCTGATCGAGAACGGATTTTCCCATGCGGGTCATGATCCTCATTGATGCAACGACATACGGTGAATCAGTAAGCTCGATACCGATCTTCGAAAGAGGCGATCCTACTGGTCCCATAGAAAATGGCACTACAAACAAAGTTCTTCCTTTCATGCATCCGGGGAAGCGTTTTTGCACAGCTTCCTCCATGTCATTGGGAGAAATCCAATTTCCCAATGTTCCCGTCACTCCTTCCGATGGGGTTGTAACGGCTTCCTGTCTTTCCTCGGTGCAAATAAATGTCTTCGACTCTACACGAGCCACATCGCCTGGATTGGTTCTTGCCAACCAACAATTCTCATACTTTGGCAATGGCACAATAGTTCCAGTTTCGACGAGTTGCTTCAAAAGAATTTTATTCTCCATTTCAGAGCCATCACAGATATGCACTTGATCAGGTTGACAAAGCGAAACAGCTTGCTCAACGAATGCCTTAACATTCGACGTCAAGTTGGACAAGGTCCCATTGGATATATTCACTCCTCGAATATGGTTATAAAGTCCGAAGTTCGTTTGGGCTTTGTTCTTCAACAAATATGCAGGCAACCTGTAAATGAACGCAATAAAACCATAAAGTTACGTCAGACAAAGAAACAAGAAGAACAACAAAAAAATGTGCATTACACATGTTGGCTGATGTGAGGATAAACTTACACATTTGATTTTTCTATAAACTCAGGCATGTTGAGATTATTTTTTGTTGTTGTTGTGTAATTAAAAAAAAAATATTTTCACAAAAAAATTATTTTTCAAATTTTTATAATTAATTTTTTTTTTTTTTAGTTCAAATAATTTCCAAAAATTCTATGTTCCTCCAAAGTTTCTTGTCAAAATTTTCTATAAGATCACTGCTTATTTCACTTGATCTTTCCATTTACTGAAGCTACGAGTAACTATCAGCCAAAACGGTTTGGTCGATGCTTTTATATGCGAAAATTCATACAACCGACGACGTGCGCTGCGCTGTCAACAGTTATTCTGCGTGTACAAATAGCTGGTGTTTGATTGTATCTGGTAGATTGTTGTAGAAGATTATTTATGTTCGGAAGCCGAATGAGTCTGAAGTGGGCGCACACACCACCTTAAGTTCTCTTTTCATACTTGCTTTGGATTGGTCAATTGTTGGAGGCTCGTCTGACTGGCAACAATACAAAATTCAATGAGTTCGATACTTTTAGATCATGAGTGTTGATGTTTTTTATTTATTTTTTTTTGTCTGTTTAATCGAAACTTTGCGTAGCTGTTTTACTTTATCTTTTTTTTTATTTTTGTGTGTTTTGGTTGTGCTTGTTGATGGATTTAACTAAATTTAAGTAGAAAAAAGACGGAAATTTCCAAACGAAGGCGGGTGACAACAATCTGAACTTGTTTTTGTATGTCAATACAAACAAACAATTTTTGTTCGTACACTTGCAATATTGAAACTGGTATAAGGGTGCAAGTTAAAGATTTGTAAAAAAAAATTTAATTTATTATTTCGGTGATTTTGCCTTTCAGATAAGTCTCTTCACTTTTGTTTTAGAAGTTAAGCTTTGTTCTAAAAATTTAATTAAATATTGAATGGTTTTTATCGTCAAAAAATTACGGAATAAGAGAGAAATTATTTTTAAGAGGTACCAAACCTGCATTGGTATTTTAGTTTCTATAAAGCTTTTTTAAAACTTCGATGATGATAGAACAGGAACCATTTCCGAAGTAAGTTACTGGCATTTAAGTTTCTATAAAGCTTTTTTAAAACTTCGATAATGATAGAACAGGAACCATTTCCGAAGTTAATTATTGGCATTTTAGTTTCTATAAAGCTTTTTTAAAACTTCGATAATGATAGAACATGAACCATTTCCGAAGTTTATTGGCATTTAGGTTTCTATAAAGCTGTTAAAGATTTGCGAAGTGATAAATCAATTTTTGAATACAGCAGATGAAAAACAGAATGCTGTTGAATATGTTCCCTCTTTAGTATCCCGGAGAATGCAAAGTCGATCTACCAAATTATACAAATCCATTGTTATGTCTTCACTTGGAGAAAGGGACAATGATAATGAAGTAGCATTATTAAAGCTAGTTTCTTTTGAAATTATCGACTCAGTTATTTCAGAGATAAATGGTTTGAGCATAATAATAACATACTGAATGCTGTCGATTCTGCTACAGACTTTTTGAGTGAACGTTTTTACTACAACAATTTAAAACCATTGAGGGAATAAGATTTGATATTTCCCTCACACGAAGAAATTTCAGTTTTAACAAATTTTCTACTCAACGAAAAAAATATAGCTCTGAATTTGAAAAATAAAAATATACTTCAGGTGTTGTTTCCTGTTAAAAGCACTTTTCCTACAACAAGACAAGACATTTGGTGATGGTACATCTTTGAACAAGTCATCATTTTTGGGACTTTAGAGAATAGACGTTCATCAATAGGGGTTTTATACCCGAATGGGGCACCGAGCAGGGCCTGAGCAAATACAGTTCGCTGCAAACCGAGCGTGACCTGAGCGCTCCGATCTATTTAAGACACATGATTGAGCACTGAACTATCATTGTACAATTTTTATAATAAAATGTCAAAATTTTCCGCTTTGTTTGTGAAATTGGTATTTGTTTTGAAGAATTTTTTTCTTTTTAATTATTTTCACTGTCATCCTACAAAAAAATTAATGAAGACTAACAAGAAGTGCGGAATCTGCGGATAGCAAATTTTGAATGAAAGAATGTCCAATGAATAGAATTTCAGTAAAGTGTACATTATCCAAAAGAAAATAAATACATATTCAGCCACTAACACTAATTCCATCGTAATCGGAAATTTGTTAATAATACTGAACAAAATTATCAATATGCAATAAGCATATTGGTTTGTCAATTTGTAAACATGCCACAAACAACTTTGCACTTTGGACGAAACAAGTTTTTACATTATTTTAGATCTTTCTGTTCAGCGCCATCTATCTTGGGAAAACTTTTGGCCATCATGCCAAATGTGTAAGTGAAGTGTCAGCTCAATCGGGTTCTTAGTTTTTCAGTTTTTAGTGCATATTTTAAAGTATGTAGATTTAAATTAAATATTGACTAATAAAACCTACAAAATTATTTTTTCGCAAAAAGTTAGAAATTCGGATATGTATACACAAAATTGTGAAATTAATTTTTTGGAAAATTTTACGTATGAGTTAAACTTCTTATTTTAGTGGGAACCTGAATATAAGTAAAACTGCGTGCTTTAAAATTTGAGGTTGTTTAACAATTCAAGCTTCGAATTCTGACAAAAGAGAATATTTGATTTGCAATCTTTTATTTTTTTTAGAGTTTTTGGCAGCTGACTTTTGCTATGGGCTTATTTATTTAGAAACTTGAATATTAAAAAAAGATCTACTCGTAAACCAATCGCGGTTTGTGCATCAAAGGAGCATTTAATTATAAAGGGTGTTTTTTTAGACGTGTGGTTTTCAATCTGGCAATACTTCTTTCGGAGTTGATCTTTTTGACAGCCGTCACTTGATTTATGCTCAATTTGGTTTGCCATTTCATAATGAATAAACTTACTCCTGAACAACGTTGTGCAAATTTATTACCAAAATAATGGTTCGGTTCGCGCGACGCATCGCGCGCTGCGTCTAATATTCGGTCGACATAATCGCCCAGCAGAGTAATTCCAGCAACCATGGATCGGTTTCGCACAACGTCTAGTGGATAATGCGCATCCTCAGGGATGCCGTACAGTGCGCACAGAAGACGCTATTGCTGCTGTGGAGCAGAGTATCGAAGAAGACCCGAATGAGTCCATCCGCCATCACGCGGAGCAATTGGAGCTGGGGCCTCTTGGGCCTCGGCTGGAATTTATTCGAGCCAGCCGCGGCGGCCACTTGCCCGAAATCATTTTTAAAACATAATGGCAAACCCTTATCTTTATAGTAAAGCTAAATTCTTGGCCATAACATTAAATTATAAGGGTTTTTTTTTCTTCTTGAAAACCACACCTCCAAATAATGGCAAACCCTTATCTTTATAGTAAAGCTAAATTCTTGGCCATAACATTAAATTATAAGCGTTTTTTTTTTCTTCTTGAAAACCACACCTCTAAAAAAATATATATAAAAAAATAAATTGGGTGGCGCAATAGATCGTGTAGAACCAGGGCCTAGTGACTTACAACTCTCAACAATTCCTGTATGCGAAATGGAGTGGACCTACAATTTTCTGCCGAATCCGAACGGCTCATAACAAGAGATACCCTCGGAGGATTTTGTCAATTCTTCGCAAAAAAGTTGGTAACCCGTGAAAAAAATTTAAGTTTTAGGAGGCATATAGGCTGGGAATTGAACCCACATGACTAAATATACTGGACGATTAATATTTGTTAAAGAAATCAGATATCGCGTTGTTTTCAAAACAATTTAATCAATTTGATACTAATAGTTTTGGATAGGAACATTGTTTTTGATACACTATGTAAAAGGGGATATATCCCCCAATAAAGAATACCTAATATGATTACCCAATTTCAGTCACAGGCACAAAAAATTTAGCAGTAAGAGCAAGTACATGCGACCTATTTATTGCATTTGAATTATTATTTTTACTCTTTTGTACGAAAATTAAAAATGGAACATAAAATGTACCTAATCGTTATCGTTTGTGTAGTTTTTTTTTATTTTGTTGTAAAATCAAAAGTCAAAAACTTTAAAGAAAATTTGCAAAACAATAATTGGTTATGGTAACAAATTCGTGTGGGGCTATTTTTTATAAATTTGTTTCACAACAAGTAAATTTTCATTAACTAAAATAATTTTGTTTTACCATAACAAACGTAGCCAGACTTTGCCTCCAAATGCCCTTAAAAAATTGATGAACCAGTTCTTTTATTTTTGAATATTTTTTTTTGTAGCATGACTGGAATTTCCGGTGTTGCCTAAAAGTTAAGAGATATAGACACACCTTGTCATTTATCTGTATACAAATTTTTGTATTGATAGCGAAGCTTTTTTTTATAAAAAAAAAATTCCCATAGGTGCATTTCAATTTTCGTTTTCTCTAATTAAAAATATTTTTCTTTTAGAGATTAGCTATTTGTTTTTGTATATTTAAATAATAATATAATTATTATTTTAATTTAACTAGGTCGTTATCAACATCATCACCGTCATAATTATTTATACACAAAAAAATTTATTCAGAAAAACAAAAACATTGGAGATAAGAATTTTTTTGATAAAACAAAAAAATGTGAAATGACTGCTTGATAATACTAGTTTTGGCCCCCTAAATTGTTCTTGAAAAGACTAAAAAAATTTATTGAAAACAAAAAACATAAAATATTATCAATAATATCTGTATATGCAAGTATGTGAACGTAAGTAAATTTACTTTTAGATTTATTTTGTTATTAACACAATTGTTTCTATATATAAATTTTGTTCTTATCAATAAAGTAGACTTCATGACGGATTCAAAGTTTAACTTCGTTAGTATATCTTTGTATTTTTTGTATTTATTTTATTTGTTGAGCTTCGAACCCTGTCTGTCTGGGTATTTTTTTTTATTAATTTATGTATATTTTTACTGTTTTATATTCGTTTTTCTCAAAAAGTTTCCTTTATTATTAAAATCGATTGTATAATTTAGAGATGATTTAAGTTAGAGATATATTTTTAAAACACATTCAAAGTATGCAAATAAAAAACACACCTTAACAGGCTATTTCTAGATACTTCGATGAAAATAAATACATGAAACATCGGGATGCGCCACAAAATATTTTGAAAAAAAAAGTTAAATTCATTTGTTTTTTTTTTTTTTTTTGAGAAAAATAAAATGAATAAACAAATCAAATAAGAAGAGAATTAATGTTTGAGTCCATAGATACACTATCTACACTTTTTTTTGGCAGGGTTTCCGGGAACAGTACAAAGACAAAGTAAAAGAATAGGGTATTTGCGTATAAATGTTGTGTATATGTTTTGTGTGTGGTTGTTTTGTTGAAAATTCAAGGAAAAAGGTCAACTATTTAGGGTTTTAGTATTTTATTTATATGTATGTTTATTATTTTAAAGTATAACAATAGTTCTTTGTGGAAATTTCCTTGTTGAAAGATAAACTCAAATTTAAAATTTGTGAGGATGAATTTAGATGTGGTGAAAGTAGCACCACCATTTTTTTAATTATTATTTATTTTAATGCAACGTGTTGGAGGGTTATGGTATGTTTTTCAATAATTTTTTGACAAATTAATATTTCAATAAGGTTCATTTCTTGGTTTTTGCTTAGCATTTGTATTTTGTTTTACTTTTTTATATTTGGGTTTCGATTTTATTATTAAAGCTTTCATTTATTTGGCATATTTTTCCTTTTTTTATTTTCCATTTTATTATTTTGAAATTTTTCGGCTTTCATTAGGCTTAATCTGCCGCGAAAATTGTTTTTAATACAAATTTTATTTTATTTTTTTTTCGTTCAACATTATGAGTAATAAGAAATCTCTTAAGATATAAATAACAGATTACTGGGTTTAAAAACTGGTATATTACTTTATTGTTAGTGTTACCGTTGTTCTTGCCTAAACAGTGAAAAATAGACCTCTCCTTCCATAGTTAAAAAAAATGCAAGTATTTTGTCAGAGCGGTTTTTTCGGGCCGAAAATCTTTAAATTGGCAACATTGTTTTCTGTCACAGCTGATTTGACAGTTCTCGGTTGTTTTGAGTTTATTTTGGACAATTTATTTATTTTGACAATTCATCATGAATAGACTCACGCCGCCGGAGAAATATTTGCAAATTGTTCAAATTTATTTAAAAAAAAAACATTGTTCAATTCAAACTCATCGAACATTTTATGGTTTTAATTATTGCAAAGATGTTTTTATTATTTTTTAAATTTTATATTTTTGACGATGACGAAAATACGAGATTTTTTTAGAGACTCGGCTCATTATTATAGCTACAAGCACAATAAATTGTATATTCAGGCTTGAAAGAAAAATTTTGAGGATTTAAACGTGGAACTACCAGAGTATCAGTAAGGTATTTCAAAAAGTTGCAAAAAGTCTTCAATGTCTTACATAAATAGATTCGATAATTTTCTGTTTAAGCTAATTTGGGGTCACATTAGCCGCGTTTTATTATCTACGGATCTAGATCATCTTTTAACACGTAATACAACAACAACTTTGGATCCTGCTCTGTATCTGGATCTATTTTAAAGATCCGAAAATAAGTTTTTACTCTGGCGAGTAGACGACTCTTTAGTCGGTAGGGAGTACAAACTATAGTGTAAAGAAAGAAGACAGTATATCTACATGAAAAATAAACAAACATAAGAAAAAAAAAGAGATGAGCATACAACACTGTTGTCATTATGGATCCGTATCGTTTTATTTTCATGGGATGATCCTGATCCAGATCCGTAGATAATAAAAAACGGCTATTGTAAGAGAGATTCTCGCGAGAGGGATATATAGAGGGCGCTTTTAACAACGTCTACACATCAGCAATCGCATTTGCACTGCAGTCATTTCTGAAGGTAGATAATTCTCTTGGTGAATTGTTTAATCAAATGCTGATTATTAACTGGGTGGCTTTTCTGCAATCAGATTTGTGTCAGTAGAGTAACAGCGCATGGTGGTATTCTTTCTCCTCTTCTTTGACACTTTTTTGCATAGAACTACAGAGTAATTGCCTTATGCAGATGACGTTGTTCTTGCCGTATGCAGGAAATCCTAACACCTCAACATTACTTTTCCAGGAAATAATTCCCCGTATAGATCCTCTTTTGGCTCACTTCCAAGTATATTACAGTATTTTGGTGAAGCAACATACTATAGAGAAAACAAACCATAGGTGGAACATCATCGTCACATGTCTGAACACAAAACAAATCAGGCACATGCTGGATCTGAAGCGCTCTAAGATTTTAATATTTCTAAGCAGATTGCACATTTGCTCCATTATAGGTGTCATTACAGGACACTGTCTAATATAGGAAAGCCCGCAACGAGGCTTGGAGTATTTTCAGACGACTTCTCCAGAAGCTGTATGAAAGAGGAAGAATCGATTCCTCACCTTTTCTGCACATGTCCTGCTCTATCTCATAGGCATATAGGCTCCACCTGGGAGAATTCTACTTCAATGGTCCTAGATATATCTGGTAAATCATGGCATAAGTAGGATCTCCAAGTGGTGGTTCAACGAGTAGAAAGAAAGTTTCCAAGATTCTTGTGGTATCTTAATGGACCAATTTATGGTCTAAATGTGTCAAGTATATCTGCTGATAGCTACCTAAATCTAACCTAACCTTACCTATGTCCTCGAAGAAAAGCTTAATTTTTGGTCCTTACTATTCTATTAATGAATATTATGAAAGAATTCCCTATGCATTTCTGTATTTTGACAGCGCCAATCTAACAAGACGGCTTTAAAACTGTAGATAAGCAAATTATTCATATTCGAAGTGTTCTCGCACAAGGCAGAGCAGTTTTGTAAGACAGTGTCCAACCGGAATCGAGGAGTAAGGAGGAAACAGGAGACTAAATTATGATGGTTGAACATGGAAGATATTAATGTTGTTTAATTTAAAGTTAAATAACTCTTCTGGTCTTGGGTGAATTACATAGGTTTAGGTGAAATATAGTTTTATAGCCTTTATAGGCTATACACACCGAATCAAAATCTAGATTTCGAGCATTTAAATTTACTATTTAATTAAAGTTTATTAATGGAACTTAGGAAATGGAAATGCACTTTCAAAAACTTTTATTTTAAGTAAATCCAATTCTTTAAGGAACCAAAACGCGTTGTAAATAACAAAATACTTTCCATTGGCATTTTCTGACATACTTTTTTTGTATTAAATACTTTACTTCCAACTCACAAAATCACTTTGTTAACCTGCGACAAAATCAAGAGTAAGAAAAGTTCATTAGGTGACTTTGCGAAGCTGCCACATGTAAGAATCAAAAGATTTGGGATATTTTGTTGTTATTAGTTGTTGTTTGTATATTTGTCTTTAAACCAAATGGTTTTTTAATAAATCGGCCAGTGTGCGCCGCGCAGTTGCAAAACATTGTTTTCTTTATTATTTCATTTTTTAAAGGAAATTTGCACGAAAGTTTTCTGACAGCAGTATAACCTCTGATTTATAAAAAATTAAGCGCTATCTGACAGTTTACGCTAAGCATCATTTAAGACACAAGCGTTTAAAACGTTTTTGGAACTCTCCGATGCGGAATGCCAAACGAACAAGTTGCAACACTTGATTCTGAAGTTTGTGTTTCGTTGTATTTGTGTCTTTTGCTTTGGCGTCAGTTATAGCGATCAGAAAAAATTATAAGGAAAAGTTGAAACTGATGGAAACAGGAATATTTTCCTTATGAGCGTTTATATAGCGAACACGAAAATTACGTCAGTGAGTAGGCTGCCAATCAAGTGTTCCTGATTGAAATACAAACGATTTTTTTTCCTTCCTGTCAGTGGAACAAGTAAAAGCTGAAACGCAAATAATTGGAACGATTTGTTTCATTTTGATCGAAATAACAATCAGCTGGTACGGAAAATAAAATTCAGTCAGGAAAATAAATAAAAACATTTTTCAAAAATTTTATTGACACAAAAAATTCTTTGAGTTGTTTGCCATCGATTAGTGCATCAATTGCGTTACAAATCGAATGAAAACCTAGCAAATAATCTATTTGAAAGTTTTTCTTGTTTCGTTTTCCTGATCGCTATAACTGGCCTATTTGATAAAACAAACATTTCACTACACTTTCATCATCGTCACTTGAAGATGACGATGAGGAAGAGGTTGACGAGGATGACGAATTATCCATGGTTTTTTCACTTTGTTTTTAGTTATAATTTTCTGTATGTATAGCTTTCGAAATTACTATTAAAATTCCACAACTAAATAACAAAAATGAAATGTCACGATTTTGACGTTTTAACTGTGCGCATGTGTAGGTGCTTCTGGTGTTAAAACCTACTTCAAATCCAGAATCAATTCTTTTCAGAAGAAAAACTGTCATTTAGTGCCAAACGAACGATTTCAGAAGCCATTCGGAATGCTTCTGGACGCTTCCAAAAGACCAAACCGAAACGAAGTTGAAAAAATGTATGTGTACATATGTATGTATATGTATATCTACATATATATATTTAAGTTTCGTATCAGTAAACGGCTCTTAAGTACCTTGCACATGAGGGACGAGACCAGCGAACTGCGAATTGTAAATGACTGCGAATTTTGACATTTCGTTCACATGAGTGGTCGCTGACAAGTGACAACTGCGAATCTTCATAAAAAATAAACTAGTAAAATTAGTGTTTAGAGGGTAAATTCGAACCACTTTTCTATTTGCTGGTTTAAAATGCGACCTGATGTTGTGGACTGCGAATTTATGTTTGACATTTCGCCGAATATAAGTTTTAAGTCGCGTAGAAAATATTAAAATAAGTGGAGTAATTTTAAGCAGTATTTTCTTTTTTTTAGTTTGTTGATTCGTTTAATCACTCCGTCAAAAATTTAAAACAAAAATAAAGCTAATATTTTCTCAAGAAATAGCTTTAAAATATTAATTCGCAGGTCGCTTCCTGTTTGGTCAGCGTAATTATTGATTATTTGCTGTTTCAGCAAGTGTATCTCTTCACTTATGTGAAGGTTCATTCACCGAATAAGCTAAGCTCCGAGTGTAAACTCGTATTTTCCAGATTTTACACGAAACTCGGATAAAACAAACTGTACCTATATAAATACAAACATTTGAGCCCTATCTGTCAATCTTCACTCCCAGAATTCAACTTCCGTAGTCGTGCAAGGTGCCGCATGTCAAGTACTTACTTTATCCGCCATGTGTTTCACTTTATATTTTATTAATTATGTAATGATACGGTATTACAGATATTTTTGAAAATGATCAAATATTTCGTACTTATATAGTTATGTAGATTGTAGGTGGTTATCAGTTCTTTTTTTATGAACTTCAAATTGTACTTTGATACATAATTAAGCTCTTAAAAACAGAAAAATATGTTGACAAATAAAATTATTTCTTAAAGTACAAAAGTACAAAGGTCTAGTTATATTTTAAAATTTTTTATCGTTTTTTTTTTAAGTCACATTTTAATGATTAGAAAGTCAAATCTACTCCCGCTTCGATTAAAACTGCGTTCCAAAAATGTTACAATTCCTCCATTCTATTTTACTAACCATTTATTAATATAAAAAAAATTTATTATTTCACATTAATTTACATTATTAAGCTTATTTTAGATTTAATTTTCTCTAGATTAATTACATTTTTGAAATTTGTTCTTTCAAATAAGCCAATTCATTGGCCACAGCCTTTGGCAAATGATTACCTAATTCAGTCTCAAAATATTTTTCTATGTCATTAATTTCTTGCTGCCAGAAATCTTTTGGAAGTTCAAATAGTTTATCCAGGCTTTCAGGAAGATCAAGACCATCAGTACGAATAGCTTCATCAGATGGCAAAAATCCAATAGCTGAGTCCTTGGCGCAGTTTTCTCCTTTCACACGTTTAAATACCCAATCTAGAACTCTGGAATTTTCTCCAAAACCGGGCCACATAAATTTACCATCTTTATTCTTGAGGAACCAATTTACATGGAAGACTTTAGGAACTTTACCTCTGTTTTCCATACTTAGCCAGTGCTCTAGATATTTGCCAAAATTATAGCCAAAGAATGGTCGCATAGCAAATGGATCGTGCATTATAACTTTTTTGGTGTGTTCTGCTGCTGCTGTAGACTCACTACGCATAGAAGCTCCTAGAAATACTCCATGTGCCCATGATCGAGCTTCATACACAAGCGGGATACCCTTTGGTCGACGACCACCGAATAAAATTGCGCTAATAGGTACCCCTCGGGGGTCTTCCCATGCTGGGTCAATAATGGGACATTGGGTAGCTGGGGTGCAGAATCGTGAATTCGCATGAGCAGCTGGTGTCTTGCTGTTTTCCTTACTCCAGGGCTTGCCTAACCAATCTGTGATTGTTACACCTGTCGGATGTTCTTTTTCCAAACCCTCCCAATACACTCCCCCATCGGAGGTTGAAGCAACGTTTGTAAAAATCGTATTTTTGAAAATCGTTTGCATCGCAATTGGGTTCGTTTCCTTCGATGTACCTGGGGCAACCCCAAAGAATCCATATTCAGGGTTTATCGCTCGAAGTTGGCCATTTTCGTCGAATCTCATCCATGCTATATCATCACCCACACATTCAATCTTATAGCCGGGTAAGGTGGGAGTCATCATGGCCAGATTTGTCTTGCCACATGCTGAGGGGAAAGCAGCTGCAACATAGATCTTCTCACCTTCAGGATTCGTTATGCCCAAAATCAACATATGCTCAGCCAGCCAACCCTCACGCTTAGCAATAGTGCTTCCGATTCTCAAAGCAAAACATTTCTTTCCCAACAGCGAATTACCCCCATAACCTGAACCATAAGAGGCAATGAAACTCTCATCAGGTTTGTGCAGAATTATTGTTCGTGCCGGATCACACGGCCATGTGGGAAATTCCACAATTCCGTTCTCAGGACTACCAACTGAATGGAGACATTTTACAAATTCCGCATTTTTCTGCAATTGGTGAACAACATCAATTCCAATTCGTGTCATAATACGCATCGACTCGACAACATATGGTGAATCGGTAATTTCAATCCCAACCTTCGATAGAGGTGAACCAACTGGACCCATGGAAAATGGTATCACATACATCGTACGTCCTTTCATGCAAGATGGAAATCGCTGATTTATCGCTGTTTGCATATTCTCGGGAGAAATCCAATTGCCCAATGAACCAACTACTGCTTCTTCTTTATTCTCAGTGCAAATGAATGTTTTAGACTCAACTCTGGCAACATCACCTGGATTAGTCCTGGCCAACCAACAATTTTCATATTTTTTCAAAGGACTTAAAGTTCCTTGGGCAACAAGTTTCTCAGTCAACCATCGTTTTTCAATATTACTTCCATCACAAATGTGAACTTTGTCGGGTTGGCACATTTCTTCGGAGTTTTTTATAAAAGCCGCAGCATTCGGAGGTAGTTCAGTGAGGCTGGTTCCGGTGTATGCTGTAATACCACGCGCTCTATGCACCTGCCATACTCGTAGAGTTTTTGCAGCCCTGCAAAGAAGAGAATTAAAAAATTTAAAAAAAAACTTTAACTAAGTTTCGTATTTTAATAAAACTCAATTTTTATTAAATTTCTTAAAAGGTTTTGATTATAAAATTATTAAAAATATATTTATTTAAAGGATGTTATTTTAGAGGTGGAGAACTTTAAATTGGCAACACTGTATTCCATGACAGCTGATTTGACAGTTCTTGGTATTTGTATGGTTCGATTGATTTGGCAATTCATCCATTTTCTCTAATGAAAACGTAGTATTAATGCTTCAACTATACCTCATGTCCTCTCTGAAAGTACCCATTCTCTCTACTTTTCAGGAGAGAAACTTTGATTTTCGAATTCAAATAGAACACTTTCAGAAGAGTATACACGCATTCCGAACGCGTCTGATCACCAATCGAAAAAGCCATTTTACATAACCTTTTTGACACTTTTAAATGTCAAAGTGTCATTTGGTGTTACTAGGATATAACAAGATAAAAAAAGGTACACACATAATATGTGTGTTGGTTTTTTTATCTTGTACATGTACATATTATGTACATACATATTTGGTGATTTTTAAAATGTTAAAACGATAATATTTTCGATGCTAAACTCTTTTAAACCACCTTTTTGACGTAGTGTATCATAGGCCGTTTTCGAAAACGTCATTTGCGTCAAAAATGCAATCGCCAGATTTTCTTAAAAACTGCAAAAATCAACTATTTGAAAATCCGAAATGAAATTTGTATGTAAAACAATTATTTTCGATTAACCAGTTTCTTAAAGTCATAAGTGCGATAACATCATTTACGGAACAACTCTGCAGTAAAAAAAATTGGGTTCACGACAAAATTATTAAAAACCCTAAATTTCGTAAACTTCAAATGTGTTTTCAAGCAAGAAGTTTACATATCTAACAATAGCAATATAGGTCTGTTTGGTGACGTGAAATTTCTTTCGAATTTGCAGAATTTTTTCCAAATTTCACAAAATCAAAGGAAAAAAATGAGTTCTTGCAAATCTATTGAAAAAAAAAGTTACCAAACAGGCATAATATCTGAGTTAAAAAATAACGATCATTTGATGATTGCCGTTTCCGAAAACGGCCATACTAAAAATAATTTAACTCTTGACAAATCGTCTTAAGTTTTGGGCAATTGTTGCGAACCAGTGCAATGTGAAATTACTTTGAATATTTTGTATGTGTATTATTTAACTTTATTAATTGTATGCATTGATTTTTGTGTTTGTGTTAGTTTTCATTATTTTTTTTTAATAACTAACACTTGCACTTATGATGAACCTGTATTTGTATTCTGTAGCTTACTCTTAACTCACTTTAAACAATGTCTGAGTATACAAAAAAAAAACCTATCGAGATATAATCCCTGACCTATCTTTTTAGCCAACAAGAACCGAAATAAAAAAAAATATTTAAATGCTTCTTTTCCCTGAATAGTATGCATATATTGTATGTATGTTTATCTTCAAAAATTTATCAAATGCGCAAAACAAACATCTTTAAGGTCATATGATGCTTATATCCAAATATTTATGCAGGTATATTAAAATTATTCTAGATGTGATGAAGAGTAACACATATGGAAAAGTACAAAGTCCACAGTTTTTTTTGTTTCTAATAATAAACAGGAATAGACAAATTAAAACACAAGAAAAAAAACGTAATGATGAAATCTTTCATCATCTTTTTTTTTGTAGCAAAAATATTGAATTCATAATATGTATATAGGCTATGAAGCATTTAAGATCTCTTAAATAGGTTCGTTTTGTTTTATATTTGGTGATAACAATATTTGGTTATTATTAAATTACAAAGATCAAGACATTGGGAATACTAAACTACTAAGGCCGATTTTATTCACTCGAAGTTGAACACAACTTGAGGATTTATATTTTCAACTTGTGAATTTCTTTTTATTCACTCAAAGTTTGTGTTTTCAACTTCCGATTTTAAACTCTAGAGTTGATCAACTTTAGATTTGTCAACTCCTGGAAATAGTAGAAGTTGATCGAGCAAACTTGAGATTTTACGTTAGGTACATACATTTTCTTGTTTATATTTGTTACAAAAACTCGTTCGCTCCTACTTATGTTCCAAAGTAATCATTTTTCTTCGGGCACATGAAAGTTTTTTTTGTCTGCCATTAATTATTTGTAGGTATTCACACTTTAGCATAATTTGACACAATTGTATTGTATTGACACAAAAAAACACAATTTAATACAAAAAACACAATTAAACACATAAAAACAGTCAAATATGATTGACAAATTCAAATTAATTTTAAAAATGACAGTTTTTGTTTTATATTTCACAAATATCCCAGGGATATTTTTCAAACGTGGAGTTGGCCAACTTTAGATCTTCAACTGGAGAGTTGAGAAAATAATTAGTGAATAAAAAGAAATTTCAACTTGCGTTTCAACTCTCGAGTTATAGTCAACTCTCAAGTTGGTCAACTCGAGAGTTTGCCTCAAGTTGAGCAATAGTGAAAAAAATGGCCCTAAGTGAACTAGTAAATTATCTAGCTGTACACTCTAAAGTTTTGCTTGGACTACGGTTTCCAATCTCTTGAATATAAAGTTTTTTATAAAATAAAAGAACATAGCATTTTTAGTTCCTGTATCTATTACATACTATGCCTGCAATTATATACCCAACTAAAATTTTAATTATACTCATCATTAAGTGTTAATTTCTTCGACTCGTAATTTTATTTTGTTCTTAATGCCGACGTGATAGAAATGGTATCTATCTAAAATTAGAGGTGTTTTATTTTGTTGTTCAAGTTGTTTATTAAAGTGTGATATTGTAAACAACACTGTTAATCAAATTGAAAACAAATAATAAAATACGCATATGTACGTAATGCTTTTTTTTAAAAGTGACTAAGAAAATATCCCATTAGAAGTGTATTAATAATTTCAGCTTTTTATGTGTCGAACGATGGAAAAATTATTTTCACCTCTATTATGCTTATCAGTTATCAATTAATATTTGATAAATCATAAAAAATGATATTTTTAACAAACCAATTGATAAAACAAATGTGATCATTGAGAAGGATACAGACCATTTTGAATTAGAAAATTGATAATTTATTACTAATAGTTGACCATTTTTTTATATAAAGTTTTTATGTACAAAATTTCAATATTTATCAATTCTCAATAATTTTGGCTTTTTGACCTTCTTGCTCTAGAGAACTGAGAAATGGATATTTTTCGAAAAGCATGCTTTTCCCATTTTCCTTTAGTTGATTTTGACATCTTCTCAATTTTAAGAAAAACAATTAAAAAAAAACTGAATTGCAAAAGTTTAACAAAAACAAACTGACTGATAAAAATCTCAATAAATTATGGTATCCACGAAATTCAAAATGGTGTGCGTTAAAATAAGGAGATTTCTACTGTCTGTTCGGAGTGATGTTGTTGGTAATAGTTTTTCGCTTTCTGATGACATTAGAAGTGCACTCTGAAAACACATAGTTATACTTATGTATGTTCATGTACAACTACAACATAAACGTCAATGATCTGCATTTCGAACGAAATCGAATTGAAATCAATGTTCAATTTCACTCGAAATGAAATTCCATTTTTTACAATTCGTTCGTTTTCGAAAATTTTGCAATTACTTCGAACTATCAAAAGTGACAGATGCAACCATTCTTAATTGTTTTGAAAAGTAAAATTATAATATGATTGAATGAAATTGGATGCAGAATTATTTGAATTTCTTAAGTGAAATAAAAAGAAAGCAAAAATCTGTGACAAAAATTATAGACGTAAAATTTTTTAAGAAAAATCTAATAATTGCCTGTAATTGTAATTTATCATGAATTATATATTCTTATATTCGTATGTTTTTCTGTTTTCTTCTAAAATATTAATAAAAAATACTAAAAGAACAAAAATATAAAGTTTGCTTAATTTTGCAACAAAAAATACAAAACTAACCGCAACGGCACCAATTTCACAAGGCATAAACAAAGTGTGTGGAATTCATTCAAAAAATGAAATGAAAAACAGAACAGAAGTTTTCATTTTTGAAATTTAAATTCACAAGCATTTCGAACGAATTGTATAATACCCGAATTCAATTTCGTATGTGCGAATTCACATGAGTTGGAATGCAGAACATGGGCGATAGACTTTTCATTAGGGAAACCATTTTTTTTTTTAAATGACGACTTTTGGGAGTGTTTCTTAATTTGAAATAACGAATTTTCATATTTCACAGTTAAAAAAGTAGTGATCCAATGCAAAATGACATTAGAATTTATAACAGAATAACATTTTTCTAAACTGTGTCAAAACATTTTAAGGGCAGATCCCCTTTAGTACGCGCATAATATGTTGAAAAAAAAGTACTCATACGCCAGTGTTCATAAAAATAAATTAGTTTAAGGGCCAGTTCCACAGTGCATATTTAACTAAATAAGTGGCACTTAATTTTCCCATTCATGGACTTTAGACGTAGTTTTAGGGTCTGAGTAAGTGGAACTTAAGTGGCCAATATGGGAGACTTAAGTGTCACTTATTCCGATAAGTTTACACTGTGAAATTGGGCATTAGTTTTCCATATCTGGAACTTAAGTGACACTTACTTTACTGTGAAACTGGCCCTAAATATGTTTGTTTTTCCAATTTTGTAAGTCACTTTCGCCTAAAGGGGAAATTCCTTGGCATACTTTAATAGGAAATTGAATATGAAAATGAGGAAAATTTACCGTTAGCCAACAATAACGTGCAGTAGATTGAGTCATGACAAAAAAAAAAGACAACGTAAAAGAGAAAACAACACTGTATTTAAACTTTGTCATTGTGGAGAAATCATTGAAAAATAATCGCTGCAAAAATGTAAAGTGACTTAATCAAATTTAAAAAATAAAACCCAATTCTTAGGAAAATCCTGTTGCTAACGTTGAATTTTTATTTTCATATTATAAGCTTTTAAACACTTCAAAGATAACTATTAACACAAAAACCAACGACTCATTATTCGATAATTTGCTATAATTTTAAGTTAAAATCGTAATATATTTAATCAAAGGCGTACACAAGGGAGGCTTGTATCCCCCATATCAAGGGGAAGTTCTTAAATTATAATCTACAAGTAAATTAAATTGGGTGGCGTGACAACTCAAATCAGGACCTATGTGACTTACAACTCTCAACCATTATTGCATTTGGGTGTTATTGGCAGGAATGGAGAGGACCTACAATTTTCTGCTGAATTCAAACGGCAATGGTGAGAAGTACTTTATTATGACAGGAGATACTCTTGGAAGATTTGTCAATTCCTCACAATAGGCCGTAGACCGTGAAAAACATTTTATTTTATTTTATTTTTTGTTTTAAGGTAGCATAGGCTGGGAATCGAACCCAACACCTTCGGCGTAATAGCCCTAAGTATTAGCCATTACGCCACGGACTTCTAATCTTAAGCAATAAAAATTTGAAAAAATATTTTAGATGGTGAACTTTTTCTTTTAAAATTGTTTTTCTTAGGACAAAATGTTTCAAAACTGTTTTTTGTTCTTTAATACAACAAAGAAAACGGATTTTTTTAATGTTAAATTCGTCTGACAATAGGATTTCATGTGCAAAATTGTTAAAATTTTTACTTTGTTGCTTAAATTTTGTAACGTGGGTAATTTTTTTTTACAAAGACTATTATCTTATAGGACCTTACAAATTAATTTTTAAAGGCTTTAAAAAACAACATTTGCTTTGAGAACTAAGTCCACTTAAATTAAAGTTCACTTATTCACTGCTGCGTTTGATAAAATAAATTAGGTAGTTGCTTTATTTATTGAGGCTCCCCCCCTGAAAACACTACTTACGCTCATGTCCATTGTTATAATTATATTTGAACAATAAAAGATTATAGTCGTGCACATGACAGCAAAGTGAAAAAAAAACATAGTTATAAATGGATATTTCCTTCATAAATTTAATTTAATTTATCTCTGCAACAGACTAATAAATTAATACAAAATAATGACATTATACATCAATATTTTTTTCCAAAGAAGTTCTTCCTCTTTAAAAAGAAAGCATGTCATTTTATCTGTTAAGATATGGCTAATTCTTTTGAAGACATTAAGTTTATTCGTTCACTTGCAATATTGCACAAACTGTAAATTTCTACGAATTCTAAGTTGAAGTCAGTTCGAGTAAGAACAAAATGTTTAATGTAGAACAGAAGAGGTCACCCACAAATCACATGAGAGTTATTTTAATCCACTTGTGACGAATTTAAGTTCAAAAAAAACAAAAACAAATCACAAAAATAAAATATATAATACAGCTATTGACTACAGGGTTCAAAGTGTAATTTTTATTTTTACTTTGGTTTTTGTAGATGTTCAATTTTTGTTTTAATTTTTTTTTATAAAATTTTATCGGTTGCTTATTAATATAATTTCTTAAAAAAAATTGTATTTAGATACCTATGTATATGGTTATGTTTGTTAACTGCAAATTTCTAAGAATTTTATAATTGTTTTTAAAATTCGTGGAAATTCACAACTTTGAACAAGTATAATTGCACGAAAACACTCAAAAACATTTCATTTAATTTTCATTATAAAATTATTCATCAAAGAATCTGATGTCATGTATCTTTGCTGTGGAAAGAAGGTAAAAGCCCTGACAATTGGTATATTTGTTTTTAAAAATATGGTGTTTAAAAATTAAAACAAAAAATATTTATTTATAAGAACCTTAACACATCATACCCATTGATGATTGAACGTTCAGCCGCAACTTTTTTAACTATCAAAATCGTTTTAATCATTATACAATAGAACTAAGCCAAAACTCGATGTCAAAAAAAAATTGTTTTTTTTTTGTTTTGCTCCTAAAATCAGGGGAAAAATTTTAAATTTTATTAAATTCTTTTTTTTAACATATACATAAATTTTGTGCAAGATACACGCTACTGATGCAAAACAAAAAATCCCACTCAAAATTGGCATAAAGTAGTAGAAACTAAATTTGTCTGTGATATCCAAACAAGACAACGAAATGCTTGCGAAAAGGCAATGGGAAAATATTCGTGGAGAGTTTCAGCAATTGCAAAAACAAAACATAAACGCAATAAATCACAAAAATACAATCTGTAAGAAAAGAAACAACCAAAACAAACACAAATAAAACTCAAATTTCATTTTCCCGGGAAAAATAAATAGTCTGTAAATTTGACTTCTTCAAATAATTTGCTCCAATTAGCAGTTTCAATCATCGAACAGCGTACTGTAGAACGCTGATGAACATCATCTGATCTGGATCAAATTTTAACAGGTAAATACAAAAATAATATCATGTAATGCTGATTTTTTTCTGGATCTTTTCCAATGATCCAAAAACTAGTACTTCTTATTATTATTATGGTAGGGCAGTTTGGCCTGTTTGTTAATTATGAGGGTCTGATCCAGATCAGTTTTTGTGGATAGTAAAATGCTTTTATTGTATTATTTTTTAATGGAATTTTTTCCTTTCGCTCGGGTTTTCCAATTGCATTTAAAAATGAAAAATAAATGTAAACACAGTGAACGAACAATGAAATAAACAACAAAAATTAACCGAATTTAACTCAAATGTCATTTTTCCATCCACAATTTCTGGTCTGGGCAATTAATTCAGTGCGCAAAAAAAAGAGTGGATAATTCACCTAGTAATCTGCTACAATTATGTATGAACCAATTTCTTTCATCTCAGGTACTGGAGAATATAAACCTGAACGAAATGTTTCTTTTATGAAAAAATTGGAAATGTAATTTTCTATGGGATTTTTTGTTTCACATCAGCAGCGTACTTACTTGAATTAATCCATAAACATTCAAAATGATTGTCTTGTTTGAAATATATCAGATTTTGCATTAGTACCTGCATACATAGAAACCATACAGATTCTGATCCGATCGGTGAGTTTTAGCCAATTTTGTTCAGTTTTGCTGTCAAATTAATACTGAGGACACTCGATCAATTTTCGACAGTCGCCTCTACAAGCAATTTTCATTTCTTGTCTCATTTCAGAAATTTGTATTTCTGGGTTCAGTGGGCAAATTATTTTATGAAATCTTATTTGCAATCATACACACCGTTGAAGAAATAACAGTTTTTATGTTATCACTACAACATTGATAATTGAATATAAAGAAAAACAAAATACACCACCTGAAATTTTGACTCAAGCTGCAAAGATGTCAGTCTAACTAAATTAAACGTCAAATTATTTCTGCATTCTTTGTCACTGAGTTGATGGTAAGAAATCATGGAATGGCAGTTATTTCATGAGATTTGTGATCTGGAAATTTCCATGAAATTCCTTGTGGAACAAACATATTTATTACGACAGCTTGTTTATTTATTAACGGAAAAAATTGTAACAAATCATAAATCGTTATTAAACTTTAAACTCTTGTTTTTTTTGCTAAATAAGGAAAGACTATTTTAAATGCGACATTTTTAAAGACATTTTTGATAAGGCTAAAAACAAAACATATTCTTTGTCTACAAAGTTCGGTACAAAGTTCCAAATACGTCCCTCCCACAAAAAATCAATTCAAACCGGTAAAAATTGGAGTAGTAGACATTTGTATGGGTATTGGTCAAGGTATGTGGTATATTATGACTTTTGGAATTTGAACTTTTCCAATATGTACATATACATATATAAGTTAGTATATTGTTTATTAATTCACTCACTCGTTTGACAATCTCAAATGATAATTTTAATTTGTATACCTATTATTTTCGAGGAATATTTAAAAAAAAATATATATGTAGATTGTAGGTATGTAACAATGAATTTTAAAGTATGCATCAGTGATGATGGGCATAAGAGAGGTTATACATATATATTATTATAGTGACCAGTTTCAACTGTCAAACTGAACTGTATCTTCTGGTTTATTTAGAGGTCATCATATCTGTGTATAAGGGGGCTCGCCCCTGATTATAATTAACTGATACTAATACAGTGTCTTTCTGACATCACGAAATTGCTACACAAATAAAAAAACAAACTCAATAAAATGTAAAAAGAATCTCAAACCAGAAAAAGAACACAACGAGTAGTTCAAACCAAAACAACAATAAACTTTATCTTTAAATAACATGTTTGTATATATAGTTTCTTTTCGTATTCGTTGCTAGCCGAACTCGATTTGTTGTTCGATTGCATCAGGAACAACCAGAGAGAAGTCAGTGTACGTCGTCGGTCGTCTATCCGGCTATTGGCGGTTATATAGTTATTCGGTCTCCCTTATAATAGGCTGGGGGTTAGAGTTGCGAATGTTCGAGTCGTTTTTATTCTATACGATCTAATATATCTTAAGTGTTAATTAAATTATTTATGGCCAATTAGAGCTGTGTGGGTAACTGTCAGAGTTGTCAAAATTGAAAGTTTCAGAAATTAAAAATGGCTGTTCGAGTGCCACCTACACACCGTATTATTTAGAAACAGATATTGAAATTTAGCAAGTGATTGATACTGGATCCGCCATTTTCTTTCGATTTTCACAGATGTCAGAAACTGAACGAAAATGAAAATGCTAATAACATACATACCTCTAATATATGTGCACTGTGGGTAGCTGTTGGGTTTGCGACCATTTTGAATAGATTAAATTAGTAGTGGTTTTAATACTTAATTAATAAATAAATATTTTAAAAATTAAAGGAAAAATGGTCTCAACCGCTAAAGCTCGGAAGGAATAGGTTTTGATCCAAATGAATTTTATTCACGCTAATTCGATTAAAATCACGGAAAACTGAAGCATCTTAAATGAGAAGGGGTTAAGTGACATAAAAGGCCGATAAAGGTATTAAGTGAAAACTTAATTGCTATACACTCCAAATTATGCATTTTTTCCATTTTTTTAACCTTTTGTCTAAATTTCTCTAGCCTTTAGAAAAAAAGTTCTAAGCAGAAAACTTTAAACGACCATAACTCAAAACATCAATTTTCGCACTTAATTATCAAATTTTCGGGAGTAAAACTCGCGGGAAAAAAAAATAAAAGCCATCCTTTATTCGTCTCCGATATCAGTCTTTTATTGTAATCCTGAGTGCGGTGTTCATAAGATCTACATGACGTAAACAAAAAGGAAATTTAACTGTCTAAAAACTTATAACTATAATTACCGAGTGTGATTTTAATATATATATATACAGTCACTAAAGAATTCCATTCAATATGGCGTCCATCCCAAATAGCGCGAATCACCTCTTCTCACAAATTACTTACATGTTTGTATTGCTGCACGAAATGCATTTTTACCTCAGAGACTATAAGTTGATGACTTGGGTGCAATGACGCTTTTCCAATGATAAGCCAAATGTTAAGTTAATAATAATAATATGTTTTTAAATCTCACACCAATAATATTTTGTATTTTTTTAAATAATTGTCAAAAACATACCCTGTAACGGACCGTTGAAGTTTTCCAAATATCATACCGTTAAAAATTTGTTAGATTTAGGTATCTATGTATGTATCTATATACTTTGTGACGTGTTAGGTACTTTTTTTTTTTTTTTTTTTTGAAAATATATATGACTTGACTGTTAATCTAGTATCGCAGTTTCTTTAAGAATATAACAGTACTTCGTTGATGCAAGTAGCAAATGGTACTGATTTACTCGCACTTCTTCAACTCCCTCGTTATATAATTTGTACTTCTGTTATTTTATTTATTTTTTTTCTAGAATTTGTATTCTTCTTTAATTGAATTTAAGAACTGAAGAAAAACATAACACAAACACACAAGACACATGACGTCCATTTTCGGTTATTTATCTGTTTGCCTTTTAGCATGGGGGTCTATTCCTAATCGCATTCGTTCGATGATAAGAATAATATAACGTTCAATGATTATTTTTTCTTCTCTTTTGCTGAATTATTGACACAAGGAAAGTACCACTGATATTTTAATGGAAAAACACAGATTTTCGAATGTTAGCTTTATGTTCATAAGAAACAGAATGTAGGGAAGCGTTTCATTTTTTGGTTTGTGAATTGAGATTGATCGAATTAATTTTTTTTTGCATTGATAACGCATTGGCTGATAAGAAAGACTAGTTTTGGTTTTAAACGCCATCCTAGATTTGTTTTTTTTTTGTTAATTTGCAGGTAGCTGCAAATTCTTTTGTTTATTTATTTATAAATAATTAGAAAAATATGATTTTAACAATATTTGCAGTTATTTTTCACACAAATATTGCAGCCCACTTTCTATGAAACTTGCAGCTTGAAGTAACTTAATACTCGTAATATTAGAAGATCCCACCATAAGAGGACCTACCATCATCATAATGCAATTTTGTACGTAGTTTTTAAACAAACAAATTGGCATGGTTGTCTAAAGTAAAATTTGGTCAAGGCAAAGTGTTGTCAAGCTTTTAAGGTCAATTTTTGGGTTTATCAAATTATGTGACCCAGTTTATGTGTAATATGTTTTAGTTGTTTTAAAAAAATATAAAAAAAAAATCATATAAAAAAAGGATTGAAGTTTTCTAAAAATAAATTTTATATGTAGTTTCGAAAAGCCCGTGTTTGTAAAATTTTGGATCTAAGCATTAATTGTACTTAACTATTTCTCATCCCATTCACAATTGTGCGTTTATATTTCATCAAAATGGGTATAGTGGTTCAGTTTTCACGGATTTTTTTTATGGTATCATAAGAATTTCATTACTGTGGCGTAGTTTTGTGTTAGTTGAAAACGTCTGGAAGTGGCTCAACAATTTTTACTTATTATTTCTAGTTCATCAGGAACTGCACAAGCTATATGGGTGATTTTCTGCCAACTGTGATTCTTTGTGTCCAGGGCTTTATTTGTAACTTAATATAAAATTTTCTTATGAATTTATGGTTTGAATTGTGGAAATAAGTTTGTACTACAATTTACATTACATATTGTTTAAAAATTTGTTACCCTTTCTCCCCTTAGCATGTAAAAGCATACGCAAAATGTCAGTACCGTGGCATGTCCCATCCTTGTTTTTCCAATTAAATCTACTATTTTCTATTAAAATACATCATTGAATAAAAATGTTGTCCTCAGAGAAGTTTGAGTACAATAGTTGCTTGATTAAATTTTGACAATATCAAGTCAAAATATTTGCTCTCGAATTAAATAATAATATAATGGAATGGTGTCCCTGGATTTCATTTTATTTTTGAATTCGAAAGATTTCCAGCTGAACCGCCATTTTGTTTTTAGTTTGATGGCATTTGTGTGGTACCGTTTCAAAGAGAAACTATTTATTTATTGTTTAGAAAAGTCAATTTATTTTACTAACGTAATTTTGCTGTAAGAGTGAAGTGTTTTTATTCTAAAATCGTGTGTCACAAAATTACTTTCGAAAACTAAAAAACATACAATTTTGAATAAAACATTGTCTTTCAAAGTTGAAAACGTCAAAACATAAGAGGGAATTATGAAACTCACCAAAAATATTGTCAAAATGAATAAAAACGTTTAAAAATTCAAAAATAAAAAATCAGTGTTTTAGAGATTTAGTACTTTTTACGATATTTTTTGTTCCTTAATTGTAGTAAAATACTATAAGAGTTTTAGGGCCAGTTTCAGAGTGCACACTTAACAAAGTAAGTGGCACTTAATTTTCCCGATTTGGCACTTTAGCCGCAGTTTTAATACCTGAGTAAGTCGAACTTAAGTGGCCAACATCGGAGACTTAAGTGCCACTTATTCCGATAAGTTTACACTGTGAAATTGGGAATTAGTTATCCATATTTAGCACTTAAGTGACACTTACTTCACTGTGAAACTGGCCCTTAATACCATGTCTATTTAAAGACAAATAAAATAAAAAAAATTAATTTTCAATTACCTACTTTTAATTTTACCAAAATTTTAATTTAAAAAATCACAGTTGGCAGAGAATCACCCATATGAACTTGAAAAAGGCTTCAAATTTGCGAAACCTTCCAACGTTTGAAAAGCAGCACAAAGTTTGAGAAAAATCGGTAGAAATTGTTTGTTCTCAATTTTATTTTCAAAATTTTGACTAAAAAAATACAGAATAGATTTCTAGCTTAAAAAATATATCTTCATATTATGTAGTATAAAATTGTAAGTGTTGCCTTTATTTTTTCTAATATTTAAATTTTTTTGTCTTAGTTTATTTAAAAACAAAAAGTTATAGTATTTTCTGTTCAAAAACCTACCTTACTAAGAACGTGCTTGAAATCGCGTTTTATACAAAGTTTAGTTTTTGTCACTATAATTAGGTTAATCTCCATACATATACATATGTTTAAACGTCGAAATTAAATTTTGAATAAAATTAAATCGATACTTATCAAATTCACACACGGCCTAACTACTGATTTTGTTCCTGCATTAAATGTTTTTTTATCAATTTAAGTCGAATTTTAAAATTTAAAATGATTAAGGTACATATTTGGGTCTCGAGAAAATTTTGAAAATATGTACTTTCTTCTTTTTTTTTGAAAAATTAGTCTTCCACTTTAAATGGGGAGATTTTTTCTTGTCTTATCCTTAATCTATGTATATTCGCTATAGCTTTTTGTCGCATCTTATGTGAATTACCCTGTTCCTTCACTTAATTTACCACCAATGTGTTTAGTGACTAGAAACGAAGGGGGAAGGAAAAACTTGGAAAATTGGACAGTTAAATAAGCCAATTTGAAGCCGAATTGAGGTCGTCATCCAAACGTAAAAAACATGTAACGACTATTTTAATATACACGTACCTACGAAAAAATAATAAATTTGCTTTCTTCAATATTAATTGTACATTTTCAAATTCTCTGATTTAGAGAGCATACAACTAGAAGACTTGAATTAGGTTGATTGCATATTTTCAGGCGTTTTATTTATTCGTGTAAACTACATTTTCATATCACACGTACCAAAATTAAATTTAAACCCTGTTAGTTTTTATTTGATTGCTTTAAGGCGTGTGGTGGAATTGTAAAACCCCCTGTTTAATTAAAAATATATAAAAAAAACAGTTGGGAATATAATGGCTTCAAATTCTTAACACCTGATAGTTTCACATATGCCGATGTATGGCAAAAAATATATTAAAAAAAAAAAAAAAACAGTTGGGAAAATAATGGCTTCAAATTCTTAACATATGCCGATGTATGGCAATAATTGTAAATTGTACTGAATATTTAATTGAGTTTGGTGTCAAGCTCATTGTTATTTGTCTCTTTATCTTGACTCGTTAATAATATCTCTCAATCACACAGGATTTGTTGAGAGTTGTAAGTCACTAGGTTAACTGGTTCTCCACGACCAGTCGTGCTAGCAAATTTATTTTATTTTTAGAAACAATTTTATCAATTTAAAAGCGAACCTCTTAAAAATAATAAATTTTATTAACAAATAGCAGGTTCAGGTTTCTGTGATGTTCTTCCATCACTTTTACGGACTGCAGGGGGTAAAACCTGAATATAATTTTTCAACTAATCAAAATAGCCCATCTCTTTTATTTGAGTTTAATATTGTGCCTCCAAATAATTATAATTTAGAAGTACATCAAATGTGAATAATTTTGTGGATAAATTCTATTCAGATTTTTGAATTCCAAAAAGACCTGAATTAATTAACTTTTAAAAACAAAATAATCAATCTCAGTTGTTTGTCAGCAGAAGTTATGCATTTAGCAGAGAAATAACGCGCTCAAAATTCTAAGAATGAATTCTTAACTGGCTACTTTATATTTTTAGATGAAAATAAATCGCCAGTATTCAATTGTACCGATAGGATGGAGAATGCGACGAAATCGAAAACCCGTTTTTATTTTTCATTTATTTTTATTTTGCATCTGTAACATAATGTATATCTTTTCTATTGGTATTCCAGAATATTAATTCGATAAGTATAATCTTAAATAGTATAGTATATTTATTTTCAAAAAAAGAACTATCGAAAAAGCCATTAATCAAAAGAAGGGAATGAAAGCCGTCACTTTGATGTACTGAAATCAGACAGAAGAACAATTTGAAATTTTAAGAGGGGCAAAAGTCCCTGAAATTATGATTCCTTCAAGCCTTGATTTTAATTTAAATGTTCCAATTTTTACAACAAAAGAGCAAAGTATGTAATAATATTTTCAGTTTCAAAACACAGAACCACGTAATTATTGCACATGATGAAATACTCGGACTCATTAACATTTGGAAGAAATTAGCCAAACCAAAAACTTTGTTTAATTCACAAAGTCAATTTTGAATAAATAAAGCATTAGTATCAATAAAGTAACCTGTGTATACTAAATTAAAACAAATACAAAACTCGTTTTGGTTTCGTTTTATTCGATTTGGGCTTTTTCTGTTTCTACTTGTATTTATTTTGGATCTTTCTTTACTTATGCATGTACCTATTAAAATAAAAGTTCTCTTTAAATTTTTGACATATAATGTATTTTCCTTGTCGAATTTATTTCTTTACAATACAATTTGCAATATTATTAAATTTACAATAACTAAATGCAAATATTTATATTTAATTTTTTTTTATCTTAATTGATTTTGTTATAATAATTATCTATTTGAGGTGTATATTTTTTTTAAATAATGAACTCCACATAAAAAGTCAATTACAAGTGAATTATGTATATTTATTCAATTTGACTAAATTAATACGAGCAATTAACAATGTGTTTTCAAGGTCAAGTTGAGCGTGCCATGATAACAATCATTAATTTACATCAAAAGATGATGTCTTCAAAACTATGTTAATTACTATTGAAAATACAGTTTTAATTAGCTATGGAGTTCATTGGCCTTAGTCTATCTGTGATACAAAAAACAAACACAAGAAAAGACAATAGAAAATGATTTTATAGACACACTTGGTTTAAATATATTAATATTTTTGTTGTGGGTGATTAAATAGTTATTTATTTATTTATTTAAATATAGTTAACTCTTTAGAATAATTATTTTTTTATAACTGGCTTTTATTTCCATACATAAGTTGTATGTATGTATCTCTTTGGATAGTTAAATATATATAAATGAAATTATTGTGTATACAGGTTTACTGGTTTCGTTGTAAATTACTTGGAAGCGTAACCTTTTGGGTTTTTGCTTTGCCAACGCCATGTATCTTCGCACATTTCTTTTATTCCTAATTTTGCTTTCCATCCTAGTGCTTCTGTTGCTAATGAAGCATCAGCAAAGCTAGTTGCTACATCTCCAGGTCTACGTGGGACTAGTTCACGATTGATTGGCTTCCCTGAAGCTTCTTCGAATGCTTTTACCAACTCTAGCACTGAACATCCAACTCCTGTTCCCAAATTATAAGCAAAGAATCCTGTTTTACAGTCATTTTTTAATTTATCCAAAGCTTTAACATGACCCTCGGCGAGATCAACGATATGTATATAATCACGTACACCAGTACCATCTTTAGTTGGAAAATCGGTTCCATATACTTTAAGCAATGGACGACGACCAACTGCTACCTGAGCAATATATGGCATGAGGTTATTCGGTTCTCCATTGGGGTCTTCTCCGATATTACCACTAGGGTGTGATCCAACTGGATTAAAGTAACGCAGTGAAACAACTGCCCATCGCTTAAATAAGTACGAAATTAAAATATTATAAATTTTTATTAAGAATGTTATATTTAAAAAAATTATTTTAAAAATTACTAAGCCTTTTCTCAAAAACTGCAAATTATGGTACAAAGACTCGTCATTGCTTCTGAAATATAAGCGGAGCAAAATTGAATTGGTCGTTTTTTTATTTTTTAATAGAAAAACAATACTCAAAACAAAACACACAGGTGAGGTCTTTGTTGTTTGTTATATTAGTAAGGGAGTTGGAAGAGCAAACCGTTCTTTATAGAAAAAAAAAACAAAAACATTCAATTATCGAGATGGTTGTGAACCAGTTTTTAGTTTTTTTTTTTTAATAAAATAACTAATGAAACCATATCTTAGGTAAAATGCCACATTTTTTTATTAAAGACGATTGCTAAATAAATAAAAGATTAGAAATTATTTCAAGTGAGATAACTGTTGTGTCATTGTGTATGTGATGATATCGATAAAGGCAAATATGTGTTTAGCACCTATTGATCAAATAAACAATGTATTTATGGTGAGACAGACGCCAATACGATTATACTAACTGAAACAAAAAAAAATGTCTACCTGGCTATTTACTTTAGTAAATCAATAAAATTTAACATAAAGATCCCTGGGATCTGTTGTTTTTTCTTTCTATAAATACATGTAGACAGAAACTATGTATATATGTTTCTATAAAACAAAAATAGATCAAGAACCGACAGCAAATTTTGAGAGTGGATTCATAACAAAAATGCGAGTACGTAGCTTTATAGAAACAAGCTTCTTAATATTGAATACTCAAGTCTAGAGGTTTTTTTTCAGTGTGAGGTTCTTTTGATTTTTGTAAACTGTTGTTTCCCTCGAACTGCTTTTCTACCAACTCTAACATAAGCCAGCGCTAAACCAAAGATTTTTCTGATCTCTATTGTTCTTTTTTTAAGCAAAGAACCGTTTTTAATTATCATGTTTAGTTCCTCCCGAAGGTATTCTCAAAAATAGTTTTAAAATTTTGACGCAAACGTGTAAGACCGCCTCAATCAAATCTGTATCTTAATAATGGTCAAATTCATGGTCCCTTTCATTGTAAGGAAAAGTAAAAATGAGAATATGTAATCTGAAGAAACTTCAAGTTGTTATTAACCTTATCATTTGCAAGGTCTGATGACATTATTGTATGATAAGAGCTGTTTACTTACTGCTTATGATAGATGAATCACAAACATAAAACATTAAAGAGTGAAATTAACTTTTGTTAACAAAAAAACAACATCAGTAGAAATTGAAACCATTATTGTACAAAGCACATATCAAAAATTATCTTATCTGTTGCTGTTAAATTAAAAAAAGCTAATAAATAATTTATTTAATCGATTCGTTTTCAAAGCCATATGTGGGATCAGTGACCAAGAAGAGTGACTGTCATTGTGAAGATAAATGCTTTTGAATTATTGTTTGAATACGTTTGGATAATCGATCATTCCAGAAAAAATTGTAATAATTATAATGTGGGTTTTCATTGCAATTTGAATAATCTCTTCGACCGAGAATTACTCTCTTGAATAAAACATCTCGCCTTGAATAAATCATTTCGACCTATGTTTCAGTAGTCACGGTGAAGATACAATACACGAATATACATAGACTGTCAATTCACTGAACAAAGATATTTTTAATTTGATATAAAATCCTCTAGATGGAGATCAAATTTCCCAAACTCGAAAGATCGTATCTTTCAAATTGAGATCTAATCTAGAACGCATCTTTTTAACTTGGTAGTTGGTAGAGCATGTTTTTCTCGAGTCAACTTTTGTGTAGTTTTAGAGTTAACTAAGAACTGAAAAACTAGGCACAAGAACAACGCAATGACTGACAAAATCCTGGGGTACTCAAAAAATTCAATGGTTGCGGCCTGGTAGTCGCTGAGAGACAGACAGACTCACACTGCTTACAATTCTGTTCTATTATTTTAGTATAACCTTGAGCAAAAAACTATTACCATGTCTGGAATTATGGTGAAAACTTTAATTTTAGTCACTTACACTGAGTAAATATTGCGGATATCATAACCGGCATCAGTTATTCATGAGTCGAAATTTTACTATCAGCCCTATTTTGCGAACGTTTAGAAGAATAGGTATGTCTTATAGCTGTTACCCATCCGCTTAGCTGAGCTTTAGGAGTCCGAAACCTCTGTCTGCGTAATAAAAATGTATCAGTCCATAAATTCGAAGATGGCGGAAGGACAAAAATCCAAACAAACATACTTCACAATTATAATAATGAGTAGCATTAGAAGGATGAGGATATATTTCAAAATATATTTATTTTTATTATTTTTTGATTTTATCCAATGTTATTCTATAAAATGTTATTTTTTGCATTTATTCCATTTCACAGTATAAATGGCTAAATGATGAAAATATTAAGCCATAAAGCCGTTAAGTGATTCCCTAACTATAACATAAAAAAAGAGGATTTTATTTTTGTTGTTTTTACTTCACCCTATAAATAACTAAATGTTGAAAATATTATGCCTGTTTGGCAAACTTTTTTTCAACAAATTTCCAAAAGGGATTTTTTTTCTATGGGATTGGCAGAAAATTGTGAAATTTTGTGAAAATGTGCAAATTCTCAACTCATAACTCATAAATCTATCTTTTAAGAAACTTTTCAATCTAAATTCTATTTTTTTACCGTATTTCATCCTATAATAGTTTTAAGAATTTTGAAAGCAAATTAAGAAATTTTTCTGAGGAATCCTATTTACATATGTAACTGAGATTGCTGAGAGCGGGTGTTGTTTTCATGCCCAACGATCTGCGCTGTTTTTCTGAGAAAAAAGTATATAAAAACACGAGCATATTCGAATGTAGTGTTTTGTCAAAATTCCAAAGAAATCGGTGAAGAACTTTCGGCGTTTTAAGATTAGGAACAAACGAACATTTATATTTTTATTTAGATAGATTAATTAATGTCAGCAGTTATAAAATTCGAAATTAGTTGCATAAGTGAAATGAATATCAATTTTTTGTTTTATTATGACATCAAGAAACATACAAATTAAAAATAATTGTTTTTTCTTGTTCTTATGAAAATTCCAAAAAAAAAGTGAAATATATCTGTGTCACTGATGATATCTTCTTTTTCTTAAGCGAAGTATTATTCTTAAAATATGAAAACAACTTTCTTCCAAAGCTCTTCAGAGACCACCACTTAACAAATGAATTTTAACAACATCCACTCAAGAGTTATCGCTGAATAAATGGCTGGTTGACGCTTCAACTGCTCGTTGTTGATTGTTAATCATTGCGTGATCAAGCCGTAAGTTTTAGAATTATTATTTCGCAATCGAATTATTCAAACAAACTTTATCACATTATGTCATTCTTCTAATTATCGAGTATACTACAAAACTACTACTCATTTTTTAGTTGCAAAGAAACTACAGTTTGTTGGAAACTTCGACTTTAATTGTTTCCTTACATTTTGAGAGAAAGCAAAATGCATTAGCAAAATGACAATTACTGTCATTTTGATCTTATGTTATGGAATTTGTTTTTCATGTATTCATATTTCGCAAAAGATATCATTATTTATAAACCTTGCTATTGCTATTAAAAAATAAAGACTCAATTTGGTTAGTAGGGAAAAATCTATAAATCTACGCATAACCATCAATCAGCTTTACCAACATGTACCATCAAACAAAATATATATAAAACATTCCTAAAATATCATTAATTTTATTTATATACTTACATCATCGGAAGTGCAAAGATCCTTAAGAATCTCTTCTGTAAAATATTTAGTTTTTCCATACGGACTTGTACAATTACCCGTTGGATGTTTCTCAGTTATTGGCAAGAATTGTGGTTCTCCATAAACCGTCGCACTCGAACTGTAGACAAATTTAAATACTTTATTTTCGGCCATAGCTTCTAGCAACATATTAGTGCCAGTCATGTTATTTTGATAGTACTGCAATGGATAACGACATGATTCACCGACAGCTTTTAGAGCTGCAAAATGAGCAACCATATCGATTTTATGCTGAAATCAATTATACAAATTAAAAAAAAAATAAAATATTTGTATTGATAATTATTATAAATATAATACATTATGTATGTTGACATAATAGTTATTGTTATCTGAACGCTTAAAACAGAGTCATTACTGAAACATCTCTTAGGTGCACTCTCTGATTATTAAAAAATAAATGGCGCGACAGCTCGTAGATAAACATGGCTTTGTTGCGTTCCTATGTGGGTGTTGTAAGTCGGCAGGAATGGAGGGAACTTACAATTTATTACCAACTCTAAACGGCTTAGATGAGAGACACTTTATCTTAAAAAAAGATAATCTTGAAGGATTTTTCGAGCTAGTAGCTCTATTCTTCTAATCAATTTGATCAAAAATTCGTATTCAGGGTTAGTTTATCATTCAATTAGTTTCTTAAATCTTCTATATGTAGAATACAATACTGCTATGTATTTTTGAAATTCTCATTAAGATACATTTTATGTTTGAATGAAACAACAAACTCTTGGGTGAGCTACCCCAATTTTTTATAGTCTGGAGTTATGCTATTTCACGACAGCCACGCTAATCGTCAGACTGCTTTTTTTAGTGATTTTTCTGTTTAATTTGAAAAACTTTTTGGCGCCACGAGTGTTTGTTGTTTCATTCAAATCATCAACGTTAATATTATGGCAGCCTAACTGCCAATGTGTTATCACACAAAAACCCCGTTCATAAATTTTATAGATATCGCAATTTATACACAATACAAATCAAATAAAAGATTTTAAAACAACCGTTTTTAAAACATATAAACTTATATACACCTATGTATGTAACTAATTATCCTACGTCATAAGCTAAAATTAAAATCGAATATTGTGTTTCGATTAAAAAACTGCTTTTTCGACAGTTTACAATGACGTTTTTCATTTGATTTTTATTTCATCAACGTGGCATTAAGTAAAACCCCAAATATATGTTTATATTGTGTTATTAGGTATACTTAATATATTCTCAGCTGGAAGATGACATTTTAGAAATACTCAAACTAATACGTATAGGTACTGGCTTAACACATTTTAGTTGTTTTATCTTTTAATATTTAATAAATTTTATTTTAAATGTCATTGACCTTATAATAAGTCTTGACGTTTATTTTTGCACAACCTTTTAACATAGGTTCTGTTTACATTCATTAAAAATGAAGAGTAATTTATATCTTTCATAGACGATTAAAATGGCAACAATATAAATAAACATTTTGACCTCTATCTATCCGCTGTGTAATCGATCATAATATTTGATGATGATAATAATGAGCTAGCACAACCACTCATCTGTGATTATTTTGTTTTATATAAATATTTTTTGTTTTCAATTTTAAATTGAAGACTTAATCAAGTGTGTTGTTTCTATTTAATTAAAGAACACACATATTTGTTTAATGCAATATTTGTTCAAGTGTTTTTTTTAACTGTATGTAGGTATATACCATGTACATAATATATCTCTTTCTTATCAATAAGTTAAGATTGTTTTTTTCTTACGCTTTCAAGAGATAAGCAGTTAAAATATTGCACGCGCGCAAACAAACCAAAAATATGGTTCATATTTAAGAAAAAACTTCTAACTTACCTTTTTGAAGACAGCTTTGAGGCTTTCGCCGTTGGTTATGTCGACACGATGGAATGTCAACGTTTTCCCGGTTATTTGCTGGACCCTTTTGAGGGCTTCTGGCATAGCATCTGCACCTTCGCTATAGGCATTGCACATATTGTCAATGCATATTACATTGTAATCAGCATTGAGCATCTCTAATGCTGTATGCGATCCAATGTAACCCGCCCCACCAGTGATTAAAACTGTTGGTGCCATATTATCTATATTGAAAAAAAATGGAAAATCATATACATAGGTACATAGAACTAAGTATTCTAAAAATGGGTATTAAATATTACTCACTCTGTTTTGTTTATTGGAATTTCACTTAGAATAGATACAAAAAAAATTTAAAAAAACCTATGGAATGAATTTCGTAGAAACAACCGCTTACTAATAAGATCTCTCTCCTACTGACCTGTTATCATACACGTTGTCTTGTCAGGGCCTAGATAGAGTGGCAGTAACTAGCTCACAAGTCACTGTCTCGAATTATGCCTATTGCTCTGCTAGCACTTATTGCTTGGAATTGAGAACTTTTTTCTCATGCCGTCATTCCCACCAAGAAAAAATTTTATATCACTTTTTGTTTTATTGTTCTTGTCGTTGTTAAACGGAATAAATCTCATTTTAATGGAACAGTTCGTATTTATACAGTGCGGATATCATGTTCCTCTCTCATAATATTTTATCAGAATTTTTTTTAACTTTTATCAGCTTTGTGTGATTATTGCTACGTATTCGGCTTTTTTTTCACTATAAATTTTTTATTAGTTAGTACCAGAGATGTAAAATGTAAACAAAAGATATTTGACTTTTTGATGACGTTTCCTAAAATTGTCAGATTATAGAACAGCGACATCTTATGGATAAATTTCGAATGCAAAATTGTATGGAAAAAGTGTTGCTGTGTGTTATTATTACATGCATTTGCACTCATAGTGTGTCATAAAGAATGGATTTGCTGCCCATTATTTTGCCAGTTCTAACATTTTGCCAGTCGTTTAAATTTAGCATAAGTTTTCTATGGTTAAAAAATAAATTTTTGCAAACAGAAAAAAAAAACAACTTTAAAAATACCTCTATGGTGTTACTAGTTTGTACAAAAAAAGGAGTTTGTAAATTGAAAAAGTCTTTTCTTCTAATTTGCACTTTATCAGTCGTATTTATTAGATTTTTGTCTAACTATTTTCAAATTGGTGGAAATATGCTTTATTTAATAAAAATAAATATCACATTAGGGGTATTCACGATCCGATGCAACTGGTCTTGTATCATTGCAAAAATGCAAAAGTTTAAAATTGCTATACCCTAACCCCATTGTAAAAAATAAACTTTGCCCTTTTGCAATGATACAAGACCAGTTTGCATCGGATCGTGAATACCCCTATTATTCACGGTTAAGACAATCTACGCTTGCGTCTACATAAGTTAGGCAGATATAAAACAACAATAAACAAGGTTTTTGAACACATTTTTCAAAGTTCGACAGTTGTCTAAACTTAGACAACGTTTATAAATAAGACCATATTTATTTCAAAACTCTCAGGCACATTTTACGCAACACAAGGCGTGTTTTTTTCCAAGTCCCAAGGGGCTAAATAATTTACATGTAAAATGCAACAACAACTAATCCCCAATAGGCTTAGCTAAACCCGTGCTCAACTCAAGCGTGGAGAAAAACTGTATAAAGCCCGCATCACACGACGCTTGTTTTCCTGCTAGAAATGCTTGCTGGCTTTCGTGCTGGCTATTGGGCTGGAAAATGGCTTCACTGCTGGCTCTCTTGATAGAAGCGCTGCTAGATTTCAAAGTTAGAACCGGTGCTATTTTTCTTGCTTGTTTTGCTGCTGGACTTTAGTAGACGTCAAAAGGTACATGTATATCTTCAAATGTCATTTTTTCTATTTCGTTTTTATTTATTTTCTTTAATCTGACCAACTGTGTCGCGACATTAAGTTTCGTTCAGTTTCGTGAGAAAGTGCGAAAACGAAGCGACGCCATTGAAAAAAAAAACCGAGTTCCCATACAAACTATTGATAACAAGAATGTAATTCCCGCCGGTAATACAGTTTTTTCCGTGCTTAAGTTAAGCTCCAAAATTTATCTGGGTTTAGCTAAGCACATTGGGGATTAATTGATGTTGCATTTAACATGTAAATTATTTAGCCCCGAATCGTTTTTTTTTCATTCATTTTCCTTTGGGCTTGGAACAAAATACGCCTATTATAGGCATGTTTTTTTTGCAAGCCCGGGGAAATTGGTTGAAAAAAACGACAACGGGGATTAGGGATGCCATCACAGAAACAAAATAAAGTTTTCATACAAACTATCGATAACAAGCATGTAATTCACGCCGGTAATACAGTTTTTCGGCGCACTTAGGGCCAGTTGTACAATAGTGGTTCAGCCTCGGTTCAAGATTTTAACTCACCGATTTCGGCGGATTAACTAAGGTTCAACGCTGGTTCAAGTATGTAATTGGTTATTATCACACACTTGAACAGTAAACCACGGTTGAAACTCAATTAATCCGCCGGAATCGGTGGATACAAATTACTGAACCACGGTTTAAATATTTGTACAACTGGCCCTTAGATTAAGCCCGGAGAATTCTCTGGGATTAGCTAAGCCCGCAGGGGATTAGTTGTTGTTGCATTTTACATGTAAATTGTTTAGCATCAACGTCGTTTTTTTTCATCCAATTCCCCCCGTGCTTGCCGTCGTCACGATATATTCGCGTTGGTGTGCGGGAACCTTTAGGCGGAACTGAACTTCAGAACTTATTTGTAGGAAATTGTATATGAGTGTATGAGCTATATCGCACTAAGCGACAATTGCACTTCACGGCGCGACACTATGCTACAAAGTTGATAATCTGACCAACTGTGTCGCGACGTGAAGTTTCGTTCACTTTCATGCGAAAGTACGCACGGTGTCGCTGAAGTGCAGTTCCGCCTTAGTGTGGTTCTACCTTAAAGACTCTCCCAAACCAACGCGAAATCGTGGCGAATCATTCACAATAACACAAAATATGACAAATACACAACGCTAAACAACAACAAAAATCTGTCGTCGGCGAATGTTTCGCGTTGGTTTGGGAGAGCCTTAATACTACTTTTTCATTGGAGCCGAAATGAGGTAATTTCGTTAATTACAGAAAAAGTGTTTTTATTGCAAATTTGATAATTTCGTTTGACAGATAATTTCATTTTGAATTTGATTGTCAGTTAATTAATAGCTTCTTTTTGTTGTATTGGCCGCGTTCAGGTTGCACTAGGATAGCCTATCTAAGATACTCGAGTATCCAGTATGTTTCTGAACGCAAATCAGCTGTTGTTGGCATTTCCCATAGGATAGATGAGTATCCCAGAATTTTTAGGATAGGTTGAGATTTTTTTTCGCCAACAGCTGCTTTGTGATCAGCTGTGATTTTACAAGGGATTACAACAACACAAAGCTATCCAGATCGCTTTGGATACAAATATGAACGCGGCCATTCTCTTTCTGTTTCTGTGTTCTATACATCAAATTTTGAAATTTTCAAAGGTTTCCAATGGGTTTCCACTACGGATGCATTCCACTTGGGTGTGTTCATAAAGTTTTTACTTAATTTCAAACCAAATTTCGTGCAAATTTGGTTGAAATTACCTCAATTTAAAATGTGAATTTGTATGGGAAATTAGATAATTTCGAATCGAATTTGGAAATTTTCATTTGGCACAGTGAAAACGTAGTATAAATCTATAGTAAGCTCACCTCCCGTGAAATTACAATTTAAAACGTTTCAAAATACACGTGGCAATTCAACATGAACCCACAATTAATTCTTCACATTTTTGATACTCAGTTTGTACTTTTTTTTAAGCCGGAACCACACCTATCTCGTGTGGTGTGTTGTCGGGTGGAAAGGTGTGTCGTTGAATGAGCACACTTGTGTGTAGTGATGTTGAAAAAGAAAAGTACAGATATATATGTCATGACATAACTGTTGTTTTGATTTTTGTTTATAATATAAGTGTTCTCTTTCTTACAAATAGTAAACTCCACATCGTGGTATGGCGCAATCGAAACAGAAGCGATTCCTCCACAACACTTAACACGCTTCACAAATGTGGTTCTAAGCATACGAAACACATTGGAGCGTTAGCAACACCGCCACTCCACAACACACCACACGAGATAGGTGTGGTTCCGGCTTTATACTACGTTTTCATTGGAGCCGAAATGAGCTAATTTCGTAAATTACAGAAAAGATGTTTTCATTGCAAATTTGCTAATTTCGTTTGACAGATAATTTTGAATTTGATTTGGCAGTTAATAGCTTCTTTTTCTTGTGTTCTCTTTCTGTTTCTGTTTCTTATACATCAAATTTTGACATTTTCAATGTTTCCCCTGGGTTTCCACTGCGGATGCATTCCACTTGGGTGTGTTCATAAGGTTTTTACGTAATTTCCAACCTAATTTCGTGCAAATTTGGTTGAAATTACCTCATTTGTATGGGAAATGAGATAATTTGGAATCGAATTTGGAAATTTTCAACGAAATTACCTCATTTGGCCCAATGAAAAAGTAGTATTACTCTCTTTGAATGAAATCAAATTATTAATTTGAATGGCATCAGAATCTTGAAAAATGAAAAAGTTGATCCTAGTTTCACTTATCAGCCCGGAGTAATTAATTTTCAATACAAATTTTGACAGATTTGTAAATCTTGTATGGAACAAGGGCTGATAAGTTTTCTCAATGATTTTGCTGGTAATTAGGTAAAAAGCAAATAAAGTTAAGGCTCCCCAAGCCAACCCTAAAAATTCGGCACGACGACGAAAATTTGTTTGTACTACTGACACGATTTCCGAAACATTAAAATAATCTTTGAAAAAAAAATTATCCCGATCAATTCTGATAAATGATAATAGTTTTGTTTGGAACCGTGAAATGTTTTGTTTTTTGCTCAAATTTTCACAATTTTATATCAAATCCCATAGAAAAAAACTCAGTAGTTCCTGAAAAAAATGTTACCAGACATTTTAAAAAAACGCCTTATATTATACTCATTGTGGTCATGCCCTAATATGAATTACAAACCGAAGCCAACTTCACTCTGAACCGTTTCGTCAAAATGTCATCAATTTTGCAGTTCAGTGTCTACTTGCCTTTCCTTTTTCTTAAAATCAGTGGCTATGGTAGGTTCCATTTTGTTTTCGTCTACTAAAATTTTGTTCAAATATCCATCAATTTCGCTAAAATCTTTAATAATAAAATGTGAAATATAAACCAAATTTATTAAACTATCGGTTTAAGTGATTTTTACCATGTGATGTGTTAATTATATCGTTGATTTTGATGGATTACAAAAACACTCATATATACAATCTCAAATCTCAAGAGCACCAAAAAAATATTTGCCTCAATTTCAGATGATTGGAAACAAAATTATCAAGCCTAACGGCGCTGAGCCCGATGAGTTCGAGAAATCTATTGCTCAAGCTCTATTGGAGCTGGAGATGAATTCCGAGTTGAAACCACAATTGAGGGATCTCCACATAACCCGTGCTCGTGAAATCGAGTTCAACAACAAGAAAGTAAGTTTAAAAGAAAGACGATTTATTCGTTGTGATTATATTTATTCTTAAATCATTCTTTTTCTTTCAGGCTGTAATCATCTATGTCCCAATTCCAAAGCAAAAGGCTTTCCAGAAAATCCAAATTCGTTTGGTTCGTGAGATGGAGAAGAAATTCTCTGGCAAACACGTCGTGTTCATTGGCGAGCGCAAGATCTTACCTAAGCCAACCAGGAAGTCAAGGAATCCTTTGAAACAAAAGAGGCCACGTTCCCGCACTCTTACCGCAGTGTACGACGCAATCCTCGAAGATTTGGTATTCCCCGCTGAAATCGTCGGCAAACGCATCCGCGTCAAGCTCGACGGCACACAATTGATTAAGGTGCACTTAGATAAGAATCAACAAACCACCATTGAACACAAAGTAAGTACTACAACAAAATGGTTTAATTAGACGTTCCATAATGTCCTTGTGTTATTTGCCAGTGGAAACTTATTGAGCTGGTGATTGTCAAAAAGGACAAACATTAAATTGAGGCAACTCGTTATTGTTTTTCTTGAATATCTAAAGAGAAAATCACATTCCATATGCCGCAGACATTTCTTAAGATTCATGATTCTTTTTTAATTCATCTGTAAAAAAAAAAGTACCAAAGTGTAATATCACAGTGTATGCCGATTGAAGCGAAGTAACAATTTATTATTTTTTTTATATTATTCAACAATGTCCTTGTGTTATTTGCCAGCGGAAACTCATTGAGCTGGTGATTGTCAAAAAGGACAGACACTAAATTGAGGCAACTCGTTATTGTTTTTCTTGAATATCTAAAGAGAAAATCACATTCCATATGCCGCAAACATTTCTTAAAATTCGTCGTTCTTGTTTAATTCATCTCTTTGTAAAAAAGTACCAAAGTGTACTGTCACAGTGTGTTGACTGAAGCGAAATGCGATTTATTTTTGCTGATTATTTAACTATGTCCTTGTGTTATTTGCCAGCGGAAACTCATTGAGCTGGTGATTGTCAAAAAGGACAGACACTGAATTGAGGCAACTCGTTATTGTTTTTCTTGAATATATGAAGAGAAAATCATATTCCATGTGCCGCAAACATTTCTCAAATTCGTGATTCTTTTTTAAATCCACAATTTTGTAGGAAAAAAAGTACCAAAGTTAACCGTCGCATTGTGTCGATGAAGCAAGTATAAGGTGTGTTCCTTTACTTTGAAACTCTGCATTTGTGTGAATTTCTACGTCATTTTATTTTTTTTTATATGAACTTTGACAGACTTTGGTGTAGAAATTCGCAGTTTTGTACAGAAAATCACAGAGTTTCAAAGTAAAGGAACTAGGCTATTAATTCATAGAATGTCCTTGTGTTATTTGCCAGCGGAATATCATTGAGCTGGTGATTGTCAAAAAGGACAGACAATAAAATTCTAAAATCTCGTTATAAAGTTTTCTTCAAATTTCTATTGAGAAAAGTTTGTTCCATATTTTAGAGACATTTTTATTCATTTGTTGTGTGTTCCATGTGATGATTAATTTCATTCGCTGCTTTGCCCCCCTTTTGTGATTTTTATTTTCTATAATAAAAGGGGCTTCTACATTTAGCGAAAATTAAAATCTTACTCGACAAAGTTTTGTTCTCTCAACTAAACCAAATTTTTAATGTCATTTTAGTAAGGAACATTTTTGAATTAATTAATTTTACTGACTGGGTTAGCAAATAATAAACCGCAGAAACTTCGGGAAAAGAATTAATTGTTTTTAATTATGTAAGTGCTTCAATTTCAATGATCATTAAGATCAATTTCCTTCATTAAATTATTCGGGCCCAGATTTTTAGTCGATTAACGACTTTTCGTAACAAGACGAGTTGTATTATGTTAAGTCGGTGAAGATGGCCCATCAAAAAATAAAATGATGAAACTGCCTTCTTTCAGTTTTGTTTTGCAAAATTATTTTGATAATTTTCTTCCACGCTTTTATTTCTATAAATATATTTTAACATAACCTCAAACACTCAATCGGGTTATACTTAAAATCTTCATGTATTAAAGCTTTCAGATTATGTTCAATTTAAGAATTGGGTTTCACAGTCGATTTTTTTTTTAATTTAATTGAAGCAATTTGTTTTGAAAATCAGAAACTTTATGATTTGTAAATTTGACATTTTTATATTTTTGAGAAATTGACTACGAGATATAACTTTCGAGTTCCCAGGTAACTTCTTCAAGTTTTTGTATCAAGATTACCAGCCATTGAATATTTCTTTATGGAATTTATATGCTTTTTAGAACATTCTTATTCCTCCGACGGAGAGAAGAATACAAAAATTCACGCGAACTTTTAGCTCTATTAGAGCTGTGCTTACGTTAAAACATTCGGAAGAGTTTTTTTATTATTATTTTTTCATCTATGTAGGTATGTACATTCTTTTACAGAGTTTTATCTCGTCCATTGCACACTTTTATGCCGTACATAACCAAAGCTTTAAAAGTGTTAATTGGACGTAGATTATTATTATCATTGATTTATTGGTTCTAGTTTTTTGGAACTAACAATCAATAAAAATGATGGTACATACATATGTAAGTAAAACTAGTATTGCGTCCTTTTAAATTGCACACTCCTCTGTTGTATTATCTAAAGCCTAGGAGTGCTAAACTGTACGTAGATTAAATATTGTCATTATTTCATTGAGCTTAGATCTTATTCTATTCTTCAACTATTAATGACACAATTTTAGAAAATTAATTAATGTTATAAGGCAATAAACATCTTTATGGTTGGAATTGAACTTTTTGAAGAGTTTTAATAAAACTCCTTCGGTAAAGCTTGTTCCATACTTATTCGATTTTATTCTGACAACCAATTTGATTTTCACTTGATTACTTAAAAGCAAAACTTCGCACTTAATATCTCAAAACTATTATCTTCAAATTTACTGTCACGAACCAATTAAAGGCCCTCTCAAACCAAAATATATTGACATGAAGGAATGTCTTGTCGTACCAAATGTTTCGCGTTGGTATTATATGAGACTAGATTTTATGTAACCTAATTATAAAAAAAGCAACCAAAGGGCCTCTGTGAGAAGAAGAAGAAGGAAAATAATGGAAAATGTACTGTTTTTGTTGTTTTGTTTGTGGACTGTAATGAATAAAAATCAAAGGACATTGTTCTACTAATTTCAGTCTAAATCTGGATATATTATAAATTTCACCAATTTTTTTTTTTTTCGTTAATAGCTTTAAAAAATTTGTAAGAAAGTATTTTATTTTTTTCCGGTCAGTTACATCCTGTATTTAAAAAAAATATATATTTTAATCTGAATTGTAAATAAATAGTAATGTCCTTGTGTTATTTGTCAGATATTTGTTTTACTAATCTGGCGATTGTCAAAAAGGACAAACAAAAAATTCTAAAATCTCGTTATAAATTTTTCTTAAGAAAACAATACGAAAAATTTGATTCATATTTTAGAAACATTCTTAAAATAACTATCGTTCTGATTCTTACATTATTAAGCTTGAAAAAAAACATACTGGAAAAAATACTTTCTTGTGCATTTTGAAAAATAATTTAGTCAGAACATTCGTGAACTTTTCTTTTCGTCATCTTTATGTTGAACCTCAGTCGAAGTAGCATTTAGAATTGAATGTTTTTTCCTTGAGATGTTTACTGATGGAATTTTTTATTAGTTTCCCTTTTTCTGTCTACTTAATTTCTATATTTTTTTTAATATTACGTTAAATTATGAATAGTAAATCAAATAATGCCCTTGGCATTTGCCAGTCTCAAATCATGATGCTGGTAATTTTTAAAAAGGGCGGAGATAAACATTTAAAATGTCGTTAATTTTAAGTTTTCATTTGTTATATGAAAAGTTTTTTCGATATTTTAGTAACAACTTTTGTTTATGTATGTTTATAGTCATCTTTATGTTGAACCTCAGTCGCAGTAGCATTTAGAATTGAATGTTTTTTCCTTGAGATGCTTACTGGTGGAATTTTTTATTCGTTTCCCTTTTTCGGTCTACTTAATTTTACGATCTTCTAATCGCAGTAGTTATTCTATGTTTTTTTTTTTTAAATATTACGTTAAATTATGAATAGTAAATCAAATAATGCCCTTGTGTTATTTGCCAGTCTCAAATCATTATGCTGGTAATTGTCAAAAAGGGCAGACATAAACATCTAAAATGCCGTTAATTTAAAGTTTTAATTTATTATAATGAAAACTTGTTTCGATATTTTAGTAACAACTTTTTTTTATGTATGTTTATAGTAACATTTTTAATGCTTCCTTTAATCGACACTTTCTATCGCTTTTTTGCCCCCCTTTTACGATTGTGTTTCCTAGTAAAAGGGTCTTCCGTATTTAAGCGTATAAAAACATCTCACTAGATAAATTTTAATCCTCTATATCGAGGCTTAAAAATAATCTAGTGAGGAACAAATTATCAACAAAAAGAATTTTTAATCAAAGAATCATGAATCCTTAAAATAAAGTTAACAATTTGTCGTCTGATAGCTTTACGGTTACTTAATGAAAATTCATTATTTGACTGATTTTCCAGACGAAGATAAATATTCAGTAATTAATTAAAATATTTTTAAACTTAATATTTTGCCATTAATATTGAAGTACATTGTACAAATTTTTGAAAATAGATTGCATTTTAATAGTTGAAATTTAGCCAATTTACTAATTATATTTTTTTTCTTTATATTTCAGGTTGATACCTTTACTTCAGTGTACAAGAAATTGACTGGACGAGACGTAACTTTCGAGTTCCCAGAAAACTACTTGTAATTTTTTGTTTCAAGATTACGTTAAAACATTCGAAAGAGGAATAAAAAGATACATTTTTAAAAACATTTTTGTTATTATTATTATTTTTTTAAAATCTAGTTACATCCTTTAATTGAGTTTTATTTCGTCCATTGCACACTTGTATGCCGAATATAACCAAAGCTTTAAAAGTGTTAATTGGACGTAGATTATTAATTATATCATTGATTTATTGGTTCTAGTTTTTTAGAACTAACAATCAATAAAAATGATGGTACATGATAAGTAAAACTAGTGTTGCGTCCTTTTAAATTGCACACTCCTCTGTTGTATTATCTAAAGCTTAGGAGTGCTAAACTGTACGTAGATTAAATATTGTCATTATTTCACTGAGCTTAGATCTTATTCTATTCTTCAACTATTAATGACACAATTTTAAGTACATACAGTCCTATTCTGCTAAACGTTCACGTGAATTTTCGTATTCTGCTATCCGTCGGAGTAAAACGAAAAAGCGTATAAATTTCTATAAAAATAAAATTTGAACAAATACATACATTGTCTTAAGAACTTCCAAAATAATTATGGATAGAGCTTTGAAATCAAAAGATTGACGAGTTTAAAGAATAATATGTGATAAATTCACGCGGATCGAATAGCAGAATATGCTGGTTTATATTTATTTTCGTGATTTTAAATCATATTTATTAAAGCAGAATAGTGCTGATAGTTAATTTATGTTATGAAGCAAGAAACTGCTTTATGATTAAAATTCAACTTTGGGAATGATATTCATTTTCTATTTTTGTCCATTGATATTGCACGCTTTTCTATCCATTTACATAGGATATTGAAGTGCTTATATGGACAGAGAATAAACACTGCATTTTAATAGTAGACATTGGTTTAAAAATTAAAATGTCTACTTTGAGGTGTAGTAACAAAAAAAAATTCTCGTATTCTTTTTGGTATTCTCAGAAAAACTGCATTTTAAAATAATTGTTCAAAATTGTAAAATGTATGTTATGAGTAGTAACAAAAAGATTAATCGATTACCATTGGTAGGTTCAAGGACCTGCGATGTGAAATTTTACAAATGATAATACAAATAAAAATTTGTTTAAATTTAAAAAAATTTGTTGTTTTTTTTTGAGTGGAGTTTTTATTTGTTTTTTCTACAGATAAATGGGAAGGATGTTGCAAAACGGGGTTAATAATATAATCAAACCCTGATAATGATGTTCGAAGCGAGGCGTTAAATGTTGTGATAGTCAGTTTTATGGCGGTTTTAATTGGTAGACCGGAAGGGAAATCCCAATCGAACGCTTTTATCGATTCTGAAGTGTTAGTGCTTCTGGTTTCGATTCTGAAGTGTTAGTGCTTCTGAATTCAAATCTAGAAGCATTTTCTCTTCTATCGAGAAGAAGAACTGTCATTTTGTCTGAAGGCTTCTGAGCGACCAATCGAAAACGCCATTAATGTCAGCTACTTTAGGTAATAATCCAAAGCCAGACCGTTGAAATTAATTGCGTTCAATACTGGCCGCAGCGCTTTCTTGAATATGAATACATGCTACACATTTCTGATTTCATGTTCGTTCGTGCTCGTGTATCTATCCCCCACGAACATCGAAGATTAGTATAGAAATGTGTTCGATTTTTTTCATCGTTAATGAAATATGCGGCTGCTTGACATTCCATATTCCCCGGAGCAATTGCCAAAAACATCGGTGAGTTTGAACGCATCATTACTTTTCGAACTCAGAAATTATTAATGATTGGTCGGGTTGAACACCTAACAATTTACATCTGAAAATTCAGATTTCAGAATTTTTCTGGCTTCTGAATTGAAAGTGAATGATTGAATTCATATCTTCCAGGTTTCGGGACTAAATTTATGTTTAACTTGTTTTTTTTCAGGTATAAAGGATCCCCCAGTCTCCACACCAAAGCGAATCTGCCACGGCGACGAGGAAAACAATGACAAGACTTTATTATTATTTTCCTCGTCGCCGCGAAAGATTCGCGTTGTTGTGGGGGATCCTTAAATGTTTATAAAATAAATAATTTGAATTTATATTCAGAATAAAGTATTAATGGCCGCGTTCGAATGATAGGCAGATAGGGTATCTAAGATCGTTTTGCATCGGATATGTTTTCGAACGACCAAAACCGAATTGGATAGGTTTGTCTGGTATTTTATTTTATATACCTACATTTTATTTTGTTTTGTTCGGTAAAAATCAAAATCTATGTAAAAAAAACAAACTAGAAATCCCGCGTGTTCTTTAATCCATCGCCACAGAAAGTGAGTGACTAGACGCTGTTTTTTTTTCACAAAAACTCGAAAAATTTTAGGACACCTTTCAGATTTATTTTGGAAAACAGCTGATTTGTTCATCGGGTGTTTTTTCCTATAGGATAACAACAACCAATGACCGCGTTCAGGTTTGTATCCAAAGCGATCGGGATAGCTTTGTGTTGTTGTAATCCCTTGTAAAATCACATCTGATGTCAAAGCAGCTGTTGCCAAAAAATTAATCTCAAGCTATCCCAAAAATTCTGGGATACTTATCTATCCTATGAGTAATATCAACAACAGCTGATTTGCGTTCAGAAACATACTGGATACTCGAGTATCTTAGATAGGCTATCCTAGTGAAACCTGAACGCGGCCAATCCCGATTGCTTTTAAATTTTACTCGAACGCGACCATTATTTAAATTTTGAAGACTTGAATGAAACGTCATTTTCAAGACTTTCAAGTATTAGAAGATACAAAATAATTTCAAATATCCATACAATGATGGATAAAAATCAAAGTTTCTTTTCTTTTTAGGATTGTAAAATGTAAGCATTAGAATATATATTTAACAAAAATAGATATTACATAATTTTAAAAATTTTTAGAGACCTGAGGAACCACGTACGAAACGTGTTCTATTTAAAAAAAAAACCTTTTTTTTTTTAGTGTGGTTTACCCTAAATTCTACAATCAAATGAGAACCTGAAACGCATACGCAAAATTGACATTACCAGCTGTTTTCCTATTTTTACTTCTTGATCGGCATTTGAAAGGTTAACTTTTTTTAATTTATTTGTTAATAGTTTACCCATGAAATAAAATGGTTCAGCCATCTAAACAACAAATACTGCGTCTTTATAAGCATCTAATACGATACGGCAACCAATTGTACCTAACTGACAAATCATATTTTCTTGGAAGAATCCGTACAGAATTTCGTTCGAACAGAGAACTTTCAAACCAATCGGACATTGAATTTAACTTCAAGGTAAAAAAATTATTTTCTTTAAAATTTTAGCTGATAAATTTGAGTGTTTTCTCTCAGCGGGGTGAAACCTTATTAAGGAATGGCCGCATTATATAAATCCACAGTCATCCAAACATTTCTACGTAACATAGTAAATAGTCATCGTTTTAAATCTACACTAGATTTCTCAAAGTACCCAAAGTTAATTGAATCGGAATTGGAGGAAACCTTTGTACGGGGAAGCGGACCTGGTGGACAAGCAGTCAACAAGACCTCAAACTGCGTCATGCTTAGGCATATACCAACCAATATTGTCGTCAAGTGTCACATCCACCGAGTTGCAACCCGGAATAGAGAAGAGGCACGTAAAATTCTGTTAAACAAATTGGACCTTCTCTATAATGGTGAGTATTCAATTGAAATGCAACAAAAAGCTATCGACGGTCGAAAATCCACCGAAAGAAATCGTCGACAAAAGAAACTAGCTGATCTGAAGGAAAAGTGGAAAGAGCGGGAGAATTTAACCGATGAATAAAAACATAAGATTGTACATTTAATATAAGATTTATTTAAAACTTAACTAAGTAACTACCATGATTTGAAATCACCAAATTGAGAGCTATTCTCTTTTCGTTTTTTTGGCGGCGCACCTAGAGCGACCAAAGTCGACACCGCACTAGTTGAAGCTTTCATATCTTCTTTCACACTATTTAGGTCCAAATATTTTCCCACACCTTCTCTGAATACTTTGAGCTTCTCATTCATTCGTTTTTGTTTGGCAACTTCGGTTACTGTCTTTACTTCTTTGGCTGCTTCTTCTGCACGTTCACGAGCTAACTCTTCTTCAGCTTCTTGAAATGGATCAACAAATACTTGAATTTTTTGAATTACGATATCCTCTATGGGTCGATCTTTGTTGTCGACCTCGATTTTTTCCATTTCATTTAGAGTGTCCATGCCTCCGACTAATTTGCCGAATATTGTGTGTTTTCCATCCAAATGACGGCACGATCGGTATGTTATGAAACTAAAAGGGGTTTAAATTAGAGGAATACTAGTTTATAATGGTATTGTGATTTACAATTGAGAAGAGTTGGTATTTGGCCCTGAATTCGCCATAGATAAGATACCTCGGCCTGTATGGGATAGATTCGGTCGGAATTCGTCTTCAAACTTCTTATTCCAGATTGAATTTCCACCCGTTCCAGTGCTTGTTGGATCTCCTCCTTGAATCTAAATTATTTAAATTGGTTAAAGTTCTTTTTGGACTCTTAAATCTTAAATTTTAAGGTTTTTACAACAAAATAACTTAGAAAATAAACATAAATAATGAACTTAATTATTTAAATATAAAATAATAAAATTTTGATATTACCATAAAATTCCGAATGGATCGATGAAAAATAGTATTGTCAAAGTAACCGTCTGCACAGTGTCTGATAAAATTTTCGCTCGACTTCGGAACCGAATCACAGTGAATTTCAAAATTGAGGGGTCCAAAATTAGTAGTTATTCGAACGTAACCCTTTTTCTTAACTCGCTCATATTTCACCGTATCATCATCAATACGTGCTGCTTCGTGATTTGACACCGGAACCATAGCAGTGGATGTAAAACTAGCAGCCACTGCTCCGGTGGAAAAATGAGCTGCATTGAATTTATCAACAAGCTTCTTTTCTGCAACTGCAGCCTCAGCAGCAGGTTGGTAATCCTTCTCCAATTGAGCTAGAGTTTCTTTAGTTTCCAAATTCATCGACTTGATGCGACCCTTGGATCCCATGATCTTATCTGAGATCTCATCCTCGGTCATAACGCGTAGCTTTTTCTTTATGTGATGAAATCTTGAAATGTCAAACTTTTCCAAGTGCTGGGGATCTTGGATGGTTATCAAGTCTTTTCGCAAAAATGGTGTATCATCGATTAGATCCTTCCAATTCTTTGTTTTAATATTTAATTGTTCGATTGCCTCCCAGGAAAAGACATTGCCTGTGACAGCAACCGCTACAATATGTGAATTCTTTGTGAATGGTTTGAACAAAGCTGGGCAGTGATAGTCGCCATCGGCATTCTTGTGAAATTTCAATGGAACCATAGATTTGGCGTCTTGTGGTTTGCCAGTGATCGGATTGATTTTAAACATCTTAAGAAAATCCACGAAAGCTTGGAGTTCGAAAACATTGCCATCTCTGTCACTATAGGGGTTTTCAAAGGGGATCATAGTTATGCAGCAGTGATCAAAAGGAAGACGTTTGAATTTTATGTGTTCGTTTTCGGCGGATTCCGTTTTCTTTCCTCCGTACAATTCTGACCATTCTGTGTAGGTCAGATACCTGTAAAAATAAATTCTTAAATGCACCAACTTTTTTATGCGGGATTTGTCTTACATTTTATCCTTTTGATGCTGTCGTTTACCCATTTTGCAGTTTTATTAATTTATACTTGTGCCAAATTAAGTTATTTCGAAAATCTTTAAATATTTTAAACTCATCTACGACGAAGAAAGAATTTTTGTTTTCTTTTATTTTTGACAGCTGTTTTGTTTGTGAATTTTGGCGTTTTGAAGTAGTGCGTCCAGGGCACAATACTCAAATCTAATGACGAATTCCTTCCAACCAAAGTCCCCTTTCACACGAGGAAACTGATGTCGAATTCCTTTCAACAAAGAATCCGATTTGTTTTCTAAAAAGAATCGAATTTTTATTGTCGTTGAAAGGAATACGAAAAGAATCGATTTTTTTGTGATTGTGTGTGTGGCACTTGACAGCAGAAAATTTTGAAGTAAAATGTCCAGAAAATATTCAATTTGGAAATTATTATTATTATTACTAATTGAAAAAAAACGCACAAATATTTACTATAAAATTCACCGAAAATTCATTGCAACCAAAAACACTTGTTTTCATAAAAAAAATTTGTTTTCTTAAAACACCGCGGCATTAAAATTGACATTTTTAGAAATTTTAAATCTTGCAAGTGTGTGTGCAAATCGGTGTTTTATCTTTCTTGAATCTTGCAAAATTAGCAAGATTTGTTTTGAAAGAAAAAAATTCGAATTGTTCAGAAAAAAAATCGGTTCGCTTAGAAAAAAATTCGATTCTTTTGTTGAAAGGAATTCGACGTGAGTTTCCAGCAACTTTCAGTTTATTGTCAATGTCAACGATTTTTTTAACATTCCTCTTCACATACACAGTAGTGAGTGTTCAACCAAGTTACTTTAAAAAGAAACTACAGAAAATTTCAACGATTTTGTTTCTTCATGTGAAAGGTTCTAGAGATTTTTAAGGAAATTAAAAGAAACCGTCAACAAATCTACGGCAACTTGCTTCCTCGTGTGAAAGGGGACAAAGAACCGATTCTGTTCAGATTTTTTTCTAACCCAGCGGCTCCATTGCCAATAATTGAGGAAATAAATTGCTTGGCTCATTGCCATTGCCTTGAATATTGCTAATGGAGGCAATGGCAATGACAATATTGCTTGGCTGATGTAAGGCAATTATTGGTTTCCATCGCTGAGGCAATAAATTTTGACGTTTCACGTTTTTCAAAATGGTTTCTCCGCGATTTTAAATTAATTGTACTTGGTTTTGAAATTAAAGTTGAAAATAAGAGAAATTAACTTAATTAAAGTTTTTTATTAGCAAAAACAGTGATTTCAAAGAGCAAAAAACACTTGACTGTGGTTCTAATTTCTACATTGACATTTTACAACTGAAATTACCTGGCAATAGAAGGCCTACCCGCAGGCAATAAATTATCATTGCCATTTAAATTGACATTGCCTCAAATATTGCTAATGGAGCCACAGCGTAAACAAAATAGATATTTACTCCTATAAACTAATGTTGAATTCCTTTCAACAAAAGAATCGTTTTTTTTTTTGTCAAAACAAATCTTGCTAATTTAGCAAGACTCAAGAAAGGTTTTAACACGATTTGTGTGTTCCTTTACTTCAAAACTCTGTGCATTTGTGTGAATTTCTACGTCATTTTATTATTTTTATATGAACTTTGACAGACTCTGGTGTAGCTGTGTTTATTTTGCCCCAGATCCGAACCAGGTTGGATCGATCAAATTGTATTTAAATGTTCAATAAAAAATCGTTCAATCGTTAACGGTTGGATTTGCTTACGAAAATACATCTATTACAAAAAAAAACACAAGATCCAACTTTGATTTGAATTTGAATTTCCATATCCATTTTGAACATTTACCCTTAATTTGTTGATGTCGTCAGAAGTGTAAAGAAAAAAGACAACGAGACTCAGGGTCAGTTGTACAAATATTTAAACCGTGGTTCAGCAATTTTTATCCACCGATTTCGGCGGATTAATTGAGTTTCAACAGTGGTTTACTGCTCAAGTGTGTGATAATAACCAATTACATACTTGAACCACCGTTGAACTTTAGTTAATCCGCCGAAATCGGTGAGTTAAAATCTTGAACCGAGGCTGAACCACTATTGTACAACTGGCCATCAGTGTATACAATTAAAAAAAACAAAGGGAAAAAAGAGTTGGATATATAACAAGTTGTCACTGAAATCCTGGGTTGTTTTATTTTCATGATATGATCTGGATTGGATCTGCCATCTGGCGAAAATAAAACACAGCTAATAACCGTTTTTATTATCAGAACTGGTCCATATGGATCATCATATAACATACTTCACAACAATAACACATGAACCCTGTTTTCGGGTTCAAGTTTCATGATCCGAAAACAGGCTTCCGCTTCTCGCCACTGTGAGGCTGTTTTATTTTCGCAGGATGATCCAAATGGATATCCATGGGTCATAATAAAAAACGGCAATACTTCTCGAAATACTTTGCCGGTATATCTCCATTTCACACGACCATCAAACCTTATCGACCTATGCATCGATACAGTGTTCCGCGGCGTGTAATTGGGGTAATAATCTCGCATATTTTTTCATTGGATCTGTCAAAAATCCGATCTTTGCAAAACAAATTGATTTAAAATTAATTTTGCAGATCTAAACTTTTATGGCCAGTTATGCAATAGTGGTTCAGCTTCGGTTCAAGACTTTAATGGCCAGTTGTATAATAGTGGTTCAGCCTCGGTTCAAGATTTTAACTCACCGATTTTGGGGAATTAACTAACATTCAACGCTGGTTCAAGCATGTAAGTAGTTATTATCACACACTTGAACAGTAAACCACTGTTGAAACTCAATTAATCCGCCGAAATCGGTGGATAAAAATTGCTGAACCACGGTTTAAATATTTGTACAACTGTCCCTAAAGCCCGCATCACACGACGCTTGTTTTCCTGCTAGAAATGCTTGCTGGCTTTCGTGCTGGCTATTGAGCTGGAAAATGGCATCACTGCTGGCTCTCTTGATAGAAGAGCTGCTAGATTTCAAAGTTAGAACCGGTACTATTTTTCTTGCTTGTTTTGCTGCTGGATTTTAGCAGACGTCATGTACATGTATATTTTCAAATGTCATTTTTTCGATTTCGTTTTTATTTATTTTCTAATAGTTTTTTCAACTTTAAACAAAATTAAACGTGATTTCATTCATTTGTATATTAAGTTCTATCAGATGTATGCATTTTTGTGAAAATTTGTGTAGAAAAATATTAGCTGTGTTTTATTTTCCCCAAAATCCGAACTTGCTTACAAAAATACATGTATTACAAAGACAACACAAGATCCAACTTTGTTTTGAATTTGGATTTCCAAATCCATTTTGAACACACACCCTTAATTTGTAAATGTCGTCAGTAGTGTAAAGAAAAAAGGCAAACGGTGTATACGAATAAAAAAAACAAAGGAAAAAAAGAGTTGGGTATATAACGTATGTCACGGAGATCCTGCAGGGTTGTTTTATTTTCCTGATCTGATCTGATCTGGATTGGATCTGGGGGAAAATAAAACGCAGCTATTGTGAAAATTCGTACAAATTCGCAAGAAATGTTAAAAAACCATCAGCGAATCCAGCTTCTAAACAATCATCGAGTGAAGCCGAAGAATTCAAACCAGCAAAACATCCAGCACCACACCATGCAACAAAACCAGCACGAAAGCCAGCAAGCATTTCTAGCAGGAAAACAAGCGTCGTGTGATGCAGGCTTAACTCACCGATTTTAGCGGATTAACTATATAAGTATATATGTGTAAGTGGTTGTTAACCACAAACTATAAGTTCCGCGTGTTCTTTAAAGGATCCCCCACACCAACGCGAATTTTCGGTGGCGACGACCAAAACAATAAAAACAAAGTGTTGTTTTCATTGACAACCACGTGTTGTTATGGTTGTTTTCGTCGCCGCCACCGAAAATTCGCGTTGGTGTGGGGGATCCTTAAAAGATCCAATGCGAATCTGTCGCAGCGAGGACGAGAAAAATAATAATAACGTGTTGTTTTCATTGACAACAACGTATTGTTATTAGCCGTTCGAGTAAAATTTAAAAGCAATCCGGATGGGTTGTTGTTGCTGTAATCATATAGGAAAAAAAAACTGATTTTCCAAAATAAATCTGAAAGGTATCTTCAAATTTTTCGGATTTTTGAGAAAAAAAAAGATAACATCTGATATACTTGTCAGCTGATTTTCAGCGTCTATAGTCTCTCACTTTCTGTGGCAATGGCTAAAAGAACGCGCGGGATTTCTAGTTCGTGGTTTGGTTTTCACATAGATTTTGATTTTTCCGAACAAAATAAAATATAAAATATATATAAAATACAAAACAAAATACCAGACAAAACTATCCAATCCGGTTTTGGTCGTTTGAAAACATATCCGATGCAAAACATGTTGAATTCCTTTCAACCAAAGAATCGATTTTTTTTCTAAAAAGAATCCAATTTTTTCTGTCGTTGAAAGGAATACGAAAAGAATCGATTTTTTTGTGATTGTGTGTGTGGCCCTTGACAGCAGCAATTTTTAAGTAAAACGTCAAAAAAATATTCAATTTGGAGATTAATTATTATAATTAATTGAAAAACAAAGCATAAATATTTAATATAAAATTCACCGAAAATTCTTTGCAACCAAAAACACAATTTGTTTTCTTAAAACACCTCGACATTCAATTTGACATTTTAGAAATTTCAAATCTTGCTAGTGTGTTTGCAAATCGGTATAAAATCTTTCTTGAATCTTGCTAAATTAGCAAGATTAGTTTTGACAAAAAAAATTCGAATTGTTCAGAAAAAAAATCGATTCTTTTGTTCAAACGAATTTCACATTAGATACCCTATCGGCCTATCATTCGAATCATTTTTGGTGAATGTGAATTGTTTCATTTTGAATATCCAACCTCCAAACCAACACTAAAAAAATAAGATAGGCGAAATACCGTAGATGTCGCACATTTCTATGCAGGAAATTTAAAAATGTAAGGTTTGGTTTATCGCTTAATACGACTTTTTGAATTTTTAAAAACAGATATCGCGAGCTTCTATGTCAGAAGTTCATTTTGTTTCTTGAAGTGGGGTGGCAAGAGCTAGCATCGCTCTCTTATTTTGGCGACATTTTTTTGACAATTGTTGTATGAAACTGACATTAGACTAGCAGTCCATATATATACGTCCATGTGGTAAACTATGTAAATTTGCTAGTGGGGACACAGCATAATGAAGCGTTCAAAATATAAAGCTAAGTCCCCTTTTACACGATTCTTTGCGTCTGACACCTGTGAGTCGTGGGCCAAGTTTTCCGAGACTCTTTTTGACGTTTCGACGTTTCTTTTCAGCATAATCCGTATTTTGTATTGTTTTCTTTGAACTGCCATATTTTTGCAGGCATTAGGGATGGGCCAAACTGCTAGTTTGCAATATCTGTTACTACTAATATTGCTACTTTCAAATACCTGTTATAAATACCTGTTACTGAAATAACAGTTATGAAAAAAAAATGTTCGTTAAAGTACAGAGAAAAAATTTTCATTGCTGATTTTCTTTAAATTTGATTACTGACTTTCCTTAACGGGGATTCTGAATAATATCTAGTGATTTCAGCGTAAAAAAGTATAAATTTGTTAAAATTTCATTACTGATTTTGCTTAACTGTTATTCGGCTTATCGGTGATTACAATTTTCAAAGTTATCGTGCAAATCCAAAGTGTAACAAAAAGTTGCACCAATTTCATTACTGGATTTGCTTAACTGTTATTTGGCTTATCTGTGATTGCAAAGTTATCGTGCAAATCCGGAATGTAACAAAAAGTTGCACCAATTTCATTACTGGATTTGCTTAACTGTTATTTGGCTTATCTGTGATTGCAAAGTTATCGTGCAAATCCGGAATGTAACAAAAAGTTGCACCAATTTCATTACTGGATTTGCTAAACTGTTATTTGGCTTATCTGTGATTGCAAAGTTATCGTGCAAATCCGAAATGTAGCAAAAAGTTGCACCAATTTTATTACTGGATTTGCTTAACTGTTATTTGGCTTATCTGTGATTGCAAAGTTATCGTGCAAATCCGAAATGTAACAAAAAGTTGCACCAATTTCATTACTGGATTTGCTAAACTGTTATTTGGCTTATCTGTGATTGCAAAGTTATCGTGCAAATCCGAAATGTAACAAAAAGTTGCACCAATTTCATTACTGGATTTGCTTAACTGTTATTTGGCTTATCTGTGATTGCAAAGTTATCGTGCAAATCCGGAATGTAACAAAAAGTTGCACCAATTTCATTACTGGATTTGCTAAACTGTTATTTGGCTTATCTGTGATTGCAAAGTTATCGTGCAAATCCGAAATGTAACAAAAAGTTGCACCAATTTCATTACTGGATTTGCTAAACTGTTATTTGGCTTATCTGTGATTGCAAAGTTATCGTGCAAATCCGGAATGTAACAAAAAGTTGCACCAATTTCATTACTGGATTTGCTAAACTGTTATTTGGCTTATCTGTGATTGCAAAGTTATCGTGCAAATCCGAAATGTAACAAAAAGTTGCACCAATTTCATTACTGGATTTGCTTAACTGTTATTTGGCTTATCTGTGATTGCAAAGTTATCGTGCAAATCCGGAATGTAACAAAAAGTTGCACCAATTTCATTACTGGATTTGCTAAACTGTTATTTGGCTTATCTGTGATTGCAAAGTTATCGTGCAAATCCGAAATGTAACAAAAAGTTGCACCAATTTCATTACTGGATTTGCTAAACTGTTATTTGGCTTATCTGTGATTGCAAAGTTATCGTGCAAATCCGGAATGTAACAAAAAGTTGCACCAATTTCATTACTGGATTTGCTAAACTGTTATTTGGCTTATCTGTGATTGCAAAGTTATCGTGCAAATCCGAAATGTAACAAAAAGTTGCACCAATTTCATTACTGGATTTGCTAAACTGTTATTTGGCTTATCTGTGATTGCAAAGTTATCGTGCAAATCCGGAATGTAACAAAAAGTTGCACCAATTTCATTACTGGATTTGCTAAACTGTTATTTGGCTTATCTGTGATTGCAAAGTTATCGTGCAAATCCGAAATGTAGCAAAAAGTTGCACAAATTTTATTACTGGATTTGCTTAACTGTTATTTGGCTTATCTGTGATTGCAAAGTTATCGTGCAAATCCGAAATGTAACAAAAAGTTGCACCAGTTTCATTACTGGATTTGCTAAACTGTTATTTGGCTTATCTGTGATTGCAAAGTTATCGTGCAAATCCGAAATGTAACAAAAAGTTGCACCAATTTCATTACTGGATTTGCTAAACTGTTATTTGGCTTATCTGTGATTGCAAAGTTATCGTGCAAATCCGAAATGTAGCAAAAAGTTGCACAAATTTTATTACTGGATTTGCTTAACTGTTATTTGGCTTATCTGTGATTGCAAAGTTATCGTGCAAATCCGGAATGTAACAAAAAGTTGCACCAATTTCATTACTGGATTTGCTTAACTGTTATTTGGCTTATCTGTGATTGCAAAGTTATCGTGCAAATCCGAAATGTAACAAAAAGTTGCACCAATTTCATTACTGGATTTGCTAAACTGTTATTTGGCTTATCTGTGATTGCAAAGTTATCGTGCAAATCCGGAATGTAACAAAAAGTTGCACCAATTTCATTACTGGATTTGCTAAACTGTTATTTGGCTTATCTGTGATTGCAAAGTTATCGTGCAAATCCGAAATGTAACAAAAAGTTGCACCAATTTCATTACTGCATTTGCTTAACTGTTATTTGGCTTATCTGTGATTGCAAAGTTATCGTGCAAATCCGGAATGTAACAAAAAGTTGCACCAATTTCATTACTGGATTTGCTAAACTGTTATTTGGCTTATCTGTGATTGCAAAGTTATCGTGCAAATCCGAAATGTAACAAAAAGTTGCACCAATTTCATTACTGGATTTGCTAAACTGTTATTTGGCTTATCTGTGATTGCAAAGTTATCGTGCAAATCCGAAATGTAACAAAAAGTTGCACCAATTTCATTACTGCATTTGCTTAACTGTTATTTGGCTTATCTGTGATTGCAAAGTTATCGTGCAAATCCGGAATGTAACAAAAAGTTGCACCAATTTCATTACTGGATTTGCTAAACTGTTATTTGGCTTATCTGTGATTGCAAAGTTATCGTGCAAATCCGAAATGTAACAAAAAGTTGCACCAATTTCATTACTGGATTTGCTAAACTGTTATTTGGCTTATCTGTGATTGCAAAGTTATCGTGCAAATCCGGAATGTAACAAAAAGTTGCACCAATTTCATTACTGGATTCGCTAAACTGTTATTTGGCTTATCTGTGATTGCAAAGTTATCGTGCAAATCCGAAATGTAACGAAAAGTTGCATCAATTTCACTACTGATTTTGGTTAACTTTTATTCGGGTTATCGGTGATTGCAAACTTATCATGCAATTCCGAAATGTAACGAAAAGTTGCATCAATTTCTTTACTGATTTCGCTTAACTGTTATTCGGGTTACCGGTGATTGCAAAGTTATCGTGCAAATCCGGAATGTAACAAAAAGTTGCACCAATTTCATTACTGGATTTGCTAAACTGTTATTTGGCTTATCTGTGATTGCAAAGTTATCGTGCAAATCCGAAATGTAGCAAAAAGTTGCACAAATTTTATTACTGGATTTGCTTAACTGTTATTTGGCTTATCTGTGATTGCAAAGTTATCGTGCAAATCCGAAATGTAACAAAAAGTTGCACCAGTTTCATTACTGGATTTGCTAAACTGTTATTTGGCTTATCTGTGATTGCAAAGTTATCGTGCAAATCCGAAATGTAACAAAAAGTTGCACCAATTTCATTACTGGATTTGCTAAACTGTTATTTGGCTTATCTGTGATTGCAAAGTTATCGTGCAAATCCGAAATGTAGCAAAAAGTTGCACCAATTTCATTACTGGATTTGCTTAACTGTTATTTGGCTTATCTGTGATTGCAAAGTTATCGTGCAAATCCGGAATGTAACAAAAAGTTGCACCAATTTCATTACTGGATTTGCTAAACTATTATTTGGCTTATCTGTGATTGCAAAGTTATCGTGCAAATCCGAAATGTAACAAAAAGTTGCACCAATTTCATTACTGGATTTGCTAAACTGTTATTTGGCTTATCTGTGATTGCAAAGTTATCGTGCAAATCCGTAATGTAGCAAAAAGTTGCACAAATTTTATTACTGGATTTGCTTAACTGTTATTTGGCTTATCTGTGATTGCAAAGTTATCGTGCAAATCCGAAATGTTGCACCAGTTTCATTACTGGATTTGCTAAACTGTTATTTGGCTTATCTGTGATTGCAAAGTTATCGTGCAAATCCGAAATGTAACAAAAAGTTGCACCAATTTCATTACTGGATTTGCTAAACTGTTATTTGGCTTATCTGTGATTGCAAAGTTATCGTGCAAATCCGAAATGTAGCAAAAAGTTGCACCAATTTCATTACTGGATTTGCTTAACTGTTATTTGGCTTATCTGTGATTGCAAAGTTATCGTGCAAATCCGGAATGTAACAAAAAGTTGCACCAATTTCATTACTGGATTTGCTAAACTGTTATTTGGCTTATCTGTGATTGCAAAGTTATCGTGCAAATCCGAAATGTAACAAAAAGTTGCACCAATTTCATTACTGGATTTGCTAAACTGTTATTTGGCTTATCTGTGATTGCAAAGTTATCGTGCAAATCCGGAATGTAACAAAAAGTTGCACCAATTTCATTACTGGATTTGCTAAACTGTTATTTGGCTTATCTGTGATTGCAAAGTTATCGTGCAAATCCGAAATGTAGCAAAAAGTTGCACAAATTTTATTACTGGATTTGCTTAACTGTTATTTGACTTATCTGTGATTGCAAAGTTATCGTGCAAATCCGAAATGTAACAAAAAAGTGCACCAGTTTCATTACTGGATTTGCTAAACTGTTATTTGGCTTATCTGTGATTGCAAAGTTATCGTGCAAATCCGAAATGTAACAAAAAGTTGCACCAATTTCATTACTGGATTTGCTAAACTGTTATTTGGCTTATCTGTGATTGCAAAGTTATCGTGCAAATCCGAAATGTAGCAAAAAGTTGCACCAATTTCATAACTGGATTTGCTTAACTGTTATTTGGCTTATCTGTGATTGCAAAGTTATCGTGCAAATCCGGAATGTAACAAAAAGTTGCACCAATTTCATTACTGGATTTGCTAAACTATTATTTGGCTTATCTGTGATTGCTAAGTTATCGTGCAAATCCGAAATGTAACAAAAAGTTGCACCAATTTCATTACTGGATTTGCTAAACTGTTATTTGGCTTATCTGTGATAGCAAAGTTATCGTGCAAATCCGAAATGTAACAAAAAGTTGCACCAATTTCATTACTGGATTTGCTAAACTGTTATTTGGCTTATCTGTGATTGCAAAGTTATCGTGCAAATCCGAAATGTAGCAAAAAGTTGCACAAATTTTATTACTGGATTTGCTTAACTGTTATTTGGCTTATCTGTGATTGCAAAGTTATCGTGCAAATCCGAAATGTAACAAAAAGTTGCACCAATTTCATTACTGGATTTGCTAAACTGTTATTTGGCTTATCTGTGATTGCAAAGTTATCGTGCAAATCCGGAATGTAACAAAAAGTTGCACCAATTTCATTACTGGATTTGCTAAACTGTTATTTGGCTTATCTGTGATTGCAAAGTTATCGTGCAAATCCGAAATGTAGCAAAAAGTTGCACCAATTTTATTACTGGATTTGCTAAACTGTTATTTGGCTTATCTGTGATTGCAAAGTTATCGTGCAAATCCGAAATGTAACAAAAAGTTGCACCAATTTCATTACTGGATTTGCTAAACTGTTATTTGGCTTATCTGTGATTGCAAAGTTATCGTGCAAATCCGAAATGTAACAAAAAGTTGCACCAATTTCATTACTGCATTTGCTTAACTGTTATTTGGCTTATCTGTGATTGCAAAGTTATCGTGCAAATCCGAAATGTAACAAAAAGTTGCACCAATTTCATTACTGGATTCGCTAAACTGTTATTTGGCTTATCTGTGATTGCAAAGTTATCGTGCAAATCCGAAATGTAACGAAAAGTTGCATCAATTTCACTACTGATTTTGGTTAACTTTTATTCGGGTTATCGGTGATTGCAAACTTATCATGCAATTCCGAAATGTAACGAAAAGTTGCACCAATTTCATTACTGGATTTGCTAAACTGTTATTTGGCTTATCTGTGATTGCAAAGTTATCGTGCAAATCCGAAATGTAACAAAAAGTTGCACCAATTTCATTACTGGATTCGCTAAACTGTTATTTGGCTTATCTGTGATTGCAAAGTTATCGTGCAAATCCGAAATGTAACGAAAAGTTGCATCAATTTCACTACTGATTTTGGTTAACTTTTATTCGGGTTATCGGTGATTGCAAACTTATCATGCAATTCCGAAATGTAACGAAAAGTTGCATCAATTTCTTTACTGATTTCGCTTAACTGTTATTCGGGTTACCGGTGATTGCAAACTTATCGTGCAAATCCGAAATGTATCGAAAAGTCGCATCAATTTCACTACTGATTTTGATTAACTGTTATTCAGGTTATCGGTGATTGCAAACTTAGCGTGCAATTCCGAAATGTAACGAAAAGTTGCATCAATTTCATTACTGATTTCGCTTAAATGTTATTCGGGTTATCGGTGATTGCAAACTTATCGTGCAAATCCGAAATGTAACGAAAAGTTGCATCAATTTAACTACTGATTTTGCTTAACTGTTATTTTGGTTATCGGTGATTGCAAACTTATCGTGCAAATCCGAAATGTAACGAAAAGTTGCATCAATTTCATTACTGATTTCGCTTAACTGTTATTCGGGTTATCGGTGATTGCAAACTTATCGTGCAAATCCGAAATGTATCAAAAAGTCGCATGAATTTCATTACTGATTTTGCTTAACTGTTATTCGGGTTATCGGTGATTGCATACTTATCGTGCAAATCCGAAATGTACAAAAAGTTGCATCAATTTAACTACTGATTTTGCTTAACTGTTATTCGGCTTATCGGTGATTGCAAACTTATCGTGCAAATCCGAAATGTAACAAAAAGTTGCATCAATTTCGTTACTGAATTTGCTTAACTGTTATTCGGCTTATCGGTGAATGCAATTTTCAAAGTTATCGTGAAAATCCGAAATGTAACAAAAAGTTGCACCAATTTCATTACTGAATTTGCCTTACTAATAACAAGGCGTGTTTTTTTGCAAGCCCGGGGGAATTGGTTGAAAAAACGACAACGGGGATTAGAGATGCCATCACAGAAATAAAATGGAGTTTTCATACAAACTATCGATAACAAGTAGGTAATTCACGCCGGTAATACAGTTTTTCGGCGCGCTTAAGTTAAGCCCCGAGTAATCTTTGGGATTAGTTGTTGTTGCATTTAGCATGGAAATTGTTTAGCACGACTTCGTTTTTTTTCATCCAATTCCCTTCGGGCTTGCAAAAAAACACGCCTTTATATTAGTAAGGCAAATTCAGTAATGAAATTGGTGCAACTTTTTGTTACATTTCGGATTTGCACGATAACTTTGCAATCACAGATAAGCCAAATAAAAGTTAGGAAAATCCAGTAATGAAATTGGTGCAACTTTTTGTTACATTTCGGATTTGCACGATAACTTTGTAATCACAGATAAGCCAAATAACAGTTAAGCAAATCCAGTAATAAAATTTGTGCAACTTTTTGCTACATTTCGGATTTGCACGATAACTTTGCAATCACAGATAAGCCAAATAACAGTTTAGCAAATCCAGTAATGAAATTGGAGCAACTTTTTGTTACATTTCGGATTTGCACGATAACTTTGCAATCACAGATAAGCCAAATAACAGTTTAGCAAATCCAGTAATGAAATTGGTGCAACTTTTTGTTACATTTCGGATTTGCACGATAACTTTGCAATCACAGATAAGCCAAATAACAGTTTAGCAAATCCAGTAATGAAATTGGTGCAACTTTTTGTTACATTCCGGATTTGCACGATAACTTTGCAATCACAGATAAGCCAAATAACAGTTTAGCAAATCCAGTAATGAAATTGGTGCAACTTTTTGTTACATTCCGGATTTGCACGATAACTTTGCAATCACAGATAAGCCAAATAACAGTTAAGCAAATCCAGTAATGAAATTGGTGCAACTTTTTGCTACATTTCGGATTTGCACGATAACTTTGCAATCACAGATAAGCCAAATAACAGTTTAGCAAATCCAGTAATGAAACTGGTGCAACTTTTTGTTACATTTCGGATTTGCACGATAACTTTGCAATCACAGATAAGCCAAATAACAGTTAAGCAAATCCAGTAATAAAATTTGTGCAACTTTTTGCTACATTTCGGATTTGCACGATAACTTTGCAATCACAGATAAGCCAAATAACAGTTTAGCAAATCCAGTAATGAAATTGGTGCAACTTTTTGTTACATTCCGGATTTGCACGATAACTTTGCAATCACAGATAAGCCAAATAACAGTTTAGCAAATCCAGTAATGAAATTGGTGCAACTTTTTGTTACATTCCGGATTTGCACGATAACTTTGCAATCACAGATAAGCCAAATAACAGTTTAGCAAATCCAGTAATGAAATTGGTGCAACTTTTTGTTACATTCCGGATTTGCACGATAACTTTGCAATCACAGATAAGCCAAATAACAGTTTAGCAAATCCAGTAATGAAATTGGTGCAACTTTTTGTTACATTTCGGATTTGCACGATAACTTTGCAATCACAGATAAGCCAAATAACAGTTTAGCAAATCCAGTAATGAAATTGGTGCAACTTTTTGTTACATTCCGGATTTGCACGATAACTTTGCAATCACAGATAAGCCAAATAACAGTTTAGCAAATCCAGTAATGAAATTGGTGCAAGTTTTTGTTACATTCCGTATTTGCACGATAACTTTGCAATCACAGATAAGCCAAATAACAGTTGAGCAAATCCAGTAATGAAATTGGTGCAACTTTTTGTTACATTTCGGATTTGCACGATAACTTTGCAATCACAGATAAGCCAAATAACAGTTTAGCAAATCCAGTAATGAAATTGGTGCAACTTTTTGTTACATTTCGGATTTGCACGATAACTTTGCAATCACAGATAAGCCAAATAATAGTTTAGCAAATCCAGTAATGAAATTGGTGCAACTTTTTGTTACATTCCGGATTTGCACGATAACTTTGCAATCACAGATAAGCCAAATAACAGTTAAGCAAATCCAGTAATGAAATTGGTGCAACTTTTTGCTACATTTCGGATTTGCACGATAACTTTGCAATCACAGATAAGCCAAATAACAGTTTAGCAAATCCAGTAATGAAATTGGTGCAACTTTTTGTTACATTTCGGATTTGCACGATAACTTTGCAATCACAGATAAGCCAAATAACAGTTTAGCAAATCCAGTAATGAAACTGGTGCAACTTTTTGTTACATTTCGGATTTGCACGATAACTTTGCAATCACAGATAAGCCAAATAACAGTTAAGCAAATCCAGTAATAAAATTTGTGCAACTTTTTGCTACATTTCGGATTTGCACGATAACTTTGCAATCACAGATAAGCCAAATAACAGTTTAGCAAATCCAGTAATGAAATTGGTGCAACTTTTTGTTACATTCCGTATTTGCACGATAACTTTGCAATCACAGATAAGCCAAATAACAGTTAAGCAAATCCAGTAATGAAATTGGTGCAACTTTTTGTTACATTTCGGATTTGCCCGATAACTTTGCAATCACAGATAAGCCAAATAACAGTTTAGCAAATCCAGTAATGAAATTGGTGCAACTTTTTGTTACATTCCGGATTTGCACGATAACTTTGCAATCACAGATAAGCCAAATAACAGTTTAGCAAATCCAGTAATGAAATTGGTGCAACTTTTTGTTACATTCCGTATTTGCACGATAACTTTGCAATCACAGATAAGCCAAATAACAGTTTAGCAAATCCAGTAATGAAACTGGTGCAACTTTTTGTTACATTCCGGATTTGCACGATAACTTTGCCATCACAGATAAGCCAAATAACAGTTTAGCAAATCCAGTAATGAAATTGGTGCAACTTTTTGTTACATTCCGTATTTGCACGATAACTTTGCAATCACAGATAAGCCAAATAACAGTTTAGCAAATCCAGTAATGAAATTGGTGCAACTTTTTGTTACATTCCGGATTTGCACGATAACTTTGCCATCACAGATAAGCCAAATAACAGTTTAGCAAATCCAGTAATGAAATTGGTGCAACTTTTTGTTACATTCCGTATTTGCACGATAACTTTGCAATCACAGATAAGCCAAATAACAGTTAAGCAAATCCAGTAATGAAATTGGTGCAACTTTTTGTTACATTTCGGATTTGCACGATAACTTTGCAATCACAGATAAGCCAAATAACAGTTTAGCAAATCCAGTAATGAAATTGGTGCAACTTTTTGTTACATTCCGGATTTGCACGATAACTTTGCAATCACAGATAAGCCAAATAACAGTTTAGCAAATCCAGTAATGAAATTGGTGCAACTTTTTGTTACATTCCGTATTTGCACGATAACTTTGCAATCACAGATAAGCCAAATAACAGTTAAGCAAATCCAGTAATGAAATTGGTGCAACTTTTTGTTACATTTCGGATTTGCACGATAACTTTGCAATCACAGATAAGCCAAATAACAGTTTAGCAAATCCAGTAATGAAATTGGTGCAACTTTTTGTTACATTTCGGATTTGCACGATAACTTTGCAATCACAGATAAGCCAAATAATAGTTAAGCAAATCCAGTAATAAAATTTGTGCAACTTTTTGCTACATTTCGGATTTGCACGATAACTTTGCAATCACAGATAAGCCAAATAACAGTTTAGCAAATCCAGTAATGAAATTGGTGCAACTTTTTGTTACATTTCGGATTTGCACGATAACTTTGCAATCACAGATAAGCCAAATAACAGTTAAGCAAATGCAGTAATGAAATTGGTGCAACTTTTTGTTACATTTCGGATTTGCACGATAACTTTGCAATCACAGATAAGCCAAATAACAGTTTAGCAAATCCAGTAATGAAATTGGTGCAACTTTTTGTTACATTCCGGATTTGCACGATAACTTTGCAATCACAGATAAGCCAAATAACAGTTAAGCAAATCCAGTAATGAAATTGGTGCAACTTTTTGTTACATTTCGGATTTGCACGATAACTTTGCAATCACAGATAAGCCAAATAACAGTTTAGCAAATCCAGTAATGAAATTGGTGCAACTTTTTGTTACATTTCGGATTTGCACGATAACTTTGCAATCACAGATAAGCCAAATAACAGTTAAGCAAATCCAGTAATAAAATTGGTGCAACTTTTTGCTACATTTCGGATTTGCACGATAACTTTGCAATCACAGATAAGCCAAATAACAGTTTAGCAAATCCAGTAATGAAATTGGTGCAACTTTTTGTTACATTTCGGATTTGCACGATAACTTTGCAATCACAGATAAGCCAAATAACAGTTTAGCAAATCCAGTAATGAAATTGGTGCAACTTTTTGTTACATTTCGGATTTGCACGATAACTTTGCAATCACAGATAAGCCAAATAATAGTTAAGCAAATCCAGTAATAAAATTTGTGCAACTTTTTGCTACATTTCGGATTTGCACGATAACTTTGCAATCACAGATAAGCCAAATAACAGTTTAGCAAATCCAGTAATGAAATTGGTGCAACTTTTTGTTACATTCCGGATTTGCACGATAACTTTGCAATCACAGATAAGCCAAATAACAGTTTAGCAAATCCAGTAATGAAATTGGTGCAACTTTTTGTTACATTCCGGATTTGCACGATAACTTTGCAATCACAGATAAGCCAAATAACAGTTAAGCAAATGCAGTAATGAAATTGGTGCAACTTTTTGTTACATTTCGGATTTGCACGATAACTTTGCAATCACAGATAAGCCAAATAACAGTTTAGCAAATCCAGTAATGAAATTGGTGCAACTTTTTGTTACATTTCGGATTTGCACGATAACTTTGCAATCACAGATAAGCCAAATAACAGTTTAGCAAATCCAGTAATGAAATTGGTGCAACTTTTTGTTTCATTCCGGATTTGCACGATAACTTTGCAATCACAGATAAGCCAAATAACAGTTAAGCAAATGCAGTAATGAAATTGGTGCAACTTTTTGTTACATTTCGGATTTGCACGATAACTTTGCAATCACAGATAAGCCAAATAACAGTTTAGCAAATCCAGTAATGAAATTGGTGCAACTTTTTGTTACATTCCGGATTTGCACGATAACTTTGCAATCACAGATAAGCCAAATAACAGTTTAGCAAATCCAGTAATGAAATTGGTGCAACTTTTTGTTACATTTCGGATTTGCACGATAACTTTGCAATCACAGATAAGCCAAATAACAGTTAAGCAAATCCAGTAATAAAATTTGTGCAACTTTTTGCTAAATTTCGGATTTGCACGATAACTTTGCAATCACAGATAAGCCAAATAACAGTTAAGCAAATCCAGTAATAAAATTTGTGCAACTTTTTGCTACATTTTGGATTTGCACGATAACTTTGCAATCACAGATAAGCCAAATAACAGTTTAGCAAATCCAGTAATGAAATTGGTGCAACTTTTTGTTACATTTCGGATTTGCACGATAACTTTGCAATCACAGATAAGCCAAATAACAGTTTAGCAAATCCAGTAATAAAATTTGTGCAACTTTTTGCTACATTTCGGATTTGCACGATAACTTTGCAATCACAGATAAGCCAAATAACAGTTAAGCAAATGCAGTAATGAAATTGGTGCAACTTTTTGTTACATTTCGGATTTGCACGATAACTTTGCAATCACAGATAAGCCAAATAACAGTTTAGCAAATCCAGTAATGAAATTGGTGCAACTTTTTGTTACATTTCGGATTTGCACGATAACTTTGCAATCACAGATAAGCCAAATAACAGTTTAGCAAATCCAGTAATGAAATTGGTGCAACTTTTTGTTACATTCCGGATTTGCACGATAACTTTGCAATCACAGATAAGCCAAATAACAGTTTAGCAAATCCAGTAATGAAATTGGTGCAACTTTTTGTTACATTTCGGATTTGCACGATAACTGTGCAATCACAGATAAGCCAAATAACAGTTAAGCAAATCCAGTAATAAAATTTGTGCAACTTTTTGCTATATTTCGGATTTGCACGATAACTTTGCAATCACCGATAACCCGAATAACACTTAAGCAAAATCAGTACGTCAATTACATTTCTGTGATGTATGTTCCGTGAAATAATAGGCCCCAGTTAGGCAAAACATTAATAAAAACCAAAGAATTTAAAGGAGTTTTTTTAATTTTATTATTTAATGTAGCCTATTGCCAATTGCGTATCGATTATTGAAAATACATAAATAAAATATAAATTTAAAAATTTATAAATCTTATCTGTTATTTCAATAACTGTTATTTTTGATTTTCAATAACAAGTTGTTATTGTTATTTCCAAATACCTGTTACTCAATACCTGTTACCAAAATATTGACTCATCCCTAGCAGGCATCGAGAAACACCGTGTCAGACGCAAATAATCATCGTGCGTCTCACAGGATGATTTTCAAAGAGAAGTTCGAAAAAAGAGTCAGACGCAAAGAATCATCGTGTAATAGGGGACTAAGCAGAAACCGACGCGATGGCGATCATGTTGCCCTCTCCATAATTCACATATGCGGCATCCACATTGTTATAGTGAACGCTATCGCGTGGGTTGGCGCTAAGCCTAAAAGCGCCATGAAGAAAAGCGGGTTAGCGCTTTGAAAACCCCGCCATTACTCTTTTCAATTGTAGCTGTTGGCTGCATTGAGTTTTGTTTAAGGCTGTCTACCAACTTTGTCAAAATTGGATTTGAATTCCTTATGTTGGATTTCACCAAGACATAACAATTCGATTTTTTGGAAGAATTATTGAGTTTTTTCTTCGGAATGTTTTTCGAATTATCATGCTAGTTGTAGTTACTGTTTGCAAAAAGCGAAATAATATTAAAATATATTTAATTTAATGTAATTTGATTGCTATGACACCTTTTTTATTAGGGGTATTCACGATCCGATGCAACTGGTCTTGTATCATTGCAAAAATTCAAAAGTGTAAAATTGCTATACCCTAACCCCATTGTAAAAAAAAATTTTGCACTTTTGCAATGATACAAGATTGCAGTTTGCATCGGATCGTGAATACCCTATTTTTTTTAAGTAGATCGTGAACGCACTTTTTCTAACCTGTTTTGCAACGCTGAAGAAATTGTTAAAATGAGCTTCTAGGGGTTTCTCCTCAAGACATTTTCTATAATATATCTATAGGGGTATTCCCGATCCGATGCAACTGGTCTTGTATCATTGCAAAAACGCAAAAGTGTAAAACTGCTATACCCTAACCCCATTGTAAAAAAAAAACTTTGCACTTTTGCAATGATGCAAGACCAGTTTGCATCGGATCGGGAATACCACTTATATGTCTAAATATGAAAAAAAATCTCACATTTAACTCAAAGTTTCCTGTTTCATGAATGAAATCGAGAATCATTTAATATCCTTTTCAGTCCACTTTTTACAGGGTTTTCCCTCCGGTGGCGCTTCTTTTTCTTCTTTTTTAAATCCATTTTGGGAATAAAAAGAACTTGCATTTTTGATTTATAATACAAATTTTTGTTTATTTCGACTTCCAAAGACTTTTAACGGACCAATAAATTTCAAGAGTGACATTTGGTGAGCTCTCAAAAAATCAATTAAAAATTTTACACTGTTGTATTTTTCTGTTGCAATAGGTTTCGGGTATAGCTAAAGTGCGAAACTGTTGTTAAATTGCACTCCATAAGGGGTATTCCCGATCCGATGCAAACTGGTCTTGCATCATTGCAAAAGTGCAAAGTTTTTTTTTACAATGGGGTTAGGGTATAGCAATTTTACACTTTTGCATTTTTGCAATGATACAAGACCAGTTGCATCGGATCGGGAATACCCCTATATATTCTGTTGTTGTAGTGTTGTAAAATTTTACATTTCTGCATTTTTACAATATGAGTTTTGTTCCATTTTTCAACGTTTGTCTACTTTTTACAATTACTTTTTTTGGGCCAGTTTATTTACAGCTGATAGTCTTTAATCAAGGATTATTGAAACTGATGTCTGTTTTTTTTTTTGTTAACTTAAATGCAAATAAAACAAACTTTATTTCATCTTATTCCCAACGTTTCGTCGTTATTCATAATTTATTCAGGTATTTTTTATTTGATCTTTGACACAGTGAAATTATTTTTTTAAAATTATTTAGAAAGTATGTAGGTAATTTTAATTTAATAGTTTGAACAAAAAACTTACTTTTAAATTTTGTGGAATTTACATTTTTTTATATAAAATTAAGTTTAATTTTTATTATTTAATTTAATTATAATTGTGTTGTTTTTGAAATAGTACATGTATCTTCGTAAACAAATCACAAGCAACAAAAAAAAACCTTATTGGGGGAAAAACAAACGCTTTTTCAAAGGGTCGACTATAGTGTGAACATTGCGATTTGTCGTTGTATGTGTAAGTTTATTTGTTTGTATTGCATTGTTTTCCCCCCCAAATAGAACTATCAAATTAGAAAGAGATAGTTTTGGGAAAAGCCCAATTGCGAATGTGAAAAAAAGTATGAAATGGAAACCGCTTTTACTGTTTCTTTATCCTAAATCGATATTTTTAAATCTTGAAGAAAATGATAAAACATTAGCTGTGTTTTATTTTCCCCGAGATCCGAACCAGATTGGATTTGCTTACGAAAATACATGTATTACAAAAACAACACAAGATCCAACTTTGTTTTGGATTTGGATTTCCAAATCCGTTTTGAACACACACCCTTAATTTGTAAATGTCGTCAGTAGTGTAAAGAAAAAAGACAACGGGTGTATACAAATAAAAAAACAAAAGGAAAAAAGAGTTGGGTATATAACAAGTTGTCACTGAGATCCTGGGTTGTTTTATTTACATGATCTGATCTGGATTGGATCTGGGGGAAAATAAAACGCAGCTATTATTTTAAAAATCGAAAAAAAAAATATTTGTAAAAATATTAATTTTGGCAGCACTGCTCTTATGTTAATCTGTTGAAATTGTTAAAATTAGAAAGAGAAAATAAATAGCCGAATTGCCATTTTGTTTGTCCCCTATTACACGATGATTCTTTGCGTTTGACTCTTTTTTCGAATTTCTCTTTGAAAATCATCCTGTGAGTCGCACGCTATTACACGATGATTCTTTACGCCTGACGCTTTTTCGGATTTCCCTTTGAAAATCATCAAAATAAAGTTATATAAAAAGAAACGTCAAAAAGAGTCTCGGAAATCTTGGCCCACGACTCACAGGGCAACTGGTCTTCCGTCTCATCTTTTTTCTCTTTCGCACTCGTTATGTTCGAAAAGAGTCAGACGCAAAGAATCATCGTGTAATAGGGGACTTTGCGTTTTATTTTGACAGCAAATGTAAAATCCAAAGTAACTACAAAATAGGTGTGTTCAATGAGGCTGTTCGGAACAGTTTAGAAAACTTTAGAACAGAAAAGTACAAGATTTTGCTGTTCAATGAGAAATTTTCTGTTCTAAACTGTTCTGGATTGCTGTTCAATGAGTCAGTTTGGTACAGTTTGGAACACTTTAGAACAGGATGAAAGTAGTTTGTTTTTTTTCTGATAGATTTTATCTGAATCTCTGCTTAAAGGATCCCCACACCAACGCGAATTTTCGATGGCGACGACGAAAACAATAATAACAACGTGTTGTTTTCATTGACAACCACGTGTTGTTATTGTTTTTATTGTTTAATATTGTAGAAAAGACTTATATTTGTGAATTTGTAACAAGCATATATGCTCCGAAAAATGGTTGTTGCTTTTTTAGTGACAACGTAGGTAGCCATTTTCTGTTCTAACTTGTTCTGCCATTTTTCAGGAATCTGTGCTGTTTTGTTCTGTCCTGTTCTGTTCTAACTTTTTCCTCACTGAACATACCTAATGGCTCAAATCTTCTGCTGAAGATATAGTACGTCAATAACCATCTGCAATATTAATTTTGGCAGCACTTTTATTGTGTTTGGCTGGTAGTGGAAGAAGATATAAAAATGTTTCAATGGTTTACCCAGTTAAGTTGGCGAGTTTTTTCAGTTTTTGGAAAACTGAAGAATATGAAGAGGACAAATGATTGCACTTAAACAAGAAATATGATGTTCGGTTTAAAAAAAAATTATTTTAGGAGGTGACGTATATCGAACGAAAAAAGAATGCACTTGCAATAGAAAAACAGGACAGGACACTATTTATAACTCCCTGATGCAAACACACGCCATGCCAGGTTAGCCAAAATTGAAATATCCAAATCCTTTTCTTGATTAACAACCCCTAAAATAAACGAGGCAACACGAGTCTGGCATGCAGCCGGTATTTCTGTGGGCATTGAAATTTTCTCACAAGTCGGAGGCTTTATTTGGACGGCAGCCATTTCGATTTGCATTTTGTGCCGTGGTGGTGGAGACAGTTTTTTGGGAGTTTTTATTTCTATTAATTAAATTAGTTCCAGTGAAGAAGTAGGAGATTTGTTGCAGAAATTAAAGTTATTCCAAAAAAAAACTTAACAAACAAAACATCAATCAACAATGTCATCATCATCAGCTTGCTACAAATGCAATCGTCCCGGCCATTATGCCCGTGACTGTAATTCCGGGCTCCGGGATTCACGCGACGGACGCGATGGCGGTGGTCGAGATGGTGGTCGCGGAGACATGCGTCGTGGTGGCGGTGGAGGAGGAGGCAACCGGGAGAAATGCTACAAATGCAACCAAACCGGGCATTACGCTCGTGCATGTCCCGAGGAGTCGGAGCGTTGCTACCGCTGCAACGGAATTGGTCACATTTCCAAAGACTGCACCCAAATGGATAACCCAACATGCTACAAATGCAACAAACTCGGCCACTGGGCCCGCAACTGTCCCGAACAGATGAACGATAGCCGTGGCTCGTCCAACTCTAGTTTATCCTGTTACAAGTGCAACAGAGCCGGTCACATTTCCAAGTATTGTCCGGATGCAACAAAGACTTGCTATAGCTGTGGCAAGAGTGGGCATCTGAGGCGTGAATGTGACGAGAAGGGAGGACGCAACTAAGCAGAGCGATGGACTTACGATGTTTTTCGGTGGCTGGCAAGAGCGTTTTACCCCGAGAAGTAAAACTTCGCCTTCTTTATAAAATATTGTACTTGTACTACCTACCCCCAATATTTCAAAACACAAATAACAAAAAAAAATAAGAAAATCTGACTAAAAAAAAATAAAATATCACTGTGATTGTTTTTTAATTGCAAATTAAAATTACTGGAGCTGCTGATAGAAAAAATATAAAACCAACTTGAGTTTTTATTGTTCTTTCAGCATTCGGCTTAAGTAGTTGGTTGCCTCCGGTTGGAGCTTCTTCTCTTTTGGTCCGAATTTTTCATTTTGCTGCGTAATTTCTAAACTGAAGACAAAAGAACTGAAAATTGATGGCCATTTTATCTATGATTTATCCTTTTTCATTGAGAAGTACAGTCATCGCTTTCTTATGTCTACCAGTGTATGTATATTGCGCCACATAAAAGGTGGTTTTGTTTCTGGCAGCTGATTTAAAACATGTTTTTTTTTTTTTTTTAATGGGATCTTGAAAATCGAAACATCTCATGAGAATAAAATATTCCAAAAATTATCTCGAAATTTAATGCAAAGATAAACATTTCTGACGATGACATTTGACTGAAGCTTAAAACCAAAGCATAAGGAACACGCGGTTGCTGTCGCATTTCTGTATACATACCCGTTTTTGTCGAGTCGCCGATTGTATGAAAATCTCTTGGCAAAAGTATCTGACTGGGTAAGTAGACACGTTGATATAATAGAACTTATTTATATTTTAAAGATCTTTATCAATTTTATAACAATAAGATAGGAGATTAATATTGTTTAGTTATGCTCTCATTGTGTTCCCATTTATTCTTTGCATCTATAACTATTAACCAGTACCTAAATTTCAGCGAGGTTATTGTACTACGTCGTCATAGTTCAATGCCAAATTTATTTGCGATTATACTTATCGCAAATACTTTTAAAGAAATCTATAAATTAGTAAATAAAAACATTGAACACATATTATTATTTTAGCTCCAGAAGATAGAATTTTAAAAGTTTTATTTAATACTTCAAGAACAACGTGGTTTCTTAATTTATGCAAAAGAAAACTTGAAATTCAAAGGGGTGGTTTCTTATTATACATATAAATGATACAACAAATAGGTACTTACAAAAAAAAGTAGTTTATGCTCTATAGAAAAGATGCACGCAGATGCAAGGCTAATGCAAAAAAATTAAGGTAAATCTGAATAGGGTGAAAGATACAATAGGGAGATAGGGTGTCGGCATTCAAGCGACCGCCAATTTCAATAAAATTAAGAAAATACCTCGTTTGCATTGTCAAACATTTTTAAAATAAAATTCCAGGTCGATAAGGTTTCTTGGGAAAATTTTTCGGTCATCCCCAAATCCGAACCATCTTTAGATTAAGAAAAGTGCCTGGGAGTTCAGTAGAGGCGGTGAAAGGTACAAAGCATATATTAAAATGTAGGATCATTTTTGGTACCCTATCGTACATTTCATTGTTATTAAACATTTTTAGCCAATCCAACACAAGTTGCCATTACGATAGGTTTCTGTAATACCTATGTTGTTATTTTTTCGGTTATTCCTAAAAATTATTCGTATTACAGATTTTTCCCTGTATAGATCTTCATAGGTAGCATAATATTTTTTGTAAAGATTTATATACAAGGTATTCAATAAGTAATTAAATTAATAATATTTTAAAAATAAAAATACAGTAGACGCTCGATATAGTGAATTTCGGTAGAGTGAACTGTCAAGTATAGTGAACACACAAAATTTTATACAGACTACTCTAAATAGTGAACAAAAAGTATTTCGATATCGTGAACAAACATTATATTTAACAAGAATATTCTATCTGAAGTCATTTATGTGCTTCGTACGGTCAGACACGTAAGAAGCTTCCCACTTGACACAAGTTTATTTTGTATTTTAATTTTTGTGAGAACAATTTTTTTTTTTTGAAAAAGACTGTCATTGTCATTGGTTCGTGTTTGCAAATGCAAGAAAAAGCGGTGCAAATCAATTTAAATGTGAGAAAGGAACATTTTTTTTTATTTAATTCTTATTAAAACAAATAATTGTTCTACCTACGAGGAGTTATGTGTTTCTATTTATGTAGATACCTAGGTACCTATATAAATAATAATGTTTATTGTATGTTTTAAATATATTCTATGTTTTGTATAACGTTATGAAGTGTCTATTATGAAGTGTTATGAAGTGTCTATATATACCCAATTGAAATTATTTTACGCTTTAATAAATAAAAAAAATATTCATTTTATATCAAATTCACATAGATAGGGTTCTAGATTCTCTCTTGAAATAGTGAATAATCTCGATAAAGTGAACAGGCCTGGTTTTAATTACTTCACTATATCGAGCGTCTACTGTAATTTCTGTGTTTTTATTCTTATTTTATTACAGATATATGGGTAGATAACATTCGGCATTTATTTTGATCAAGTTTTGTAGCGTTTATCTACAGTTTTGTAGCGTTTATCTACATGATGCCGTCCGACGTTGTTAAAAAAAAAAGAAACAAACAAAAAATACTTGGGCGATAACATGGATGAGAAACTGTAGTCTTTTGGAATTTTAAAAACGAATCCAAGAACTTCGTGGAATGTTGAATCTCTTAATAGGCCATGAGTTCAGACGGAATTCGGTTAGTCAGAAATTAAAGAAAACAACCTACATACCTAAAGAGGATGACGAAACCAATTCCGTTGTTATGCCGATTGTACCAGAATTAGATGACGTAGACCAAAAATTCTGAACTTAAGTCTTACTAGACAAAAGATGGAGATGAGCCAGGAGGCTGTCGAGCTGTTCAAATCGGCAACCGATTTGAAAAATATTGTGGGAAGGAAGTATACCCGATGTGTAGTATACGGATAACAACGCTGATGACTGAGGAACAATTTCTAACATCATTGTACCCCCTCACGGTTTTCGCCTTGACGGTGGCGAGGGGGCTTACGTGGGATCCTCTAGCAACCCAGCTACAGGGTCTCACTACTAAGCAAAACCAAAAAAAACAGGGATGTCATCCAAACCAAACAAAAAATATGGATAAAAGTATGCAAAATAAAAAAATTAGAGTGGGGATATACACTCAAGAGTCGACAGAAGTCACGGCTGTCGGCGAGGGCTTGGCCTCGCAAGAGACTAAGTCGCCAGTGACGATTGTAAACTACGACCAAAGACGACCGAACTTGACAAGACAAACGAACGCACTAAACCTCACAGCAGCTCTTCTTCCTCCTGCTATCGACGGTAGGGAGACCTCGAACAGACCTCCCTCTATAAGAAGTCAAACCAAGGACGAGCTGCTAGAAGAATCGAATCCCGAAGAGACTACGCTGAAGCCTACTGCACGCCTCAAAGCTTCGAGGAAACGCAGTAACTACAGATCCTCTAAAAGATTCGTGATTGCTATGGACAAAAAGGACCCGACCACTCTCAGTTCAAGAGACAAAGCCCTTTTGCAGAAGCACAAGAAGTTGGTGAGGAACTATGAACGTCAGTTGGCAGCAGCTGCCACTGAACCCATTGTTTCCTCTCAAGAGTCGAATGCTAAAAAGCTGGACAGCGATAGAGTGATTGCAGTCACATCTATGTCTATACCTACAAAGATAAACCAACAACACGCTGGAATTTACGCTGCTGCGTGCTCCGGCTCAAAATCGAAAAAGGCGACTTCCAACAAGAAACAGCAGACCAACGCTAAATCGAACCTGAAAGGGGACGAGACAGAACAGGTCGGCAACTCTTCTGGGACGAAGCCAAGTACATCGAAAAGAGTAAGATCGGAGGAGGCAACGAAGACCGAAGGTTCTAAAAAACTTAAAACCAACAGTTTTGACACCACCCCGATCGATCTGCAGATAGCCATAATAAGTCGAGACAACCCGGATGGGGAAATCACGGCAAAAAATTGGTTACTTGTTGAAAGTGAAATCCTCAAAGCCATGATGGCAACATCCGATAACGATAGTTCTGACGACTATACTTTCGATGGAGCTGGGTGGCGGAAAGGAGTGAAAGTGGTTCGATGTGGGGACCAGAAATCCCTGGAGTTCCTCACTAACATAATCACCAATATTGGCGAACTTTGGGAGGGCGCTTCTCTCGGGATTCTTCCCGTCACAGCTCTACCACTTCGACAACAGATTAAAATATGGATTCCTCCTCCTGCAATGCATGAGGACACATCCATCATCAAACTGCTGGCGAAACAGAATAAGGAGTTCTCCATACTAGACTGGAAGCTTCAGTTTTCTAGGAAGAGCCTCAGCGGGGAAGGAAAGGACCTCTTTTTCGTAATTGACAATAAATCTGACCTTCTCCTGAAAGAGAAATCAGACGTGCTGAGATACGGTCTTGGAACCGTAAAGGTAAGGAGGCATGATGGCAAAGGGGAGTCAAAAGCTGCTGGTGGTGCAAATTAAAATTAATTTGCATCACACTAAAGCAGCAACGCAAAAAATAGTACTCTACATGTCTCAGGGAAACGTGGATGTGGCGTTAGTTCAAGAACCATGGATTCTAAAGAGTCGGGTCCGGGGATTGAGGTCAAAAAACTACAGCCTTTTCTACTCCACGTCAGAAGGTGATATAAGAAGTTGTATTCTAGTGAAAAAGTCATTTAATGCTTTCTTATTATCTAGGTACAGCAACAAGGATAACATGGCAATCGGCGTTGAAACCAAGGAAGGAAACTTCGTCTTGGCGTCAACGTACATGCCGTACGATGAAGAAAACCCTCCAGCAAAGACAGTCCGCGACCTTGTGGATTACACCACAGCACGATGGGACACCTTTTGTGATGGGATGTGATGCCAAAGCCCACCACACTCAATGCGGGGGGGGGGAGGTTGGGGGTAAGGACATCAACAAAAGGGGTGAGTTAATTTTTGAATACAGTCTCTGTTCTAACCTTATTTTATGTAATGAGGGCGATCACCCTAAAAATGGGGAAGAAAATGTAGACCTCATTCTTATGAGTAATAATAAGAAAGTCTCTGTAGAAAATTGGAATGAGAAAATCTCTGTAGAAAACTGGAGAGTCTCACCTCAGTAATCCTTCTCGGATCATTTTAGAATAGTCTTTACTTTAGACAGAAACACAAATGAGAAAAACTTTTTAGAAACCCAACTAGAACAAATTGGACAGAATACACAAAATGGTTGAACGAACGTGTCGATCCACCAAAGGAGGACAGCGATCTCGATAACTTCAACCATTGACACTGCTGTTTTAATTTTAATTTTGAATTTTTAGAAAAACTATATGCTTCAACTTACACCCCTATTACGGTTGTCAGTTATCAATTATCAGTTGATAAATGATAAATATTGAAATTTGGTGCATTAAAACTCAATTTATTAAAAATCGTATCAACTATTCCTTGATAATTAACTTTCTTTCCCACTAACAATGTTCTGCACCATTATCAATAATCAAAAGTTGTATCAATTGGGTTTTTTATTATTGATTTTCAAAATTTATCAACTATCAATTGATAATTGACAACCGTAATAGGGGTGTTAGAAAAGGCAAAATGTTATAAAACTACGGGGCCTGCTTTAGGTGACGTGCCCACATTATTTGCGATGTACATAATGTTCCGTGAAATAGGTCCCATGTGGTTTCGTCTCTTGATCTGAACTTTAATGAGCATTTTTACTTTTTCTCAATATTGTTACATCTAGTTCTAACCCATCCTGCAGTTTTGAATATATGTAAAAATATGTAATTTTAACAATTTTTTGTATTTAATGCAGTCTGGCTACTAACTACATACCTACTATTACATATAATAATTACTTTCTTAAAAAATGTATCGAAGTAATTTTTGTTTTATATATCCTTTTAAACTATCTTTTTAATAGATAATTCCTCTAGTAGACTGAGAGCCCACAACAAATTTTGGGTGTGAATGATAGCAAAACTTCACTGGTATTTTTAGATAGGTCTTTAGTTTTCATAAACAATTATGAAAGTCTTGCATTTCGTGATTGGGGCCTTTGTCGGTAATGGTGCATTAAAAATGCGTTTTTTTAAAGCCCAGGTAAAAAGTATAGCAACTAAATAATTATATTTTATAAAAGATTTGAGCGCCCTAGACATGAAAATGCGGGTCCAAGACGTCTTGGATGGGGTCTTTTGCATCCAAGACGAACCCAAAGATGAGTATGAAACCGGTCTCTAAATAAAATGTGATAGCATTTAGAAATATGTTCTCATTGATGGAAGCTTCCTCTCTGATAACATAATATGGTAATCCAAGACTTTTTCCATTGGGCTGCTTATCTACCAGATGCTCTGAATAAATGCACTTTAACGACAAAGGCCCCAACTACGGCATGCAAGACTTTCATATTTGAATATGAAAAGTAAAGACCTATCTAAAAATACCTGTTAATTTTTGCCATCACTCACACCCAAAAATAGCTGTGGGCTCTTAGCCTATAGTCATTTGTTTCTGTATATGAATAAGTACTAGTTCTCTTATTTGAGCTTGACTAGTAAGTTTCTTAAATTATAACCATTTGTGTAATACGAATCAAATATGTGGGACGAATTCGAATGTTAATATCATATTTCTGAACCTAATTCAATAGCAGTTGTATTTTTCATTTATCTCTGTCGTATGCCATAAAAAAACAAATAAAATTAATTGTTACAGTTGTGCATCGTGGGGCTTCTTAACTTTAGGGAATAGAATAAGGGTTGTAGACAAAATTTCATAGGCCCACCAAAATTCCAGTATGTAATTAAAATTGGAAACTTATCTACATTATGTTTTGGATAAAGGCCGATGTCCAGTGAACCCTTATTATAGTTAGTTTGATGTCATTTATATGTAGGTGTAATTGAAATTGTATTTCAAGACAAATTCAAAAAATATTATAGCTCAGGATTGCCTTAAAAAATAAGATACCTATAAGTACTTTAAGTTCTTTGTTAATGAAGGTTTAATATAAAGTTATGAGACAATTTTTTTATTTATTTCATTCTGATCGAAAAGGATCTCATTTCCTTATCGACCACAATACCAACCATTGTGTTGAAATATAAAGATTCTACGCTATCGGGAAATGTTCCATAATTTTAATGATCTGTCAACCAGTTATGGTTTTTGAGATTTGAGAAGGTCTTTAAAAACTGTATCCGTAACTGTAAGCCAATTTTTCCTACGTCTGGTTCTCAAAATATTTACATCCAAAGTTATATTTCCATTGAAATTTCAAAATTACTTATTACTGGGCGGCAGAAATAAGGTAATATCACTTTGCATGAAAATATTTCGAGAACCAGACCTGGTTGAATGTTTTAGAAAGATCTTTAAAAACTTTTTCAAAGCTATAAACTATTTTGAATATTTCTGTTTATTAAATTGAATATTTTGCTATACAAGTATACTAAGTTCAACATTGTGAATGCCTTTAATTTTCATTTTATTTATTCCACAGACCGATGTTTATACCTACATGATGTGATTATATGTGTCCAACAAAAACATGACACGAACCAAAAGCATTGAATGATGGAACCAGATTTTTTGAACACCATAGGAAACCATCAACTTCACAGCATACGACTGAAGCTACAAGTACATAGTGATAAGAAACTAAATAATCGATTAATTGTAAATTAATTATATTTAAATTAAAATCACAATACACAAAAAAAAAAAATGCAGTATTATAATTTAGTTTTATTTTTTTTAAATAGTTGAAAGGTTTAAAGAAACAAAAAGATTCACATTTTAACCTACAAAGCAACAATTTTTGTAGAGCTGATCGATTTGTTCGTCTATGGAAATGGTGTCTAGCTGTTAAGTACATAAAAAACGCGTAGGAAGAATGTGTTCGAAAGAATAATAAAACGAAAATTCGGATCGACCAATCTTGCTGGACAGTTTTTCTAAGAAATCAATAACGAAAGCTTTACTTTCTGTCTATGAAAATATTGATTTTTCTATTAACTACTTCACATGTAGCAAGATGTTATATTTAATATCAAGTCTAAATTCGGAGAAATAATCAAGCTTAACTCCGTATAAAAGATTATACAAAATTTAATGATTTTAAATAAAAACCATCAGTTAAACAAAATATAAATAAAAACATTCGCGTTGCTGTCACTTGGTGTCTTTGATCAACAAAGGTACTAACTCCAAGCCTATTTTTCTTATCAGTTAAAGTGAAGTTCAGAAGGCGATCGATGTTGAATATCAATCATATCGTCGCTACAATGCGGCACTAGTCTAAATCACATTTACAAAATTTTTCAGCAGAGCGTTTTTAAACTTGAGAAACGTTATAACTCCGGAATGTTTAAATGAAATGCATTGGCATAGAAAACGTTTAATATTATTTTTTAAAGCTAAATCATAGATTTATTAATTCTGGTGATTTTTGGACATAGGAACATTGCGTATATATATTTTGAGTGTAGAACAAGCTTATCTCCATAATTTTGTCATAGATCATCTACTTCTATGTGGACTACTTGTCCTGAACAGCACTTAAATCCTAAGTCCATAAAATACTGACTTTCGCCATGATAATTATATTCATTGAATAAAATTCTGAAGGAAGTACTGGGTGTAGGAATATGGTTATAATACCCAAAGCGCGGGTTTCCTTATGGCGTCAAAAAAGCTTATTTTGAAATTTTGGACTTAGACTAGTTCTGGGGCCAGTTTATGTAATAAACGAAACGAAAGCAATCGTTCGTTTTTCATACACGAAAGAAATTGTGTATAAGTAAATCGTTCGCACACGCGAAAACGATTATTCACTTTTGCCATACAGAATGTCACCCCTGCATTGTAGCGACGATTTTTTCTTAAATTCGTATGCATCTAGTAACTCGACCTTTACGAAAATATCAGTAAATACTAAAAGTTAAATTTTTTGTTAACATAAGACCCTAGTTCCTTTACTTTGAAACTCTGTGCATTTCTGTGAATTTCTACACAAAAGTCTGTGTCAGAGTTCATATAAAAAAAAATAAAATGACAGAAATTCACACAAATGCACAGAGATTTAAAGTAAAGGAACAAATCTAATATTTCCTTAGATATAATAATGTAAATAAAACAAACACATTATAATTAAATTATTTTTACAGCTTACTGTTTATTTAAATTAATATAAAATTTTATTTGAGTACATTTCTCTCTTGGACATGATGATATGGCATGCAGCGATTTTTGTTAAAACTAAAGAAAAGGTACCTAGTGCTGGTTTGTGGTGTCTCATGAATCATGATAATGATGATTATTATTATTAAAATTCAATAATTATATTATAAACTAAATAAATAATGGCTTGTCCTACTTAAGCACGTACAGAGTATATAGTTTTATTCCATTATTATATTTTCTATATCGTCTCATATTTTATCTATTCTATATATAAACTATACAAAACATAAAATAATAATTTAAATTATATTAAAACAAAAAACATGTTGAACTATGAACAAAATAACAAAATTACATTACAAAACAAAAATTTCAAAAATATGAAATGAAATGAAAAATTCTTCTCCTTTGAATTTTTTTGTTTTTTTTTTTTAGTTAACAAGCATTGATTGTGATTCGGATATGAGCGATACACTGAGTCCTTTCGGCACCAAGTTGTAAACTTGCTGAAGATTAATGCCACAGCTTGGTGTTTTTTCATTCAATTTTACTTTGTCCTTCTCATTCTCATTCCCATTGTCGCCATCGTCATCGTCGACGTCTGTCTCTTCCTCCTCGTCACTGCTGCTATTGATTTCTATAGAATCCAAGGTGGGAATGGTGTCTGATATTTGATATGTCAACTTTCTTCGGATGTGCCTGATCGGAAGGACTTCCGTTATTGCGGTATTGAAGTTAATAACAATCTCGTTATCAGCAATATTCCGTGTCCATTTTTGGAATTTTTTCTTCGCAGGACTCATAATGGGCGGTTGATAGGTGCTAGTTGACGTGCTATCCCTGGACAATGTTGTTCCCAGCCGGCGAAGCATTGAAACAACTTTACCATCCACCAACGGTCTTTGGTATTGCCGGGGTTGATATGGCATTTGGGACGACGACAATGACGACGACGATATAGAGTAGTTTGTAGTGTGCATTGATGTTTGACTGCTGATGTTGACTAGATTCACATGGCCTTGCTGCCTCACAGATGATGACTTTGTTTTGCTTGGCAGTTCGTGTTTCTTTTGAAGCAATAAAGTTTTCAGGTACATATTTCGCCAGTGCATGGTGTCGCGACACCTTTTACATTTCACTCCGCTGACCTTAGATTTCGAACTGTTAGTTAAAACTCTCCTTGTAATTGTACGCCCGCACACGCAACAGTTATGTAAGATTCTCCTTTGGCGAGTTTTCTTTATCCGATGGCAATTTGGAAAAGTTCTTTTCGATAGATAATAATACTCGCTACGTTTTGTTGTATTTATCGATTGGCTTGTTGTCCTCTTTGGCAATGAATGGGAAACATTATTATGATTATTTGATTCTGATTGATTTTTTAGCTGGGGTCGAACTTGTGCGACTGGTTTTGTCCTGATATTTGTCATGTTGGTTTCTTCTGAAGGAGAACCTTTTTCGGAAACCATATTATTCATTTGTGAAGATCGAAAAGTTCCGGAGGGGTTGTCTGCGTCGTTACTGTTCAATGCTTGGAGAGAATGCCAGTTGATGAGCCAATTGTTGCAACTATAGCAAAGATATTTGTCTTCGTTAAGAGGCTGGAAATAGAGATTTTTATTTGATAAATTAGTAACAGTAAGTTAACGGAATTGTAGGTATATACAAAAATAAGTGTCAGTATCAGTTAATTTTATTATTTTTACTTCCGGCCATGGAAGGATATAATCTTATTTGTTATTCAGATGAGTGATAGCTTATAAGAAAGGTTAAATAAGGGCAAAGCCTATCCCAACAGGGTTACCATATATATTTATTTATATTTGTATTTACATTGTACAGCAAAAATTAAATTAAGGGATCTTCTTTTGTAACAGAGATGACGAGACCAGATGAAAAAAAGAAAACATGTTTTTCTTCGAGATAAACCATTTTATAAATATTTTTATATACTAGGTATAATAAAGAGAGAATCAAAGTGTCGGTCGTAAGGAAAAAAATAGGAAAAAAAAAGAGAATTTAAACAGTTTCATGGACTTCTCCAGAATGGAATTTGGAAATTTTTTGTGGCCCCTTTCGACTTGCTAAAATCTAAACTCTTTAACGATTAAAGATATCTTAACAATGTTTTTTTTAACTTAATGGGAATTTTTAAGGGTATCAGCTGGTGAGTTTCAAAAAAATAACTAACTAATTCGCATGTTATTAATTTTTATTTTGTTTTCTAAAAAAATAATAACAACATTTAGTTAGCAAATAATTTTCCACTTTATTTTAATCTGGATATGAATTTACAACCAAAAGTGTCACTCACAAATTCAAATTAAATAAATATGTACATATATCCATATGTACATACATATGTATATCTACCTATAGTTACGTAATCAAAGTTTAATCACATCCAATTCTAAGCACCTTTTGGCTAACCGCCTTTTCATTCAAAGTAAATAAATTTTATTTTTCTCCTTCCCCAATACAAATTTAAATGTAACGGTGGCACGCGAAAAGATCCCCTCTTTCACTCAACAAATATATTTTTTCTTCGTTCCAATTCAACACCTTGCCTTTATTAACACAACGGAAACCGATCGATTCACAAATTAATTTAATACCATGCAACTGTCCCTAAAAAAAAACGATCGACAAAAATACCTCAAAATATCAATACAAAAAAAAACATAATACAACACAACAACATAACAGCCGTTGGTGGTGTACACATGCAGTTATTATCATACAAATGAGAAGTAAAAAAAAACTGTATAGGCATAATAAACCACCTGCCTCCTGGAACTTTATCAGCTGGCGCTTAAAAACTTTGGTGTATGTATTCTGATGGTTCTGAATTCTGTTCTGTTTTTTTGTTTAGGGTAAATTTAAATCGACATGCGGCTCTGGTCACTCAGTCATCGAATACAACCGAAGGTAAGGAGCGGTTATATTTACGTTAATTACCACAAAGTATAGGTAGGTATCCCACACGGCACATGGTGTCTGCTATAATATGAGTTCGAAGAGTTAAAACTACATTTTAAACTAGCCGCACATTTTTTTAAGAACATTTGGATTGGTCATACCTATATGTTATGTAGTAGCAGATGTTATGTAAAATTATATAGGCAACATTTGGTCTAGGAATAGATAGGACTGCAGAATAATGACATAACTTCTATAAATCTTTCCAATTCACGTCGAGTGCCACAAATCAAAAAGCAATACATATCTACAAATTCTGGAAGTATTTGGGAAATATAGTAAAATTATATCAGAAAAAGATCAAGCTTATCCCTCCACATCACTTTTAATTTCAGAGATAGCGGTACCTTACCTACTATATAGAACAAGTTTGGAATACGTAAGAAAATTCTGACTGTCTGCTTGAAACTGCAGGCTTTTTCGTCAAACTGTGTTGGTAACTTTCTATCCCTAAACTTAAAATTTTGAGGTGATTCCCTACACAAGAAATTTTACTTTTTTCTAGCTCTAAAATAACAGTAGATACATGCGAAAATGTAAATTTCATATGCAATTATTCATTAAACCTAGTCTACCGAAAGTCTACCAAAAAATTTCGAACATCCAAATGATTGCATGAATAGCTCTATGGGAAGTTATTCATTCTAAAAAAATATCACTCGAGATCATAGAGTACCTATATTATCTAGAGAACCGACTCCCTTGCTTAAAACACCCGCAAATTTTATTTGAGCACACTAAGAGAAAACTCTCATTGCCTGTCCGTGAATACGTGTGAATTGTTGATACAATAACAAATATGTAGATCAAAAAGATGCAAAATTTAAAAAAAACCGATTTGCGTTCTTTTAAATGCTTATATCTTTAGAACCAATGTTCGGATTTTCAAAATTCAAATTTAAGCCAGAATGACAAGCTTGTACCTACCAGCTACACACATTTTTAAAACCGTTCAAAATTTCATACTAAAAACGCAAAATATACAAATATACATACAAATATATGTCGACTTTCTTTGAACTTAATACCGAGCATTTTTTTTTAACATTCTCCTTCACATTTTTTAAACTTTTTAAAGAAAAACACAGTGGCGTAATGGATAAAGCGTAGGACTGTTACACCGAAAGTCTCAGGTTCGACTCCCAACCTATGGCACATAAAAACAGAAATGTTTTTCACGGGTTACTACCTCTTGCGATGAATTGACAAATCCTCCAAGAGTATCTCGCCCCACCCAATTTATTTATTTTTAAAGAAAAAACACAATGTTTAAGCTTCTAAGGAAAATCTTATTTTAAAAAAAAAAACACTTAACAGATTAGAATATGCAACCTTTTTGAAAAATTTGAATTAACAGTAGCTCCCATAGAAGCTTTTTTTGTTTAAGATTTTCTCGAAAACTAAAACGGTTTAACTGATTTTGATAATTTTTAATAGACGGTTAAACTGCAGAACCTCGTTACCTAGTCGTTTTTGCGTGTTTTTCATAATTACAAAAATTTTGTATGGCAGTATATGAGTTTTTGAACTTTGTATTTTTCTGTAAAATGTTCAGAACAACATTGTTACGCTAAAATTCCCAAAAGGTGAAATTTTTCGACTAACGAGATCCTCCACTTTAAACGTCGATATGCAGGAGCTTGTGTTATAAAGAAAACAAATTTTTGAATCATAAGAAAACAGTAATTTTTTGTTTTCAAAATTTTGAAATATTTTTGATGTTACCTGTAGATTTTTAAAGACAGATATTATTAATGTTTTTAAACCAAAATGTTTCGAAAATTTTTTTTTTAAATAAAATAAAAAAAAGTAGACAAAATTATTTATTGACTTTTAACTTACGACTCGAATTTAAAATTAGCATTGAATATTACAACTCAATTAAATACTTTACCACATTCAATTGTGAAAAAAAAAAATGCGACCACACTGTGGTTTTAAAGTTTGAATATTTAAAAAAACTATTTAGGTATCTGATAAAAGAAATAAATAAGTGATAAGTAAGGGAGAACCTACATTTTGTGCCACCTGTCAAAAAATTAGTTTACTTATATGGTAGTATTATGTGAATACATAAATATGAGCAGTATAGCACCGCGTTGCACATAATATATGCTGTACTTATAGTTTATACCGAAAAATTGTTAAAAAATCAATATAGGTACGTAATTAGAAATAAAGCAATTAAGCAACCTCTGAAATTGATTTGACACCAACGTGATGTATACCATCTGATTTCTTAAATAAATCACAATTTATGAAAAAAAATTTGAAAATCGTTGGAGCGGTTTTTAAAAAAATTAATTTTTTATTTTATATATGTATACATATGTACATATGTACATACCTGTAAAATTTTGTAAACATTTTTAAGAAAACAAATTGGTACGCAACTTTTTAGTGTTTATTAATGCGAAGTTAAAAAATTAATTTAAAAAAAAATCATCCACCAATTTTCAAAAAAAAAACATTGAAATTTTTTTTTAAATCCAAAATTTGTGTTTTTGAAAATTTTGATATGCAATATTATTCAAACTTTTTACAAGGTCAATTGTAAAAAATTTCATTAAAATCGGTTCAGTAGATAATGAGATAGTTCAAACCCAAATAAATGGTTCTATGGGAGGTACCATTTTTAATCGATTTTTAATCAAAATCAAAATCATTATCATATTATGTTTTTGAAAAAAAAAAAATAAAATTTCCCTACCCCTTTTTTACACTTATATGAAATCTACCATTATTTTCGGTTGTAAGAATAATATTCATTTAAAACCAGCTAGATAATCTTAAAAAAATTCTCGATACCAAGTTTAATAAAATTCGATCAAGTCTCGAATTATTAAGTTCTCAAACAAAAATTTTAAACTTTTTTTAAAAATCCAAAATGAAAAAAATTTGTAAATTGTGGTAGGTATACAATTCTTTGGAAAACTTTTGAAACATTCTCCATAAAAAAATTGATCCAAATCAGTTAACCTTTTATGGGAGGTATGTACCATTTATAAACATTTTTCGAAAATTTTGTATTAAATTTTATAGGCTACCTAAGAAAATACTAATTTTTTTTAAAAGAGTTGTGGGCACGTTTTTGAGAAAAATAAGATTTTCATTTTTTGCTAAAAAAAATTTGCACGGCAGTTACTGTTATTTTTAGTCCTAAAAAAATGAAAAAAAAGTATCGGGGGAATGCCAAAAAAATGCTATGTACCTACCAAGTTTAAAGAAAATCGACCCACCTGTTTAGTCTAAAACCGAAAGGACAGACAGACGGAAGGACAGAATTGCGAGACCCACTTTTTTCGACTTCGCTATCATCGTAATATCAAGTTTGATCAAAATTTCGTATTCGATTTTTTTTTACGAATGCATAACTTCCCTGTATATATACTCATATACTTAGGTAATACCTATACATCGCAAGTAAAAATTGGATTTACTATTATGTAATTTAGGTACCAAAGAAATAGTAGGTACAGATATCACAAAAAAACGTAACATACCTACGAAATAAAAAAAAAATAAAAATTCTTCCTCACTCCTCCATCTCATCATCAAGTGGCAGTGGGATAAGATCCTGGGAATGATTCCAATTTGAACACCGTCTTATGAATAGACTTAAGCAAATCTATCAATTTGGCGTTATAAATTTTTGTCGATATACCTACCTATTTTTGACAAATGTAGCGAAGTTTTTTTTATTTAGATTTCTAAAAAAAAAAATATATGGATCTTTTATAATCGTCCTTTCGAGGAATGTTTTTTTTAGGGCATATTTATTTGTTAAAAACATACCTATTATGGGCATTTTGAAAATTATTTTGTTTAGATGTTTTGAGCCGAAACTCAAAACTAAAATACATAGTAATAACTTCTTTATTAGTCGGTTTAGAAACAATCTGACAGCTCTTTTTGAAACTCAAATTTTGGCATATCAAACTCCATATTTAAAAAAAAGTGCCTTTAGCACCGTTTTGATTGTTAACGACACAAATGTTAAAATCAAATTTTTGCTATAGATGGATCAAAGAAAAAACTTACAAAGGCTCTTAGAACTGTTTTTGAAATTAAACGGTTCCTTCTGTATTTTAAGCTACTGACATAAGGCGTTTTTATTTTTTAGCCCCATCGTGGCACTGAGCTGTCAAAAAGAAAACTATGTTACTTTTTAACTCGGAGCGCTCCGAGCTCTCAACTTGCATTTTTTTTTTAGCTCAGAGCTCGACCGGGGCTCGTTGGATGAGCTCGGAAAAAAATGTCCGAGCACAAAGCTGAGCGCGGCTAACTTCATACAATTTTCATGTAATTTGACAGATTACTAAGCATATGAGAGTTCAGTGCTCAATTGAGTTTCTTAAATAGATCGGTGCGCTCAGGTCACGCTCTGTTCGGAGTGAGCTCTATTCGCTCTGTGCCCCTCTCGGGGCTAAACAAGAAAAACGCCTATAACAGTGGAAGTTTAATTCTTTCAAAATGTCAAGTACCAACCTACCTATCTATAGGAACATCTTTACAGGGAATATAAAAATCATCAAAGCAGATGTCAACAAAAGACACCTTTATATCCATTTGAATGGGACACAATTTTTAATAATAATTCTTCCTAATTCATGGCGGCCGGTGCCACAAATTCAAAAAGGCACAATTCAAAATTCGAACCATTTTTTGTATTTTTTCGTTGTTGTTTTCAGTTTGATACATTGAAGAAAGAATTTTTTTAGTTCTATAAGATGAAGATCACGCAGATTCCTCATCATCCTCTCTTTTTTTTTCTTGAATGGAACCAGGTGCAATAACCAGGTTATGCGATGTTCAGTAAGGAAAATAAAAACAAAAAAAGGAAAAACATCTGCCTGCCGTCTGTTGTTTTGTTTTTGGTGAAGTTTTACAACTTGTGAAGATGATCAGACACTACTTTAAAAAAAAATAAAAAAAAATCGCTTCCCCAGACAGCTGCGGGAAATGCCTTATATTCCATTGCAACCAGCAGAACATCATCATCGAACATCGAGGACACATTTCGAGCATCAGTGTGTGTTTTTGTGAAAGTTTAAAGGTTACTGACCATCATCAGCTCAAATTTCTATTGACACGCATCTTTTCTGTGTATTATATATTTTATACATATTTTCATTTGTCCTGCTTTATCCTAAACCAATACGAACCTACCTACTACCTATAATGAATGCATTTCCTGCCTATCGATTTATGGTATCGTATCAGATTACTCACAAGTGCAGGTTCCCACACATTGATTACCTATAGCTATAGAAGGATCTGGGTTAGGTTGGCGATAGACTATACGTCTAGTGAGAGGCTTATAAAGTTTTCTCTGCCTTGCCTCCTCCAACATGACCGACTAATAGGTTGTCAGAAAAAAAAAAATAAATAAATAAGACGGTACTAGGTACCTATAGTAGATGGAAAAATTTCGTTCTTCTACTTCAAATAGCAAGGAAAGCACTGTTTGTTGGTGGGTTCAAGAATCGCGCAAAGTGAATCCTTTTTGCGACAGTGTGCTGTGTGTGCGGTGTGGATGGATTTGATACCGAGGGGTGGATGAGTCATTTTTGTGTGTAGTATACCTACATCCACCCTATATAATTATATTTGGCCTTAAGTATTGATTTTTCCTAGAATTTAATATTATATCCTGATAATATTCCTGTCTTTGACAAAAGGTATATTTTTTTTAAATGCAAATATTAAATCCTTACCTGGAATTTAAATCTAGCTTGAATAAGTCGGACGATATTTGGTCCACTGCGGGGTTCGTAGATATTAATGGTTTGATTAGTATGACATCCACATATAATACAAGTCTTCTTATGGTATTCCGATGACGACTTTTCAGACATTGTTATCCTTGACGTAGATAATGAAGTTCTATAATTTTTTTTAAAACACTTGTCTGTTTTTTTGTTTTGTATCCTTGAAAACAATATTACACCAATCTATACATTATTGCACAGTGCCGAACATCTATAACAACACATTCACAATACATTTAATTAAATGAGCAAAGCACATCAGTGTCTATGGAAACATAAAATTTCAAATAAAAAAATAAATAAATAACAGTTAATAATACAAATGACACGGTAATCAATAATACAACACGACCAGTACGACGTCCTATCTACGAAAAGGTTTAACTTCAAATGATTACTCCAGTGTCGGTAGTCGGTTTCGGTACGACCGGCTCGACTCTCGTATTTCGGTTTTCGTCCTGTGGTCTCGTCTCGTCTTGTCTGCTATATTCTCCTGTTCCTGTGCAATGTTTGCCTGAGTGGTGTGTGTGTATGTTTGTGTTGTTCACTCTGAGTGAGCGCCGCCAACCAACATTTTCTTTGCGCCTCAATTTTGAAACCGCACATGTGCACATTGCACACAAAGTTTCACAAGAATATGGACTTAGGGGTGTGGGTTTTCATTTTGAGCACATTTTAATTATTTTGTTTGATTTGGTTAAAATGAAATTAGAAAAAAATAATAAAACCGTTAGGTATACAGGATATAGGGAGATGTTGGAAGGTATGATGTTTATGAATTATGACATATAGTTACCTAAACCTTTAATTTCCTAACATTTTTCTATGATCTATCAAAGTAAAAGCACATATTATAAAATTGGCCCTTTTCACAGTTTGCTGCTTACTAAAAAGAATTAAATGGATAGTATTTGCCTGCAGAAATAGACCCTGAACTTGGCAGTATTGAGGAACTTTTATTTTAATGAACTCGACCATAGTCCAAAATATTGACAAACCATAGGATTGTGGTGTTTTTTGTAGCTTTTTTTGTTTTTGTCTGTAACAATGACGTTTCTGAAAATATTGTCAGAGTGAAAATCGTCAGTTCACACGGTTGGCCGATATTTGTTTACGAAAAATTGGTCGATCCGTTGACAGACATTGTCAGACAAATTAAAAGTTTTGTTCGTAGTGGTCAGTGCAGAAATTGTTGTGAAAATAATTTTTAATATTAATAAATGAAAATATTGCAATTGCAACTACTTTAACGGTCTACGTGTTGAAAGAAAGCGAGAAAGAGGAAGTGTCACAAAAAAGACGAAGTGTATAGACGAAAGATTTTTTTAGATAATTCTGCTTCCTTTTTCATTACCATAATTCGATAGGTATAACAAAAAACACGAATAATTTACAAAAACTTAAAACAACTTAGAATTTGCGTTTTTATTATATGAAAATGAAGAAATTGTCAGCAATTGTAAGATGTCTTAAACAACGACATCCGACAATTTCAAACGAGTCTTACAATGTCCTAATTGTCTGACAATAATACAAATTGTGTGTTCAGAGTATTGCCACACAACTGACAATTTAATTGTGAAGAAGTTTCTGGAAATATTGTCACACAAAATTGTAAGTTCACACGATTGCAAGACATTTGGAGAATTTTTTTACTGACATATCTGACAATATTGTAAGATTTTAGTATACTTAGCTTAAATTCTTTAACATCTGAGTAAATTTACCGATTTTGATGAAATTTTCATGCAAAATAAAAAATATTAGAAACTAAAAAAAATAAAAAAAAGTGTGAGTGCTGGGACTCACGGTTAAGATGTGTAAACATCAACATTCGTCCGAATGCCTCATAGACCGAGAGCCTACATCAAATTTAGGGTGTAGATGATAGCAAAAATTTAGTTGTATTTTTATATAGATCTTAACTTTTCATAAGTAAATTTGAAAATCGGTAATGACCTTATTTCGTCTAATTTGCCAAAAAAGGCGGCCTTCTATGTTGAAACCCTGCAGCCATGATGAAAGCGCAGTCCATGTACTATATGGTCTAAGCAACCAACCACATTTCAACCCAAACTGAACTCGACTTTTTGATTTCGTATATAAACACTCAGCGTTTTGTTACTGAGCGTACATAGCGTTGAACGCACTCAATTTTCGTGAAGCTCAGAACAGAGATTATGGATAATTCATAAGTCTGCTATTACACGATGAATCTAGTTGCATGCGCCTTCTTCAAATTCTTCTTTATTTCGTCCGCTGTTTCAAGCGCTATTACACGTTGAAACCAAAGTCATGAATCTAATTTGACAGTTCTCTTTATTTTTCATTTTCGTGTTGGGCTGTGCTCAAGCAATAAAAAAACTTTTTCTGTTTTTATTTTTGTTTTCATTATTTGATATATTGAAGAAAGAAAGGTTTGTGTGCCTTTAAATGAATATCAGCCAAGAAAAGCAATAATTTATTTTCTTATGTTGTTTTTAAAGATGAATTTCTCATTTCTGGAAAGCCTATAAGGCTATCAATAACAGTGCGTTGCATCGAAATTTACTCTTTGAACAACAAAACCATATGAAGCAGAATAGTAAAAAACGGACAAGAGAAAAGAGAAACGTCAAATAGTTGCACCGAAAATTTTACCCATGCGACACCGGTCCCTTTTTTTCCGTCTCATCTTTTCGATTTTTTTTTTCTCTTTTGCACTTACGTAGTTCGAAAAGTCGCATGCGTCTAGATGCATCGTGTAATAGCAGACTAATCTCTGGCTCAGAATCAAAATCACGACCACGGCTACAAGATAAGAATCAAGACTACAAGATACGTAACGTTTTTTTTCACCCTACTGCCAGTATAGATGTTTACACATCAAAAATCTCTGGAACTGAAAGGAAAACAAAATAGAAAAACCGCTCTGGACCCATGTTCTGTAACTCGGCGATAACTTTTCGAGGCGATAAACGGCGAAAAATGGAACAAAAATGGAACAAAACTCATAGGAATCCCATGGGTTTTGTTCCATTTTTCGCCGTTTATCGCCACTTAAAGTTATCGCCGAGTTACAGAACATGGTTCCTGGTCTCAAAGCAGTCATGTAGTTGAAAAAAAGTACTGCAAAGAATACAAAATACGGATAATGCTAAAGAAGCGTCAAAAAGAGTCTCGTAAAACTTGGCCCAAGACTCACAGGGCAAATGGTCTTCCATCTTATCTTTTTTCTCTTTCGCACTCAATATGTTCGAATAGAGTCAGACGCAAAGAATCATCGTGTAATAGGGGCTTAATATATCCTCTAAGCAGCCAACCAAATTTCAACCCGAACTGAATTCGACCTTTCGATTTCGAATGTAAATACTCAACGTTTAGTTACTGAACGTACATATTGTTGAACGCACTCAATTTTCGTAAAGCTCAGAATCACGATCACGACCACGATCACGATTACAACGTTACGTTACGTTTTCTTTTCACCCTACCGCCAGTATAGATGTTTACACATCAATATTAGAAAATAAAAAAACAAAACGTTCTATACCAAGAGAGAAGTATTTGCCAGACAAGTGAAAAGCGACTACTTGTCAAAAATTCTGTAATACAACATTCAAAATTGTCACGTTAAAAAAATCCTGTTGGGAAATCTTTTGGTTTTTTTTTATCTATAATAGAAAGTTTCAAAATGTAAAGAATTTTTGTATATGAATAACTCAACATGATTTGTCAAAAAATCTAAATACACTTGTAAAATAAAGACTTGTCCGACAAGTACAAGTTAACGCTGTTACTCAACTTAAACTTGTAAACTGGTCCACAGAGTTTATCAAGTAACAATTATAATGCAACTCTGTGTGCTAAGTTTATAATAAAATTTAGTAATTCAAATTCATTAATAAAGTTTACAATAAAATAAAAAATATAAAAACGAAATTAAAAAAAAAATTATCATACATTTTTTTTTCTAGATAAAATGGAAATTATGTCCCTTATTTTAGCGGCCACTTTTCGGCGGATTCAAATAATTTCGGTATTTGGCGCAGACCAAAAATTTGTCGCTCAAATACTTTTTCTGTAATTGAAGTATACGCTAAAAAAAGTCTTAAGTTAGCGGACAAAATCTAAAATAATACGAGTTAAGTTTTTTGAATTTGTATTTCAATTTGAAGCTATATTTATAATCTCATAAATTGCTCAAATCCCGATTTTGTAGCTTAAACGTTTGTAAATTCAATTAACCCCTTTTAAAGCTATTTTTTAATTTTTTTTATTAATTTTATGGATAATTTTTTATTTAAAATCAAAATTTAAAAACGCGCGTTTTTTTGTTAAAAAAATATCAGAATTTGACAGAATTTTGTGAGTTTGGATCTCAATCTCGACACTGATTTTAAGTTTTTATGGAAAAAATATTTACCTAAAGCTTGAAAAAAATAAAATTTATTTGTAATCTTTTGTTTTATTTATATACGAGTTCGAAAATTCTGAATTAACTTGTCATAAATTAAGCAAATATTTACAAGTCTTTCCTGACACTTGTTTCGTTGTGTTACAGAAAGAAGGAAATTTAGATATGACAAGTGCAGGGTGTCATATCATTGCCATACTTGTCGAAATAAATGCGAAATGTGTCACTTTGTGTTTAGAATGTTGTACAAGTTTTTGGATTTTGCTTACAAAATGTGTGTGACTAGTTTTAAAGATTGAGTTATGTGTCACGGAATTAGCTGGACTTGTCAGACAATTATAGTTGGGCAAGTGAATTAAGACTTGTCAACTTGTCACGTTGTGTTACAGGCCCCTGTTCATACGTTTAGGATCTAGATCGGTATACACCTGAACGAAAAGACAAACTATCTAGGAATTAAGTGTTTTCAGTATAATATTAATTTTCTTAGGCCCAGTTTTTCAATACGAGAACATCCCAGTTTCGCAGTCAAAACCCGAGTTAACTCCTTACAAATTTTGCTCAGGCAATTTAGATCCCGAGTTAACTCATCGAATTGGGGAGTTATAACTCTGTATTAACTGAAAAGATATGGGTGTGTCAAAACACTGCCAAAACTCTGTCAAAACAAAAATCTTTAAATATTCCAAAATATTTCTCCTATGTCTGTCACTTCATTAATTTTGAAGGGTCTGAATTTCATTCAAAAACAAAATTGAAAACACACATATAAAAAAATCGACAGATGGTCTCGTGTGTTAAATGGCACCATACCAAATAACAAAGGTGCGCACAGCAGACCTATAATAGTGAGTGAGTGATACTCAAACTCAACTGAAGGCGAAGGGTTTTTTTAGGAATTTTTTTTTCATACAGGTTTCTGGGTTTTGTTTTGGGACTCCAGTGGAGTATTTTTTTTTGTTCGCTGTTTCTAGAGGACATAATGAAGACCATGTGTTATGTGTATGTAGTGTATTTCCTCGTTGAACTTGTTCGCATGCCTTTCCAATTGATGGAGCTAATTCGGAAGTAGGAACCACACATATTGCTTTATTATTAATTGGTTTACACGCGCATGTCGTTAGGCATCAAAAGACAAAGTAATATACCTCTACCTACATACATAATATAGAAAAAGGGATTCGAGTAAACCGCAAGGCGGATATTCTTTTAAGCAAAACTCGTTCATACAAATTAGTTAAGCAACCTATAGGTAGGTAGGTGTACAAACCTTTACCTACCTACTCATTTTAATTTGAACACCATCAATTAAAAAAAATGCTTTAAGGAATTTTAGGTAGGCACTGTATATTTAGATAGTTATTTCTTTAGCAAAAAATTGCACCCTTAACTAATTAGTTTCCTGAGTTGATCTTTTCCAGAAATTCAATGTTGATCTACAGAACTGGATAGAGTAGTAATAAATAGTAGGATTTTTTGTGTAATCTCTTGAAATGCATTTCCCTAGATACCTGCTTTATTTTTATGGCCTACCTATCTACCTGGATATCAATAGATCTCTTTGGACAAAAGGTTTTGCAATATTTTTATTTCAAACAATTAGGTATAGGTACAAAATATTTAGTTTCAAAAATGCATTCCAAAACGTTAAATAGTTGTAGCCTGTAGGTACTCGTACCTGCTAAATTCCAACAATATATTATAAATAAAAAAAAAAACAACAAAACAAATTAAAAACATTTAAGGTCAACGAAAAAAGTTATTGTCCGGATGCGAAGATAGCTTGCTCACACATCCAAGGTTATTAACATCTAGGATAAGTACAACAATATTTGCAGAAAATCGATGTCAAAGTTCATAGACTTTTAATACTTATCTACTCGTAAATCTTATATTGACTATACCTACTTTATGATTATGAATTACGATAAAGGTTATAAGGTACCTAAAATACAAGTCAATGTAAAATGCCAAATACACAGATTTGTTATCAAGAAGGAAACAGTAGGTAGAGTGCTAGTGGATTGCGATAGAAAAATTATTATTTTGTGGTGTTATCATTTTTTGGTAACGCTAATTACTGCGTATGTAGTTATCAAAGAATTAAATAAGTATTGAGACATGGACACTCCAGCTCGTATCTCCTTAAACGTCATACCAGAAGGATCGAGAAATCAAGGCAGAACTCACCTTCGATGATGTGATCAGGGCTCAGATTGCTTAACACCAAAATAATTATTCGTTTATCGATCATAGTTTTGATGAAAGCTGTCTCCATCACATAGAAAAAGAGAGAGCAATCGTCAAAACGGCTATCGTTTTAGTCTTAAGCGATTTGGGCTCAAGACTATAAAATAATAATCAGCCTTCTTAATGTGAGTTTCGCCTTAACAACATTCCACCTGGAAATTTTTTTGTGAACAATCATTTCGGGCGGAATGTAATGCCATTTAAAGTCTAAATTTGTTTCTCTTTTTTTTTAGTATTCGAACAAAATTTCGTTAGGGCAGAATTCACAATAGCTTTTTATATTCCGGGGGAACAAACAAATTTAAGGTGAAATATTTTTCGGATGAAAATGAGGCTGGATATCTCCATCGACTTTATATCAAAAAAAATGTAGACATCGAGTTAGAAAAAAAGGGACTCAAAAAGATATTGGCATCTAATTCTAAATATAGGTGAACAACTATGGGGGTGCCTCAACCCTCTAGGTTACCAACCGGTGGATGGCATTTGCAGTGCTTGGATTATAATATACACAAGAACATAATCTTTTTAATTGTAAGAAACAAATTTTTGCAATACTTATTGCAAAGCCCTGTCCCATTTTGGAGATCAGTAACGCGTATGATAGAACCGTGTGCATTTTGGACTTTATAGGCAGAAAAAAAATAGAGGAAAAACAAAATATAAAACTATCATGATAATTGGTGGCTTTAAACATTTTCGGAACAATTGTATGTAGGTGTACAAAAAAACAGACGCAAAATTTTAGTCGATTTAGTACGATTCTAAAACTATTTAAGTACTAAAGTATTTAAGTACTAAGCCAAAATGAAAATTTATTAAAATACAAAAAACTATACTATCTCCACATGACACTTTGGAATGTATAAATGACAAAAAGGTGTGTTTATTTATTTTTTTTTATTTTTTACACAGAGCTACTTATCTAACGAGTTTACTAAACCATGGAATAGGAGTTAATCTCGCAAGTTAAAATGTTCTATTAATAAAAACAAAACGTTCATAGAATAGAAAACTGACGTTAATTGAAATCCTTTTTAATCTACTACAATAAGTAGAATTTCCTTTTAGCCTATTCAAATGTAACATTGACCTTGCCTTTTGGTTAGGACAAGATTTTTTTATGAGTTGAAATTGGGGTTGAAATACCCCCATTTGACCGCCATTTTAGAAAAAGGAGTGTAAAAAGTGTGTTTTCGTGATATTTCGACAACCATAAGTTTGACAAATACAGTTTTAATACGTTTTTGAAGAGAAATAAATTCATTAAAAATGAAACTAAAGCAGGACAAAGAATTCATCACTGAAAATTCCCATATGAGTGAGTGTGTACACATCAAACCCTAAAAATGTGAAAATGTCACAAAAAAATGTGAAAATGTCAGACAAAAATGTATTAAAAATGTGAATGGAATTACATTTTAAAGCTTCTAGCAGCTTTTTTTTAAACATTTCGGACAAAATTAAATCGGATATAATTTTGTGTTGCCGTAAATATAAATTAATCAAATATTGCAGAATAAGGAGAGAAAACAACAAAATGATTTTTAAATAATGTTCACAATTCAAATTATTTTTTTGCCAGATAAGTGCGTTTCCTTTCTTAAAAACAACATCTTTCCCTTTTTCTCTTGGCTGACACTTTAGTATGATTTAATGAGCTAAAAATGAAGAAAACAATGTATTGTCATACGGGCTTAAGATACTTTTAAATTTATGTCGAATTCCTTTCAAGAAAAGAATCTTTTTTTTTTCTAAAAGAATCGATTTTTTTTCTGAACATTTCAAGAAAGATTTTACACCGATTTGCACACACACTTGCAAGATTTGAAATTTCTAAAATGTCAAATTGAATGTCGCGGTGTTTTAAGAAAACAAATTTTTTTATGAAAACAAATTGTGTTTTTGATTGCAAAGAATTTTCGGTGAGTTTTATAGTAAATGTTTGTGCGTTGTTTTCATTTAATAATAATTCCCAAATTGAATATTTTCTGGGTATTTTACTTCAAAATTGCTGCTGTCAAGTGCCACACACACAATCACAAAAAAAAATCTATTCTTTTCGTATTCCTTTCAACGACAGAAAAAATTCGATTCTTTTTAGAAAAAAAAAATGATTCTTTTGTTGAAAGGACTTCGACATTAAATAAAAAAATATAATTAAAAAATTGATGAACATTTTCAAGAACAAAAAATATTCAAGAGTTTTGTACCTTTATCATCTATTTTTAATTATATTTTTATTTTCGGTATATAAAGTATTTATTTTATACACACAAAATTACTTCGAAAATGGTGGTCAAATGGGAGGTTTCAACTTCGATAATAGTTTTTTATGCTCACACTGACCATCCTTTGTCTATTAATAAAATTTAAAATTTAACCAATGAATTAAAAAATAAACCGTCGCCAACTCGGGTTCATTAAGTTTAAGGCCGTTTTGAAAACCTCATTGCGTCAAAAATGCCCGATAATGCAAACGGCAAAAGTCAACTGATTGATCTAACGTTTTCGAAAACTGTTTAATTTATGTACATATTTAATTTTTTTAAAACAAAAAAAAAAATAAAAAAAAGTTTTAAATTTTGTTGAAAAAATCAACCTTTGTATTTGACTTGCTCTATAAATAGGAAGTTCATGCGACCCAATCGTGCATTTAGTGTATTTTGCCTAAATAGGTAGAATCAATCTCACTTCCACTATATACATAAATTACATGATAAAGTATTAAATTTCATTTCTCCTGTTTGATCTGCGGTTTCTTCATCTTCAATGTACGCATAAATTCAAAGAATAAGTGAGTGTGTAAGAAAAAAATATTCAACTTGCAAATTTGAATTAATCGTTTGAACATCCAGCTCAAAACATGCAAGAAACCGTTGTTTGTAAACTTTGCCACGTTCTATCTTTTAAAAGGCACTAAATTTATACAGAGAATCAGACCTAGGCAACAGCGGAAAGCGCTGGAAGTGGAAAGACACAAAAATCTTGCTTTATGCTTTAGATTTTGAGGAACAATAAAATTCAAAGTACCTACAGCTTTATATAAATTATTGTGATGTGTCACAACCTTGTTTGATTGTTCTATTTTCAATATTTTCAAAAACTCAAGGTGGCTAAAGTGCTATTAATACCTGATGTCTGAGATAACTCAAATTATAAGTGGGAAAACTGCTTTTACGTTGTATTTGTAGCTATTTTACAACTTAATTAAGTATCAGAAGGTACTAGTTTTCTTTTGTTAAATACAGCTACAATTTTTTCAATATATTGTGTATTTTTCGCAAAGAAATATATACCTATTTGCCATTTCTGTACCAGCAAACAATTTAAACTTTATACCTATTCTTATTTTAGACGAAAACATTTTCAATTTCTCTACATATCTAAACTCTCCAGTATTCTGATTATTTATTCAATACATTCACCATATTCGGAATAATTCGGTAAAATGGTTATCTCATATCCAAACCAATAATTACAGTTTGAGGAGTTATATTAAATGTGGGAAATTTTTTACTGTTAAAAAAAAGATTCGTGCTTCCTGGTTTTTGTACCCAAATAAAGTTGTTTTTACCACTCAAAATACAAAAGTATTGCTTTTTTGCAATTATTCCAAGTCAGGTAGGTAGGTACTTATCTTCTTTTCTTTCTTGGTTCTTCATTTACGGTGTACCTACTCGTATGGTACTTCTACTTCCGTTTTGAGAATTTGATGGACTCAACCAGTTCCTCTTCCTATATTTATTGTTTTAAAAGTTAATCAGAATCATTGAATTTTAATCTTGTTAAAGTGGTTGTTTTTTATTTTTGTAAATCAAGATAATGCCTTTCATTTTATGTTGAAGGGGTATTTTCGGATTTATGTAATTAAAGTTGGCTAAAAATAGGGTGTGCGCAGGAACGGAAGTATAGGTTGCGATATAAATATTAACTTATTGAGATTTAAAAATGATGATAATTGTGGTTGCTATTACTTATACCATTGAGTTTATACACAATGCTTATACTGAACTATTGAAGGAAAAGAGAAATGCATAAGTGGATGTTGAAAAACAAGTTTTGAATTAAATTTTGGGTGTTAAGGGGGGACATCACGAAAAATGTTGAACAATAATTATTGAGGAGTGATATTTTAAAAGCTTATACGTAATAAATCAATTTTCACGTCTTATTCTTAAATAAGATGTTATGTCATGGGTGTTTGAGCAGAAGGTATAGTATAGTAAATTTTTTTACGATTTTTACATTTTGATACAAATTGATCGACAGTATGATATCTTCTACTACTGCTTCATCTGTCAAAAACATTTTATTTGTCTAAAGAAGTTACACGGCTCGAGTTTGTTAAAATTGTTTATAAGATAAGTACAATGTGTAAAATTTATTGCAGAGTGATTGGGTGATGATATGAAGAAATGCAAATAAAAAAAGACCACCTTGTTAACCTGGCGTCAAATTAAAAAAGGTTTGGTAAGGTAATAAGCCTTTTCACACCAAGCTCAAAACGAGGTTTTCGCAAAATTACCGGTTTTGGCCGAAAAACTACATCTTTTGGTAAACCACAAGATTTCGCAAACCACAAATTTAAGATAAAACCTATCGAAAACCAATTGCAATTCAAAGTTAAAGTAAACAAACCTTTCGAAACATTCAGCGCTCAATAAAATGTAAAAAAAAACTGATGAAGATTGCTGACAAAAGAAATTTTATGTGTGTTATGTAAATGAGATGTTTTGTTAGTGTTTTTTTGTCAGAAGATGAGTGGGTGTTTGTGAAATGTCAAACGAAAACGTGTAAATGTTCGGTGTGAACGCTTTTCGAATCAAATGACTTGTGGCCAACGCACGGGTTGATTTGATAAACAACCGACTGAGTTGACGACAACTAAGTTGAATCGTGTATGGTGTGATTAGATCGATCTTTAATAAAACTTCTTTTAGGATTCAAATAGTTCAGTTACCTTTTTTTAAAGCTAAAACATTAGGCCAAGTGTCAAATACCTACGATAAGATAGACTGCACTTTGACTTGATGTAAGTGCTGTACTGGTGGAGATAAAAATGAGTTGAGTACGATTGTGCAAGTGCGAGTAAAGTTTGGTTGAAATATTTACTAAAGATTTAAGCAAAAATAAAAGGGAGAGCAAAAGTGAGAAATGAGATGAGATTGCTGGGGTCAACAAGATCTCATTTTTCTATGAACTTGTCTAATATAAACTAAAAGCCAAGATAAGTTTTTGTTTGACAGAACTATTGAAGATTGAACTCACCATTAAACTGTTGTAATTTGTACACTTTAATTTAATACTATTTCTGTTGCACTTTTTTTAATTTGTTATATCGATTGGGCTGCCTATTTGTTTCTATTTTTTGACGAATAATAAGAAACAGTGGCAAAATTGTTTTTAAGCTAAAATCCTTGGAACTCGCGAAGCTGGCCCCAAAGGAACCATTTTGCAAGAAAACTGCTGACAAAAGTCCGAAATTAATAATTATAAAAACAAAATGTTTCTGATTTTTATCAACGTCGTATTCTTTTTCACTAAAAGCTTTGTTTTGCTATAAAAACTTGAAACGAACTTAGCTATACAATTGCTTAAGACATTACAGAAAAGTTAAATCGAAATCGTTCTGTAAATCGATTAAACAAGTTCTATAAAAGCAGGACCGGAGCAGGGAGTCAAAGGGCCTCCAATGACTTTAACAAAAGGGCCACAAAATAGTAAAATGAGTAGAAGGAGTGAAAAAGAATAAGTTCCGAAAACGACACGATAAAAAAACTTTATCGTTGTGTTATTGAATCAAAAAAATAGTCTGCTCTGAAATTTGTATTATGTTTTCAAGTTAACAAAAAATGTAACTAGATTTTTGAAAACATTAGATAGGTCCTGTTTACTGTTAGAATGCAAATTTTATAACTGATGTTTTCTACTTTTACCAAGACTTCGAAAATAATCACATACTTTTCTATTCTGTTTTTATGCGGCCCTGAAATTTTTTTTAAAGCTTTCCTTTAAATGAACTGAAAGTACTTTAAAAACTAATAGAATATAAGGTTTACTAAGAGTAATTTGGAGGCCTACTAGGTTGCCAATAGGGCCAGAATAACTCAATAATAATAAGTGTGGGTACCCATCAACTTAACTAAAGTTTTCGTTAAACTAACTTGGGATCCAACAGCTTTATGCTTATTATTTCCTTTGGGGCCACAAAAGCTGTATATTTACTGTAAGGCCCTTACAAATCCAATATTATAAGAAAATTTTCTTTTAAACGAACAGAAAGTACTGCAGAGACTTTTATACACTTTTACATTCTCCCAGGGTCCCACCGGGCAAAATCCCGGTTGCCCGGTGGCCCAGTCCGCCCCTGTATATAAGTTTACCTATACCTATTGAATTCAAAACAAAGAAAATATTCTGATTTCTTAAATAATGAATAATTATTATGTATATTTTCGGAACTTTTTGTTTATGAAATAGGATGGCCATCAGAGAAGTCTCATTCTTATATTTGTACCTACATTCAAAATAAACAGAAAAGGGGTGAGTACACCAGACAAAATTGTAACAGACTGAACTTTGCATTTTATTGATCCTCGGAGTCTATGGCAAAAGAACAAAATTTGTCAAATCCCTCAAGCACTCCCCCCTTATTTTCTTAATTCGATTAATTTAAATTCCTATTAGCCCAAGAGAATAAGTCTTGTTTTGACCCTGCCTGAGGGCAGTTATGCGACGAAGGTTCGATACCAACTTTTATTGATTTCAAAGCCACCCATGACAGCATTTATAGAGGCGAGCTACGGATGTCTGTCTTATTATGGTATTCCTGCATAACTCGTTTTTCCATGCAGTATGAGAATAGAGTATGTTCGCTGCTACTAAGTTCGATTGCGAATTCAACCAAATGAAAAATATGAATTAAGAAGACAGGGCTTTCATGTGACTTTTTAACATCATCTTTTTCAGTTCTGAAGAAAGCAATGATCAGATCCTGAGCGAACCGTTTCAGCTCTGAGCAGATGTATGATCATGGCAGAGCTTTCCGATTTAATTGTAAATCACACTTGAGCTCTGGACTGTCAGTTGATTAGTAATTTGTCAAATTACATGCAATTTGTGTGAAGCTTCGTGCCATAGTACACAAATCAAAGGTAATATATTGCGCAGGTTGTCAAAGTTGGAAGTGTCAGAAAATTAAAAATGGCTGTTCCAGTGCCCACAGGAAATCAGCATGTATCATTAGAAACAACAACGAAATATTGAAATTAGGCAAGTAAAGGGGCACTGGATCCACCATTTTACCATCATAATATCACAATTTTTACAGATGCGCAGAACTGAACAAAAATCAAAACGATAATGATATTACCTTTAATATGTGTACTGTGGCTTCGTGCAGCGTTTAAATCCATTAGCTTTATCATTTTATTTTGAGATTATGTATCACGCTCTGATCTAACTCTATCCTTGTTCGTTTACTCCCCAAACCTACCCATTTCTACCATTTTTGGTCCGAAAGACTGTCAAAGTTCATATAGAAAAAAAAACTGGGTTAGAATCTGGACTTTTCGAGCAAGTACGCGAACAGACCTTCCGATTAACAAAAAGAAGCACATGTTGAGCACTCCGATTATAATTATGTCTGTGCTTAAAAAAGAAACACACATTTTTGTGACAAGTCAGTGCTTTGCTCTAAGCTAAAAAAGAGATATTGGAAAACATTGAGCGATATAGTTACGAGGGTGTTTTCGCGTAGGTATAATACTATATAGCCGTTAAAATTTGTGTGTCAATAAACTTATGGGCAAAACGAAATATTTATCTTGTCAAAAGGAAGGGACAATCAATATCGAAGAATCCGACAAAACGTCACAGATTTATGGCTCTGTGAAATAAATTAATAAACAAAAAATGAAATAATTCCTCAAATGGGGGATATTTTTTAAATTTTTAAATAAGTCCCAAAATTCTATAAGATAATTATTTATTTATTTATAACATAAATATTAAGAAATTAAGCTTATACATAATTAATAAGTCTCAAAATACTAAAATTCAAAAAATCTTCAAAGTATGAATAATTATAAGATCTATTAATCTGATTTTAAGAGATATACAGGGTGATTGGTATAAGGTGCACCAAGAAGCTAGAGTGAGTAGGTTAAGTTAAGACAAGAAAAAAATCGTATGGGAGGGGGTCTTTTTCCCCCGTTTAGGAGGGACAATTTTGTAAAAAATGACTTAAAACGGAAAAAAATTATTTAAAAACAAAGGTTAAACTTACAATGCCATGCTATACCTTTTTGGAAAGCAAGAATCTCTTCTTTAATTTTCATTTTAAATTAAGCTGTGTTAGTGAATAGTTTTTGAAAAATTAATTTTTAAACTCGAAATATGACTTTTTTCTTGTCTTAACCCAACCTACTCACTCTGACTCTTTGGTGCACCTTATACCAATCACCCTGTATATTAGTTATAAGAGCATTTATTTTATGTCACCTGCCACAAACGTATTTTAGTATATAAGGTAGTATTATGTGAGAATACAAAAATGAACAATATAGCACCGCGGTGCAGATTATGCATGCATGAAACAGTTTAAACTGAAAAATCTTAATATATCAGAACAAAATGTCGGTTTTTAAAAAGCAATAAACGCCATTTTTTGTTCTTAATTAATGCGGAGTTATCCATATTTTGAAGAAAAAAAATCATCTACCCATTTTCGAAATATCGAATTTAAAAAAAAATAATGAATTTTTTTTTTAAACTTATTAGAAGCTTTTGTGTAAAAAAATTCATTAAAATCGGTTTAACAGATTATGAAATACTCGAAAACCAAAAAAAATAGTTTTATGAGTGATACCGTTACTAAACGGTAGATGCAATTTTTTTTCAATAATATGGTAGAACGTACTGATATTAGCCCTTACAAAATTTTTTTATCAAAATCGTAGTAGTCGTTTTTGAGAAAAATGTGATTTTCCGTACCGGTTTTTAAACACTTGTATGGGAGGTACCATTATTTTTGATTATAAGCATAATTTTTATTTAAAATCTGCTAGATAATATTAAAAAAATTGCTGGATGCTGAGTTTAATAAAAATCCATCAAGTTGTTTTCGAATTATTAAGTACCAAAAATAGTCCTAAAAATTAAAAAAAAACGGGTCGAGGCAATGCCCAAAAAAAGCTAAGTACTAAGTTTAAAGAAAATCGACCTTTACCCGGCTGGTGTCAAAAGAGACAGACAGAATTGCGAGACCCACTTTTTTGCACTTTGCTGTCATCGTAATTTCAAGTTTGACCAAAATCTCGAGTTCGATTTTTTTATTGCAAGTAAAAATAGAAACACAGAAAATATGAAAAAAAGTCTCCAAATTTGAATATTTATTTAATAATTGAATTTGGGAACTTTTGAACTCCAAATTTAAAAATGAAATAATTCCCCATAAATCCATGAAATAAATCCCCAATTATGGGGAGTTTTTTTACCATATGAACAAATTAGCTAACTCGAACAAATTTTTGGGTGTTCATTAATTTGTTGTTTTTGAAATGGACTACTATGTAAATATAATTTCCCCTGGTCCCATACGCTTAAAACGTAAAACATGGGGTACATTCAACAGATGATAGCAAGGAGTTTATGATAGTGACATAGATGCCCAACACGACTTTAGTTTACCGAGAAGTTAATTTAAAATCGATTGCATGTTTTGTACCAAAAATATGGACTGCAGTGGTTTAAGTAGTAAAAGTGTTAAAAAGAAAAGACTCTCCCAAGCCTTAATCAATTGTTTTGGTCGAAAAATAAAAAGTGATACACGTAATTTTTTAGGTTATCAAATTCTCTATACAAGATTAGTTCAAGACTTTTGCTTTAAAATCACATGTTATTAGTTATTTTGAAGAAACTAAGAACTTTGGAAAAAACTGAATTTTACAAAAATACTGATCATATTTGTAGGAAATTTTTATTTTCTATACAAGTTACCATATTAAATTTTTTTTTTGCGAAAAACTTCATCAGAAAGAAGTTATAGGTAAAAGCTGATTTTCGGTGTTTTTTTTTAAGACTGCGAAGGGGTGTGGTTGTGTTAATTTGTGTTTTTTATCTACTAACCATTCTAATCAACATATCAATAATATAGAATTATCCGACTTTTTTTGGCTTCAATTTACTGGTAAATGATAAATTCGTTGTTACTTCCCTATACCTACATGGGCGTCTTAAAGCATGTCATTTAGGGCTTAAACATTCTAAAGTATTTCATTATAGTATATCTGAGATCAATGATTAATGAACAATATATCAAAAGATGATCCTTGCTGAAATGTGGTTAATAAGCAACTTTTTTGACATCTATACAAGGCTCAAAATGAAGCCTCATTGATGGCCATGAATTTTTCTGTGGCCAAATTTGTATCCTTGCTGAAATGAGGTGAGAAAATCCGTTGCTAGCTCTCCGTCTATTATCACGCGTAAAAATAATTACTAACCGAGAGCTGTGGGTTAAAGGGTTAAAAAAATGTGTTTTATTTTTCGAATTTAAGGGTAAAAATTACATAGTTCACTATGTTAATTCTAACGTAGATGAATCGATTAAAATAAATTGTTTAAAATAAAAAAACCTAAAAAGGTTAAATTAATGGAGAAATTTGGTTAGAACTCACAACTTTGAAGATGGTTTATGTCAAACGAGTATAAGCTATGCTAAAATCAAATAATTATATTTAGTTAATTTCACACATCTCTTGAGTAGATTGGTTAATATGCTTTATATTAACTAACTTAATTGTTTATTGAAACCGAACCAACTAACTCAGATGTAGTTTAATAAAACTTCGTACACTTTATCGAATCAGTGTGTAGATTTAAATAATTTTGTTTAATCGAGGTGACTCATATAATTTAACCTGCGGTTGAATTTTGCGGGTTGTATATTAACAATGTTTGTTATTTAAATTAACCGAGTTTTACGTTGTTTTTAACCGATAATTTCCTGGGTGTAGGTTTAAGGGAAATCGAACTAAACGTTGGTACAGGTAGGTACTGGTATAACCGAGCAGAAAAACAGCACACAAGCATAATTTTTCTTCCTTTTGATTATCGAAAGGTCTCGAATTAAGATTGATCAAAATCTGGAATTCAATTTTTTTACAATTGCATTCATTTTGACGCAACGAATGTAAAAATGCCGGGGCTAGTTTAAAGGAAAACATGAGTCCTTAATACATAGGTATGGTACATATTAACATTTAGAGATCCCTCGTTGAAATTTTGTTAAAACATAGGTAGCTTACAAATGTTTGTGTAAGCATATGAATGAGGTGGTGCAATAATGTCACTCACGATCGATAGTGTGTATCCCTACGATGATTAAAGTAAAAGTAAAATTCAACCAGTGATGGGAAAACGTCATATATTCTATTCATCGAATTCTACGGTGAGGGCTATTATACAACAAACTTTTTATATAACAACCATGCTATAAAGTCTTTAGATTTTGTCATCTTCAAAGAAAAAAATGTTCTCACATTTGTTCTAATTATAGGCTTTCGATTTTCAAAAGGATTGAATATTCTTTTTTTTTCACAAATAAAGTCGAACAATATAAACTTATAACACAGGTTGACCTTCATTGTCAGAATATGACTTAATTTTTTCTTAACATATATTTCCTTTTTTTTTTCTTTTTCTTATCAGTCAAATCATAACAAAAGAAAACAAAAAAAAATCGTGTCCCTTGACATAATAATATTGACGCAACAAATGTTTTCTCACGTTCCTATATTCCAATATATTTCTATATAGGGGTTATAGCTATATATAGACACCCCCCATGGGTGAGAGTTATTGCAGAAAAATCGACAAAATAAAAAATTCACCCTAATTCCATGCCTATGTATATCCTTACAAAAAAAAAACACCGACTGACTTTTTTATAATTACTTTGCTTGCCCCGTGGGCATGCACCAGCACCCCATTGAGATTAACTCAGCATGCCTATACAACAGAGAGAATTCCCTACATAAACTATACTGATAAATTACTAGAAGCTTTTCATTCCCATATAGGTATGCACATAGATATATGTAAGTATATAAATGGATATAAGGACGACAAGGACCAACTTTTTGTCACCCTTTTGGGAATTCGATGACACATAAGGACATCCCTTGCGCGCATAATAAAGGTTCCTATATATGCAGGATGATGATGATGCATATATAATATACCCAGCTATGTGGTGCTAAACACAAATATTCATAGATATATATTTCTTGCTTTAAGGTGCACTCATAAAAGATCCAGCCCCTTGGGAGTTATGAAACTTGACAGAGCGCACATATAGTTTCCTTCAAGGTTTGTGTTGTTTATATTTTTATAGTACCTACCTAGTTCGATTCAAATTGTCGGCACTCGGCACCCTTCTCTCTTGTTTCTTTCTTCCAAATTCTATACACAACAAGGACGAAATTTGCTCTTCATTTATATATAAGGGCACTCTTTTTCTCATCAGCTTTTCAAGCTAAGAGAAAAACACCACCACCCTTCAGTTCAGCCTCATAGCAGTTTTTCAAATCAAGAGCGAGTATTACGACAATGTTTTGGAAATAAACATTCGGTTAAGGATGTTGAAAGGATAAGCACGTTGCCGGAAACGCTTTCCCCTCTATTATTTTATTTTTAACTTTCGAATTGTCGAATCGTGTATAAGGAAGTGACACAGTGAGTTTATATTTGTTTTGCCGCTTAAATTAAATAAAAAAAAAAAAAATTAAAAATTTATAAGATCCTTTTAAGGAATCATCAGTGAAGTGTTTAAAAATAGGTGTTAAAAGAGTTTATTAATAGAGAAAAACAAAAAAAAACAATGTCCCGAAGAAAACAAGCTAAACCACGAGCTTTCCTAAAAGGTAAATTTGTCACTGATGAATGGCAAAATTACGGCAATGGTGCTAACCATACATATTTAATCCAATTTCGAATTGCACCACATCCCCTTCGGAGCGTGTCTATCTCTGATCCCCTCCCAGGTGGTTCTAACTTTGTACAATATACAAGTATATACCTATACCTAAATACAAATATATTTATATATACATATATATCTCCTACTACTGCTTCGGCTCCATCAGTTCTCTCTGCGGCAACAACTATTACATTCAAACCGTTTTTGCCTGAAACATAGAAAACCCATCGTTGGTATTTCTCGAGGGAATCAAAAATCCCGTGGGAGTTGCCTCTGAGGATTACTTCGTTTGGTTGCTTCGCTTGTGCTGCTTCTGTTTTTTTTGCTTCTGCTGGTATATAACTATACTCCTTGCTATGCTTGCCCCAACACACAACACACAACACATTGCTCCAATGTTGTTGTAGAGTATAGTACCTATGTTGTGTGTTGTTGTTGTTGTTATAGCTTTCTATACCCAGTTGCCGTATGTATACAACACACAACGTCAATAACGTCGACGTCCCTGGTGCTTATAAGAGAGGGGACAGGACACCAGCAGCAGCGCACAGCACAACACAGAACACAGCCAGAACATCACAGAACCTCCCTACCTACCTACCTACACTTGTACTCTACATATACCCAGCAACGCACGTAGTATCCTGTCGGTCTGGTCTATCCTGTTGACTGTATGTATGCAAATACTAATGGCACTTGGAGTTTGCTTCGACAAGGACAATTCGTTTGGGAAATCCTTTCTAATTTTTTGAATTTGCTTATTTTTTCCACCTTAGTTTTTTTTTGTTGTTGCATAGTTTAAGGTGCAACAGAATATTTATTAAAAAAGGGTGCATCCTAGGGCTATATTTAATCGGATAATCATATACAAGTTGGATTAGAATTTTAGTTTTTTTTTTGTCTAAATTGAGGTTCCAACTTCAAGGAACCATCTAACCAACAAAATTCTATTGGCGATGGGCAAATGAAAGAAGACCGCCATCTATTGGATATTTATGGCTTTGTTACTAACTATACCGTTGAGGACGTTTTCATTATTTTCGGTGTGGCTAGGGAACATTTCTTTGCTTGCTCGTATATACCCGGCCATGTGATGTATTGTATAAGCAGTCAGCTAGTTTTTTTTTTATTTAATTTTTTTTTGAAAAATAATATATCGCTCACGGAACATGAAACCTGGAACCCTGCACCATCATCGTCGTCGACGTCGTAGTCATTCCCGCCTCCTGTATTATTATCATCTTCTTTTCAATGCTGCGAAAGGATATATGTATGTATGTATGGCATACCACCTTCAAACATTCCTGAAGAGCTGACTGAGTGCGAAATGCACCCGTGGGGGCTTTAAACAAAAATGAAAATCGCTTGCATACATATGGGCGCTTATAAACTGAATGTGTTACCCTCCTCGCACGATTCACACCAACGCTATATATACGAGTTATAATAGAGGAGAGTTGTACCAACAGGACATCACACACTGAGTTCCAACTAAATTTATTTTTGTTTTGTTGGTTGAGGGTGGAGGGGGGCGAATATGTGGGTGGAGGTGGAGGTTATGGAGCACCATCTATATATATAGTGAAGTGGTTGTCCTTTTTATGGCATTTGTGCTTTCGCCCTTCCTGCGTCGCTTTACCTACCGTAAACCATTTTTATGCGATTTGTATAGCCCCAGCCTGCCCCCCCTTCCCCTTCTGAAACCCAAAACTCATCCTCTATACATTTTCGAAAAGTCTTCATATCAGTGCGGTTGGTCTTTTCCTTGAAATGTGGCATTGGGGCATAGCCGGCCAGTCATTTTCTTGTTTTTTTGGGTTTATGCATGCTGTGTGTATGGAGGAGTTTGGTGGCGGTCGTTGAGTTTTGTATAGTGTAGTGTTATTATTCGACTGTTGCGATATACCTATACGTACCAAAAGGATAACGATTTTAAATCCTCCAGGTGTGATTTTAATGTGTCCTTACATTTTCTATAGTACGTAGGTATGTATGTCTATGTATGGATATGAGTTGCTTAAATTATTTTTTTTTGTTTTTGTTTTGTTTTGCGTTTTGGGTTCCGTTTTGTTGTTATTATACTACCTACGAGTTAGATGGATGCGGTTTTATTTTGAGGTGTGTATTTTTGGTTGGTTATTTTGGTGTTATTAAACAAAAGAGGATACCCCTTTTCGGTTGTTTCCTATTCCATTATGACACTCGCGCGCTTTTTTGGCTTTGACGATGATAACTGCATATGAAATATTCAATTTAATTGGAATTTTAGTATCTTTGATATGAACCAACCTATACAACCTAATACCTATGTATGTATGTTTGTGTGTTTGTAAGAAAGGAGTTAGGGGAGATTTGTTGTTTTGTTTTTATGACACACTAGAGGATATAAGTGTTTTTTTTTTGTTATTTTTATTTGAATTGGACAAGTTATTTACTTTTGAAAAAAAATAAAATTATATTTAAAGTGAACAATCTTCTTATATTTATGCTTCTATGAGAAAAGAATGTTTGGAAAGGGAGTCGTCGTGTATTTATAGATATAACATATACCTACACCTTTATTTATAACTTGATATATGTTTCGATATTCATGATGCTATATATTATATAGGTATAGTTGTTTGGGAGGTACACGTTTGGGTCATTGATTTTATTTGCACCTTGGGTCTATTTAGAAGTTTTCAATGGGTTTTCTAGAATACTCCTATACAACAAAAATGTATCGTGGGTTTTAGGAACTTTAAAAAAAATAATAATAAGGAATTGGTACAAAACAATACCATACATGCAAATGAAAAGTTTTTTTTATTTTTAAAGGATTTGTTATAACATTACACCTGAGATGGTGATTCTGATACAATAAATTGCTTTTGAGTAATATAGGTAACAAAAAAGTATATACTCTATGTTATATAGATAAAATTTCTTGATATTCACAAGGTGCCCAAAGGATAAAACATTGCAAAAGGCTAAGACCCAGATCGTAATTCCTAAATCAGCCAGTTTTGTTTTAAAAACTTTTTTTAATTGACTTTAACCATTAAATAAAATTAACAGAAAGGTATAGGGTAAAAGTGGGAATGTTTGGGTATGTAATATATCTTTAAATTTAAACTATATATAGTCGGTCTCATAAGAAATCCTCATAACTCCAGCCTGTACTGAAAATGACTTTGGAATGCTTTTTTATAGAAATTTTGACAGCGCACACCAGTTCAAAAAAAAAAATTGAATTTCCCTCAAAACTCACATGAGTTAATTTTAATAAAGTTTTGTAAAACTCGTAGCTTCAGATCTCGAAATTTGAACAAGAAAATACTGAGCAAACCTCGTGAACCTGTAAGCTTTTTTCCGAAACCTCAAGCTCCTTGTTCCATCAACGCGATGCAATGTGCTGTTTAACCCTACAAAATCTTTGGCACTCCCTTAATCTTAAACCAAATAAAAAAAAGGTGGTATTTTAAGGCAAACATGTATGGGTTGGGTTCGATAGCCCGCTTTTAGAAATCCCGTTTTTTATAAATCCGCTTTTTTAAAATCCCGATTTTTATAAACCCGTCTCTTATAATCCTGTTTCCCGTTTCTTATTATCCCCGCTAAAACAAATATAATAATGAATGATTTTTAAATGCATTTAATTTGAATGTAGGTACATAAGAAACATTACAATATACAAAAACTGAACTGAACTTCAAAATAAAGTTTCAAATTCTGTAAAAACACAAAGAAACTCTAAATAATTAACAAGATAATACATTTTTCATTAATAATAGTTCAACTGTTACTACAATTCAACTGTTATACTGTTCTGTTGCTGCAGTAAATGAATTACCAGTAAAAAAATGGATACAGTGGAAATCAAAAACGTATTTTCTTTAATTCGAGTAATTTTGTTTTCTTTTTAATGTATTAACAACACTGTAGAAATCGGTTTTTTCGGTATTTGACAGGATTTTAAAAAGCGGGATTATACATCGGGATTTTGAATAAGCGGTATTTTAAAAACCGGGATTCCGATACGCTCCCAAAATTTATAATAGTCAAATCAATCAAGTTAATTATTATGAATGAAATGTATTGATAGAATAATTTAATGTGCACTATCGCCCCCGTCGCGTTGGTGTACTTTATCACCAACATGTACACGTCATATAGAGATATCGTTTTAGGGGCGGCAATGGCGCTGTCGGATGTATATAGTGCTTGCCTGCCAACTTAGTGGATTCAAAGATTTTTCGATCCGAAGTTCTCCGCTCTATGCAGCTTTATATTTTTGTCAATGTCCCTCGTCTAGTTTGTCACCATGCAAAATGGTTCCAAAAATGACCTCTCCGGGTCAAAAGAAGCACCAAAGTATATCATTTGCACCTACGCCATATGTGTAAGACTTGCAGATGCATAATCTGTTAATCCTAGATATAAACACCTCGTGGACCTTAGCAAAAGCATTATTAAACCAAAACCATACGAACAAAATTAATTTTATGAATTTGCATCACCAGCTATCTATTCAGTTCATATATTCAAATCAAAACAATAATTAAATTCTATCTACTTTATTTTTACTTAATTTAGCTCAAAACAAATGATTTTTAAGATCCAAATAGCAAATTAAATAAATGCTTTGTATACGTCTTTAAATCAATACAGATTTAATTTTCACCCAGGGGTTCCATGGGCAATATTTGAAGAAATAAATTGCTCGGTTCATTGCCTTTCCTTCGAATATTGCCAATGGAGACCCTTCCTTTTGGCAATGACAATGGCAATATTTCTCGACTTATGAAAAGCAATTATTGATTTCCATCGCTGAGGCAATAAATTTTGACGTTTCACCTTTTTCAAAGTGGTTTCTCCGCGATTTTGAATGACTTTTCCGTAAATATAGTGATTTTAAAAAGCAAACAAAATATTTGACAGCGGTCGTAATTTCTATACTGACATTTGACAACTGAACTTGCCTGGCAATAGAAGGCCCACCCCCAATAAATTTTCATTGCAATTGTAATTGACATTGCCTCAAATATTGCCAATGGAGCCACAGCGTCACATAATCAGATGAAAAAATTTAAGACATATTTAACATAATTATTTATCAGAATGATAAAATAAACTCTAAACATGACGTACAAATTAAAAAAAATGTTAAAACGCCCAAAAATCTACATACATATATCCCTAAAACTCAACAAAAAAGTGCTACAAAGCCAAAAACGAATGTCATTATACCGTAATACATTTTCAAATGTTATAACGCCAAAAACGAAAATTGTCATATTTCTTGTTCTTGAATTTAGACATTAAAACATACCTACACCTTGGGTGTTATGACATTTAATTTGGACATCATATTATGATGATTTTAATTTTTATCGTTCTGAAAATTTTAAATCACCCAACGTCATAACACTCACATTTAAAAAATGTAAAATCGTTAAGAGGTTTTCTTGTTTGTTAAAATTAGGCTTTATAACATTTATCTTCGACGTGATATTTTCTGTAATTTCGGTCGGGAACGTGCTTTTGTTCTAAAATTGCTTTAAAGTGAAGTGATCGATTAATTAATAATAGCAGTCTCCATTAAAATCACTAAAAAAGGCTTAATAAATGAAATTTTTTATAAATCTTTTATTTCCATTTTTTAATATTGATCTTTTCAAATTTTATGGAAGGTGAATAAATTAGCTCTGAACATTCAATTTATTGATTTTTGTAATCCACCTACTTACATGTCCCTTTTTGAGTAGATTCTTGTTACTACTTAACCAGAGTTTTTTAAACATGCTTTTAGCTAATAACTTAAATTATCTTACGTTCACATAGTTAGTTTATGTTGATCTTACGGTAGTCAAAAAAAACAAACTAAGGTGGACAAAAAATAATTATAATCATTAATTTTCAGAACGTTTTGTCACTTAAAAAATTTAAAAGATTGATTTTATTATTGCCTGCAAAATCACAAGTTAACAGAAATATTTAATCATTGAATTAGGGAGGGGATATATGGAAATTGGGTATTTTATATTTAAAACTTTTAGAAACAACGAATCTAAAATCGAAAATCTATTGTGTTGTCTAAATTTTGTTGAATAATTTTAATAAAATATTTTATGACATTTCATTCGACTGAAAATTAATAAGACAATTTTTGAATATTTAAAACAAACATAATACATACCAAGGTAAATTTCAAAAAATAAATTGCAAGACTGAGGTCGTACGAACTTCCTCTTTTGTGCGATGTCTGAATATTTAAGATCTATTAGTCTGATTTAAAAAGAAATACATTAGTTATGGGAGTTAATTTATAAAATTAAATCGTTGAATTGTTTTTTTTTTTTAATTATTTTTATACATATGTTTGTACACATATAAAATTTTTAAAACATTTTTAATAAAAAAAATAGTACGCCATTTTATAGTGTTTATTTATTCGTTGTTAGAAATAAATTTTGAAAAAAATGCTGTACCCATTTTCGAATTACCGAATTTTCAAAAAATATTTTTTAAAAATCCAAAATTTGTTTTTTTTTTGAAAATTTTGTTAAGCAATATTGTTCAAACTCTATAAAAGCTTTTGTGCAAAAAATTTCATTGGAATCGGTTCAATAGGTTCTGAGATACCTACTCGAAAACCTAAAAAATGGTTCTATAAGAGATACTGTTACTAAACGGCCGATAGAATTTTTTTCCAATAACATGGTAGATCGTACTGATATTAGCTCCCATAATTTTTTTTTATTAAAATAGAAGGAGTCGTTATTGAGATAAAGGAGATTTTTTTTTCTAAGCTGGATGCTTAGATTAATAAACTTTTTGAAACGTTTTGAAACGTTTTGAAACTTTTTTCAAAAATCAACAAAAAAAATTTCAAGAGTTCTTTTAAATTTTCTTTAAACATTCTCCATAAAAAAAATTATCAAAATCGGTTGAACAGTTTTTGAGAAAATCGACAATTATAACCATTTTTCGGAATTTTATAAAATAGTAGCCGTTTTGTTAAAAAAATCACAATTTTTATTTTATTTTAAAAATGGGGTACGTTTTTGAGAAAAATAAGATTTTCATTGTTATTTTTGGGCCTAAAAAAATGAAACGTGTGAGGGAATGTCCAAAAACGCTATGCACCAAGTTTAAAGAAAATCAACCCACCCGTTTAGGCTGCAGCCGAAAGAACTGACAGACAGACAGAATTGCGAGACCCACTTTTTTCGACTTCGCTTTCAACGAAGTCAGTATGTCAGTATAAAATAAAATTATTAACTTCTCAAAACTGCCACTTTCTATCCATTTTAGCCCAAAGCCAAAGTTCATATAAAAACAAAATTTTGCCAAGAATTGGTCAAAACTGGCAGTTTTGTGAAGTAAAGAAAAACACCTAATGAATTAAAATAATATATTGTCAGCTTTTCAATCTTTTGCTAACTATAAATAAAATTCTACATTTCCATCAGCCTCGTGTCGTGTATACCGGTCATATAAATCCATAAATAATCCCTTCTTTACTTAAAAGATGCACGATAGTACAATAAATGAACATCCAAAACAAATATATACACCCATAGATGGCATTACCATCGCATCGGCCACATAATACAGCTATACCTATTATAAGCAATCTACTATTTTTCCTGAATAAGTTATTATTTTCATATAAATCCTCTTAAAATTAGTGGTATAGGTATAAGTATATAAGTATGAAACTTTGATTATCATTATCTAAACGAAGAAAGGTATTCATTCTATCATTTTATCATTTCGTATGTCACTTGCATTCCCTTAGGGAAACCCTAAAAAAAAAAAAAAAATGGAAGCAAAACTTGTAGAAAAGTTGGTAGAGAGAGAGAGGGAAATATCTGCTTTCGTCTGAGCTTAGTCCAACCACGTCCCACAGGAAGCTTCATATCTATTAACGTATGTGTCATGCAACATTATGTCATGTTGTTTTAGATGGTGGACTGATTTGTTTTTTTTTTTTTTTTTTTTTTGGGTCGTAACAGTCATTCATGTTTATTTTCTTTTTGCAGCAGGAGATGACAACCAAGAAGAAGCCACCAATGATGAAGGACTCCTTGCAATTGATCCAAAGGAGGAAATTCTATCTGACATTGATAGTGACGATGGTGGTGGCGGCGGAGGTGGTGTTGATGGTATTGGTGATGGAGAAGACAATAATTGTGGTGAGTTCATTAGATATTAGCATTTATGGCGCATTAAAGCCCTCCGGAATTTGTGTGACCATAACAACCAACAACTACCTATATATCCTTGAAGTTCTTAAACGGCAAAGCCTCAAATCCCTAAAGATCAACCAACACAACTGACTGACTATATGACTACAACGACGACGACGACTACGAGGACGATGGTATAGGATAATAATTTTGAGGCTCATATTTTTGCATTGATAGAGTGAGATAAAACGACCAAAGAAGCAACACCGACAGCAGCATTATTATAGAAATGGGAATGGAAATCCGAGAGGGAGCTCTCCAGATATACGTACGTAGGTACATGCGTGTGCTTCAACACGTAATACTCTGAATGTCTCCATAGTCTCCATATATGATGGAAAAACGAAAAGCGGGGTAGGGGGGGGGGGGGGAATTGTATCCTTTTTTGGAAGAGACATCGTAGTAGGAACACAAAGCAGACACAAACACTCGGGGCAGCCAATAAGTTCCAACATGGCTTGGCTACCTACATACAAACATCCATACACACAGTACAGTTATACGTACAACAACGATGGCAACAACAACATTTACTATGGGGCGCCGTATGCCCCAAATAAAGTTTGATGTGTCCATGTAGTCCCATACTCATACATTACACGAAATATTCCAGTGTGCGATGATTATGGCACATGGGTGTACAGTTCTCGGTGCCGTTTTCATGTACAGAGGTCCCAAGGGAAATCCACGATCCGAACATCATCATCAACAACAGCAGCAGTATAGCAGCAGTAGCAGCAGCAATAGTACCAACAAAAGCTGCTGTATAGTTGAAGCCGTATATGTAGCTTCTCCTGGAAGCTCTATAGAGTTTGTGGGAATAATATACCTACCTTTAGCGTCACCATGGCATTCGAGTGGTATACCAGTGAAGGGTGGAGACGGGGCGGCATCAGATGCTCCCTTCGAGTCGTGTAGGAGTTTGGTTGGGAGATTCATATACAAAAACATAAAGCAACTTCGAAGGAAGGGTGGTATACGAGAACTGCTGAGGACTGAGGATTGAGGAGGACTACTGTACACTTGTTCTCCCATAATATATGAGTCTCTCTAGCGTACTGTATAATGTTCTGATGGGAAATGAGGCCGTGATAAGTTTGGGGATCCCGAAATTGTCTTTTCCCTCTACTCATATGTTGGTATAGGTATACGTATAGGTATAGAGAGTTCTAGATCTGCCGCTCTTCTCTATACGGAGTATGTGGTGCTGGTTTGGTGTATAAATATACATTTTTGCTAGTCGTCCTGGGAGCGCTATGTGGGGGTGGTGAAAAGGAGAACATAATATTACATTTGGAATACTTTCCTTATACCTATGTCCTATACTATATATAAGTCTCATCCTTGAGCGCACTTTTGTGCTTTAAGTCTCCTAAAGTCGTCTCTTCCCTGTGTGTCTTTCTTGTGCTCTGCTGGTGCTGTGTGTCAAGTTCACATCAAATATCTTCTTTTTTTTTCCCCCGTTTGACGTATTCATCATAAAGTTTTGCCCTTTTCAGCACCGGATTAGGTGGGCATTAATAATAAGAGGAGGCAAGGGGTTACCATTGCAGAGTTATACTATACCTATACTATATAGAATTTTATGGGATGCCTAACGTTGTTGCTGTTGTTGTGTGCTATGATTCGGGAAAAGAAAGGTGTGTTGATAACTTGAAAAGTAAAATAATAAAGTGTTTATTTTTTCTTTGTTGTTTTTTTGACGAAAGTCAAATTTGTTTTTTTTTTTAGTTTATGGAGTCGACCCTGAAGAAGTGTTGAAAATGGTTTATCATTGTTGATGCATGAAGAGGGAAATAGAATTGTTTGTATTGTATCAAAGTATTGATTATAAACATTTTGAAAGTTAAAGATTGACAAAAAAATATTGATTTGAATATCTATATAAATCTTTACTGTTTGAAAACTAGTAAAGCTGGATAGGTCGGCACATCGCGTTGGAAGGTTCTCAGAGGTTATTTCTGATAGGTTGTATGTATCTCAAAACACTATCGAAATAGAGAGGGCGACTCAATGGAAACAGCACTTTTCATAGTATTATATCGCCCTCTATGATTCGATAATAAAAGCGAATTTCCATAATATAGGAGTTTTTCTTTTTTAGTTCAGAATAGAGTTCTGAACAGAGTCCCAGCATATCGAGCATGCTCTGAACATCCTCTGAACAAAGCGTGTTCTGAGCGCTCAAAATTATATTTGAAACACACCTGAACACTTTTTTTTCAATTTCACCTGTCAAATGTTTGTGTTTAGCATTCAACTCGGTCTGCTCAGTTATTTTATTCTGAGCTCATAGAGCGCGCTCTGCACAAGCGCAGAACACGTTCAGAACGAAAAAAGAAACACAAATTTGAAGCTCTGAACATTCAGAGGTAAAAAAGAAACACAATTTTTTGTTTGACAGTTCAGGCTCTGCCCTGAACTAAAAAAGAAAAACCCCTAATGTCGCACTTTGATTTTTATTGATTTTTAGCTTCACTGAAAAATTGCAATTCTTATTTAATTCGGTTCAATTTATTTGCAGGATTAGCTATGACTCTGGTTTAACCCACAGTTAACTCAGAAACAGAAAATAAACTTTGGTAAATTTTTTTTGTTTTGAAGTTTTGAAGATTGATAATTTTCTTCAAATCAAATTTTGACGACGAAGTGCGAACTTTAGGTAAAATACTAATTAGAAAAAAAATTGAAGAAATTGAAAATTTTAAAGTAGTTTCAAGGTCAAAGACTTCAGTTTGTATAAACTGGAGAGGTCATCAATAAATTCCTAGATTTAAAAACTTTGGACAGTTATTATCACAACCCCTATTAATAAACTCAAATAAAACATGAATTATTTTAAATCAGTGAAAAGAAGGCGAAATGTTTTTAATAAAACAAAATTCAAGTTTATTAAATTCATGTTTATTAGTTTATTCATGTTATTAAGTTAATTCATGTTAATTACTTAATTCATGTTTATAAATTAATAACGAGTAATTGAGTTAAAAATATTAAAAGAAAACAATCGCTTGTGACACATATTGACGGATAAATGCGTAAAACTGCTAAGTCAACTTTAACTAATATTACAGAAGAGCAAAAAAACTGAAATAATGGCTCCAAATAAAAATAGATTTTCTCTTTAAGATTCTGCAACAACTAAGTTACATTTGACAAAATTGAGTAAAGTAATTTGTCCACAGTGTCTTTCTTAAGAAAATTATTTCAGAAAACAGTTTTCCAGTGCAGAATTAACTCTAACTTTCTATTGTCAAAAATCTATTTCAAAATTTGCTATCACTATCAAAACACAGAGGGCGACAGTAAACGCCAATAATGGAAAGAGGCGGTTTCCATTGTATCGTCTCATCTATTTTGAAAGTGTTTTCACAAATGTCCGCCAGAAATATCTATTCACTTAATCCAGAGTTAACTCACAGAATTGACTGAAAAAAACATTTTTCAGGAGTTAACTTTCAGGTTTAACTTCGAAACTGGGATGATCTCGGACTGAAAAACTATAAGCGTAAATGGCATAAAAATAACAAATATAAAATTACTATAATTTTTTTTGAATCCTGATTTATTGGTACCTATGTATTTCTCTTCTTTTTTTTTTAATTTATTTTTAACAGAACTGAGCATCCCGAGTATACACTAAACACTTCGTTGTCATTAATCATCTGACATTTTAATTTTTTCTGTCAAATTTCTACAAATTTTTGTATATTTTTTTTTAATGAACTTTCACAGAACATTGGACTAAAATTTGCAGAAATTCGCAATTTTTGGAAATACAGGACCAGAGTTATTGTTATCTTTTCTCTTCCCACAATTTGGAGAGCTTTCTGATTTGTTTACGAAATACATTTGAGCTGTCAATTCTCATCTGTCATTTGAATTTGTTGGGAGTTTTAGGCTAATAACACACTGGATCCACCAAAACATTTTTTATTTCTGACTAAAATGAAATACCAATACCTACACATTGATTTTCATGAGTCAACACATAAAAAGGAGACACGAAATACAATGTTTTTTTGTTGAGGAAACGAAAAATCCCATACAAAAATGACACAACGAAATCTTCAACGAAATTTCGTTCTGTTCGATGAACTAAATTAATAAAATTGTAGTAGATTATTCGGAGGAGTCTCCAATTTTTTTTGACACTCATTTAATTGCCTGGGCTATTGATTGTGTGAGGAAAAATGACATTTGAGTTTTATTGAATATGTTTTTTCATTATTTGATCGTTCATTGGGTGTGGCCATCACACACTGGCTTAATTTTGAGCGAGACTGAACCCAGAGTAACTTTTGCTTCAATCGCACACAGAGTATAAACTAAGCTGGAGGAAAATTTTGTGTACATGAAGCGCTTTAAATTATAGGAGTATTAACTTTTTTCAATTTGACAATAATGGGACAACAAAAAATTATTTGCTTTAGAAAAATAACAATTGAAGAGTTTATGACAGCAGATTGTTTTTTCGCCTGGAAACAAACAACTTGTGTTTGTATTAGTAATTAAACTTTGCTTTTTTACTCAGAACAAGGCAGAACGTTTTGTTTGTTTCATTTCGCATTCCTCAGCTCCCTCACCAACAAACTTCGATTTCCCCAGGTAGAATTGCCCTCGTGTGTGATGGCCCATTGGGTTTATTTTTGTTTGCAATTTGTTAAACTTAAACCCATGGATATTTTTCCGTTGTACATATTTTCGGATTTCGCTGTCTTTTTGGAAACTACAGGAAAATTTCGATTCGCAGCAGCAGCAGGTACTCTAAACCTTATGGTAAAGAATTTACACCACAAAAACTGATAAAATCCATTAGCAATGACATGTGTACATTTACACGAAGTCAAATAATATGACGCTACTGAATGTGCCTGAAAAAAAAGAGCGAATACATTCTTTCTTGAATTTTGTCATAAAATTTGAAAAATAGTGCCAGCACAAGCACAAGTTATAACAGAATGCCAGTGTATGGAATAATTAAACATCAGCTCCACTTGTTAATTTTTGATGTGTAAACATCTATACTGGCGGTAGGGTGAAAAAAAAACGTAACGTATTTTTTTTTTCGTGATTCTGTGATTGTGATTCACGTTACGTTACGTATATTTACACATCTTAACCGTGAGTCCCGGCACTCACGCTTTTTTTTGTTCATTTTCGTACATTTTTCAATTTTTTCCCACAAATGATCGTGATTTTATGACGCCGAAGTTATAATCGTCAAGAGAATGCAATCGTCAAATGATTTTTTTCAAGTGCCTTTGGCGTATTCAAACAACATCGTCATCTCGATTTTTTGACAGCTGCATCGCAGATGATGTTTTCGAACATTTGACCTGGACAAACTGTACCTATTTTCGAACAAAATCCGTTTTTGGACTTATTTCAGTTTGTGTTTGAAAACATTTTGCAAATACATTTTCGATACAGATGTAGTTTTCGAAAATGAATTTTTGTGACAAAAATAATGGCTGATTTTACACCGTTTACACGATGAATTTATAAATTGTAACAACGTAAAAGGAATTTTAAGAACTTGGCGGCATTAGAGAAGAATATGTTGAGAAAATGTTTGTTCGGTGAATATCGCGGAAATCTCTTCTCTTAATGCCTTTTATATAAGACATTTGGAGATATAGGTGTATCTATTCGACTATTTACACTATTTTTGTTCTGTCAACTATATAGCAAGTAACTGCATCGAATAAAAAAGAATCTTTACGCCTTTTTTGTTGACATTTAAACCTGCCTTTCATTCGTTACACCGCACTGTTTTATTCATCAAAATCTACAACGTAGGTATGAAAGCACAATTGCTAGAAGAGTGCTGAAAAATAATTACGACAGCAATCTATTAGCTGTTTGGAACGGATCAGGCTTTCAGGTTGGTTTGAGTCAAATATGGGTGTACTCTTATTATTTCAGACCTTTTCGCTTTATTTATTAATGATATGCCCCGTGGTGGTGAAATAGAAATCTCGTGTTTATTCACCAAAGCTCTTTATTTATTTCCAGATGATTTAGAAGGTACTGTTTGCCTATTCACACTAAACTTTCCAAATGATGATAAATCGATTGGAAATGTGCTATAACAATTATGAAATTTGAGGGTGAACTTGAGCAAATCAAAGGTCATGATTTTCCGAAAAGGGTCTGGTCGAAGTTCTACGAACGAAAAGTTTTACCATAGGATGTTTTTTTTTTTAGACGTTAATAACTTTAAATTGGCAGCACTGTTTTATTTGACAGCTGATTTGACAGTTCTCGGTTGGTTTGAGCTTATTTTGGTTTGGCAATTCATCATGAATCGATTTTCATCGGAGCAAGATTTTCAAATTGTTCAAATATATTTTGAAAAAAAAAAAAAAAATGGTTCATAATTTGAGAAACTCATGGGCATTATACGTGAATTTTATTGTGCTCATAATGAAGCACACTTTTTGCTTTGGTTATGTAAAATAAACGAAACTGCTGCATTTGAAGCGATGCTAATCTAAAAGTTACTGTTGAAACATTATTTCATCAAGAAAAAGTTAAAACTTGGTGCGCTTTATTGACCTGTGGAATTATTGTCCCACATATCTTCAAAAATAATTATGGTCAGAATGTTACAGTACACGGTAGGTGCTTCAAGGGCATGATTATTAATTTCTTTGTGACTCAATTGAGAGGCATTAATGTTGCAGAAATGTGGTTTTAGCAGGAATGCGTGCGATACAATTAATTTACTGAAAGAAACATTTAAATAACGATTATTTTAAGGAAATGGACCAGCATTAACTGAACACCTCGTTCGTGGGATTTGACGCTATAAGATTATTTTCTCTGGAGATATCAGATACGTAAAGTCGCAAATGTGAACGCCGATAAACCCAAAACAATTGAGCACTTGAAAGGCAACATTCGACGCATTATTTTGCCAAAATACTAATACTGATTTACTGCGAAGATTTTGTGAAAATTTGCACTAAGATTACGCCATCTACGCGGCACTCACATCCCTGAAATCAAATTCAAACATTAATGCCATAAAATTATTTGTCAAACAATCCAATTTCATGGATTATATTAAAAACATTTGTCTATGATTTTTTGTTCAATTTAAAGTTTTCCGCATCTAAACACCTTTTAAGTGGCATTGAAAGATAGTATTTTTTTTTTGGAACAAATCGCACCCTTAGAATAAAAGTGACCTAACTAAAAAATTGCAATTTATGGGAAATGAACAAGAAAGTTTACAAAAAGTGCTTTTAATTAAGGTCAGTTTATTGCAAAATCAGAAGTTACAGGAATTTTGAATTAGGCCAATTTCATTCTAAGGGTGCGAAATGTTCTATCCGGATTCAATTTTTATTAAAATAAAACGAAATATCAAAAATATGGACACATTAACTGTCTATCATTTTCTCCCGGCCGGCGCTCTAATTTTACGGAATTTTCTTTATTTGTGAAATAATTATTCACATTTGCTTTCGAGTCGTAAGTACATTTTCATAAACATATCTCGAAAAGCTGTTAACCCTGGACCCTCTTATTCTTCATATGTTTGGGGCTTGTTCATGGCAACGCAACAAAACTGGAAATTTATTTGCATCCAGAGATATTCTTCCCGATGTTTTCTTAAATTTCAACCCCAATGGCATTCAATCACTCAATCTTGAGGAAAATCGATTTAGTCATACCTGATGGTTCAATTCATTAATTCGAACAATCTTCCACCGAAATGTCATATTCGAAGTTTGACTAAAACCGTTTATTCGATTTTCTTTCTCAAAATGAATTAAGAAGAAAAAAAAAACAACACAAGATTCATTTCGGGTGAATATAAATCTCAGGCCGTACAGCACACTACGACACCATCCGCCAAAGGAATTCATTTCATATACATAGTACATCTGGCTATCTTTAATTGGGTTGACCTCTCATTTTCATCCGCCGCACCGAGCCGAGTCATCCTTTGGTCCTTAAGTCCTTCGTTGTAGCCATTCTTTGTGCTTTTAATTTCTCTTATCTTAAAATAATTTTATGTGTTTTATCTTTTTGAATGAATGAGAGAGAGAGAACTCATAGAAATTATGGGCGGAAATACGAATACTATACACCATCACCAAACCATACCAGCCATTTGGTGTGTCTTAATCATGCACCGCTTCCGAATCTGAACTCTGAAAGTGGGAATGTGGTACAACAAAACATTTCGTCCTTTGTGCTCGATGATTTCGTCGTCCTGTATGCGGCTGCGGCGACGATGACGACGACATTCAGGGAATTTCTCAGAAACCACAAGAGAGTAACATTTCGGTTGCTTTTATAGACAGTTTTCCATGTGCATGCTGGCCGGGTTGCTGGTTTTTGTTAAGGGTCGGTCGAGAAAGAACGACGAGTGCGAGAGCGAGGTGGCGGAGAAGCTACCAAAAAGTCTGTGTTATATTATATCTCTGCAAGCCTTCCGACCGGTTCCCGGTTCAACCAAAAAAGTTGTAGAAGGATGCGAATCATTCACTCGCAGTTATAATGTCGAATATGGGGATATGGGCAAGGGGGACGTATCGTGGCTCGTCGGTGGGTCGGAGATTGGGGTGCGCAACCTTGGAGTCAGTTTTTTTTTGTACATAAATGTGTGTATGATGATGGTGGTGGCACATAAAATCTATACGGGAGAATATCTATAAAGAAATGAGACTGTTATTCTCTAGGGACGCGGTAACCAAGGAGACGAATCGAATTAAGAGTACAGCAGGGAATTCCCTTGGGAGCAGAACCCGAGAATAACGAGTTTTTCCATTTCCATGGCCCCACTTGAGGACTTTTGGGATAAACTGATGCAGAGGATGTATGGCTGGAATGGAGCAGAGGGTATATAGGGGTTGCTTTTGCTGTTGCTGTTGCTGCGTTGTGAACGACGACAACGTCAATGATGGTTTTTGTTTTGGATTCAAAATGATAACAGAACTGTTTTCTTCTTTTTTTGGCACTGGAGGTTTTTTTTTTTTGTTTTAATTTTATTTTGAGTGTGTTCTTTTGATATAAGAAGAGAAAACAGAAAATGTGTTTGTGGTGTTTTAAACAGTTTTTTTTTGCATTGGTAGAGTTTGCTTTTGCAGGGGGATAAAAAAAGAAGTCTGCAGCTGGAAAGTGCAGAAAATAGGAAAGGATTTCATGCGAGCCGGGATTTTTTTTGGCAGTAAATGCTTTTCACTCGAAGTGATTATTCGTTTTGGTTTTATTGAGTCAAATTAAGTCTATTGGGAATTCCCTCGAATATAGGGTTACCAGATGCTATTTTTTTATATTTCCCTTAAAGAAAAAATTTAATTTTGTTTAAAGAATTTTTTTTTAAATTCCGGCAGAGCTGGATTTCTTTAAAAGAACCTTAAATTTTTAACATGGCTTTTTGTGGGGTAAATATGGAAAAATTTAATTTTCGGTAAAATTCCTATTAATTTACGAAAAATTGTAGCTTGTGAAATTATACACAAAATAAATATTTTTTTTCGTAAAATTAAGAAAAAACGTGCACACCCACATTGAATGATGACAAACATCTACTGCAATGAGAAAATAAGGGCAGAAAATTGAAGTTGACAAAGCGTGCGATTTCTTCACCTTTATAGCACATGGAAGCATTGAAATAACTACCAGTAGCGATTCCAATATGAATAGCAAAAACGCCACCAGCAGTGGCGTACGCAGGGAGGGCTAAGGGGGCTCGAAAGAAATACAAAATTGTGACAGGTTGACAATTAAAAAAAAACAAATACCGCCCAAAATGTATATTTTGTACATCACTTGTAAACATTTTTTATGAACCTATAATTCTTTTTTCACATGAATTCTTGATAATCATTTTCAATTTCTAATACTCATTATGAATTAAAAATACAAAAGCAAAAACAAAAATAAAAATTCTCTTATTATTTGTGTTTTCTTGTTCTTATTTTAAAAAAAATATTAACTTGTATGGGTCATCAGAATCTTGAAAAAGTTCAAATAAGTGTGTTTAAATTTCACGTCTTGTTCCTTTTTCCTTCTTGATGACGATTAAACGATAGAAAAGACAATCGTTTAATCTGAAATAACTGTTTCTTATTTCAGAATTTGTATTTTGAGCAAAGCAAATTGATTGACAAATGTCACTTTTCCACAACAACTTAAATTTTTTTCTAAGTTGCCGTACATTGGGAAATAAAACTTGTTGGGTGAAAATGATTGAAGAACCGGTTTTCATATTTGACTTTCATATTTTGGTACTCTTTTCTTGTTGTCAATTTCATACCAAAGCGCCATTATTGTATGAAAATTTCATTTACACTGGAACTGATTATTAGGCTTAATAAATAAAATGAAATTAAACTGACTGAGGTAGCAATATTTTAAAATTTAAATATAGAAACAAATGTGGACCGAAATAACTACAACAGACACTTCACTTCCGTTTTGCAATTCGGATTTGTATCCTAATTTGAGAAACGTAATTGAATTTATTTGTGTGCTACCAGTGACTTCTTATTCATATAAGATGGTTGATATAAAAGATTTTCATTTTTGTGCAAGTTTTGGTTTAGTGATAACTTAAAAAAAGCTTCTACCACGCCACTGGCCACTCACTGCCACCGAAGAAAATGGTTTAGCGAAGGAATAAGAACCAGATATGTTAAAATTTATTCTGAATAAAAAAAAAATATAAAATAAAAAAAAATAAATAATATAAAAATTTAATTTAAAAAAAAAATAATAATGTCTACAAGATTTATCGAGTTCTTAAACCATTTGCAATTATTGGAAAATCAGCCATTAACGACAATTGAAAAAGAAAAAACACGAATACGAATATTGATGAAAATTTTAAGTTACCAAACACGTATCTTACTTATTGTAATAGATTTTCTCAAGGGTATTTTGGTAAATGTCAGTTTACTATTCTACGAACTATTTGTTTTTATTAATGGAAAATTTCAACCAATAGCTTAACCTTATTCCATAGTTTAGTAAACTCGTGTAAAATAGGGCTTTAGGTGTTTCGAAACACTTTTCCTTTTCAATAATTGCGGAATGAGTGCGCTTTGATTTCCGAATGGATACTCGACGTTTGGAACAGTGATGCCAGACTTTGGGAGTTTATACCAAATTCCGTTTTGTCCCATGGCTTTGTGAAAGCACAGAAATCAACACGAACAACATAAAAAAAAATCCCATAAAACTCAGATGTAGGACTTAAAGGCCGTTAAAAGCTATTTTGAATCAATAATTCAAAAAAGTCCAAATAAAATAGTGCTAATGGCCAGTTGCACCAAACGCTTTTAAATATTTACTGCTTCGTTCGTTGCACCAACCAATTTTAGTTTTAAAAGGCCGGTAAACAAGCCATTAAACTAAAATGCCATTTTCCTCCAGTTAAATTTTAAAAACGAGTTTTAACGAAAATATTTAAAACAAAAATATTTCACTTTTGATTTTACAATTTTAAAAAAATATTCAACATTAAATAGATCTTTGGAGATTAAAAATAAATAAAAACAAAAATGAACGGGTAAAATGCATTATTTTTCTTTTTAATTATTTCCTATTCAAGCCTAGTACATAGTAATTCTTTAAAACGAAAAAAAAAATGGTGAACATTTTTTTTTTCCGCAAGAAAAATGTGTGTGGTGAAACAAAAAAGGATGGGACTCTTCTTCAGCTATAATACATGTTTCAAAAAGGTAATCACTTCCATTTTAAACCAGGTGAAATCTCTCATATTTCTATCTTACTTACACTACTGAAACTTTTTCGTTCAGTTCAAAAATTAGCTGACGAAATCCAGGGATGGTTCGCAAACAGGATTTTAGCTAAAAAATCAGAGAAATACATTGGTGCAACCCAATAAATTTATCAAGCTCATATATTTTATAAGAATTTTAGCAAAAACTGGTTTAAGTGGATTTTGGTGCAACTGGCCATAAAGTCTTCTACTTGGCTAATGTATTTCAGTCGTATATTACTCAAATGTCATATTTACGAAAAAAGAGGAAAATTAAATGTCATAATATGTGCGACAAAAGAGGTAACTTCTCCATTCCAAGTACTGCAGAACGAAAACCAGAACGACAGTTTAGTTGTGTTATTTTTGTATGGGATTTTTCGTTTCGAATCAGCAGCTCACTTAAGCTAAAGTAGATGCAAAAATCGAAATAAACGCCTTCCGATACTTAAAATGTTTTGATCATGGTTGAATAGAATAAATTTTAAATGAGCAATTAAGGAAAAAATTTGAGTATAACGTAAAATTCTTTTTTTTGTACTAAGAGGTTCCAAAAATTTCTTTTTCCCTTTTAGCTTATTTTAGACGTGAAATTGAGACAAAAAGACATACATCCCATGAGATTATGTAATTTTGTTCAACAAATTTGATGTTTCGAAATTGATTTTTAATGATTTCGAAAAATAAGGCTAATCTAAAAATGAAATTCAGAATACTTTTTTTTCAATTCATACGGAAATCAATATCTTTTACGGATTTGATTCGGAAGGGAATTAAGATAGTGTATACATTTATACAACTGTTAAACTTTTATGTATGTGGAAATCAAAACCAACTACAAACACAAATCAACAAATAACTAAAGCGAAAGTCATAAAATAAACTTTTTTCATACTTCCTGAGCTGCTTTGACATTTCCTCAACCACAAACGCTTTCATCTACGTTTTCAGTTGGGAATTTTTTTCAGAAAATCCAGAAGAAACATAACTAACCCCCAGTTTCACATTGGAAGTTTAAACTCCACTTTTGGTTTAAACTTCAGTTCAACAATTAAATCGGTTTCACAGTTTCGTTGTTGCCATTTAACCCTTAGCCAAACGTGAAGAACCACTTGAAAGCATGGTGGTAACGTATTAATTTGTTTTTTTTTTTTTTTGATTTTCGTATTAAGACTTCAACACATCCGATGATCGGTAATGGCAGCCACTCTGGGAGATAAAATCTGTTTCGACACAAAAAAAGCCATTGAAAAACGGTGTTGTACATTACGGAAAAAAATGATTGAATTTCTTCATCTCTTAAAATTATAAAATTTCAGATTTAAAAGCATAATTCCTTTTAAAATATAAAAATAAAAAAACACACAAAATTGATTTCGAAAAAAACTCTCTACACAAAAAATCATAAATTAAAAATGCCTTAAACATAGATAAAATATATTTCGATGACCTTTCCAATAATATACTTATGTAAAATTCACCACCATCAAAAATTCGTTAATAGGTTTTTTTTTAGGAATTCATAAAAGGAATTTGTGATATAGCTGATTACTCATATTTATTGTGTTCTTCTTATCATATCATATCATCATAGAATTTTTTTTTATAAATTAAAAGATATATTAATTAAAATATTTTTCATAATCCCCCCCAAAAACGAAACACCAAGTTCACTCTTTAAATCCATGTGGTGAAAACCCTGCAAAGGGTTGATACTTGATAGTCGAAAATTCGGATTTAAGCTTCCTATATAAAGTGTACTTTCAACGATGCCAAAACAAAAACGTCTTCCCCAATGAAATATTGAATTCCCATTGGAATCTTGACTAAATATATTGAAGTAATAGATTCGAAAATAATGTAAAAAAAGGGAGGGCGTTGGATTTACTTATATTTATGCCATATTTTAAAAATCTTATAGAGGAGAGTTAAATAAAATAGTATTTCGACTCAATAACTCAATTAAAATATATAGTACAATAAATCAATGATACCAGTTGTCTCCCTTAAGAATAGGTATCTACCCTCTTAAAAAAAATTCCCACGTTATAAATTTTTAAAGAAAATTCGTGCTTTAAAAAAAAGAGTTTTGGAACTATAATTTTTCGCTTTTCTTACACGTTTAATAAAAGTAAGTGTTAATATACAGGGTCATCGGTATAAGGTGCACCAAAAACCAAGAGCGAGTAGGTATGGTCAAGGTATGGTGTTAGTGAATAGTTTTTGAAAAATTAATTTTCAAACTCGAAATTTTGAAAAAAAAAAAATTAAAAAAAAAATTTCAAACTAATTTTTTTCAAATTAACTAAGTAATTAAGTATAATTTTTGTTTTCAAAATTCAATGCTCTTATTAATTTTCAATAAAATCTAGAAAACCGGATGCTAAAATGTATCTTAGTTTTTGAGAAATAAAAAAAAATGAAAAGTACTTTTTTCCAAGACAAACACTTTTTTTTGGTTTTCCCAAAATCAGGTCAATTATTAAATTACCTAGCGGATTATCCCTTTTTTATTTTTTTGCATACCATCCAGTTTTTATCAAATAAAAAAAAAATAAACTGGATTCACTAGATTTCACCTTTACTACTTTTAATTTTTTTTAATTTCTCAAAAACTAAGATCCATTTTAGCATCCGGTTTTCTGTTTTTTATTCAAAATTAATAAGATCATTGAATTTTAAAAACAAAAATTATACTTAATAACATAAAATTTTGAAAAAAAATTGTTTGACATTTTTTTTTCAATTTTGTTTCTTCAAAATTTCGAGTTTGAAAATTAATTATTCAAAATTTATTCACTAACAGAACTTAATTTAAAATGAATATTAAAGGAGAGATTTCTGGCTTTCCAAAAAAATATAGCATGGCATTGTAAGTTTTACCGTTGTTTTTAAATAATTTTTTTTTCTGTTTTAAGTAAATTTTTTAGAAAATTGACCCTCCCACCTAAACGGGGGGAAATAGACCCCCCCTTCCATCACGATTTTTTTCTTGTCTTAACCCAACCTACTCACTCTAGCTTTTTGGTGCACCTTATACTTAAAGTACAAATATTTGACTAAAGGTATGACAGGATCTTATACTGATAGGCCTAGTGTCTTATATACCTGGGTGAAAGGCCTTTGAGTAAAGGTCACAAATTTATTCTAGAACGTTTTTATATACATTATCATACCTACCCCACAATTTAAAAAGCCGGTCAATGATTTAATTTTGATTAAAAAAAAAAATATTGCCAAAATCAGCAGTACGCCCAGCCCATATACCTAATCAAATTTCCAAAAGATGCGATGTTTCAAATCGCGCACCACAATGATTTCGTAAATTCGATGCATATAAGCTACTCCAAAGGCGCATTTCGCTAAAACCACACAACAAGAATATTGAAGGTAATTCTATTCGAAAAGCGCGAAAATCCATCTGGAACAAACCAACTATATATAAAATTATATGCGCTGGTTAAGGTTAGTTATGAACTATATGACGTCCTTTTGTGAAGGCGAAAATATTAATTCTCCTCACCAACTGCTAACGCTGCTGCAGCTTCTGCTGGAAGAGAAGAGGATAGTCCCCAAATATGTGAATTTAAATGGCTTGTGGTTTCGTAGAGCAAAGTGAAAATCCCAGTTCAGCGACTAATACCAAAACCAGTCTAAAGGTATACGAAGACCAACAACACGTCGGTCGCGACGAGACGAGACGAGACGAGACGAGCGAGACGCATTGGCGGCAGCTATATCTGGCTGGTTCATGCGGTTATATAGCCCAAGCTAATATCGGTAGAGTTGAATTCACATCATAAACCAAACATAATGCGCATCCAGTATTCATTCATTTGATGATGAAGAACCAACCAAATAAGACACAAAACTGAACATCCATTGTGATGTCCCGCAAGGATATGTTGAATAATCATCGCGCGCTATCCCCTTTCTAAAATTTTCTTTTTAACTCCCAATCCCGCAACCCAAAGCAACCGCATCCTCACACACTATCTACATATATATCGATACCCAATTTTAGTATATCAACCCCCTTTATAACCCCCGATCAATTGAGTACTCAGGAACGGAATTGAGTACCAACTCTATCTCTATCTATATCTCTATGCGAACACGTGAACCCACCACAAATATGTAGGTAGGTACGTACGAGTATATTCAAATTTCGAAAAGGAATTCCCTAGCCAGAGGACAAGGATTATAGTCGCGCAGAGATGATGTTGATGAGTTGGAAGTCTACATCCACAATATACACGACACTACGTCAAATGCCAACCTTTTTCGTATTGCATGAAGGATAACACCATCATCCATATACGACTCGAGTACAACAACCAACCACCTTGCCACAGACAGCTGAACGCCTGGTACGATGCAGCAAAGACAGAGCGTTCACAAATCGGACGGAGTTGAGCTGAGCTGAACTGAACTGAAACTAGTCAGGCTCACCTATATCTACGGACGGAAAATAAAGAGTCCTCTTACCTACAGCAGCAGCAGCAGCAGTAGCAGAAACAAGCAGCAAAGGTGCCTCTGGTCTCATACATGTGTGTATAAGCTTTTAGAATTGATAGGAAATCATCCCGAAAGATTTCCAAAAGCTGAAAGCGGGTCGGTGATGAAGGGGAAGAAGGAAAGCGGATTGGGTATGGCTTTATGTGAGTTTGGTGTTCAGCAAAACGAGAAGTGGGATGGGAGTCAATGAGCACATGGTGGTCCCACGGGTAACATATTCTACGAATATAGTATTCGCCTTTGTTTTTGTACATCTTGTATGTTCGTTCGTCTTCGGGAGCGTTATAGTCGACAACGATGTTGTGCTGTGCTGTCTCTTAAGCCCAAACATCATTTATACGGAATATCCCTCTGTTGTATTCGGAGCGCAGTTTGGAGTCACGTGGCTAGATTGTCTCTTCGTTCCTCTTCAATGACATGCGCAATGACCCAAAAGAGCGAAAACCCATGTACTCTTTTTCTCTTTTTGTATCTCCCACATTTTGAGTAGAGTCTTTTTATAAGGGGAGAAAGCCCGAATATTTTTTGGAGTAGGTATAGGTATTAGAGAAAGATTCCATACATCTCCATAGGTACGAGTATATTTGATAAAGAACGGTTTTGGATGTTATAGTCGCACCAGCCAGAAGCAAACCAAGAACCAAACAGAAGGCAGTGCATAGAAATATCTTTCATTTGGGGAAATATGGGACTCATGGGAATCAACTAATCAAAATTCGTTTCACCTGGGACCACTGCTTCTGCTTCTGCTGCTACTACTACTGCTGCTGCTTCTGTACAGCTGCTCCTGCTGCTTCAACTATACTGTTGCTGAAGTCTTTGTATGAACGTATTGATTTTCTTCTTTTTTTCTCTCCGATTCTGATGGTGTCCTCGTCCTCGTGCTTGTCCTCAACGATATGAAGAAGCAATCTTTTTGCAAACTCTCTTTGTGTGTTATTTTTTTTTCCTTGGTTCCTTGGCCATTTAGAAGGGTTTTGTCTTATAAAATAAAAAAAAAAAATATTCTCTGCCATAGTGGCACTAAAGTGATATGTTTTGAACAAGTATAGAGGCGACGATGAAGATTTTGTTTATTTTTTTGCTTTGGCACGCTGCGATCCCGCTAGAGGAATTGATGGAAGTGTCGATAAATTTTAACAATAGACAATCGGCCTCGTATGAGAGTTACATGACAAATGTATGATGTAGGTTTATTTAGTTAGGAAATTTCAACCCACAAAAATTACAACCGAAGGATAGGAGATAGCATATTTGAACTATATTATGAGATTTATGGGAAAATTAGTTTTGACGGGGGTTAATAGTATAAATAAGACGGTTAGAGATAAACACGATGCATTTGGTGTATTAAAGGTGGAGAGCAATGAAAAATGAAGCTCTTTTCAAAATGTTCTAGATATTGTATCTTACAGTGTTAAGACTATTCCTTAAATAAATTGAAATTGATATTTATAAACTGATTTCAATCTACATGTAGACTCAATGACCTTTCTGGTGTTAAAAACATACTAAATCTTTCGATTTAAATTGAATTGATATAGAATACTTGTGGTTCAGTCAATAAAGCATTTGACTCAGAAAAAATCGCCGGAAAGCTGGATTTTGGTATAAACCCTCCTCATGGCGTTATTAAGAAACTGTAAAAAGGCCCCATCGATATGAGCGCCGCTAACAAATTTACGGGGGTTGAAGGCGCCCCAAAATGGTTTTTCAGGAATAACTCCCAAATGGTAAGTTGTGCAAAAAAAATGTAAAAGACTAATTTGCAGCTTGGAAAATTTCCTACAAAAAATATTGGCATACTTTTTTTCATAAAAATAACCGTTTCCGAAATAAACCAATTGGAAGAGTAAAGCGTCTTACTTTTCTGTATAGTTGGACGGTTTAGTTAAAAAATTGTGCATTTTGTGATAAATGCACCAATTTTTTTTTATTGTCGGAACATTATATGAACATGATTTTAAGCTTTCGGCCCACTTAATTTATCCACCCTTTTAGGTGGGAGGGGCAAATTAAAAAAAAAATATTGAAAATATAAAAAACACAACGGCAACACCTACAATATCATGGGAGCGTTATATTTAACATTCAATTATTTAGTAATTCATTGGTGTTATTCTTAGCATAAGTTCAGAATCCTGGATTTTTTTTTAATAATTATATTCGTTTAAGTGATGTGGGAGGTTCTTGTGATCGATCCTTTTCGTAAAAAAAATTGGCTTTATTTGTGTATGGAAAACTTCTTTGCAAAATATACCTACACACTGGCCAGTATATCCTTCTTTATTTTCTTCTTTCCAACAACAAACTTGTAATTGTAGCGTGTTGTGGGACAACTGGGCACAGAAATTTCACTCAATAAGTTGTTCCTACAAAAAATGATGTATGGCGTATGAGTGTTTTTTTTTATAAAAAATAGTTTTTAATTTTTTTTAAATATAATATAAATTATTTATATCTACCACTACTTAAAAATATAAATATGCAAAACTGTAAAAAAATCAGTACAACTATTAACGATATATAAGGCAATTTCTGTGTCCAGCAGAAATACTGTCATATAACAAACAGTTTTTTTTAATAATTTAACCTTAAGGAGTTTGCTTTAATTTTTAGTTTTAAAGTATCTGAAATACATATCTGAGTCTCCTTCAAAGAAACATAAATGTTTAATTCATTAAGTTAGAAATAAACTATGCTTTTATAAGAAAATTCACGAGTGTGCTATTTCTCTGTCCATAGTAGGTACTTATGGCAAGTTATTGATTCGTTATAAAAATCATATCCGAGATTTTCATCAAACTTGACGTTATAATGATATAGGAAAGACGAAGGGGGGGTATCCCACTATGTGTCTCTTAGTCCTTTCGACTACAGCACTAAGGACGAAAAATAGCCGTTAATTTCTCAGAGCAACTGTTGGCAATAGACGAATTCCGCTTAATGCTTCAAATGGCCTGATTTCGTTCCCGTCGAATTTTTGTGAATTCACATCATCAGGTTGACGGTAAAGAAACTGATGAACAACGTCGTCTAAGCCACCATAATCAAAGACAGATTCAAAGACGAGGAAGTTCTCACTCCAACAATTCCAATTCCAGTTTAATCGCATTCAGTTTCCCGTTCGATTCGCATTCGCAATGAAAATCAACAACTCGCAAAGCCAATCAATCTTGCAAGTAGGGCCTTCGAATTTCCTTGCTTTTTTGACAAACAATTGCACGTGGCGCATTCGAAAGTCGAAAAGCCATCGGTAATGTTTGTTCATGCACCGGATAGAAAAAACAAACAATATTATTTATCAAAGAGCGTTGCAGTGACAATGACGTGTGAAATCTATTTTCGGTGTTAATAAACTGTATTGAATTTAATTCCAAAAAAGTTGCATTCATTCAATATATGTATTTTATTCTACACTCCCGAAATGCACATTAATAATTAAAAAAATTTAGTCGGAATTAAGTTTGCCGGTCCAGCTAGTTTTTAATAAATAAAGGGTACCTTTTGATGAAAAAGTGGCACCTCCTATAAAATCTTTTTCGATTTTCTCAAAAACAAGAAGAAATTTAAACATCTGATTTTTGGCATTGGTAAGAGCCAAAACACGTAGTACTAAAATTTTTATTTAAACAAAATAGATTGGATGATTTTGACTTGATATAAAAAGAAAATGAAAGAATGGGTTTCTGCAGCTTTAAAAAAAAGTTATATCGCATTTAATTGTAAGTTTGCTGTTTTTCAAGTTTTTCTTTTTTTTTAATTGCCCCTCCCGACTAAACCGGGGGAAATAAAACTCCCGTATCATACGATTTTGTTTTCTAGTGTCAATCCAACCTACACGCTCCTAGCTTCTTGTCGCATCATATGCTAATCATATTGTATAGTATCATCTCGGTCTTGTCGCTGTTACTCGAAGTGAGATGTGGCTGAAATTTTACCATCTCGTAGCCAGCCTTACGCCAACCACCACACTAATTTTTGTTTATATATGAATGTTTTCCTTATTTAATGTCCCTAGAAAACATATTTATAAGATACATAAAAATATGATTTCCATACGATACTTTCGTCGGGCTTCACTTATTCAAATTTTAAATGAACGGAAAAAAGGTAGATTTAAGAAAATGTCGTTTTTTTGTTAAACAAATATCATTAGAAGAAAATTATAGTGTATGAAGGATACTTCTTCTTAATCCAAAAAGTGAAAGGAAACCTTAGCCCGATTCCTGACGAAAACTGAAACGTGATAAAAGCAATTGCCATAGGAGAACTATGGTTTTATCTGTTTTCATGAAGAACACTTGCCGAAAGCCATCAAAAATAACATTTTGACATATACTGTTTTGTTCGGTACCTCTTTCCTCTTCTCAAGAACAAACATGAGACTGTAGATATCAAAGAAATTCCAAAGAAAAAGTTTTTGGTTTAAAGAAAAAAAAAAGTGATGTATGGCGTATGAGTGTTTTTTTTACACGAAGTACACATGCAAATTTCCTAAAAACATGGCCAAAATAATTTTTTTTTTTAGTTTATTATTGCATTAAGTCATTGGAAAAATCATTTTTTAAGTAAAATTATTTTTTTTTTATTTTTTTCAAAATACAAAAAAATTTAAAACTAATAATCCAGTCAATGAAGCCATAAAAATAGCGATATTCGGAAATAATCGCCGCAAAGCTGGATTTTGGTATATAGCTTCCTCAAGGTGTTTTTAAGAACCTGTAAAAAGTCCCCATCGATATGAGAGCCGCTAACAATTTTATGGGGGGTTGAACGGCCCCAAAATGGTTTTTCAGGGATAACTCCCAAATAGTAAGTTGTACAAAAAAAGTGTCAAAAACTAATTTGTAGCTTGATATATTTCCTACAAAAAAGATAAACATACTTTTTTCATACAAATAACGGTTTTTGATATAAACCAATCAGAAGAGTTAAGGGTTTTACTTTTCTATGTAGTTGGGTGACTTAATTCCAAAATTGTACATTTTGTGATAAAAGCATCAATTTTTTATTTATTATTGGTAAATTATATGGACATGATTTTAAGATATCGGTCCACTCTATTTGTCCACGTCTTTCGGTGGGAGGGGCAAATGAAAAAAAAAAATCTAAAATAGAAAATGAATATAAAAACACAACGGCAACACTTTTAACATTACGTTATAGCTTATCTTAAAGCCAGATATTCATGCTTTATGTATGTTTTTAAATTAAGTTATTTTAGTTCTTAGTTTTTGAATAAATGATTTTTAAACTCAAAATTTTAAAAATAAAATTTGAAAAAAATAATAATAATTTTGGTAATTTTCAATTTTCTCAAAAACTAAAAGACTAACAGCCATCTGATTTTTAGCGTTCGACAGAAAAATAATAAGAGTATCGAAAATTATAACCCAAATTATTATTTAATAACGAAAAAAAATATTATTATTATTATTTTTTTTTAAATTATTTAAAATTTTGAGTTTAAAAATCATTTAATCAAAAACTACGCATTTATATAACTTAATTTAAAAACATACATAAAGAGTTAATTTCTGGTTTTAAGATAAGTTATAATATAATATTGTAAGTGTTGCCATTGTGTTTTTTTATTCATTTTCTCTTTTAGAATTTTTTTTTATTTGCCCCTCCCACCTAAAAAAATTGATGCTTTTATCACAAAATGTACAATTTTGGAATTAAGTCACCCCACTACAAAAAAGTAAAACCCTTAACTCTTCTGATTGGTTTATATCAAAAACCTTTTGGGAGTTATTCCTGAAAAACCATTTTGAGGGGCCTTCGACCCCCCGTAAAAACTTTTGACAGTTTCTTAAGATTACCATGAGGAAGCTGTATACCAAAATCCAGCTTTCCGGCGATTTTTTCCAAGTCAAATGCTTTATTGACTGGACTATAAATACAAACGAAAAATATATTTTTGGAAGTAGTTTGTTATTTTCAATTTTCTCAAAAACACGAATACATAAAACCATCTAGTTTTTTAGCTTTTGATTGAAAAATAAAATTAAGCCAAAATAGTACTTATTATCATGTCTAATATTAATAAGTTTCTGGGGCAAACTTCTATTTTCACTTTTTTTAATATCTTGCATTGCCGTAAAAAGTAGCAAAAAGCCGCAATGGTTTTTGATTGATTCTTAATCAGAATACTTCAAGGTAAATTTAAAGCCTAATTTCAATGCTCAACAATTGTCATAAGTCAAACTCTTCTTGTACGAAACAAAAACTTAAAAGGTCCTAAAAAATGTTGTTTTGGCTGATAAATAAAAAGTCGCCCCATTATTTAAATATCACACGAAAAAAAAATATTCTACTTACTACCAGCAACAAATTCTATAATAATTTTTTTTTATCAAAAAGGCATATATAAAAAAGAAAAACAAAATCCACTTGCTATGCATACCAAAATTGGTCCTGAACGTGCTCCCTACAAGCTACCACTTTAGACCTATCAACTGACGAAACGGTTGCAATCTTAATTGCGGGATCAATCAGAAACTTAGCTCTTGTTAATTGTAAACAACTTTGCACTTAATAAAAAAACAACAAAACAATTTTAGTTTTTATAGTTTTGGCCACGATTTTGAGATAATTTTGCCTGTGTGTGATGGTGGAAAAGAAATTTCCTACAAAATCTCAGGTAGCTGATAGTAGCAGCTAATTCTTTTTAAGTTGAATTAAAGAACATTCAAACGTATAAATCATCACAGAATATTAAGGTAAAACAAAATCATGCCAGTTTAAAAAAAAAAATAACTTTTTAAAAACTCAAATTCAAAGTGTTATAAAATCTCTGCAGTAGACCTCTTCTTATAAAACACTTCTTTTGAAAGTAAATACTCTTTTTTCGGTCAATTGCCCATTCAAATATATATTTTTGATATTTCGTACCGTGTCTTGTTTTGTAAGACTACCTTTTAGATCTATTTATGAGAATCATATTCTGATATCTTCGAAATGACTTTTATCATTTAATTGTTTTCTGTTTTTGGTTATTTTTGAAACTGATATAAATAAAAGTACTATTCGCTTCAGAAAAAAAAAATAATTAAAGTTGTTATTGCCTTACTATTGCTTGGCTTTAGTTAATGTAATAATAAGTGGTCAAGTTTCAAAATTGTTGAAATAATTTTATCCAGGGTTTACTCTAACAAATCGGTCATGATTAATGTATAATAATTAAAAAAAAAAAAATAACAGTAAATTTTTTGGAAACTAATAAAAGCCATTTAATAAATTTTCCATTAATTATGAAGACTAATTGGATGCCAAAAATGAATGGTTTAGCAAACACAGTTTTTCGTATCGTATACAGGAGAATACACTCATGTTTTAAAATTGAAACCGTATTCCAATCGGAAGAATACATTAATTGAAAAGGATATCCGCCCATAAATATCCAAGCACCTTGTGATCTAATTGATTATTCTACAAGTGTTGTTGGTAATCTTTTATAAAATTTTTATTTGCAAGAAATAGTACAAAAAAACAGTATTTACTTTTAATTTCCGATGAATTCTAAGCATTTACTTGGATGAATTTAGTATCTACTGAAAGTATTTGCCAGCAAGTATGATCTTAATTTTACGAAATGAAGTAAATACTTGAAATCTAACCTTTTACTAAAAGTTATAGTTTTTACTTTAACCTAATATTATTAGTAATTACTTCCTTTCTATGCATATCACCCAATAAGTGAAATATTCACATGAAATACTGGGGTGAAATCGGCTAAGGTGATAAATGATTGTCACATCAACCGCGGTGGTCAAATGTGATTGTCATTTAGTTTTCCGTCTGGGTAAGGTGATACAACTCAATTCAATACAATTGAATACTTTCCAATGACATTTGTCAAAAACTTATTATTTTTCATAATTCTTCATCAAGTTTTACCCCGTCGGAAGACCGTTCAGCCCTATTGGAGTGTACAATCATTTTAATTCACGAGTTTCATAATGTTATTTTACCAAACAATAATGCAGGAAATTTTAAATACAAAATTTTAAGCTTCACGCACACAATTTAAATTCATCTTTGAAAAAATTCCAATTCCGTAAACCCATTTCTTTCAATCTTGGTACCACTGTAGCAAATTCACAATATTTCGCATATTTGGCGTGGTACCAAATACACGGGGGAACATACAAGTTTTGTTCTTGTATGGAGAGGAGGGGATATTTACTAAATAAATTTATTTAAAGTCGAAACGAAACTATTATAAAACAACAACACAATAAATAAAAAAAAATTTAAATTAATTTTTTTAATTAAAATATCAGTTTACGAAAAAAAAATCATTTCAAACTCAAAATTTTGAAAAAAAATTATTTAATTTTTTTGTCAATTACTTCATTAAAAATACTAAAAATAAATACATGTAACTACCTATACTTTTTTGGTTCCTCCAAGTTTTTGTGGAATGCTTACAACCAAAAACATTTATACACTTAAATCTTTGGTAAAACTTAAAACTATGAATCAACTTTTTTCTTTGAAAAAATTACCCCTCTTGATTAAACGTGCGGAAATTATATTGCCCATGTGAGTTTTAATCCACATGTCTTAGTTTTTATGCGAGCGCAAGGTCATAAGTCCACATTTCAAAAGTACATAATAGATTTGGCATAAGGAATACTGGCTAAAAAGTTCATTGCCAAATCTGGCTTCCACAAAACGAAAAGCAGAAGGAAATTCCATTTCGTTGTGTATTTTTTTTTTTATTGGATTTTTCATTTCGCATCAGCAGAGTACTGGACTTAAAAGGTGAGTGTTTTCGAAAACATGTTCAAGACAACTTCCCAGTTATCAGTATTTTGGAGGCGGTACGCGACTGCTATAAGCAATTAAATAATTTACAAATTCTTGTGGTCTTAACTCCTAGTTTAGCAATTTAATTCTGCTTGAAACAACTTACAAGTCTATAATATTGAAGAAGAAATTCTGCTTTGTAAGACATTCGTTCAGCTAATTTATTATTTTCCCGCTAATTTTGAATAAACAACGCTACCAAAATACGACCAATTAGAAATACGAACACAATCCTCCAGTTTCCTAATAAATAAATGATTTTCACATCAATTAAATTGATATTTCTTTCTAAGAAAAAAAAAAATTAAACAACTCTTTCAGATGACTTTCACAAAAATGGTGTCTACGAAGACAACACCAACACCGCTGCTGGTGACAATCAACACGCGACACTGATTGACAAACCACAACCGGAGGTGGAGGATGAAGATTTTTCTTTGGATGACATTAAAAAGACACAACTCTATCGTGCAAATATTGGCATCGAAGACGACGAGCATAGCTCTGACAGTTTTTATTCAGGTAAGTCAAAGAAAAACCCAGAAAATAAATAATTCAAACCTCCTTCTGATGTCTGACATGAAATATAGAAAAAAAAAACAAAAAAATTAAATTTCAAAGCATTGATTTTGGTGGTATATTTAATTTCAATCTGAGCAAGCGAGAGCACTCGTGATGGGGGGGTCAATAAAATGTCTATACATACTTATATGCTTTGGAAATTCAATTGCTCCATTAAAAACAACACCCTCATCCGGAGCTCTCACACCAGAAATGATGAAGGCAGGAATATAAAAAAAAAACAACGAGAGCGAGCACCACGATGAATAGCAATAAGCACAAACGTAGAATCTAACAATTGGTGTTCGGGGTGTTATATTCAACTGGCCACGACACTCCTGGGTGTCCTACACCTGAGTCGGGGGAGCCATTGCCACACTGCCTAACTGGCCTTTAAAAACCCAACACAGCAATCAACACCATAGCACACATTTCTTTGATATGAAACATACGAAACAGTCAGAGTGTATAGAGGAACCGAACTGGAGAGACCGACAGCAACAACAAAAAAAAAATACAAAATAAAACAAAACAAGGAATCAAACCAAAAGGGAGGTTTCTTCCTTGTTCATATATACGAATTCCGTTTTCAGAGACTTTTTTTCCAATTCGTCCTGCTTAGTTTTGCAACAACTTGTGATGGAAACACAAAACAAACATATCCACCGAGAGTGTGAGTTTTATTTTGTTGTGGTAAGGGTTAGGGTTATATAGGAAACGGCATGCGGACATCTAGGACATATAATTCTAGTTCGAGTCGAGACCCTTGAAGCTATTATAATTCTTAACCATAGAATTGGAAGAAGGGTAGGTAATGGGTGGTTTGATATGCTGTGGTGGTGGTGGTAGTTTATAGAGTGTCCTTGCTTCTTTATATAAGCTTAGGAGAAAAGGATAGATTAAAAAGGGAATTATACTTACTCTAAAGGAATCCTTAATCACATTCAAATGACATCAAAACAAATGAAGTTAAGATTTGTTCTTCTTCTTCGTTCGTCTATACACGAATATACGAAGTGCGAGAAATTGGCCGGGAGTCGGTCGTAAGCTCGTTAGGTATATTTAGTAGATGTTTCTATCATTGATGCATATGTGACCAAAGTGGAAGTTACATATAAAACATAACATTGTTAAACTACAATTAATTTTATTTGTCTTAGAAGAAAACTTTAAATACAAAAAGATAGAGGCAGAGCATGTCGGACGGATGCGACCATTAATTATGCACATCTCGGAAACTGTTTCATAAAATCACTTTAAAAGGCTTTTGTTTAAGTTTTGAAGTAGGTAAAGGTATAGTTTTGTTACAAAAACAAAGAACTACAAAATATTTAGATACTCGCACTATCTAAAAGTTGAAATTGAATGTTTGAGATTTATTATACCAAAAGGCGTTTTATAAATGTTTTATTTGTCCTTAACGGACTTTGCTTTGAAAAGAAGTGTAGAGAAATGTTTAGAAAATTTGTATCGAATTAAAAAAAAAAAAAAACAAAAAAAAAACATTGCACGACAAAATTGTTAATATAACAACTAGCCAATGGCAAGTTACTAAACAATAAACCATTTATATGTTATATTTTTCCCGAGATCGGATTCGAGTTCAAGACATCAAAAACCTTAGGAAAGTTATACTACTTCGCCAAGTAAAATTGAGTTGACCAACGTTATCTAAGCGAAGCATTAGTAGAAAAGTTTTATTAGATTTGCCAGTTTAGGGATTTCCCCCGTATTTAGGAGTTTTTTCTATTGGCTGGGAGGAATGTGGAGGAAGTGGATGCTTGGGGAAATTTGGAGATATTATTTTTATAATAAAGAAATTCAAATCTGTATTCCCGATTAATTTTCTTCTGATAGCACTAGAATTCCGTTTCACAAACTCAAATTAAATCAAGTAAAGAATTGTACGCAAAATCACAAGAAGCTAGCAATAATTGCACGAGCTGTGTATTTGTACGTCCACTGAGCACATCGTCGAATATTGTATCTTGTCATTCTTAAGAGGACACACACTACCTCATAAAATATTAACCAAACAACCGACAGCATTTTCATTTATATTTTTTTATATTGTCCGTTTGGTAATTTGGGTATTTTCATATGGGTTTTGACATAAAATTGTGAACAATTTTAAGAAATTTGAAGTTACCAAATAGACGGATTCAATATGAAATATCTGTTCAAAAAATATTGTTCTTATTATTGGAGTGATGAGTAATGTGGTTTGTTATCTCTGCATTGTACGTTTATATAAAATAAAAAAACACAAATTTAAGATTTTTTTGCTGAAATGTTCAAATCTGGGGATTTCTAAATTTTGTTTTATCTGGCAACTCTGTTGCATATAGGTGAATCCAATATAGTCCAGCCAAACTGTGGAAAAAATGCTAAAAATGGAAATTATATCGAGAGATCTCGCCCAGAAACTTTGAACCAATTTTAAATTGTAAAAAATAAAAAAAATTATTGATAAAAAATAAATCTATATATAAATAGCCTTAAATAAATTTTGTGGTACCATTTTCTCAAAAAGTATTTGACCGATTTCGATAAATTTTATATGGTTGGAAAGCCACAATTGCGGAGATGTGCAGAATATACTTGAGACATGCATTTACACACTGCGGGTCATTTTTGTTTTTGCACTGTCGAGCACTGTGCATATTGAAAAAAAAATTAAATTAAAAAAGAAAAATGTCGAATTTCGACAAAGGGCGATACTAGTTGAAATTATTAAGCTCGAATTTATAACGACTGTGAATTAAGTCGGAACTACACCTATCTCGTGTGGTGTGTTGTGGTGTGATGTGTTTTGTGCACAGTCAATGACACAACACAACACACGAAATAGGTGTAGTTCCGACTTAATTCCGAAATAATTGTAGTTTTGTGTTGCAAAAAAGACAGTGCTCTTACCCGAGCACTGTCTTCTCTTTCCCACTGAAAAACATGTGTCTGAGTCCGATCCAGCGTTGTATGGCACAATCGGGAAAAGATTGATTCTCACACAATACATTACACGAACCAAATATGACTCTAATCATATGAAATACATTGAAGCAGTATCGATACAACACACAACACGAAGTAAGTGTGGTTCCAGCTTAATTTTTGAAATGGAGTATAAATTTATTATATTTGTTGCGTAATTTATAGTTTTGTCAGATTGCTTTTTGACACAATTTGTACACTGGATTTGATTTCAGAATCGATATATATGTAAGATATTGGAAGATCAATCGAAGTGTCAATAAAAAATACTCTTTCAGGAGACAAGTTTAATCATATTTTTTTAATAATTAATTAATAAGATGGAATTTGAAAATGCCGAATGGTGCCCGCAACACGCGGGCCTTTAGTGAAATTTTTTTTTTTTTTTTAAACAAATCCATTTGATAATTTGGTGTAAACACACATGAACAATTTTTTGGAAAAACGGCTATTTACGGTACCTCTTATACATTTGGATCCTAATTTTGTGGGCTTTAGGTCTTCTTTCTTAAATAGAGGACGTTTCGCACGTGCTTCTTCAGGTCTCTATAAGATTTTAAAAATTAATACGTATTTGTTAAATATATCAATTACTTAGGTACATTTAGAGACCTGAAAAGCACGTAACCACGTGCGAAACGTCGTCTATTTAACAAAAAAAGATAAACAAAGAAGCCCACAAAATTAGGATCCAAATATATATTTTAAAAGGTCACGAAAAAGGAATTATAAGTACCTCTTATACAACAATTTTTGTATTTTTTCGAAAACGGTTCGACTGATTTTTATCGTCTTTATTTTTTTTTTGCGTCAATTATTATTGAAATTAAAAAAAACACCCAGCTTCCAGCACGCCCACCACCTCCAAAAAAAATTAAATAACGACAAACTTAAAAAATAATTTGTAAGCCATTTCGAACTCTATCCAGAATTTAATGAATTTTAATTTTTTTTCTCAAGGTCGTAGAGCTCGTCAGCACCTCATTTCTTGCTAATAATCTGCTAACAATAAGCTTTAAAATTTCATTAAAAAATCTATGGCTGACCAATTCCAGAAACTATTATCTATACATTTCATGACCAATTATATTTTAAATGCCATACTTTTTTTTCGAACATCCTAAGATCCCGAAGCCGGATGATATACATAATTCTATAATTTATTTACTTAAAAATGGTTCATAAGTCCATATTTTTTAAAACAAGTCATAAAAAGAACATAATCACGCAAAGCACGTTACACTATTCTCGCTTTGTACGCACCGATTAGAAGATTGTTAAGTTACACGCTTCGTAAATGTAAGAAAAACATGGGTGCCTAAATGTTGCCTAACAGAATTAACCTTGCCTTGTAGAGCTTTGGAAGCAAAATAAAAAAAAATAATTTTGAAAACCTTGTTTCAAAGAGCACTTAAGTATAATTTTTTTGTTTTAATTCAGCTGTGCAAGCTGCACATGCACATGAACAATCGAAATTTTAAAAACAGACCTATAAAACCACAAAATTTAACATACATTTTTTTGAAAATTGTGTTTGTAAATTTTTGAAAATATAAAAAAATTAAATGCACGACTGGGTCGCATGATCTTCTGTACGATCACAAACTGTGGTTTTAAAACCTTAATATTTTAAAAACTATTCGTCTAATATATCGCGACTTTAGGACAAAATGGTTCTATGTACACCAACATGACTTTTGAGAAAAACCCTTCTGTATATTTGAATCCGTTTATTCGACTAATGTGTAGAATAAGTTTAAAATTATTTGAAAAAACCGGAGAGTTTTCTTTAAATTTATAAAATTTTTACTAAAAAATCTTATAAATTTAAAGTTTTGACCATAAAATTTGACTTTAAAAAACGGCAAGGAACCTCGTTGCTCACAATGCGACAGTATAATTAAGAAAAACAAGATTCTATTTACCACTTAGAACCTTGATAACTCTGGTTTTTCTATTTTCTCATCACATAGAACCTTTTGACCTAAATTTTTTAACTATTTAAGGATCGAGATGCGATGAAATTATAACATTTTTTTGTTGAAGAAATTAAGATTCATTAAGTTTTTATTTAGTAATTATTATTTAGTTAAATAAAAACTCCCAATTTTAATTTTCTAAAAACAAAACAGTTGGTAAAATAATACAAATAATAAAAGTTTAAATCGTTAAATAAGGAATGATAAACTTAAAATCTAAGAGTAAAGCTCATTAAAAAAGGTTTGATAATTTTGATTGAGATAATAATCAGTTCTCCGAGTCGATTTAATCTATCCCACTGGGTTTTATTTAAAAATAACGAAAAAATTCTGAGCATTAAGGTTTTATCTGCATTTTAAAATAAAACAAAGTTCTATCTGCATTTTTTATTTTTTGAATTTTGTAAAACAAAGTTCTAAGTGGATGTTAAAACCCGTTCGACTAAATCCCAAATCGAATATTGTCAGCTTTCTTAGAAATGGAAATAGATAGAGTAAAATAGAAAATAGGGGGAATCGAATAAGCGCTACCTTATTAGCCGGATTTAATATATTATAACTCATTTTTTTTTTTCAAAATTGTCAGTTAAAACCTTGTTGTTCTAGGTTCGCGATATATAAGAAATAAATTAGTTATGGGAGCCTATATTTTATGCCACCTGTCAAAAACGTATTTAAATTGTAGTATTATGTAAGCAGGTACATACAAATATGAATAACATAGCACCGTGTTGCACATTTGCATGGAACTTACATTTTAGACTGAAAGATTTTTAAAAAATCAATGTAATCAGAAAGTGATTACACCATCTGATTTCTTAAACAAACCTCAATTTTTGGCAAAATAATTTAAAAAATAAATCAATTTTTTTTTAAATACAAAATTTGTTTTTTTTTGCAAAATGATCAAAATTTCGAATTCGATTTTCTTACGAATCCATAACTTGTCGTCATTATAGAACCTGCATATATCGCAAGTAAAAATATTCTTTTTTTTTTTAATTCAGTTTTTAAAAATACTGCCTGCGAAGCATTGCAAATAATCGAAAAAAAAACAACTCGATTTCGTTTATTTTGCAAGTAGAACTTTCAAAAACAGGTTTTAAAAATGAAGAATTATTTTTTTAATATTGTCAGGTGTCTCAGGTTTGCAAACCGATGGAGGGCATCAGAAGGTTCTATTTAGGTATCTACCTGATCTGATTGTTACTTTACATTGTTATCTTTTTCTATTTAAATTCTAAAGGCCTATTTTTTCGCCTTATTCAAATTTGGATAGTGAATCCGTTTGACCTTAATTCTTTTCTACAAATTGAAATAATAAAACAAAATAACATTTTCTTGCCGAACGACGTAAAATCGATTTATATCACGATAAAATAAAAAATAACACCTTATTGATTTTACAATTAATTATTCGGTCTTACCAACGTAAAATGCATTCAGGTTAGTCATTCGGTTTTTTTTATTTGTTTTATGTTTAATTTTAATTAATTTTACGTTGGTAAGACCGAATAATTAATTGTAAAATCAATAACGTGTTATTTTGTATTTTTATTTTATCGTGATATACAACACGATAAATTTTAAATTTGTGTCACCAAAATTGATTGCACGACACACCTATGAACGAAACATTCGAAGTGAGGGTTCTTTAATAAACAAAGCACTCCAAATAGTACATAATTTCATAAAATTCTTAAATGATCTTACACGTCCCAGTTAATTCAAATGGTGAATTATGTCCCACCCAAGTATAAGATGTAAGTTCATTAAGGACTTTTGTTCCGTTGAGTTAGCAAACACAAAATTAAATAAATATACTATATATATAATATATAAATATATTAGATAAATTCAGTGTTCGACTCTTGTTAACACAAGACTATTTCGCTATGAACGTGGGTATGAGCTCGACTGCATCTATACTGACTACTCTAAGGCTTTTGATCAACTTACTTATGAAATCATCAAGTTTAAATTAAAAGTGTTTGGATTTCCTCCCGGACTCATCACTTGGATTTCGTCTTATCACCAAAATAGATCTTACCGGGTGAAATTCAGGGACTCTTTTTCAAATCCTTTTATTGCAAAATCGGGAGTTCCTCAGGGTAGTCACTTAGGACCTCTTCTTTTTATATTAGCTATTAATAATGTACCTTTATGTGTAAGTTATAGCGAAATACTTATCTTTGTATGATATGAAAAATTTTAAAAACATTAAATCTGTAAATGATCGTTTACTTCTTCAAGATGATATTAATAGTTTTGTTTTATGGTGTCAAATGCCAGGCAATAACCTTTTCAAAAAAACGTGTTCCCAGTTTGTTTAACTATAAAATATCGCAACATATTTTACTTCGTGTCCAAAGTATTAAAGACCTTGGAGTTCTTTTTAATTCTAAACTAGATTTCACATTAATTTAATCGTCAACAAGGATTACGCCATGCTAGGCTTTATGAAAAGATGGGCCAAAGAATTTCAGGATCCATACGTTACTCTCGCCCTTTACAATTGCATCGTTTGTCCCCATTTAGAATATGCATCGCAGATTTGGACACCTCTTTACGAGGTTCATAAGAATAAGATAGAAGCAGTACAGCGTAATTTTATTCGTTTCGCGTTGAAAGGGTTGCAATGGTCTGATCGTTATAACCTTCCTCCGTATGAACATAGGATTAAACTTCTCCAGATTCATACTTTGTCACAGAGGAGGCTGAATAATAATATTGTATTTATTCACCAGCTATTAACCGGTGTTATTGATGCTCCTGAATTATTAAATTGTATAAATTTCAATTATCGTGGAGGAACTCACAACCTTCGCGGTTTTGATCTGATGAATCTACCCCGCCACGGAACTAGCTATGGCTTGCATGAACCTCTAACTCGTATGTGTAAACTATTAAATTTGAATGATAATCTCTTTGATTTTAATATTAATAAAATTTAACTTAAAACTGTACTGAAGACTAGTGTACAACGCTTTTAAATGTTTGTACTTTATATGTATTTGTTTATTTATTCTTGTTTGTATTCTTTTGTTTTCATATTTTGATTATAATTATTTATTTAGAGTGCGTTTGTTGTGGTTATTTGCTTACTAACTACTAACACTGCACTAAGTGATGAGCCAGTATTCACAAGTTTGTGTTGGCAAATCTTTGGTCGCTAGTTGTAGCTTGCCTTAAGCTCTCTTCGACAAAGATCTGATAGTGTAAAAAAAAAAATGATGACAAATTTTAGCACCTAGACCAACAAATAAATCTGCATGGTTAATGGTCTTTTGAATTCAGTTGATCAATATTTTTCATGATATTTAACTCGATCGAATCACTTCCGGTGATAAAATTCTCCAGAACACACATAAAAGAAAACAAAAAATCATTTTAACCTATAAAAATAAAGTACTGTGTAACGAATTCATAAACATGTTGAATTTACAGTTTTATGCCAATTTAAATGCTCAACATTATCAAGATTAAATGTACATACATATATCTCCATTAAAAACAATAAACCAAAATAAACCTAAAATATAATTGCACAATCTCCTCAATCACCATCATCATTCTGTATTTTTTTTTTAAACTATGTTTATTCAACCCAAAATGTTCTCTATTAAACTTTCTTTTATAATTTCTCAATGAAATTCTGACGAAGAAGTTCCCCATTCTTATGGACACAAAATAAAAAGGTTTCCAACAAAAAAGTCGTAAACATATTTTTTATTATTTTATTATTATTACCCACTTTTAAATTAAAGAATTGTGTGTAGATACAGTGGTAACACTGGTAGCTGTGTAACGTTTAGTTTTGACATTTATGCTTCCAAAAATGTTCACCGATATCTATCTTAATGGTTTTAAATTGTCATCATCATCATGACATCTTGCTTCACATTTTTTTTGTTTAATTTTCTTGCCTCCGAATATACTTGTAAACCTACCTAAACTACCTACCTCCTACTTATTATACCTACTATCTGGCGCTTTAGCAATATTATATTCAACTTAGCGGTTGTCCTCATTTATCTGCTACTTAATCACCGCATTGAAAGATTCTCAAGTCGATGTTAAACTTGTTTCGTTTTTTTTTTTTTTATGGACTCTTCATAAAAATGTGATCCAAGAAACATACTCGTATAAAATGTTACCAAAGTATGACCCCTTTTTTTGCTCATCACTATAGCTTCTCTGGAGAAAGGCATATAAAGATATTTATAAGAACGATTTGGGGATTTGACAATTGGTTTAAAGAATTAATTCAAGTTGATCATGTTTTTTGGTTAACCCTTTAGCCTTGCCAAAATGCAAATACAGTTTGCTAAGAGAAAAGGATTATGTGTGTGTGTGTGTGTTTTTTTTTTGTTTTAAAGGATAAGGAATGCAACTTCCAACAACTGGGAACAAAGTCATCCCGTAAGTCATTAAAACTCTCTCTCTAACTCTGGCTGACTGTACTGTAGGTATTGTGTGTAGTGGACATTTAAGGTGGCGCGGTATAAGTCATGACAACTTTGCATCCCCCAGACAGCCTCATAAATAATATTTTCTTTTGCAAAGTGGAATGCAAAACTCCATCATCGCAGGTGTATAATGCACAATGCCTTCTTCTTTCTCTAAGGAGCCAGGAGCCATCAGCTAAAGAACAATGCCGCTGACCAAGTCTGTGGCTGGGATGGTATAAAACAAACTTCTCGCCATTACCACTTCCGACCGAGCGACCGTACCAAAAGGATATGGCGGTATAGTTTCCTCCTCAACGACGACTTTTGCAATTCAAAAGTTTGAATTCTAGTGTGGAAAACGATGCTGACATTAAGGAAACACTGGATAGTCCTTTTTTCTGTCAACGAAAGTGAGAATATAGAACTTAAGGCGGAAAGGGTTTAGCTGTACCTTTAAGCTATTCGTAAGAATACAGCGCAGTTTTTTTGTTCCCTTTGGGGGTCGAGTGCTACTTCGGGCTAAATCCCAGAGGAGGTTAAGTCTAAGGTAAGTTAAGTGCACTGGGGGGTGAGAGTCATTTATTCATGGGGCATGAGTTCTGCTTGAGAAACCCAAACCGAAACGAATGCAAAAGGATTTTCAAAACTTTTTGTACTCTTTATTTTTTTTTTTTTGCTATTTCTGTTTATGAAAGTTATGACACCTTTCTTTTTGGCAAATGATTTATTACCATTGTTTCTGTTGGTTTGGTTTGTGGGGGATAGCTTTTTGGAAGGAATTTTCTCAAGGATTCTCAAGACAAAAAAAAAATTATTGGATCTTTGAAGTGCGTGTCTTTTGGTATTTTTTTCTTCCACCCCACAAAGTTTCCATCATCAGACAATCGGAATTTCCGATCAGGGCTTGAGAGGAAGTACCTACATAATTTCGAAACAGGACTTGCAGACTATTAAAGCCACGCACATAAGCCACATAAATCGTTTCTACGGACGAAGAATACTGCCGGTCGGGATTTCTAATTAGCCGAACCCTTAATTTTGATGGAATTTCATTTAAAAGAAGCCCCTGAATGTGCAAGGATATAAAACTAAAAGGGAGCGATGGTATGGTGATGGTGATGGTGGGTGATGTGGGCATAAAAACAACATGTGTGGGCGGCCAAGAAGAGGGAATTCGAAAACCAAACCAAATGTGTAGTTAATCCTTTCAAGAAATGTGATGGTGTGTGTATTTTCTTCCTCCACATCATGGCACACAGGCCATGAATCGAAGAAAGTCACTTTGGTCGTCACAAGGATATGAAATTCCTCAGTGGGTACTATGGGACTTGAGAGCTTCTCTGTGCAGCAGCCAGAGCCATCATCAGAGCCAGAGCCAGAGCACACATGTGGAGAAGAAGAAAAACGGAAGATAGACGCAAAGAACATTATCAGTTGTAAGTAGTATAGGTACATTGTTGGGATTCCTTAGTGTTTCGGATCAACGACAACGACTAGGACGACAAGGACACACGACCGACGATGACGACGACGACGAAGAGAACGACAACGATGCTCCTGATTGTGGGGTTATTCTCCTTAGTGCCATTTCACACATATTAAAAGTGAAAAGCACACACATTTGTGTGTTTGTTTTGTGCTCACAGGCTTGTGTGATGGGATTCCGGTGTGTGCCAGTGCCAGTACCGTAGTACCAGTGCCACCACTATGAAATATATAAATGGGGAAAAGTGTGTACAACAAATTCCAATTGGATGTATCCTTTTGGGGCATTTTGAAGCATTATGGTACTCGAAGGAACAATTCCATTCGATCCCGTGAGACTTTGTGACTACTATACACAACAACTCAACAGCAAAACAACGAAACAAAAAAAATAAATACCAACACCATACTGTACCTATATGTGCTATACACACACACATACGTACAATCTATGCTGCAGGACTTTTCGCATGTCGAAAATATTTTGCAGAACAAAATTCTACATATGCGGGGGGGGGGGGGGGATGGGGGTATGGTGTGAAGAAGAGGTACTACATATAATTCGGGTATACGTACAACAGAAATAAATATTCTTACTCCGATGAATAATTTATAAAAAATGATTGTAGGTAGTTTATATATACTTTGCTTGTGTTTCGTCGTCGGTGGTGCGTCTTATTTTTGAAATAGGTCATTTGGTGTATTGTTGGTAGACTAGAGGTATGATGGTACACCACCTGTGTTACGTTTATGATGCGTTATTAGTTAATTATATATACCTACTTGATCATTTTTGATAATAACATACCCAAATGACTCCTCTGAAGGTTTTTAAGAATAATGAAAAAATTAAAAGAAAAAAGGATTCAGGACCAGTATAAATGAATTACTACTACAGTAAAACCAGCTTACAGTCACCATTAGAGTGCAATATAAAGAATATGCACGACTGGATTGCATAAGTGGTTAACGGTAAGCAGTAATGTAGATTAATATCAAAGATGCATGTTAAGTTAATGGTTTAATAACACTAGTTTACAAGGTTTTTTACCCATAGATGAAACTTATGAGGATCGGTAGAATAATGAACCCTTAGTTAGATATTATAGTGGAAAAAAAAATAGGACGTCAACTTTTTTTTAAATTTACTATATTTATTTTTAAAAATTTAGTATATGTGACTTACAAAAAAAATCAAAAATGACATAGATTACTGCTTCTTTTATACTGATTAGCGTTAGTTTCTCTTAAAACAGACCAGCAGTAATCAGCTAACATATTTTTATCCCAAAAACCTTGGTACCTCTCTTCATACGTCTTCAAGTCTTGATGGAAACGTTCACCATGTTCATCACTTACGCTTCCCAGGTTATCAGGAAAAAAATCCAGGTGGGAATGTAAGAAATGAATTTTTAATGACATGTTTACTCCCATTCTGTGGTAATTCCTTAATAAATTGGTAACAATTTCTTTAAAATTCTCTGATTTGTTCTTGCCCAAGAAATTTTCCACTACCGCTTTAAATGAATACCATGCCTCTCTTTCGACACTGGATAGGTGACCATCAAATGTTTAACTTTTTAATATTTTTCTAATTTGGGGCCCCACAAATATTCCTTCTTTGATTTTGGCATCAGAAAGGTTAGGAAAAATGGTTTTTAAATACTTAAAAGCAGGTCCATCTTTGTCAAGTGCTTTGAAAAATTTTTTCATTAACCCCAGTTTAATATGAAGCGGTGGTAAAATCACATTTTTTTTTTATCAATTAGAGGATTGTTGTGAACATTCATTTTGTTGGGTATATATTCATTACGTACAGGCCAATCTTTTTTAATATAGTGATCTTTCCTAGCTCTACTGTCCCATAAGCATAAAAAACAGCAATATTTGGTGTAACCACTTTGTAAACCAAGAAGTAGACCCACAACTTTGAGATCTCCACACACTTTCCAATTGTGTTCTTCATATTTTATAAGCTTAATTAATGTTGTCATTGTCTGATAGGATTCCTTAGTATTTACCGCATGCAATATGGGAATAGATGGTTTGTTGTTGCCATTATGCAGTAATACTGCTTTCAGACTTACTTTTGAGGAATCTATGAACAAACGCCATTCTTCAGGATCGTATGACTGGCCCATTGACTTGAAAAGTCCACGAATATCATGGCAATACTGATACCCATCCTTTGATTCAAAATACTTAGTAAATTGACCACTCCTACTGCGGTAAAAAGTTACTCGTGTATTAGAGGCTAATAAATTCCATTGTTGATGCCGTGAAGCAAGCAATTCAGATTTACTTTTCGAAAGCTGCAAGTCTCTTATAAGGTCGTTTAATTCACTCTGTAAAATTAAATGTGGTTCACCATCTTTAAATTCAAAGTCGTGAAGATCGTCCAAATTAATATCCTGGCTCGAAAAAGTCCCATACATTTCAGACTCCATGAGCTCTTGTTCATTTTCTTTACTTGAAGTGCTGGGCAATATAGTGGGAAAGGTACTCCTTCAGAATACAATACCGGTTTTGAGACGGACGCAATATCAGGATATTGTATATGTTTGTTGTTTTTGTTGTTAAAACCTGAAGTGTTTGTTAGGCAGAAGTAACAGTCAGTAGCGTGACTTGTTGGTTCTCTCCATATCATTGTGACGCCAAATTGCAAGTGTTTTTTTTTTCCTGCAGCCCAGTTCAATAATATACTCCTACAATTATCACATACTACTCCAGCACCCATTTTTTATCAAGATTTGTTACCGAAATTTGGAAATATTGAAAATATGCTCGTTTTACGGCTTCAGTGATTGGTCTCTTTTTCTTTGACAGAATAATTTGACCGCACATATAGCAAAAGTTATTTGAACTTAATTAACACTGTCTTGATGACATTTAAAAAAAATTTAATTTATAAATAATAGCTTAACACAACAATAGCGAATGATAACCCAGACACGATTGAAAAGATGGCCTCAAAATTTAATAACGGTATATTAAAAAAACTTGACGTGGTAAAAATATGAGACATACATATTTGTAGTAAGTGGTTAAGTAGAATACAGTTATAGTAAGCATTATCTTTGGGTAAAAGAACAAAAATTTTTTTGTAAAGTAGTGTAATCTAATGATATTTTTAAAGAAAAATACTGAAACAGTAGGTATACGTACGTTTAGTTAAATGAAATGATTTTTTTGTTTTAAAAATTATTATGAAAACGACTTTTTCTCAGAATCATTCAAACCGTTATTTTAAAATAAAAAAAAAACCATTGGATTGTGATCTCTTTATCTAAAGTATAAAATAATTCCAATCAATGAAGAAGTTTTACCATAAAAGAGATCGGATGTTTCTAAATTTTTGATGGTTGGTAGATGAAAAAAAAAAAAAATTCCACTGCCACTCCTCATACTTCATTTAAAAACAAAATTAAAAATCAGTTCCTGAGTTATTTTTTCTGCTAAACTGACCAATTGGGTTTGCATGAATGTTCTTTTAATTCATTTGGTTAAATACTGTGTAATTGAATCAGCTATTTGTTAAACGTCAAATATTAAACTTCAAAATATGTATACAAATAAGCGTGTTCAGATTTCGAAGTTATTTTTAAATGGAGAACCTCTCCCAAATCAACTTGAAATCGGAGCGGTTTTTTTTTAAGCCTGACGGGAATTAGACGAGGAAACGTATTCGGGGCTAAGGAAGAGCTGTAAAAGTCGCAAACTCACGGCAGTGATCGAACGAAAATATGGCGCGCCTATAATGGTGGATATCTACTTTTCTTCATGTTTACTGTTTAATTCACTTTCGTTTTCGGTGATAAAAGTTGCCCCGAGCTCAATTCTCAACTGAAATTTGATGTAAGAGAAACCAACAAAATAAATGGTTCCTTTCATTTCGATGACAATTCGGAAAGCATAACAAATACAAGTAAACGCATTTTACTTTTGTTTGTCCATAAGGCTCATTATATAGATTAGTGTAAATAAACAAAGCTGATCAACAATAGTCAGAAAATATAGACGTGCTACTTATTTAAACTTTTATCGCTAACTAATCTCATTGCGATAGTTACAGAACACGGGCAGAGTTTTTTTTAGTTTTCACCTAATATATCATATTACTGAACACGCATAATTTTAAAAGTCACAATGACGTTCACCAAAAAAATTTGGTTAATTTTATCCAGCAAAATCCTTGGAGAATTTTAACCAAATTGTGTAAACCATTTCTCATACACAATTTGACAGTTCATTAACCAAATGGTAAATTTAACCAAATGGTAAACTTATCCAGTGTTGTACATTATTGCTTGAATACCCTTTATATATTACCTATAATAATTAATTTGTATTCGTATGTTTTTGTGGTGTCCCTTGACATATGTAAAGATATAAGGAACTGTCCTAAGAATTTTTTGTTTATTTTTCAGGGGCACTTACTACTCTTGGGAAGAAGTTTTTACACTTACACATTTTTCTCTTTTTATGATAAAGTGCAAACAGAAAAATATTTACTAACCGAGTGTTTTTCGGTGGGTTTAAAAAAATGTGTTAAATATTACGTAGTCAAGAGTAAAAATTAAATAATTCATTATGTTAAATCTAACGTATACGTTTCGATTAAAATAAATTGTTAAAAATAAAAATCTAAAAAGGTTATATTAATATGGAGAAACTTGGTTAAAAGATTCGCAATTTTGAAGATCGTTTATTTTAAACGAGTAGCTCGCTTGAATCAAATTATTATATTTAGTTAATTTCACTCGTATCTGAGTATAAATTGGTTATTATGAGCAATTTTATATGTTTCATTTAGCAACAATTGGTTTTTGAAACTAACCCAGAATTAGTTTAATAAATAAATTTAGTACACTTTAACTTTAAATAATTTTGTTTAATTGAGTTGACTTGTATAATTTTACCTGGTGAGTTTGCAGGTTGTATATTATTAACAATGTTTGTTATTTAACTTAACCGAGTTTAAAGTTGTTTTTAACCGATCATTTTTCTGCGTGACCCGTTCGGATTCGGCAAAAAATTCGAGGTCCCCTCCATTCTGTTGACTGACGGAAAGTTGTAAATCACTATAGCTTCATGGTTAAGCGACCAAAATTTTTTGTATCAGCGAGAGGAAATGCCAAGAAAAATGTTTGATAATGAGCGGGGCTTACTTTTTGTGGGCTTATTTCATTGTTTACTGCACCGTAGAAGTTAGAACAAATATCTGTTTTCAAGAAATTGATTTTTTTTTAATTTTCAAAAAAAGGCGCGTCCCTATAGTCGTAATGAAATTTTAACCAATTAAATATGGTATGAATTTGTTGTTAGAATGGTTCCAGTTACATTGTTGACCTATATAGAGACAGTCATATTATGTTGATAAAATCTAAACCACTAACATTTTCAAGCCTCAAAAATAAAATTTTCAAAATGTTTGGAATTCCGTACTCTAAAGTTTTTATTATGGTATCAATTTACGTACGTTTCTCAGGGAGTGAGATAAATGTGAGATTTAAGAAAAATTTAAATCAAAATAACCTCGAAAAAATATTCTGCGCAGAAAAAAATATGCATTCAAAGATGGTTTGACTGCTCACATTTTTGTTCTTTATACAAGTTTCCCGCTAAAACCTATGCTTTCGGAGATATTGATCAATTAGCATTTTCTAAAATAAATAAATCAGCCTTTCTATATAATTCGTTTGAGGAAAAAGTCTATTTTTCCTGTTATCCATTATATAAGGAATCATAGAACTAAACCTAATCAAATCACCAATATTTATATAAATATAAAAACAGTGTTCTTTTTCAGAAAAACATAGTAAATTCTTTTAGCATTTCTTCACATTTTCAAAATTTTGTATTTCCGCTGTACAGGGTGATTGCGATTATATAGAAATAAATCGTGTAAGAGAGGGGTCTACTTTTCCCACTTTAACTACATCTTAAAGTGGGAAAAGTAGGAATTTTTTTTAAATGAAAAAAAAATATAAAAAATTAAATTCACGAATGGGTGGCACGAACTTGCTCTAATATGCGATCACACTGTGGTTTTAAAGTCTGAATTATTAAGATCTATATTACCCTGATTTTAAAAGAAATATATTTAGCTATGAGAGCCTATATTTTATAACACCTGCTAAAAACGAATTTTAGTATAAGGTAGTATTATATTAGAATACAAAATTTATAGCACCACGGTGAACGTGCATGCATCATTGCCCATTTTCGAAATATCGAATTTTCAAAAAATAATTTTGAAATTGTTTTCAAAAATCCAAACTTGTTATTTTTTTTTTTGAAAAATTAGTTAAGGAGTATCTCATAACATATTGAACCGATTTTAATGAAATTTTTTTTTAACAAGAGCTTTTAATAAGTTTGAACAGTAAATTTTTTAAAAGCTCTTGTGCAAAAAAATTTCATTAAAATAAGTTCAACAGGTTATGAGATATTCGAAAAAAAGAGGTACCGTTATTTTTGGCTATAAGAATAATTTATTTAAAATCTGCTAGATAATATTTAAAAACGCTACTAGGTGCAAAGTTTAATAAAAATTAATCAAGTTGTTTTCGAATTATTAAATTCTCCAAAATAAAAATTTAAACTTTTCTTAAAAATCCAAAAAAAAATTTAATTAATAATTTTAGTATACAATATGTACTTTTAAGACTTTTGAAACATTCTACCCAAAAAAATTGATCAAAATCAGTTGAACCGTTTTTGAGAAAATCGAAAATAAAAAAAAATGATTCTATGGGAGGTACCATTTATAACCATTTTTCGGAAATTTTTTGTATACCGTTTAAAAAAAAAAAAATTACTGAACAAAATTTGTTATATTGGAATTTATTTTGATTTTATAAAGCAAACATTTTGTAAATAAGCTTTATAGATTCTACTTTTTCTTATGTCCAAATCGGATTTTCAAATAAAGGTTCCTACTCTAATTTTCGGTCGTCTTTAGCAATAAAATTTATTTTTAATTTAATGGCTTTGTCAATAATTAAAATATGCATATGTTGGTTTGTTGCTATCCAATATTCAAAAAATGAGTTGAAGACGACCGAAAATTGAAGTACCCGCTCTTAAAGTTGCCACCACCGTCTTAAAATTTAGTCGGTAATTTTCAAACGTATAGAGAACGTTCGTGAAATTCACCATGATAAAAGTTTATTTCATGGCTGATGTTTTAACATTGACGGATCATAAAAAGTTTATGGAAATGTCAGTTTTAACAAAATGATATCAATTTCAATCTCAAACTATGAGTACTTATTAACAAGACTGAAATAAATCATCACTAGTCAATTAATAATCTCAAGTGAGATCTTCGGGTACGCAACACCGAATTTTTGTTGGGGCTAAAGCTTATATAAATCAACAACAATATTTCAACAATTTCCAATAAAATAGTGCAGACTGCAAAACAAAGACCTTTCCTATAACCTTTTTGATCTAAGAAAATTCTTAAAAGTGTAGTCTTTATAAAGACCCACAATTAATTCGGTAGTCTTATTATTATTTTCAAGAAAACAATTAAATTTAAAAGCCCGGTATTTCTAGAAATAATGTATTTTTTTGTTGTAAAATAAGGGAGACTTTTCACAAAGGAAAGGTACATACATAAGGGGCCATTTATAGCTTTCATTGAAACTCATCATTGAAAATTTTAATTGTTAATTTTGAGGCACTTAAAAAGTGAAATTAGTGATTATTTTAATGCAAATAAAAAGCTGATAACTCAATTATTATTTCTAGTCAAAAATATATTTCTTTTTGGCCCAGCCTATCGCAGGAAATGAATTTCTTTATTTCAATGAATGAACTACCTTATCATTGATCATTGAAATCTTAGAAATCGTTTTATGTGAAAGGTAGGGCCAAAATGAAATATTTTTTGACTAGAAATAATAATCGAGTCATCAGCTTTTTATTGGCATCAAAATAATCACTGATATCGCTTTTTTAGGGCCTCAAAACTGAAAATTAAAATGTTCAATGATGAGTTTCAATGAAAGATATAACTGGCCCCTAAGTCTAAATACAAAAATTTATACACATTCAAAAATGTTTTCCGATAGCCTCTTTCTTCTATAAATTATGAGCTAGATATAAATCATTTTAAGCGACTTCCTTAACAATGTCTTCAATCCAAATATCCAAAAACAAGAAGCCAACTATCTATTGAGCAATCATATATAACATCACTTAACTGTCATAAACACGAATGGCTACAAATTGTTCCATAATTATTGTATAGTACAACAACAACAAAAACAAATCGAGTTCAAAACAATTTTCTAGTCACAATCACGAGGGTGATACTTATCTAGCTTCTTCTTTAATAAAACATATTTTTTAGGTCAAATTGCCCTTTCGTCACATTAAGAAGTCGAAAAAGAGTCATAAAACAAACACAATCCACAACACACACACATCCACGCACCCCAAATAAAGTTCATTCATATATACACGAGTTTTTATAACACGAGTCTTATGTACTTAACGCGTGTGGCTCTGGCCAAAGTTTTTATGGCAAAATCTGATTCGACCGGAAAAAGATACTAAAAGAATAAAAATAAGAAAAAAAGTCTGTAGGAACGTGCTACAGCGGCACTTCTTTTATTCTTCCACCACACTCTCCATCAACTTGTATTTTATCTTCTTTTTTTCGCAAAAGTGTATGAATATACTTCTATACCTTAAGGCTTTGGTCATTGACAAACACGCCGATTCTGGTTGCGACCTAAAATAGTCGACTTTCAGTTTTATAGCATTTTGATGAGATTATGCGTTGTACACAGCAATATAAGGGATGACATGACCATCAAAATGATCTCAATTAGAGAAATGGAAGGCTTATGGATTTGAACGACGACGCAACGTTTATGGAGCCTTCAATAAAACAACAAACATGTTTGGAGCAACTCATAACACACAGACGATCAATTCTGGATTCTAGAATTGGAAGCTGAAGATTGACAGCGTCGTCGTCTGCCAGGCTCAGTGCACTTTATCTAGGGGCGGAATCAAATCCTTAAGTATTTGTAACACACAGTTTGGTCAAACAAAAGTCACCCTAACAATATCTAGCATTGTGTGTTCTGTTGAGGGATTATAAATAAAGGAACGATTCAGACTCACATCAAAAAGGGTCACACTCATTAGTTAGAGGTATATTTATAGAGCAGGAGTTCTAACCACTGACTGATTTTTTTCCCTTTTTCCTTCTTGTTTTCCCAATTTGATTATATCAGTAAATTGATGATTGAAAAGAGAAACAATCAATAAACGGATTGTGTGGCTTATTAGAGCCGGGCCAGTTGCATTTCAGATGGCAGGTGCCTGTTCCACCAAAGTGATTCTTATTAAAAAAAACAAAAAAAAAAGCACGAAATAAAGTGTAAGCACGAGCAGCTTATCGCTACTTTAATCCTTGAGTAGGTTTTTAACCACAATCCACCTGTCATATTTTTGGATTAGAAAAAAACAAATTAAATTAAAGCTGCAATAGGGTCGTACGTACCTACTCTTGAAGAACGAAAGATTCAAAATTTGGCATATGATTCCTAGTTATGTTTTAAGATTAAACTGATTTGTCGCGTTTGTTTTAATAAAAATACTTGACGGTCAAGTTAGCATTACCACCCACCCCTCAAAAAAAAGAATGTCATTAAATGTTGTGAATTTGCCGTGAAAGAAAAAACATTCGGATTTTTTTATTTTTTATTTCAAAAAATCTCTAACATTGCATTCCATCAATGAATACAGCATTATCGAAGATTTGATTGGCTATGCATATTTTTTTTCTACAAAATTTTTTGAAGTGGAAGATGTTTAAAAAATTGAAGCTTGACGTTCTTAAATAAGTTCTGTCAAAAAATAATTTCTTGTGCCTTGTTTTATCAAAAAAATTACCTTTACATTTTTTTTTAATTTTTAGGGTTGGCAATGCCAAACTTGACCGTCTGTTAGCTTTGCCAGGTGCTATTTTTATCAAAAGAAACGACATATTTGTTGTTTCACGATAAGTTCACGACAGTTCATCCAATTATTAGAATCTTAAAATTTTGAAATGGTAATGCTAACTTGACGGACATCTGAAACCCGGTGTATACCAATTTTGTTTATCAAATTGACGATTGAAATGTACTAAATACTAAAAAAAAAACTAATTCTCAAAACCAAAAAGACCTAAATTCGTTATTTTTATTTTTTTCTCTTAAAAATTTTGCGTATGAATAGAGTTTTGGTTTAAAACGGGAGGGAAAATATGAAACTTTAAAGACAATGGGGCGTAATCATGTCATTCTTAAACTGTTGTTAAGTTTAAAGTAGGTTTAATTGAATTTTATGACATTTATTTTAATTTATTATATGGTTTGTCATTCCAATATTTGAAATTAAATAATTCAATAAAACTATGTTCTGATAAATACAGTGAAATTTGATTAAAGAAATGATCTATATTAATTGATCCAAGAGATGTTAAACTGCAGTTTAGTGAACATGAGTTTATCGAACGACTATGAATATGAAAATTTAATATAATATATGTATGCCAATTTTTAATTAAAATTTTTAAAAACGACAAACTAATTTTGAAATAAAATTTTGAAAAGTCGTTTTCGGTATTTTAAATTTATATATATAGTATTTTTTGGTGTAAAGTAACAAATCATAAATGTTCAAAAAACGATGGGAGCCAAGCTTAAAAAAATTGGACTGACAATTAAGGAGACATGTTAGATTACTTTTGATTAGCAAATAGTTAAGTTAAGTATAACTTTTTAAATTAAAGTTTTTGATTAATTCCTAACAATTTATATCTTTACATGTATTTCTAGAAGGTTCTGTATAAAATTCGAAATCAGTGTAACAGTTTCCGAAAAATTAGAAAATAATAGAAGGGTTCTATGGAAGGCACCGTTGTTTTGGGTTTAAAAATCTATTACCAAAAAGTGGAAGATACCTACAACAAACTAACTTTGTTTTATAAAATTTTCATAATTATCTTCCTTAAAATATTGACATTTAAGGGCCAGTTTCACAGTATAAACTTTACAAGTGTCACTTATTCCGATGAGTTTACACTAATGCCCAATAGTTTTCCATATTTGGCATTTAAGTATAGCACTTCGATTGTGAAACTGGGTCTAAAGCTCTCAAACCAACGCCGATGGGATGAAATTTTCGCAAGTCAAAATAAATGTATATCGCGATAAATGAGAGCATCCACACCGACGCGATATAATTGACTGACAACGATGATTTTGCAGCGAATCTTTTGCTGTTGGCCATTTTTTCATCTTCAGTCAGTCATCGAGCACATTTGTTTTGTTCTTTGGCAGATGTCACTTTTGTTTGGATAATAAAAATTTTAAAAAATTATCGAATTTTATATGATTAAATTCACCTATCGATTTTAAAAACATTTAAAAAAAGGACAAATCGTTGAAAAAAAAGTCGCTTTGCTGTGAGCTAGACTCGCGAATTTTACAGTCGATTTGGCATCAAAGTTTTCGTTTCTTTTTCGCACCAAATGTTTCGCGTTGGTTTAGGAGAGCGTTTATGAATTTATTGCAAGGCAATTAAGTTGATTTTGTGGTATCTACTCAATACATTTTCATTTAATTTCTATTAAAACACTACAAGAGAAATAACTTTATTTAAACTGTGACGAGACGAAAATTTTCACATAACTGATGGTAATTTCGAGATAAAATGGTTAATTTATTAGTGTCTCTTTCAGAAAAAAAAAAAAAAATAAAGACCTGTGACCAATTGGGCTTTTCCATTCAACAATCGAACATAGTTTTTCCACGGTACCATATTGAACTTAGAATTATGCGCCACCTGGAGGCCGATTCTGGTTCTATGAAAAAGTAAATCGAATAAATATTAGCTCTCATGCATTGCTTTCACCTTTTTGATTCACTTGGTGCAAATAAGGCTTCAGTCACAATTTCTTTTCAGAGATTCACTTCCAAATGCATACAGACGTGAAAGCAAATAATTCATATCATGACCACCCTCAAGCTACAAATTGATTATCTGATATACGAGTGTTAAATATGGAAGATAATCGGCTCCCAAAAAAATTGCTATCCAAGTTATCAGGAACAACGCTATTTGGTTTGCAGAATGGCACGATTTAGCCAGGCAGTGTGGGGCCGAATTATCTCTTGACCTTGGAAATATAAATTCTTGGAAGTCCCAACTTTATCAACTGATGCAGAAACTAGATGATAAAAAAAGGCAAGATTTCATAGAAATGGCAGAAAACTCCTCTGTTAGAATCATGTATAGAACGTTAAACCACAACCTTTCCGAAAAAAACTATTTTAGCTGCGCACTCAAAGTACATGAAATATCTACAATTTTTAAAATAAGGGGGAACTGATAAGTCTTAACTATCGTCCACATAGAGCTGATCTGGAAGAACTATGCAGTTTGTGCAACTTAAGAGAGCGTGAAGATGTCTGCCACTTTCTAGGAAGATGTCCTATACTTCAAGAAATCAGAAGAGTTTACTGGAATAAATCAATTTTGGAAGAGGGAGAAATAAGGCTGATACTCAATGGACAGTGTTGGAAAAGGCTTTTAGGGTTTTACAATGAAGCAATTTTATACAGAGCAAATGTAATAAGTGAGTCGTTTTAGGTCCAATTATATAATTTTCTGTAACCTATACACATTCTTCTTTTTCTCTATTTATTTTTTTGTGTCTTACTTTTATTTCCTAGTCCACAAAAGAAAAAAAAAATTAATTACTATTTCATTCATCTTTAATGTTGTAATAATCATTCAATGTAAATTTTTGTAAACGAAGTTGTTTAAACTGGTTCTACACTCAGCGCCAACAACGAGCGAACAGGGGCGCTCGGGCGCTCTGTGCACACCAAACCCCCACCGTCCTGAATGGAGTAAATCCCATTCCAGTTAAATGTGGTGCCCTGTTTAACTCAACATAATGTTTAAATGTAAAATGTATCTAAGAAACCTAATTTATATATTTAAAATTGTCTTATAAAACGAAGAAATGTTACCACTCAGACAGACGGCACTCGGCCATGTCTTCATAATGTATGTAAATATAACATTGTAAAATCTATTTGAAAAATAAAGCATTTTTTAAATAATAATAAATAGTAATAAAATAAAAATAATTCATATGAATGTTTTTGACGTTTGGTTTAACATTTTCGCAGAACGAGAATCGGATTTAAGAGTGAAAGAGTGAAAAGCCATTCGATTCACTATTTCATAGAACTAGAATCGGCACCCTCTGGTGCGTAAGCGAATATAAATCTATTGTTGTTTGTCAACCCATGATCATGCCACATACAAATGTTCATTGGCGAACCAATATGGTTTTTTTTAGTATATTGTAATTGTGTTCAGCGCCATCTATCGGCAAACTTAAAAACTTTTGATTTACAATCCATCCTCTCACTTCATAAAAAAAAATATTGTGTAAGTTTCGTCACAATCGGAATATTATTTTTGGACATTTTTCGAGATTTTCGTGTATATCTTAAAAAATTAAACTTCGGGTTGTGAAATTTTCAATTCATTGGAAATAAATTGTTTCAACTCAATCGGATGGTTAATTTTTTGAGTTTTTAGATTGTTTTTATATTTTGTGTTGGCAGTGCCATCTAACAGAAAACCTGAAATTTTTTTATTTGCATACGTTTCTTATTTTGTTTCAGCTTTCAGCTCACTCAAAACGTTAGTTTTTGAGTTGAATCTTATTTAAATATTTTGGAGCTCAGCGCCATCTGTCGGAAAATTTTAAAACTTTCGAAAGCACTTCTCGTTTCTCAGACAATGGTTATGTTTTTGAATTTTTTTTGACACCATTATCGAACAATTTGAAAGAATAAATAAAGATGATGACGATTTCTTCGTTACCCACTTCACGTTAAAAGCCCCTATCACATTTTAGAGAAAAAATAGGGACAGCTATTTTCAAAAAATTATACTTCCATTCAATCGTTTTCATTTTATGTAAAGAACCCTATGATTTTTTTTATAAAATCTGATGTTTTTTTAAGAATGCATAACTTGCCCTTAAGGTAAAAGTTTCAAGCCAATAAATTGTTTTATTGATGTTGAAATAAATAAAGACAAATAAATGATGCAAAGGGGCCTTTTTTACTGCATCTTTCTTTAAGGTGCCATGGTGTCGTAATTGCTATTCTAGCAGCTGATGAAGATTAATTGACTTCTTCAATATTCCTAGACACTTGTCAACCAACGAAAAAAAAAAAGAAGATCATTGGGTTCCTCATTCACTTATACGCAATTAAGGTTAACATAATTAATTGTTTATATAAGGCTGAGAAAAAGAAATACCATCCTTTTTTTTTGTTGTTGATATTTTTAAGGACTTTTTTAGGACAATTATTCTTTCAGTGATTTAAAATTCATTCTCTCCTTTAACATTTGCCTAAATTTGTTTTCTTCGGTGGCGCTTGACATGGTGGTGGCATTGGTCGATGGCGACAACGACTATACGACTACGACAGCAACGACTCAAGGTATGAAATGTTGACGTTGACAAAGGATATATGCGAGGACAGTAGCCACTCATGACGTAAAGTCGAGATTTATTTTTTTTTTTTTGGGACCTGAAACATCTCTTGTCTTCCTTCGTTTGGTTTTGACTTCAGAAGAAGAAAACGTTATATGTAGGTTTCAAAAGTATAAGGCTTGTTAATCCATTTAGGACGGCATGTGGGTTGCACAGCCATTAGATACTCACAAAATAAACCCTTTGTATCAAAGCTTGGTCTTTTTGATAATAGCCTCACCCTGATGAATGTATGTAGCTTTGTGGGTGAATTAATAATTCACAATCCGGTTTTTAGCCAACCCTTTCTCCTTTTCCTATTTTTACTTATCCTGTCATTCTCCATATATGTAGCAACAACTCTATACTGTCAGGTTAGAAAAAGCACTTTAAATTGGGCGCCATTTTTACCCCCGTATGTGTGTGAATGAATGTCAATCAATGCCGCGCCATCTGTCAGTCAAAGTTAATTAAACTGTTAATCGCATAGAAGAACATTCAAAATGTGTATTTTTATCTTAAATAAAAAAAGACGAGATTTAACAAAAAAAAAAAATATATAGGTAATCATGTTCGTAAATTTTTGTTTTTTTTTTATTAATTCCTCCCTCAAAAATTCAGACGTGTTGACAATTATTTGGTAACAATGAAAAAAAAATATAATAAATATATAGAATCCACCCTTGAAAATGACTAATTTGAGATAATGGTTTATCTATCTCCCTTTTCTAATCTTTGTTTTGACAGAGCATCACAGACACAGAAAGAAAAAAAAAAGGTCAGGGGAAAAAGTGAATGAGTGACACCGGAGCACAGCGCCAGCAAAGCACCTCAATCAAAATGTTTTCGGAAAAACAAAAACAAAATTATAAATTCAGTCGCACTTTTCGAAAATTCTCCTCGTCTCCGGTTTTATTATAAAGGTATTGAATTTGAAAGAGATTTTAAATAAGTTAGTGCAAAATACATTGAGGCTAATTATTAACAGCAGCGGTCGGAGGAAATTGTTGCCTTTATTTTGCTGTGTCTATTAAATTAGTAGTAAGTTAAGGGTGGGCTGATTGCTGTCTCGTTAGTGGAAGCAGGCGGAAGCAGTGATGGTAAGGGTTCTCAAGGTGACAGTAAAGAAACCATCAGACCAGTAATTATGATACACTTTTGCGAAGTGGTTTTGGAATTTCAACTATAAGAATAAATTGGTTTCTTTAAAAATTCATGACTGAAAAGAAAAGTTTCTTTCTTTTTTCAAAATTGAAAAACATTGGAGTTTAGCGAACACTTAAGCTGAAACTATAAAAAAAAGTTCAGTCACTTCATAATTATCGTAATTAACTTTTTCAAAAGATTATATAATCGAAGTCTACCTAAATAAAAAATAAATTGGGTGGCACGTGTAGAACCAGGGCCCATTGACTAACATACGACTCTCAACCATTGCTGAGTGCGAGTTATTCGCAGAAATCGGTGTCTATCTAAAGTTAAGAATTTAAAGAGGTGGTGGATGTGATTGCAACAGATTTTAGTATGGCATCTGATAAAATATCCCACAGTATCATTATTTTTTAACTCATAGAGCTTGGTTTTTTCACGTTTGTTCATATCTTGGATTCGTAAGTGTCGAGTATTTTTGTATACCATCTTTGCCTCCAAACCTACATATTCAGGAATTATCTGGAGTGCCTCAGGGAAGCCACCTTGTACCTCCTGTATTTTTGTTTTTTGACTAATAATGATGTTGAATTGATCTTTCCCTCAATCTAATTTGGAAATCTACGCCGACGACAAAATGTAAAAAATGTTAAGTAGTTTTAAGAACACATATTGGACTTTCATAATAAAAAGAAAAAAATCATACTTAATAACGTATTTTTTTGAAAAAAAAACATCGAAGTCAAAAAATAACCTTCAAATGTTTAAAAAAAGTGTTTGATAATAAATTGCGGGAAAACCGTTACCCACCTAGAAAAAATTTTTGTCGTAGATAAACATTTTTAACTGTTTTTGTTTAAATAAAAATTTCAAAAATCGGTTGTAGTTTGGCAAAGTTAGAGCCAGTCAAAGAAAAAAAGAATAAAAATCATAAAAACCGAAGTCGAAAACGAAGCGAAAACGACAAAATTACCTGTTAAGTTTTTCGACTTGAAATAACCTGAGGAACTCATGGTTTTCTTCTGAGGCTGTGATTTCGTGACACCCAAAATTAATGGAAAATTTAAAAAAATTCATGGAAATTGTAAAAGTGTGACTGTACCTATGCTTATTTTCAATAGAAATCTTAACCATCGTTAAATAGCACACATTCAAATATAATTATATAAGTGAATACCTATACTTATTCCGTTACCTTAATTAACATGGTCAATTTTCTTTTCTTTAGATAAAGTCTCTAAGGGATAATTTTATTGATTTTTATCTCTTGAATTCAGGATAAAGAAAGGGTGCTTGGATCTTTCTTATAAATAAGGGTAAATCTCTTGATGGAGCCAAAGACTAATTCTTCTCCCTTGGGATACAAAATAGATTTCCTTAATGTTTGGCTTTTGCAACTTCGAACAATATCAAGCAAAAGAATTAATCTTGACAAGCAATTGTTTTTAGACAGATTTTTTTTTTAGTTTGCAACTTTGTTGTACCTTAAGGCTGTGGTCGAAATTGGTGTGGAATTTCTGATGTAATCCACAAGGGGAGATGGCAAAAGGCGTGTACCTGATTTTCCTGTCTTTGCTTTTAACCTGAAAAATACCTCATCGGCTAATATTTATAGGTAAAGTCAAGATAATATAAAATTTGGCAGTAAACAATGTTTTCACATTTGTTCACTTACATTTTTCTAGTTGTTATATAGAGGATTTTTTAAATTTTGTCTTAAAATAAGAGAAGTTATACAAAAACAATATAAAATGGAAGAGAATTTAAGCTATGCTTGGTCCAATCAGGAGTCATGTAATAAGTTAGAAACACAATCAATAAACAAACAACATCTCACATTAGTGGCGGATCCACTGGGGGGGTTTTTGGGTTTTTCTTAAAACTTAAAGTTGTGCAGTTTTGTGCTCAAAACAAGATACAACCGAAGAGATAAAAAAATCGCACATTTGCAACTTGCACTACCAAAAGCAAATGATGTGAAGGAACTGAGCGATCGTTGTGCTGCATTGTGTTCATCTTGTGCTGCTATGTGCCGTAAATTTTGTTTAAATTCGAAAATTTGCAAATCTTAGGGACAAATTTTAAATTCGCAAATTTGCAATTTTTTTTTCAAAATAACGATTTTTAAAAAGTTATACATGTGCTGTTTTAAGCCCAGTTATGTGCTTATTTTTTTTTCAAATCGAAAATGACGATGCTAACTTCACGTACATAAATATATAATGTATAGCACAAAGCCCAAGGAAGTTTTATTTATTTTTCTTTAAGTTTTATATTTGTAGTTGGACACCCCCCCCCATGCCAAATCCTGGATCCGCAACTTTCTCACAATAAGAACCCTATAGATACAAAAATTGAAATATATATAAAAATTAAAGGATCTTTCCTTCAATACTTTGGAAATTGATTCTTGGGTGGGTTAGGATTGAAATGCTGTGGGGAAAAAGTTTTGTCTTTTATTATTATTTTTCTCTTTATTAACTTATAATACAATTTATAAACCGAATCAAAAATGTAGAATTTTTTGAAAATACAGAAATTGGCCAAAAGCAACAGTTTGAAAACAGAATTTAGCAATTTGCAGCATCTAAAATATCGACGGTTAAAGTGTAGGACCTCACAAGTCAAAAAATAAAAAAAAAATCATTAACGCAAAAAAATCAGCAGAATCAAAGCCATTTTTTGACAATTTAAACTTAACAATGTTGTTCTGAAAATTTTACAGAAAAGGGCTGAATTTAAAACCTCTTACTATAGATCGCCACACAAAATTTGGCAGGTTTTTTATGATTTATGAAAAACACACAAAAACGACTTACGCACGAGGTTCTACACTTTAACCGTCGATATATGTACAGAATTTTCAAATTCAGAATTTTGAAACCGAGAATTTTGACCCACGAAGGGTTTGTGTATGTTAAAAAAATATAGTGTGCGAAAAAGTCTACTTCTCCAATTTTGTATACAACTAAAATTGAAATGGAAACAACATTATTATGGAAAACAACGTTTGTAGATTTTTTAAAGCCAAGTTAACTTCATTTTGTTATACTCCCATGTTAAATCGATTTTCAAATTCAATTGAAATCAATTTCGTTTTCGAAAATTTTGCAATTAGTTCGATCTGTCAAAATCTAAGGTGCATTAATTTTTAATTGAACCGCGGATGAAAATGAATGAAATATTTTGTTTTAAAGGAAAAAAGGAAGCAGAACTCTATTTTGGAAGAGATAAAGCTAATATGTATATATCAACTACAGGTACATTTGCCTGACATATAAAGCGATAGTACCTACATATACCTAAATATGAATTTTGTTCTGATGAACGGATTATTCTTATATTCGCGTATTTATATGTTCTTATGCAAAGCATTAAGAAAGTGGGTTGAATATACGCTCAGAAAATCGAATGAACCAAAACATGCAGAACATCAACTTTAATTTTCGAAATTCCAATGCCAAAATCTTAACAAATAACAATTCGAAGTTTATCGGACAAACATTGATTTGCTTATATATTCAAGTTTCTGCTATCTGAAATAAGACGTTATACCCAAACGTAACAGACAAAATTTCAATACACACATATTTTCAAATCCTAAAATATCAGTTGAAGATATTCGTTCAGCTTTATGTTTTTTAGGTAAACTGAAATACTTATAATTCTGTTCGCTTTTTAGTTTTTCTACGAATTTACCATTTCGTCGCAATAGCATTGAAGTGCCATACACGCCATTTTAACATTTTAGCCTTACAGTACATATTTAGTAGAAATAGCCCCCCTTGTTTTGAATTACCTGAAAAAAGCGATCGTTTAAGGAATCCTACAATACCAATGATGGATTTCTTAAACAATCGCAAACGATAACTTAAAAATCTAACGAAATGTTGGCCGTGTTCACTTTGATAGCAACGATGAACTTTACTTGTGCAGTACATCCTCCCATTTCCATAAACCTTGCGTGTTTGACAACTCCACACATTTTTAATGAGAGTAGGGTGGTATAAGGATAATTGTTGTTGATTTAAGGTTTGTACAACATTTTAATAAGAACTGTGTGAATCGGCTCATTGTCTTGCTGAAAAAAAAAATCGGCAGCAGTCTTAAAATACACTGAAACTGAAGCAAGACTGTTTCCAACAAGGTATTGTATTATTTCGATGTCATTTTACAGTCTACAAAATCTAAATCAACAGTGCCATAAAATGGTACGGCATCCCCATACCATAATTCATCCCTCACCGCTATGATAGCGATAAAAACACAAATTTTCTTTTCTTAAATCATGGACATAGTATTTATATCCATCCGGTCTGTTTAAGTTGAACTCTCTTCTACTAAAAAGATATTTTTTTTCCAATTGTTTGAATGGATTCTGCCTTCAGCATTCCATGGCTTTCGCATCTTGCTAAATTAAGCTGCTATAGTTTAGGTGCATTTTTAAACGGAGCTTTTTTCATCAGCATTAAGGGCCAGTTTGTTCACAGCTGATCATCTTTAAACAAGGATTATTGCAACTGGTAAATCATCACAATTATCAATTTTTTTTCAAGCAATAAATAATTTAAGTTGTTCATCATGGAAATCACTAATCAGCCGATTTTGGTTAATTAGCGCAATTTAGTTAGAAGCTGTGAAAGTCATGGTTCAGATTTAACCCACTGTGAACAAACTGGCCCTAAGTGCTTTAGGTGTCCGGCATTCTGATAACCCGACTTAAGGTCATTCGGCTCACTTCAGAGTAGTTGCAATTGGAAGCTTATCATTACGTCGGTTAAATGTGTAAAGCTGCTAAGTCCACTTTTGGCCGAAATTGAGATTTTGATGCCATTATATTAAGAAACACAAATTGCTTTAATAACTTTTGTCCAATGTATCGTAGCTGTTGCAGAATCTTGAAGAGAAAATCAGTTTTTGTATGGAGCCTTAAGCAATTTTGTTTTGTTTTTTTTGCCCTCCTGCAAAATTTGAGAGAGTGGACTCAGCAGTTTTACGTTTTCAGCCGACGATATTATTTTCGTCATTGATAGATAGATAAGATTAAATTGAAAAAGTTGTGGTTTTTTTTGCCTACATTAACTGATTTTTAAAAAATTGCATACCAATTTGAGCCTTTGTTCAATTTTCTGACCAATAAAACGTTTCGTCAGTTCTTGATTCCGATAGGCCTGTTTTGGCAATCTCTGTAGCCGTAAATGAATTTTGTCTGCCAATTTGAACTTTCAAATTGAAAACAATCACAAAACAGAACTGTTTTATCACTTCCTGATAACTTTTCGAGACCTACGCTGCCAAATTATAGCTTAAAATGTGGAATAAAATCAATTGTGGGTATTCAAATGTTACAAAAAAATTGTCGTTTTAGTGACTGCAAACAAACAAGCACAGAAAATTTAGTTAAGTCTAAGAAATTTGTTACAAAAATTGTCTTAATCTCAGAGACCGTCTCCAACCTTGTCTTCTATATGAATAAAAATGTAAATGTTCGTTAGTTCCTAATCGATAATCTCTGAAAGTTCTTAACTTTCAGATTTTGACGCACTATTGCATTCGAATACGCGCGTGTTTATGTAAACTTTTTGTTTTTTTTTTAAATAGTTCGATATGTTGGGCATAAATAAAAAACACCCACTATGCAGAGATATCAGCAATACAGGATCATTATTTCTCAGAAAAATTTCTCAGTTTTGCTTTCAAAAAATTGATGAAAATAAGGGTGTTGCGTGCCGCGGGGCTCACCGAGGAAATTTGTTAACAGCTGTACAAAATATAATAAAATTTCGATTTGGAATTATTGAAATTGCTTACCTAAGGCAAAACTTATGGTTTTCATTAAAAACCATCATTGGCCATTTGAATAGTTAAATTTGAAGCGTTAAGAAAGACAAAACAATGACTATTTTAATGCCAAGATTTCAAAATGCACAATTAAAATATTTAATAATGATTTTCAGTTAAAGCTTTAACTGAAATCTAACACATAATGTAAAGTTTTATATTTATTAATATTAAATATTTAATCTTAATCCCATGCGAAGCCGGGGCGGGCCAGCTAGTTAAAGTGTGAGACTATTCAATTGTTATCAACTGTATGGATGGCATGATTTCAAAAATGTTTTCTTTTTTTTTTATTTTAATTTCGAGCAAAACAAAATTACTGTCGCTTTTTCCAAAAATAATTTGTAAAGTTATTTCCGAAATTTTTTTTAAGTTCAGTTTTTTTTTTGGTCAAGTCTTCTTATTTTAGTTTTTACTTGATAATTAATTCAAATTAAAAGCAAATTCGTTGAAAACTAAATTAGGATTATTATTGTATTGTATTATTCATACTTGAATGTCAGTTTATTAGACTTGACCATTCCAACCAATTAGGTATCTATTTTCAGTTGAAAATAATAATAAACGACAATTATGGTCCATGAGTGCTGGCCTTTCTGCTGTACCACTTCACCCGAACCCAACTTATCTTTCACTTCACAAGAATGTTTTTTCTATTCTGATCAATTTCTGCGTTTATTCCTAATTATATTGCCAATCACATGATTCAATTATTTTTTTTTTCGATAGAATAGGTACTTATAATTAAATAAAAATGCTCCGTTAAGGATGTTAAATAGGTTCATAGGTACATATTTTTCGTTCTGAATACCGAATGCCGTTTTAAGAAAAATTGACGGAAATACCAAAATTAAAAAAAAAAGGGTATAAGCCAAATTATAATTGGAATATACCTATAAACAGTGCCTTATTTTTGTGTCAAGCTTTTAAGAGTCATATGAATGTATTTATAACTACAAATAGCTCAAAATAACGAATAAGTACAATGTTTTATTGAAGGTTTCAAGCGATTTATTTATGCGCAAATTCTAACCAAAAACGTCACATAAATATTAATTTTTCTAAATAGGTAGGTACCTACTTAATCACAAAAATTACTGAAACTTATTTGCACAACAAAATTTTTAATTATTTAATTGGGGCGCGAAATACAAAAATAATATACCTACATTTAAATGTCTCAAAACTACTAAAATGGAGATGCACCTATTTTTCTTAGGACACCAGTATAGGTATTTATTCCGTTGGGATTTCTGCAAACGTCAATTTGACTTTAAAAAAAAACCCTCTCTGATATATCTTACAATTTTTCGCCAAAAGAAATCAAATTCTTCATTCATATCAAAAAGAGAGAGAGAGAGGAACCTAAAATACAAATAATAACCAAACTAAACCAATATTGTTCTCTATTCTCTCAACACCAATACAAAAATCTCTGTAGAAATATATAACTGGATGATTTTGATTCGTTCATTCGCCAGTAAATATACTGCAAGTATATAAAGCACCCTATCTCTTCTATATACTTCACATGACGCATGACTAAACCTATAGTCCCACCTTTTATGTCAAAGTATTTGTAAATTGGGCGTGTTCACAAACACACAGCAACACATTTTTTTCTATATCACTTGGATGAGTTTAAGTTTTCAACAGCGGCGTTGACAACCGAAACATTGTTTATAACTTTGAATTTTTTTTGCTGAAAATAGCCGTTCGCCGCTGCAGGCTTAAAAAAAAAAGCTGGTTGATGGTCTAGAGGTACAAAGGAAATGGGTATACGTTTGATTTACCAACCCCCTGTATAGGTAGTAAGTTGTCTTTCGAAACAATAATGTGAAAAGTTACTCTTGGTCTTTCGGTTTGTGAATGCACATTTTTTTTTTTTTTAAGTGGACTTCGGAGTTTTGTTATACAAAATTTCCATAAAGCTCTTTCTCCGTGTGCTATTGTCATCATCATCGTCCTTGACTTGACTATTAGCTATGGGTAGGTTGGGAGGTACGGGTAAATTGAACTGTTACTAGCTAGCTGTATATTGGTTACTTTTTTTGGACATGGACGGGCGAATTGTCGACGACACGATGCATGCATAAATAATGAACGAACCCGGAGACTTTTTGAATTTCTGACCGACCGAACGGAGGAACGAACCGACGACGACAGTTCTGTTCGTTTATGTGTTGTTCTTTTTCTGATTTAATTTTCTGATCCATTAGCATCGATGCATGTTATTTGCCTGCAGAGAAGGGGAGAAGGGTAAAATAAAGGGGTGACGAAAGAGAGTGATGCGCTCGGTCAGGAAAAATATAAATTTGTTAAAACACTCTTCTATCTGTCAGTCATGCAGTGGGTGGTTATAAAGGGAAATTGTGCTTATAATAGGACTGTTTCGGGTGGCCGAATATATAAAAGCTAATGCTTTTTACCTGTCATATGTCCTCGGTAAATGTAGTAACGGTTTCCCAAATAAAAAAAATTACAATTTCCTCGTTGATATATACAAATACAGGACATCATCAGTATTCAGTATAGCTCAGCATCAGAGTTAGTAAAAGGGTATAAACCTATTTGACAAAAAAGAGGGTTGAATGATATGGCGAACCTTATTTTTGGTGTGCATAATTGATTATAAACTCACTCTTTACACTTGTGGCTTATTAAATATTGAAATCCTATAAAAATTGGGTTAAAATTGTTTCTAAATAAGATAAATGGGTATCTCTTTCTAATTCTTGTATAAATAAATGGGGTAGGTCACTTTTTTATTGACACTTGTCAATTCAGCTAATTCAGCAAATACACAAACCGCAACTTTAAAAATGAAATGTCAGTGAGAAAGCAATTCGCTGATTAAAATTGACAAGAAACACTTTTTTGCTTTCCCAATGGTGATGTTGTTGGTGGTGGTGTGGTGGAAATGGTGCAAGTGGTAGTGGTAGTTATATTGAAAAAATCTATATTGCGAGGGTGTTTTTGACAACTCCCAAACGCCTTGGCATAACGGTACATAAGCGCCTTCATTTAAAACTAATATACGCTCCGCCCAAATTCAAATTGAGGTCCCAAACACACATCAGAGCTCCTCACACCTACATCTTTGAATCTTTGGTTTGCGTAAATAACACCAACTCACAGACAGACAGACATCACCACCATCATCATTCACCACTAGCAATGGAGAAATGAACGAAATGAAGGCGCGCTGCCAGTTGATGGTGATGATGATGATGATGGAGAATGGGGACTAAGCATGTATATGCGTTACCTAACCATTCCCAGAGCACCGAGTCTCTCAAGTGTCTTGGGATAAACTCGAGATATTGGCTGTGCCTCTCCTTGGTATTAGGTATATAGGTTTTTTTCTTTATACCGCCCAGCTAGCTATAAACGCTCCATTGCGGACCCAATTCCGCATGGTTGAATCCCAATCCGTCATCAGTGTTGTGTATAGTTGTTGAAACTCACAGAGTATAGTTAAACTGGATAAGGCGCCTCTCGCTCTGATATCTGACTATGAGGGTTTTTTTTTGGTGTGTAACTGTGGATCTATACTTGTTTGTATAACGCAAGAAGGCGGGCAACCAGCTTATAGAGCACTCTGTTGTGGCTCATTTTCGATTCGATTTGTGTCTTCTGTGCACAAAAGCCAGCACACAGCAGGCAGTTAGTGAGTGTACACTGGAGTACGTTAACGTTTTAATTTTTCGTTCGGATTCGGTGATATAGCAAGTAGTTATTCTTTGGTGCTCGACAAAATTGGACGTGTTTCCTGTTGGGGGACCAACACCTGCACACACACATTTCGTATACCTATATTGTAAAAGCGTGATCCTATATATAATATAAAGGGATCCTTTCGGTTGGATTATATTATTAAAATTTTTTTTTTGGGACACAAAAGAAATTATGTATATTGAATTCAATTGAAAGGCGACAGTTTAAAAAGGATATTTTTGCTTTATCAATAATTAAAAGTGTGTGTTTTTTTCAAATTTTAATTACAAATAAAAAGAATCAAAGTGATTGTGATTGTTAAGAAAAACAAAACAAAAGAATTTTAAAAAATACAATTTATGAATAATTATGACCTCTATACCTAATTAAATAAATGTTTATAAAATAGGTACAGATATAGTGAATTTGTTTTAGATAGTTAATTAATAAATAAATAACTGAAAAAAAGTTAAATTAGTGTTAAATATTGTGTTGTTATATAATTTGTGTTGAAGAAACACAAATTTGATTTTAATTTTTGTTTCTATGATGATGGCATTAAAAATGCTCTATCGCGGACCAAGTTCAAGATTGGAAAATTTAATTGAAAAAATACAAGCTACCAAAGATGGAAATCCAGGTACCTATGCATTTTATAAATAATTATCTACAAATTCATAAATATCAATTTACCAAACTTAAGCTCATCTTGCAGAACATTTTGTTTGTAGCAAAGTTTTAAGCTACGAAATATATAAATCTGTAGGCATGTAGGCATGTACAATGTACATTGTAAAAGAACATGTAGAAGTAATATTTTAAGATACATTGAGATGAGTATACCTATTTGATCAGTATTATTAATGAAGTTTCTGATCAATAGAATCGTCAAAAAAAAAATTTATTGACAAGACTCCATGATAAAGTTCAGAAACTAAATAAATAGGGTGATTGCAAATGGGATCAGCCCAATTAAAAGCCAACTTTCATGGACTTCAAGCAATTAAAAGCTATTTAAACAAATGAATACAAGTGCGAACACACAAAATAGATAATTTTTATAAGAACAATGTTTCGGTATATCATAATTTCACTATATGCCGTGTTTTCTTCAAAAGTGCATAGTCAAGAGCCCAGCAAATTTGTATACTCAAATTATAACAAAGTGTTTGAATTCACTTTTTGTTTTGAAGCCTTTGTTACTGTTATATTGTCTGTAAAATTTTGATAAGCTGGTTATACACTGCATCTGAAGGAAAATCAGTTGATGTAGTATGGCTGATTTAACGATCACGCAGAAAAAAAATGCAGTTGAGGAATTATGATTAGCTTTTTAAATCACAATTTGCTTATTGACATATAACATGACTGCATGAACACAATGATGTAGCTGTATAGTTATAGTAGAAAGTTGAGGTTTGCTGGTGTACTACACCATACATTTCTTGTTACAGCTTCAAATTGTAGCGATGTTCCTACCGTAGATATTCTATTTGACAGCGTAGATATACTTTGACAGTGATATACCAGATACTGCAACTACAACCCCACCATTGATTGTGTTCAGACAGTGATGCATAACTGAGAAACATCTTTAGAAATAAATTTCGCTCCTTCCACGTACATAGTTTCTAACACCCTATTCTAAAACGCTTTCAATATCGGAATTTATCTTAATAAACACTGCTAAATACAAAAATCAACAGGATGGTATAATTCCACACTGACCGATGACCTTGTGCTGTTTTTTTCGGCAATATTTCTATCGGCTATCGATTGAATTTTATTGAAAAAATCTTCAAAATTTGTTGAAACAACAGATGCCCAATTGTGGAGCACGTCAACACCGATTAGATTATATTGGATTTTTATTTTATAAGATTATACAATATTTAATTGACAAAAAAACATTAAAGCACGGCCTTGTCGTTTGCTTTAAAATTCCTAATTTACATACCTAAGTTCTTTTTTTGGTTATCTATATAACATTTTATTTGAAAGTTTTATCACATTAACTTATCAAAATTCCCCATTTAATATCGTTTTTCTATATGTCACTGCAATTTTGCAGAAGTTGTACGATTTTTCGACATCTACTTGGTTGTCTAGTAATATAATAAATTCTTTCTCGGTTAACAAATAATGGATTATATTAGGTTTCTTATTATGTTTCCAATCGGAGCTGTGGAACAGTAGATCGTCCATAAATTATGAAAACATTCAGTTAAGTGTCAGAGGAATAACTAATATAGGAATAACTTTTTTGCTTTATCTAAAGAATAAGTAGATACCTACTATCTGATGTTTATAAGTGACTATTAAAAAAATGACCCTAAATTCTTTATAACCTACAACGAAGATTACAAAAAAAAATTAAAACACGAAAATTAAAAGTTTTTTTATAATCTGTCTGTCAGTCGAAGATTGGTCACCCTGTAAAAAATAATATCTGCAAATAAATATAAAGAGCTGAAAGTACTGTCATCATCAGTGAAACAGTTTAGCGTCGTTTAAGGTATAAGATTTTTCATTTCACATTTTAAATAAAATTATAACCAAACTAGATCAACCTTCTTACAGGCTATAACTAAAATTAATTGATATTTGCTAGTCCAAAATTTGTCAAGGGGACAAAAATACACAATAGACAGTATTTGTTTTAATTTTTATATTTTTTTTTGTTTTTCCAAACGCCAAATCGAGTCAGTTTGAGCAATCTTACCCCATCGCGTAGTCACGGAGTTAAGTTTGCAATTCGTGCGAATCTCGTTAATGTACACCAAATTTTAATGGCGATACACTGTTATAATTGTTCTAAATTAGTCTCGTCCTGAAAAACAACCTCGATCCAGATATTTAGATAATAAAACTCGTGAAAAATTTAACTAAGGATCAAATTGAACTCTTTAACGCAAACTATTAGTTATTTCTCGTGATACCTTAGTTCTAGAATAATGAATATTGTTTGAATTACAAATATGAACTTAAAAGAATTGAACAATTAGTTATAATTTAAGATATTGAAACAATTTAATTGTATAGTTCAAAGTTCTTATCTCGAGGGAAATACAAATAAATTGTGGTTTAAAAATCTCAAGATTGAATTAATTGACATAACGCAATATGCCCGTTGCCCGTATAGATTATTCCATTAATGAAACTGTTTGACTTGATCTGACCTGACCTAGAAGGGAGGAATGAAATACTGGAGAATAAAAACGGACTTGGTAATTTTTGCAATACAGGGAAAACAAATAAATAAATAAGAGTTATCTTCACTATAAAAGGAGTGGTGCATTAACGAGCTTCGCGCAACTTAAAATATAAAACTCTGGGTGTTTGAAGTATGTTCAGCGGCTCGGCGGAGTGCTTTGGCCCTTTATAAATAAAACTGCGATTTCTGGCACTGAAACTTCTTTAATGTCTTTTTTTTTGCGTGTGTAGATTGCGTAAACTTTTAGAGATAAGTAAAAACATAATACTCGATTTTAAGACTAATCTCAAGGTATTAGAGAGGCTGACAGAAAGATATATTTGGCAAACGTAACTATAACCACCTGTTAGAGCACTTAAATAACCATTTTGGCGTTAGTCAATAACGCCCAAATCGATTTGGAAATATTGCCCAAAAAAATTCTGAACAATTGTTGTTGTTTTTTTTTCTCGGGCGTTATTTCCAATTTTAATTTTTTTTTTTTTAAAGAAAGCGCCCAAAATAAAAATTTTAAAAGTCAAATGTGAAATAACGCCCAAAATTGGAAATATCGCCCAAAAGAAATCCAGAAAAACGAACTAAGGCCCAAATCTTAGGAAATAACGCCCAAATATGTAATAATAAAACTCAATACTAACATTTTTTTGATTTTTGAAAATAAACCGGCGTATAAACACTGAGTGGTGTATGGGGGGTTGCAGGGGGCAGCATGTCCCCCTTACATATGTAACTCACTGTTTATGCGCCGCGATTTTTTTTTAGATTATCTTTTCATTGAAAATTCACTTTGGATATATCGCCCAAAATTGAAGAAATAACGCTCAAATTTTCAAAAACAAGTCACATTGTAAATATTTGGGCGATATTTCCAACTTAAGATTTGGAAGAATATAAATTTGTGAGATATTTTTTTTGTTGGGCGATATTTTTTGGGAGTTATTGCCTAACGCCAACCTTTTTAACCACCGAATGCACAATTGGCGCAATATTAAAGGTGATTTAGTACGATGTTAAAGTATTTTAAGTATTGTGCTAGGGAAAAGACAGGATTTCTGAAATTTTTAATATTTTATTAAAGTTAAAATCACCAAATGCCTGTTTTATTTTTTTAGTATCGTTATACTTACTCCAATTGTCACTTTTACAATTACAAATATCAAAAATGGTATATTGGTTTAATTTTTTGCATGAATTGTTATTGTTTTAGGCGTGTTCCGCATTATACTTGAAATCACTTTTATCAATGTGAAATATGCTTGTTATCACCAATCGGATTTCTAACTATTTATAAACATAAAATTCATCTGATTTTTTTTTCCTTATGGGACATTTTCTTTTTTTTTTTTTCATAATATAAACAATTTGAAAATCATGAAAATTTTCTCCACATTTTGATGGAGATTTTACACGCTTTGTTTGCAAACATAAATTCGGGGTGATTTTCGAGGGTCATTCCAATCATCTCTCCTGGAATTTAATGCTTGCCTTTAGATCTGATATGGAAGTTGGAAGGTTTTGAGATCTTAGAAAATATTAGGTTAGATACCTTTAAGACGTATTTTCTGATAATTTGTCCAAGAGCAATGGAAATTTTTGTTTGACTTTCAGAAAGCAATCCATGATTTAATCAGTTACCTGTAATAAAACATTGAAACAATGGCGCAAAATTTTAAACAGACTGATGTTCCGGTATTGACATGATACTACTTAACAATTTACTAATTTGAAAGCTATTTTACTAAAATAATTCAATTTATAAGTTCAAATGGCCTCAACTCCAAAAAAGCGTTTTGCCCAGGTATGACAGTTGAGCTCATCAGTTAGATGCGGTCATACCCTTCTAAGACGCAAATTATGGTACGAAAGCATCCAACTGATTAGCCCAACTGTCGTGCCTGTACGAAACGCATTTTTGGAGTTGAGGTCATTTTTTGAACTTATAAATTGAATTATTTCAGGTAGATGTCGTACCCTTCTAAGACGCAAATTATGGTACGACAGAATCTAACTGATGAGCCCAACTGTCGTACCTGGGCGAAATGCATTTTTAGAGTTGAGGTCATTTGAACTTGTTAATTGAATTATGTATATTCAATCGGTCCACTTAAAACAGAAGTAGTTTTCTGATTTTCTTCATTTTCATTATTCTTTACTAAAATGTTCTTATAATTTTAAACATTTTTTAACTAGTATTATACTAAACCTATTTTCTTAATAAACTTTAGCTGAACACACCTAAAAAAACTGACAGTACGTGACAGTACAAGTAAGCAAACATACCATTTTTACATTTTAATTACCAAAGTGACATTTGGAGTTTGAATGATACAAAAAAAGTTAAAATATCCATTTGGTGATTTTAACTTAAATAAAATATTTAATAGATAGTACGATGTTAACTCGTTTAAAATTTGAAAAATTCTGTTTTTAACTTAGCATCATACGAAAAATGCTTTAACATCGTACTTAATCGTTTTAATTTTTTCACGCCAATGACATTATATAGTCGAGCCAGGCTTTTATAGACTCCAACCTATAAAAGCCTGGTGGTAGTTCACCCAAGTGTTGTTGTTTCATTCCAACCTTCTATATAAATATGATGGTGCGTAAGCTTGGCAGCCATAACTGCGGGTGTGTTATTACACAAAAAACCTCTAAAAATTACATTTTGTTGAATAATGTATTTTTGATAATAATTTAAGAGAACAAAATTGGAAAAATGGAAGTTTTCTTTAATTAATTTAGGGTTAAAGTAACGAAAACTTAACTTAGAGCTATGTATGTTTAAATAAGAAGGTTTTTTAATAATACAAATTGTATATACCACTAAAATAAATCAGCTAAGTAGAAGACTTAGAACTATGTATTTAATTCGACTTTTTGAATTATTGATTCAAAAAGTTTTAAACGGTCCATACAAATTTTTGTGACTGATGAGGACGAGCAATTTTTGTGAACTAAAGGCCTTTAAAAGCTATTTTCTTCGTAAGTTTAAGTTAAGAAATTACACATTTATTATTACAACTTTTTTTTTAATTTGTATTCTAAATTTCTATTAAATATTTTAAAACTTTGAAATTTTTGTCAATTAGTGTCAAACTCAAGTTCCAATTTAAAACAAAAGTTATTATATAGTTAAGAGTTGTAAAAACAATACTTAATTATCGATTATTATCAAAATTTAGTAATTTTAATATTCGTTTCGGTTTTTTTTAAATATCTTTTATCTAAGCGGTATAATCTTAATTTGTTTGAATTTTCAAGAATATCTTTTTAGCTCATCTAAAAGTTTTGAATCGATTGCCAAATTTGTATATACTAAACAGATAAAATAAACATGTCTCTGTCATAATCTCTCCAAGATGTTTAAATTTCACATAGAAAAGACAAGACAGACTTGATCTCGTAAAATTGAAGAATTTCAGAACTGTCTCAGTATCGGTCTCGTAAAACTAAGTCTCGTCTATGTCTCGGTTTTGTATCATCTCGGCCTCATCCTGTTTTTTTCTTGTGTTTTATGGAAGAAATATCAAACTAAAATTTGAATCGAGAACCCATACCTAGAAAAGCCAGGTTTACTATTTAAAACATAATTTTTTTTTTATTTTTAATCTTTTCTAATGAGACCACCGAGATCACCGAGACTCTCACTAAATTTTAGTTAGTATCGTCTCATGGTCAGTTCTAGAACAGAATGAAAAGTATGAAATAATTTGTTCTAGCCCCGAATATATCGTCTCACTCACGAATTGACGTATCTTTTTTTTAAACACTTTTAAAAGGTGCGTTGGATCTTGTTAAAACGATTTTGTTTTCTCATTGTTTTTTAAACTGCAGAATTTCTATTTTTTGATTGAATGATTTAAGGAAAAACTATTGCTAAAATATGCATTTTTCCAAGATGCTAAAAAAGCAGTTATAAGTCAGTTCGTGAGATGAGGGATGACATTTAGAACGAAAAAACATATGGGACGCATTCAATTGATAATTAATAGTAAGGAGTGTAAAAAGGAGCGTTCGTTTGAGATAATTTCCACAATATCGATTTCATAACAATTTCAATTTAGTGTCTCAAGTGATTAATTCATTAATCATCACTTTTTGTTTTAAATGTATTGGGATTATTTTACACTTTCGCATTTTTTTAATGAAGATCCGTCAAAATACGTGTTTTTTTTTTAAATAAATTTTTTTAATTCAAATAAGACCTGTACCATTCACCAACGACAATTTCGCAAAGGAGGCACAATATTGTGAAACCAAAGTACTCCAATCTTGTTTTTTTTATGACCCTGGACAAATATTAATTCGTCAGATAACCAATCAGAACTTTACTTAGACATTGACTCATTTTTGACTTTTACAAAAAAAAATTAACACATACATTAATATGAGCGAAGTGTTTTTTTTTATCAAAACTGTGTTTTGTTTCCCTTGCAACCCCTGAAAGATGAGTTTTGTTCGTGTAAAGTTCGAATATAGTATAAAGCTCAAACTCTAGCTATTTCCCTCTCAACCCAATATGGGCACTTTTATTAGTCTATAAAGCTAAACATAAAGCAAACAAGAAAATTAAAATCAATAAATGCAAGATTTCTCTATCTTATGATAATCTTTTGTATCGATTTTAAAGAATTTTCACTTAAAAAATTGCACAAAATTCCAATAAGAGCTTTTTTCCAACAATCCATTTCTTAGTGTAGCTTTTGACATATATTTTGGGCAATGACACGTCAAATACAAATATTATCCGGTAGTGACAGTTAAAATTCAAAAATTCGTCTTCCGACGGTATATACACGCACAATAAAAATCGAATCGTGGGAAATTCTGTTTCATAAAAAATTACAAAATCCTCCCCCAGCTTCAAATAACCATTATACTAATTAGTTCAAATTAAAACTGGTGTTCTTTTTGTTGATGTGATATAGTTAATTTAAAATAAAAGCCTTATAAAACCGTTATTGTTTTTTTGTTTTTCTATAACTTACTTTATGACTAAATCCAATGTTATAATTGATATCTTGCAATAAAAAAAAAAAAAAAAAAAAACTAATCCTCCTATTATAGATATATCTATGCATCTAGAAGCTCAATGAAATCAGAACAAGCCTATAAAGTAGATAAGATACATCATCCATATATTTCGTATGTGTGTCCCCAAACAAATTGAAACAAAGACCACATAATGTCTGTGTCGGTCTTTACAAATTTATTAAAGCCAAGTTATCATCTCGTGATTCATGCTATATGAACTATTAAAAAATCTATTTGAAAACCTCACACACATTGATGATGATCTAAGCACGGAAATGCGAGAGACAACGGTTGGTTCTTCTTCCATACTCTGATCTACCGGAAAGTGTTGGTCTTCTATTTTATAAAAAAGAAAAAAAACTTAGCCGCATATGCATGATATTTATTTTTTTTAATATTTTTTTTAATAAGACCGCCCGCGCTAAAATTGTCTGATGCCCCAACTATACCCAACTATATCATCACAAGACTCTCATACTCTATAATCTAAAGTCTAAACAACAACACAAGACTCTGGACGATATGATGGTTTTAATTGAAGTTTCCCTTCCGTCTAATTGTCATGTAACGCCACTTGATCGGGGAGAATTTATACAAAAACACAAAAAAAAAAACAACAACACAAGTAACTTGTCATCGCAATTGTGTATAGTTTTATGTCGCCAGATAATAATTACACCTCCCCTTCCAATTAATCCAGCCAACTAACTCAGCAAATAAATGTTTGTCTGAATTATCCCTACAGCACGAAACAGTGGCGGCGGCTTCGTTGGCCCCCTACTTGATATATACAAAGTTTAAAAGTCCGCCACGCGCGTTAATTCAATTATACCGCAACTGAATCCAAAGATTTGTGCCTTCATTGTTTGGAACCACTTCCTCTTTAGTCACCACACCAGATTATAATGCCACTTAATTAATTAGGGGTTTGCTATAGTTAATATATGCAGGAGCAGCAGCAGCAGGAGCAGATAGAAAATGTGCTGCTGCTGCGGCGATATGTTCTGCGCGACATGACACCTACGACAGAGGGTGTTTTAATTAAGACAATATCAGTATCTTAGTATCTTTCTGATGGTTGATGTCATTTGAATGAATTTAAATTAATCGAAAACGTCTTAATTTTCCAGATCTGTACTCGACACACACCTCGTCCAGCTACTCGCCCTCCATGTCAGATGGGACAATTACTCCGAACTCACTCCATCACCATCATCTTCATCATCACCATCATCATCAGCAGCAGCAGAGACTGCACCATCACTTGCAGCAGCAGCAGCAATACCAATGTGAACAGCAACAGAACAGCGGCAACGGTGGTGGTGGTGGTGGTGGTGGTGGTGGCGGTGGTCACAACCGCGACAGGCATCACAATCGACGTGTTTCAACCTTAAATGGAGCAACTGCTACTGGTGTCACTGGTGGCAGTGGCGGTGGCGGCAACAACGAGGACGATGATGAGAATGACGACGATGATGATGGGCCTGGCGACGGGGATGCAGACGAAGATGACGACGCCGCAAATTCTAGCGAAGAAAGGGTTTTCCTTACGTCAAATGGTAGTGGTGGTGGTGCCAATGATGCTGTTGGAACAAACACCACAACCACCACTTCTACCACCTCGAACAGCATCAGTGGCGCAACCAGCGGCGGTGGCGGTGACAAACATTCCGTGAAAATTCCAACGAAATTGCGGAAAATCGATAGGGATTCGGCAAAGTTGTTGGATAAGTTGACAAGTGATGGCATTAAGAGCGCGACCGACCGCGATGGATCCTATCAGTGTCAGTTCTGTGATAAATCATTTCCGCGCCTTGGGTATCTCAAGAAGCATGAACAGGTGAGTGAGTTTTTTTTTCCCTTTTATTTTGTATATATGTGATTGTATATTCCTTGAAGGTATAGTAAATTGGGTTCAGGGACAGATATAGTTGGGGGAATGGGTGCGGTTGCACCTCATTCAGATTTGATAGAATTTTAAATTACTTTAAGGTTCATTTGAAAATACAAAATTTGTCCTTTATGTTACAAAGAAGATAAGTTGGGGTCATATAGAGTAGACTTTTCCTGCATGCTCAGAAGGGAACAAGTTTTAAAGAGCATAAGTTTAATGTTCAAGATGTTGACAAAAAAAATCACAAAATTGTTTTTCAGGATTTAAAGCGTTAGCGATGTTTTTAAAGATATAATTGGGGCTTACACTTATAGTCACGGTACTTATAGGTACAAAATATTTCTGGAAACTATTTACCTGCTTTGGTGTGTCCACGACATACATTTTGACATCTTCAGATGCAATAGAAAAAAACATTCCTTCAAGATGGCGGTAAGTACCATGTTGCCAGCATAATATGTCAATTTTGTGGATTTTGATTTATTACAACTTTACAACTTTGATTTCTCTTAAAAACTTTGAGACAAAGACGCGCTTTGTAAGTTTTGTGATACAGCCATCATTTTGAAAAACGGGTTTTACGACTTATCGTACAAAAAAAAAATTAAAGATATTTTTTGTTAAAACAAATTTTTGAATAGGAATTATAGGTACTTTCCGAGTTAACGCGCCAAAAAATATGTTTTTTTTTTTTAATTTTTGCCTCCTTTTTGTTGCTAATATGAAAATAAAAATGGAAAGGTAAAAAGGGAACTTAACAAATATTGCGTATTGACAGGGCTGATGATTTCAATTGAGATCGCCGGGATATAACACCAATTTTATTAACTATATGCCATTAAGTGCTGTTTTGAATAAAAAAAGGCATGCTTTTCGGCGTCCTGGCAAAAAATGTTGTTTATTAGAAAGATGCTCTAAAATTTTTTGTAGATTAGTTTGTCTTGTGATATTCGTTGAAACGTGTTTTTTTTTTTAAATGGATGCTGAAGGAAGATGCGAATTTGATACAAATGAGTTCTGAAAGTCAAAAGAGAAAATGGTGACAAAGTCATGAGTTTCTAAACGCATCATCAAGTGTCAGCGATGCGCATTGACTGTAATTTTCTTATTTAAAAATTAATTTTTTTTTTATTATTTTAAAAAATATTCAAAAATTTACCTTTTGAAAGTAATTTTAAAAATTTTGAAAACGGAAAATACATTTTCTTTTTATTTAATAATATCTATGTATTTTATAAAATACGGATTTGGATTTTTTTTAAGTTGTTTGTATAGATAACATAACTAAATTTATCGAAATTATGAATTTATCTATATAAATACTTTATTAAATAAGAGCCAATAGTCTCTCTTTTCAAAAATTCAAATTTAAAAATTTTTATTTTTTTGTATTTTAAAATTTTTCAAAAAATTGAATTCAAATTGCATTTTAAAAAAATCATATTTTTGGAATTTGAATTTTTCAAAATTATTTTTTAACTTTTTAAAAAATTAATTAATAAAAATTCCCACAAATTTTAAATACTATTTTAAGGGTTTGTTTCACAATTTCTGAGTAAGGTTCTGATTAGTTACTTGACACATAAATACTGGCACGGGGTAATAAGTCCCCAGAAGAAAAACTTACAATTGTTTTTTGACGACTTGAATAGCTTATAAATGCAATAATATTATTTTTTGGTTTTTTGGACTTATGACCCTGTTTAAATATTTATGTGTCGAATAACTAATCAGAACTTTACTCAGACACTGTGAAACAAGCCCTAAGTATAATTTATGATTTTGTTTTAAGTTTTCAAGAATTCGTAATTTTACACTTTTATTTAATTTTTGCTACAAACATAATTTTCCAGGCCATTTCTTGAGAAAAATGTATGAAATTTGGTACACACAATGGCTTGAGAATTCATTATGCCACTGGTTTTCATATTTGACTGTTCAAACTGGCAACGAATTTAAAAAAAATTTAACAAATTTATTTTAGTAAGGAATTAAGCCAAAAATTAAATGTTTTTGAAAAATGCCTTAAAATATAGAAAAATGAAATTTTGTTCACTTAATTATTTGAAAATGTAGTGTGTCACTGTCTTTTGTGCAGGTTGTTCAAAATATGAACTTACAAATTTAGTACAGAAAATGGTACGAATTTTCAAAATGAATAATTATAGCCATGAATTTAGTCATACATATAAATATTATTCCAATTCAGATTTGTTGAAAATTTTGAAAAATAAGTACAAAATGTTGCGGAATTTACCCAAAAGGATTAGAACTAATTTTTGAACTATTGCTTCGATATTTGTTTGTATAGAAAATAATTTTCTGACAATACCTTATGAAGTCTGATAGAATTTTGTCAAATTTCTAATTTAACAATTTTGACAGTTGGAATTTGCCAACTAACTTTTAGTTTTACTAACAAAAAGATTGAAATAATCAAAAATCATAGTTTTATAGAAATATTTCAATTGTCAAAATTGTCAAATATCTATCAGATTTGATTAGGTTTGGTCTGAAAAACGTTTTTAATACAAAATTAATATCAAAGCAGTAGCAACAAAATTAGTTTGGGACTTTTTTGACTTTTTTTAAATTTGGTACATATCTGCACTTCAATTTGTACTCATACATATAACATATTTTTAGAAACTTTAAAAATAAATTTGACTAAATTCTTGACTATATTAAGATTAATTTTTAAATTAATTTTCTGACCAAAATGTTTAAGTCTTTACTTTTACTTTTTTTTAATTTTGAAATTTAGGTACATAGTAAATTTGTATACCCTCATTTTGAAGACTCAAAAATAGGCAGCGACACAAAATTTAGCGTTCTCAAATTATTAAGTGTATACAAAATTTCATTAATTTTTGTCAAAAATTGGCGTGGAAACTAATTTTTATGACCAAAATTCAACACAGGAACCACTGAACGTGCGTCGCGTCGAATTAAAATTGGCATTGCGTTGCGTTGAAAGGGTACTGTGGGAACTTGCATAGATAGAACGTACATATTTAAGTTAGTAATGTGGAAGTTAATTTTTAAAAGATGTCAAAATAAGCCCATAGTTAACATTCCCATAGAATTTTAGAAAATACCAAAAACATTTTTAAAAATGTGCCAAGAAAATTTTTTCAAAAATACATATAAAAAAAAATATGACCTTTATTCGCCAACTTCTGAAAACTGCCAATTTCTACCAAATTCAGTCCAAAGTTCTGTCAAAGTACAGGGTCATTCATTTTTCGATTTCGAAAGTAAAGCTAAATAAATTACACACTGCAGCGATACATTTTTGATGAAAATTTTATTTTATTATAAAGTTTGGGCTTTTCCATTAAGTGTGAAAAACAATATCACTCAAATGGCCGCCTCGGGAAGATTCGCAGCATGCGAGTCTTTTGAGGTAATTTTTAACCACTTTTTCGCACATTTCGGTTGGTATCTCGGCCATAACTTGAGTAATGTTGGTTTTTAATATGTCTATATTTCGGGGATTATTCGCGTAAACACGGTCTTTTGCATAGCACAACAGAAAAAAAAAAATCTAACGGTATCAAATCGCTTGATGTTGTCGGCCAATTGACGTCGCCAAAACGTGAAATTACGCGACCAGGAAATTTCTCACGTAATAAAGCCATAATTGATCGCGTTGTGTGGCTTCTTGCCCCGTCTCGTTGGAACCACATATCTTCCAAGTCATGATCTTCAATCGCGCCGGCTAAAAAAAAATCGGTTATCATTCGACCATATCGTTCCGAAATGACTGTAACCGTCTGCAAATTGGCATTTTTGAAGAGCACAGAGCACACCAAACAGTCTGGATGCAACGGCACCGAGTGAGAAATGTACCTCGTCGCTGAAGAAAATGTTGTACGAAAAATCGGTGTTTATTTTCTGTTGTTCTAACACCACTTTTTAGTAAGTTTTAAAAATTTTAACGCGTTGTTCGATTGTTAAGCGATCCATTATCGTAAATGGAAACATTCAATTGATATTATGACACTTCAAATGACAGCCGAGATTTACAGAGGTCAAATACAAGCGCTACCAACAAAATGAATGACCCTTTAAAATAAAATAAAATTGGATCAATGATAAAACTGGTTTTGGAAAGTAAACCGTAATACCTCAATGGTTGGGTTAGGTAAACTAGTCATTCATCCGTCCCTTAAAAAGTTTCTTTCAATACTCTTATTTTAATTAGAAACAACTTACACCCAAAAAAAAAATAAATTTAGTAACGATTCGCCATGTAAATAATTCCACCCCCAATTACATCACCCCTCCCAAATTAAAAAATCTATATCCGCTCATGGAATATGGGTTCCTTGTTGATTTTTCCCTAAAAGGATATGCCTTCTTTTGTATGTTTTTGTTTTTTTTTTTCTTGAATTCGTTTTTTTTTTAACGAGAATGAGGGGGGTAATTAACAGTGTTTGCGCTTATTAGAGGTGAATTGCGAGAATATTTTCGCACTGCCTGTGACTTCAACTGTTGTGGCGGTGCCTGGCATGGTAGCTATACTTGCGGGCAGATCAATAAATACATATTTCTGGACGTATTGACCATCAACTTGACTCGACTATATTGATTTTACGCGTTGACCCTGGACGCACGTACTTTGCTCACAATTTCAGTAATTTCTCGGCTGCTGATACTTTGGCCATACATCAGACAGCACACCACACATCAGTGGTGTACACTGCACATCACAGTGCAGTCTGCAGTGTATATTGTATGGCAACGATGAAACTTGGGGTTCTAAGAAATTCCAACACTGACCGACCGATCAACCAACCGACCCCGCTGTAGTATAGACCGGTCTCTTTCTCTAATAAAGTTCATATCTCTTGATCTGAGGGAATTTGTCTCTTCAAGGAGGTAGCAGCAGTTTTGATGAGATTTAAAAAAAAAAAAACAAAAAAAAAAGAAGTAAATCTCATGAAATCAAGGAGCACTCTTTTAGGGTGAAGTATATTGCACTTTCTTGATGGGGCAATAAATATAAATCTTATTCTCACTGACTTGGACACATATTATAAAATTCAAGCGCGGCGGGCTTGGGAGTTGCACAGGCCATCACATCATCAGTTTTGCAAGCACAAAATGACAACAAATTTTGGGCATCTTGTGCAGCGCCTCGATATATCTCTTTTATATATTTTCGTCGTATGAACTTTTTGAGGAATTTCTTGTCAAATGGAAAAGGGGTCGGAGTCGAAGTCAAAAAATCAAAAACAAAAAAAACTTGCCATGAAGGATGAAGATCGTATCTCTTCCTCGTTCGTCTTTGTCCCTGTCAGTATGGACTTAAAAAAAAACAAAAAAAAAAATATGGTAGGTAGGTATTTCGTATGTGCGGAGAGATGATGATTTGCAATGGGCAGTTAAAAAACAATAACCAGCACAATCAGTTGTTCATATTGTGCAATAAACACAAGCCAACTCACTGGAATACAAATTGACTAATTTTGGCTCTCTGATTCGAAGAGTGCCAGAGAGATATGGAATCTGTTCTGGTTGGGTTTTTTTTTTTTTATTTTTTTTTTTTTTATAAAAAACTTCAAAAGTTAAATGCCGACGACATAAACGACAGAAGCTTAAAAAAAAAAAAAACTGAAGGCAGTGAAATTGGTTGGTGACACTGGCTTGAGTTTCGTCACCTAGCTGATAGAAAATATCTCAATTATAATATACAGACCTTATACCTTACCCACCTATAAAGGGGCAAAGAGAGGGTATGAGGATAAGTCAGATTCGGGGAGTTACAAGTCGTTAAATGCTACGACAACGACATTAATGTATGATTTCCCAGAATGAAGGGCACATATTTTGAGTTTGTCTTGAAAATCAAGAGACACACAAACGGTAGCAGTGCGATGTGTGTTTTGGGCTTAAGTTTCGGGCTCCAATTAAATAGTGTTTGTTTGTGATGCGCAAATGCACAGTCTAAACCATAACTACACTGCACACTTTATATGGAAGATGGAAGGATGGATGAATGGATAAAATCTTGTGAACTGTTGTAGCTTCAGATAGTTATACATCTCTTATGCATATCGCGGTGACTTTACGACTTGGCTATGTGCGACGACCATCATAATAAAAACCCCACGAGTCTCTCCAAACAAATTTTATTTTTTTTTTATTTTATTTTTTATTTTGCGCGAGCTGACATTTTGGACCCAAAGTGCAGGCGGTTGACAGGACAGTTGGCATGTAGCTCACTCACTCACTGCCGAGTACATATAGAAAGAAACAAAGAGAAGAGTTTTTATGTCCATTTGGGTTTATGTGCGCGGTGGCAATTAACATGCGTAGCGATCATCTACACTTTTGCACATACAGAGCTGTATAGCTAGCAAGACCCTTCCCCCATCAAAAGTGTCTCGGTTGGTCGCGCGGTTAGCTTCATTGTTGTTATAAAATTTGGCATGCTCAAGGCGTACGGTCGGCTTGGCGATCTCAAATAAAGTGTATGAATATTTTATCATCATTCATGTATATATACAAATCATGTATACCTGGGGGAGATTGAGAGGGGTGAAAGAGCACCTCAGCCGTCACATCATCAGATGTTTTCTTCTATGATTTTTTTTTTTTTTATTTACATTTTGGCATTTTAGGTTTAAGACAATCCATTTGCAAAAATATCATGTCTGCGGTGTATGATGATGATGTTTTTTTTTTTTGCTGCTTATACATACCTTCTATGTGATGCATCTTAAAGTAATTCGAATATCCGCATATTTTTCTATATCTGGAGCTACCAATCTTTATTTTATTTTTTGTTTTTTTTTTTTTTTTTAATATAATGTTGGATTTTCGTTTAATTTTTTTTGTTTGTTTTTTTTTTCAGAGTCATGCCGAGCACCTACCATTCAAATGTGACTACTGTGCAAGACTTTTCAAACACAAACGGTCTCGTGACCGACACACCAAGTTGCATACTGGTGACAGACGATACAGGTGTCCACATTGTGAGGCGGCTTTTTCAAGAAGGTAAGTTGACATGACAGATTTTTTTTTTTTTTTTTATAAAAAAGAAGAGAAAATAGAACATTTTTGTCTTTTTTGGTGAAATATTGGAAATTGAAATTCGGATGTGTTTTTTTTATATTTTTCAACTTTCGAAAAGTTTTCTCAAATGAATCTTCAGATCGGCTTTCTAGAATTTGCATTCTGCCGAAGCGAAATTTTGATTTAAAAAAAATAAAAGCAAATCCCACAAATAAGATTAAATTAAATCCGAAAAAAAATCAAAGTATAGGTACAATGGAGTTTTGTTGGTACACTTATTTTAAGTAAAAATTCAGCTTTCTTTTTTTTTTTAAACAAACAAGTGGGAATGAAACTCAAAATGTTAGAAATAATAAAAAAAAAACACAAAAGTGTTAAGGCTCAGAGTGATTAATATGTGAAAAATTTTGCATTTGCATATTTGTGTAATTTATTTATGATAAGGCGCCCTTTGGCTTAAAAATAATTATATGTTGGGCTAACATTTGTAATGTTAAAACAAATAAAAAACTGAAAAAACTCTCCAATGAAATATACCCCCACACAAAACATCAAATAACACTTTCACATTTTTAGAGAATTTTTTCATGGGTTTATGGGAACTTATTTCATTTTTGAAATAAGTTACAAAATACAACTATGAAACTTACAACTATGAAACTTATTGGAGACTCATTTAAAATATATATTTTTGAACGATTTTTAATACTTTGCATGGTCCTCTTCGCTGGTTCGAAGGATTTTAATTCTCTTCTCGAGTTTTATGTCTTGCTAACGAAGGGTATGTTCAGCCGAAAGGCAGGTGACTATGTTAACAATTTTCTTGAACAATAGTACATTGGTTTGGGGACTTGTTTCATTTTTTAATTAATTTTTGGGAATTTATGTAATTTTCGAATTTAGAGACTTATTCCGAAATGCAAAAAATCCCCAGTTTGGGGATTTATATAAATTTTTGATTTGGTTATTATTTTATGGAGCCAAGAAAAATGAGGTTAATCCGAAACAAGGAACTCAGTGTCCCCATAAAAGCCATAAATCTTAACTAAATGCAAGCTTAATGTACAGGGTGGCGCACCAATTGTGCTACAATAAGAAATTCAAATAACTTTTTTTTTAATCGATGTATTTCGTTTATTTTTTTTTATTGGTTAGAAAATTAAATTTTATTTTAAATAGTTAGTTGTTTTTAAAGATTATAGACCGCAAATGACCTCCACGCTGTCCCACGCATATGCGGCACCTGGTCAAAAAATTATTCATTGCGGCCTGAAGAGTTGAAGTTGGGATCGCCTCAATTATTGTCGTTATGGACTGCTTTAATTCAGTTAAATTCCTGGGCTTCGTTTTATACACCTCTTGCTTGACATAACCCCATAAAAAGAAGTCTGGTGCAGTCAGGTCAGGTGACCTTGGGGGCCAGCGAAGAGTGGAGTTCCTAGAAATTAATTTGTTTTGCGAATTTTTTGTTTAGCTCCGCCATAACTGGTCTGGCTATATGTGCAGTTGCTCCATCTTGCTGAAACCAAACGCTGTTGAATGGTATACGTCTTCGGCGCAGTTCTGGGTAAAAAAACTCCTTCAACATCTTTAAATAACGGTCCCCATTGACAGTAACGGTTACACCGTTTTCTTCAAAGAAGTACGGCCCGACAATACACCTTGATGAAACTTCGCACCACACAGTGACTCGTTCTGGGTGCAGTTCCGTCTCATGGAGCATTTCTGGATTAGACTCATTCCATATACGGCAATTTTGCTTGTTTACATTGCCGTTAAGATCAAAATGGGCCTCATCAGACATGAACAAACAATTGATCAATGTGTTGTCTTCTTCGGCCATTGATATCATTTTTTGGCAAAATTCCAGGCGAACAGGCAAATCCTGAGGGTTTAACTTGCTAGTAATTTGGACTTTGTACGGAAACAAGTTTAAATCGTCATGAAGTATCCGTTGTAATGACCGTCTACTAATTCCAATTTGCCCCGATAAGTTTCGGGTCGAAACGTTCGGATTGGCCTGTATTGCAGATGCTACTGCTGCGATTGTATCCTGAACCCGAACATTGGCATCTCGATGGTACGGCCTTCGTGCGATGCTTCCAGATTCGGCAAACATGTTTACAAACCTCATAATGGTCCATCTACTCGGGGGATTACCGCCAAACTCCCGCCTAAATTCCCTTTGGACGGAAATGACGGACTGCAAAGCATGGTACCGTTGCACTATCCAAATTCTTTTCTCCGTATCCCAAGCATCCATTTTTATAAATCTAAATAGTAACCTACAAAACAAAAAAAAAAATAAGCCGATTACTCACACAGAAAAAAAGTTATTACGTTTTATTTTTGTAGCACGATTCGTGCGCCACCCTGTATAAGAATTAGATGTGCTCCATTTTTGAGTTTCGTAAAAAAATGTGTTCTGTAATGCCTAGCTTTTGCTGCCATGTCGTTACTTTGAAAAAAAAAACATAATTTTGAAAAAAATACAAATTTTAGAAATATCTATTCGTAGTTTTGAGAAAAACCGTAATTTTGAAAATATAATAAATTGAAAAAATAGTAGGTACCTACCTAATTTTGAAGAAAAAGTCGTAATTTTGAAAAAAAAAAAAAAGAAGAAGAATTTTGACAAAAATCTTAAAATCGTAAATTTGACAAAAATCGTAATAGTAATTTTGTCGAAAATCTTAATTTAGAAAAGAAAATACAAATTTTGAAAAAAAAATAGAAATTTTGAAAAAATAATTTTTATTTTAATTTTATAAATGATAATTTTGAAAACATCGTATTTTTGAAAAAAAAAAAAATACAGAAATTGAAAAAATTTTAATTTTGATTAAATCGTTATGTTGAAAAAAATCGTAAGATTGTCTTAAAAATTAAATTCTAATTATGAAAAAATAGAAGATTTGAAAAAAACGTAATAAATGGTAGTTTTGAAAAAATCGTAATTTTGAAAAAAAAAAAATCGTAATTAAAAAATCGTACCTAATTCAAACAAAATTTAATTTTGGAAAAAACATTACTTTGAAAAAAAAATCGTAATTTTGAAAAAATCTTAATTTTGAAAAAATCTTAATTTATAAAAAAATCATAATTTGGAAAAAATCGTAGTTTTAAAAAATATCGTTATTTTTAAAAGAAATCATGTTTTTGAAGAAACCATGAAAACATTTTTGAAACATTCTAATTTAAAAAGAAAAACGTAGTTTTGAAATAATTACAATCGTAATTTTCAAAAATAATCGTAATTTTGAAACGATCGCAGTTTTGAAAAAATATTGTAATTTTTGAAACATAAACCATAATTTTGAAATAAATTTTAAATTTATAAAAAATATTATTTTGAAAAAAATAATTTTATAAATTTTATAAAAAAAATCATAATTTTAAAAAAGTAGTCATTTTGAATAAAAGAATCCAAATATCAACGACATATTGCAGCACAAGTTAAAGACAACAAAATTTTTCAGAAAATCGTTATTTTTTTAAATATTTCCTCTGTAAAATGAGTTTTTTTTAACAGTACGGCACAGTTTATAGCACAACTTTTCTGTCCACGTTGGAATTATTTCAAAATAGATAGCGTTTTTAGAGATTTTAACTTTTTTAATTTTATATATTTGTTGATCAAAATCAAAACCTATTATATCCACTTTTAAACAAAAATGACTTGAGTATGAGGTTTTGTTGGTATCATTCAAACACATACGATGGGCCCAAGTTTGAATCCCAAATCTCATTTTATGCCATAGAAATCAGATCACAAAATCTGTAGTTAATTACAAAACCCATTGAATTTTGTTTAAATGAAAATTGTTTTTCTCGATTTACTCGAAATCTCTGAAAGTGGATAAAATGGGTTTTGATTCTGATCCAAACATATGTAAGTCATTCTTTTATGAAATTTGACAGTTTATTGGCTGAAATACCTATATTTTAAGGATCATCGAGTATTTCCAAACAAGACTGTCAAATGCGTTTTTTCGTTTTTATGGCGAGAAAAAAATTGTCAAATTTTCGAATTTTTCAGATGTCATATTATATACCTATGTAGTAGAGTATGTAATGTGAACTATCACCCGAAAGAACTAATGCCACTTTGAATTGATCATTAAATAAACTTTAGATAAGAAGAAAAACGCCTGTGCCACTATTTATGTGTCAGATAGCTTAATCAGAACTTTACTCAATCATTGTAAAATAGGCCTAAAACATCATAATATTAGTTTGCTGTTTTTCATTTCGCAAATTTCTTATCTTGAAATTTAATCATTTCGCATTCATTTATTTCGCAAGTTTTTATTTAGGTTTTTTAATTTTTTCGCAAAATCGACGTTTTGCATAGTTGGCAGTGCAATTTTCATCTCGCATATCATAATTTCACATTATATTTCTTCGCGTATTACTTATTCTTTTACATAAATAGGTCAATGTTAATGAAAAACGAAATACATGATAACAAAACGGAATTTAACAATTAGCAACATATAATCTAGTAGTACAAAAAATTACCACTTTTAAATATGCGATAAAAAATCCGCGAGACAACTTTTGCGAAATGATCGCATTTGCATATTAAAAAGAAAATTTGAGAAACTACCATTGCAATCGATTAAAATTTTGCAACTTAGATAATTGCGAAACGATTTTCGCCCAAACGGTCTCTAGATATCTTTTGACATAAATTTGAACGCATCTGAAGTCAATAACCCATTTATATTTATTTAAGTTTGGTTCATCAGAACTCTATTTGAGTCTTTTTCACAAAATAATCAATTTTTTTGTTTTCATTTCAGTGATCACCTGAAGATCCACATGAAAACCCACGACAACCAAAAGCCATTTCAATGCACAATCTGCAATCGAGGCTATAATACCGCCGCAGCACTAACATCCCATATGCAAAATCACAAAAAACAAGCTGCAATCCTTGCTGCTGGTGGCAATCCAGCTGCACTCAACTACAGTCCCCGTTCAACTGGATCCGGTTCGAGTAATGGCAGTTTGCAAAAACGTCGCTACACATCCATTGCAAACACTAAAAGTCCCAGTCCGAGTACATTGGAATATGCCAAACGTATGCGCAGTTCCTATGTCTCATGCATGTATTGTACAAAATCTGATTTCGCATCCATGGACCAATTAAGCAGTCATATCCAAACAATGCATGAGAAGGAAGCACTTGCCAATCAATCGGTTCAAAGTGGCTTTCAAATGTCCTGTGAGTATTGCACCATGAAGTTCCCTAGTGTTCCGGCAATGTTCCAGCATATGCGAACTACCCATATTGATCGTCTATCAAGCCCTAGTAGCTATTTCGAACATTTCAATCGATTAGCTGCAACAGGGACCTTCAGTCCACGGCTACATACGCCCAAGTCGATTGAAACAAAGGTCAAAGTTGAAGAACCAAGTCCTAAGGGTGAAGAAAAAACAACAACCGACGACGAACCAACTGATTTAAGTCAAAACCGCGGACGATCCATTCATACTCCATCGCAAGAATCTGCCGAAGCCAATGACAGACCGGGAGTGTTCTTCTGCAATCAATGCAACGATGGTTTCCCCGATTTCGACAGTTTCCGTAATCATCTTAAGTCGCATATTGTTCAGGGACTAAGTTTGGTTTGTCATCATTGCGGCCAGACCCTGCGAGATCAACCAGAATTCGAGCGACATATTGTTTCCCATTTTCTTATCACTTGCTCCGAATATTCTTGCACCGAAAAGAACTGCAATAAGACCTTCTCCAAACCGGACGAGCTGCAGAAGCATCTCTTCGACAACCACATTCAAACCTTGTTTAAGTGTCTCTTGTGTTCGGACTTGTTCGAAACAAAAGTTGCCGTACAAGTTCACTTCGCGTGCATTCACTCGCCGGAGAAGAAGATTTTCCGCTGTTCAGCCTGCATGGATACCTTCCATGGCGAACAAGAGTTCCATATTCATGTGAAAACTCGACATCAGACCATAGTTGGATCACCGATTCAATGCATGTTCTGCCGAGCTGTCTGCTCCACCGAACTCGAAATGCACTTCCATCTGGCGGCCCATGCTCGCCAGTTCCGTTGTCCGTCATGTCCAGAGACGTTCCATGTCGAATTCCTACTCGATCGGCATATGCAAACTCACCACCATGGACAAAAAGAAGTTGAATCCACGCCACCTCCTGCTGTCAATCCATCTCCAGTCAACTCCATAAATCCCCTGTATATGAGTGCTCTCTTCAATAAACCTCCCCCATCAACTCAAAACAACAACAATAGCATCCTGGACTACAATGCTTTCGCAATGGGTAAGAATCTTTTCGGAAATGCCTCGGGGAATAAATTCTACAATCCTCTTCAAGTCGATACGGGATCGGCTATGAAACATCCATCACTTGTCTATGCCAGCTTAAATCAACGCTACTTTGACACCAATCGAACCATCCTGGAAATGTACAATCAACATCAGCAGGATAAAATTGGAGCTGGCCCCATGTTCACCAGTCCCAGCAACATCAACAACAACAATAACACCAGAAATGCACCAAAACTTCCCCAAGAATCCAACAAACCCTCTGATCGATCAATTGCTGCCGGAGGTGGTTTCAGCTGCGGGATGTGTGAACGCAACGATTTTCGCACCGAAGCCGAAATTCACTCCCACCGCAAGATCGTACATAATCTCAAGACCGGTGTGAGTCTACGATGTGCTTATTGCAGTGGAAACTTTAAGTCACGCAGTGAATTAGAACATCACATGAAGACATGTCACAATTCAACTGGCAAGCACAAGTGTTTGATCTGCGATGAAATCTTCCCATCGCCCGCAATACTCGCCGAACATAAGTTGCAACACTCAAAGGTCGGACAGTCGGGAAAATGTTCCCATTGTGCTAAGGCTTTGCCCGATGTCATGGCCTTCAAGGGACACCTGCTGGATCACAATACCGAAGGACAGATGCCAGTTCAATGCATTTGCTGCCGCCAAACATTACATTCAGATTTTGAAATCGGTCTTCATGCTAAGTGAGTGCTATTTGACTATAACCCAAGAGTGTAGAATGGAATTTTTAAACCTCGTTTTTTGTTTTCTTTACAGATTCCACACCAAGTCGTCGTCTGTTTCGGAGAGTGTTTGTGCCCTGTGCTTGGAAACTATACCCAACACAATCGATGCCAAGGTTTGCGACAAATGCTGCCGCAAGCATAATCTCAACAACAAATACTCAAATCAACGAAGCAGCTTCGATAGCAATTCGGGAAAGTCATCAAGCTACGTGGAGAATCGTTGTAATCTCTGCAATGTCATCATGCCCCACGCCCAGAAACTCCAAGAACACTTGGTGGAACACACATTCGCCGGCTGCGAAGACAGAGGTTTTTCGTGCTACATATGTTCAGCGGTCTTTACAGCTCCAGCTGGCTTGCTCACTCACATGACCGAACATGGAGCCAATTCTCGCCCCTACGATTGCAATCTTTGCACTGACAAATTCTATTTCCGCGCCGAATTGGATCATCATTTGGTCGATCATGAAACTCGAGATCGATCAAAATCCTCCCATGGCAGAGATCCAAGTCCAGCAAACGATGACAACAAGACTTCATTCACCGAACCATCACCACCGTCAGCAGAAACAGAATCGAAGAAGCTTGAACTCAAACATGAAGCCCTCGAAGAAGTGAAACCAACCGAAGAAGATGACGATGAATACATTGAAGTTGAGAAAGTTCCCGAAATTATTACATCGCAGGAGAAATCATCATCACGTCGTCCTTCCGATAAGGACGAATAGACTTTAGGTTATTAAAAATATACCTCAAAGAAACAACCAGCACCAGTATTCCTTGTGATAGCCAAGAGATCTTTTGCTTATTTTTGTTCTGTTTCATTTCGTTATATATTCTTTCCAGATTTGTATCATTAATTTATTTCACAAAAAAACAAAAAAAAATGTTATTACCTATTATGTATATCCAATTAGTTATGTAGTGATTAAGCTTGCACCAATTGTAATGAATTTTAGCAAAAATAATAATAAAAAAAAAAATACCAATTACCAAAACAATAAAAAACGTTTTGTCCTTGAAGATTTGAAAGTTTGCGCCCAAGCTGAATAGAAACAGACAGAAAGAGAGAAAGATCATCAATATTGATGCCAAGCTCTTGAGACGCAGTTTGCATACCAAGTGTATCTACTTTAGCTAGCGTGGGGTTTCCTATACTCCAAGGAATGTTAATTTTTTCTTGGATCATAAAACTGCAAGTTGTTGGGTTGATCTAGGTTCCATATTCTGAACCAACAACCAAAGGGGGACAGAGTTCATCTACACCGAGACGAAGACGACCGACTGACGACGCGACTATGATGCACAGAGATCAAGCACAATTACTAGTATTTTGCCAGCTGAATTGATGTTTAAAACTGGCTAGCTACCTCCTATCAGATTTCGGGGATCTGACATGCTTAGTCGAAACTTAGTCTGGTAATAGGTGTGTGTGCTCACAGCTTCAAGGCGACACAAGTGGCAGCCGACCGACAATTGAAGACAACGAAGACGACGAACGTCAACAAAATGACGAGGTCGGCGGGTGTAGGCATTTTCCATCATCAACAGCCAACGATCAAGCGACAGTTTATCTTGTCAGAGGTTGTCATCGCGCGGGTGGACTAAATGCATTTGAGGTCTACATTTACAAATTCAACTTTTACATAGTTCCCTCTTAGCACTGATGCAATGGGACAAAATCAGAGGCAAGAGGTGTTGGAGAGGTTTGAAAAGGTAGGTTGGTAGGTATGTGAGTGATGCGGCAACATTTTTTTTTCCTTAAAAGATTTTTTTTTTTTTTTTTTTTGAAGTCAAGTTAAAGAATTGCACCGCGAATATTATAACCAAAGAGTCACGTAGTAGCAATAAAAAGGTGCACAAAATCTTTTGATATATCGTTGGCAAAATGTTGACATTGTACGAGTTTATATAGAGGTAGATACGATTTTTACTACTTTCAAGTGTCTTTTTGGATGGATGATCTTGAAGCATTTTAAACACATTTTCAGAAGTTACTCTCTTAACAGCCGACAGCAGTATAGCTACTGAGGAGGAGGTAAACTCTGCAACAAACGGGGGTGGTAGTGGTATATAGATAATGTAGAATGATGTGTGAATAATTATATTGTTGTATAGATCTTATGTTTTTGTAGTTGTTTTTTTATGTTTTAAATAATGAAGGTTAAACACTTTTTAGCTCACGGGTTTTTTTTATAATTTTTGGGGAAATATTTTTATTGACAATATAGGGGTTCGTGTAGAATTTAATATCTATTAATTTTGGATTCCATAGAACAAGTTTTTAATCACAAAAAAAACCAACTCGTGCAGATATCACATTTTATTTAACTTGAATATGAGAAGTTTGTTTTTGGTAATTTTTTAACCAAAAACAAACTTCGGTATCTATCCTTTGAATATTATGCAAGGTAATTAAGTTTGAAAAAATTGGAGGGTATTTTAAAGGAGATTCCGATCTACATTGGTTTGGAATAGAATTAAACAATGAGGGGTGGGAGGGGAGAATCGAGTAAGGCAAAGAATTCCACATTGTATGGCTAAAGAAAGAACCTCTATATGTATTTGATTGTACATCCGAAATTTGATTCAAGGGTAAACTGATGAACATTCATTGCTAGACGAGTATAACTGGAAGTTCTTAAGGGGATAATACCAACTGCCTGTCAATTTATTTAACCACAGTCGATAGAAAAATCGATAAAACAAAACAATTAGACAGAAAATATTTCGACAGAGTTAAATAGGGGAGAAAAAGCTTATGTCTCCTATATAACTTTTAGGGCTCTGTTCTAAATTCTATAGAATAGATTCAAATGCGTATATTTCGTGATCGGAAGAATATCCGAATGTTTTATAATAAAAAGAAGCAACTAGCTGCTGGTTTTAAGATCGAAACATAGACTCTTCGAAATAGCGAAGGTAAACTTGACACATGAACCTTAGGAAAAATTTAAGGTTTGTATTCTAGCAGCATTTCCAGCAGTTCCCAGAAGAATATCGCATGTAGATAGTAGATAGGGCAAGAAGAGAATCCACCTCTAATGAAGTCTCAGTTTCGATACCAAGTATCGAAGAAATATAGACTTTGCTATAAAATAGGTTAAGAACAACAAAATCTCAACCTGGTTTGGAGTGCAGTTCTCAAATGTCAAACAAATTAGAGTGGAAGGATGCATTTCCGATGACTATCAGCTGCATATACCCCATCTTGTTGCACCTAAAGCCCTATATAACGTACTCTGTGAGTATCTTAAGCCGTTTAGGAACATTTTAATCGGCAAGTTCAAATGTGATTTCCAGCTCGGCAGATCGACCATAGACCAAACTTTCACACTCTGGGGAAAATCGGAAAAAATTTAAAAAAAACTCCAGTCGAGCCTTACCCCCATTGATCGATGAAAGCTGCATCTGATAGAATTCTTCGTCAGGAGTTCTAAATGGCGTTGGCGATGAACATATGCTGAATGTATCGCATAAAATAAAAAAACAAAAGTTGCAATGTGCAACTGGAGCATAGCTCTTTCGAATTATTTCAAACATGTTCAGGGTTTTTACAAGGATATGCGTTATCATGAACTTTTTCAATAGTTCCTGTAACAGATAGCAAGCCAGGCGTTAATTCCGAAGGCAATATCTTCAACAAATCCGTTCAAATTCTAGGGTATGAGAACGATATCGACATTATCGGGTGCTCCCAACATGCCGTTACAGATTCCTTCCAGAGGATTGAAGAACAAACGAAACTTTTTGGTCTCAAAGTAAACTTGATCGATTTTTACTAAGCTTGGCACCCAGCAGTTTTTTAAGATTTTCTAGCAGATTTGAAATTAAAATTATTCTTATAACCAAAACTAACGGTACCTGACATACAAAGGTTTTGAAAACCAACAAGGAAATTCTCATTTTTCTCAAAAACGGCTCCTACGATTTTGATTAAATATGATTTCTTACCACCATTTTGTATCTATCGATTAAAAACAGTATATCTCATAGAACTATTTGATTATCTCATTATCTGTTGATTCGATTTTAAAGAATTTTTTTTTAACACAAGCAGCCCTATTCTGCTATCCGATTCGATCGAATTTTTCGATTCACGTGAATTGTTCACTTAATCATTTCGATTATGGAATCCGCAGTGATGCTCAGTACAGTGTTCTCTTTTCTTTTCACGACAAATGGGTAGAGAAAAAAGAGTGTACTGCACTGCGAATCACTGCGGATGCAGTATCGCGGATTCCATAATTGACATGAATATGTCAAAAATTAATCTTTCGAGTTCAAAGCTCTATCAATAATTATTATTTTTCAAGTTCTTTTTGGAACATTCGTTTTCCTCCGACGGATAGAAGAATACGAAAATTTACACGAAAGTTTAGCAGAATAGTGCTGAAGAGCTTCTATGTTTGAATAATATTGCCTATCAACATTTTCCAAAAAACAAATTTTGGATTAAAAAAATCGATATTTCAAAAACGGGCGATGATTTTGTTTTCAAAATTAATTTTTTAACTCTGCATTAATAAAGACTTAAAAATTGCGTACCAATTTTTATTCTTAAAAATGTTTACAAAATTTTGTATTATTATTTTTTTAAATCCGCTCCAACGATTTTCAAAATTTTTTATTACAGTAAAACCCGCTTAGGAGAAACTGCAAAATGTCACAGCCTTTCTTTCACTTAAGCGGGTTTTTCACTTAAACGAACCCCTCTTAAGTGAAAAAAATTTCACTTAAGCGGAGTCCGGATAAGTGAAAAAAAATTGCACTTAAGCGGATTTAAAAATTCCAGAAAGGGTTCTGACGTATCAGAAATTCAAATGTCATTTTCGTGATGAAAATTTGGTGGAGGTAAAAAATAAAAAAGAAGTAAAAGCGTTCAGCAAATTTTTTGTTCTGTTCTATTAATTTTTTTCACTTAAGAGAGTTTTTTCAATGAAAAATATTAAATCTAACTGAAAATATGTTTCAGGTATCCGGCTTTTTCACTTAGCGAGTTTCGCTTAAGCGGAGTGTTATAAAGGTAATTAGTCGACAAATAATCGGGGATGAAAAAAATATTTAAGATAAGCGGGCTTTTCGCTTAAGCGTGTTTATCTTAAGCGGGTTTTACTGTACTATTATTATATAATAGTTTTTCAGTTTAAACCGTAAGTTTCATGCATGCATAATATTATGTGCAACGCGGTACTTTATTGTTAATTTTTCTATTCTCACATAATATTATCTTATACTAAATTATGTTTTTAGCAGGTGGCATAAAATGTAAGCTCCCATAACTAATTTATTTCCTTCAGATGAGTAGATCTAAACTATTCAGACTTTAAAACCACAGTGTGATAGCACATAATAGCAAGTTCGTGCAAGGGCAAGTATTAGTTTCGTAAACAAAAAAATTCAAGATTGTAATCAAAATTAACACTACGATGATGGAGAAGTCCAAAATAGTGTTCATCTATCCTCCATTGATTTGTAGTCCACTATATATTGGAGCTAGAGCCTAAACGGGTGAACCGATTTGCTTCAAATTTGATACAGAGCATTTTTGTGTAATTGCCTTTAGTGGGGAAATTAGAATTTTTGTTTTAGCTCATCTAATTTCAAATTTTCTCGAAAAAGGCTGCAACAATTTTGAAAAAACTTCGTACATATAAGTACTAAAGTGATTGTAGGAAGACTGCGTTTCAATTTTCTGTTAAAAAATTCGAATTACCGAAATAAGAAAATAGCCTTATTTTTTAGATATTAACGTAGGTATATATTTTTAATGGCTTGACCGATTTTGTTGGGAAATTTTGAAAATAATTATTTTGTAGCAAAAAAAAAATTATCAAAAAATCCATATAAGAAGTTTTTTTTTAACACCTTTTTCGGTAAAATGTAGACATTGAAGTTGTTAACCTAAAGAGCAAGTTCGTGCGATCAAGTCATGCATATTTTTTTATTAAACTTAAATTTATTAACATTTTTTATTATTATATGAAAGAAAAATTACTGAATATGTGTTTCAAAAATTTATATGGCAGATGTCATTCAGCCCTATTCTCCTAAACGTTCGCGTGAATTTTCGTATTCTGCTATCCGTTGAAGGGAAACGAATGTTCCAAAAAGCACATAAATTGCGATCAAAATAAAATTTTAACAATAATGTTCTCTGAAGATCTTCAAAAGTAATTATTGTTACAGTTCCAAACTCGAAAGATTGAAGAGTTTTGAAGAATATTTTGTGACACATTAAGGGAACAATTCACGTGAATCGAAAAATTCTATCGAATATTAAAAAAAAGAGTGTGCGTACTTATGTACACGCGCTAGAAGTAAAACTTCTTTCACGACAACAGGGCAAGTATTTTTCAAGTCCTACCACTCAGAGCACCCGATTTGAAACTCAGAACCGTTGCAAAATCGTGACGCTGAATTTTGTAATTCGTGACGGGAATTTGTATGTCGGTTTGACATGTCACTGACAGCTCCATAGAAAAATTTTTTACCCCCATGCCGCAAAAGAAGTTTTACTTCAAAAACCTGTTGGGGGAGTGCCTAAAAAAACTATAGTTACCAACAACTCGGACTTTGCTCTGCTTGATACTGTAAACGATTATTTTACTGTCATTTTGAAATTATCGAGTTTAAAATAAATTTTTTAAGATCCTTGGGATACGGATTTGTTATTTTTCAGTTTACGCCTGATGGTTAATTTTTTTTATTTTGTTGAAGAAGCTAAGATTTTTTAAATTCTCCAATTATTTCTTAACACGTCCCATAACTTTAAAGTTTAAACTCCCAAAAGAATTCACCTAAAATGTAGAATGTAGATTCAAAGTATAAACAGCACTTAAATGATTACCTAAGCTTTGTCCCCATCATCTCATCAAACTTAAGAAATAACTCATCGAATCATTCGTTTTGTTGGATTTCGCAATCAAAGTTTCTTCTTACCTATATATGATGACACAACAACAATCTGTCAAAGTTACCCACTACCACGGTTTCAGAAAAACGATTAAAAGACAACAAACAACAGAAATTCCAGGATTTTATCTCTCAAGACCGGTAGTCGTTAATTTCATTGGGTTTTTAAGATTGTTACATATATTTCGCGCGCACCATATACATATATTATTGTCGGCTCGTTTTTCGGGAGCCCCATTGCCCATCATCAAGGTGATTTATTTTTTATTTTATTTTACTCACGTGTTCTCGGTTGATCATGGTGAATGGAGAATGTTTGTTCTTGGAATTGAAAAAACAGCACCTCAGAACAATGATATTTTGTGGTGCAGAAATTATGAGAAAAGCCTTGTGATTTTTGTGATTTGTTAAATCAGATAAGAAAAAAGGGGTTTTTTTAAGAGTATTTATTTTTTCTTAAGTTATATGCTTTTGGAGTTGTTCAATTTTATGACCAAAAGCAAATCGACCTGCACCTGTGCACCATTTAGACCGGTAGTTGTCAATTAGTGACAATTGTCTCAAAGCTATTGCCAACAGCTAAATGAACTTAATGAATCCTACGCCATAGAATATTTCTTGGAACTTTTTTTTTTTTTTGTATTATAAAACATTCCTCAACTGTCAATCGTATAGGCAATCAACTATAGACCACTTCGTCGGTCGTCGTTGTCGTCGGTGTGGCTGGAACTGTTTGTGCACCAAACCATTGAATACCGCCTATCGAGGTTTCCCCACCACCACCACCACCATCATCATCATCATCATCATCATCATCATGATCGATCAACCGATTGCCCATTATAACTTATAAGTCCACATAGATTATCTACAATAATGTTGTGTAAATATAAATCAAAAGTATTTTAGAAATGCATTAAATCTGGAAGCACACACAGATATCGGCTGAGTTTGTAACCATCAGTCTCTCTTTATATGACTCTTAGCCCTCATTGGATTGCGAAGCCGCTATGGGAGGATAAAGTGCGAATTACCTTGTAGCAATCGGCATCGGCACAAGCTGATCCTCTGCGCGTCGTCGTCGTTCGTCATTAAATTGAATTTATTCGATATTCGATTGCAACAGGGCGATTGGAGATCCGTGGGGTCTTATAACTTACCAGACATACATTTGTTGGCTCTACTTCATCTCTTAAAGCAATGTTTTAGTGGAAATGTTATGAAACAAAATCAGAGATTTAATATTTCAAAGCAAAATTTTACTGAACATTGTTACAGTAAGAAAAGTATTTGATATAAAAGTAGAATAAAATGTAAAACAAATACAAATTGCGATGTGAAATTTGCGAAACGTTGATTTCGTGAAACAATGACATAGTAAATCGTTAACTTGTGAGATATAATGGTGCGATGACATAGGAAAATGTTAACTAGCGAGATATAATAATGCGAAATAGTAAAATGCGAGATAAAAATTGCGATGCGAAATTTGTGAAACAATAATTTTGTTAAACAATGACTTGGCAGATAAAAATTGCGATGTGAATTTTTCGAAACAATCAAACAGCGAAACGATAACTAGCGAAATATAAAAATGCAAAATAATGAAATGCGAGATTAAAATTGTAATGTGAATTTTGCGAAACGATGATTTTGCAAATCAATGACAAGCAAAACGATAACTAGGGAGATATAAGGTGCGAAATAATTAAATGCGAAATAAAAATTGCGAAGATGAATTTGCGAAATATTAATTTTGTGAAACAATGACATAGGAAAATAGGCGAAATAATAAAATGCAAGATAAAAACTGCGATGTCTTATATGCGAAATGATTATTTTGAGAAACAATCACATAGCGAAGCGATAATAAGCGAGATATACATGTCGATTATGGAATATAAGACTAGATCCGCAGTAATTCTCAGTACAGTGTTCTCTTTACTTTTTATGACAAATGGTTAATAAGAAAAAAGAGGACTGCATTGCGAATCACTGCGGATCCAGTATTGCAGATTCCATAATCGACATAATAATAATGCGAAATAATGAAATGCGAGATAAAAACTGCGATTTGAAATTTGCGAAACAACGATTTTGCGAAACAATGATTTTGCGAAACAATGACATAGGTAAACGGTAAATCCCGAGGTAAAATAATGAAATGCGAGATAAAAACTGCAAAGTGATGATTTTGCGAAACATTAACATAACGAAATAAAAAATTCATAAAAACTTAATGCGAAATAGCTAAACGCGAAACATGCAATTGCGAAATTATTATTGTGAAATAAAAAACAGCAAAAATAAATGCGCTAGATCATCCCTACCAATTCGAGTTTAAAAAAAAAATATATAAAAACAAAAAAAGTAGAAAAATGTTCAAAACATGAAATTAATTTTTTAAATTGCTAAAATAAATTCTAAAAAAGAATTCTATCTTACAAGTATTTGCGAGAACACGGAAAAATTGGGTCCTTCAAAAATATCTGTCTGTCTGTCTGTACCTCGACTTTTAGAGCCTAAACCACTTAAGCAATTTTGTTCAAACTAGAAACTTAAGATTTTTAGGTGATTTTCGCTAGAGGCGTAATTGAATTTTTGTTTAGCTCCAAAAATAACGGTACTTTCATACCATACAATCATTATGAAAGAGTTTATTTATCTCGGAAAGGGCTCCAACGATTTTGATAAAAAATATGGGGCATTATTGACCTGCATTTTCTTCAAAAAAAAAAATTAAAAAGAATTGTTATTAATGGTACCTTCCATAGAAACATTTTTTTTTTGATTTTCGACTTTTTCTAGACATGATTTCGCTAAAAATACAAGAGTTTCTTTTAAGTCAAGATAAAGACTTTGCGTATAAATAAAATTAATTTTGTTTTTGAAAAATCAATATTTTGAAAACGGGTTAGTGATTTTTTTCAAGTGAGTTTTATGGAATATATTATTATATATGTATGTACATACTTAAAAATACAATACCAAATTCTTAGCAAAAAATGAATATTTTATTTAAAAAAAAAATGTCCATAACTTAAAAAAAAAATTCAGTAATTTTTTTAAACCCTTTTAAAAAAAAATTACTTAATTTTATAAAACAAAATCCCGAAAATGGTTATAAATGATACCTCCCGTAGAACCATTTTTTTTATTTTCGATTTTCTCAAAAACGGTCCAACTGATTCTGATCAAGTTTTTATGACGTTTTAAGAAGTTAAGAAAGTTGTACACAAAAATTAAAATTTTTTTTAAAATTTTTTAAAAAAGTTTCAAAATATTTTTTGAGTATTTAATAATTCGAAAACGACTAGATCGTTTTTTATCAAATTTTGCACCTAGCAGTTTTTTAACACTATCTAGCAGATTTTAAATTAAAAAAATTCTTATAACCAATAATAACGTTACCTTCTATACAAGTGTTAAAAAACTGGTAAGGAAAATCTCATTTTACTCAAACATGGCTCCTACGATTTTGATTAAGGTGCAGTGCAATAAGACCCGCGGAAATAAAGCCCGTGGGTCGTATTTCTCAAAACTAAGGAAATAACATCCTGCGGGCTTTTTTTTCCTTTTTGGAGTGGTAATGAGACCCACCGTAAAAAAGCATTAAGACCCGCGGTAGTTTTTGCCTTTTTGAATTGAAATTAAGCCACACTTAAAGTATTCTTTCTTTGCATTTATATATTTTTCAATTAATTATTTTAAAACGAAACAATTTTGGATTTTCGACTATCTCAATATTTTTGAACCGATTTTAACAACATTTTTTACACAAGAGCTTCTAAAAAGTTTGTATAATATTGCATATCAAAATTTAAAAAAAAATTAAATTTTGGATTTTAAAAAAATTTCAAAATATTTGTTTGAAAATTCGATTTTTCGAAAATGGATGGATGATTTTTTTTTTAATTCCGCATTAATAAATACTAAAAAATTGCGTACCAATTTTGTTTTCTTAAATATGTTTACAAAATTCTATATGTATATAAAAAATAAATTAAAACTCTTAACCCGACCTACTCGCTCTAGCTTTTTGGTGCACCTTATACCGACAACCCTGTATATTGATCACATAAATATTTACTCACATAGTACTACCTCAACTACATTTTTGGGAGGTGGTATAAAATAAAAGTTCTCATAACAATTTTTTTTCTTTTAAAATCAGATGAATACATCTAATATATTCAGACTTTAAATCACAGTGTGATCGCACATAAGAGCAAGTTCGTGCGACCCAGTCGTGCATTTTAATTTTTGTAACTTGACAAAGGCTTGGAAATTTCATACATACATATATTTACTAGTTTAAAAGCATATATGATTTTTTGTCTATGAATTTAATTTTGCTCTTTTACAGAAAATAAGTATTTAAACCGGGAGAGGAGAGTTCAAAAATCAAAATACCCAAATTACGCAAAAATGCACTCAGAACGCATTATAATGAACGCATCTTATATCGCAAGTTAAGTCCCTTAATATACTCTCCAAATAAAATTGACACATAAAATCCACTTACTTGGCAGTGGTTCGTCAATTAGATCGTATATACAATATTGGTTTGCAGGTACACTCATATATAGGTATCTATAGAGTATAAGCCAATGGCGATGGTTAATTGAAGCCGATCGATTGAAATGCAACCAATTCAACTAAAGATACCGATGTATCTTCTCGCCATCAGTTCCATGAGAATATAATAAACCTATATATGCGAGTACTGAGTATGGGTATAAGTACTCAACCGTGTATATGTATATAATAAAGGAGAAATAAAAAAAGCTGCAGCTCGATACTTGGAAGGAATCCAAAAAATTGGCGATAATAGGCGCAAATGTGGTCTTAATTACGTCGATTTTCCAGCGCGAAATTTTTCCACGACAAGGGTGATGTGGGAAAACAACTACTGATCTGACACAGGTATCCCAGGTTTGGTTCCAAGAAAATATAATCTCCATCAATAGGTGGTGTAGATATATGGGAAGGTATAGGTATAGGCACAAATAAAAACAAAGTGAAGCGAATCGATTTATATAGATTTTTATAAAATACAACATGCCGCCGCCACAAGCACCCGCATTTAAGTCCGTACACAGAGTTATGTCTTGTTCTTGTACTTGTACTTTTTTTTCCTTTTAATTCAATGTGTCAGCGTATCTTTTTAAAAATAAAATTGGTTCCAAAGAAAACACATCAAGATGATATTCAACACTTCCCTTGTTTTTTTTTTTTTTTTTGTTTTTTTTTGCTGATGGCAAATTAATACAAATTATTTTGCAAAAGCATTTCGTTTGATACGAGAATATGTTATATGTGGTGCGAGTGAGGTTGAGAAAAAATGCGTGTGCACACAATATTTACAAACAACCCCCTCTGATATTCACTTAGGAGTTATTACCTCAATGGCATGATGTTTCACAACAAATATTGAAAGCACTTCGTTAATGGTGATGCCACTCAAGGACACACAAGTAGAGAAGCAAGCAAGCAAGTAAATCAAGGAACAAAGGAACAGAAACCAGGAGTCAGGACCAAGAACAGGAGAAGAGCCTTCAAGTTCAAGAAGACAAATGAGGGTAGATTATCCGGTTGTATATTATATTCGTGGTGGCTGGCGCATCAGTGCAAATGATGATGGTGAACTCAATAAAAAGGATTTTCCAGCTCATTTTCTTAGGTTAGGTATATGCCATTGTGCCTTATTAGGGATACGAATTTGAGATTGATGATCAACGGAAATGGTGCACACAAAATATTAGGTAGGTTTATACATGTTTATCTACACTTCTTTCATATAAGTATGTATGTATGTAGGTCGGTATGTATACATACATATGTGGCACGAAATATTGCCATTTTTTATAATATGTTATTTTATTTTATTTTATTTTTTTGCAAAAACCTATGGTAATGAAAATTTATGATGAGGGTTACGCAATGCAAAAAAAAACGAATTCCATCCTTAAGAGCATTTTTTTTATATTTATTTTATGTGAAAAATAAGGACTCTTATTAAGTTGATGATTGATAAATTTGCAATTGAATGACAGATAACACCCATTTCAGCCCCTTATTTAAATTGCATGATATTTATATTATAATTCTATCGAAATACTGAAGACAAGAAGCTTTTTAAATTATTTGCTAATAAATTAAAAGGTTAAGTAGGTTAATCCCGAACATAAGTTTTATTTTTATATATAGGTAGAAGATGAAGAATATTATAAGATAGGGCTACACATAATAGAAATGTTTTTGTACACGAAGAGCGAATTGAAGGTTTGTATTTATAATTGATATTCTGAAAAAAGGGGAGAATTAATCTGCTTGGATAATTTTTTAAGGGTGTCATATTTTATTAAAGGATAGGGAAAAAATATTCCTAAATGGAACTTTTATAATCAGACTGGAGCTATATACGCACCTTTTGGTCTTATTCATCTGATTTTAATAGAACACAATTAGTTATATGAGAGCTGAGATTCTTTATATTCAGACAATTCGCCAACAATTCGGCACATTTTTTCCCAGAAAAACAAAGAAGGAAAAGAACATTTCCAATCGCGAATCTCACGCGAAATAAATTTTCCGTAAGAACTTACTTGGGGAAATTTTTGCATTGACATAAGGAAAAAGTTCCCTGGAAAATTTATTCACGATAGCTTTTTTGCTGAAAAGAATATTTTCTCCTTATGATTCGTGATAGAAACTTTCTTAAAATGGAAAAAAAAAACTCCGGCAAAGTTCTTGGGTGTATCATTTTTTTTTTTTTTAATATTTGCGAACTAAAAAATTAAAAAAAGCGGGCGTGTGTGGTTCTTTTTGAAGTTCATTTAAATAAAACAAAAATGCACTACTTAATTTACGAATTGAAAATAAAATAATTGCTCTATCCAAATTCAAAAAATCATATCCTTCTGCAACTGCCTTAAAAAGTTAACTCGAAAAAACTGTACTAAAATTGACTTTTTTCACGCAATTTACTATTTATGTAATTCAACTTAAAATATACAGTTTCACATATCGAGTAGGAACCATAAATTAATGAGATTAGGGAATTACCAAAAAATTCATTGAAAGATGGCAGAATCATATTCTAATTCAATGAGTATATTTGCTTCTCTTTAGCTGCTGGTGGTGATTTTCCTGCGAAAAAAGGATAGATACCAGACTAAGACATATGTACTTGTTATTTTTATTTAGTTCATTTTAACAAAGGGTGCCGTGAAATAAGGTCGATAGAAATTATGCTGAATCGACTTTATTTACCATATAAAATTGAAAATAATGTCGAAGTTCCGAATTTTCTATGCTCGACTTTATTTCCAATTATACATAGGTAGTTGTATAATGAATGAGTAATAATGTCGATCGATTTAATTTATTATTTTGGCAATCGACTCTATTTCACAACTCAAAAATAAATGTTTGACATTATTGCCAGCAATATTCGATTTTATTTTCAAATACGGAAATGGTTTTTACATAATGATTAATAATACATATATGTAGGTACTTAATTTCATATCTTGAAATACAAAATGAAAAAATAAAGCACACGTAAAAATTTTTGCTATCAATTTTTCAACTGATGATGAAATAAAAAAAAAATCCTAAGCAAGATATATTTTCTGCATTTTCTTGGTTTTGGATAGAGGTTGTTATTAAAATTTAATAATTTATTCAAATACATATATCTTTATGGCATTATTTCTATCTACCTTATTTAAAGTCACCTTTAACAAATATCCTTGAAGTTGTTTCCTCTGTCCCCTCTCCACTAATTAGTTTTTAATCGAACCTGACGGGTTTAGGAGCAGGGACATGGAGACCAATTTTTATTTTTGGGTCTTAAGTCCCACCCAAGACCCAAATATTTTTTGTTAACAATGGGACAGAAATTCTAAATTTTTTAGAGGCATAGAAGATAATAATAAGTTGTTGATGTTTTATTTGAAAGAAAATTAGTACAGTGCTAGCACCCAGCATTACGGCGCGGCGTATAAACAATGCTTGGGCAGACTATAGGATTTGGGGTAAGTGCGAGGTTGGTTGTATGCAAAGTTTCTTTTTATCATTTGGTAGTTTTTATTTAGTGGGACATAATTCCCAACATTTTTATTTGGGGCTTGGGTCTCATTTGGGTGGGACTTAAGGCCCAAATTCAATTTGGGCTTTATGTCTCACTCAAAAGGGATGTAAGCCCTAAAAATAAAAATTGGGCTTTATGTCCCTGGGCCTTATGTCCCTGCGCCACGGTTAAGGACTTTTATAGTTTCTTAGAAAATAAATTGAAATTTTTGAAAGCTAAAATAGTCACAAACTCTGGTAGTTAGTGCTATTAGGTTAAGTTTATATTATAATTATTACATATAAATAACGTTATAATAATAATAAATGAAAACTAAAGTTTTGTTTGGTTATTTAGGGTATACTACGACTCCTTTTTTTATAAAAATGCGATTTATTTCGAATCCTATACTAAAAAAGTTTTTATAAATTTGAATTTTCTAAAAACCATTGATCAAAAACCGTCATGGTGTATAACTTTCGACTGAAAAATAATAATAGAATTAAATACAAATTGAAAATTGTACTTAAAACAAAAAAAAAAAGTTGAAAGAAATCGGGTTAAGTTTTGTTTCAATTTTGATGTTTCATAAAATTTTGAGTTTAAAAATGATTTTATGAAAAATTATAAATAAAAAAAAAACGGGATTTCAATATAACATACAAAAGTTTCTGGCTTTAAAAAAACTGTAATCTAATGTTGTAACTGTTTCCATTCCTTTCAGATAATTCTGCATCCATTTTAAATCAATGTGTCAAAAAATGATCCCTCCCGAATAAAGAGGAGAGAATAAAGACTCAAACTTTATTGTTTGTGGAGAACCAGGAATCATTTCTCAAAGTATGTATGCATATATGGTCATTAAATTTAGTAACAAGTATGTCTTTATTTAAAAAAAAGATATACAATAATCTTTTGTAATTTTAAAATAAAATATTATTTATTAGAAAGTATCTACTTAAATGAAGTTAAAAATAAAAAAATATTCTAATAAAATCTCAACTGGTTTAAAAGTTATAAATGTTTTGACCACTCAAGTTAAGATTTTTGCCCACTGTGTGACAACATCGACAAGAAATATTGCGGTTTTAAAGTGTAAATTTCTTTAAAATTTTAAGTAAAAAAAAAAATATATATAAATAAAATTTATTGTCGTTGATGTAATAATTGTATATTTCACATTGCAAACAACGGCGAAGGCTTAACAAGACCGATTGATGAATATGGTATATCGATAGAAATCTATGAATATTTAAAAATTTATTAACCTTCCTATACCCGCGCACTGTCTCTGGGACCGAAACTTAAGGCCCCGTAGTTTCTCTTCTACTTCGAATATTTTTATGAAATTTGTTCAAAATCAGTAGTGATATATTGTTAACGAAATAATACAAGTTTATATTAATTATTGCATTAAATAAATAAATGAGTCTTTTTATTAAGCTTACTAAAATATTTGCAAAAAAGTAATTTGACTGTCTCACAGGCCAATGCGCGGGTATAGGAAGGTTAATATTAATATTTTGCACCTCGAAATGAATATTAACTAATATAAACATATTTAATTAATTTTTTATAACTCTGCAGTAAAAACACATTACATTTAAAGCCAGTGGTCACCTTCATATTTTTGTTATTTTTAACTGTTTTTTTAAAATTAAAATAGAACTTTACTGAATATTTTATTTAAAACTCATATTTTTATTTAATACTACTAAAAAAAAAGGCATGCGTTGGAAAACAAGTCGGATTTTATTATAATATTATAACAATAAAAAACACATACCACGGTAATGATAGATTAGGTGAACGAAACACAAAAAAAAAATACAACTCGTTTCTGATATTTTGTTGTGCTTTTTGCAATTGTTCGAAAACAACCAACGGGTCTCTTTATTGATGTGATCACCACAATTTATTCTGCCACCGTTAATTAAATTTTTTTTAATATGATTTCTTTTTTTTGTCATAGAAATGACAATTTTGCTGGAGACAATCACTTAAATTCAATTAAATTAGCTTTTTGCATAGCTCTAAAAATAAGCTGTCTACACATTAGTCTCTATTAACTTTTTCTTCAAAGCTACATTAATAAATTTTCCAAACTTTGTATTTACAAATTAAAAATAATATGAATTCGATGGGGGTAGGTATACAACTATGAGACATGCCACTGATGACATTTTTGGCTGGGTCAAAATGAAATATTTGTTTGACTATATAAATAATAATTGAGTCATCAGCTTTTTATTGGCATCAAAATAATCACTGATTTCGCTTTTTAAGTGCATTTAAGCTAACAAATAATTTTTTCAATTATGGTTTTCAATGAAAGCTATAACCAGCACCTTATAGCCAACCTAAGGCACCAAAGCTTTTATTGAAAACCATCATTGTAAATTTTGATTTCAAGTTTTTAGGCACTTTAAAAGTGAAAATCAGTGATTATTTTGATGCAAATATAAAGCTAATGAATTAATTATTAATTACTGTCAAAAAAATATTTCATTTTGGCCCAATTCCTCAACATGAAATTAATTTCATTATTTCAATGACAGAACTACTTTACCTTTGATCATTGTTGAAATCTTAAAAGTCATGCTTTATGTTGTGGGTTCGGCCAAAATTAAAAATTTTTTTTTGGCTAGAAATAATAATTGAGTCATCAGCTTTTGATTGACATAAAAATAATCACTGATTTTGCTTTTAAAGAGTCTTAAAATAAGAAATCAAAATTTTCTATGATAAATTTCAATGAAAGCTATAACTGGCACTTATGTAAGTATACATATATTGCAACTAAAAGTGTTGGCAACATTTTTTCCGAGATATTTATTTTTTTTATTTTCGATATTTTGGTTCAATTTTCTATTCAAATCCGGGTATTTATCCCAAAAATTCTTTTCACAAAAATATCTGCTCCTTTTCAGTTTTTTTTTTCCAAAACAGTTTCCGGGTTAATTCCTTTTGGGGTAATTTCCGATTGTCCTCCCAATATAGATTTCAAAATCGCATACTGTGGACACTGTCTGGACATAATAGTTCATTTATAAATTCAACTGATATTTTTAAAACTGAGAAATAATCATAAAAGTATGCAATTTTTGTATCTTCAATACTAGAAAGTCAATTCAGCAATATACATATGTAGGTGTTTTTTCTTTTATAATCCCGAAGACAATTGATTGAAAAAGTGACAACGTGGATTACCGATGTCATGACAAGAGACAAAAATTGATTTTCCATACAAACTATCGATAACAAGTACGTAATTAATTTTCTCCGCGCTTAAGTTAAGCTAATTACAGACGATTATCAGATCTTACAATATTGTCAGAACTGTCAATGGTCTGACAATAGCTGACAATTGACATATTTCTTACAATGAAAAATTGTCCGTTTACAAGGTTGGTAAATTTTTCCCAAAGTCTCGACAATTTGATTATCAGCTCTTGTCTGACAATTTTTTCGGACAATAATATATATATTGTCAGCTTAAAATTTCTTTGTTCAAACGGTTGGCAGATCTATACAAAAATTTTGTTGATTGTTTCCATCTTTTAAAAAAGTTTTCGTGGTTGTGTTGTAATTTTGTATGTGCTGAAAAATAATTAAAAAAATTTTAATTTTTCGATAGGACTCTTTGCCTCCTGACGACGTCGTTTTCTCCGGTCTCCAGCGCCCATAAGAATTTCATTCTCATGCACTTCGAATAATTGGTTCTTCGATTCATAATAAATAAAATAATAAAAACTACAAATTTCCAACACAAATATTTTTTTTTATGGGTTTAACTAAACCCGCAGGATAAGTTGTTGTAATTGCATTTAACATGTCGATTGTTTAGCCCCGACGTCGTTTTTGGTCATCCAATTTTCCCCAAACTTGAAAAAACACACCTAATGAAAGATAATCTTCAATAAAATTTGTAATAAAGAATGAAACAAAAAATGTTATGATAACATCAAAATCTCATATCATACAAATATGCATATTTTTATAAGTAACATTCATTAAACTAAAATATTTTCTATTCAAATCACAATTTTTTCCATTAATTAAGCCCCCGTTCAATATCTATAAGATACCTATACCTACCTACATAATCCCCATAAAAATCCCTATTTTTTTTCTTCTGTTAAATATTCTCCCCGCATCGACCAATATACTTATTGTTTCTTTTTCTGTCTTCTAATATCAGCTTATATACTCCAAACAAAAACACTTCACCCACACAAGCTCTCTTTTTTTCACACCAAAAAAAATTCCCACATTAGATTGGCTATTCAGTTATTGAAGGGTGGGGTCTTAACACGCATGTACATTTATACGAGATATAACGTAATATATATAGATATCTCTCAATATGAATACATATCAAATGAAGAATGTGTGTGGGATACAAATATACCCATGTTATACAAATAGAAATCGACCAATATATGCACTTCTGTCACACTACTGTACTATATATAGGTAACGTCAATTTTATGATATCATTTTGACTTTGACAAGTTAACGGAATGAGATTGAAAATAATTAACAAATCTTGTTGGTGACAGTAGAAATTAAAACACAAAAAGATGAACGATGAATGGAAATGTCTCTTCTTTTTAAAGTGCTACTGATGCTGATGGAACTCACAAGGGATTAAGGCAGGTACTAACAATTTACCGCTGCAACCGCAGCTAGCAAATTATTTATGCATATATTTTTATGGACTTTGGTCAAGAGATTGGCATTTGCAACCCTTTTTAAAATGTACCAAGGGTTTTTATGAGTTTGAATTTCCGGTGAAAAGAATAATTGAGAAAAAAAAACACTTCAAGAACTCCCTCATGATTTATCAGATTTTTTTAAGAACCCAGTGCATTTAAATTCTTTTAAATATAAATTGCGCGTTGCCCATAGTTATTTTTTATTTTCAAGGAACAACATTTAAAAAAAAATAAAAAGAAGGAGTCCTGATTTAGTTTTCTTTGAAAAAAATTTTTTTTAATAGATTTGTGTAAACTGATATGATAGCTTGAATGTTAGTCCCGTTGCCCCTATAGGTATTATATTTTATATTTAATTCGTGAGAGACTCTAAATATATACGCGTCAATTCATTAAATCGGCATGAAGACAAGGCGGTCTGTTGTTTATTCCGAACAATCAAGCAATCTTAAAAGTTCCTTATGCTGTCCTCCTACTTCTTTGCTTAATAATCATCATGTGTATATCTTTTTCAGGACAACACAACAACAACACAAAAAAAAGAAGAAATTTATATGGGACCCTAAACAACAAAAAAACTAAACGCGAGTGGCATTATTCGAAGGCAGCTCAGCTCGACTTGAACGTATCCCAAAAACCTTATGGAATTCCTGTACGCGCACACACAACAATTAACATCCTCTTTTTATTAGTGATGCCATCACGTTATCCCAGAGCCCATCATCAAGCAACAATCTTCTCCTTGTTTCTCCAAAGAAACAAGGAGTATATAGCATCAGGAGCATAAACCACATCATCATCATCAGGGAACAGAAATTATATTACCTATGTCAAGACAAAACAAGAGCTTCTCCTTTTTTTTGGAACATTACACAATGGCTTCACCTTATCTTGGATAAAAGATCATATTTCATATTGTATATGCGAGTATATGTTGTTAAGCGAAAAAGATCTTCACTCAAAAAAACACAACAATCGCTTTTTGGCTTCAATTTTATAAAATAAAAAATGCTGGCAGGGGCTCACATTGAGGTGATACATAGGACGACCATCCATATGATGATGTTATGGAACACCATAACAGGAACTGACGACATCTATCATAGTAGAGAGTATAGGTACGTCCATCGTATATAATTCGTAAATGCAAAGCGTTCTTCGTTTGCAAAGAAGACAGAAGAGGGAGATCAAGAGTGTCAATGGCCCGCAATTACATTTCATGCTTTTCGGTAAATATTATGTAGCACTACCTACAAAACCAGCTAACACTATGTAATGAGATAACTCACACGTAACGCCCGGATTATTACAGAATAGTTTTAAAACTTTAAAGTATCGCAGGTAGTCGCACAAACTTGCTCTTCTCTTACAAGTTGAGTTATTTAAATAAAATTATTATTAAGTTTTTTTTTATAATTCACGCGCATTCAAGGGGTTATTACTACCCTTAACATGTAAAATACAGAGCGAGCGTTAGGAAAAGAGAACAGGGTTTAAAAGAAGATACCGATGCACATTGGTTTTGAATTTATGAATATCACAATGAGGAGGGTAAAGCATTCCACATACGTGTTGTACGGCTGAAGAAAGAATCTCTGTACTTAATAGTACGCCCGTATTTTTGCTCAAGGGTAAACTGGTGGGCATTCCTAGAAGCGCGAGTATTGCGGTAAAATTGTTTCGAGGGAGGAATGCATCTAGCTATTTCATTGGAACAGTGATTATAGAAGTAGCAGTAAAATAAGGATATGCATGTTACATTTCGACGGTGTTGGAGTGAAGCAAAAGTTTGCATTATGGTTCTATCACCTATCTTAAAACTCTTTTCTGTATTCTGTCTAGGAGACTCAATTGCGGTGAAGGAGCACAAAGGACAAAAGATTATTTATGAAAATGAGAAAGAGAGTCGGAGACAAAACGGAGCCCTGAGGCACACCAGCATTTATTTTATTGATATCAGACTTGAAACCATCCAATACAACTTGTATTGAGCGGTCAGAAAGATAATTTCTAATCCCATGAAGAAGAGATTCAACGATACTAAAGATTGGAGTGTAAAATTTAGAAAATAAATCAAAATTCCACCCCTGAAAGTATGCAAACCCAAAAATCCAATGATAATGTTGACAAGATAACAAACACATAATTACAAAGATTTGTTTCCAGAAAAATGAGTATATTTTCAAATTATAAGTTCAAATGACCTCAACTCCAACTGGGCGTTTCGCCCAGGTACGACTCATCAGTTAGATGCTGTCGTACCCTTCTAAGAAGCAAATTATGGTCGATGATAACTGACTCTTATAAAACTCACACAGTTTTGTCATGAAAATATTTACGAAATCTGCAAACACGATGAAAAAAAGTCTGCATTGCAGATTTTTAAGGCACAAAATTAAGGTACTTCATAAATATTTTTATTTATACATTAAATAACCAAAACAACAATGTAAACAAAAGGGTTGTGGAGGTTGGAACGTACGAAAAATCCTATCTTTATAATTCATAAATCTCTTCATGTTCGTAAACTATTATAAGGTACTTACTTACTGATGTAGTTAGCATATACATCTTAAAATCACAATGGCGCAAAATTTTAAACTATTTAGTACGATGTTAAAGCATTTGTAGAATGATAAAAATGCTTTAACATCTTACTAAATCGTTTAAAATTTTGCGCCAAATTCTTTTTTCTATTTAATGCCACAAGTTTATCAATTTGTTTTTTTTTTTACGAGTGTAGACAATATCTGCAGTGCAGATTTAGAGATTTTGGAAATCTGAGGTTGAGGTTGAAAGGTTGCGAAATGCAGACAAATCAGCATTCATGACAACGCTGCGTCACAGCATGAATATACTGTGAATTTTATATTTTTGTATGGGAATTTGATTAAATTCAGACACTTATAAAATATAGAGTTGAGGTCATTTGAACTTTTAATTTGAATTATATTCAATCGCTCAACCTAAACAGAAGTAGTTTTCTAATTTACTTCACCTTCGTTATTAAGTATATTTTCTGTAGATATTCGGCATGCTGAATCTGAAAATGAAACCCATTTTCATTCATCAGCAATAGTTTTTGAAATATGACATATGGATACTCCTATATAGAATCAAACCTGCCATACAGCGAATAAAAATAAAATTATTCTTCAAAAGCAACCAAACATGATCTTTTCCATGAAAGTTTGTCGTTTGGCAGTTGGAACATAAGAATAAATCCATGTATTGCACAGTTATTTGAGTTAATTACAAAGCAGAAATAACAATCATCATGGGGATTTTTTGGTTTTGAGCTTCAAAGATCGTCTTTTTTAACTTGACCATAGTCGCAAGCTAACAACACGGTCTTGAAAAACAGTTTTAGGCACCCAGAGCTTATCTAAATTACACATTAGGAATTTTAAAGTAATCAAAATTATCTGTTTTCGCGAATTCTGTCACCAATTTTTTAGCCTCATTCACCGCAAATGTTACAAAAACAGTGTGGGATATTAAAACAACTTCTCCGTTATGTAGACATTATGATAACTTCTTCATAACAATATTAACGCTGCACAGTGCGGTGTTTTCGCCTGAAACGTGGCCATAAATCAATTTTCTCAATTTTCCCTCCAGGATTAAGCTTGTGTCCCATAACAGGTAGATAACCATGCTACTCTTTAGTGAAGTCTATCTATGAATTGGTCACTCCCGTTTGCAACACCATCAGTTGCAACTAGCACTAGTTGAGTAAGCACGATTTTTTTTGCGATGTAAAAAAAAAAGGTGTATTTTCTGCGTGGTTTTTTAGTCTTAAAAGTGATTTTAGTGAAAAAATTTGATATGGATATCGTTAATCAAGGTATGTATAGTATTGCAAACATTTATTTGTATATTCAACAAAATTTTTTCATATCGATGAGTTTAAAGAATTCACTTAAAAAATTTGCACTTTTTTCGCTGTTTTTTCAAAACATTAGTGTTTTTAAAATAGCGCAACACCCCACAACATAGTCTATCATATATTTTATTTAACTGCTGGATATGTACAACAATCTTAGCTTTCAAAACCATTCACAAGTTTTCACCTAAGAAAAAACAGAGCCTTTGAAAACACTACTTTAAAACGACCCTTATAATAATAGATTTTTTATATTATTCCAGATGACTCTAAATCCAGCTTGTCTATGACCAGAAAACAGCTCAATAAGTTGGTAAGAGAAAGCTCACAAAGGCTCCTTGACGATAAACTTGAAGATTTTGATACAAAACTTAGCAAAGTGTCCCCCAGAGAAAAAAAGATGAACTTCTAAAAATTATCAAGGCATTCAAACCAAATTATAAACGAAGATGGCAACTCTGGAATAGCACAGAAAGGCGTTTCTTGGATAGGAATGAAGAGTGGCTTAGCGCAGAAATAAAACTACCTGTTGGCATACTTCCCGGAAGGTTTCAAGGTCACCCAAGCAAATGAGTTCGGGGAATCAAGTGACCGAACAAAACGTCGAAAAACAGCGGAACTTCGAAAAAGTCAAAGAGCGGCGGGAAATATTGATATAGCCAAATTGATGAAGGTTGTGACCAAAACTCCAACCTGCAGGGATGAAGTTTCGGAAAGTAGCAGCGATTGGCAGTAAATCCCTGAAAACGAAGAAACACACCTGAAAACGCTTTGAGGATATTCGTCGAAGCTAATTTAATTGCAAGTCAATACGAAGTGATTCATCAGGCTAAAAAAGATATATATCCGTGCTATACCTACGTTTATAAAGCTAAACAAGACTGTTAACCACCAAAAAGCGTCAGAGAGACAGTTGCCGAAGTCAAGCTCCAAGATTTAGTGGATCACACAACATCGCGATTATGTAAATATTTGGGACCAGAACTCTCACAATGCCTTGAGAACAGGAATACAGATTTAGAGCTAATACATAAGTGGGAATGTCATGGATCTACTCAGCGATGAAAGATGAAGAATAAATAATAAAATAAAAACTAGAAAATGAAATTAATCCAGGTCGGTTTTTTTATTACCTACTTGCCTATAAGACAAAAGCTGAGGATGGAAAAACAAAAAAGATTAATCTGTTTATTGAGTAATTGACCTGTAATCATAAAATATACAACTAATCCACATCTCAAATTTTGGATTTAAAGGGTCGCAGGTATTTTAAATTGGTAACCTGCATTAAGAAAATTTCCGGTTGTAAATCCACTCATAAAAAAGAACGACAAAAGGGGATTTCAAGGAAAAATAGTATCTTTTAGCATTTTTCTAATTTCTTAGAAACTATAATATTTATTGGAATAAGGTTTTTAGTATTTATTAGGTAAAAAAAATGTCCTTAATATTACAAAATTTTATAAAAAATCAATCAAAAAACGAATAAAACATTTTTTTTTCTAAATTTCATCTTTAAAACTTAATTTCTCAAAAACTATTTAATGAAACAACTTGAATCAAAAAACAAAATAAAGAATGAAATATTAGTTTTAAAAAAAGTTATAGCACAGCATTGTACGTGTTTTTTTGATTTTATATATTTTTTTTTTTCTCCCGAATAATAGGGAGGTAAGTGGGTAAGCATTTATGTGGGTTTTACTGTACCCAAAAAATGAAAATTTATCCTTCCAAATAAGTTTTTAGTCATTTGGTACATATTTGATGTGAAAAATGTGCCCAAATATTTTTGGCCAGGTTTTAGACCAAAATACCACACTGTACCAAACTGCAAAATGTGCTACTACTCTAACTAAAATACAATGAAGCTTTGTAGGCAAAACAAAAGCTGATGGTAGATTTAAATTTACCGTTTTTGAACATAAAATAAAAATAAAAAAAAATTCCGGAAAATTTTAAAAAGTTAATTTCAATAAACCGACCGTAAAGGTTAAACTTTTCAACTAGATATTTTTTCAAAAATTCTGTTGATCTCTTTCGCTCCTTTTTCATTAAATTCGTTTGACTGCAGTCAATCAAGGCTACGGGATCTTAGCACCTCATATATATCCCCTTTCACACGAGGAAAGAAGTTGCTGGAGATTTTTTGACGTTTTCTTTTAATTTTCAATTCCCACCAATCGTAGACCGTTCAATCCTCTTACTTGGTGCCCTTCTCAGTTTCCTCGTGTGAAAGGGGACTATGGGATATTCGCAAAAAAAGTATGCCATTTTAAAGGTCAGTAATTTGTAATAAAAGGTCAGCTATTTTCAGAAATTGTTCAGACTTGGAGAACTTGTAATCCAAGTTTGAACTTTTTCAAGTTCATTAGAGAATTTTGGCAACCCATTTATTGGATATTCGCAAAAAAAGAATACCTAGTTTCAGTAATTGGTCAGCCATAGGTTTTTTTTATGAATTAAAAAAAAAATCAAGGTCACAGTATATGACTTTTAGCAACTCATTTGTGGAATTTATAAAAAACAAGTATGCAATTTAAAAGGTCATTAAAGATGAGGTAGTTTCAGTAATTGGTCAACCATATATTTTTTTTTTTATTTTTTCAAGGTCGTAGCGATTTTAGCACCCCATTTGTGGGATATTCGATAAAAAAAATACCATCTGAAAGGTAAATCAATCCTCATAAAAGGTCAGCTAATTCGATCTGGTGGCCTTTCAAATGGTATACTTCTCTTGTGAATAACCCATAAATGAGGTGCCATAAATCGCTTATGACTTTGAAAAAGTTCAAGCTTGGATTACAAGTTTTTCAAGCATGACCAATTTTTGAAAATAGCTGACCTTTAATGACCAATTAGTGACCTTTTAGATAGCATACTTTTTTTGCGAATATCCCATATATGAGGTGCTAAGCTCCCGGAGCCGTCAATCAATTGTATTTTTTTTTACTGCTTTTTAAGTGAAAATAATTCAATTTTTCAATCTAAATCGAAATTAAATAATATACTGATGATATTATGTATGTGTCTGTTTTTTTCCTCAAGTTTTATTTGAGAAATTTAAAACTCGAGAATATTTAACCCGTAAATTATATTGTATATAAGTAAAATATAAGAAAATTTCGAAAGGGATTGGAAAAATTTTCCAAAATTTATGAATTATTGAATGAATCAAACTAGAAATATTTCCTCAAACACAATATTATGACCCTTGGGAAAAGTATACCTATATAACTGACAAGAACGTAACAAAATTAGAGCGCAGCTCGTCGTCGCGGTCGCGTCGTTATAACTTCGAAACAGTAGCATAGAGTTGCACGGAAGAAGGCAACTTGTTTCACAAAATATTTTTATTACAATTCCCTGTATAGTGGTGATGGTATAATGAATAATGATAGGTATAATATCACCATCATCTCAACTCAACTCCACTCCACTCCACATAAGTATACGAGGCGAGCTGACCTTTTGCAGTGAACGTGCGCGGCCTCAAAGTACGACGACAATCTAGGCGGAGGTCGTCGCGGCATGGTGTTAAGTTTGATATTTTTATTTTCGTGTATATTTTGGTACTTTGTGGTGTGTTGACATGCTAAAAAAAAAAACATTACATTTAGGCCAACATTATACGTATGTAAACCCACTGGAAACTTGTCCTATCATAAATTTGTATATCGCAATATTTATCGTATTATATGGACATGGACATCATGGACATATGGCCAACTGGCTGTACTTATAGTGCAGTTAGTCCCCAGTCGTAAAAAGAAGTGCGTAACTACATGTAATATCATAATTTGAGGTATAAGTTGTAGGTAAGTGTAACCCCACGTCGCTTCGTCATCGTCGTCGCCAGGCCCGTTGCGAAGGTTCACTTTGACAAAATTATAAGACCAGTGAGCGTGGTGCGCGTTTATATTTATGGTACGTGCTCATGGGCCACAATGTGATTTTTGCAACTCTTACAATATAAATATGAATTCTATGGGGATATTTCTATCCCACTATACCTATATACGATACATGTTTCTTTAACAAGTGCGAAATTATATTGTTTTTTCATTAGGGTAGTTTGTTTATTAGATATTTTTATTTACTTAGGTAATAGTTATTTTATACCTATCTAGAGAAACTTTTATATTTTTGTTGATGAATGAATAAATAATTAATAACTAGCGCACAGGTACAGTGTTTTTTGTCGTAAAATTTAGGTTATTTCGAATTTGAATATGATAATGACAAAGGTCACACTAATAACCATAACAATAACCTATGTATATATGGGTACTTGGAGTTGGAATGAAAAACCTAGGTGGCTTTATAAATGAATAAGAAGAATTAGCAATAATTTAAGTAAAATATTTATAAGTAGAGATAAAAACATTTTATATAGATTTTGATACGTAACTTATGAATTGACAGTGGGTGACGTTAAATTTGTAATAACAAAATAAGGGTCTTATGAATAAAAAAGAGCAAATCCTTTACCTTAGATTTTTTTTCAACCCTGTCTAGAAAGCTAAGTCCCATTTTTAGAATTATCTTAAGTTATGGTTTTGAATATGGTCAAGTTTATTCGCGTAATAGTTAATTAAAAATTAGGAAAAAAGACAATTTTCGTAAAAAAAAAGCCATAGGTACTATATTTTTGTTGTTATTTTTTAACCTGATACGCTAAAATTAAATTAAACCACAAAATCAATGTTGGGGTCGTATTTAAAAAAAAATGTAAAAAAAGGTCCCAAAAAATTAAATAAAACCCCAAAATTTGAGAATTTTCTTTGTTATTGTTTTGCATGCACATTTTTGGGGCCTTATTTAATTTTTCTTTTTGGGATTTGGGGACTTATTTCGCGGAGCATCCCCGGTCTAGTTGAACTTTAGCTCAAAAAAAAAAAAAACAATTTGAGGGTGGCCCCGGCGGCGCACAGTGGTTCAGGTTGTATGGAGAGGCGGTCATAACTCTATAAAATCTGAACCAGCCAACCGATTTGAATGAAATTTTCAGACATGGTTAAGGATAGCGTAAGGTATTCTGAGAGAAAATGTCCACCCACTTACACGCCCACTTAAAAAAAAAAGGTCTTCTAACTGTCATAGTTGATATAAATGAGGGGTGTGTTCTTTGAAAAAGTTGTAGAAAACGTAATTTAATATAATTCTTCATTTAACATTTTTTTCCACGCCCACTTTTGGAGGCGTTTTTTTTTACAAAAAAATTGGTTTTGGAATTTGGACCCACTTTCGTAGAAAACGATATAAGTTACTGTAAAAACATGAACAAAAAAATAATAATGCGAAATATTTACCACGCCTACTTTTGAGGGCGTTTTTGACAAAAATCTTATTTATTAAATCTTTTCCTAGAAAAATGAAAAAATAAACAACAGAATGTGTAGAAAATGCTTTTAACAAGCAGCCCTACAAAGTTTTTTTCCAAAACCACTTTTTGGGGGTGTATCGGGGAAAATCGTTGAAAAATAGGTATTTTTAAATTGGGTGCATTTGAAGGTTCGCAGGTATTAGCAGCTAATTTTTTTTTGTATTCGATACTTAACGGTTCTATGTATAGTATGTACTATGTGTCCGACCGGGGAAGACCAGGGAACATTAACATTTTCTTAGTTGAATTTTGAATCTAACTTAAAAAAAGGTACTAATTTTAAAAATTCGTAAAAAAAATTTTACAACTACATATTTTAATTTTTTTTCCAAAATTTAATTTGTTTTTATATGCCCAATAGAGAAAAAATAACAAAAAAAAGTCAAAAGAATCATATAAATAAAAATAATCGTCTTTGGAGAATGCTCGTTTTTTGCTTCAAAATCACTGAAGTTTTCGAGCAACCAATACTTGCCTAGACCAGATAAAAAGTTTTCGAAAAAAAATCCTGAACCCTTTTTTTTGCGATTCAGTCTAGATAAAACAGTTTTAGCTAAAGCTTCCTAAGTCGAAACATGTGAATGAAACCTTAATGTTTCGAAGTTTAAGTTAGAATTTTCTAGCCCAAGCTGTTTAGTGTAATGGGCGATTACATTATTGCGGGTGCAACATTTAGACCCATTTGAAGTATATTTATGACAAAATAAAAAAATATTTTAATGAAATTATTGCATGAAGGGCTACATTTCACCTATTCAATTTGGAATCGTTTATAAAACTCAAATGAAATAAATAAATCTTTAGAAAAACCGTTTTAAAGTGCAATCGCGGGTGTGACAGAATTGGCCTAACCACTCAAGATCATAGTAGGAAAAATACACAATATGTAAATTGTGAAAAATTTCTTGTGCTATTTTTACATATTATATTGCTTCAATCAGCTAAAGAAATAAAAATAAAAATGGAAAACATTAATGTAAACAAGCAATTATTCACTTTTAAAGCAGTAGCGGGCAGGGATGGGACTTGTTGACAAAATATCCGAAGTAGATTTGGAAAAAAAAGCAGTTTTAGGCGGATTTAACTTTTTCGCAGTAGATTTTTATATTTTCAAAATATAAATAAGAAATAACATAAATAAACATAAATAATTTAAAATAATAAAATAAATATTCTTTTTTAGCTCTGATCGTTCAAAGCTTCAAATTTGTGTTTCTTTTTTAGTTCTGAGCATGTTCAGAGCACGCTCTGTGAGCTCAGAATAAAATAGTAGAGTAAACGGAGTAAAATGCTGAACACAAACGAGATGACGGGAAATTAATAAAAAATCATCGTCAAAATAATGAAAATGGCGGCAGAGGCTGGTTGCTCTAGTGGAGAAGGTAAAATAATAATAATAATCAAATAATTTCTAATCATGGCCGTACATTGCTCAAGTTGTTTCATAATTAAATCAGAGAGCTCTGAACATACTCTGCAGTCTGTTCAAAACATATTTTGTTCGCTCAGACTCTGCTCAGTGCTCAGCTCTGAACTAAAAAAGAAAAACGGCTATTGAATGATTTTTTTTTTTTTTTTAAACCAAAAGTGCAATAGATTTTATTTAAAGGCAGTAGATTTATTTTTCGAAAAAAATGCAGTAGATCTACTGCAAATGCAGTAAAGTCACAACCCTGGTCGCGGGTGCAACATAAAATTATCGCGGGCGCAATGCGTCTAACTTCAATAAATATTAATACCAGAAAAACGATAAAGGAACTGGATAAGAGATCAAATGACGAAGTTTGCTAGTCAGTACCATTCTCTATTAATTATTAATAATTATTTTTCAAATACGTCCATGTTTTTCGAAAATATCGTGTATGTATTATTGTCATAAATATTTTTCTCTGGCGCATTCAACTTTACGAAGATATCTTCAAATTGCAAATCTGGTATGTTCGTATGTCATTTTTCTTAGTTAAACTTCTGACATCAATTACTCCTGTTATCTAACATTGTACACTCGTTCACTGGCCAAGTTTTCAAAACTTTTTGAATTTTGGGTAATAAAAAAAAACTTGCCAAGTAAACCCACCGAATTTTAGTAAGAAATTATTAAATAATAAGAAATTTCCATCAGAATTTGGAGTAATTTCAATATTACTCATACTTTAAATATTTGATACTAAACCTTCATAAAGGAAGAAATTGGCGTATCTACTTTAAGATCGCACTACGTTTCACGGCTGGTTTGTTGAATACAAGTTTTTGTGTATATTTTTTCAAAATTTATGTTTTGTTCTGATCTCACTCCTTTTTGCAAAGACTTTAATTTTTTTGCCAGATAAAAATTTGAAAAGATACATCTGCTAGAAGTGTTGGAGTTATTTTACAAGAATCGGAAGTTCTCCATTTTAATTGATCGTAATTCTGAGAAAATGGGAATTCTGAGAGGAAAACCTCAAATATATTTTTTTTTGTATCCACTTCAAACCCTACCGCTCTGTCAAATTTCATCATACTACACCAATCGGAAGTGCTCCATATATTATGTATGTAAATGATACTAATTTTGAGAAAATGGGCGGATACCAAGCCTCCTATATATGGAAAATTTAAAATATTTTATATAATATTTTTCTCGATCCATCAGTGTACCACTTGATGTTATTTGCTTTGAATCAAAGGGGAAAATGTCAGTGTATTTCTGTGAAGCAGCCTCATTTCCCAGTTTCCCTCCCATTTAACCTGATATTTTTATGAATAAAGAAAAAAATATTGTATTAAATAATTAAATAGAACAACCTTGAATAGCAGAAATTATTACTCAAGACATATTTTATCAAAAAAATATGATAAATCACGATATAATGTTAGAAGTCAGTATAAGTTTACCCGCGATCCTAATACCGCGATCGCGGGTGCGACCAATTCGAACAAGGGTTTTTTTTTCTCATTTCAACTTACAATTTACTCCTAATTACGACTGATTTAATTTTGTTTTTGATTTTTTCTTACTTTTACAAAGTTTCAAGACCTTAGCACTTTATTTCTCTCAAAAAAAAACACTTTTATATCTTTTGTATCGCGGGTGCAACAATCTTACAATGGCTATTTGCATTCAATAGCTGTGTTTGGTAATGTGAAATTTCTTGTAAAATTGCACAAATTTTCACAAATTGTCAGAAATTCCTGTTTGTTAACTCAAAAAAGTTGCAACGAGAGAGCACAATGAGAGAGCAAACTATTTCCCCTCCATTGGATAACTTGGACTTTCTGCTACACAAATTTCTGTGTGCAAGTAGATTCTGTCAAATACATAGCTGTCAGTGTCTGTTACTTGACGTCGGCTAGGAATTTACAAAATATTGTTTCAGATTGTCTTCATTCACTTTATGAAGATTCAGATAAGTCCATCAAAACCAGTGTTACATTTTCGTTCGATATTTTTCAGTATAAAAATTATTTTACAATTTAAAAATTACAGGGTTCAAAATGATTTGTCAATGTTTTACGTCTTGTACCTACACAACAGTGACATTTTATACAATAAGTGGTTCAGTGCGTTTGTTAACTTTTGTACAAGTTTCTCTTAGAGTATTTTCTCCTTCTTTCAAAGTTTGACTAGGTCTGTTTGGTATTTTTTTAAGAAAAAAGTGTAAAACCTTTCAAACTTTGGGAGACAAACCTTTCAAACTTTGAAAGAAGGAGAAAATACTCTTTTTTTGTGGAAACGATTAAATGAAAGTAAAACCACCTTAAACTGTCGGTAATGGCTATTTCGAGCTTGTGTTACCAGTAATGATAATTGCAATTCGTATATAAGGACTCTTCGTATGACGATGTTGCGAAGTGCAAACAAAATGGTTCCTTTAAGTTAGGTCTCATTTTTTGTTTTGTTAACAAATATAATCCTTCTACTTTGCATTGTTATTAAAAAAACTGCAAAATTAATTTGATGGAATCTGGGCATATCACACATGATTTAGGGTATTTTTTGATGCTGAACCTAATAAACGACAAATAAAAATGTTATATCCTCTCTTTAAAAGTTTTTTTCCGTAGTACTAATGTTAGCAAAAATATATCTGCTTCATCGGTTGGTATGGCATCGTGATGAAACATTTTACAACATTTTAAATTCCTATAGAATTTACGTGAAAAAGCATTTTGGCAACAAAGTCATTATTGTATTCGACGGTTTTTATGATAACGAGACTAATATTAAAGCTTCGGAGCAACGTCGTCGGTACGCTGCAACATCTTTATCAGCTGATATTTTATTTGATTCATTGATAACAGAACCAACTATTCAACAATCATTTCTAGCCAACAAAAATAACAAAAGCTGTTTTATTAAGATTTTATTGAAAAAGTTTGAGGCAGCCTCAAGCGAAGCAAGCTATAAAAGATATTGATGTTCTAATCGTCGAAACAGTTATTCAAATTTAGTCAATATTTCCTATTGTATTGGTTTTTCCTTCTTCGTATAATCTTATTCAATGACAAGCATTATTCAGCAAACCAGTCTCTGCTGCTCAACAACACTTTTATTACGCTTATAATCACTGGAAAACTGGGGATGTACCTTGAACAATAAGATTTTGGAACCAAAAATAACCCTACTCCAACCCCTGATTTACTACTAAATACGATTTTTTGTAATTGTAGTCGGGGGTGTGGTGCTAGATGTGGATGTCGTAAGGCAGTACTAAGTTGTTGACTTTTTTGTAGCCACTGTCATGGTCAAGCATGCTTAAATAGTGACTCTTAAAACATAATGAAAAAGAGTCGAACGTTGATATGGATCCGTCTTTTGTTCTACAACAAACTGAAAGTGAAGAGTCCAGATTTTTTAGATGATCTAGATCCATCTTCCTTTCTAGAACAGTTAAAGACTATATGGAGTCGGATTTAGATGACGAAGATGAGAATCTAAGAATTAGAGAAAGAAAAAAATTCAAAACAAAAAAATTATCAACAATAACTTAGGTCTACTGGGGATACCACTTAGTAAAACATGGTTCTTGTACTCAAACTCTTATGTGATGTGGAAGAGGGTACCCAATGATAGTGAAATTGTACAAAAGCTTTAAATGCAATTTTTGTTAAGATTGGTACTACAGAAAAAACTCTCATCTTTATCTAAAAATTACTATAACTTTTTAAAAGGGAGGATATAACATCTTTATTTGTCGTTTATTGGGTTCAGCATCAAAAAATACACTAAAATCATGTGTCATATGCCCAGATTCCATCAAATTAATTTTTCAGTTTTGAATACCCCTCCACAGTCCACCTTACTCCTCCCCATCCAAAACGGCTAACAAAGATATTCTCGTGTCTTCTTTCAAATGGAAAATAAAACATTTTCGCACAGTTTCATTAATAAACATGTTATTTGTAGTTTTTCTTATTACATGAACCCACTTCACATTTCCCCTCTCAACAAAAAAACACCTTTCCTACAGATATTTGTATGGGATCTTTTCATTCTTCATTTCCAATAATTGAAACAATTGAACTCAGTTTCAACACCACGTGAATTTATTTTTGATGTATTCCATTTTACTAGTTCTGTATCAGTGAAAACCCCCTTTGACTCCCTGAAAATCAATGATGCGACATGAATCGATGGTGAACTTTCACAAAATGTTTAGAACACTTCAAAAGAGCTGATTCAAAAACAAAAACCCTCTATATAATTTTCCGAACTTTTTTTCTAATTTTCCTGGACTAATAGCGGAATCGCCCATAAGTTTGTTTTAACAAAAAAAAAACAGCTTTATAATTTTCTAAAACTTTAGATTGTCCGATTAAATCACCTTAACATAGACACTTTTGTTTTTATTTATTTACTCTGAGATTTTTTTTTTAATATTTGTGTTTCCTTAAGTAATTTTTTTTTCTGAATAATTGAATAAATTGTGGTAGATTTCTTCTTCAAAAATTCAATTTCTTTGTTCAAGCTATATGAAGAGCAAAATAAAATAGCTTTTTCATGTTCACGAGACTTGGCTTCATATAGTTTCAAATTATAGAACAACTTCCATTGAAATTATGAATAATAAAAAAGGTGTTCTCTTCTTCAGTCTGCAAAAAAACGATACCCATCTCATTGTAAGGCATATAAAAATAGAAAACATAAAAACTGACTATACCTACATGAAAATGAGAGTTTCAGGAATAACAAAAATATTTAATAAGCCTTTTTACAGACATTTTATTATTTTTTTTTTGTGTAACTAATTAATAATTAATATAAAGCATAAAGAATATCAAAATATTCATAGATACTTTAAGGCAAAGAGAATTCATTTATATGAACTGAAAACACAATACAGCATTTTATATTGTAACAGATTTTTATCCGATTATAGCAGAACTGAATGGACATCATGATGTTATAGGTCTTAAAGTGAACTCTACACATCAAGAAGAGTTTTTCAAAAAAAAAAACAAAAAAAAATTATGCGAAATTTGTCATTCAACCTTCTTGCGTTCAAAAGAGGATAATGAACTTCAAAAGTCGTCTCTAACCTTACCTCACTCACCATCACGCAGTTATAATGGTTTATGTTTTACATCAACGAGAAATCTTCAATGAACCCTTACAAAACAGATACCTATACCTGAACTGAGCTGAGATTTGGCAAGAATCGTCAGGTCATGTATACGACTTACTTACATATTTATCTGGAGTATTTTTTTATTGCATTTCCGAGTGGCAGTTAAAAAAATCTGGTTTTGGCAGTTTTTATGTCTTTAAATGCAAGAAAATTACTAAACGTTATTTGTATGTCCGTACACTTATATACCTACTTCCCGTTGTGGGGGAGCTTTTAAGATACAAATTGTAGCAAAATTAAAAAAAATAAACTAAATGCGCACACTTGCCCATATTATAGGCAGAGATGGCGGATTGCTTTGACGAGTGCCCCTACGTGGGAGGTAGACAACGAGGAGGAACAACAAATGGCGATTTCATGGCATGGCGGTCCTCTATATGCAGAGAGAGACAGAGACGTGTCTAGTAATTTTAATTCAATTCAAGTAACCCGCAAATTAAATGTGTCTGACTTGAGACTTGACTTTGCTGAAGAGCAAAACAAAAACAACCACGTTCTTTGATAGAGTTGAGAACAAAAAAAAAAACATTAAACATAAAAGCTTCCGCCAGTCTATTTACTTCATAGCTAATGGCTACCATGTAGTTTTGGTGGTAAAAATAGTTATTTTTCACCTGAATTTTGTATTTTATCGCCACCACCGCCGCCGCCATACACTATATGTCACTTTAAGGAGAAATCCTTATCCGTGGTGAGCATCAATCTAATAAAATAATTTTTTATGAACAAAAATGGGTTTCCTTGTAAATCATTGACAATAAAATGCCCACATGTGATGATGATGAAACTATTTGAGAAGTACTTGTTACACTTGTAGGTAGGTACCTACATATAGGTAACCATGGAGACATATCATGATGACATAACTATGTGTGACCAAGAACATGAAGAAGAAAAAGACATTTTTATTACCTATTTTTTTGTTTTATGATGATTGGTGTAGCAAATAGATTTGTTGTTTTTGAGCTGGAGTATAGGTACTTGCGAGATGTGACACCTTAAGGTGTCGAGAATAGAATAGTAATTCAAATAATACAACGTGTTTTTAGTTTTTATGTTGTTTTTTTTATCGTTTTATTTTAAACCAAAATTCTCCGCCGAATTGGTTTGAAATGTTGCTCTGTCCAGAACAAATTTTTTCTTATTAATTGAAAGGGTTTTTTTGCGAAAAGCTTTCCCACCATCATAATAATTTGAAGGTTTTGAATGAAACATTTATTAATTCTTAATAAATTAATTCAAAACAAATTGTGTTCACGAACAAAAAAAAATTTTAACTTTATCGAATCAATTTTATGTCAACTTTAAGCTTGCAAGAAGAGAACTAAATATAGACACAAATAAAATTACAACTCAAATGTGAAACCTACATACCTATTACTTCATCCTTAATAATTAAAATTAAAACAATGGATTTTGACTAGAGTTCACTATTGTATACGCATACACGTATAGAGATAGATAGATAGATAGATAAATTCTTTATTTCATCAACAAGTTTTACAAAATAATAGTTTTATTCTTAAGAATAAGGACATGGCAATCCTGCCGTCTGCCTGACGATTTGTTGTGTCTGCCTCGCATACACGTATATCCTTGTTATGTACGTGTATCTAATTAAATTATTAGTGTATGAACACTTGTATTTATTGTTACACGTGTACAATACTCATGTAATTATGTACTTCTAAATCGTACTTATATGATGTTTGATGGTTCAAAAGGCTTTAAAAAATAGATACAATTTTTTCTGGAAAATAGTTTTTTTCTTGGTGTGACATAATATCAAGTAGTACCTTAAAACCGTTTACTGTTTTGCACTGAAAAAATATCTTAAAATCGATTCACCTCGTTCAGTTACAAAAAAAGTGCACTTTTATGGTTACAAGTGTATTTGTTGGGAGAGTACGTTAACATTTTGTAGAGGTGAAAAACAAGCATTTTGTACTATGGAAGTGGTAAATATTTCACTGTTTATAAGCCGTAAAGCTGGGTGCATGGCACTGTATTTATGTAAGCAAGCAAAAAAACAAAAATCTCATAAAAAAGTAGTTTTAGTAACATTCAATTTTCTCAAGAACTAGAAGATATAAAACCATTCGGTTTTTTTCATCCATTTCCCCCTGGGCTTGCAAAAAAACACGACTACTACCTATGGGGACATTGAAAATGACTTGTGTTAGCGCGATAAAATAAAAACGTGACTAATCTTGGTGATTTCTAATTTGTATCCAATAGTTGCATCAAAACTTCTGAAGCTTTTTTAAGCCGCGTTTTATTATCTACGGATCTAGATCGGGATCATCTTTTAACACGTAATACAACAACAACTTTGGATCCTGCTCTGTATCTGGATCTATTTTAAAGATCCGAAAATATGTTTTAACTCTGGCGAGTAGACGGCTCTTTAGTCGGTAGGGAGTACAAACTGTAGTGTAAAGAAAGAAGACAGTATCTACATGAAAAATAAACAAACATAAGAAAAAAAGAGATGAGCATACAACACTGTTGTCATTATAGATCCGTATCGTTTTATTTTCATAGGATGATCCTGATCCAGATCCGTAGATAATAAAACACGGCTTTAGAAACCATTCTGCAGTCTGAAATTACAATAGCCGTGTTTTATTATCTACGGATCTGGTTCAGGACCATCCCACGAAAATAAAACGATACGGATCCATAATGACAACAGTGTTGTATGCTCATCTCTTTTTTGTTATGTTTGTTTATTTTTCATGTAGATACTGTCTTCTTTCTTTACACTACAGTTTGTACTCCCTACCGACTAAAGAGCTGTCTACTCGCCAGAGTAAAAACTTATTTTCGGATCTTTAAAATAGATCCAGATACAGAGCAGGATCCAAAGTTGTTGTTGTATTACGTGTTAAAAGATGATCCCGATCTAGATCCGTAGATAATAAAACGAGGCTAATATGTAGATATTTCTAATGTCCCATCCCAGTTGGCGATTAAATTAAACTCCGGAGTGCGGAGTTGCGAGGTTCGGAGTTGCGGAGTGAGGAGTTGGGGAGTGCGGAGTTGCGGAGTTGCGGAGTTGTGGAGTGCGGAGTTGCGGAGTGCGGAGTGCGGAGTGCGGAGTTGCGGAATTGCGGAATGCGGAGTTGCGGAGTGGCGAGTTGCGGAGTGCGAGGTTGCGGAGTTGCACTCCGAATTTTGCACATTGCGCAGTATTAATGAAATAATTATTTTAATGTGACGACAGAATGCATCCTTCCCGAATTCATATAAAAAGAATTATACAGGTGTAATAAAATTATGTACATAATAATATGCTAGTTATATGCATTTACCATTTTCTATATAAAGGTTAATATATATTATGTATTAGGGTAAAATAGAAACAATAAATTCTTGTGGATGTAATTAATTAAGTTTATTCAATTTATTTTAACGATGGATGGAACTCTGTTTGAAGTCAACTAATTGATAAGGTTAAGTCAAAACCAAACCAAAATTAGTTTAAATAAATTTTTTTTATATTTTTGTTTCAAAACTTTGATTTTGAAAATTATTTTTTTTTTAAACTATTCACTAAAATATTTTGATTTAAAAACAGAACAGAATGGATTTTTGGTTTTTAAAAAAGGTATAACATGATGTTATAAGTGTTTCCGTTGATTTTTTATGGAACTTTTTCTTGAGATAGCTGTGTTCTCAATATAACGCGTACTGCTTTTTTGCCCAGCAGATGAAGCTGTTTTTTTTTTTGTTTTTTAAGTACATAAAAACACGCGAGTCCAACGTTAATCGCGCGCATTCGATTGCAATGTTGTGTCAAAATTTCAAAGCAATCGGTGATTTTTAACTTTCGGAAATTTGCGATTAGGAACAAACGAACGTTTACATTTTTATTTATATAGACTGTTTTTTTTTGTAAACTGGGACCTATTTCACCAAACACTTTTCACTTTGCAACTTCGCACTTCTACTTTGCAAATTTTTGTTTCACCAAACACATTTACACTAATTTGTTACCTACTGTCAATGATTTCTTTTTCAATGCATATTTCGTCGCTACAATGCAGAACTAGTCTAAGTCACATTTACAAAATTTTCAAAAAAGAACCTCAGTCCGTAAAATGCTGACTTCCGACATTAAGATTATATTCTATTATTAAAATTCTGAAGGAACTACTGTACGATGGAATATTCGAAATATGTAGAAAGTGCGCGGAACACAACAAATTTCCTTATGAAAAAAAAAAAAATTGGCCTAAGTCCTTCGCCATGTTCCATGATATCGCTTCATCAATTCTCATTACCATCACCTATGTATGTATTTTGAGAGATTGATTTGAACAAACAAATATAAAGTCCATAGTCAACTTCCAATCTCTCGCTCTACCAATTTCCATTGTAATCAAATATTTTCACAGATTAAAAGGAACAAACAAGCAGACAAACATTCACATAAGTCGTGTTTTTTTGGGAAAGCTAGTACAGTAGGATTTTACACAAGTTACAACATCCACAGTAGAATTACTGCCAATAAAAGCAGAAGTAGAATCCTACTGCGAATGGGTAGGCTACTTCGGACGGGATTTTTTGGGAATTTCTACTTTACTATAGGTGCGTTTTATTGGTAAATTTATAGCTAGCACAGTAAAATTTCCCTCGGTGAACAATAACAACAATCAATTACTGCTGATAAATTGCCAGTAAAATAGTGGATATGGAAGTAGATAAAGAAAGTTTAAACTTTGAAGATGAAGATGGCGTGTGAAAATTATTCATGACTTGAATTTTAATGTTGTTTTTCACTCATAAAATGGATGTGTTCTTTGATATTTGTAGTTTAGTGGAGACACGGAAGCAGAAATACTTTGTGAACACAACCAAGAGTGGCTAAAGCGTTTTTGAACACAGCCGGAGCGTTTTATTGGTACCTGATTGCTGCACTAGCTATAAATTACCAATAAAACGCACCTTATATATAAAATCCCAAAAAAACACGGCCATTTATAATATTAAAAATTGATCATAATAGGATTAACAAGGGGCATTCAATTAAATCATCATTTTTGACCTCTTAACTAAAAATAACACTAATAATTAATCAACTGATGTGGAATTCCCTTAAATATATTTATTAATGACATACAAAAATCTTAAGTCGCATTACTACTTCTTTTCTCAGTACATATTCCTAACTCTATCTGATTATCTATCAAAAATTAAAAAAAAAATAAAGAAATAACGGTTTCTTAAATGTTTGAATTTAAAAATGGCTTAAAAATTTGAAGAATGGCTAGGTAAAGACATACAAACGTTACACCTACCCAGTTATCTCTTTATAATCATAAAAATAATATTCAAATTGATTAAAATCTTCAGTTCAAGATGACTCTATAACAATTCGTTACAATTATAAATAGAATTCGTTTACAGATAATGCAAACCAACGATAAAACGAACACACACCCTACAACTATAAAAATTAAAATATTTCTCTATGTGGAACTTGGAAATTATACGCTTCCAAGATGACGTCGTATTCCACAGTGTGTGGAGACGGAATCCAGAAGAAAAAAAAATTGTTTTTTATCGTCTACTTGTGGGCCCCGAACTTGTTTGTTTTCATTTGTATTTTCTTCGAAATCGAAATCTACATCGGTACGATTACTATTTACTGTATGACAATAAATTGTGACAAAAGGCAGAAAATAGATTTTAAAGATTATGCGCAGTAGTACTAGAACCAAGTCGACTTGTACTTCGCTTAACAATCATTTAGTGTGTGTGATTTTCCTGCTCCTCTATCATCATCAGTCTGTAGAAGTACGTACCATCAAAGCGAGCAAGCAAACGCCAGTCTGACTGAACACAGAAAGTGGAATTCCAAATCAGCTGCTTTTCCATTGCCATACAAAAATACAAGACATCACGTAATCGTATTAGTTTTCTTTATTTTCACACCAAAAAAATCTAGTTGTAGAATCCTTGGGATAGAAACAACAAACTTTCCGAGAGGAGTTCGTGATTTGGAATTTTTATCCCACACACACGAGATATAGGTCGAAGGAGTAGATAGGATATTCTATTTGTTAGATAGAAAAAAAGGAAACCCCCACGCAGTAGTGAAGCTTTCCTGTCCCTGGGCAACTCGTCGCACGAAAATGGACTCTTCGTATGTATTTAATGATTTGGAACCAAGCTATGCTGACCTTCCAATGGAGGTATGTGCAAAAAAAATGGTTAATTTACAATGACTTGGGTCGATTTTTTTTTATTTATTTGTAATTTTCTTAAACGTCGCGGTTTCAATAACAATAACCCATGTGATCTGATTGATTGGCCTGAGTCATTGTGAAATTATCTTTATGTGTACTCAGATAAACTAAAGATAATTATTATTGTTCTATTTGTATCTCGGGAACAGATTATTGTGAGCATATTCCGCTATTTGAACTACTCGGACATCCAATCATGTTCCCTGGCCTGTCGTCGATGGCTCGAAGCTTCCAAGTACAAAGAATTCCAATCGAATGTGATGATTAGAATAACAAAACTTTGTGTTTCGGATAAATTGCCACCAGGAAAGGTGTTTCTCAACAGTGATCGACCCTTCCAACACATCTACATGGATGAGGCAACTTTTGGAATACTGGATAATTTCTTTTCACATATGGGCAAAACTGCTCGGTCTGTGACCTTCGAGTCGACTGACATGACAGAAAAACAATTATGTGCTGTTCTTGCGGATCTTTGTGGCATTCATACACTGTCGATAGTCAGATGCACTTCGTTGTTCATGACTGGACAATTCTTGGAATCGGTTACAGATCGCAAGACCATTGCCGACACCATGTCTCGAGTTCGCTTTCTCTCCCTCAAATTCAACCAATATCTGTCAGATGCTATTCTCCTGAGAATAACCCAACTGATATCCAGTCTTGAGATGTTGGATATGTCTGGATGTCATATAGCTTATCATTGTGCTATACAGAGACGATTCTATCCAGAAGAATTGGCCAATCATCCAAGTGAATCGATTTTAACATTTAAATTCATTTTGCATGTAATCCGTGCCCATCAGAATTCATTGAAGGAACTCAACTTTAGTAATACATTGATTGGAGGTGGTGCTATGACAGCACTTTGTGAAATACCATTTTTGAAGTTGGAAAAATTATTGCTACACTCCTGCCGTCAGCTGAATACATCCGGTATTCGTGGTTTCATTAGAGCACAAACAAATCTTCGTACATTAGACCTATCCGATACACTTTGTGTAACAGATGAGTGTCTGGAAACGATTGTGGATAATCTGAAATTTATTGAAGTACTTAATATAAAAGGCTGTACAAAAGTTACAAAAGAAGGTGCATTATTGCTGGCCAAACTTTGCGGTAGTTTGAAATCATTGAATATATCCCATTGTGATGGTATATCTGGAGATGCGATCGGTGAGGGAATTGCTAGGAATCCAAATCCGATGTTAGAAAAATTATACATGTCTCATTTGAATACCTGTGAAGATTGTGTCATGAAGTGTGGAGTGAATTTATATAATTTACGTGTATTGGATATAAGTAATTGCATTAACGGTGTCACTGATCAATCCGTCCAGGTGCTACTTAAGAATTTGGTTTTATTGAGGGAGTTAAATATGGAGGAGTGCTTTCGGGTGAGTTAAAATTTGTATTGATATACAAAATGATATGACCTATTCGCGTATTCTTATCATTTTAATTTACATACCTAGTCGTTTGCAGTGCCCTGAAAATGATTCACGGGATGAGATATGAACGAAAGGAAAAAGATTTTGTTCGGTTTATGTAATTGCAATATTTTAACCAGTAAAGATAGAATAGACGATAGGAAGAAGAAAATAGTTTTAAATTAAATTTTTTTTTTTCAAGAATCCTAAACTTTTTTTTAAATTTTGATATTAACTTAGCTTTAACTTACAAAATTTTATTTAAATCTTATCAACAGACAATGAGAAGGTCTAGAATCCCAAAAATGGTTCTATGATAGGTACTGTTAATAATGGCTAAGTGTAAAAAAATTTTATTGTTAGTTGGGAGATCGTGCTAATATTACTTAACAGAAAATTATGTATCAAAATCGTGGAAGTCGTTTTCGACAAAAACTAATGTACTTTTTTTTAAATAGTTGTGAACCATAATTTTATTTATTAGAATAATTTTCGTTTAAATTCAGTTAGATAATGTTAAAAACCTGTTTGGTTCCAAGTTTAATAAAAAATCGACGTTTTGAGTTTTCAAAGAAAGAATACACTTTTTTGAGAATCGAAAAAATATTTTTTGGAAAATTTTAGCAGAGATCATAAATAATAATGTTAAGAAGGTTTTTTAATAATACAAATTCTATATATTACTGAAATACATCAGCCAAGTAGAAGACTAAGCACTATTTTATTTGGACTTTTTTTAATTAGTGATTCAAAATAGCTTTTTTTAACGGCCTTTAAGTCCTACAAAAATTAGCATTTCGTCCTGGCGATCTCACTTGGACTCATCATCAGTTGACTAGTAAGGGCCTTTTTCAATACGCAATTTTTGCTAAGTTCAGTTCATCTTACATAGATTTGGTGACGAATATCTAGTGTGAACTATATCCAACAAGACTAAACTAATTCCTAATCATTAAATTGCGCTGAACAAATAATGTTATTTTTAATAAAAGTCACTCAATATAATTTATTCTAAAAAAAATTCTTTCGGTCAAGATCTGAGAAAAATCTTTACTTTGCTTTTTTTTTGTATTTTGGTCAACCAGTGGGATTTACCGCTAAGAGAATAAGTAAGACATAATAACTTGTTATTACTTTGCGACTTTGTATATAAAATATTTAAGCAATTATTGACCTTTCAAAATTGAAATCTAAATTCAAATTTATCAATCAAAAGGTTCGTTAGTATGACAAACGTATTTTGTAAGCACATGCGGAAATGTAAATAATCAGACTTATTAGTCATCGGTTTATACTTGTGGCTAAAATTTGAGTGATTTTGTGCGGTAAAGTCAAAACAGTTTAAGGTTAAATACATAATTAAATAAGATAATAAAATATACAAATTTCATATTTATTTTTGACAAATAAAAATATTCTCGACATATTCGACATTTTCCTTTGCATTAACCAATTTTTATGACCGTTTCCATTGATTTATAAGAAATAAATCTCAACCAGTAACCATATCTTTTATTTTTATAAATATCAAACCGAAGCCGATTTTTTTTTTTAAAGAATGAAGTAACTCTCAGAGAGAAACCAATTGAAAATAAAGGTAAACAGCTATTTCTGATCTCTAAATTTTAGTTTAGTTTTATTAAAAAAAATTTATTAAAAAACTATCAAAATCATTGGAAACGTTAACGCGAAAATCGATCGGAGGTGCCATTAATAACCATTTTTTCGAAATTGTTTAACTTTTACCTGTTAAAATTTAAAAATAATTTTAAAAAATTTGGGAGCCAATTTTAAGTAAAAAAAAATATAAGAAAACAAAACTTATCATGTGAACACATTTAAAAGTTAATTAATTAAGATTTTGTTTTGCCAATAACAATTAAAAGTATTAGAAGCGAAAAAAAAGAAAGACGCACCAGTTTTTATGAAAGAGTTCCGTTTCGTGGTAACCAAAAACAAAAGCCTGTTACCTCTGGTTCCGCAAAGGGCACATCATTCATACCACATTTATAGAAATAATAACACTTTTGAAAGAGGTATACTCATTCAAAAATGCAACCGAAAGTGGTAACTATCTGTTTAGTAATCTTATGGTTATTGTTCACTTTTTCAATAATCACGACGAGATAGGTAATCTTACGGTCACCTTCTTATTATAGAAATTAAATCAAAATTTTGGGAGACCAATATATTAAACAAAGGTCCGTATAGGCTGCAGTAGGTAGGTATATGTTCTTTAAGTTATCATAATATTTACATTATTAATACAAAATGTATATTGATTTATTTAGCTTAATACAAGCCAAACCTTTATACTTTTGCTTACTATCTATTAAAATAAGTATTTAATTTAATTTCTATTTTTTAGATAACCGATGCTGCTCTAACTGGAATCAGTGTAGAAGAAACTCAACCCTCTGAACGTCCACGATCACTATCAATGGAATTCTTTCATCATCTTCCACCAGATAATATCTCAGAAGGTGGTTCTTTAAAAATTTCCCTACGCAGCAAAGCCGAAGAAGAAATAGTCCGAGATGCCGAACGTAAAAAAGCAATGTTAGCAGTTTATGAGCTTAAACTGGATGAAACAAAAATCAATGGTGTACCAATAAAAAATCTCAAAGGCTTACGCAAATTAAATTTACGAGGATGCAATAAAATTTCAGATGTATCACTCAAGTATGGATTCGTATTTTTAGAATTACGTAATCTAAACCTCTCGAACTGCCAACAAATTTCTGTAGTCGGTATGGAGACTTTAGTAAAAAATTGTCCATCCATAGAAGAGTTAGATCTCTCCGATTGTTATAATATCAACGATAAGACTATTGAAGTTGTCACAAAAAATTTAAAAAGACTTAGATCATTACACATAAGTGGTTGCACTCAATTAACAGATCATAGTTTGGATTCAATTATTGTTAATTGTAAAGTTTTACATGTGAGTTTAAATAATAAGAAAATTTTCCTTTAACTGTTATTCAATCTAAAAATCTATTTTTTAGACATTATCAGTATTTAGATGCCGACGGATGTATTCTGACATTGAGGAACGTCTTATTAATATGTCTTCAGTGCGTATTCTCAATATGGATCATTCAGCCACAATGGATAATGGAGATATATTTCGTTTAAAAAAGCGACTAGATTACTGATATTTCGCCGCAATTTTCGTTGTATTTATTTTGTATTATTTTCAATTGTATAATTTTCGTTAAATATTCTAAGAATCATCAGAGCTAATGCTGTTTTAACATTTAACATATGATTTTTGTTTTTTTAAACTAAATTAATCAGATCTTTAATCTTCTCCTCGTGTCTCGGAGGGAGAATATATTTTAACGTTAAAAAATTTAATTGTTAATGTTTAAAAAAAAAACTTATTATTATAAAATATCTATTTTACTTTTACAAAAAAACACACAAACTTCACCCGTTATTTACACACAAAAAGAAACACATTTCTATTTTAAAATTAGAAGAAAACATAACAAAAATCAAAAAAATCTAAAACATTAGCAACGAATGTAATTTGAGATAAAAGAGCCGGAAGGTTTATATTCTAGCCGAAAATTGTTACATTAAATGTTCGAAGAAAATCATCTATTTAGTATGTAAGATGCATGTTTGTATATAGATTGGTCAATCTCGATTCTAGTCGAGGGATTTTTTTAGTGAGACGCCAAGAGAAAAGAAGTGATATATTATTATTATGAAGAAAAAAGTCAAAATTGTAGAACAATTCTAAATTAAATTTAAAACCTAAATAAAATATACATTAATTAAAAATATATACATATATAAATGTACGAATCTGTAAAATTAAAAACATGACATCGGTGTATATGACGTATATAATATATACTGCATAAGAAAAAAAATATTAGCATTTTATTATGATATAATATATATTATAATATTATAATTTTAAATAAGTTACATGTAAAAGTGTATCAGTACGTTGTTAATATTGTATAAACATTAAAATAATTAAGAACGAAAATTATGCATCGCTGCTCCCTTATTCGGGTGGAGCCTTATGTGCACCCCACCCATGGAAACATTTGGTAAAACGTTTCGATTCTTTGTTCTTAAGGGTGAGGAAAAGTTTGCGCGGTCTTTCTGGTTGTTTGATCCTCATATGTTGAATGTATACCTGGAGTAAATGTTAATAACAAATAAAAATCATTAATGTATAAAATTATTGTTCATTAGTTATAATTGTTTTGTGTTTGTTTTACTTGTGCAGATTTGTAGGCTAGTTTTATTTCAACTTCACTACATCTAGAGCCGGGCCACAGGAATACATGTTCGCCGTTATCCAAAATCATTATGTCATCATCGGCTAGATCATCTTGACAGAAGTCAGAGCATTTTTCGGCAACAGTGAAGTAACCTTTCTCGTTGGAACAACGGAAGAGTCGTGTGAAGTTCATGTAATCGGCATTTTTGTCATAGGGCTTACGTCCACCTAGGGCTACCCAAAAGAAATTCTCTGGTTCTTCTCCTTCGTTTAAAATCTGCGAAATAAATTTACCACATCTTAGGTTTGATTTCAATTTTGAGGAAGAATTAATATTCACCACCACACAACATTTTATAATAAATTATGTTAACTTAAATTACGGCCGGATGAGGGGTGAATTAAATGAGGGTTCGTAAAAAGCCAACTTTAAAGCGAATTTATTTCAATTATTTTTCTTAGTTATTAAAAAAAAAAAATTCTATTCGATTAAATTATTCACAGTGTTTTCTTTGTTTCATGAACCTTAGGTAGATGGATAATCTTGTCGATCTTCAAAAAGGTTTGAAAGATGAGATCTTGAGTTTAAATGATCACATGATCTTTGTTTCTTGATTCTTGAAAAAGCTGGAAATAGTTTATTCATTTTCTTGATTCTTCAAAAAGCTGGATGACAGTTGGTGGTTTTATTGATCTGATTTGACTTAATACCGCTATTGATTTACAAATACATAAATCCACATTTGATTGAAAGGCAACTGCATTTCTTTTTTATCGAGTTTAATCATTTGAAATCCAAATTTCTTCTTTAACCTTAACTGAAGGTCAATTTTTAAAAAATTGTTGATTGATGATTGAATTGGTGAAGAGATGGTTGTTGATTATGAATTTGATTTGATTTTTTAGTAGGTTCTTATTACTGTTTTGACTATTTTTTTTGTAGTATTATTTTTTCGAGTTTTAATGAATTTTCTCACTTTCACAACATTTTCCTATTTTTTTCCTTTCGAATATATTTAATATATATATTTTAAAAGGGAAACAACTTTCGAGTGGCTGCATGAATCAATCGTTACTTTGAATAAGGATTAATTTGTGATAACGAAAATCCTGAATTTCTCAAAAATTTCTATAAGAATACATTTAATGGAATGGGATCTTGAATGGGAGCTTGAATCCGAGAAATAACAATTACACGGACAAAAGGAACCATGTTTATTTTTCTAAAATCTGCTAGATAATGTTAAAAAAATGCTGGATACCAAGTTTAATAAAAATCGACCAAGTCTTCTCGAATCAAAAAAAAAAAAAAAATAATTTGAAAGTTTTGGTATTACTTTTGAAACTTTTCGAAACATTCTCTATAAAAAAAATGATGAACCATTTCTGAGAAAATCGAAAATCAAAAAATTTGTTCTAGGGTGGTACCTAATTCTTCCTTCACGCAGAACGGCGATGATGCTCTGGCATTCCTTACCCCCTTCATTACCCTCCCTCTACCCCTCCTACTACCTTTGGGCTGGATCAAAGGTGTTACACGACCCGTGCCGAGGATCAGCCAGGCTGAGGGCCCAAATAAAAACATAGATCAGTCGTTAACGGAGTATCCAGTAAATATACCTACTTTCAGTGGAAGGAGGATCGTGAATAATGGCCCTCCGTCCACTAACAAGAGTTCACCCCTGAGGAAAACCCCCATCGGGAGTGGGCGAAAGCTCACACCGTCGGGGGCAACCTACAAAAATATCCGGAATGCCAAGATATTTGTTTCTAGTCTATTTCTGACTAGAAAATGTTAGTGGACTTTCCTATATATCGGTACGAAAAGTTTGGTTCGAGTTCAATTTTTCTTGAAGTTATTTTTATTGATCATGCCATCTCTTAGAATGTAAAGAAAATTTTTTAACTGCATACCCTAGTTTCTAGTTCGAGTTTAAAAAAAATTCTTTGTTTAAATAAATACATTTTTAACTAATGAAAAGGTTCCATATAGCCTTTAAAATAAATGTTCATCAATTTTCATTAAAATAAAAGATTCTTTTCACTTTAAAAAAAAAATTCACATTCATTTAGCGGTTTTGATTTCATTGTAACGAATAAATAAATCAGACCTTTGAATCATTAAATTGTTAAAATCTAGAAGGACAGTTGCGTGGTTTTCAATTCACATAAGAATTGTGATACATTAGGCGTATAGGAGGTCAAAAACGGGTAACACGTAATTTTGTAACCCTTATAATTATCATGCTGTAGTTAATTTTTGTGGTAAAATGAACTTTTATTTGATTTTGCATATTTCTTTTCAAAATGCAATAAGAACACAAAAGAATACACTACGATTTGAACAAAAGTAAGAAAATTCCTATTACACGCAAAACAGAGTGAATTTGACAAATTACGTTTAGTGAGAAACTCAAAAAAAATAGAACATTCACCTATTGACTATATCAATAAAAGAAGAATTCAAAAAAATTGCGAAAAAAAAACAACAGGTGACACTGCTTTTAAAGCACATAACTTATTGAAATCAATGAAAAGTAGTAGCAAATTCAATTTATTTTAGTTTTTATGATCATTCCGTCTTTATTTTGCATTTATTTATCGCGTTGTTATGTGCACATCAGAGGAATTTCGATTTGGTTATCAAACGAACAGCTGTTTTGGCTGAGACCTAAAATTGAGAAATTAATCAAAAAGAAATGTAGTTTCAGAAATCTCTGAAGGCTCCGAGATTTATTAAGTAGGACATAAAATCTCACCTAAGCGCTGAGATTTTTTGCCCCACTTAAAATATCTCGGAACCTTTAGAGATTTTTCTCCGTGGGACTGGCCTATTGTAATCCTTGTATTTGACAAAAAACGTTTCTTTTGCCATGAGAATCAAGTGTTTTTTTTTGTAGAGACGGGTTAAGTATGATTAAGTACGACTTTAAAATTATTAAAAAATATTTGGACGTAATAGAATGGTATTTTTAATGCTACCTTTAAAAAAAAATTATCGATTTTGTTCAAGTTATTTTGAGTGCTTTAACTTAAATTTTAAAACATATGACAAAACACACTAGTAATAATAATAAAGTAGTAATTTCTGCTTTCTTTCGTTTCAAACAAAATAATAGAGATTCCATATGAAACTTCTTTGTACTAACACTTTCTCGCAATAAGAAAGCTTTTGAACCACTTCAACGGATTTTACAGCAAAATAAAAACGCCAATTCCTAAAACATATGTACATACCTAAGCCTTTTTATATTTTTTGTTTGTTACATTCTATGTTTATATTTCTAATGAAATAAATCAGAAAAGTAGAAGACTTAACACTATTTAATTGGACTTGTTGAATTAGTGATTCAATAGTTCTTTTAACGGCCTTCAATCTACACGAATTGGATATTGTTTACACTAGATATTCGTCATAAAATCTTTGTAAGATGAAGTGAACTTAAGAAAAGGTGGTTATTTCGTTTTCCATTGAAACCCTCAAAATGACAGTTCTTCTTCTGGATTTCTTTCCGAATCGAAACCTGAAGGCTTCTGGACAACCAATGGAAAACGACATTAGACTTGATTGCCGCAATCAAACCAGCCTAGGCAAAGATTGAGCAAAAAATCCGTTTGAATATTGAAAAGTTTAATTATATGTAGATGTAAGTTTAAATCGATGCAGTTGTACAAAATAAAACAAACAATTAACACCCATTTGCTGAAACGAAATTAAAATATTTGAGTTAAACATCTTACAGTTTACGCTGAGGAAAAAGTGGAACATAAGCATGTCAGTTGAACTTAAATATTTAAGTTTCATATCAGCAAACGGCTTTTAAAGAAATAAAATTGTAAATTTAATTTTGTGACCCAAATGAAGTGATTCAACAAAAATTCTAATTTGTCTTAACGTTAATGAGTAAAGAAGAGTACAAAATAACAGTCCCTCATTAAACTGAAAATCTGAAGCAATTGATTCCTAAAAAGAAAGAATAAAGTCAGATTCATAAAAATAATACTGTTACATCTACACAAATGAACCGCACTGTATTACTGAAAACCCTTTGAAAACAATGGTTCGCCGAGTACTTCCCCATTTTCGAACATTTTGAGGAAAACTAGAAGCTATTGAATTCTATTAAGTTAGAAAATATTTACTATACATTTAGATGAAACAGAATTTAATCCTAAAAATGATGATAAAACTGTAGGAAAAGGTTGATATAAAGGTTAAACAATAATTATGCCCTTTTCATTTGACCTAGAAACATGAGATGTGAAATAAATCGTGTAAATTGCGAATAAAACATACTTTAACGAAGCATGTAGGTATGTTTATATTACTCTTATTTTATTTTATTTATATATTGTGTAACCTGAAGGCCAATTTTTCTTCAATAATGTTTGGCTTTTTTAAGAATATTTCAAATGAAAGCAGTGCATTCAAAATTATACATCTATTAATCACATAACTTCTATGTGATATCCTTTGTCACAAACTAAATCTATATTAAAAATAATAACACAAAAAGACTCACCTGTAAGCTAACCCACGGGTTATTAAACATATTTTCAGCAATATCTTGTATAAGCTTAGCTTCTTCTGGTGCTGCTTTGGAGCCAATCCAAACATAAACAATTCCTGATTGGGATTCATCTTCTGTTTCAAATGGCACATAAAGAATATAACTAAAAGAAACAAAAAATAATCAAATCAAAAAAAAAATAATATTCACACAAGTTAACTAACCAAAAAGCCGAATTCAAATTAACTGCATCCGGTTGGATTTGTATCAATCGTGTGCATAATGCACCACCATTCGAACGTAGATGAAAGAATTCCACAGCAGCTTTTCCATCAGGGGTCTTTTGCTTATCCTTTCGCTTGCCCGTATGTATAATGAAAGTTCTCTTAAAGTGAGCCATAAATTTCAGATTCTCTTGTTGTTGATGAATGCGAATCACTTCGAGTTCTTCACCAAACATCGCTTTGAATTTCTTTTGCAAGGTAAATGTGAATGTCAGCCATCCCATGTTACCGGCATTTCGTCCTTGCCAGAAATAAACAACACATTGGATTTCTTCTGCAGGCGGGGGCCTGTTATCGTCTTCGGGAGCATCATCTCCCTCGTCCTCCAACGGAATACAGTATCGACATAAGAATACATAACACTCGCCAGTGTAAAAGTGACCCAGCTCTTCTTCTGGTAAGCGAACGAATTTCTTGCCTTCCAAAACAAATGCTTCCATAGCCTCCAAGTCGTAATTCCACTCTTCCTCCAGCTGTTCGGCTTCACTTAGTGCCATTGGATTTTGTCGGGGCATAAAGAGAGCAGCCAAGTCTGATTTGGTTTCTTGTTTTCTCGCCCAAATTGTCAAATCAGCTCCGGTCTTTGCCACCGAGGTTGCTGTTCGTGTGAAATCAACTGCCATGACTTCATCCCAGCCGATAAATTTCGACTTAAAGATTTGAATTTCAGTTCCTTCTTGAACTCGAGTGACCAAAGCATACTCTGGTCGGTTGATCATATTAAAGAGCTCTCTTGAGAGTTTTACTGCTGCAGCGCGGACTAAACGAGTTGACTTCTTGCCAAACCATACAAACAAATCTGCATAGCAATCGAGAATATAGACATTTTTGCTGCTGAGCAGTGTATGAACTAGTTTTTGTTCAGGAATTTCGACTTGAGGCAGTTCCAAATATCCCATTCCAAGTTGAACTTGATACAAACGCGGAATAGGTGGTACAAAATTCTCTGTCACATGTTGTGGAATCTTCGATGTAGCAGCTATTTCCGGATCAGCGCCGAGCTGATCCCAGAATTCTGTACTCTCATCGCCTATAAAACAGAATAAACAAAAAATCAGTGAATTCTTTCCTTTTTTTAAATTAATTATTTTACCTTGCATTTCAACGATGATATCACACTTGTTCTTTCGTTCGGTTTTGTTAATTTTTTCCGCCATTAGACGTGATTTTGAATTAAGTGTGTTCTTCGAACAACGTCCATACCAAAGGAACATTTTTTGTCCACAATCTAGTACAAATGCGTATCGTGGATCTAGAGAATTAAAATCAACGGCAACAGGTTCTAGATGTATTGATGCACCTGCAGCATGAACACGGTATAATCGAATGGTGTACAACATGTCTTCGATTGTATAGAAGCCAGTTGCAGTGCGTCCACCTTCAATGTAAGTTACATCGGTATCAAAGAGTGCCAAGAAATTCTCCGACTCGTCATCTGAAAAGTAGTCGAAATATCATTATTTTTGTAGTATTTTCAACAAAGTTCCTTTCCTTGTTTTTTGTCTGATTCAAGTCCACTAAATACACTTACACACTTAGGAATACATGTATGTACTTATATATTGCATATACCTATATTATGAAAATAACTGACAAAAAAACTTACTTTGCTCCTCACGAATTGTCCGGCATCGGGCACCCAAAAAGTTTCTCAAATTAACAGCATGTATAGCCGCACAAGCTCGTTTATCCACTGTTGCATTGTTCCCAATCCAAAAGAATATCTCCCAAGTAAGCTGTCCCAAATCGTCTAAGCTAGTCTTCAAAACTATATAACAATCTCCCTCGTAGAATTTGCCATGAGCTACTTCTTCAATTTTATTTGGCAAAAAATTCTCAATTTCCCAAATAGTGATGCCTGGCAGTTGGCCATCATCCTTTTCAAAGAATTTCGAATAATCAAGTGGAGGTTTTTCCAAAGATTCATCCCATCGTTTAGGTTTCAAACTTTCTGGCTTGCCATCATCGCCATTCCAGGAAGTGGTGTTGTTTGTGGCATCATCTTTCTCCTTGGCAATATCTTTCATACCTTTGAGAATTTTTGCAGAATCTTGATCGGGGCCATCGTTGCGGACACCTCGACGAAGTCGAATCTTGCGAGCGATGGGGTCCTTTCCAGTGCCATTAGCTGGAATCGAGGGTGGTACACTGGCTCCAGCTAGACGTAGCTGAGTTTGAAGCGAGAAGTCAATATTGTAGAATTCAATGCCAGAGCCTTTGATGATTTCAGTCGGCTTAGGAGGCATTATCAAGTCTGGGTTGTTGCGTAAATCCAGCTGATCCAGGTCTGACAGAAGATGAATGGCGTCGGGAAGGGTTATCAACCGATTCGAGCTCAGATTTAGCTTTTTGAGTGATCCACAGCGGCAGAGACCTTCTGGGACCATCTCCAGGTGGTTGTTGGAAGCAGAAAAAACCTCCATGCTGCAGAGCTTGCCAACTCCTGAAGGAATACCTTCAAAGTCCAACTTGTTGTCATTCAGATACAAGCGTCTTAGGTTCAGCAGCTTGCAAATAGCAGAAGGCAAGGCCGTCAATTGGTTTCGGGACAGATTCAGTGTTTCCAGCTTTTGCCAGAACTCAACCCCAGATGATAGTTCAGTGATTTCGTTGTCACTCAAATTGAGCCGCTTCAAATTTGGTAGATTGTAGAGGCAGTCTGGAACCTTGGGCAGGCAATTCTGAGACAGATCTAACTCGGCCAAGTTCGAGAGGCTGTCAAGAGTTGTGGGGAAATTCAAGAGAGTCCTCTGTGTGTTCCGCATATTGAGGACTTCAAGATTCTGCAGCGAGGGAAGTTGTCTCAGTTGAAACAGCTCCAGAGGGTTATCAGCAAGGATAAGAGTTTGGAGATTCGCCAGACGGCGGGTTTGAGGAGGCAGTGTCTCCAACTTGTTGTGGGACAGATCGAGGAGTAGCAGATCTGTTAGATGAATAAATAATGCTGTAGGAATGGTTTCGATTTGGTTGTGGCTTAAATTCAACACTAGCAGGTTTTTGGCGCGCTCCAGGCCTTCGGGAACTTCTTTGAGTTTATTGTGCGATAGGTCGAGGGTTGTCAATTCGTCCAACCGGAAAAGCTCGGGTGGAATGCCACTGGTCTTGATGTTGTTGTGACGGAGGTTCAACGATCTTAGACACCCCAGTTCAGTTAATTCTCCAAACAGCTTCTCTAGCTCATTATTCTTCATGGAGAGGTGTTCCAGTTTGTGCAGATTTCCCATTTCTTCTGGAATCTCTTTAAGATGTGTGCGATCTAGTTTAAGCCATTGTACGCGTGTCATCAAGCGTAGTGCATTTGGAAATTTATCACCCTGAGAAATTTAAAAACAAAAACAATCAAATCCAAAACAAAACATTGCAATAAGGCAGTGTGGTAAATAAAAACAAGGATTTTTGTTTGTTTGTAAACAGAAAAACAGCACGAAATTTAATGAAAAGAGATGACCACATAGTTTTTTGTTTTGTTTTATTTTTTACCATTTTCGAACCTTTTGTCAAGTGCGGATGACATTGGGGCTAGAAAATGGTGACACATCCAAATTTGCAAGGTGAATTTTTAAAATCGAATTAATGAGCTTTTATCAAGTTTTAAGCACTATGTAAATGGTTTAATATGTTGAGAAAACATTAAATTTTTAAAATATATTATTTTTTTATTATTTAAAACACTTACACTGAAGTCATTTGTGGTAAAATCAACGCCGCGGACAAACGGCAGTACACCCGTGTTCGCCATCTTTTATCGGAATACATTTGACAATTCGAAATGTTATTGCCAGACTAAAAAAAACTCACATTTAAATTCGAATTTGCATTGGCTAGTTTTAAACGATGCAATCACCCTTTGCGATTTTTAAGAAACTATGCGGGGACGTATGTGGTGGCCGGAGTAAACAAAATTGCTGAGGTTGAAAAAATTGCAGTTATAACCTTGTCTTTGTGCCTTTTCGTGTTTTTTGAGACATAAGCAGAATAAAGAGCGTGAAGATGTTTCTTTTTCATTTAACAAAAAATTGCAGCTATTAAAATTCGCAGCTATTAAAAGCATCCTTGCAACCGAAAGAAGACCAAAACAGAGACGCCACTTTAAAATCGCAGTCGTCTAAAAGCAGTCTATCGAGCACAAATTCGGTCCAGTCAATAAATTGATGACATTTTTTTTAAATTCTCCTTCACACTTCACTTATCTGTATGCTAAAGATCTAAAACTCGTAAATCCATTTTTGTAGATTGTGTAGGACAGTGATTTCTTTAAGTGTATGCTATTTGAATATGACTATGAGGTTTTTTGTTGCCTTTTTTGCCTTTTAATAAAATTTGTTTTTATCACATACATACATTTCGATGCCAACATGATATTTTTTCAAAAATCTCTTTTTTGTCAAAAAGTGGACGATATGGCCTTTTCGATTTGTAACGGAAATAGCACTATAGTAGTTCTTCTTCTGAAAAAAGAGATATTTTTTTGGATTGTTTGTCAGAACCGTTCCGAAAAATATCAAAGTCCCCTTTCACACGAGTAAATAAATCAATGTATTTTTAGCAACTTTAAAAATCTAAGAAATTTTATTTTTTATTAAAGATAAAACGTTTTATTACACCTAAATATTTTGACAGTTCAATTGTTTATTGAACAAACACATCCAAAAAATTATAGGAAGGTATGAAAACAAAAATACAAACGTAAATGCAGGCAAACATGCTATGATAAAGATGAACATGTTCGTCTTTACTATAATCTTCATCTTCATCGCTCGAATTTCCTATAATCTGCATTCATGAAGATCTCTGCATTTTGGTCTTCTCTCTCTATTGAACAAATGTAAATTTTATATCTTACATCCCTTTTTTTTGCGGAATTCCGCATGAAGATGAATGTAAATCCACCATTAACCATCATATTATTCACTCGAGTTATATTTCTCAAAAACTAGAAGACATTTCAGAATCTGTTTTTTAGCGTTTGACTAACTTGTTAAGAGCATTGAATACTAAAATCAAAACTACAACGTAATAGATGTAAAATTTTGAAAATTGATATTATTCACTTAAACAATTTGATTTAAAAAAAGAATTGAAGAATGGATTTCTGGCTATAAAAAAGATATAAACTCGACATTGTCAAGTTAAGACCGCACTCGGCGGAACTGTACCTACTTCAAAGGAATTGAACTTCACGAATTGTTACAATTTTCATCGTTTCTCGACTGCTTTTGGGGCCATAGCGATCAGGAAAAGCGAAAGGAAATAGGAATTTTTAACATGAAAATTACCTCAGTGAGTAAGCTGCCAATCAAGTTTTCCTGATTGAAATGCAAACGAATTTTTTTTCCTTCCACCAATCTGTCAGTGGGACCAGTGAAAGCTGGAACGCATATAATTGGAACGATTTTTCATTTTGATCGAAGTGACAATCAGCTGGTACGGAAAATTAAATTCAGTCAGGAAAATAAATAAATACCTACATTTTTCACAAAAATATTTGTTGAATTGAAAATTTTGACAAACAAAATTTTTTTGTTTGTCATCGATTAGTGCATCAATTGCGTTACAAATCGAATGAAAACCTAGCAAATAATCTATTTGAAAGTTTTTCCTGTTTCGTTTTCCTGATCGCTATAACTGGCCCATTTGCGAATGCGAGAGCACGTAGGTAGGTACAGCTTTTTTATTGTGTATGGCGACTGGGCTACATCAGTTTCTACAAATCTGTCACACTGGCACTATCACCCTGTGCCTTTATGATGGTAGAAAACAAACGTCAGTTTTGATCAATAAAGGAAAAATGTTTTATTTCTTGCCTCGAGAAATAAACTGAACATACCTACCTATCAATTTTAAATTGCTTTGATTTGATCAAAATAAAAAGTTTCATGTTAAATCGAACTACTGCCGTATCACATTCAAGTAGTAAAAGGAAAATGTCTACACCAACAAGCGATAGCTCTCCGCCACCAGAATTTACCGCGTTCAACTTCGCCGCCGATAGATATCCTTACTGTATTGTCTGGACACCGATTCCAGTGCTGACATGGTTCTTCCCTTTCATCGGACACATGGGCATCGCCATGTCCAATGGAGTAATCCGTGATTTTGCTGGCTCGTACTTTGTCTCTGAGGACAACATGGCTTTCGGACGCCCAACTCGTTATTTGCCTCTAAGTTTGGACAACGTCGTCGGAGGGCAGTATGAATGGGACGAAGCTGTTTCCAAGGCCTCAGTATTGTATGGAACTCGGATGCACAACTTGTTTTGTGACAATTGCCACTCGCATGTTGCTGCAGCTCTGATTAACATGAGATATAAGAATCGCACCAATTGGAACATGATAATGCTTTCTTTCTGGGTGTTCTTCCGAGCAAAGTTCGTCGGAATCATGGGCTTCGTTAAGACATTTCTGCCTTTCCTGATTGTCGTCTCCCTGTGTGTTTTTCTATCCGTTTATTTGTAATTCAATCTTTGGTTTCTGGACTTCATTATTTTAAAGCTACGTTATCAGTTTAGTTGGTGATTGATAAGGGATTCGTGAATGAGAGTCGACAACACCTGGAGACTTATCTAAGCAGAAAATACATTGACAAATAAAGAATCTTTATCTAAATTTAATCGAGTTGTTTACTTCTTTTTTTAATAATTTCGATCGAGTTGACAAAGAATGAAAAACTTAACAATAGATAAGAAATGCATTTGTTTGGATTTTATTAATCGCGCATAGCTGCGGTCACTTCTTCCGCTACCTCCACTAACTTAAGCCACTGGCTGATTGATAAGGAGATGCCTTTCCTGCCAGGCAATTTTTCGCCATTTTTTTCATAAAACTCGCGTATATCGACCGACTTGCGGCCTCGGAATTCAGATATGCTCACCTGGCGCAAACCTTCGAGGACCCAAGGACCTTTGGCAGACCCGCTTTCTGACGGCTTAGCGGCGGCTTTGGTGGGTTCGCTGTTTGAGTTCTTGTCCGCAGCTTTGGCGGGTTCTCCTTTCGATTTCTTTGCTGGTGGCGGTGGATTTCTCTAGCAGAAATTTCTTTTTTATAAAATATATATTACATTTTGATGGAATTTTCTTATTACTCACGTCATCTGGACCCGAATCGGTGTCACTTTCGTATTCGGATGATTCGGTGTCGCTTTTCTTGGATTTTGGCATTTTAAGATTGAAAATAAATGCAGAAGACTTCAATTTAATTTATTTCAAGCTTTGATTTAGCAACCGGTTACCGTATTTTTCTTGAATCTTTATAAAAAAACTGAGAAATGAGAATGCCGCTAGCAAAAAAGAAGTACAAAAACGAAAAACGCCGCGAAGCAGGTATACCAACAAATGCCTGGGTAATATACAAGTGAAGTTAGTTACGTTTCACGATTGAAAACGATTGATGCGAACTTTTACATGGGCAAATTAATAGACATGTTCAGGAAAATATATCCTCCGAGTTTTCACTTTGCCAAAAACTGAACCATCGACTCCGAGTTTTTTGTTTTCATACCTAATGGCATTTTCGATTTTGTTTTAAGACTTTTCTACTAATTCTAATCGAATATGAAAACATCATTTTCAACTTTACAAACACACTAACGAATGTCACCATTTAAAATTAATCCTTTTTGAAATAGGTAATAATCATCGAAAAACTTTATAGGTATTTAACCGCCATATTATTCACTTGATCAAAACTTAAATCCGGATGTAAATTATACAAATTTACCGCCAGATTATTCACTCTAAATATCCAGATTAAAACTTAAATCCAGATGTAAATCATACAAATTCCATGTAATTACATCCGGATTTAAATTTTAAACTGGATATATCGAGTTTAAGGGGAAATGATAAGCAGGTTCGGGATCGGTATTATTGTTCGTCGGAGAATTTTATTCACTGATCAAGAATCGCTTATTTGCACCAAAAGAATCGAAAAATTGAAAACAATGCATGAGAGCGAATGTGAAAACTTTTTATTCGATTCATCACAGCACCAGAATCGGCGCCCAGCCCTATTTTGCTATTCGATCCGCTCAAATTTTTCGTTTCGCTTGAATTGTTCACTTAATTTGTCACAAATTATTCTTAAAAATCTACAATCTTTCGAGTTCAAAACTCTATCAATAAGTATTTTTGAAGTCTTTGAGAAAATATAATTGTTAAATTTTTTTTATATGCATCGGAATTTACATAGGTATATGCTTTTTGGAACATTGGTTTTCCTTTGACGGGTAGCAGAATACCAAAATTCACGCGAAAGTTTAGTAGAATAGGGCTGTAATAAATAAAAACAAAACCATAACAAAAAAAAATTATAAGGCATTTATAATGCAAACAACGTTGCACCATTGTGTATTTTAGACACCAATTTTTCCGTGGCATGAACAAATTCAATATGGCACGGTTTTCCAATTTCCATTAGGGGTATTCCCGATCCGATGCAACTGGTCTTGTATCATTGCAAAAATGCAAAAGTGTAAATTTGCTATACCCTAACCCCATTGTAAAAAAAAAACTTTACACTTTTGCAATGATGCAAGACCAGTTTGCATCGGATCGGGAATACCCCTATTGTTTTAAAAAAAATCCAAATTGCTCAAAATTATTTTAGTTTACTGTTTCTCGTCTTCGCGGTACCGTCGTATTGAACTGCAATATTGGCACGTCACGGAGTATAGGTACAGTCTACTCCGTTTAATTCGAACACCACTATTGCTGAACATTTGTTTCAGTTAAGCAGGAGTTCTCATTCAACCGAATTTGTGGTAACTGAAACTTTTTTCTTTGTGTTGGATTATTTTTCACGTATTCATTTGTTGTCTTTTTTCTGTAAACTACAGTTTCCACTACCTAAGCCATATGCAAAACAAAAATACCATTAATCGTCTTTGATCACATGGATAATAACAAGAGAAACATCTGCGTTTCACTTTCGCATTGTAGGTTTTGGGGAACATGAGATGAAAAAGACTGGGTGCGTTCAATCGATTACGTTTTACATCTGAATTTTCGGAGCTTCTGATTGGCCAGCTGTCATAAAAAGTTAGATGACTTTTAGTGATTTTTAGTTACGTTTCATCTGAATTTTCAGACAAGAAATTCTCATCTGAAAATTCAGGTAAAAGTTGTTTGTGGTGGGGGAAGTGCCAAAAGCACATATAAAAGCTGAACTTTATAATTTTCGTCTTGTTGGTGGTTGATTTTTTTAGTTTTTGCTATGAAAATTTAATACTTATTTAAATGGACGAACTTTTTGTTTATTGTTTAGTGAATTTTGAAATCAACAATTTTTTTAATTGATGTTTGGAAAGTTTTTCTATGTTTTTGTAAGTCATGCATATCAATAAAAAGACTTTTAATGAAGTTAATGAAACCTGTTGCTGATTTAGTTACATATATTTTCATCCTCACAACTACTACCTATCAATGTTTAATTTACAAATGTAATTAAAGTTCTATTTTATTTCGCTTCAATGTAAATCCTTTAGGTAAATGCAGGAATTTGACACAATGACTTTCGACTGAAATTTCAGATTTTTTTTGCGTTCAACGAAATAAATTCAGAAATCTGAAAATTCAGATGTTAAGCTATTTTTATTGAACCCGCCCACTATCCCTCCAAAAAGGGGGCGTTTGGAATGGTTACGTTACGTAGATTTCGACTTGATCTTCACATTGCATAAAATTCCATTAATTTTTTGGATTGTCCTTTTAGTATTAGAAATAAATGCCTTTTTAACCATTCGTCCTCAGAAATTAATAAAACTCCCAGTCTAAAGCGTTTTATAGTCAGTTTTCATTCTTTGTTATTTTTCTTTCAATTTTTGTTTTATTTTAAATATATGCATTTATATATTTGTTTTATTGTTACGTTATAAATTTAATTTACACTTTTTCTTATATAAAAATGAACTTGTATGCGTATTATTTTTGTTTGTAATGTAATTATTATGCATATAAAACATTTTATTTTATTAAACATTTATTATTTTTCTCTTTTCATAATATTTTTTATTTTGTTTTATAAGAAATAAAAGTTAAAAGTTGTACATATTAAAAAAAAATTAAATAATAACTTAAATGCGTTGGATTCGAGAAAAATAATAAATTCGAAGACTAAAACGCAAAGTATAACAGGTAATAATATATAAATTTTTAAAATACACAAAAATAGATTATAAACAATACTAATAGAATAATTTAGTTTTTTTTGTTGTTTGTTTTGTATGTATATAATATATATATATTTATGCATATCTATTTGTTAATAATTTTTTAAGAGTTAAACATTTTACACATAATTGTTTTATTAGTTGCATTTCTTTTTATTTTGTAAAATTAATTTTATATCCGTTTTTGTTTTTTTTTTGTTTATTTGTTTAGGATTTACATGCGACTACCCAGCTTAGATGTTTAATGTTAAAATTGTGTTTTTTTTTTTCTTAAGGACTTACATTTTTTTATCTGTTTAGAACACGATTTTTTGTTTGTATCTTATTTAACGTTAAGGATTCAATACAAAATTAAATAAATACTATCTTATTACATTTCGTTTTCTGATTTTTATCTTTTTTTTGTTTTTTGGTCTCTAATTACAATTTTATAACAAAATAAGTTACAAAAATTTGTTCAATTATTTAAAAAAAAAAACAGTCATTTTGTTAATTTTTTTTCAGTGTACTTGAATGAGTGTGATTCCAATATTGGTTCCGATTTTTTTAAAATTTTTATTTCTTTTAATTTTTTTTTAAATACCGGAAGGAATGAAGGGAAGGCTCACACAACAGGTCAACAGTTATGTTTTTTGTGTTGAGTTTTTGTTTGTTTTTTTTATTGCACGAGCACTTATTTGTTTTTCTTACATTAATGATTTTTGTTTTGTATCGATAAAACTCGATAAGATAAGGTTGTATTTATTTATTCCAATTAAAAGAACATTTATGTGTTTTGGTTCTTTCAAAACCAGTTGATCGACTAAGGTCTCATCATATAATACTTTTTTCAGCTTGATTCAAAAATTTTGAGTGCAAATCAAAAAGCTACAAATAAAGTATACAATTTTCCTCCGAGCAATAACTGAGTTTGAAAGAAGTTTATAGTTTACTCCAAAACAGTTGTGCTAATTAAAATAATGCTTTCTCTTTAAACAGTCTAGTTTTAACTCAAATTTTCACTCGAAACCACTTGACAGTCAAAAGGAAAAAGTATGCTTTTCTAAACCACACAGTTTTGGAATAAACATGATGTATTGTGGGTGAGAATGCGATGACTATGACTACGACATTGAGGCGATTGGTTGGATTGGAGAGAGAGAGAGAGAGATTAAAGGAAGAATAAACAGTTACAAAGTGAGACAAAAGTTTAATAAATTCGATTTTGAAAAAGTCCTCACAAATTGAGACTCAATTAGTAGGGAGAATTCGAGGATCACTTTTAATTTTTTTTTGTTGAAACAACTGGGTAGTTCTCCTTTTGATGTTGACGGAAACTATAATGGGTATTCAATGTAAAGATAGCTACAGTTGAATACCCTTGTGATACTACCAATGCATCAGACGAATCTGATCTAGAACTCGCTGTTTAAAGAAGGTACCTAGCATGCCAAAGACAGTTGAAACGGCAGCAATACCCATTGTGGCCTGCATAATGCAGTGAATACTGGAAAGATCTTGTTGATTGTGCTTGTGGCGATGACGTTGTCTATGATGACGCCTGATCTCATGATCACGGAATCGTTGTTGCCTCTCGAATTCTTCGTCGAAGTGTGGAATGATTGCTAGATTGACAACTTCTGTCTTAGAGAGGATATCTTGAGTGGCGATAGAAGATGCATCAGTGTGATCGGGTGCATTATTGTCACTTTGGGACTCACTAGCTGCAGGATATTGAGGTGGGTAGTTGTTTCGCTTGCGCTCATCCAACATAGTTGTATCTTGGCTAAAGTCAAAGTCACGATTTCGTGATTTCGATGGATAGTTAGCTAGATTGACTTTTTTCGTAAGGAAATGCAGTCCAAATGGTGGTTCTGTCGTTGTGGTTGTAGGCGAGTCTTTAACTCGAAATTGTCTGAATTGATTCTTTTTTATACCCAACACTTCTGACAGGGGCCGATTTATCATCGGCAGGACTGAATTCGATCGATCTACATCCAGCACGGGTGGTGGCGTCGACGCGGCTTGTTCGGTGACGGAGTTTTCATCCGAAATATTATCCTCTTCACCATCCAAGCTTGCATCGACCTCACCACCTGAATCTTGGTTGCTTTGGTCTTCATCTTCGTCTTTATCATCATCGCTATTGCTTGGAGCAATAGTAGCAGCACTTGTCTTATTGTCATAGAGATTAAACTTATGTGTTAGATTAAGAATAGGTTCGTATTTTGTGTTTTCAGAGTCTCCACGATAAAGCAGGGCAACCTTGCCATCGGCTGTGAGTACGGGTGTGATTTTCGGATGCAATGACGCACGACGATGGGTATTGGGATCAGCGGGTGACAGTGCGTCAAAGTCGGTAAATTGTGTTTTACTTGAACCCAACGAACCAGATGCAGAATCCTCGCTTTTAGGTTGTTCTGGAGGTGTCTGTTGATAGACAATACCAACTTTACCAAGAGGAGTTGATATGATTTTAATAGCATCGTTGGTATTTTTTCGAAAATAGCGACTGTTCGACTTTTTTCTAGAGGAAAAGAAGTCGTCATTCGCACCACCACCATCATCGTCGCCGTCTTCGTTATCATCGTCGTCGTCGTTGGCAAAATTACCGCTACCTTCTCGCCTAGGCTCATCGTCATCATCTTCTTCATCTCCGTCAGCCTCATCGGCTCTATACGTCTTCTGTTGCTTTCTTTTGAATTTCTCTAGATAGTCTAACCTAAATCTACTTTGTTGTTTGTAGCGCCTACCACTACCTTCTTCATTCATGAAGTCTTTTTGATCTCCACGTGGTGGCAAACGCTTTGGTGGCTCATCATCTTCATCATAGCCCAAATCAACTTCTTCTTCGTCATTGATTTTTGCAGTTCGTCTAGCTGCTGTTGGTATTTCAGCTGTTTCTGATTCTTCACTATACTCCCTATCGTCCTCGTCCTCTTCATCTTCCTCGTCATTATCATAGTCATTGTCATCGTAAAAGTCCGTACTCGGATTTGATTGCATTCTTTCTTCGCCGTCGGCATAACTGTCGGTGGTTTGAGCCCAACCTTCTTCTAGCATCTTTTCATTACTATCGCCCTCTATTGCTGGCCTACTTCTATCACTTTTCTCATCAGTACTCTCACTATCTTTATCTTCGTCCTTATTGAAATAATTAATATTTATATTTATTTTTAAATTACTATCATAACTATTACTACTACTACTACTTAATTGGGTATCTTGTTCTAAATTTACATCTAAGCTTCTATTATTTAATAATAATTGGGTAGTCGCATCTTTCAGTCAGTAGCATTTCTTTGTACATCCGCATTTACGCACGATATCTAGATTTTTAACGTATTTTACGTTATTGCTGCACACCATGCGAACCTGCAAATACAAAAATAAAAATAATGTTAATAATAATTAAAAAAAAACATTGCCGTATTCAATGGGCTCCTGATTGACAAACAAACTGTCAGTGTCAATCAAGGGACCCATTCATTTTATTGACCAAATCAAGAAAAACTCACCTTTCGTCGTCTTACGACTTTGGCAGCACAGCATTGGTTACCGCAACCGCCCACACATTTAGCGTATTTAAGTGGCTGCCGCGATCTACAGTCATTCTCTGTGTAGTATTCACGTACTTGTTCTTTTCGACAAGTAGAAGCTGCTATGGATAAAAATTATAAAAACAAATTAAAATAGTTCTTGATGAAAAATACTTTACTATGACCATGATTTCACGTGTATTAACACAGTGTCAGTTGGTAAGTCTTTTTATAAAAAATTTTGCTCAAAGGGCAATTTTCGCTTTCGTATTGTTTATTTTCGAGTGAAATTTTAAATGTGACAGAGAAAATATATGATTTTCAAGATAACTCAAGTCAGCATTTAGAATAGAATGAGTTTGATAATTCGATGAGTATAATATTTTGATGAGTGAAAATGAATTCAGTCGCAAGGGATTTTAATAAGAGGTATTTTTTTTAACTATTTTTAATGGCTTGAGTGGGCAGATGAACTGCAAATTAATGATTGATTAAGCTGAGTTAATAACAATCGCTTGAAAAAGTCACTGTTGAAATTTGTCAGAATTTCAGATAGAATAAGTTATATAATTGTAAAAAAATATGAACTACAGAAAGATGAAGGGAACAAACTAAATGAGATATGAGTAAAGTTTTAAAAAATTGCTGGTGGACACAGTTTAAGAAAATTCTTAATTTCTCAACATTTAGAATGTCTTGAGTTATAATGAGTTGAACTACAACTATATAAGTGAAAATGCATTAAGTAACAAGAGAAGATATTGTAAATATGTATAAGTAAGTTGAAAAAAAAAATTGGAAAGTTGAATGAAATGAAATGACGGACTCTGCAAAAAGAACTACAATTCGTCAGCATTTAGAATGACATGAATTATAATGGAAAATAGCTACAAATGGATGAGTGATAATGAATTGAGGACATGAGTTTAGTTTTGAACTGAAGAAAAATAGTTAAAATTTTATTTCTCATTTATTTTGAGTAGAAAATTCACTCAAAAAATAAAAATTCTTAAATAGAAACCAACAGCACTATCAAATCAATAAATCATTTTTTCAAGCAGCTACATGGCCTTTGAGTGATAAATTTTGTAACGTGCAATCAGTTTTTAATCAGTTATGACCTTTCTCTTTTTAATTACTTTTGTTTTTTGAGTTGATTAACTAACACAATATTTAGAAATGAGTTGAATTAGTTTGAGTGGTATTGTGATATTAATGCGGTAACTTACATAGGAATCATAAATTCTGTATGAGTAAAAAAAAAATAGCTTGAATTGAGATGTACATATTATGACATAGTCGTAAGTATTGAGTTACAGTGTATGATGCGTTTAATTGTTATTTTTTACTTTGAAGAATTACGATGTATTTTGTGTTGGTAAAATTGTGCGTTACTACAATTATAGTATTCAGAGAACTATAATTAATTAAGCAGTAAATGTGTATTTGTATAATTATTGTAAAACTGACACTGTGTAAATCAAACGTGTATAACCATTATTTTCATTTTAACGGCTTATAGGTTATTATGAATAGCAATGAAGCTTATGAATTTCAGAAACACCTTAAGCCTGATAAAGCGATAGTAAAAAGATTGCTTAGTTAAATGTTAATAAAAAATAATTAGTACCAGTGACTGCAGGGGGCTCTGTGATGCCCTCACCTTGATCACAATATCTGCCTTTAGTGCCTTGTTTGCACTTGCAGATGTAACCCTCTTTTGAACTGCTACTCTCGATACATCTACCACCTCTTCTGCACTTGTGATTTTCACATGGATCAACCTTCAAATGAATAATAAAAAAAATAACTCAATTATAAAAAAGTTTAAATAAAAAATGATTAAAGACATTTTATACCTCTTTGTATGTATGTGGTGTTTCATGCATAAAATATGATTCCTCATCATCGTCCTCTAAATTTTCACCCTCAAGTAAACCACATCCAGGTGTGATTTTTTGTTGTCTAGCTGCATTTCCAAAATCAACTAACTTATGATTTATCCATACCTCCTTCATGCAACCTTTAAAACTGGTCAAATTTCTCAAGTGCCAATTTTTATAAGCCTGTTGGCCTGGTTCAGCCGGAAGGCCACCCAAAAACAATGGCGTCGATAGTTTCAAATAGTCCTTTGAACCTTCATTGATAATTGAACGTGCCAACCCTCGATCCACACGCAAAGTAAAATTCTTCTTGATGGCCAACAGCTCAACCATATGATATTTCCCATCAGCTACCATCTCGAAACTATACATCGTAGATACTGGGTAATTACCCACATCATAGCTAACCCGTATACGCCCATTGAACAATTCCACGGCCAAATGCTCACTCTCCCCGTCATACATCAGAATTCCATTTTGTTGTGTACTGCTAAACACTATGGTAACATTAGCTTCGGGCTTCGTACGCAATGGTTCCATTTCGGCAAACGAATTGTTATGAACGAAACTGATGCTGGTCAGATACTCGCACCATTTGCCCGAATAACCAGGATGACATTTGCAGAGGTAATCCGAACCGGAGGGATTCGGCTGGAAGCATACACCGTGCTTGCATTCGTGATTTTGGCATGGTGATGTTTGGGGATACATCATGGCGACCATTGGTGTGCCTTCGCAATATTTACCCGTGTACTCCTCGGGGCACTTGCATACATAATCATTTATGCCGTCTACACAAGTACCACCATTTTGGCAAATGTGATTTTGGCAATCGTCGATGTTATCTGTGCAATTGACACCATGGAAGCCTGGCATACACTCGCATGTGTAGTGAGTGAAATGATCTACGCATTTGGCATCATTTGCACAAGGATTGAATTCCGGTGAACAAAAGTTAATTTTTGAATCACAATATTCACCTGATGGAATGAGAAAGATAAAATGCAAAAATTAAAAATAAAGAAATGGCTATATAGATACAAACATAAATATGTACATAGATTATTATGCAACATTGAAAAAATTATATTTTTTTTAGTCTTAAATATATTCTTTGTTAAATAATGGAATGAATAAAATCTGTAAAATAAAGTCTTTGAAAAACAAGAATAAATCTTAAGAGCCTTTACAATAGTTTTTTTTATAAGTTTGAAAGGCTAAATTAATTTGACATGCTTAAAAGTGACAGTTTATGAAATTTCATCAAAATCGATTGAATCATTTTCAAGAAAGGTTATAGAAAAACTGTTATATTGGGATATAACGGTAAAAGGGAGTTAAGTCAACATTTTGCAACGTCATTTTATAGGAAGTTTTCAATAAAAGAGGCAAAACAAGTCTGAAGAAAACAGTTAAAGTCCTTGTTAAGTTTAACTGCGTTTGCTGTTGCTAAAAACCCGTTAACGCCAAGTGAATACTTAAATAATACGTTTTCAATAAAACCGTTATTGTGAATTGGCATGACATAAGTGAAGTTAGGTGTTCAACAATTCGTTGGAAATGCAAATTGTGAATTGGAATTTCGAAAATGCCTTTTTTTGAACGCCATTTTTGTGTTGCAGTAAGTTTTTTTTTTTTTGCAAAATAAATACAAGCAAACTTTATATTTTTTTTTTAATTTATTATTGTTTTAGTATTGAAAACAGAATAATATACGAAAATAAGAATTAAACTCATCAAAAATGACATATTTAGGTACTCGTGCTATGTCAGGAAAATCTTATCAGTCTTATGGTGACTTTCACCCGAAATTTCATGTTCCTTATTGTGAACATTAATTTCGGATGGAAATTTCGTTCGAGCGAAACTCATAATAAATTTTTAAAATTCTGGCCGAGCAAAACATTTTAAGGTGAAATACTTTTCGGGTACAACTCACAATAAGGCTGAATATATTAGATTTTTCTTGTAATATTGTTCATCTAATTTTTTCTCTAGAGTTTCGCTTCCTATTTTCCCTTAAAATTGTCAAAAATATTACATCCATTTTCATCCGCAATTTAATTTCAACTTTCAAAACACTAAAAAATAGATGCACTTTCAATTTTGACAGTTCGCAGTAATTGCGAAATTTTCGAAAATGAAGAAATTGTAGAAATTTAATTTCAATAATAGGCATGTTCAGGAAAATGAGATCTCCGAGATCTCAGCAACAGGAGCAGGATTCGTCAAAAAAATTTCTCGGATTTGCTTTCAAAATACTGAGGAAACAAATTTCGAATTCGCTTTCTCACTTTTTTACGGAACGAAATCTCTAAGATCTCATTTTTGTGAACGCGCCTAATGTTAGGCTAGCTTTGACAGAATTTTGTTAAATCGGAATCAATACTTGTCCTATAATTTATAGAGCAAGTAAAAAACTAGACTTTTTGTAATGAGCCAAACAGAACACACTTCCACCATTAACTGCACTTACAAAAGCAACTTCCCTATGAGAACTATATACCCATCATCTTCTGAAACTAATGTCCAACCCAACCTCGCGCGGATGCCTTATTTTCCATCCCGTTGGGTTTGAATTTAATATCCCATTGATGATAATATTCTTATATCCATCTATTATGCCCTCAACGCTTTTAAAACATTTCCAAAATGGCATAAAGTCAATTTCTAAAAAAACTACTATACTCTATGAAGTCGTATACGGCGGGGCGGCGGCGAAGAAGACTTCTTTAACGATACCCTGCCACTGACATCGCATTAACTTTTTGTAGCTTCTCTCTAAAGGTTCCAAGTTGTTGTTAAAATACAACTTTTATTATTTTTTTGTTGAGCAACTACATTACAATAGCGATGCCACTATAAACTCCTTTGGGGCAACCAATACCCCATAGAAAGCATATCAAAACGGAAAATTAAACCAGCAAACGATTTCCCTCCAATGCATTCGATTAATATCTATACATACACACATATACCTCGACCCGTCTTTGTTGGTGTGGGGAGGGGGAAGGGAGGGGGCGAGACTGCGAGTATTTTGCCCAACTGAATAGTTTACACTTTTACATGATAAACTCTGCCAGAATATAACTGCCACTACACGACAACTTCTTCTTCCATCAGTGCGCGGATAAAAATTTCTAGCCCCCGGTGTTACTCTGCACTTTTTCATTCAGCAAAAAAAAAGTATGGCAATTCAAAGGACCAAGCCCTACAAGAGAAGAGTGAAGACTTTAAAAAAAAAAGTTCCCAAGACTGACTAAAAAAAGTCTTCTATGCTGGTTTCGCTCGGTATGAAAATATTCGCAAAATGCAAACCTCCACCCCAGTTTAACCATCATCCCTTACTGGTTTATATACAGAAGATCTTTTTCATCCTCTTATACTTAGAACGAAACAGGAGTAGAATCTTGTTAAAAGTTCTCGCTAACTTTTCTATTTTTTTTTGTATGAAGTGCATTTCTATTTCGGCAAAGTGTTGTGGCAGAATGATATCAGCAGCTATCTGTGTTTTTGGCCTCCAGGAAGGTGTTTATGCTATAGGATTATGAGAATTTAATTTAAAGTTTTGGAAATAATAATTAATAGCATACATGAAACCGAGACATATCTCAAACTCTGTTCCAAGAATCTAGAGGTGGTATATAGGGGCAAGTAACTGGATGCCATTTTCCGGTCGCTTTGCGAGCCTTTTAAGCTTTGACAGTTTTGTTAATTGACACAAAATCAGTACCTATACCTAACTGAGATACTATATAGTACCAACTAAATGAGTACCTATTCTATATTATATACCTCTGTACAAAGTCTCCTTTTAGTAGGTACTCGTTTGCCTGGGAAAAACCATAAAACTTGTTTTAATTAAAAATCAATTCAAAGGGACGACCAACCAACCGACCCACCGACGACTCACGGTGGGGACGACGAAAAGGGGAATGAGGGCCATCAAGGCGGACGATTATGGAATGGGTGGTTGGGTGGACAATTTCGAATTCTGTGCGACGAAGTAGCAATAAGCTAATTGATGTGGGAATGCTGTGTGTGTTCTTTTTTTTTTGTGTAGCTGTTATTTTTTTTTCTTCCCCTAATGGTGTGCTTTTGACAAGCGATAGGACAAGCACTAAGCTCATGTTTAATTAAAAAAGTTTTAATTTTGTTTTTGAGTGCTCACTTCATTGGTTTCGATATCAAATCGATAATAATGTAGTGTGCTGTGCAAAACGAAATTTTCTTATCAGTATTTCCTTTGTTTTTATTTTTAATTACATATTTACAAAAAAATGCCTGAAGTACATGAAGATTTATTTGTTATATATGTACCTCAATTAAAAAATATTTTAGGTTGAAATTGGGTGAGAAGGGTGATGGTCTGAGTATACGAATTCACTTGCTAAAAATGGAAAATTTTAGTTATCAACGTTTTCTTTTTTAGTGCTGAAATATTTTTATTATTTTCCTGTAATATTGGAGTGGATTGAAATTCACATCCAAAAATTTGTTATTTACTGCCAGAAAAATTCAAATATTCTTTTGTTTTTTAGTTTCAAGTCTCTGAACTTAAAAATTGTTATTGTGTTTTATTATACCCATACATCCGAATCGGGTCAGAATGTAAATTTTATTTAGAATTAAGTTATAAAATGTTTGTGAAACTTCCTTCTTCAAAAGTCTTTGAGCACAATTATATTTTTTTTGTCGAATGAATAGACATAAAGTAGAAAAACAATCGCTTTTTACGTGACCTTTTAATAATTGAGAAGATTATTTTTCTCTGTAGAATCTAGATCCTCAATTCCCAATATCTGGTCACGAACCAAATCTGGGACTTCTGAATTCAAAATTTCAAACATATCACTTCAATTGTTATTTAAAAAGCTTAAATTCTTCATTTCCAAAGCGGAAATATTTTAACTACTTAGTGGTTGTTTAGTGTTTCATATATTATTTGTTGTTTGTATAATTTAAGAATCCATGCATTTGCAATTTTATTGTGTGTCGTACTGAGAAACATGAATTAAACTTAGGGTACGTTTTGGTGTAATTCAGCTATTAAGTAAAGTAAAACTGACTTTATATGGGCAATTGATTCATGAAGTGGTAAGTGTCACATTCGTAACAAAAACATGTGATTATCTATGTATTAAGAAGAATATTGTGATCCACCATAAGACAAAGTTTAATTGAATTTGAGATTTATACTGAGCCCTAATTTGAAGTTGAGGGTTGTGTCATATACGTAACAGCAAATTTTACGGTACTCCAAGAAAATCTTATGCATATGTGACGTAATTTCACCTAAAGTGAGTATTTTTCCCAATTTAATAGAATTTTCATTTGACTTTAACGACCATATTATTCACTCGATACATCTAGACTAAAACTTAAATCCGGATGCATTCACTTTGAATTTATATAATTTACATCCGGATTTATGTTTTTATCTGGATGAATCGAGGGAATAATATGGCGGTAAGAGATAAAGGCTTCACGGTCGCCGTGGGCGGCTCGGGTGCCGCGCCGCGGCTGCCAAGCGCTGCTTTTGTGCTTGTTGTGCATGGTTTTATATTATTTTCGCTAAACTTACATAATTTTAACTTCATTTCCCAAATTGTTTCTGCATTATTACCAAACAGATTCCACTCTTTCGCTTTTATTTGCATTTCAACATTATTGCCACTTCATATTTTTCTAAATTATTGCCAGATTTATGGAAATAAAGCCGTTTCGGCGTTATTTCCGTCTACCTTATTTCACAGTACCTAATTTCCCATTATAATATGGGTTATTACCTACATATAATAAATGATGTTATTCTGTCCATACGGAAAGTCATATTCACATGCGTAAAATTAACTTGTCACACACGTAACAATTTCCATCTTAAATTTTGGACGGTTTTTTTTAAAAGATTTGTTATTTGTTTTATTTTTAAACGTAAATATTTGGTAAAATAGTCTTCGTAAAATACTTTAAACTACATGAACATAATAGAAGTGTGTTTTTTGAATGATTCAGTAGCTGCATTGAAGATTAAGAGGATATCTGTTTAAATCTTGGTTAAGTAATTAGTGGAAACGTAGTGTTAGATTCCGTAAAGAAGTACTTGATAGTTTAACACGACGAAACTGAGTTTCCAGCAACTTTCATTTTTTAGTTGAGAAGGGCGCGAAGTAAGAGTGGAAAATGAAATCTCCCTGGTTAACGATTTGATATTCCACTGCTTACACACAGTAGTGTGTTCAACCAAGCTACTTTCTACGATCTTGTTGCTTCGTGTGAAAGATACAAGAGGTTTTTAAGCAAATTAAAATAAAAAGTCAAAAAAATCTCCGGCAACTTGTTTTCTCGTGTGAAAGGGGACTTATGAAATGACACATGCATTCAGAGCAACGATTGCCATTCCCGTTAGTCTTTAGGGTCATTGCACATGCTAATATTGTTATATTTTTTTACTAAAAATTAAAATCGACACAAAATCAGGACATTTCTTAAATAGGGACAGATAGAGAATAGCGTTGAGATCTCAGGACTGTCGCACAAAAAAAAGGTACGTCTGACAGGCCTCTTAACGGCTTAGTAGGTACCTAGCGTGTTTCGAAAAATTAAATAATGGAAAGATAAATCATATATAAGGACAATATTCCATTTTCTTATAAATTCTATCAACTACGACTGGAAAAGAAGGATTGTCTAATAATTTTACACAGCACTGTATGTGCTCAAGGATAGATACTTCCCCACACTTATTTAATTTTCAATTCACTAAGGGACTTCTTTAATTAGAATAAATTTAATATAATATATATTTCTACAATAATAATAGGTCCTCATAACATCATCATCACTTACCATTGAATCCAGGCTGACAGTTGCACGTATAAGATTCCACTCCATCAACGCATGTGGCATTATTATGGCACTTGTTGCCGGCGCAATCATCAATGTTAGTTTCACATCTGACACCGGTATATCCTGGCGAACACTGGCAACTGAAACGACCCTCCTCTAGTACAGTGCATGTCGCATTGTTTCTACATGGATTACCATAGCAAGCATCAATCATGAATTCACAGTGTCGTCCATGGTAACCGGGTTGGCAACGGCATTGGTAATCACGTTGCGGTAGTGGATTGCATTCGCCCTTATTTTGGCATGGCATCGTATAGCACGCATCGCATTTCGATAGGATCTCATTGCTTATTTTCTCCTTGCAGGCGAAATGTTGCGACGGTGTCGATAGGATCAATTTGTCCTTCATCGATTCTGGCTCAGCGCATCGTGCAATACCGGGCTCAACGTAATCCAACTTTATCCAATCTGAGAACCACTTCAGTGAGCAGTCACAATACAGAGGATTACTACCTAGAGCTCTGTAAAACACAACAAACCCAAACGATGATGTATGAATATCTTAGCAACAAACTCCTTCAGTATATATGTAGGTATACTATATGGATGTATACTTACATATGCGTTATGGTTTTGAGGTCTTCAAAGGAGCCTTCCGGAAGCATCGATATTTGATTACCATGCAAGGATAGTACCCGTAGGTTATGCAACCCAGTTAGGGCATGTCTTTGTAGACACTGCAGTTTATTGTAAGAGATTATCCTATATTCAAGGAAAGAGAAGAGAAAAAAAAAATATTATGTTCTTTAGTTCGAGCATTTGCCTAATTGATTTGAAATTAGTTAGTGAACTATTTTTTTTTTATTTTTTTTCCTCTTTCAACAGAAAAGGAACACTACACTACTATACATCCGAACAGAATGAACAGAAAAACAACAACTTAAACAAAATCACTTTCGAAACGAGGGCAGCAGAAAACCATTCGTGCTCAAGCATTTGATGGAAAAATTGTGCCATAAAGATTCGTGTACATGTGGATTCGGTATTAAAAAAAAAGGCTATGGAGGCTATGCCATAACAGCCCTCGTGAGATCGAAGAGTTCGCTCGGAAATTGGAATCGTGTGCAATTTTTGTTATTTTGCTGTTCCTTCTGTTCCAATCGTAGATGCGGAACCTTTTTGTGCCACAATAACGACCGCACCGCACGTAAATGTGTGCTAAGTGGGCAAGAAGAAAAACTTCTTCCATCTTCCATTTTCGTCCTGCCACCCTTTTTCGGTTCGACAGTTTAAGGTAGTCATTATGATGACGTGGACGTTATTTTTTTTTTGTTTTTTTTTTTTACGTTATACTTACAGAGTTGACAGCTTCGTGAGATTAGCAAAAGTATAGTTGGAAAGAATTGTAATTTGATTATTGCTCAGATCTCTGTTGGGAGAAAAAAAAAGAAGGGAAAATTATTACAAAAGGCTCTCTAATATAAAAAAAAATTTAAGGATAAAAAGCACTCACAGTCTAGTCAATGATTTTAGATGAGCAATGCGGTCCATATGAATCATTGTTATATCATTCGATTCCAAATACAATTCAGATGTTTCGGGTGGTATTCCTTTTGGGATCTCATTCAATTTATTTCTTGAGCAACGGACTACGGTGCCAGTGCACGTACACGAAGGCGGACAATAACCATCGCCAAGGCAACCTTCATTGTTGTCCGGTGTGCATTTGAATTCATTGTGAGGCAGATCCTTGATTTGAACGTCACGTACCTTGGATGGCGATGCACATCGTGCTGCACCACCAATCAGTCCTTTTTTACGCAGCCAGTCTGAGAACCAAGCCAAATGACAATTGCAATTGAACGGATTCGATGCTAGGTTTCTGATGTATCGAAGAAGATATTTTTGCACACACACACAGTCATCCGTTCGAGAGACGCCAGCCAAAGTTATAAGGAAGAAAAGAAAATAAGGAATTGGATTTAGTTTTTTGTGTTTTTTTTATTTCTATTCAATTTATTTTTTTTTTTGCGATTTGATACTCGCTCTGTCGTCGAAGGGTATTGTTGAATTTAATTTCCAATTCGACAAAAGACCGAATGTGTGGGTATAGATATCGTTTGAATAATAAAAATCGTGCACCACAGGAATTTTTCTCATGGGGACGTTTCCTCTTCCTCTGCCCCTCTTGCCATCTCCAATCAAATTAAATCACGAACAACTTAATCGAGAATACCAAAATTACTATACCTATGTATGTATATTCTATTTTTTCTATACCTCAGAGGGTGTGGGTTTAATCCATAAGATTGAATATAGATGATATCAATAATCTGCACACGATGCAGAGATGATGCCTTTGCAGGAATATAATAGGAAAACCAACCAACATTATACTCGTCGTATATGTACAAGCAACAAGATCAAAAATCAAGATACCATCATATATGATAGGTATAGGGGAATGGGGTATTAACACGATTAGATGAAGGAGACTCTTCATTTGTGCAGCATCATTTATATAGTAGGTAAAGCGTGCAGTGGATGAGGGATACACCAAATGTTATATGGATGTGAACCAGGTGGAGGAGCCACTCCTTTTAACATCATTCCGTTTGCCTTTTACTCCCTATACTCGCTTTTTTCCCCTTATAAAGCAGCTACTTCACTTGGGTGTAGATGTAGTAGACTGTATAGAGTATAACCGTGCTGTGAGTTTCAAGTGGCGCAGATGAAGTAGCAGATTTCCCGGTTACCCCATTCAAAAGATACCAAGTGGATTAAAAAATTAAAATTTAATTAAAATACACACACACACACAAACCACACCACACAAACAGCTACTAAGCCAGGAAAAGCAAAGAAAATATAAAAAGACTATGCAGAGGGGTTGATGAAAGGGGAATGAAGAGACAGGTAGTCAGGCTGGATTAACATCAATCGGAAATTAGCATCAATAGATTTTAAATCGCGCGTATAGCTGATGTAATTAAGAGTTGCTCGAAGTTGAAAGTTTTTTTTTTAAATGGACTCTTGAGGGGGGAGGGATGAGGAATTTTTGTCGAATATTTCTTTATATATAGAAACAGTGAAAATAAAACCCCAAACCGTTTATGAAGCTTTACTGTAGTGAAGTTTACATATTAAACGAAGGATGTCGAAACTTTTTAATTGTTCTATAGAAAAGTATAAAGAATGCTGAAATGAAAATATTTATCAACAAAAACAAATTTCTGTTAAGAACGAGCCAAGTTTTGCTTACAAAATCATAAATAGAAGGTTTGGATGTATAAAATAATGTAAACTTCAGTTAAGGTACACAAATTAAATATAAATAGCTCGTGGTGTAATGGTTAGTGCGAAGAACTGTCACGCCGCCGAAGGTCATGAGATAGAATCTCAGCCTTGGCCATCTTCAAGTGTATCTCTAGTCATAAAAAGGTACCTCCCTCCTCACCATAGTTGTTCGGATTCGACAGAAAATTGTAGGGCCTCACCATTCCTGCTGATAACACGGATTCAGAAAAGAGTTTTGCACAAGGCCCTGATTCTCCACGTGTTTCGCGCCATCGAAAAAGTATATAAACATATTAGCTCTGTTTGATAACGTGAAATTTCTTGCAAAATTGCAAAAATTTCCATAAATTGCCTTAAATGTATGTTTACTAACTCAAAAAAGTTGCAACGAGAGAGCAAATAATTTCCCCTCCATTCGATAACTTGCAAATTTCTGATACACTGCACATTTCTGTGCAAGGTGTAAAAACTTGTCAAATAAACAGCTGCCAGTGTCTGTCACTTGATGTCGGTTAGGAATTTACAATATATGCAGATTCTCCACGTTCACTTGATGAAGATTCAGATAAGTCCATTTAAACCGGCGCTACATTTTCATTCGGCATTTTTCAGTATAAAAAATAATTTTACAATTTAAAAATTACAAGATTCAAAATGATTTGTCACCATAGGAAAAAAATCGACAGCAAAAATATTAAAAAGCCAGAGATCGTGTTCTTAAACTTCAAATTCGTTTGCAAGTAAAATTTAATGACGTTGATTAAACAGATTTTGTGCAAGAAGGACGATTGCATTCCTCACGAAAGGAACAGCTTTGTTCGAGTACTTGCACGAATCTGCCAGATTCTCTATCAGTTTTGATCATTTGACGATAAAATTGACCTTGATTTGACGTTTTCGAAAACGGCCATTATTTAGGCATGTTCAGACGGATTTTTTTTTTCAGGAAAATAGGTTTGGTATGATACTAATTAAAATGGCTTTAAAATTAGACAAATTTTAATAAAGGGCTTTGAATATTCTAATATCTTAAATAATATTTTAAATTTGGCGCTTATATAGTTATATTATGTTTGTTTACATTTTCATAATAGGAGGTACCGTTAAATTCTTATTACATCAATTTATTGATAAATTTTGAAGTTTTTAATTTTCTTTTGCTATGCATTTGCCAAATTGGTGGTTTTTCCTGAAAATTCGTGTAGGAGTCATCTAAATGCCAGCAACTATCAAACAATTCAAAAATTTCAATTGGGTTAGTACGAGTACATGATCTTGTTTTCTAAATGTCAAATAAGATATGAAGAGCACTTGACATTTCTCTGTCCCTGAAATAGGTAAAGTGTCAAGGGCATGTATAGTACAATACTTTTGTATACGAACAAAAGATTAAACCATATTATAACATGAAGTGTTCAGTGACACAAAAAACCAGATCCTCAAATTAACGAAAAAAGAACTAAGACTAAGAGCATTTTACAGTCAAATGTTGAAAATAAAAAAAAAAAAAATAATATAAATCTTTTTAAAGCCAACAAAGTGTAATAATCTTTTGAAAATCCATTACCACAATCATACCATGCACTTGTTGCAAATCAACATCATGCAGTGTGTCAGCGTGAAGTGAAACGAGTTCATTTTTAAGGATTTCTTTTTTTAAGTTCGCATGGTTTCACTCATGAGTATATATACTTTCAGTTCCCAGAGTTGAATTGAGCGAGAATATATACAACACGTCTATATTTATATTATACGGTGTCCTTGTGACGCGTGTATACTCTGAAACATTCTCCCAAAACGCACAACGCGCAAACACTTGTGATAATTTCTCATTTTTTCTGATGATTGCTATAATGTTCATGCATGGAATGCGCGAACGCACTAAGATGTTCACATTAATCACAAACGGAACGATGGAACAGACCCAGAAGGAGTAATAAATTAGCCCATACATCATCTTGCTGTGGCGCGTTTCGCTTCCAGCCATATCGACGTGCTAAAATTAATCCCCTGTTGCAGCAACTATATATACGGCAATATAGGTATCATCATCACCAGAGCATACTCGCTCCTCTGAATAAAACTCAATTTTCCGCAATTAGAGTTCATGAGTATGAGTATACGAGTAAGAGCTATATACAAGCTACGAGAGTCTGATGGCAGAAAGTTGTGGATTCTCCAATGTTATGGTATACTGGGCGTGAAGAAGAGGAAGTTCAGTAATCGGGTAACTTAATCCGCGTAAAAAAGGGAGGTTTATGCATCAAACAAATGCAGAGTGCACGTAGATGTGTATAAACTTCATTGGAGATCAATTAATTTTGATTTCCCGCAAACAGAAGTGATGGGAATCAATTATATTGAAACATGTTGTCAATAGAGAACACTGTCCTAGATCTATCATATTTTTTATTGATCGATCCATAACAAATGACTAATGATGGCCTTAATTAAAAATAAATGCCAAGTACTGGGGAAACAAAGCATTGTATAAAAGTATTTATTTGTATATTATAGACTCACAGTGAATGTAGGGATGCCAAAAAGTCAAATGAGCCAGGCATAACGCAGGAAATCATGTTGTCATAGAGTGACCTGGAAATAAGATCACAATTTAATAAATACAAAAAAAACTAGAAAATAAATTAAAAATCGATTCGTCATCACACACACCACTGGCATGATACTTACAATGTTTTGAGATAATGTAGTCCGAGGAACATTTTATTGTGAACCTCTTTAATTTTGTTCTCGCCCAGCTGTAGGTCTTGGATTTTTGAAGCTCCCTCGAATGCATTTGGTTCAATTCCAGTGATTTGATTGCGCTTAAGATCGAGTTTAACCAAATTTGGCAAACGACCAAACAATCCATCAGATTTAATTCGCCCCAATTCGTTGTCGTTGAGTAAACTGTCAAAAAATAAAACAGTATTAGATCGATATGACATTCAACAGAAATCAAAGAGGAAAAACTTACAGTTCGGTTGTATAGAGAGGAATGTCTCGAGGAATTTCTTTAAGTCCACGTGCAGAGCAATCAACTGTTGTTCCATCACAATGACACGTCGAGGGACACTCGGTGTCCATTCGGCATTCATTGGTCATTTTTGTACGAAGCTCATCAGTGGAACCTGTAATAGAAACGTGTATATATCCTTGTTATTTGTCCCGAAATAGAAAAGTTAACCCTTTGCTTTTGACTCAGCGCCCCTAAACAACCTTTGATATAGGAGGTAATAAACCTTTCCATAACAATATCATACAATCAAGCTTCCACACCCTAATCGCACCGCCTGATTGGCTTTTGAATTCCGGCTGTTGAATACACAACATAGCCTGTCTATATGACAGAGCGAAAGGGTTCATTTTCAAGTCAAATTGTTATCAATTCTTTAGGTAGGGGATATAATTATTTTATGAAAATGTTGCGCCCGCACAGGCGGCGAGATATATAGAGAGAAATATTATGCATTCGTTATTTTAGCTTTTACTGTGCTTATATACCAGAGGCTTGTGGAAACGATAATATCTCCCTCTTATATCTCAGGGGACAATGATTGCAGTTAGTCAACTTTATATTTTCTGGTATTGCTACATATACATAGGTAGGTTTGGGTACGCACAGAGTTGCTTCGGGCAAAATTGTAACATCAAAACTCAATGTCTGGTATTGTAATTAAAACTACCACTTCAAATTCAAATTTTGGTCTCCAAAGTACTTAGACCTTGATAATTATGTAGATGATGTCCTACTGAATATTTTTGTGTAGGTTTGTATGTCTAACGGAATATTATAATTTCTACAGTAGAGAGCAAGTTTGATTACTTTTTTATGGTCACCCTAGGGAGATGTTTCAATTGGCTTATATATAACATTAAAAAACTGTCAAGGTTTTTTTTTTGTTTCCTTTTTTATTTTATTTGAAATTACCGGTAAGTTAGATAGGTAGGTATTTAAAAACTTTCCCATAGATAAAGAGCTTCTGAATTAAATTTGTCTGCACTTTTGTAAGAAAACCCCTCAGGAAATTTGACTCAAACAGACTCATATATTTTTGACTTGATTTAAAATAGACTCAAAACTGCCAAAGGCACCAAGCCTTAATCCTTGAAGTTTCTAAATTTAAAAGAAAACCAAACCAATCCCTAAAATATTCCATGTTTTTCTTCAATAAAACTACAATCTAGAATCTAGATTCTTCAAATTAATTTTTTACATTTCCAACTTGCAAATGCGTTTTCGCTTTAGTTTTTCTTTTCTTTTCGAATTTTAATCTATCGACATTATGCCAAGATTTATATTGGCGACATCTGGGGCCTATTTCACAGAACATACATCACATACATTACAGAAATGTATGTGACGTAAAATAGGCCCCATATGAGTGGGCGTAAATTTTAATTTTTTTTTAAATAATGCGTTTTCTAAGTTCACGCATAGTTTTTTCAAAAATTCAAAATTTACACTGAGCCATCTTTGGCGACTACTTTAAGGTACATACATTCATACAATGTATGTGATGTATGTTCCGTGAAAAAGGCCCCTGGAAGTGTCTGTGTAAATTAAGAAAGTCGATGGTTTCATATTAAATTGGAATCAAAAAAAAAAGTAGATTAGTCATGGTCTTTTCCATTGCTAATCCGGAAGAACAATTTGATACGTGTGAAAAAATCTGTTAAGATTCTGAAAATGAAGCCAGTCACTTCTTTTCAAAGTGAAAATGACATTTTAGTTAATTACGGTACTCACACATTTATAAAAAACGAATTATGTTTTGTTTGCCAAAAAGCTTAGAAGATAATATTCTAAGGATTTGAGTATGCAAATCTAAAATGATTTGATGATTCGATGATGATTTCCACTGTATGCAAGAAGCACACAAACCAGACTTTGACAATGTTGAAATTTTGCAGACGGAGCAGCATTATTCCAAGAGAATGTTGCTGGAGATGTTGCACATAATAAATAATACAAATGCAATTAACCGTAGATCTGATTGTGACAACCTTTGCAACACTTACAGTCAACTTATAAAAAGACCGAACCGTATTATAAAAAATCTAATATAAGTGAAAGTGTTTAAGGTTTATATTGATAATGCCAGTTATTGCCAGTAATTTAAAATTAAATATTAGTTTCAATATTCAACATTAATAATTATAGATTTTTCTTTTTATTTGTAGTTTAAATTCAGTAAAAATACACTTTTCGATTGTGATGATTTAAATTTAAATGTTCTTGACAAGTTTTGTAAGTTTACATAACAGTATATGTATTTGTGATTTGGTAATTACTTATGTATGTTTGTAATTTATTTATTTTTTCTAATAAAGGCCTGATGATGAGCATAATCGTGCTCGAAACGTCGCTTAATAATTAACATCTTTCATTTGACCTAAAGCCCACTCAACTAAATCATATTGTTAAACACAAAGGTCACTAAAATAATCATTTATTAATGGAAAACTACATATAAAATAATAGGTTTGTTTGGTATCTTTTTTTTTAGGAAAAAGGTGTAAGACCTGTCAAACTTTTAAAGGAGAAAATACTCTCAGAGAGGGGAAAACTTGTCAAAAACTTAACAAACGTCACTTTTGTTTAAAAGACAACGGTGACAAATCATTTTGAATTTTTTAACTTTTAAATTGTAAAATTATTTTTTTTTGATGAACCTTCATCAAGTACGAAATCTACGGTAATCTAATCTTCGTCTGGATAAGCGCTCTTCGGGACGAAAACACTAGTATGCCAGCCATGAGTCACTGACTACCGATTGCGACACGTCGAGTTCGCCCGTAGGTGTGTGTTTTGGGGGTTAAGATGGCGAATACCGAAATTACTTGATTTCTCGTTGAGCTCTCTGGTTGCAACTTTTTTAAGTTGACGAACAGGTATTTTAGACAATTTGTGCATTTTGTAAGAAAATTTAGACTGCTTCCGCCAAATTTTTTTAATGTCTCCGTACTTTTTCTCACTCCAACTTTATGGCGAGAAAGAGATGCCTTTCTTGGTTACCTCTTTCTCGACATGAATTGGGAATGAGATAAGTAAACAGAGACGTCATAAAAAGTTGCAGGACAAAGTCCAATGTGAATACTGTCTTTATATAATATCTCCTCTAAAGTCAGTGTGACGTTTGCCGTGCTTGGCGTTTTACTCGTAAAGGCCCTTTCACAAATGATTGTGAAAAAATGTGTCGTTTAAAAAAAAAATGTATCCCCGAATCCCACTGAAAAAAATAGAATCAACCGGGTTCAGTGTTACCGCAGCCAAAATTATTTATGAATCCCTCGGAATGAAAAAAAAGAGTCCTTTTGAAAATAAATGCAAAATTAAAAAAAAATGCCAAATTTTAAGAATTATCAAAACGTTTTTATTTTTTTAAACAAAAACTAAATACATTAATTCATTCATATACAAATAAATATTGTAATAAAATACAATAAAGTTTTACTTTTCAACAAATGCTTAACATTCTTTAAGTTCTTTAAAAAAAATGTACCTATCCCCGAATCCCACGCAAAAGCGAATCCCCCGGGATAATATTGTATCCCATTGGTAACTCTGTCCGGGGTACAAATTTTGAGTCCCAGTGGTAACTCTGGTAACGAGTTGGATTTTGACCATTTATACGAAAGAGTGGTTCAATTATCTCTCACTTAGTCCCCTTTCACACGAGGAAACTGAGCTTCCAGCAACTTTCAGTTTTTATGTTAGAAGGGCCCCAAGTAAGAGGAGTGAAAACGTCCAAAAAAATCTCTAGCAACTTGTTTCCTTGTGTGAAAAGGGACTAAGTTTTACAAATTTTAATGAAAAACAATACCAAACAAAACTAAAATTTTAATGAGTAACACATGTCAAATTGAAAGTGTGAAAGAATTCTATGTGACTGTCAAATTTGTGCGAACAAAAAGATTTTCATACTTAACTTTTATCGCAAGGCTCAAACGTTCGCATATGATGGAAAAGTCTGAAGGTTTTAGATCCAATCCGAAAATTGCTACTTGGATAAAAATATATATATGTATATATATATACATGATATGAGCTTTAATATACTTGTTTTTATTTAACACAATTTTGAAATTCCGAAAAGATTTCGCATACAAATTTGGACAATTCGTTTACGACGTAGTAAATTTCCGACGCGACGTTTGCCACTTTTACGATGGTTTTCCGACGTTGCATGAATACCTTTTGGGCTTTTCTCATAACTATCGCTTTCAAATTTGACAGTTCTATTTGGGGGGAAAACAATGCGATACAAACAAATAAACTTACATATACAACGACAAATCGCAATGTTCACACTATAGTCGACCCTTTGAAAAACTGTTTGTTTTCCCCCCAACAAGGTTTTTTTTTGTTGCTTGTGTAACATTGACGTATGGAAGAACTTCGAAATTAAAAGAAAAAATGCTTATACATACACCTTGTTCGTTAACTTCGTAAAACTACCCATTTCCACCATTTTAAGTCCAAAAAGACTGGAAAAGTTCATATAAACAAAATTAAAACTGGTAGAATGTCAGTTTTGGGCAAATAAATTAACAGACCAAATGTTATAAATAACAATATGCCACATTTTGACGTTCTGTCTGATTGATCTAAAACTATTGTCTAAAATATAAATACTTCAGAGTGCATTCAACTATTTTCCTAAAAGGACACACATATACTTTATTATTAATCAATGAAATATCTATCAGTCCTTAAGCCCTGTTCAGCACAACACACATTGTCAGCATATTTTATAAGTCAAAATAATGAAAAACAAAATTGCAAACATGAGACTCTCTTTGCATGGAATAGCTGTTTCCCATCATCTCGTCATCGGATATCTGTTAACAAGCACCAAAACAACTACTATATTGATAAGATCTCTTGTCTTTTCAAGATATACGAATGCGATACCCTTTTAAGTTGACTTTTTGCACCCTCAAAGGTTATTACAATGAAAATGTATGTAAATATATACCCCAACAAACACCCCCACCATTCATGTTATTCTCGTGCATTGGCACTTAACTTAACTTATGTCTCCTCATTCTCATGTTAATGTAGATTCTTGAAAAAAATACAAAAATAAAATTAAATACTTACATTTGAATTTCTCATCTCGGAGCGATTCGATTCGTCTGCGTTGCATTCGCTTCGGTGCATCGCACTTAGCTCCGCTCGTCTCGATGGGATTCTTATGCAGGTAATCGGCAAGCCATCTTAAGTTGCAATCACATATGAATGGATTCCTTGCGAGGTGACTATGGAAAAAAAAAAATAAATATAAGCATCAGGATAAAGGGAAGATTAACAAAGCTCTTCATGTAATGTGAAACTGTTGATATGTGATGTTTCACAACACAAGAAAAAGAAACCGTCTCTATTGTGTCACAAAAAAGAAGGAAGTATAAAGTAGCTTCTATATTCCTGTACCTATCTATATATGTATGTAAGTACGACGAATGTGATACAACTCTAGGTGATGCTTTCTTCCAAAGGATGCAACAAAAATCCCTCAAATGAGCAGTAAAAATCCTCCACGCATATGTCAAGATCTTATCTTCGAAATGTTAAATGCGCGCCGAATAGCAGCTAACGAGACATCCTATTGAGGATGTCAAGGATTCCATGAAGACGAAAGTCTACAAACTAAACGACAATAACGACGACACGACACAATGTTTTTTGCTCTTGGTTATACTCTTTGGAGGCGAGAACGATGATGCTATTCAAGAAGCGCATCAAGCTACTACAAAACATTAAGCAACCATGAAGACGCGATGGCATTCATTTGCCATATGATAACAGTAGCTATAGCTACATATATGGTGTCGTTGTCGTCGTGGAAATGTAGCAATTTTGAATTGAAACTACACATCACACAGGGATACAAGGACGGGTGTATACTCATTCTATCTAATAATTTTCCAGGAGGGATTAATCAAAAAACAAAGCCGGAAACTTAAACAGCACACAAACAAACAGTAGACAAATCAGTAACACCAGCTGTAAGGCAAAAGTGCTGTGCAATATTTAATAAAAAAGAAATTATTAAACCGTTTTAATTTTTGAGACCAAGGATTTAGGAATTATTCCTGATTATTTCAACTTTCTATGTCTTACATAATATATTGAATTCTCATTTATAAGTTGGAATAATCAAAATAGCGACAATTGTAAAAACAAGGTCAAGCAAAATTTACTTCGCAGCACTTTTCCAATGAACATCAAAATAATTTGTTAATACGCGATTAAAATGATTTAACAAAATCGATTGAGAGGCACCCCTTTTCCCATTTATTAACTAAATTAGCAACAACACGTAGAGCAACATTTAAATCAGCATATTTTTACCCCCAACTTCAACTGGACGCTATCTATACCTCTAGGATTAAAATAGATATGATTATTGATTAGACGGTTAACCTAAATGGTCAATGCGTTGACTCCTTGGCGTCATCAAAAATATCATCATTATACTGTCAAGTCAACTTACGTCGTGTCAATGCATGAAACGTTGACGTTCACAAAAGTGACAGCAGTCGTTCCATGTTATCTCTGTCCAAGCATTTTTTATAATTTGGTGTCAACGCGTTGACATGTTAAACTATGACGATCAAACGACTTGTCCACATTCGAAAACTTTGAGCATTGATGCCGAGTTGACAAAAGCAAAAATCACCAATTTTTCGTGAAGAAACCTATAAGAAATTCTAAACTTTTTGATTAAATTTTTTGCTCTAGAATAGCATTGACATGACATTTAGGTGGAAATATTTAATATGCGTCAAAATATAGTTTGTTATCTATCTGTCAAACTATAAACTGTCAAATTTTAATGATGCATGCCTACAATGTCGATGGACCTCTAAAAAACCATAAATTTATGAGATTTTCGGGTCACATTTTAAACGAAATATTCGATATACCACAAAGTATAGCTTTTTATCTATGCGTCAATTTACAAATTGTCCAATTCCATTCAGAATAGCTACGATGTCAATGTCTAAAAATCAGAAATATTTGAAATTGAGATTGAGGTCGACGCATGCTACGTTGAAATACAGTCAACCAACGCGCTGAAGAGCCTTGTGTCAATATGTTTTAATTGCGTCGACCGACAGGGCGAATATATGGTCATACAAAATAGTCAATGCGTTGACCTCAAAATGCATGCCAACGCATTGACAGTGTTATTCTGTTCACACGCCTTGACAACTTTCAGACAAAATTTGACTTCAGAAAGTCAACGCGTTGACAGTTTAATCGCAGCTTAAGCAACCTGTTGATCCACTCGATCCAATGTGCCAACAAAAAAGTCATTCCTATCTTCACGTCAAATTACTCTGATAAAACTGACATTTCGTTTTCAGTTTTTTTTTATAAAAGCAAATACTAGCATTGTGTGAGGTACCTATGTTTTTCTAGAAAAACAAATAATTGCATACACTTTATAAATCGAAATATGCGAAAAAATTTCATTTATTTATTTCTGCAATTTCGCATCTGTCAGATTCATCAAAGTCATTATCGTCTCTTTTGACATTGACATTCGTAAAGTTCCTTATTAATCCCGTGCAATTGAAGTCTTAGTTCCATTTAAATGAGATTGGGATCTTTTGGTTACGAAGGGTCTCGTCATAGACGCGCACTACACTTGTTTACTGGTTGTGTATCACAGTACACATATTAAAGGTAATATCATTAGCGTTTTCATTTTTGTTCAGTTCTGTGCATCTGTCAAAATCGAGGTAATACAGTGGGAAAATGGTGGATCAAGTGCATCTTTACTTGGCTAATTTCAATATTTTGTTGTTGTTCCTAATGATGCGTGTTGAGTTCCTGTGGGCACTCGAACAGCCATTTTAAATTTTTTGACACTGAAACTTAGATTACACAGGACTTGTTTATAAGGAAAACACAGAAATTAACGAATCTGTCAACTTCAAAAGTGACAGCCAATACTTTGATGATTTTGACAGATACAAAAATTCAAAGGAAAATAATTCTTGACAAAAAAATGCCATTCGGGCAACAAAAAATCTATAATGAGTATGAGAAATAAAGTAAGAGATAAAACAGAACCCTGGGGCATGCCAGTATTTATATTTTGAATTGATATTTACATTGAAATTGGCCCTATTGAGGATTTTTTTTTGGCATTTACAATGATTTCCTTGGATTGGAATAAAATTAACAAATTAATTTTACACAGCACTGCCTTAGTAAAGCCTTAAACAAAAAAGACCGTCTCTATACGTAAATCGTTTATATACATATACTTACAGAGTCTTGATGTTCTTTATTGAATCGAAAGTTCCATTTGCTAGAGACTGGATATTGTTATCATACAGGGAGAGCAACGTTAAACTGTGCAGATCCTTGAATGCATCCTTTCTTATACAAGATATCTCGTTGGCATTAAGCAGAAGTAGCTGCAGCGATGATAGGCCCTTAAACACTCCCGAGGGCAAGTCTTTTATCTTGTTGCCGTATAAAACCCTGTGAAAGACAAAAACAAAAAATTGCAAAACATCGTGTTAAACACCAAACCGCAAACAATTTATAAATGTATACATATGCATGTTTGTGTGTATAGTGTGTAAGTGATGTGAGGTTGTGTCATAAACATTTTCTAACAAAACTGACTTGACTCCTTCAATGGAATTATACACACACCGCACAACCCAAGTTAACCTTTTAGCACAACAAAAGATGTGTTGTGTGTGTGTTCTATACTGTAGGTATACTTACAGCGTTGTTAAAGCCTTGAGACCACTCAGGGCATCGTGTGCTATCCGGGAGATGTTATTGTTCGATAGGTCGATCCGCCTTAGTCTGCGGAAATTCGCAAATGCCTTCGGAGGAAGTTCGGTGATGTAATTCTGCTCCAATCGACTGCAATGTAATAATAGCTAAGGCTTTAGTTCAGCTCATTTCAACAACAACAAGAACAAAAATAATCCCAGAGATGGGAAAATAAAATAGGAAGAAAAAAAAAAACTATTGTTTCAAGTTCGCAAAGGGAAGAATACTCACAGTTCAGTGGTGTCATCCGGGAGGGAGTTGGGCACATTCGTGAGGCTCTTCTCTCGGCAATTTACAACGCCATCAGCACACCTACATGGGTGTGGACAACTGCTTGCTGCTCCGCACTCCATTGGGGCGTTCTCTGTCAATCCTGCAACGGAATGCAATTGAAGAATAGAATCGCATTAGAGTTCACAGATAAATAGATAGTTGCTAGCTAGCTGCATCGTGATGTCTAATGGGTGTAATGTCAATTGTAAGTCTCGTTGGGTCGGCGAACTGCAGTGTCGGGTAGGTTCAGTCACAAAAAAAAAAATTAAAAAAAAAAATAACGTGGGTAAAACTACCATCATCGCTGCTATATAATTATCTCGTTTTGTAAGTAATTAAAATGCCATGATGGTTTTATTCTCACCCCTACAATAATGAAAGGCTATTTAAATTGTCGTAAAAATAGTTTGAGTTGGTATAGTTTGCTTTTTTTTACTTTCTTTCTTTTTTTTTAATGCTTTCGCGCCCTCATTGTCTTTTTAGAATCAAGAGAAAAACGATAAAAATTTACTTATAGAGACACTACTTGAGCATTTTACTATCTACTTGATTGGATGCACATTTTGTAGTTTTTTTTTTTCTTTTCTGATGGGGTTTTGTTTTCATTTTGTCATTCTTTTTTATTTTCCCTTCAACTTGACTGTGATACGATCTCTGATTGTGTATCTCTGCTCACTTAAAAAAAAAAAAAAAAAAAAAAACATCTCCCTGAACGCAATGGATGATTTTGATAATTTAAAGACAGACAGAAGTCACTAAATTGGCTAGAGAAAAAAAGGGATTACTTTATAGTCGAGGACATAGTGTTACATTAATTTTTTTTTTATATTTTCATTTTATCTATAGGTACCTGTTTTTTAGGATTTTTTATTTAAATTTAATTACTAGGTTTAACAATATTTTTAACAACAAAAAAAACACACAACTTTAAATTAAAACTGAAAAAGTGGATAAGATCAAATCTTATTTTTCCTTCGGCTTTTCTGGTCACAATGGGTGTTGAAATGAAACAATTAAGTAAACATTAACTTTTCCCGACGTTTCGGCAGGGGTTGCTGCCTTCTTCAGGGGAACTTTATTTAACGTAAATTTTTAATTTAAATTAAAACACAAAAAAAAAACATTTTTTAACGCAAAGAAAAAACTATATTTCAGTGAAATATTTAAAAAAAAACACGTAATTAGCATATTCCAACACTATCTCCCAGACTATAATTTTAACCTTAAGTTCTTAGTTTGATCGTTCGTCATTTGTTTTTTTTTTTTTTTTCCAATACCTGCTAACATGTGGAACAGCTCAGGAAAATGACTGACATCTTTAGTATATCTGATATATCTATCTGATATAGAAAAAAAATAAAAAAGGGCAGTGGAACCTGATTTCGGATAAATCATCAACTTTCAACCTGCTGTAGTGTAATTTAATTCGTTAGCTTCAGAAGACGACTTATAAAAAAAATCATAAGATAAGATTAAAACAAAATCTATAAACTCTAATAAAGAATTCATTGGTGAAAGTTTTCGGAAAGGAAAACAAAAATTATGGTCTTAGGTTCCCATTCCCATCATAAACACATCGATGGAAATGAAAAAGTAAAAAAAAAAAAAAAATAATAATAAAATCCTGAGACTATCATTACAACCTTATACGAATCTAAGCTGCTTATTAAAGTGTGAATTTGAAACGCTTTCTATCAAGTATATCTAACCAAAATTATGCTTTGCAACACTGGCATAATTGAGATCAAGTACCGGGAAGAGACCTTGATTGTTCTTCGTTTAAAATAGAGAGAGAATGCTCAAAATAATGTATTGTTGATGTTGATAGAAATTATTATATCAGAAAAAAATGATAAAAAATATTTTCAATAATATTGTTTGTCTAATTTTTCTAAGAGGATTTTGAATTTGAACGCAAAAGTTGAAGGGGAATCTTATATGAGTTCGAATTGCTTTTTCGATATTAATTAATCCATTCAGAAGCGCATTCTGTTATATAAATTGAGATAGTTATGTGCAATTTTGTATTTTTTTTTAAATTAGAGTCATGTTTGAAATTTTTGATTTAATTTGTATCATAAAATAAATAAAAGCTGTACCTCGTTTTAAAGTGGGCAATAGAAATACTTTTCGTTTTTATTTCAATAAAACTACCTGTGAAAGAAAGATGGTGTGTCCATGGGCAAAGCTTATTTTGATGTTAAGCGCCATCTATCAGACAAATTTTAAACATTTAATTTATGTAAAGTTTTTTCCGTTTAATTACCATTTCATAATAAATATTGTGTAAATTTAAATTCAATTATATGGTTAGTTTTTTATTTTTTTCATTTTAAGCGCGATCTAGCTATCGAAAAACTTGAAAACTCACCTAACAACTTAATTATTGTATGTATAAGTTTTTGCTCAATCTGACGATTAATTTGTGAATTTTTAGAGCATTAATTAAAAACTATTTTTAATATATTACATAGAAGATAGTATTTAACTACTTAAAATGTCAAGGCTAACTCTTAAAATCAGAAAATGTGGTATACTTTTCAAAGTTCTTTGCTGGCCAGTTAAAGTTTTGATACCACCGCAAAAAATTGCAGTAAACTATTAAAAGAAATAAAAGTTTTCCAACAAAAAACATGTACACCTGGATGGGAGTTAAAGAATTTGGAAGTTCCACCATACGTCAGTGTGAAACAAGCAAAAAAAGCAATAGTTTGACAGCTCTTGTTGGAAAGAAAAAAAAAACACGTTTTCTCACCACTTTGAATTGCCAAATTAGTTTCTCGAAAAGCCCAACAGAGATGACAGCTGATATTAACTGTTTGTGTATTTCGATTTGCTTTTTTTTTATTTTTTGCAACATGAATCGAAGAATGTTTGGGAAAACTGAGAAATCAAACGAGATTAATAAAAAATGAATTCCGCACGCAGACAATGAAAATAAAACTAACGAAGGCGTTAACTTGTGGCCATCAAATATGCAGTCGTCCTGCTTTAACAAAATCTGTTTGATCAATGTTAGTCAATTTTTTATCAAACGCATTTGAAGCTTAAGAACACACTCTCTGGTTTTTTTTATTTTTAGCTCTGTGGTAACGTGAAATTTCTTGCAAAATTGCACAAATTTTCACAAATTGTCTAAATAAGTTTGTTAAGTCAAAAAAGTTGCAATGATAGAGCACAACGAGAGAGCAAATAATTTCCCATCCATTGGATAACTCGCAAATTTCTGCTATACAAATTGCTGGGTGCAAGGAGTGTAAAATCTGTCAAATACTGTCAGTGTCTGTCACTTTACGTCGGCTGGGAATTTACAAAATATTCATTCAGATTGTGTTCACATTCATTTGATGAAGATTCAGATAAGTCCATAAAAACCGACGCTACATTTTCGTTCAACATTTTTCAGTAGAAAAAAAATTCATTTTACAATTTAAATATTACAAGATTCAAAATGATTTGTCATAATTTGACGTCTTGTAAACAAAAGCGACATTTTATACAACAAGTGGTGCAGTGCGATTGTTAAATATTTGACAAGTTTTCCCCTCTCTGAGTATTTTCTTCTTTTCTCAAAGTTTGACAGGTTTAACACTTTGTTCTTAAAAAAGATATTAAACAGACCTATTTTTGTAGTCTTCTATTTTTTTTTACTGCAGAGTTGCGCCGATAATGATGTTATCGAACGGCTTTAGCAAACTGCATTAGCGAAAATAATGCTTATTGCGTTTTTGATTTTCGAACAGTTGACTTTTGCAGTTTGCGTTTAAAAACATCTTGCAATTTCATTTTTGACGCAAATGACCTTTTCGAAGCCTATGTATGTATATTTTCAACGATTTCACATATTAAAATATCCTTCTACAATCTACATACATATGTACATATGTAAATATATGCTCAAGACATGTTATAGAAGCTATTTATCCATTTGACCTATCGCATGGGAAGACCCCACACTGATATCTTAAAAATACAAAAATAAATGCATTGATATTTCTGAAAACAGTAGATCAAAATAACTCAATTATTGAAATAAAATCAAAATTAACAGGTCTTGAAACTTTTGTATAGTTACCTACATTCTTTAGATCAAGATCATTTTGATAAAAAAAATATCGAAGCTCCACTGACACGCCTAGTTATTCCTTTTTTTAAATTTTAGGTACACAATTTTAACACAAAAAACAACAAAAGTTATATAAACAAGCAAATTATGAATGTCTGTAGTGTAGTGTCCGTAAAGTCCTGCGTAAGTTTATTCTGTAAAGTTTTGCATAAATATAGACAAAACTTTTTTAATTTCATCCTTTATAAATTTTTAAAAAAGTTTCCAACTTTTCACTACAAACTACCCCACTGTTAGAAACGTGACGAATGGACAGTTCAACATAAAACAAAATATAACCCCAAGCTAAACAATTTCAATGCTGTGGTCCTTGCGGTTAACGTATATGTTCGTATACATCACATCGATTGATTTCCAATTTCAATTGACTATTTGAACAGATCACCGATCACTTACCTGAGCATTTAAAGTCCTGATCGTGCAGATCTGCCACGTTTTGGCCCTTCAACTGACTCGGCGAATGGCATTTTGTATATGGTGCCAGACGCGGAGCACTGCGTAGAAATCTCGACAGCCAAGATAAATGGCAATCGCACGAAAACGGATTGTCAGATAGCCTTAGGGCTCGTAATCTCCCCAATCCGGTGAAGACATTGTGCGGCAGCATCGTCAAATTGTTGTTGTTTAAAGTTCTATATAAAGAAAAAAAAAAGAAGACAAAAATCAAAAGAAATCACAGTGTATGTGTGTGGGGCAAATTTTAATATGCATTATGGATGAGGCACAAAAAAAAAAAAAAAAAACAACAAATACAAAATAGAAGCTTACAGTATCTCCAAGTCGACAAGACCCTTGAACGCCTGCTCGTCCATGCACATAATTTGATTGTTGTCCATTTGGAGGCTTCGCATCGATTGAGCACCTTTGAAGGCTTTCCTTGGAATTGTCGTAATGCCATTGTGTGAGATGTCCCTGAATAATGATGATGATGACGAAAAATAGAATTATTATATTTAGAAGTCTCAAGACACGAATAAGCAGTAAACAAAATAAACGAATTCAATTCGTTAAAAAAAAAACAAAATAAATTTATCTAGATACTATTTGTCAAAGTTGAGAGCAATAAGGTTTTTTTTTTTTTATTTTTATTATTCTTTTCCGCCTTCTTTTTCTTTCTTCCCCAAGGACATAGTTTTGATTCAAACATATTTCACAATTGACTGACCCGAAATTGGTTCGACCCTTTTGCTGTTTCAAAATCTATGAAGGTCTATACGAACGACCGTCACATAGAGTGAGTGAGAGAGAGCAAAAGGGTTTCATCCCGACCAACCGTGCGTCGTGTAAATATTTACTCAGTATTTCCATTAATCAAAATTTAGCCCTCGTTGCGGTTGAAAAAGGGGCGATTTGCAAAAATTATTTCTAAATAAAGTTTAAGATAAACACAAAAATTTGTTTTTTATTTTGTTCTCTTTCTCTTTTATTGTATATCTTTATATGTAGCTATATTTATATAAATCTAAGAAGAATGAAAAAAGCGGAACTACTTACAATCGCAAAAGACTAGCTGAACTTGTCACAAAGTTTTCAGGAATTGCCTTAAGCCGATTGTTGTTTAGGCGTCTGAGGCGTGCATCAAAAAAATTACAGAAAAAGAAATAAGAAAACAAAAGAATAAAAAAAAAACAAAACGAAACGAAAATTAATAAAAATGGAAGATAAAATAGCAAAAATAAATTCAATCAAAATAAATTTATTATCAATTGCAGAAAAGGTAATAATAATTTTCAATATTATTCATGCAAAATCTTTATAGCATCTTATATTATTAATAATTATATTGCATGCTTTTAGGCTACTTTTCATCTTTTTTTAATATTTTATTCCTCTACTTACAGCCTCTCGAGTGAGATAAGATCCTGGAAGGCATCCTTCTCTATCGTGTGGATTTGATTGTCAGTTAGTTGTCTATTAGGATAAAGAGAAAAAAAAAATAAAATTTTATTATGTGACCGCCTTATGGTATGCAACATAGAAAAGTAAAATAAAACAAAAAATAAACAAAATATGTAGCTGAGAGGCTGACATAATTTCCACCTGTCAACCTAAGTAAGAGGGAAATTCCCTGCCAGAGGCCACAACTATGGTGGCTGTTGGTGGCTCCTCGGCTCTTGGACAGTGATGATGATGAGTCTAAGCACACACCTCCTTTACTGTACATAATATATTCAAATGAATTTGGAGCACTCTACTACTGTAAAAGCAGTAGCAATAGCAGTAGCACAGAGACGTTGTGGCATGCAACAAAGCTGACAGACATGAGACTTGCAGGTGAAGCAAATGATAATAGACGATGGCACCGCGATGACATATGGGAGGAGCACAAACAGTAGCAACACTACCTATATAGCAGCACCTCGCTATTTCTATTCTATACCGTTGCGTTCGTTTGTTGCTTCTATGTATACCTTCTGCTGCTTGCCTGTCAAACTATGTTTTGTGTGTATATATTTGACATCATCGTGCTAAAGTCAGACGTGACTGTAATTCCAATAAATTGTGTTTTCTATCTGTAATTACATTATTCTCCACCACTCCAACCCACATCAGGGATGAGTAAGTAAATCACATAAAGTGCCTGCCTGCGGGACACCTGCTCGATTGCAACATATAAATAATTATTATGTTGTATATTTTCAGGAGGACGAATAAAAGGTATAGTGGGGGCATGATGGTGAAGGCAATTATCTCTGAAATGTTAAATACATTTCATGAGCAGTGAGCAGCGCGCACACACAAGTAACCACTTTACGAGGCGATTATCTTTGAAAACCGCCACATTAAAAGCAACGATATTAAGAAACAAATTCAAAAGTGAGCAGTGCCCTCATCGAAATGGAACAGTATTGTACAAAATTAATGAACAATATTTTTTAATACTTTTTTTTTTTGTTGCGGTTATCAAGTTAGGTACATAGATATGATAAATTTTATTTGAAGGAGTTTGGAGATCAGGACTCAGATTTTCGAAGAATAGAAAGGGCACAAAATTCATTCGAGAAATGTGTGTACTGTTAGGTACACGCGTTACGTTACGCGCGTTAGAGAAAATAGCTGTATTATATTTTTCCTCATAACTGATTTGCATACAAAAATACACAATACTCGCCCCGTGAGGAAATGAACAAACTTATGCTCACATTTTTTTTCATTATTGTAAAAGCATCGAGATTTTAGTGCCGTCAAACTGAAGCGCAGCTAACTTCACCTCATTGCTTTCACTGATTCTAGCCGTGTTCCTTTGGTGGTGGCGACGAAGTACTTGAGAACTTCCATTTTCAATCGAAAGCACAGGAATGGCTTTCCCAATAGAATCTACTACAGTTTTATGTGATAGGGAAATTTCCGAATCTGTCAACGTCAGAAGTGACAGCTATAGTTTTGTGGAAACTACCGAAAGATGTAAAACTGCAATAAAAGCCGATTTTTGTAATTTTTAAAGAAGTTTGGTTTCAATTTTAATTAAATGTTATTTTAATTCCAATAATTTTGCTATTTATATTATATTGCATACAATTTGTTTAAATTTGGTCAGTTTATATTTCTGAGATCTCACAAATATAAATAGGATGCCTAGGCAAAATTTCTCAGCTTTTGTGTCAGAAGGAAGATTTTTTTTTCAATTTTTTAATAGTTTTCGGAGGAAAATTGTGAGGGTTTTGAAACAAAAACTGACCAATAGTTACCACAAAGTGATGATTTGACGTTTGATAATGGACGAGAGGAAGATATATTGCTATCTGTTCAAATAATGTGTGTTCGTTTACTTCCCAAAGTCTACAAATTTTATTTTTTTATATCGAGACGCTTAAACCGCTTGAACCGAAGTTCAAAAATTCTAAAAAAAATATTATTAATTCCAAAAAATTGACAGAATCAGAGCCACAATTTCAGCGTAACTATGTTGCTTAGAACATTTAACAGAAAAAGACAGAATTCAAAATCTCCTATATCGCCATACAAAATTTGGCTATTTTTTATTTCTGAAAAATATGCAAAAACGACGTAATTAACAGAAGTAAACGAACAGATGTATTCTGTGGCAACTAAACCAACAACAAAATCGAGAAATTGTATAATACTACGTTTTCATTTGGGCCGAAATGAGGTAATTTCGTAAATTACAGAAAAAGTGTTTTTATTGCAAATTTGATAATTTCGTTTGATAGATAATTTCATATTGAATTTGATTTGGTAGCTTCTTTTTGTTGTGTTCCCTTTCTGTTTTCTATACATCGAATTTTGACATTATCAATGGTTTAAAAATGGGTTTCCATTATAGATGTATTCCACTTGGGTGTGTTCATAAGGTTGTTACGTAAATTCCAACCAAATTTCGTGCAAATTTCGTTGAAATTACCTCATTTCGAAATGTGAATTTGTATGGGAAATGAGATAATTTGAAATCGGATTTGGAAATGAAAATTCTTCAAATATGATTTCAAAAACTCACATAAAATAAGACCAGTATTGCTGAATTCCAAATCACAAATTCATGAGTTCCGAAATTCAAAAGGAAAAATGGTGACAAAGTCATGAGTTTCTAAACGCATCCCAAACGTCAGAGCGGTGCACATTAACTGAACAGCAAACGAATCCAATTTTGTTTGGATACTTTCATATGCCAATTTGACATTTGAACTGAAAGTGACACAAAAATAAGGAGTCTCGAACGAAGTGAGTTTTTTTTCCATTTTTGTTTGTTTTTTTTCGTAGATTATCGTTTTACTAAAACATCTAACCGCTCTTTTATTTTAAGCAGCATAAAATGCGTTCCGAAATGTCAAACTGATGCAAAGTAAAATTTATGCAAAACATCCGGGATGCGTTCCAGATGTGCTTGAATAGTGTAATGCTATTGCACATAAAAACTTTTTACTTGACGTTTTGGAACCCAGCCTATGTGTAGAATATTTTTTTTGATATTATTCTTATAGGCACTTTCATCTTATGTATTTGTTTACTCGTTGTTTTTATGAAATAAAATCGGTTTAGTTTATTGTTTTCAACTACTCATGAGTACTTTGCCATTTATAAATGAACATGGCTAATGTAGTATTATGTACCTAGTATATCTAGTTAAAGTAGTATAGTATAGTTTTATTTTTTTTATATAAACTTTGACACAAATTGATAGAAATTAACCTTGTTCGTTTATTTCCCAAACCTACCCATTTCTACCATTTTTAACCCAAAAGACTGTCAAAGTTCATATAAAAAAAATAAAACTAGATTCTTACAGTTACGAATAAGTAAGCGAACAGAGCTAATGTCAGTTTTGGGAAGTAAACGAACAGAGGTAATGCCATTTTGACATTTTTACATCAGCGTGTATAATTCATTAAATCGTTTCGTGTAGAATTTCTTTTTTACGATTTTTCACAAGTGTATGTTGATTTACATGCGAGAGTGTAATATTTTTTCTCGTCGACCCAGCAAAAGATACATCTCGCCCTCACTCACCCAACTCCAGCTATAAACATAAATATATACGAACTTAATTAAGATTTGAAAATTTCCAAATGTTTATGAACACGAAACTCATTTAAGCCCAAAATGTAATAAAGATAACAACCGAAGAGCATTCATCAAGATGAACAGCAACAGTAACAGCAACAGCGGCAGCAGTTTCAATGTTTGATGTTTTTGGCTTTTTGGTCGAAGAGGAGAGTAGCATCATCAGCATCAACAGTATCAACAGCAGTAAAATGAGGAAGAAGAGAAAGAGTGCAATGTAAGGAGTGTTCCACACTTGTGATATTATTACTAAAGCTGATGCACATGTATGATGCTATACCTACTACAGTAAGACCCGTCCTTGGTTTAGTTTTAGTTTGGGTTGGTTTTACCAAATGCATGCGGCATTATGCTATATTGCCAGTGATAAACTTATCAAGCAAAAACCAGTGATGTGTGGTTAGTTGTTTTTTTGTTTTGTTTTGTTTTTTTTTTGTCGTTTTTTTTCTAAGGGATACTCGTATATGCGTTTACCATCAGCAGCATGCTTTAGCTATTAAGCGAGCTGTTGCTATTATATCGCTGAAGCTCATGCTAATGGCATATATTGTAGAAGAGCAAGGAACACAGATAAATTGGTGTTGTTAAACATTTGTAATTACTTACTGAGGTTGTTCTGCTGTGTATAGCAGTCTAGTGTATAATGTGAAGTGGTATAGTTTTTTGTATAAGCGTATATGGAAGCGTAATGAAGACTTTTTTTTTTAATTGCAAAATTAATACAATTTTATGGAGACATAATAAATATTATGCATCAGCTGAGTGGTTTGGTCAGTTTTTAGTTTATATACTTTATGAAATTGTCAAAATTAATAAATTTTTAATCTGCAATGCCATAATATTTTACAACAATATTATACTTGTTGATGTTGACGATGGAATTTACAAATCTGCTTTTTTGTTTTTGACAAAATAAATTGTAAACAAGTACCCTGAATGTATAGGTACCTACTTTAAATAATATTAATGCAGTGTACTTTCTCCTAACGGAAAATCGGACGGGTTTCAAAGAACGGAATTAACTACTTAATTTTTCATAATATAAATCTCTCATCAGAAGCGGAATCTTTAATGACTGGATGCAAAAGCAACTTTGTACAAAATGCAAACAGAGTACTTATTTTTCCAAGTTTTATATACAATTTCCCGTATTTTATTCATAACAACTAATAATTATTATTTGTCAAATTATAATTTGTCTGAATTTGAAGGAAAAGTATAAAAGACTCTCAAAGAAAAGTGAATAACGAAAATGTACGGAAATAAAAATTTACAGAAATGTACAGTATTCCAATATAGCCCAGTCGATAAAGCCATTACAATACAGCCTAATTAGGAAATAATTGCCGGAAAGCTGGATTTTGGTACATACCCTTCTCATGGTGTTCTTAAGAAAGAAATTGTCAAATTTTGAACTAAGCCGCCCCACTACATAGAAATGTAAAACCCTTAACTCTTCCGAATGGTTTATTTCGAAAACGGATATTTCTATGAAAAAAAATTGTTAGTCCTTAAAATTTTGTCTGTACAGCTAACCATTTGGAAGTTATCCCTAAAAAACCTTCTTGGGGGGCTTTTAACCCCCCATAAAAATGTTAGTGGCGGTCATATCGATGATGACTTTTGACCGTTTCTTAAGAACGCCACGAGGAGGCTATAGACCAAAATCCAGCTTTCCGGTAATTTTTTTCCGAGTCCATACTACTGGACTAATACTACTCAATGGGAATGTCACAACATGTGGTGGTGGCGTTTGAATTTTATTTGTTGTACCCTCAATTGAAATGTAGAAGAACTGATGTTTATCTAGAAATCTAGTTTCTTACGACCTCTAATATTTAAAGAACTATGTATATAAATTCTTGGACCAAAATTTCAAAATATTTACGAGTACCTATGTATGTACTTGTCTAGTATGTTTTTCCAGCTATAACTCTAGCTGCAGCTGTACGATAAAATTTCGAGGTTTTAATCGTCATACCGTATTCGTCATACCATCCGTCAGCCTGTGCGTCCATTGTACCCTTTTAAGAGCGAAACCAGTTTTGTTTGTTTCTTATTTGGTACTCAACGTTTGTATATGATGTCCAAATTTTTGTTTAAACTCCTCTAGTACGAGGATCTAGTTGTCATAGAACGCTTTAGATTTTTTTTAAATTGTATGGAAAATGATTTTAAAAATAAGAATAGCGTTGAAGGTTTTTAAGCGAAAAATGCACATAAGGAAGCAACATTTCTGACGCATTTAAAGAAAATTAACTTATTTGTGAATATTTAATAGCTCTACAAAATTTAAATATCAATTTTGAACACCTTTATTTTTTTCAAGTGCAATTAATATTGCATTCCAACATTTTATGAACAAACGATTTTTTATCATAAAAAAAATCAAAGTCGTAATTTATTCTGTTAGTACTTTTTTCCTATTAAGTATCCCAAAATTAATTCAAAATTTTAATTTGGCACCTTTTGTTTAATAAAGTAATGGCAACCCTAAACACAAAAACATTTTGACAGCTGACAGCATTATACGAGAGAAAAACATGAGGACAACAAAGATACAATAAAAATACAGTGGACGGTCGTAACTTGAAGACGTATGATACCAGATGTGTTCATTGTTCAAACTAATGGGTTATTCAAGATACTGGATCAAGATAAAAAAATATTGTTTTTTTTTTTAATAATACATAGTTCATTTTAAAATGAGACGGGACGGCTTGAAAAAAAAAACTATTTCTTTTTAATTGCGCTAAATATTGCATGTTGTCCCCTTTGAAACACCAAATTCCCTTTCACACGTAACGCTGAATCCAATTTCAATTTTTTCGGGTTAACGCTTAAGAGAGAGTTGACTGTATTATTATTGTAGTCTCTGTATGCGATTCATATAGAAATATGAGTTGTAAGCCATATAAAATTCGTTTATAGGATATAATATGTATTAGTTAGATTAATACCTAGGGGTCACTGTGGCGTATACGTAACAATTTTTCGATATGTGTAAGAAAACGTAGCTAAAACAATTTTTCCTCTGGAATCCAAAATTTACAAGGTGTCTGAACCAACTTGTTTGAAATAACGTACAACATTTTTAAGGAGTCGATTTTATGCAATCCTTACCATGGGTTGCATTGACGAATACAACAGACACCTCGATTCACATGTTCTTATAAGAATTTGTTCGTGAAAACAAAATATAAAGATAAATAAGTCTACACCTTTGTTTGTGGAGTTTTTTTTAGAAAATAATTTAAATCCTACGAAAAAACGTTTTTATAAGAAATCTGCGTTTCAGGATTTTTCCAAAAAATTGGAATAACGGAAAAAAGGTTTTGACGTTTTTTTTTTTTAATTTGTCCATTTTTATGTAATTTACACATACAAAGCTTTTTAATGGCTGGACCGATTTTGTTATAATTTTTAAATTTGGTGCTCCTTTATATTTAAAACAACATTACATTTAAAATTTTTGAAAAAAATAATTTGTTTAACAAAAAAAATCATTTTTTTAATACTTTGACTGTTTTAAAATTTTTCGTTAAAAATGTCTACATCATTGAATTTTCAGCTGCATTTAAGTTGTTAACCACAAGAACAAATTCGTTTGATGCAATTGCCCATTTTTATTAATTTATTTATAAAATTTTTTTTAAATGTTTGTAATATCTTTTAGGAAAAGGAAAAAAGTAATGATCGTCATTTTTTAAAGTAGATATAACTTTTGTCAAATATGCAATCGTCCTGCTTGCCCTAGATCTGATTAAACAACTTCAGTCAATTTTCTTGCAACTGCATAATTGACGCTCTCTGGATCTTCAATATTTGTATCGCCAAATCGATTTTTTTACTGCAGAGTTGCGCCGCGAGTGATTTTATCAAACACATTATGACTTTAACTGAGTTATCGGCAATAATGCTTTTGCAGGCAAATTTCGTTTGCAATTTGCGTTTAAGAACATTTCTGAAACGTTTTCAAAAACAGGCAAAAATGATAGGAAAGAATTTATGTTGACACAAATTAAGGATACGATGGTCACTAGCTTAGGAAATCCCATATAGTCTCCAGGTACTACGCAACCTTCAAGTTGAAACTTGTAGTTCTAAGGATATAATAGGCGTATTTTTTTGCAAGCTCGGGGGGAATTGGATAAAAAAAACAACGTCGGTGCTAAAAAATTTACATGTAAATGCAACAAAAACTAATCCCCTGAAGGCTTAGCTAATCCCAGAGAATTCTCGGGGCTTAACTTAAGCGCACAGAAAAACTCTGTTACTGGCATGAATTACATACATGTTATCGACAGTTTGTTTGAAAACTCCATGTTTTTTCTGTGATGGCGTTACTAATCCCGGTTGTCGTTTTTTTCAACCAATTACCCCCGGGCTTGCAAAAAAACACGCCTAATATGAATGTATTTATTTTAAAACCTGTACCCAAAAGTTATACCTTTATCTATTTAGGTGATTTTTTTATTTGAAAAGAAAGCGATAATATTTTTCTTACGATAAGATAAGATCCTTAACATAATTTAAAACAAATTTTGTTCATACTTTGCACACAATTCAATTTTTTGTGTCCTTCAAAATTGAGCACTCAAACATAAATTTTTCATCTAATTTAATAACATTATTTGCATACTAAAAAAAAATTTCAAAAAACTCCCCACTTTAGTCATCATCAGCTATACAATAAATTGGAATAAAGTTATATATTCAAGTCAAATTAAAATTTATATTCATAAGTCTCCAAAGTAAAGATAGGTAGGTATACTTACAATATTCGCAGTTTGGTCAAGTGCTGGAAATCTGACTCAAATATCACTGTGATATTATTTCCTTGGAGATCTCTGCAAAGAAAATGAATGAAAAAAAAATGAAATAAATAAATGTGAAATAAAATAAAATATTTCATCTGCCTAATCATCGCTTTAAGTATATCTCTTTAGAGATTTATTATATCAAAAACAAATACATATATACATTTATACAATATAATTTATTGGGTGTTAGGGGGAGGGGGGAAGGGAGGCAATTGGTGGTTGTATAGCATGGTGGGGACATCGTTATTCATTACTTCCGCTGGCACTTAATGGCAGACGACGAAGACGACAACGACGACGACGCAGTCTATATATTCGACATCCTGAATCGACCAAACGAGTATAGATATAGATGACGACAACGACAACGGGCGGCGACGTAAAGATTTCCCACAGATTTTTCAACAAATCTTTCTTCTATACTATAAAAGACAACATCCTTTTTTTTTCTATCCGGGCATCCTGGATGTGTGCCTTTTTCTATCTCTTATTTTTATTTTTTTTTTATTTTCAATTTTCTTATTTTTCTTTATTCTTTACCCAAATTGAAAAGAAAAGCGAGTCAGGAAGTAAAGGAAGCAAAAAATCTTTCGTCTGTTATTCACCATTCGTCCTGCAACTGTCGCAATTTATTTGCCAGCAATAAATGTTTGAAGGAAAACACATATCCTTGCTTGCGACAATATACATACATATATTCTTCTTAAAGTTCGTCAGCAAAAAATAAAATAAAATTGTAGAACACCACCAATCGAAAAACCTTCAAGGTTTGGCGCTTCTCATCGATTTTTTTGGAATTTTTTGTTTGTGTCCTTTCCTTCAACATTATTTGTGAATTCTGGCCACATGAGTGAAAAAAAACATTGTTTAATCGAGATTCTAGAGAGAGCAAACAAAAAAACAAAAACAACAAGTTAGTCATTTTGTCGGACGAATGATGGTAGGTAGGTAGGTAGGTACTTTTACCTGCCAGCATTTTTTTGTTGTTAAGTTATTTATCTTGTTTTTTTTTATTTATTTTCATATTTCATATCTTTGAGATGTATCTCAGCTCTTATATGATATATAATTACTAATGTTTGTGCGTGTACCTGCCTACAATAATTCCAGTTCTTCAAAAAGAAAACAGACAGACAGAAAAAACGAGCATCATCAGTGAGTTAAGGAAAAAAAACAAAAAAAAAAAAAAAATACGTAAAAAGAAAGATAATATCCCCTCGTGTTCAGTTTTGTCTAAATCTTGTAAAACCATTTACCTTGGGGTGTTTAACAGCAAAACAAAAAAAAAATGCTAACAAAAAAATATATTCTATAGTATAGGTAGTATAGTATCTATAACGAAGCATCATCATCAGATGATATATACACACGGAGGTCATAAGTCATATCCAGGTAGGCAAGTAAATTAGCCTGCGGGTGTTGTTTAGGTATTATATGGCCGGGACATGGCCGGGCCGGAATATGGCCGTCAGTTCATGTCGACTGCCATTTTTAGAACTTTAACGGCAAAACAAATCTGAGAATCTTCTTTGAATGTAATGTTTTGATAAATGATGAGCTATATAGCTATAAGCGGTGGCTGTATATACATAGATGTACCTACGGCCGACTCATCATTCTTAAATTCTTAGGGAAATCATATTTTTCTTTAAGTTATCTTATCGGCGGTGGCGGACAGTGGGGTAGAATTTCTTAATACATGACAAAAATTTATTTATTTTGGGGAAAAAATATAAAAAATTAAGCCTTGGTGTAAGCAAGTGTTCACTGCGGCAAAATTTTAAAAAATCACTCAGTTACAGAAAGTAGGACAACAAATGCTAAAAATCGAAAGTTGAATATTTTTTGCCCATCAAACTCTTTTTCTCTCCGAGAAACAGTAATTAAAGTTATAAAATATGAAAAATGGAGGGAGAGTGGAAGCGTTTTGAGATTTGTTTAATAACAGTTTTTTCGAAAAAATATGCTTACTAAGGTTATGAATTAAACGAAGCATGTACTCAGAGCGGATGCTTCACATGAGAATTTGAGCAGGAACATTTAAACATAATAAAATATTTATTATTGAGTTTTCTTCCTATCAGATGAGCACGTGCTCCAAAATACGAAGTTTTAAGCAGCAGCTCTGTTATATTCATACCACTCTATGCCTCCAACAGTACCTACACAGAAATTTGTTCTCCATGTTTTTTATTAAAATTTTTAAATCTCTACACTTAAGTCTTAAACCGCGATCTCAATCTAGCTGATGCTAGATTATAATGAAGCAACTCAGTCGAATGCATTTTATTTGAATAAGAAATAAGAATAATTTTTAAGTTCTAAAACAAACAAAAAATAAATATTCATTAACAGTCGGTATAATTTAAGTATTACCACAGATTGAGCTCAGGTTGATAAGATTCACAACAAGCTTACGACGACTAAATTGAACGCGCTTGTTCTCATGTGGATAGGAACATAGTTACTACGAGCTGTTTATTTATTTAAATTTGTTAATATATCCGTGGATTATTTTGTAAATAAAAGAAAATAAAAGAATTTATATTTCTTTAGCCTGAAATTATAGATAACACTTCTGATTCTTTGAGTATTTAGTATTTATTCAGGATTAATACTTTTGGATGAGTAAAAGCTAAAGAAAGCTTAAAAATAAAATAATATATAAACATATTATAATTGAAGTACAAATAAAAAAGTCAAAAAAAAAGTCAAACATTTTGAAAATCAGAAATTTTGTAAAAGTGAAAAATTTAAAAAAAAGTGAAAAATTTTGAAAAGGGTTAAATACTTTGAAAAAAGTCAAAAAATTTGAAAAAAAAACTTAAAAATATTGAGAAAAAAAAACAAAAAAAATTGAAAAAAGTCAAATAAGTAGGTATATATTTTGAAAAAAGTCAAAAATTAAAAAAAAAAAATCCAAAATTTTGAAAAAAGTCAAAAATTTTGAAGAGGTAAAATATTTTGAAAAAGTGAAAAATTTGAAAAAATGAAAATTTTGAAAAATATGAAAAATTTTGAGAAACGTAAAAAAAATTGAAAAAGGACAGAAATTTTGCAAAAAGTCAAAAAATTTAAGGATAGTAAAAAAAAAATTGAACAAATTTGAAAAAGTCACATTGATATTTTCTTCTTATTTGAACGGTTGGCGGCGAATGGATCTTAAATAGTTCCCACGTGATAAATTCGAGAACGAACCATATTTTACAGATTGTTGGCAAAATTTAATTATTTTATAACTATTCATGAATTAAATTCCATTTTGATTTTTAAAAAAAATTTTGCATTTACTTCAATGATACAAAATAACAAATGCTTAATTTGAGTTTATTAATAGGGATCTGACTCTTTTTTGTAACAAAAAATAACACCTTTTTTATGGGAAAGAACACCTCCTCGCATTTGTAGCTTTATTTTAGAAAATTGAACCTTCTACAAAAAATATGTTTTATGGTAAATCCAGCCGTTTAAAAGCTTCAGTTAGTCAAAATAATCTTACTTAATTACCCTCAAATTAATAAAAACAAAATGTTATTTTTTAATACAATTTGGGTGTATTATTCATGTAAATTCTTTTTTTTATTCTTTTGTTTTTCTTTCGAATTTTGACAATTAAAATGACTATCTAGTAGTTGAAATATTTAGGTAATAGCGTTTTTACTTTGAATCACCAAGTCTGGGAACTAGCAGCTTTTATTTAACTGCTAACAGGCTTGATTTAATATTCAATGGTAATATAGACCACCAATATTTGACTAAGTTTGATGTTTAATTGGAGTCTAGGGAATTTAAATGCTATTTGGGAGGTGGCAGTGGAAAACTGTATACTTAAATTTTGCCCTATAGAATTTTTTAATGGGTTTCGGCCCTCTTGAATTTTAGAAATTTTAGAGGTTAAATCAATTATATCGATATATATTATAGTTTTACTTAAATTGCACTTAAATTTTGAAGTTTTGTTTCACCAAATTAATCGTTGGCATTGACACGAGTTCAAGTTTTTACTTTTAACAACGGTTGAATTTTCAGAAAATGCAATGATGCTGTAAAGTCATTAGCGCACAATTTTAAACAATTTAGTACTATGTTAAATCATTTTTAGTATGATAAAAAGGCGTAAACATCTTACTTAATCGTTTAAAATTTTGCGCCATTATGTTTTCTTAGCGTTTCAATAAGTTTCTTTTAATCAAAGATAATGTACAACCTATACTTTGAAATTTCATTATGGACTTGAAGCTTGCCAAAGAATACAAATATTTTACCGATTTTTGTTTGGCAGGTTTTGATACGTGATCATTTTACGACCAATATTTAAATTGAATTGATAATGTTGTTTTTTGACATGCGAAGGTATAGCTTTCTTCTAAAAAATATTTTTTTTCTATTACAGCAAATGTTTTTTTTTAATAAAAAGAAAGGCGAAACAAGGTGCTCACTTTCTTAAATCTTCAAAATTGAATATTTCGCCAAACAAAATTACACAAATTTACACTTCAAACTCACCCCAAAACTCGAATTTCTCTAAATGGGATTCTAAAGCTTGTGAAAAACAACAAAAACAAGTTTTTGAATATTTAAACATAGAGCGACTTAAACCATAACCACACATGACCCAAAAAATGTTTGAAAAAAAGGATGCTCTGTCAAAACAGTTTTTGACATTTTTTCGAGCAAAAATTCACAATCTAGTACAAACCAATGGTATAGCACTTTCAAAGCATTTTAATTTCAAAAGAAATTTGAATAACTTCGCTCACTCAACAAAATGAACTTGCTCTTTTCAATTTCAGAATGTCAGCTTTAAAGTTCATCAACTTTAAATACTAGTTTAAATGTTTGTCCCACTGTCGTCCGTCAGTCGCTGGGAAAGAAAGTATCGCAAAATCTTTTTATATACAAATACAAAGATGGGGACGCATTAAAAAGCCATCATACGCAGCAAAGATGAATTCTTTACCCCGCCCTTTCTCTGAACAAGGATTTTTTTTTTTATTATTTGGTGTCATTTGTTTTGTATGTCAGACATCACATCATCATTTACTCTAATTGCAACATTTAAATAAACAAACAATCATCCATCCAAAAACAGGTGTCGGATGGGGAAACACTGTTTTCGTTTTGTGTCTTCTTTTTCATCAAACGATTGCATTCCTGATGATGCATTATAACAAAAAAAAAAATTAAAACAGAAAAAAAAAAAGAAAAAGGAGAAATTTCCCAGAAGAACCGTGTCAATGCACACACAAACAAACAACAAGAACAACAACACAACAAACAAAAAAAGAACAGGATGTGAGAAACTATAAAACGCTCAACACGGAAGATCTCACACTAAGATATGTGTGTACAATGTACAATCTACCCTACGATATGCATTTTTTAAACGTTTTTAACGTATGAATATTCCTATCCTATATAGTCGATTTGTATAAAAGTAGGTATAGGTAGGTATATGAAGTTCTAGAACGCTTATTTTTCTACTTTGTTGTTCTTTTATACGAGAAGTATATTTTATGATATTTGACAGTTGGTTTGGTAGATTGAGAGGGAGGCGAACAAAAATTCTTTGAAAACATTCCCAACGTTTTTTTTTCTGCTTTTTTTTTAATTTGATGGAATGCAGACTGTCTTATATGATGAGCTGTTGCATATTTAAATATGAATCAAGAAGAGTGGTGTGAAATTATTGTGTTATTAATGAGAGGTTTTATTATTGTTTAAAATTATTAAATTTATCTTTCTTTATTTTGTTGTTCTTGGGAAATATTATGGATCTAATGGATTGTCATCACTATATCATAAATTTTAAACGAAATAGTAGATTTTTTCTGTATGGACCCTGAAAAAAAAATCATATTTAAGGAATACTATTTCCATACCTAATATATTCCATCTAATAATGAGAATAAAAACGGAAAATTTTACCTACTTTGTTTTTAAATTTTCTTTGTGTGTGAAAATTATAATTAATGATTTTTTTGTTTAGAAAGGTTTTTATCAGTTTATTCTTTTTTTTAGGGAGAGAGTTTTATGTTAAAGTTAAATATTTACACAACTAATTAAATTTTATTAAAATCAGAAAAAAATTTATATTAATAGAAATTATAGACAAAAATGCGGGTGAACTGTGATCTAAAAAAACAAAAATGTTCATTATAGAACGGGAAATGATGTTGCAAATGATACGAGTAATTTTACATCGGCTAACAATTATACTGACAATATGTCAATATATCTATTCTTAGCAAATACAATATGTATTTACCCTTGCAAATATTTAACATAATAAATAGGAGCTGATGACACTCATGGTGGATAGTTAGTTTAAAATTTTTTTCCATTTTTCCAATTTAAATGTGAAATATTTCCAAGCCGTTTCCATTCTTTTTTCCACCCTTCCCATTTAAATGTCAGCTGCTTCAAAAAATATGACAAAAAATGTTTTTCTCTGACCAAAGAATTTTTTATTTTAATTTATTTATTTAATTTTTGATATAGTTGGTTCCATCTAAATAAATAATCTTTAGATTGACCTCCATTAGTGTTATTTTAAGTGCAAAAAGTGAAGAAGCAGGGGAATATTTTAATAAATTGGGTATTCAAAGCCAATTATTAAGGCATGGATCTTCCCCGCTTGATATTTCTCACAAAAGAGTGTGTGTGTATTGAATTTTGTTTATCACCCTTTCATTGTATTTAATAATTCTTGTTCCATTAAAACCAACATTAAAATCTTAAAAAATATCTTTAAGAAAAACAAATAAAACTATTTTAAGTTAAACATTTTGCTTTGATCCGCCAACAGTCCGTCACTTTCACACCCATCGCTTTCAAAACGAATTAAAAGAACATTCGCTTTCCATTTAAGATCGAATGGAAAGCGAATCGCTTTTGAGAATAGGAAAATACAAATCCGTCATTAAAAGCGATCCGCCACGCTTTCTGGAATAGCCCTAAAGAGAAAAAAATAGACAAACGCTGTTTTTCCCTGTAGGATTAAATATAACTTTCAGTTGTCAAAAATGTATCGAAATTAAAATTAAATTGGCTTTTTCTAAAATGAATGATAATCTTTGTTCTATTTATCAATGGTCAGAAAAAAATAACCTAAGGCTTAATTCAACTAAAACTAAAGAAATTCAACCGAACAAAACCCATAAGCTTCGAATTTACTCCATTGCTACTTAACAACACCAGAATTGGGTTTATATGCAAATTCAAAAATCTTGGAATCATCTTTAATCACCAACTTAACTTAATATTTATGGTATAATACGTGGACTAGGTCCAACTACCAGTTTTCTTTCAACTTTTATCTTATACCCATCATATCTTATGGCTGCGAGTTATTTACAAACATGGATTATGAATACAGTAGAAAACTCAATGTTGCTTTTAATAGCTGTACTATACAAGCCTTTAATTTGAAACGTCGTGACCATATTTCAGGCTTCGTTAAAAAAATACTTGGATGTTCTTTAAATGCCTACTTAAACTTCTGAACAGTTCTCACTCTGCAAAAAATCGTAGTCAATAAAGTTCCTAATTACTTATTCGACCAAATAAAACCTGCTAGATCTGAAAGAACTCTACAATTTATTTCACCCAGGTATAAATACTTAATAAGCTTTCGATATTTTTTCATATATGCGATTTACCTTTGGAACTTAATCCCTCTAGATATAAAATCATTATGCTCAAATCAATTTAAAAAATTACTTTTCAACTACTCTGCAGAAACCTACTGATGGTGTTAATGCTAACTTATTTTTTTCTTTTTTTATGGCTTTTTTCTTTTAGTGACTACTGTGTAAAACATTGTCTAATTTTTAATTAAATCTTTGTATTCTTTCTTTATCTTCCTTTTAAATTATAAAAGTGTAAACTTTTGCCTGTACTTAAAAATAAGTTTAATACTTTCATGTTCAGTTGATAAACATAAAAATAAATAAAAAAAAACATACAAAAATAAAATGCGACACTGTGGAAAACGCACTTTCACTATTTAGAGCGCTATTTTGATAGTGTTTTGAAACACATCTGTCAGAAATATACCTACATAACATATTGAGTTAATTCAGAGTTAAGTGACCAAATCAATCGATGACTTAATTAGTTATCTAAATTGACTGACAAACATTTTTTAGAAGTTAACTTTGGGTTGATTTCGCACTTAAAAACTGGGCTTAAAAAAGGCAAATACGTGCTGAAAAGGATCTTCATCAGGATTGGTCGAACTGTCACTTTTTAAAATAAACTTAATTTATTACATTTACTACATAGTTTATGTAGTTAAACGTAGTTAAATGTAGTTAATGAAACAAATTGTAGCAAAGATAGTTTCAAATGTCAAATAATCGTCAACTGTCACTTTGAAGTTTGAATTTCGAGTTAAAATGTTTAATTTTTTATTGACTATGTATGTATCAAACTTTAAAATTTGTAGTAAAAAGGACTACGCGTAGTTAATAAGGTAGAAAATGTAGAATAGTTAATTCGGCAACCCTGCCTCACAGTACAAATGAAGAAAACTGAAAAAAGTGCAAGGAACGTGAACTGTGCGCATAGAAATATTTAGAATTTCTTCTAATTGAGCCTCTATTAGAAAAATCAAGGCTACATCTATGATTAGAGGGTTAAATTCTATATCTCCAATCTTTTCATTGAACGTATTTTTAAATTGAGTTTATTTTTTTTACATTTTTGCTGTTCTGTCATTTATTGTTCCATTATTGAAAATTTTTCAAAACCATTCAGAATAGCAATTCCTCTTCTGAAAAAAAATGAAAATACTTCTGAAAAATATTTTGGAACATAAATTAGATTTGGTGACCGAATCGGAAGCTGAAAAGAACTTTTATTTTCGAAGCGAAAGATAAAATTGGCGCATTCACAAAAATTAGATAGCAGCATTCTTCTCACTCTAAAAATTGAGAAAGCGAATCCAATATTTTTTTCTCAACATTTTGACAGCAAAGCTGAGAAATTTTACTGAGGAATCCTGTTCATGCTTAATAATTAGTTTTCAGCAATTTTTGACAGTTTATAGCTTCACAGATGAGTGAACAAATTATTTTTTGGTTCATTTGTACCAAATGTCACTCGAAAGTCCTAAAATTACTTTTTTTCCGAAGCAGTTCATTGCATCTGAAATTTTTCGGACTTGTTAGAGATTTTTTTGAATACATCGACAGAGCAACCATCTTATTATGTAAGTTATTTAAAGTTCATGACTTCTCAGATTTTTTAATCTACTCACATCGTAGCCATACATCCTTTGGTGGATTTTGACACTTTGTTAGATTTCTTCTGCTTTAAGTTTTACTTGCAAAAAACTCACGTTTGTGTATTGGCTGCGAGAAGTTCTTGTCTTGTGGAATTTAGTTTCAAGAAACAAACATTTTTATTTTAAAATCCATTTCAATTTATTTGGTTCAACTCAAGAAACAGAAACTATCTTTGACTTTTTTCTTTCTAATTTGACAGTTCTAAATGGAGGAAAAACAATGCACAAACAAATATAGATACATATACAACAACAAATTACAGTGTTCACTATAGTCGCACCTTTAAAAAAATGTTTGTTTTCTGTCAAACTATTGTTTTTTTTTTTAGCTTTTTTCAAGCTGACATATGATGGAACTTACGAAGCAAGAGGTACAAATCTACATGAAAATTGTGCTCCATTATTCTCTTTCATAGCGCGTAATAACCGGCGCGTAAATACCGGCACGTATTTATCAGCGCGATCCGTCAGGGTATGTTTCATGAGAGTTATGTTAAAATGTCAAATGAATATTAACGCTACGAACTAAATATGTCATGAAATTGTTGGACTTGTCAACGCGCCATCAACAGTTCGGTTGTTCGTATGTGTCCAAGTCGTGTTATCGTCAACGTTTTACTTTGACACTAAATGGTAAATATCGGGTCGACACATATACGTATTACACGTCACGGTATTTGGGGACAACATTTAATGAATGGCATCATTCGTGTGATTGTCAATTTTATATACGTTGACGGGGTGAACGTTGACGGTACGTTGTCAATTTGTTGGTGACATCAGAGAGTCAACGAGTGGATTATTAACCTTGCCTGTCTAATCGTAGCTTAAGGCTGGTGTCAAGGCAAGTTGAATGACTGTTAACGGTGTGAAACAGAAAGAATTATTAAGCACAAAAAAAAAATAGGGATAAGGTACCACTGAATATGCAGCACGCAGAAATTCACAAAAAGATTAATCAGATGAAGGAATATTTTTGGTGTATTCAACATTAATTATAGACTTTTCAGCAATAAAATGCCCTGCTACACATTGCAAGAACAACTTTACACTGAATTAACAACCAAAATGGAGAACTTAATTGACATATCGCCACTAAAATTAAATAATCATCATCACTCAGTTCGTTGACATTTAGATTTACACCACCATTTTACTATATGGAGAGTAAAAATTTAATCAACTTCTTTTCCGTCAACACACAAAAAAAAAGTTATTTATTTTCTACAAACCAACTTGAAAAATTCTCCATAGCTTTTCCAACTATTCAAATATGTAGCTCTATAATGCATATATGTATAATCTTAGGTCAAACAAGTCTCACAATCCCACTCAATTACACAAAAAGTTCAAGCAAAACCGACATAACCTAGTTTTATAGTTTTATTGCAACAACAACAATAACAACAAAAGTCATCATAAATGTTATTTGATTTACTTTTTCCTTCCATATTTTTGCTGCAACTTGATTTACAAACCCTTTTTTCCTAGTTTTTATGTAGTTATAGCTTAAGAGGTCAAACATTTCTATCTCTATATACATGACTATACTTCAGGATACCACTATGGGTACTACTACTATATACTATAGCTCTGGGGTGTAGCTTCCCAAGGTAAACCAGAATTCTATAGAGACCCTGGTGCATTTGTTATTAAAAAAGGGCAATGTTCACTGTCAACTCACATGCGATAAGATAGGAAAAAAAAATATATTTATTTTTTTTGTTTGTTTCGTCCTTGAAGAATAAAGCAAATAAAACCGGTGAAGCAAAAGTTTTGAACTTAATTTGAGTCAATTCTCTATATGCCTTTCTATTATATGTACAATTTAGAGCGAAAGCTTACATATATCTATGAATATCGGAAGTTGCCTAGTTTAAATGAAATTTTCATAAAATATGCAAACATAACCTAACTTGCCTTTTATTTCTGTCAATGTATAGGTCTCTTACATTCGAAATTCCTAACACAGTTTTGCATTTCTTTTTTTGTTGGATATGTTTAAATTATAGAACTTCCGAGTTAGTCTATACCTGCGAAGGAACTTTTGCAATATGTGGATGTAAAGTTCATTCAAAAATAGAAAAAGTGTACACATATGAGAAGAAGATACTTTTGCAGCAATAAGATGACGTAGGTATGTATATACTGAAAAACCAGTAATCGTGTTTACGAAAACTATTAGAATAGTCTCTGTTTCTATGTAAGTATATATTGATGCCAACAACACAACTTCTGTTGACAAAGGCACTCGAATCCCAACATCATCGTGCAGAACATAAAACACCAAAGTTCCAAAGAGGACGCGCAACGCAAACCGACAGTATATAACGACGAGAAAGACGAACGGACGCAGCCAACAACGTGCAGAAAATCCATTTGCAGTAGAAATGAAATTAATCTTTGAACTTCGCGCAGCAGCAGCAGCAGCAGCAAAAGAGAAAGAAAGACTCTTTATAAAAAAAACTGGTCTTTGGTGGTTTCTGGGATGCCTGATATGCCTTCTAAAGGCGCATATTCCTGAGAAGACGGGTCGCCTTCTGATGGTGAATGGGTGAACCACGACTATGATAGGTATATACGACGACGACGACAACAACGACGTTGACTACCAAAGTATAACACAACACAACACAGGAAGACGTGGGGTTCCAATGACGTGGACCTCAAACGCAATCAGTAAAACAGCTAACACGGAATGAAGGCAAAACAGAAAAAAAAAACAATAAGAAAAGCCTATACAAAAAGGCTTTCTGTACTTTTTACTTGGTCTCAAGGGCGAGTATTGGATTCGTGAAAATATAATCCAATGTGATCGATAAATCTGCATCGAAGCTCAGTAAAAATTATAACCCAGTATATGGGCCAAGTATCCTACTCCACCTTCAAGGTCTATTCGTCTATCTAAAATCAGCAAGAAAAGTGTCCGCGTCCGTTTATAAGAGTGTCCGTTTATAGGAATGTAATTTGTATGAGAAATTCGAAATATAAGTTTGTTCCCGAAAATGTGTCCGTTTAAGGGAATTGTCCGCTAATTGGAGCTGTCCAATTTCGCTTGGTGGGTTTATAGATTGTTCAATCGATGTAATCTTATAAAAGACAAGAGTTTTTAAGTGGGGGAAATAAATAAAAACCACTATTTATTCTTCCGGTCTTGTCATTCTTAAAGGCCCAACTATAATAGGCATGAGCTAGCTTATGCACGCTTAAGCCAACGAGCGAATATATGAAATTCATATTGAGTAGCCATAATGGAGTCCAGCTACGTTTCGTCCAATTTTTCTAAGTTTCGTTCAATTAACCAAACATAAGCAAGAGCGGTCCGGTTCGCTCAGCGCATAAGTGAATTTGACAGATACGGTTAAACAAATACAAAATACACATCAAACCCATTGTCTGTGTAAATTATTCGAGATTAATGAAAGTGTATGTGTGATATCTTTGCTATCTCGTTGTCGTTGATTCAATGTTCACACTCAACAAAATTAAACAGCTGTGAATTTGATTTTGACAGCTGATTTTGCGCGCGTAAGTTATTATGGCTATGCTTGCGACTTTTTGAAACTTAAGCAAACGTTTCGATAGGTTCTGACATTAGTTTATGTTTGCTTAAGCCTATTATAGTTGGGCCTTAAGTTCTTAGAAGACTAAATTTTATCGCTGACATCTTTCGTTATATTCATATTATTTTGATATTTCGTTAAGTTTCTATATACATTTCACATACTATCAAAGAAAATTTAATTTAATTTTGGTGGGGGCAAAACCCTCATTTATTTGGCTTAATTCAAGCTAATGACTTAAAAACTAAGAACTTAAGCTAAGATCGGAATGAGGGAGTTTTAGGAAAGGAGTACTGAGGTTAAAGTCGAAACAGTTCAAGTTCGAATTAACACTCCGTAGCATGTGAGAGATAGGTTCGTTGAAGCCGTAAGCAGTACGGTAGATGGGAAGATAGAAAAGACCAAGATTTCGTATATTACGAGGGTTAGTGTTAAAAAAGATAGAGTTGGTGTGCGAAGTGCTTTAAACGGATCCGGAAAATAGTCGATGAAAGAAGAGAATGTCGGAAATTTCTCTCGGATCTTCCAACGAATTCAGGTTAATTAGTTTAATGCGATCTAAATAGGGAGGTAGGATCAATGGATTGTTCCAAGATAGATCACGAAGGGCAAAGCGAAGAAAACGACATTTATGCTCTCGATTTTTGGAAATATGAATATCTTGGAGGAGGGGTTAGGTCACATTGGGGTTGGAGAATTTTTTGGATTATCGTTTCACGAAGCCAAGTGCAGAATTAGCTTTAATAATTATTTCGTCTATATGAGTGACAAACTTGAGTTCCTGGTCAAATAATAGGCCAAGGTCTCGAATATTTTGAACTGAGGGTATAGGTTGATCATGGAGAAAATAGATACGGGGAGCACATTTAATACGTTTGCGTGAAAAAGTAATAGATTGGCATTTGGTAATGTTAAGCTCCAAGCTTTTTTTGAGGCACCAGTATGAAAAACTGCCAAGATCGTTTTTAATAGAGGAAGAGTTTGAAGAAATTGTATTAAAAAATTTGATATCGTCGGCGTACAGTGAGATAGAGGAATGTTTGATGACCATTTCAACAGCATTAATATAGTAAGAATGAAAAGAAGTGGACCTAAGTGGCTACCTTGAGGAACACCGGACTCCGGAGTTACCTAAGAAAGGGCTGGAAAGGGCAGATCTGGAACGAACAGTTTTCAAACGAACGGTTTTCAAGGTAAGAGGAAATTCATTTTAACAAGGAGAGTTCAAAGCCGAGAGTGGACAATTTGAAGAGTATTATAGTGTATGCGAGATTTTGTCAAAGGCCTTACTAAAATCGGTTGAAACAACATCGATTTCGCAGCTTTTTTGTAGAGCTAAGAGGTTAAACGCTACAAATTGAACAACAAAAGTGGTTGTGGATTTACATTTAAGACCGTGTTGTCTAGGGGAGATTTACAATGAAAACTTAAAATTTCATGCAAAATACTTTCGAATAGCTTTGGCATATGAGAAAGATTTTCAATGGGGTCGATAATTTTTAACATCGCTTTTCGGACTCTTTTTCTGAATTGAGATTATGAAAGAAGTTTTCCATATTTGAGGAACTTCACCTTGAGTTAGCGATTGGCTAAAGATTTTTGAAAGAGGTAGAGATAAGGTGGAAGAGCATTTTTTTAGAAGTATGACGGGAATACCATCAGGACCAGGATTAAAATCATCATTGAGTTAATTTAATTTTTTTTCGATTAGACAAGGGTCGGATAGTTTGAGGGAGAATTGGTCCAAGAGAGAAATTTGGAAAATAATCGAAATAAACAGAGTAAAAAAAATGTTCATAACTGATGCAAGATATATGCTGGAAAATTATCTTTACAACCGCTAAAACTCTGCTTTTTGAGATTTTACTTAGTACTACAAAAATCAGAAGCGGGGTTTTAGGGAAGAAAATTGGTTATACCCTCATATTTGCATGTAAATTTGCTAAAAAAAATAGTCATAACTGACGACGATATTTGCTGAAAAATTACATTTAAAACCTCATTGAAATTTTATTTTGTAACATTTTTTATTTACTCTGCTTTTTGAGATTTTTTTTTTAAACTACAAAAATCAGAAGTGGGATTTTGAATTAGGGAAATCGATAATTCCGTCGTATTGGCATGTGTGAATTTGTTCAGAGCTCAAGTCCTTGCGACACAGTTGCCTATTTTATATATTTTACAGCGGGAACTGAGCAAACTGGTACATACATATATACCTAGATCCACATAAAAGCCTGGCCAGAAACAAGGTTCATTCGTCAGTTACAAGAGCAACATAGAAAGATATATGTGATGTGCTTCACTATAGAGACAAGGAATTAAATCGATAAAAATTATAGTGGATATAATATAGAAGTTACTTGACGCCTGATACTTCCTACGCCTTTAGTTGATCCTACTATAGGCACAAAATTAAATACATATACACTTAAACTAAGTCACCCAAGCTATGTCAACAATGTTAACAAAGATGATTGGCACAGGACAATGAATAAAAGATCCGAAGTGCGATTAAAGACGAAATAAAAAAAAAACACTGAAGAACGTTTTATAAATATTTATGACAACTTGGACATGACATGCACTACTTACAAATTGTCGTGCCGTTTCTCATTTTTAAGTTTGAATTAAAAAAAAAAAAAATTCCAACGAACTTGTTTAACAAGTGATTAAATACAAAACATACAAAAAAAGGAAAAACAAAAAATAATACAAAAACACAAGTCTGAAGGATCGACATGAATTTTGATTAATTTTATAAATTGCGTACATGAAACGTGACAAGCAGACAGATCTTCAGAAATAAATAATATACGTAGGTATAGATGTACCGTCTCATTTTTAAAAGGATTTTAAATGACAAAATGTTCTTGAGAAAAAAGATAACAAAATTTAACAAAAAAAAAGGAATTATAAAAAAATAAGGTTATTAATTCCTAAAATATATAAATAAGTCGTTGATTGATGTGATATGAGAGATCTTGATGCTGATGGTCTGTTATATATTGCTACATAGTTTTAAGTATAGTTTTTAAGCTGCGCTTATACTTTTAGATGTAAATCCCTTCAAGGTAAAGGTTTATTTTGATGTTTTTTTTCCAAGTAACAAAAAAGAGTCATATTTCTATTTTTATTATGATTACTAATGATTTATGTAATTGTTTCGACATTGGTTATATAGGTAGTTTATAGCCTATTTGGGATTCTTTTTAAAATAAGCATAGCCCTGGAGCTTTGATTTGACAGTTTTAAGCTTTTTTTTCTTATATTTATGACATTTTACCTACTTAACTAGATTTTTGAATAAATAATTAAACACAAATAATCATTATATTGGTTGATTGGTTGTTGGTCAACTAGGTATATTTTTGTTTAAAAAGGCTTAAACCTAATGATGTGATTTTAAGCTTAAAAAGAGAGAAGACTTAAGTGGTAGTTATTAACAATGGAGTTTTTTTTTTAAGACCAAAGATATTTAGTCTAAAGAGGCTTTATTTGAAATAAGATGCTTTTCGAAAAAATTTACAATATAATTTGTTTTGTCTTTTCACTTTAAAGCAATAAAACACACAATACATTCATCCCAATACCGACTTGAATAGAAGCCATGTCGCATCATATGGTCAAACGTCTTCGAGTGAAAACAAACCCGATATCGATATGATCGGTAATTTTATGCAATGCTTGCGATGAACATAGATAAGGCCAAAAACGTTGATTTACATTTTTAAGGCTCGACTAACATTAGCTTTTGAAATTTTGCTAGCTCCAGATATATTTTATTGAAACAGAATTAAAGCCACATGATAAAATTGGTGAACAAATCAGTATTAGTATTTTTAATTTTTTTATATTTTTGAATGAAAGTTAATTTTTTTTTAGATAAAAATACAGTTAGACTTAGAAAAACTTTGGATTGCTTTTACAAGATGATTTTTTAAGTTCGTTGTTAGGTTGATATTGTGCTTTTAAGCAAACAGTAGATACTTATCTTCAAAAACCAGTTAAATAAAAATATTTGCATTTTGGAAAAAAAAAACTTGTCGATTAAACAACGAAACAATGGTAGTTTTCTTGCCATTTGACAGCCAATAAAAATAAAAATACACACATATTATGTAAGTGAGAATTTCAGACTAGAATTTTGCCCATATTTTTTTTTGTTTAATTTAGAAAAATGTCCCTCCCACCTAGGTTTACCAGCCGTCAGGATTTCGCCTGACGCGTCAGGCTTTTAATGCCCAATCAGGCTTTGGCCAGGTTTCATCCTCTGTCTGGCTTTTTTATAGTTATCGCACAAAATATAATCGCTTGAAGAATGAATGCTTTCAAATCGAAATGCTTGCAAATCGCAGTGAACACATTCATTTTTTTCATTTAGTAGTCACTTTTTAGAAAAGGACAAAGAGTTGTGCAATAGGGTGATTCAAAAAAACACCTTTCTTGAAACTCAACGGGGACCGGGCGAAATTATGAAGTTTAGATTGAAACCAAAAAATTCAAAGTTGAACGCCATTTAGAGCTCGCTACCAGCGCTTTTTCAATAATTTAGCTTGAAAATCTTTGAAAATCGTAACTTTTCTCAAATACCAAAAGCTGCATAACTTTTTGAGTTTTGGTGCTAAAAGCATACAATTTTCAGGGATCGTTCGTATTTTATGTAGTTTTTATTTATTATTTAAATTTTTATGTAAATATCCTACTACTCAATAACATTTTTTGCTTTTGAAAGCTTTTCTAAGTTTTGCAATTTCTTAAAAGGCATACAACTTATCACGACTCACCTTAGATCAAAAGTTATGAGCATTTGAATTCAATCAAAAATGATTCTCAAACAAATTCAAAGAAATCATAATTTTTAAAATAGAAGGAAATACTTTGTTTATTTTGAACTTTTTGTATTGATTTATTAAATGAAATGGTCGACTCTTTATTTATGGCCATAACTTTTGATAAGTTATATACCTTTTAAGAAACTGCAAAACTAGGACAAGCTTTTAAAAGCAACAATGTAGCAATGTTATTAAGTAGTAGGATATTCATACAGGGTGCTATTTGAAACGTTCCAAGTAAAAATTCATTTTTAACACCATTTAGGGCTATGGATTTATTTGTAGCTACATAATGAAGTTCATGAAAAAATTTTTTTTTATAAAACGTTTGTCTAACTTTTAAGCAAAATTAATAAAAAAAAGATGGTAAAAAATAAAAATCAATTTTGGACAGGTTGACCCAAACATTAAATCAAAATAGAGGATTTTTTAAATAAAAAAAGTGTGTTAACTCCAAAACCCTTAGAATTTATTATTAAAATATTACAGGTAGGTAATGAAATTCTAAAGAAAATAATTTAAAAAAATGCATTTTGAAGCACTCTGTAAAATACGATATAAAGTTTTTCTACATCATGGTTAAAGTGTTTTTTTTTTTTGAAAATATTGTTTAAAAAGTTTAAGCAGGAAATTAACTTTGGGGCAGGTTCTTGGTCATTGAAATGTATTTTGGATTTAACTGGACGTAATGTGTCAACACGAAGTCCCAGATCCCTTGCGGTTTTTTTCTGTATAGACTCTTTCATTTTATTTTTTTTATAAAAATTAAGTTTCAAAAAGGAAAAAAATTGCCAGGTTTTTTTCTTAAAATCTTTAGTCTTTAGATCCATATCATGTATTATGTTTATGTTGAACGAAAATGAACTACTTTTATATCCAGAATCTATCTTTCCTGGTCGTTATGCAAAATTAAGTCCATTTTGATGAATGTTTTGTTTATAATTAAATATTTATTTGTTTAAGAACAATTAATTTTTCTGTCATTCAAGGTGATAAAATAAACTTTTCACTCAAAAAAAGGTGTGTCAAAGACTCACTAAATGTATTTTTGATACTATTTTTAAGACATTTCATATCATTCATATAATTTGTCTACGTCATTTATTTCGCACGTTATGAACAATTATTTGGAAACAAAAACTGATATCTTATAATTTTGCCACCAGCAACTTCAAGCTTAAATAAATCCGAATTTCCAATGAACGACTTTAAAAATATTTCACCCGTATAAAGATCTCTTCACCTTTCATTTGATACCAAATTAATTCATGTACAATCTTGGCCAAGGCTCCATAGTAAAATGGGCTTTCCCTTTGCTATTTTCCTTTGACAAGTCATTAAACGTTTGAATTGACCGCCTGTGTCTGTTTTTCATGAATCGAAATATCTGTTCAAACTTTTAAAAATACATTATAATTTTGGTATTCGTACTCCAACCTTTTTTTGCAAACTTGGTTGAAAATGGTATAATTTTGAAATGTGAATTTATATGGGAAATGAGATGACTAAGAATAAAATTAGACAATTTTCACCAAAATTATCTCTTTTCATGACGCCATTTAAACATACAGCCTACCAGTTCATAGTAAGTTTTAAGACGGAGTTAATTAAAATACATTTTGGAAGAATTGAAAGCACAAGAATTTACTACATCTTAGTTTATAAAATACTCTCTAAACTCAAAAAGCCCATACGCACTGAACACGACCAGCAATCAGAACATTATAATGTAACAACAAACGAAAAGCTATTAAACAAATCACTGAACAAACATTTTTCAATTTGACAGGAGAATATGTTTGTATGTGTAAGTGAATGCAGATCAAATCTCCCAAACTTGAGAGATAGCATCTTATTTGTAGATTTTTGATCGATAGAATCAAATGAAATGACATCAAAAATTTTATTTCTTTCAGCAATTGCAATTTCCTAGCTAAGGTGGTATCTTTTAATTTTTTAACAAATATACATATTTACAAAAATTATAAAATGCCTTAAGCCTCAACTACATAAGCCAAAAAAGTGAAAAAGTGCAAAAGTGAAAATTTTTAAATTGATTTTGTGATAGTTTTTCTGACTAGAAAACTAAAAACAAATGATGCAGAAAGCTTAAATTTTGGTTTAAAAAACAATTTGTATACACTTTTTTACGAATCAACTGCGCTAGAAGGAAACAAAATATTTTTACTTTTGAACTTTTGCAAAAAATGGCCAATGTAGTTGAGGCTTTAGAATAAAAATTATAAAAGTCGGGAAAAATCGGGACATTTCGTAAATTGTTTACCAAAATCGGTAGGTCTGCCAGGCCTTATGCTATCCAAAATTCGAGACACAAATAACATTTGTGGGCTGATTCCATAGTTGCCACCGACTGGAAAGTCAGTTAAAGACCAAGAATTTGGTCAGGGAATTTCGAAAGCGGTTAGGGAAAATTTTTGAGCACTGATTTTTTTTTCCCAATGAAATAAATTGAATATTTCTTTGAACTCAGGGACCCTACTCTGTATTTCGTTCCGAAAGTCAATCCTATTCAAAAATGCTTTTTCGTCCCGCATTTGAATTGGTATACTCTGATAAAGTATTTAATACATTATCCACTTACGGATTATTTTTTTCAGATTGCGAATCTTTTTGATTAATTAAAAGTTCATCTAGCTCGAATGTTTTTGAAAACTCGAGCTAGACGATCTTTTAATTAATCAAAAAGATTTGGGTAGAAAAAGTAAAATTGTTTGAGAAGAATCCAATTTAAATTATAGTACGACAGCTGGCAATGTGGACTCCCACTAACTCGAGTGAAATTTTGAAAGTCTGGCTGGTGAGATACGTTGCGTTCGTGACTTTTTTAACGAAAAAAAAATTTTAAGTCATTTGTTTTTTGGTATTGAATACCTACGCTTATCAAATTTTAGTAGAATATTAATAACTAGATGGTTAAATGACTTCTATACTCTATGTTTTTCAAAGAGCTACTGTTTAATTTTTTTTTTTGGTTTGGTCAGGGAAAGTCAGGGAAAATTTGAAAAGTAGTGGCAACTATAAATTGGGACCATTTTTATGTCGCCGTGGTGGCCACTATATATGCACAATTTTGCTCAAAATTAATAGTTAATGACATTTTGACCAAATCTATTACTTTACTCCAATATTTAAAAGAAAATTTATGAAAAAAATTGTTTGACTCTATAGTGGTTTATACTTTTTTGTCTTGAAGTTTCTTAAAATGTATAAAACCTACCAATAGAACACCCTCTATAAGCTACTAACTCATTAAATGGAAGAACAATCTTTAAGAAAATTATCAACACATACTTTTGTTTTATTTTAATTTTTCACAAAACTTTGATGACTCACAAGTAATTATAGTGAACCTTTTCTCAAAATATTTAAGGTGGTAAGAGAAATATTTTTAATTTAACATCCGGATAGAACAACAAAGCTATTTAAACAAATTTTAAATTCTTTACAAAAAAAAAAAACTTACAAACTCAGATGAAAATAATTTAAATTAAATATTCCCACTTCTGAAACAAAAAACCACCACATGCTAACAGATCTTCTTCACCAGAAAATTATGCGACTTCAATTAATTTCAGAAAAAATTGCTTAAACAATAATTAAAATAATTGATATGACTTCCGGGCCAACTAAGTCAACACAATCTGTTCTTCTAAATTTCATGAGAAAAACACACAAGACAGACATACATAGTACATAAGTACACAACTGAAAAACACAACAAATAATTTCTTTTGGTTTGTCATTAATGGCGACAAAAGATTGAAATTCCTTTCAAACCGAATTACTCTGTCAATCAGGCAAGGTCACTCCTCTCACCTCTATACGTACGTATACACATATAGCCTTTGACTTCACTTGACACACAATATATAGATATTTATTATAATATTATATTTACCATCACATCACCAAACCACATCACACCATACCACCCTTTTGAAGTTTTGTATTTTATGTCATTCCAAAAGACTAAAGGCAAAGTGCGGCAAGACGTGTGTGATTATATTCGTGCGTGTGTGCTTTTGACGTGATTACTGAAAATTTCGAATGACATTCATGAGTGGTTTCGTATGTGGTGCTGTTGCTGTTGCTGTAGCTGCTGCTGCTGTTGGTTGATGGTCGATGTTGATGTGTGTACACATATTTTAATTGACAGATGTTAATTTTTCCCTAAAACTCGTGTAGTACAACGTTATATGGGAGGCAATTCATGCTGATTTATTAATCACATCCCAAATTGGAATGATGACATATTTCAAATTTTAACCGATTGTTGAAGTATTTAAAGGGAATTTCAATCTGTCGTTGTGGAGAAATGATTGACATTGCACTGACAGACGACAATAAAGAAGTGAGAGACTCTTTATTTTTTCCGCCACTTAAGTCGATTTTCAATTTCCTGTCCCATCCTTGTGTCAAACTCTCGATCATCGCTCTTTACTATATGTCAAGTGCCTTTGTAATAGGCTACCGTTTGGCCCATGCAAAAAAACACTTCACAGAAAATTGACAAGGATCTTAAAACAACGCCATATTATATCTTTTTATACACCAGTCACCAACAACAAAACAACCACCAACCAGCCACTCCCAAAAAGTCCACTTTTTGCTATAAACTCTCCTAACTTGCCATAATAACTGTGTTCGCCGCAGATATAATCGCACATTAGCGCGGCACAGCTATACTTCGATTGGTGTATATAGCTGCTGGCAATAGTGGCAAACCATCGAATCAATTGCACATATCTATTTATTAATGAAAGAGGTCTGTAGGTATGTACGAGTATCTTGGTGTTGAAGTTGCTTGTATATTCAATAACAATTTCAAATAGCCTGCAGAGCATCTTAGAAGAGAGAGAAAGATTTTCATCTTTTTTGTTCGGTCTACTTTTTTTTTCTTTTACTGCTCTGCTGCTGTTGTTATAACAAAACAAAAACGAATTCGCCGCATTAATAACAAAAGAAAGGAAAAAAAAAGCGATAGATAAACGATTTGCCACCATTCATGTGTGCACTTAATGCCTTGGAGCAACAATACAAAATTCTATAAGGTCCACCACACATTCAGCTATATGGAGAGAATGTGAATTTATTGTTGCAGCAGTATGGTTTGTTAATAATATTTCACAACTCGTTAAACATATTGAATGGTGCACAAAACAATATAATGTACTTGTACAAGAACAAGTACATCCAGACCATGGTCGGTCGCATTGGGATGATGGCAGATGAGGCCTAGCTTTCGTTATAGCATATAGAGAATTTTTACTTGTTTATTATTGAAAGTTCCAAAAGTGCAAGAAAGCATGGCCAGGGGGAGTTTTCGATTTTTGGAGAAAACTTAATTTTTTTAGCAAACTAATAATAATAAATAAAAATATGTACGAGTGATGTCGTTCAGTGGTATCATTGAACGTGTAGAGCGTCGTTTGTTAATAAAATGACATTTCTAAAAAGAAAGTCAACAGAAATAAAACATTGACATCTTAAAATAGTTTTCGAACAAAAAATGTTAGGTATCTAAGCATTGTATAGTTGTCACTATTTTTCTAAATAAATTTCCCTGACTTTCCCTGACCAATTTTAAAGGTTTCTTTGACCAAATAAAAAAAAAAAATAAAAAAGGAACTCTTTGAGAAACATATAGCTTTATGTTTGTGAGGTCATCGTTATGCACTTATCAAGTGCTAATTAAGTACCCAACCCAACAACAAAATTAAGTGCTCCAGTACTTTTCTTGTAAATTAATGCAGTTAGCAGGGCAATTACCGGAAAAAGTTTAAATCGTAAGGAAAAAGATTTATTCTAGTATTTTGTAGCTATTTAAGAGCTCTAGGTATCCGAATTAAAGTTAAAAAAAAATCCCCAAAAAATAGAAGACATTTAACCATCCAGTTTTTAGTGTTCGAATAAAAATGGATGATAGTATTAAATACTAAAAGATAAACAGGAACTTAATAACATAATATCGCACCCTCAGAATGAAAATGACCTAACGAAAAAATTGCAATTTGTTGAAAATGAGGAAGAAAGTATTGAAAAAGGTATGAATTATATTGCTGATTGCAAGATCAAAAGTTACAGGAATTTCGATTTAGGTCACTTTCATTCTAAGAGTGCGATATGTACATTTAAAAAAAAAATTGGATTTGTAACATTTTTTTTTGTTTTTAATTTCTAGTTTGAAAATTAATTTTAAAAAACTATTCATTCAAATATAGTTATTTAAATGTGAAATAAAAGTATAGATTTCAAAAAGCTATAGTAATAAGTGTTACCGTTATTTTTTTCCGAAATAAAATCTTCATATTCTATCTTTTTTTATTAAAAAAAAGATTCCCAGACGCATTTTGCAACGTCTGACACCCACATGACCTATTAATTCATATACAGGGTGACCCGAAATCACCGCTTCAGAAGAAAACCATGAGTTCCTGAGGTTATTTCAAGTCGAAAAACTTAAGAGGTAATTAATTTCTCATTTTCGCTTCGTTTTCGACTTGTAACGGTTTTCATGATATTTATTATTTATTCCTTTGACTGGCTCCTACTTTGCCAAACTACAATCGATTTTTGAAATTTAAAAAAATGTGCTTGAAAATAATTTGCGGGAAAACCTTTATCGACACAGAAAAAAAAATATATAAAATATATATAAAAATATTTCTAACTGTTCTTGTTTAAATAAAAAAAATGTCAAAAATCGGTTGTAGTTTGGCAAAGTTAGAGCCAGTCAAAAGAAAAAAAAAAAGAAAAAAAAAATAAAAAAAAGAAAAAAAAGAAAAAAAACATAAAAACCGTTATAAGTCGAAAACGAAGCGAAAACGAGAAAATTGCCTATTAAGTTTTTCGACTTGAAATGATCCAGGAACTCATGGTTTTCTTCTGAGGCGGTGATTTCGGGACACCCTGTATAGAACGGAATGAAAAAGAAGCCAAAAGTGTTGAAATGACTTTAAATCAGTTTTTTACCATTTCAAAAGTGACGCATACAAAAAAACGCAACGTATCCCACCAGCCAGACTTTAAAAATTTCACTCGAGATAGTGAGGGTTAAAAAAAAATAAAAAAATCATGACTGTTGAAATGCTTTTTTTTTGTCGTTGCTAGCTCTCGTACTATAACTTAAATTCGATTCTCAAACAATTTAACTTTTTGTCGGCCCAGCCGGATCTCGACAGCCGGATTCCGGTCCTGGAATTCTTCAACGAGCCTCTTCACCTATCCTGATTGCGAGGCAAATCGTCGCGACGTTATCCAGTTGTACGCCCCAAGCCTTCGGACGTACTGGTCTACGCCATATCTGTAACGTAACCTGTCGTCTACCATAGAATGTACTACAAAGGACTGTTCCCCTTCGCTCATGTGAGCTAGGTGACCTGCCCACCGGAGTATACAGAGCTTAATTTTTAACACAATATCTGCTCGAAATAGATTGCGTACAGTTCCTGATTGTAGCGTCTCCGGAATCGTCCTTCCTCACATACGGGGTCAACAATTCTCTACAAAACGTTTCTCTCGAAACTGCGCAGTTGCAGGAATAAGTAATGGCTTCTCGATCTTTTTTTCGTAAAGAACAAGGACCTAGTTAATTACACCTTTCAGCCATTTATGTACGGGGAAGTGATTAATCCTCCATAAGTACTTCTTGTCGTGATTAAGGGCCAGTTTCACAGTGAACACTTAACAAAATAAGCAGCACTCAATTTTCCCATTCTAGCACTTTAGGTCCAGTTTTACTATCTGAATAAGTGGCACTTAAGTTGCCAATTTGGGATATTTATTATTTATTATTATTCGTAAGTGGCACTTATTCCAAAAAGTTGATTACACTTTAAAATTGGGCATTAGTTTTCCATATTTGGGACTTAAGTCACACATACTTCGATTGTGAAACTGCGCCTAAGTGCGTCTCATCTTAGTCGTTCGCATTCGGCAGATAATTTTAGGTCCTCACCGTTCCTGCCTACTTACAAAACTGAAACAGAAATGTTTGAAAGTAAAAGTCCCTAACTTTATCAATTTATAATATGTATAAATTTCTTCAATTTTGTTTGCAATTATTCAACATCCACGATACATCAATCGTCAGTTTAATTTCAAGGTCCGATCACTCGAACTCATTAATAGTTAAAAATTGGAAAAATTTACAACTATTTTAAGTAAAGAATTCTTCTAAAATACCCACTTACTTAGTTTAAAGAAATTTGCTTTAGAGGTTAGATAGACAGATACATTCAGGCCAAACGCCGAAACACTTATTTATCTTCTTTATTATCGCAATGTCATAATTTTATTAAAATCAAAAGCCGTTTGTTTATACGAAACATAAACATACTTTTTCCTCAGCGTAAACTGTTACATAAGCTTTCATGTTGAACTTGAATACTTAACGTTTCATTTCCTCAAATTAGTCCTTTATCACAAGTTAAATTAGGCCTTTAGATTTAATAGTCCTTGAATCCGGCCATTTTTTCCTAACCGGTACCCTACGTATATAGAGACTAAATGGTGGACCTAATTCAGTCCTGGCTTGTTTTCTGTTTACAGTCGGTGTTAGCACAACACGACAGATAGTTACAGGTACAAGTGTTCGAATAGTAGATATGTATATACGAGAACCTATATATTTTCTCATATACATATCTATCTATCTCCATCAGTTTTTGTTGTTAGTTGCACAGATCTGGGGAGAATTTTATTGTGGCCCCATGGTGAATAAACAAGATTGAGATCCAAAATAAATGGCTGCATGGGTTATAAATTCCTGCTTCCAATCTTTCTCTCTCTCTTCTTTCTAAAGCAGCCTGAATGTTATGTTTTGTATTATTGTACCTTAACTTTTATATACGAGAGTGTACGTACAGTATACTTGTTCGTATATCTGTACACACACAACACATAATATAGTGTGGCGGCAATTCAAAAGTTCACAAAATCACTTCGCACGAAACTTGTCCGAATGGAATTTATAGGCTGCCCCTGGTTTGGCCGGCAGCCCGAGATTGCCGACACACAACACACACGTTCTATAGGTATAGGTATGTTGTGATATGGCATTGATGCAGGAGAGGATAAAGATGACGAATCATAACTCTTGGAAAGTATCTGTCTATATAGAGTAGTTATATCTCATCAGAGTTTGTGCAAATTATATCTATCCATCTATCTATACTTATATAGATGTTTTTAAAGCCTTTCACACAAAACTCTCGAAGATACAAGATTAAGTTAATTGCACAAAACTTGTATATATACGTACTCGACGACGACTCATCGTATAGAAGAAGAGTATAGGAAACTTGTTTTTTGATTACTGTTTGTGGAAATGAATGCTGTATTCCTTACTTCCTTACAACTGAGGATTTCAAATGGCATTACAAAGGGAATTCCACTCAATTGAATATGTTTTGAATTCATAAAATCTCAATATAGAGAAAAGAAGGGTTTTTTACATACAAAATGTATGTATGGAGATCTCTCTGATTGGTATTTGAAAAGCAATTGAAAATAGAAGAAGGAGAATAAGAAGAAACAAGTCGGTTGATTTTTAGTTTGTTGCAAATTTTGCATAATGTATGCCAAATATAGAATTAATTGAGAAACTCGTATCTGTACATACATATATGATGTAGGTTTGGGACAGAAAAATACTAACGAATTTCTTGATTTGTTTGTTTTAAATGTGTGTGTGTCTTGTTCGAAGAGAGATGATGTAGTCAAATTTTTGAGACTTAATTGCTTTTACATATATCTACATATGTAAAAAATTATTACAATTTTAAATTAACTACGAAGGTATAGACAAAATTCAATTTAAAAGGATAATTGGTTTTAACAAACCATACTAGCAAATTTAAATAATTCAAAATTTCTGGACCACAAAATACTTTATAATTTTAAATTTATCACAACAAAATTATTTCATCCATACTTCAACTTTGAACTTGAGTTTCTTAGCACAATTTCCATTAATTAAAAAAATTACATCTCGATACTTTAATCCAATATGGTACTACTAAAATGTTAGAGAACACGATAAGAGTTGGTCCTTCAATCCTGTCTTTCCCTGAATCATCCTTAATCTAACATTTAAATTACATTATAGTTCAACCTTGTTTTTGTCAAATTCTCTAAAAAACCTTCAAACACAAAGCTTTTTATGCTTCAAAAAAATCAATAAAATGCCTTATTAATAAAAAAAAAATACTATCCATTCCTTAACTACACGTACCAGAATTAGAAACTTACTTTAATCGGAGTAAATTTACTTCAATTTTAAGAAAGAAACTAAATGTAGAGGAGAGGGGGGCACCTTTGAAGACTTTTTTGTTTAGAGCCCAGTGTGATGGAATTATTGGCCTGTAAGTTATCGGCACTTCGAGGAATGCATTAAAAGTTTAATTTAAACCCATTTTTGATTAAATTTAACCTATTTTTGATTAAATTTAACCTATTTTTGATTAAATTTAATAAAAATTGATGTTTTATTTTTATTAAAATGCGAACTAGATCTTCTGTTCAAAGGGGTGTTAGGCAATAAAGCCAAAAGAAATCGATTTGGAAATATCCCACAAAAAAATTCTGAACAATTGTTGTTGTTTTTTTTCTCGATTTGGGCCTTATTTCTAATTTTTTTTTAAGGAAAGATTGCCCAAAATAAAAATTTTAAAAGTCAAATGTGAAATAACGCCCAAAATAATACCTCACTGTTTGTGCTCCGCGATTTTTTTTTTTAATTATCTTATCATTGAAATTTCAATTTGGAAATATCGCCCAAAATTGAAGAAATAACGCCCAAATTTTACAAAAACAATTTACATTGAAAATATTTGGGTAATATTTCCAATTTAAGATTTGGAAAATTTTAAATTTGGGAGATAAAATAAAAAAAATTGGGCGATAATTCCAAATCGATTTGAAATTATTGCCTAACGCCGCGCCGCCGTTCAAAGGTACCCCACATATAGGGTATAACTCACTATTTAAGACTTTTGGAAAAAAATAGATTAAAACAAATTTTTTAAGCAAAAAGTCTAGTTGAAGCTTTAATTTAATGTTCTTTTGTCTTATTAAGAACATTTTTTTTTCAACAACTAGTTTTAAAGCTATTTCGTTCAAAGCTGCCCCAACATGTTAAGCAACATATAAATTCAGCCATTTTTATTATACCTAACATATTTATCAAGAACTTTAACTTTATGTTAATCAAAATGAAGGTGTGAACTTAATAATAATTTTTCAAAAATAAAAAACCTTAGGATCAAAATTTTAAACTGTTACAAAAAAAATATTGCAAAAATACAATTTACGCATAAAAACTGCTTATTTAGGTACTGTCGGATGAACTTAAGAGATTCACCACAAAATCATTGACGTGTCGGTATCGGTATTGCCATTTTAAAAATTAATTTTAGGCTTTGAAATATTTTTTGGTTAAGATTTTACTAGCCATTTTCAAAGGTACCCCGCGTTCAAAGGTGTCCCCCTCTCCCCTACTACAATTTTTTTAGATCTATGTACAGTGGTGTGAAAAACATTCCGGATTTTTTTGGTAAACTGCATTGATTGTTGGTTTGTGATATAAAAATGATTTTTTATTATTTGAAACAAAAACCATGGAACTTTATCCATCAAAACAAAAAAAATTCAAAAAATTAAAGTTGTTTAATGTGACAAACTAACCGGATTTTATTTTTTTGGAATTAACTTTTATTATTTATTTAATATTTTGTCCAATAACCCCTGTTTTTTATAACAGCTCGGCATGGACGAGGCATTGACTGGATTAAATTCTCGAAAACAGAAGCTGGAATATTCTCCCATTCATTTTCAAAGCTGCAAAAAGAGAAGTTGTTGGCGTGTGCTTTCTTTTCCCAACCCGCCTTTTTAAAATGGCCCACAAGTTTTCTATTGGGTTTAAATCGGGTGATTGAGATGGCCATTCTAAGACACGGATATTTTTAGTTGCAAACCACTCTTTTAACGGGTGATTTTTTAGCTGGTTTGGTTTTGGCAACACTGGTTTTGACAGCTGACGTGTGTTTAGTACCTTGTGTCACTGTCAAACAGCTTCAGTTTGGTTTGCAATTTAACCATGGATCGTCTTACAAATGAACAACGCTTGCAAATTATTGAATTTTACTATCAAAATTCGTGCTCGGTTCGAAATGTTCATCGCGCGCTGCTTCCATTTTATGGTCGGCATTCTCGACCTTCTGAGCAGTCTATTCGGAAGATTGTGACCAAATTTCGCACCAAATTTACTTTGTTGGACATTAAATCACCAACACGTTTACGTACTGTGCGTAGTGAAGAAAATATTGCGGCCGTATCAGCTAGTGTGACAGAAGACCGCGAAATGTCGATTCGGCGCCGTTCCCAGCTACCGAGCGATGATAACAAACTTTTTTTTGCCCGAAATGGAAGTTCTTGACTTGCATGATATGTGGTTTCAACAAGACGGTGCCACATGCCACACAGCAAGCGAAACAATGACGCAATTGCGAGGCGAGTTTGGTGAACAGTTAATTTCACGTTTCGGGCCGGTCAATTGGCCGCCTAGATCGTGTGATTTGACACCATTAGACTATTTTTTGTGGGGGTATGTCAAGGCTAATGTCTATAGGGACAAGCCCGCTTCGATTGACGCACTGGAAGCCAACATCCATGCATTCATTCGTGAGATACCGGCCGATATGTGTGAAAGAGTATGCCAAAATTGGACAAAATAGCGGATGGGCTACCTGAGACGCAGCCGCGGTCAACATTTGCATGAAATTATCTTTAAACATTAAATTGCAAGGTTTAAACTATCGATTCAAATAAATATTTCATTAATTTTTTCGAATTTTTTGTGTTTTTTTTTTTTTAAAGTTCTAAACCTCTTAAAAAATCACCCGTTAGAAGCTTTGAAGAATGTTTAGAGTCATTATCCTGCTGAAAAACCCAACGCAGGGGCATTTCGTCCTCTGCGTATGGAAGCATTACTGACTCCAAAATGTCCCTATATTGGAAACGGTCCATAATTCCTGTGATTTGGTGTATAGGACCGCAGCCTGCTCCTGAAAAACAGCCCCAAACCATCATCGAGGCTCGACCGTGCTTAACTGTAGGGAGTACATTTTAATGGAGTACCTTTTGAGCCTCACTGTCCTTGCACCATTGGAGTAAAATAAGTTGAATTTTTTTTCATCACTGAAAAGCACACTCCTCCATTTGCTTAAAGATGATTTTTAGCACATTCAACCCTGGGTTAAATGTTTTGATTAGGAATTTTAAGTCTTTCCCAAATACCTTTTACGATGTTTAGCAGTAAGAAGAGGTTTTTTAGCTGGTCGAAATGCAAAAAGACCGAAATCTCTTAAACGCTTCCTGACTGTACTTGGCCCTATGGGTAGATTGAGTTCATCACAAATTGTCTTTGAAGTCGCAAAAGGGTCTTTAAGCACGAAATTCTTTATGCGCCTATCAGTTTTAATTGTTGTTTTGCGAGGGCGTCCACCAAAATGATCTGCTTCTACTGATTTTTTTTTATTGTTCTTGTCATCGTAGCATTAAATTTTTAAGGTTATTATTAACTTGTCTCATACTCTTTACAACTTATTAAAAAACTTATGGAAAGTTGTTAGTTTTCTACTTGGTATTAAGAAAATCATTATTATGGGAAAAAATCCGGAATGTTTTTGGCAGCACTGTATGTATGTAGGTACTCCTGTTTTTACACAGAAAAAATTTATTCAGCAAAACCCCATGAAAGGAAATGAAAGCACTGTGTTATTCATTTTTCCAACAAACTCTGAATCTAAAATTCTGTTCTGTTCTGAAACGAATGGAATATTCATGTGATTAATTTTTTTTGCTGTTTTTAAAAAATTGATATTTTTTTCGTTTTGAAATCTACGTATGTACATACATTATATTTCGGAAACTTTCGATTTACTCCACTTTTTTTATAAATCTGCTCCCAAATTTTACTACTGAGGTTCTAACCCTGCCACGTAAATACCTATTAGCATGGCATACGGAAAGATATTGTCTAAATGATAACTCTTCTTAAAACTTAACATGAAAGCTTGTAGTAGTAAACGGTTTTATGAAATGTATTTTTATGGTATGTATGTATGTCGGATTTGGCAAGTTAAAAGTTATCATATGTCATTAAATATTTTTAAATGGTGTTAATCTTTCGAAAAACCATCATTTATAATGAAATAGTAAATGAACATTTAATTTCAAGTATTAATTTGGTCATTAAAAGTTAGTCGAAAAACAGTTAAATTAGTTAAAATAGTTAAAATAGGTATCATCGTTTATAAATCACAATTTACAATTTAGCACTTAATTTTAGCTTGATAAGCACCTAAAAGGTTTTCAATACACAAATCTTAATTTTCGAACGATAACAATAAAATGTTTTTAATAAGAAATGAGCTCTTAAAAAAAGGGGTCAAAATCAAATCAAAATCATATAGCAAAATCCAAACTTGGGTACAGGTTAAATTTATTTTGTGGTGGCCTACCCTAATTGCAATTAAGTATCAATAAAAAATAGATTAAAAGTAAGAACTTATGTAAGGATGTTAAATATTTAAGTAAACAAACAACTTCTGAAACAAATAAATAATACTACGGTAACATGAATGTAATACAAAAAAAAAACAATTCTTAAAATTTCAATTAAACAGAACTAGTTTTCTTATTATCTTCGTTATAATTATTCTTATAATTATTGAAATAAATCTAGGAAGCTTTCTTCCGACTCGCATGAGACTACATAATGTCATGGTACAATTCTACATTTGTACACTTTAAATACAAAAATGTTTTTTTTAAGTTTTTCTTTCAATAAAAACATTTATAAACTAGTGTATATATGGTTTTACTTTCCTTATAATAAAACTAAACGCGAAAAAGAAAAGCATTTTAAAAACTTTCACAACGTTGAATATAAGTATGAAATATTATAGGCTAATTAGCTCCTATTACTCCGGTTAAACGGGTTCTGCATATTTGTAAAAGCTACCCGCATTTAAAAATGCCTGAGTGAGGGTGTTTAGTATACGAAATACTACTTTGACAGACACACAGAAGTGAAATATGTGTATTTATCAAAAGAAAACGATTTTCTTACAGCATTTAAACAGACCCAATTAACACCTAGTTATCATTTACCTAACACACTGTTTATCAAACATTTAACATATTTTTACATTGAGCAGACGAATCTGGATGGCAGAATTCAGATGACATAAAAAAGCTTTGATCCACTTGTGTATATTTGAATTATCAATCAGAATAGACTTCTGTGCATGAACAAATTTCGAAATTAAATTATGGGATTTGATTAAGCTTCCTTCGAAAATGGAAGAAACCTTTTTAAAAGCATATAAGTACAATTCCCACATTCTGACACCTAAGTTTCGTCTCTGGAATATGATTCAGAAAAGAGCTGTACAAAATTATGGCGATGGATAAAACATAACCATGACGGAAACATTTTTGTCTTTCGAGCCCCGACATTGTGTTTCATACCTCTCTGTATTTTATCGCTTTAAATTTATAATTAAAAATGTTCCAGTGTCGCATGTGGAATATAGAAATTGCATTCATCCCCTGAAGCAATTTTACCATGCTATAGTCACTCTTCCAAAAAAAAACTCATCAATTAACCCATGAGTCTACTAATGGAAGTTATAAGTACTACCAAGTACATAAATAAATGTAAATTTTTAGTTAGCTATGCAACATGAATGTAAAATGTTTTACCTGCTCGTATTTATAAATTCAACAACAAAACCAAAATGTACATCGGTATCTCCTTATAAATGATATTTTATTTTCTTCACGCTCGAACTTTGTTAAAAACATTGAAAGGGTCGTCATTTATTACTCCTTAAATGCGCTTCCACTCATACAATAAAAAAAAGTCATAAATTCTTAGTTGGAATGATAAATAGAGAAATATATTAATATGTGGGTATTAAAAAACCATGTAAAATACTGGGAAATTTACCTTTTACGTAAGTTTACCATTTTTGATAAATGAAATATCAAAACTTTTATGGGAAATGATTTTTATGTACAAATTGGATGAAATCCCTCAAAGAATTTGTTGCGGAAAGTAATTTGGTATAAGACCTTAGCTCGTACAGGTACACTGAACCAAAAAGGTACGTAGATACAATAAAAAAGTTTGTTGGGACAATACATTTATTTATCAATTTTCGTCCAACAAACTGGTTTATTGGGCCAATAAAAAGCGGTTTATTGGCCCAATAAATATTTATTGATACAAGCAAAAGCGGTTTATTAACCCAATAAACGTTTATTGATACAAGCTGAATCTGTTTATTGGCCCAATAAACATTTGTTGATACAAGCAAAAGCGTTTATTGACCCAATAAACGTTTATTGACCCAATGAACGTTAATTTATACAAGCAAAAGTGGTTTGTTGTCCCAATAAACGTTTATTGATACAAGAAAAAGTGGTTTGTTGGCCCAATAAACGTTTGTTGAGACAAGAAATTATTTATTGAATTATTTATTTTTTTACAAAAAAGGTGAGTACTGGCCCAATAAACTATTTATTGGCCCAATAAACTATTTATTGTCCCTATAAAGTGTTAATAAGTTTAATTTTGTTTTTTAATTTTAATTGACTGTTATAAAATTCACATTGTGCACATGCTGTGATTCTTATAAGAGTCGCTAAGGATCGAACATATAATTTGCGTCTTATAGAAGGGTGCGACAGCATTTTACAAAACGAATTTTGGAGTTGAGGTTACTTGAACTTTTAATTTTTATTCAAGTGACCTCAACTCCAGAATGCGTTTCGTAATATTATGCTGTCGCACCCATCTATGATGCAAATTATGGTTAATGCTTACCGACTCTATATAAAAATCACAGCATGAACAGACTGTGAATTTTATGAGAATCGACCATAATTTGAAAAAAAATAAAGTATTTAGCTACTCCTTAAAATTTATTGGGACAATAAATAGTTTATTGAGCCAATATACAGTTTATTACGATAATATACAAAAATGTTAAAATCAATGAAAATGTTTATTGACATTTAATAAATTGTTTACTGCGCCAATAAACGCATTTATCAAAGTAAAAAAAGAAGTTTTATAAAAAAATTGTTTGGCGCAATGTATGAGTTTATTGTGCCAAAAAAAAAGTTTATTGATACTAGCAACCGGTTATTAATTTTTAAATTTTAATTTTCAATAAACGGAGTTTTGTTGAGCCAACAAATCGTTTATTGAATACAAATTTTTTAAACAATAAATGTTCGTAGCATCAATAAAAAGTTTATTGAGACAATGAAAAAACAGTCAATAAACGGTGTTTATTGATATTACAAACGATTTTTTTTTCACTGTACATATGTAGATAGTTAAAATTATTATTATTATTCAATGTCGAGTTCCTTTCAACCAAAGAATATAATTTTTTCAGTCGTTGAAAGGAATACGAAAATAAGCTATTTTTTTTGTGATTGTGTGTGGCACTTGCAATTTTGAAGTAAAATGTCCAGAAATTATTCAATTTGGAAATAATCATTATTATTAATTACAACGCACAAATATTTAATATAAAATTCACCGAAAATTCGTTGCAACCAAAAACACAATTTGTTTTCATAAAAAACAATTTCTTTTCTTAAAACATCGGACATTCAATTTGATGTTTTAGAAATTTCAAATCTTGCAAGTGTGTGTGCAAATCGGTGTAAAATCTTTCTGGAATCTTGCTAAATTAGCAAGATTTGTTTTGACAGTTCGATTAACTCAATTCTTTTAGAATAAAATTCGATTCTTTTATTGAAAAGAATTCGACATAACTAAAGCTACAGTAGTAGCTGACGATTGTCAGATCTTAAAATATTGTCAGATCTGTCAGTGAAAAAACTGTTCCAAATGTCTTACAATCGTATGAACACACAATTTTGTCTGACAATATTGTCAGAAACGTCATTGTCAGACGACAATCAGACAAAAAATTGTCAAGTATCTTACAATCGTCTGAACACATAATTTTTATCATTCTCAGTCGATTAGGACGTCGTCATACTCATTGGTCATTGTCAGATGTTTTCATTAAAATCATCTTACAATTGCTGACAATTTCTTCGCTGTCCGAAATATCAAAGAGTTGGTTAAAGAGAGATAAAAAAGAGCTGACAATCAAATTGTCAGACTTTGGGAATAAATCTACCAACCGTGTAAACGGACAATTTTTCATTGTAAGAAATATGTCAATTGTCAGGTAATTGTTAGCTATTGTCAGATCGTTGACAGTTCTGACAATATTGTAAGATCTGACAATCGTCTGTACTTACCTTAAAGGTCAATGTGACTTTTAGAATTAGACGTGTTCAGAAATATGATGTATACAAAAAACTCAGAGAACTAAAAAACCTGTTCCCGTGCTATTTGACTATCGTATCGAGATTAGTTGTCGATAAACATTGTTAAAAAGAACGAAGTACATACAAAATAAAATCAAAAGGAATTTTTCTCATATATAACTCCATTGGCAATATTTGAGGAAATAAATTGCTTTGCTCATTGCCATTGCTTTGAATATTGCCAATGGAGACGCTTTGGCAATGGCAATTTCAATAATGCTCGACAGATTAAGAGCAATTATTGATTTCCATCGCTGAGGCAATAAATTTTGAAGTTTCACTTCTTTTAAAAATGGTTTCACCGCGGTTTTGAATGGCTTTTGCTTTGTTTTTAAATTAAAGTTGAAAATAAGAGAAATTTAAATGAATAAAAGTTTTTTTATTATCAATAATAGTAATTTAAAAGAGCAAATAAACACTAGATAATAGTCGTATTTTCAATACTGACATTTGACAATTGAAATTACCTGGCAATCGAAGGCCAACCCAGGCAATAAATTGTCATTACCATTGAAATTGACATATGCCAATTGAGCCACAGCGTAAAGGTTCTCCCAAACCAACGCGAAACATTCGGAACGACGACCACGAAATGTTCAGCTTTTTTTTCGTTTTTTTTTTATCGTAGCATAATTAATAAAGATGGAATTATTTTAAATTAAATAAATGTATGACAAAAGCAAGAGTTTAGTTCATGCAAAGTAAAGTGTACATATATCAACGCAAATCCGAAATACAATAAGCTTTTATGTATTTAAAATTTAAAATCAAATTAATTAAAATTTTTTGGATTTTATAATAATTTTTAATTTTATTAATTTCTATTCTATAACAGGACAAATATTGGTTTCATGTGAAAAAAATTACAGGTTTTAATCAATGTTTTATACTACCTACGTTTTCATGAAATGAGGTAATTTCGTAAATTACAGAAAGGTGCTTTCATTGCAAATTTGCTAATTTCGTTTGACAGATAATTTTGATTTGACAACTAATAGCTTCTTTTTGATGTGCTCTCTTTCTCTTTCTGTTTCTGTTTTATATACATCTAATTTTGACATTTTTAATGCTTTTCAATGGGTTCCCACTACGGAAACATTCTACGTTGCCAACAGGTGTGATCATAAAGTTTTTACGTAATTTCCAATAAATTTGGTTGAAATTACCACATTTCGAAATATGAAATTGTATGGGAAATGAGATAATTTGGAATTGAATTTGGAAATTTTCAACAAAATTACCTCATTTGCCCCAATGAAAAGGTAGTATAATGATAGAAAAATTATAAAAAAATAGGTGTCATATAACCCGTTGGTCTGTATTTATGTACGTTTATATAAATGTGAGTCTGCCCGTGCGCACGTCCACTGTATTTCGAGCTAGATCCTAATTACAGTGGTGAGCAAAAATGAGTACATGTTTTAATAAAATGAAACAAAAGGAAAGAATTTATGCTTTTTATAAACCACTGAAACAAATTATTTTTATTATGAAAGTTTAGTTATTAATTGACAATTTTAAAGAAAAAACACAAACATTGCTTTAAAGTCAACCGTTAAAAAAAGTGCATATTAATGGAAACTCTCAATTACTCAAACTTCGCCGTTCTTTTTATTTTGCTTTATAACTTTTTTTATTTCCCGTTTGCTTAAAATTACCATATCATGGGAGTAAAAGGTACTGTTTTTAAATTTACCTTAAAAATAATTATTAAATGTTCAACAGAAAAAAAAAATAAAAATGAAAAAATTGTATCTGAAGTGGAAAATAGTATAGTTAAGATATACCATCTTCAACAAAAGTACTGAAAGAATGAAAGTCTGTCAACGCACTGTCCTTTTGGTAAAAAAAAAGGAAAAATGTTCATTTTCCAGGCCGACCGAGAATGCTTACTGGTTACGATGGTTATATGCACCGCGGTTAATGGAAAGATTAATGCATTTAAAAGACTACAAGACCTTGAAATCAGCAGCCAAAATGATTTATAAAAACGTCAGTTAATGAACAGCTAGAAGAGAACTACAAAAGATTGGTAAAATAGCAGCTGCCATTACGATACCTCATATTATGTTTCTTGCTTTTGGAGTTTCATTCTGCCGATATGTCAAAAATATTCTTTACCATCTCACTGAAAGCGATTTATTTTAGTCTCGTCCACTGATCTCTTTATACACTGAATGGTATATTCATACAACATATTTCTGAGGTAAAAATATAGTCGTGGCCGGTACCCTCATATAACAGTATAACAGCGGCACCAGCGGTATGGACACTACTGGACCTTGGATTTTCTTTAATTTTTTTTCAACATTTACAGCCGCAATGCTTTTTGACATCAAATAAATGCTCAATTACGGCAAATATCTTCAATCTCTTTTATCGTTTGTACAGAGTAAAATATGAGGTCGTGGCCGGTACCCTTTCAAAAATTTCCTCACAAAAACTGTTTTACACTATTATAGAGATCAGTGGTCTCGTCCGACCAAACCCTCCGTTTCCATTCCTAAACACTCCAGTTTTTGTGGCATCTGCAGAAACTAAGACGTGCTTTCACATTTTTGTCAGACAGTGCTGTTGTAAGACAGTGCCACTGTAATGTTAAAATTGAAGGTTCTTTCCGAAAATTCACACATCGGAAATAGAATTTTTGACGTTTTTTGAGAAAATTGTCTTTTTTTTGGGTTAACAAATTTTGATACAAATTTTTTCATAAGTTTTTTTTTACATTTTTTACACTTTTCGTCTAACAAAGTACCTAATTGTTTTTTTTTTCGGGTACCTACTGTTTTTTGCGAGAAATTAATAAATCTACGAGAGTATCTTTTTTCACGAAAAACTACATGGCAGAAACTTTTAAGTCTCCTCTATTTCTAACAATAACAATAACAAGTACAAATAGGAATTATTGAAAGTTGTATGTCACTAGGTCCTGGTTCTCCGCGAGCTGCGTCCTCAACAAATATATTTTTTTATGATTGTATTAATAAACTTCAATTAACTTTATATTTCAGTAATTTTCCACATTATAACCTTGAATCACAAGAGCAAGTTCGTGAGATCTAGCTGTCCATTTTATTTCCCCTGTACTATAGGTTATAATGAGTTCTATAATTACATTTTTTATATTTTTTCGGTATTCAAATTTTCCGTCTGAAAGTCCTTAACTAATCGACCTTTAAAATACATCATATAATGAGGACAATTTAATTAATTCTTTTTTTTTTTGTGTTTTGCTCATGAAACAATTTTCAATTAAAACCGCAAACTTTTAATGAAATCAAATTCCAACCCAAATCTGATTCGCTATGCATCAGCAAACAATTTTCCTCTGACAAAGGAAAATACCAATATCTACCTAGATATTATGTACCTATAGATAGGTTGAAGGAAAAAAAAAATCATTAAAATTTATAAATGACATTCAATAAATCTAACAGAGTCAAGCAATTAACATGATATCTAGGCTCATTAACACTTCAGAGTTGAAGGCACACACACAATAAAATGAAGACTTGTGAAGTTTTTTTTTTTATTCACTCCATTTCTATTGGCGTCCATTAACACACGGTTCCCTGCACCATTATGTTGCATAGAGTACACACATATCTGTTTGATGAAACAAAAGGAAACTTTTTATCATTTTCTTTTTTTTTTTTTTTATTTGAGGCAGAATAAATGACTGAATGCATCAGTTGATCTGTTCGTCTACCGTCTGCTCTGCTATATTTGTGGTCACACAACACAACAAGTGCCATCAATCTGTAACACGAGGATTGATTGACAAATGGGTGCCGAAATAAAAAAAAAACAAAGAATTTTACAAACAAAGAACCGCGAGGTAGATAAAAGCAATAAATCCAACGTCAAAATCTGAATGTTGGACAACAGGGCTTTCCAATAGGAGCATATATAGATATACGGGCCATTTTCATGTTGAACTTAAAATGGTGAAATGTTTTTTTTAAATCAAAAATTTTACCTTTAACAGATTGTTAATTTTCACAGAAGTTACAGCCCCCCTAAAAAATCGACCTTCTTCAAACCTGGGTCGGCATTTACCTAAACAAATGTGATTTTTGGCCCGCAGACCTTAATTGGGAGAGACCTGTTGCAAGACGTGTCATGTGGATCTGTGTAAAGGGAATCGGTAGGCATAGGAGTTGACAGGGGGATTGGGTTGAATGTTTTTTTTTTTCTCTATAGAGAAGTTGTTGAAAAATTTGCATTGGATTTATTAATTAGACATTTGAGAATACCGCTTAATTTGATAGAATTTAAATATACATTATGTTTATGCGGGATAATGTAGGCGGCGCGTCAACAACATTCGGGATGTTATTGTCAACGTATATTTTGTTTAACTCTACTATAATCTTACCATGGTAATAAAATATAATTTATCGAATACAAATGTAAATTAAGATACCTATATTCTTTGTTCGTAGAAATAGCTCTATGCAACATTTAAAAGGAATAATAGACATTGGCTTTGAAATTTTTTTTTTATATTTAAATATTTATAAATACGCCTATACATATAGATACGAAGTTGTCGTCGTCGTCGAGTATGAACTGCCAAGCAATCCAATTAATTTTAAATTTAACAAAATAATAGACTACTATTATTAATGAGAGTTGGTTTTTGAAAATTTCGATATAATTTATGCGAGTAATCTAAATTGGAAGATAAGGAGATATGTATATATGTATATCTACCTACTCGTAGCATTGCCTCAAGAACTGTTATTCCTTTTGGATAATCTCTTCAAATTAAATTTAAGGTATGTATATCATCATCATTATAAATTATGTTTGACATAAATTCAAGTGAAATAGGTCGTCATTTCCTATTTGGAGAATTATTTGTAAATATATGTAGGTCTATATAATGTGGGCTATTGAATATACTGAAATTAAAGGGGAAGCAAGGAATAATTGTATTAAAGGGTTTTCATCATTTATTAAGTATTTTTTTGTGGGAGTAAAGCATGTTTAAATCACAAAAGTTTACCCTTGAACTTTTTTAGAGAATGGTCACACTGGTCGCTTTGTTTATAACTTTTGGTATAACTCGAAAACTAAACCGCCTTTGATGATGTTACTCAAAGAACTTTTTATACAAAATTTAATTTTATTTTGAATAAAACAACAAAAAAAATATAAAAAACTTTATGCAGGGAACTTGGCTTGTGTTCGTAGAAAATTTTTAGATAATAATACCTCTGTTCCCAACATTTCTTCTACCTAATCTTGACTAAATGTCAAATTTGAGGAGTGGGGATAAAATGCTCCCAAAGAGAAAATAAACCAAGGTTCGACGAGCGATAAAATATGATTCGTTCTCTAGTGATTTGTTCAATCGCGAATCTTATTTTTTGGTTCCATTAATTGTTTTCACGATCGAATCAATTCTGTTGGGGTCTGTAAAATATGTTCTCGAATTTATCACGTGGGAACTATTGAAGATACATTCACAAACCGTTTAAATAATACAAAATAATTCCGATGTGACTTATATTTTCAAAATTTTTGACTTTTTCCAAAACTTTTATCAAAATTTTTGACTTTTTGCAAATTTTTTTTTTTTAATTTTCACTTTATTTCAAAATATTCAACTTTTTTCAAAATTTCTAACTCTTCCCAATTTTTTTTTCATTTTTCTCAAAATTTTTTTTTCTTTTTTCAAAATTTTTCACTTTTTCAAAATTTTTTACTTTATCAAAATTTCGTAAAAATTTTTCAATTTTTCAAATAATCAAAATAATTTCAATGTGACTCATATTTTCAAAATTTTTGACTTTTTCCAAAACTTTTGACTTTTCTCAAAAATTTTGAGTTTTTTCAATTTTTTTTTTTAATTTTCACTTTATTTCAAACTGAACTTTTTAAAATTTTTAAACTTTTTTGATTTTTTTTTTTACTTTTTTCAAAATTTTTTATTTTATCAAAATTTCGTAAAATTTTTTGAATTTTTCCAAAATTTTTGACTTTTCCAAAAATTTTGATTTTTATCTAATTTTTTCCCTTTTTTACATTTTTTTCAAAATTTTTGACTTTAAAATAGTATGTTTTTTACTTTTTTTTTCAAAATTTTTCACTTTTTCAAAATTGTTTACTTTATTAAAAATTTTCACTTTTTTCAGAATATTTGACTTTTTTCAAAATGTTTCATTTCATAACCGAACTGAATGGATGATGAAGAATGATTTGTTTTGAAGATCTTTTCGGATCCTTATCGTGAGCGAACAAAATATTCTACCTGATTTTTTTTTCGATCTCTCACGAAAGAGATACAAAAAAAAATGCATTTAGTTTATTCGTGAAAGAACTATAAATTTTTATAGATCGAAAATTTATCCCTATTTCATGATTCGCGAGCGATATTTTACGAACCCTGAGAAAAACTGACAAAATATCCGGAATGTTTTCGCACTTATTTGGGACAATTTTTAAACGTCAAAAAGCGTAGTATGCACTTTATAAATTTGTGTGAATTAAAGAATGTCAAAACAACGCAACGGATTCATTACGTCACCCCTTTCCGTTTCTCTGTCAACGTCAACGCAAGCGACAGATTTTATGGGTTGGCCTCTAAAAACTGTCAAGAAGAGAAAATTTTTTACTCTCTCGGCCGGGACCTCTGTTACCAGAATTTGCACAAGTTTTGACTTGTGGACCGACTTTGGACAAAAAATTACAAAATCTGCCGGTCTGAAAGTAGTTTCAAACAGCGATATTTTTTAAAAATTGCCCATACTTAATTGTATTTTGCCAGGCTCACTTTAATTGAGTTTTTTTTAAATATATTTTGTTTCGTATTGAGGGGCAGTACTAACTCGGTTAAATCTAACCTATTCAATCGAATTTGAAGAAATATTCTGGCAAGATAAAGGATACTATACATATTCGCCGGCAAACCTCGTAAATTCACTTTTTGCCAAAAATGAGATTTTTAAAAAAAATATCATGTTCACATCGAAATTTATTTCTAGATTAAAAATAAAAGCATAAATAAGACTAATAGGAAAAAAATGCAACAAAAAAAAACTTTTTTCATCCAAATCGCATACATTTCGTAGGTAATTAAATATTATAAATCATTGACCTTCATTTTCATTTACAAAAATGAAGTTCAAGGTTTGCATGTTTAGCCGACTTTATGGAACGAGTAGCAAAGTCCTCTTAATTTAAAAGTCTCTTTCTAGAAGACTAAGGCCCAGTTCTAAGGGTCGAAGTGTCTCTTTAGTGACCAATGTGGAAGACTTAAGCCCAATTTCGCAGTGTAAATTCACTTGAATTAGATTCACTTAAGACTCCAATATTGGTTACTTAAGTGCAACTGGCAAAATGCTGAGGAAAAGAAATTTTGGATTCGTTTGCTCACTTTTGAGTGAGAATATCTCTGAGATCTCATTTTTCTAAAATCTCCAATTTAGTATACCTATGTTTACTTCACAAATGTCAAAGTAGAATTGATATTTGTCGCCATTTGCAATAATCATCTTCTGACTTTTCGTCACCTTTTACTTATATGGCCTGAAAAAAATGCAGTGAAAACAACTGTTCACTTTGAACTCATTTTATCACAGCACAAGATCTCCTGACCTATGTATATGTACATAATATATACATATATGCATATAAATAAAAAATCCGCTGTTTTTAAAACTTGTTTTGGCAACTTTACAATGCAAATACTTTTATGTGCGATTTACTACGTTTTTTTCATTATTGAGTTAGATACAGTTTTGACATTTTTTCGAACACATAGTTAACATATTTTTTTTTAAAAGATGTCACATCTGGCTCAAACTCAAAAATGTAGATACGTCGCCGTCGCGTTTCAAATTAGCATGGCAGAATAAATTTTTTACCTCGAAAAGAATGTGTCAATTATATTTTGATAGACTTAAATTAAAGCGATGTTAAATCAGAAAAAAACGAATAACGATGTTTGAAGAAATAAAATCTTTTAAACTACTCAGGATAATGAAAAAGAATAAATATCTAAATCTATTTTTTTTGTTTAGGTAAATATAAAATAAAAGAACTTACAATCTCTCGACATCTGCAGAAATCTTTCGTGGAACTTGTGTTAATCCACGATGCGAACAATCGACAGTTAATCCATTACACGAACAAACCCGCGGACATCTTGTCTCACTAAGAATGCCAACCCCACCGCCGGGTATATGAATCCCAACACTGGTTATGCCACCCCCATAGGGCTCAGCTGCAGCACCCGTAAATGCATTCGTTGAACCACAAATAACATGCAACAATGCTAAGCTGGACCATAGTAATAACTGAATTGTTTTAAATATCCTCCTCGATGATGCTTTTTTATGCTGTCGAAGCTGAACCCTATTCTTCTTAAGGGTTGCTGATGTCGTAGCTGTTTTTAGCGACATTATATTCTTCGCGCTCACTCACTCATAAAAACAAAACGACCGTCGTCGAACCAAGCGACAATACCGACAAAAGCAACAACAACTGCATTAACATTTACGAGTAATCAAAAAAAACCCGCGATCCGAGGACACTTCAAATGATGAAAAACAAAAAAATTAAAGGGTTGTTCGAGGAAGCGGCGATGATGCTGCTGCTCGTTAATGCAACTGCAACCAAAAGCTCTTCAATTTCACTCAGATTGTTGAATAAGAATAAACAACAAAATGATTAAAAAAAATAAATAATTAAAAGAATCGAAACTAGTTGATCGACGACAATATGACGCGACGACGTATGGCAGTGGCAGCACCAATAACAACGGGGTCCATTCACCTTCACAAATTACACCCCTTTTTTGCGCCGCGTTTTGTTTGGGTTTTTTTTCAACGATTTTTTGCGCGTGCTATCGTGGATCGTCAAACAATCACAATAGGCTCGTTCGGGATATATTTGAAACAAGAGAGACAAGCTGTATTGTTTGCAGGCTTCTCTGCACTCGCACTCCAACCGACGACAACGGCGACGACAAGACCGATCTACAAATTCAATTCGATTTTGATAACACAATGACGGACGATATGTGGGACACTTGGTGTTAAAATACGACCAACACGACGACGTTCCGGCAGCTGGTACACCTTTTTTTCCCTCGTTTTATATGCACGCTCACTCTTTCACAAAAAAAAAAAAAAATTATAAAAATAAATCAAACAGCACTTCACACTTTAATTTGAATTTCTCAATCGGATTAATGTAGTTTTTATTCGTATTATTTGCTTTTCATTGAATAAATTCACTACGATTATGCTGCGCAAATACAAATATCTAGTAGATACAGAGGTACACGCTACGACACGGCACGCCACACCGTGTTTGTTTGCTTGTTGTTTTTGAAGTGGGATTCTGGTGCGTTGTGCTCTATTTCCTTCTCTCGATTTTTGCTGTTGCTACTGCTGATGGTATATGGTGGTGCCGCTAGTAGTAGGTACTTTGCTGATGACAGTCAGACCAGACACAGGGAGTCTGTCTAGGGTTCTTTTTTTTTGAAAGAGAGATGATTCAATACGTCAAGACTATTGTGCACTTGACCGACCCGAAGAACTTAAGTCTTCTTTGATGATATTGATGATGATGTACAGCTGGGCAGCATCAACTGCTGAACATCTGCAAATAGAGGAAGGAATGTTTTTTTTTATTTTTTTATTTGTAGGTATATATGAAAGTGAATGGACGATATTTTATACTTCTGATTGTATGTACATAGGTATGCATCTTCTATAAGAGCAAGTTGTAGAATTGTAAAAAAATATACTTTAAATACTGACAAAGAGAGTTTATGCCATGGGCATCAAAATGAAGTGATTTGTGAAATATCTTTTAAGGATTTCGTAAGTTAAGAATTGAGCATAATTGCAAGGACACTCAAGCCTCCGGGAAAATTTGTATATGCAATATTAATTTCAAATTTAAAAAGAAAATTTTGATCGAAATAGGTGAATTAGGAAACGAGACATTCAAAAATCGAAAAATTCTTTCCTCCGGGAACGAAAGATTTTTACAAATTTATAAGGATCCATTTTAATAATTTGAACGTGTTCATGTTCGTGTACTTCCCAAACCTACCCATTTCTACTATTTAGTATTTTTAGCCCAAAAGACTGCCAAAGTTCATATAAAAAAAATAAAACTGGTAGAATCTGGCAGTTTCAGGCAAGTCAGCGAACAGACCTAATATTTGCGTCAAAAAATGACAATCATTTGACGATGAAATTGACGTTTTCGAAAACGGTCACAGCATTTTGGTGATGAAAATGTCCAATGTCGAATTCCTTTCAACAAAAGAATTGAATTTTTTTCTGAATAATTCGAATTTTTTCTGTCAAAACAAATCTTGCTAATTTAGCAAGATTCAAGAAAGATTTTACACCTATTTACACACATACTTGCAAGATTTGAAATTTCTAAAATGTCAAATTGAATGCCGCGGTGTTTTAAGAAAACAAATTTTTTTATGAAAACAAATTGTGTTTTTGGTTGCAAGGAATTTTCAGTGCATTTTATAGTAAATATGTGTGCATTGTTTTTGAATTAATAATAATAATAATTTCGAAATTGAATATTTTCTGGATATTTTACTTCAAAATTGCTGCTGTCAAGTGCCACATACACACAATCACAAAAAAAATCGATTCTTTTCGACTTTTCGTATTCCTTTGAGAATACGACAGAAAAAAATCGATTCTTTTTAGAAAAAAATTCGATTCTTTTTAGAAAAAAATTCGATTCTTTTCTTGAAAGGAATTCGACATAAAAGAAGATATTAATTTTGTTTAGTACTTTTTGTTGAAATTTTCCGTTAAGAGTTAAATTTAAAAAATAAACTAATTCTAGGCGTGTGGAAAGTTTGGTCGTCGTTCCGAATGTTTCGCGGTGGTTTGGGGAACCTTAACTTAAGCGCGCAGAAAAACTGTTACCAGCGTGAATTACGTACTTGTTATCGATAGTTTGTATGAAAACTCCATTTTGTTTCTGTGATGGCCTCGCTAATCCCCGTTGTTGTTGTTTTTTTCAACCAATTCCTGCCGGGCTTGCAAAAAAACACGCCTACTTTATATGTATTTTTATTTCTTGGTCACCGTTTAGACACAAGTGCAACTGAATGCAACAAAGCAGTGCATTTTTATAAAGCATTCAATCGATTTTAATCCAGAGAATGTATTACATGTATTGAATTCTTTTTATTATTCTTGTTATTAGTTTTATGTCTTTGCATTCGTGGCATTCTAAGTCTCAGTATCACAGCCCAATACGAAAAAATGTAAAGAATTAATGTTTTGTTTTAGAGTGGGATTATGTGGAGTAGTAAAATAAATTCTTTTTGATTGCAATTAATTGCATCGTAAATAGAAATAAACGACTCGGTCACACAGAGACACTTGTTTTTATGTTTCAATCATTATTTATGGTGGTTAAGCATTGAAAATGAAATTTATTGGTTTATTAATAAATTGAAATAGTTAGAGTGAAAGTGAGGAAAATATATATATAGAGGCAAATAAAATGACAGCTTGATTCCAAATATTTTTGTATATCAAAATGCATTCAAAAAACTTTCTCCAAAACATGCATACATATATTTATTTATAGATATTAATTCTGCATTTCTTTGATACATTTAAAATAAAAACTGTAATAACGGTCATAAAAAGTTTTCGTTTATCGATACCCCCAGTAGTAGGCTGCACCGTTTTCATTTTTGTTTAGTTCTGCGCATCTATCAGAATCAAAAAAAATGGCGAATGCAGTGCCCCTTCCCTTGTCTAATTTCAATATTTTGTTGTTGTTACATATGAGTACAAAGGTAATGGCACAAAACTTTAGACGATTAAGTACGATGTTAAAGCATTTTTAGTATGATGCTACGTTTATTAAAGTTAAAATCACTTGCTTAAATTTTTGCACGAACTGTCACTTTTTTAGGCGTGTTCAGCTGAAGTTTATTGAGAAGAAAGGTTAAGAATGATATTAGTTAAACTGTATGTTTAAAACTAAGGGCCAGTTGTACAAATATTTAAATTGTATCCCAGAGGGATTCTTTTTTTTCGGTGGGATTCGGGGATACATTTTTTGACAATCATTTTAACTCAAAGAAAGTAAAGTTTTTTTATAATAATTAAAACTTTATTGTATTCTATAACAATTTTTGTTTGTATATTAATGAAATAATGTATTTAATTTATGTTTTATTAAACAAAAACTCTTTGTAATACTTAAAATCGGACATTTTTAAAAGTTTTGCACTTATTTTTTAAAAGGACTCATTTATTTTCAAAAGAACTCTTTTTTTCATTGAGATGGATTCATAAATAATTTTGGCTGCGGTAACACTGGTGATAATAACCAATTACATACTTGAACCAGCGTTGAACGTTAGTTAATCCGCCGAAATCGGTGAGTTAAAATCTTGAACCGATGCTGACCCACTATTGTACAACTGGCCATAAGAAAATTTTAGTAAAGAGCTTTAAAGTTAGTAAATTGTGAAGTAGTATCATGCTTATACCTTAACATCAGGCTGTTTAAAATTTTGCGCCAATATCATTAGCGTTTTAATTTTTTTTCAATTCTGCGCATCTGTCAAAATCCTCTGCCCCTTTACCTGTCGAATTTCAATATTTTGTTGTTATTTCTAATGATGCGTGTTGAGTTTCTGTGGGCACTCGAAGAGCAATTTTTAATTTTTTGACACTTTCGACTTTGACAACCTGCACAATTTATTACCTTTTGATTTTGAGATTTGTTTACTTTGAACGCGATGCAGGGTCCTTGCTAATAAACAGCCAGTTTGCATGTAAAATAAACTAAATGGCCAAAAACTCCACATTTAGTTTTTTGCCCTATAGCACGAACAAGGTTAAGACATTTTGTATAGACATATTCGGAACGTGGGACAAATAATGTGCATTCGATTCTGGTAATGTTTTATGTTCTTGTTTTATTTTTTGTACAACTCTGTAGAATTATTTCAATAAATTCAATGAATATAAACATTTATTTTTATGCAACACCAAAAGAATATAGAAAGGATTATCGTAAGGCACCAAAATCGGAATTAACAAATATTGGGATATTGGGGTGCGGAGGAAACACAATCGGTCTGTTCGCTTACTTGCCCGAAAATGCCAGATTCTACCAGTTTAATTTTTTTTTTATATGAACATATGACAGTATAAGTAAACGAACAATGTTATTACATAGTGTATAGGCCTGTTTGCGCATCTACAGCTATTGTCGGCTGGCTCAAGCGTTAAGGTAGAACTAGAATAGGCGGAACCCAACGTACGTGGTCGTACGAAACCGAGCGAAAACAAGAAATTCATATGACGCGCACATAATTGTCATACCTTTAAGGTAGGTACCTTTAAGGTAGAACTAGAATAGGCGGTAGCTGTCGGAAGCTAGTGTCAAAAGCGAACGAAAAGTTGCTTTCCAAAACGTCAAATTCATAAGTCACCCATAATGCACTTGAGTGGTTGGAAGTGATTTTTTTGATTTTTGAAGCTAGCTGTCAGTCCACGTACGAAAGAGCGGTCGGTGAGCGCTCTCACGTCCGACGGCGAAAGTTAACGAAAACTAAACGAAAAGTTCCAAATCGCAATTATGTGCACGTCATATGAATTTCTTGTTTTCGCTCGGTTTCGTACGACCACGTACGTTGGCCTCCGCCTATTCTAGTTCTACCTTTAAGTGGCAGGCTGATCTAAACTTGTTCTTATCGTATTGGTCAAATCATTAAATTTTTGTTAAGCCAATAAAGTTATTTCTTAAGATGAAATTGCTTTGTTCATTCATGAAATATATAAGAATATTTTATATAGTACAGATATATTTTTTGTGTCCTTTAAGGAAAGCGGGAGAAATGCTTTATGCACCATAAGGAAGCTTTCGGCGTTGACCCATTCACCATCCCCGTTTGTCGGACTCGTTCAACGTACCGACCAAAACCCTTTTTGGCGTCTGACCTACCCCCCTTTCCGGACCGCTATTTGCATCACTTCAGGGTGTTGTCATGTTGCACTTGCGGGATCAACTAACAGGTTCAACTGTTTCCCGATCATTGTCTTCTCTTTTTTTCTTCTGGAGGGAACAGATTTTTTGCCAGTTTTCTGCTGTATACAGGTATAAGGTATTTACTATTTATCATTGAAAATTAGGTCTCGTAGTAATCGATGTACCAACAACTATACATGTACATATAAACAATAACCATTACCTAAATTATGTATCTTTAGGCCACACTTTGATTAAATTCAATCAAATTCTTAACCGTTTAATTATTCTAACCTACATAATATATGTATATGTGAATCAATTCAAGTCTATTCCTTGATTCCTCTTGCTTAATGCTGATTGACTGTTAGCGACTTACTTATAGGAATTTTGTTCATCTGTTGTCTTCCGTCGTCGTCTTGGGCAGATCTACTCATCATGCGGCAGCCGAAGTTATTGAAAGATCTCCCCAGTATAGACCCACTCCCAATTCCCAATGCTGTTCGCGCACAATCTCTACCACATTAATTGGTTAAATTGACGACTATGACAGACAAGACTGCGAACGCTCATTAAATTACGAAATCAAATGAAGCAATTTACGTAGATTTTTGTCAATTGCTTTTTTTATATATCAAAGAAGGGAAAAAAAAATAAACGTACAAAAAAAAGAAGAAGACCAAGAGGGTGTGTAGGAATTTTCTTCATAAAATGCGAAATGCCAAACGTAATCCCTGCATTTCCATGTCTCATCACAAAGTAATCCCAAAAAAATCAGTAAAAGGGATTTTGGGTTTGCGATAAAAATAAGAAAAAAAAAGGGAACGCCCGCCACACCCTTTCAGAAATTGAGGGTGTTATTCTAATGTGTCTATCTATCTTTATACCTATACAAAAAGGGACAATGTCTCATTCTATATATATACCTAGCTTTTGCCCCATTCCTATCCCCCAAACCACCACCACTCTACCTATTCCCCCCACTCTCTGTTGTCGAACCTCACTTCAGAGAGATATTGACACAATAAAACCCTTAATTTTATTTGGTTTTGTACTTTAAAATGAGAAGCAAAGTAGAGATTCCTCCTGTCTTTATAGATATGTTGAAGCTTGAAGCTAAGGGCATTTGCGTTGCGTTCGAGTTAAGTCATCACACATTACTTTTGAACAAGATAATCGATCTTCAAATTGTCTACACATTTTGTGTCGTCTTCTTATTCTTCTTCGCTTATCAGAGAAGAGTTTTGTAGTTTAGTTTGTTTAATGCGGCCTTCCTGGAGCCATACGGGCGGGCAAAAAACATATAATACTCATGATGGTAAGGTAGTGAGGTTTTAAGAACGATGTGAGACAATCAAGATAAGGAGGTATAGGTTGCTTTGTTTTATAAATACCTATAAAATATGGAAGAAGGTGTTGTTGGCATTAAAAATGGACGATTTGTTTAGTTTTGTATTACCTTTTTAAAATGAGTTCCTGATGAAGATGATTGTCGTTCTTTATTCTATATTTTATGGTACGATAATGATACGATATTATGAGTCATAAATTTGTATGGTTTTTATTGAATTTGTTGTGAAATTTGATATATTTGTGTACCTTTATACATTATTAAAGCATTTCAAATAAATAGTCAAATTAAATATTTTAAAGAGAACTTTCTAAGCTCCAGAACCCACAATGTATAAATGCAGAATTGCTCAGTTAGACATTATACTGAACGATCAACCTATCTAGTTTTCCGATAGTTCAAAAACAGACGAACTTAAATTTGAACGGGCCAATACCTACTTTACAACACGATCTGACAGTCGAACTGTTTAAATAATATTCCCAGAATTGTCTTAAAATACAATTGAAATAAAGGCGTAAAAGAAGAAGGAGCTTTCATGCTCCTTCCAAGTTTCAACTATGAACTGATTTCAAAAGGGAATTTAATAAGCTGCGTAAGCATTCTGCTAACATCCCTATTAAAATGTTTAACTTATTTCTAATCCATTAGTTAACTAAAACATGGAATAGAAGTTAACTCACGAGTTAAAATTTCCTATTAATAAAAACAAAACGTTCGTCGAATAAGCAAATTGACGTTTATCGAAAATCCCTTATGAAAATCTACTACAATAAGTAGAAATTCACTTTCAATAAAACACGCCTATTGATAAGAATAACATAAAGTACGAATCAGAAAATAAAGACTAACAAGTAATAATTTATTATTCACTTATCTCTTATTCACATGAATACCTACATACGTATATGCATACATGTTATCAAATGCTTAATTGTACTTTAAATACATCAGCCACTGATTTAATTAATTTTTATTATTGAACTTTCACCCAAGAACATCTTTATCATTGCAAGAATAAAATAAAAAAATTAATATAATTTTGATTAATTATCTTCCAAAACATGATTTACAATAAAAATTGATTAATCTCTTTTATGTTGTTTTTTTTTTTTTTTATTTTCAAACAAGTTTTATTTTTATATATTTATGATTAATAATCCAATCGGTGTTTGTTGGTAAAACACTAAATGTTGATGAATGGTAGTTCATGCTGAGATTAACACTAATCTCTGTTAAGACTTTCAAAATTTTAAATAAAATATAAAACACACAATTTTGTATTAAAAAAAAAACATTTTCTCATTCTTTGAGAAAATCAAGAAAAATCTTTTAATGGACATTCCTACATAAATAAATAAATATATTATATGATGGTTTAGATGCCACTGATTATATAATTTTATTAAACAAGCTTGTGGGAATTGATAAATGTTCGTTAAATAAATATTGGTTCCCATCAAAATTAATAATAATCATCGACTCCCATTCCCATATATGTGTGTATGTACAGACATTTCAAGGGAAATTTCATTATAGAAAAGACCCTTTTATAGACACTTAATAGTTAACCAGTAATGGTAGGTGATAGCTTTGATAATTTATCTATATGCACCTTGCCCTATGCAATTAATAGTTTGAAGGTTTTGATAAAGATATAAACAGACGAAATATACAATTTGAGTATGTGGGTAGGGGAGCTGCCATGAAAAAGGTCATGTAAAGTAATGGGTTGCTTTTAAAAATTACCAAATTTTTATTTCATTTAAGACGAAATTTTTTATACCTACATAATTGTATTTACATATTCCACAAGTAATTAGACTTTTGATCTTCTTATACATAACTTTCGTTTTATGAATCAAAATAAATATCGAGTCTAATATAATCGCCAATTTATTGTGAACGATAAAATAAAAATTGAACACAAAGTACATCCAATTAGTTTTCTGCTGCGCAATGAAACCAACAAGGCCAAATAATGTTAGCATAAAATATTATCAATAATAATTTAACTCAAAGTTGACAATTTGCTGTTTTTAAAACTCAGGAAAAAAATTAAATTTTGGTAACATATGGGGCATATGTGAAGCGGACAACAAAAAAAAACGGGTGGGTCTTGAAAATTGTTAATTTTTAGGTTATTTATACGTTGTGTAGTTCTTTATATTTAAGTGAAAGGATTTTGATTTTTGAGGCCTGGCGCTAGATTTATGGGCTTGTAAAGTTTCGACAAACTATGGGGTAGAGTCTTAAAGCAATGTGTTACTTGATTAAATAGAGATAGAAAAATTGTTCCATTGGTGGAATATGTGTCAAATTAGATGTTCTTTTCACATTTGACATCAAAACCGGAAGTGTTTTTTTTTGTTGGTAGAAAACCGGAAGTTAGAATTTCAAATCAAATTTTAGATAACTTCGACCCTTTTGATATTTTTTTTTAGAATTTTAAATGTTGCTTTTATAGTCTTAATATTACTTGCCAAGTTTTAGAGTGTGATATCAATTTGTTTAGAAGATACATAATTTACAGTGAGAACCCGCCATCTAAAACGATATTTTTTATATGAAAAACATGGCCTAGAAGGATATCTTTAGTGCCGCAAAACAATAACGTATTTTTATAGAGAGACTAAATATAAGCATTTTTTTACCAGAAGTGGATCTCCCTTGTTCAAGCAGGAGGGGCAGTTTAAAAAAAAAAGTGCTTCAAGTGGACTCACCTAAGTTGTTGTTGTTTCATTCAAAACATTCAGTTTGTAGAATATTGTTTTGCAAAATTCTTTTAATTTTTGTCATCATTTATATTTCGAAAAGTGAAGATAAAATTAATAGATATATAGATTTTTATTTCGTTTTAAGTTTTACAATGGATTGTTACCGCACATTTTACATTTAATAGATTCGGGATAATATAACTTTCGACTAAAATATTATTTATTAAGGCCTACTATGAACACATTTTAAATTTAAACATTACATTTGAAGGAATCACGAAGAAACCATCCATTAGATTGAAGATAAAATTGATTGCGAAAACAAAAAAATGTTGCATACCCAAATGTAGCCTGAAATATTTTCTCAATTTGTTTTAAGATTTTCATCTTGAAGATCCGACCTATGAATCCGAAGTAATAAGCTTTGTTAGGTATCTTTATCGGTTGTTTGTTCTGAATACATTGTAGGTTCTGCATATAAAATAACGGGACTCTCCCACTCTTGGTTTATGGTAGCTGACAAACAAGATTGATTTCTTTTTATTTATCAATTGATTTGAAACTAAGCTTGTATATCACTGATAGATTAACGTTATCATTAATTGTGAACTTCATAAAAACCAAATTCACACTCAAAAGTTATTAGTTGGACAATTTTAAGTACTTAGCTTTCTATAAAAGAAATACAACCATTTTCACCAAATTCAATATTTCTAGAAATTTCAAACTTCTGTTAACACCTTTAAAAAAAAAAAAAAACCCACAAAATTTAAATATTATTTTGTGTGCAAAACAGTGTGAAGAATATTTTCAACCATATTATAACGCCCCTCCATTTATTAAAAACCTTAAAAATAAGGTTGCGTGTTCACGTACAGATCTATTAATATAATGACGATTTTAAAATTTTCTGGCTCTAAAAGGGAAACATTATAGATATTTTTTTATCACAGCTCTAATAGTAGATATATTTGTACCACTGAGTGTTACTGAGTGTTACACCAACCATCACATTGACAAAAAAAAATTTAAGAATTAATATAAAAAAAATATTAATAGGGATATAACTTGAAACATGATCACACATCATTAAAACCTCACCTTTACAACCATTTTTTTTTTTAAATCTGTGTTTCAAAAATTATTAATGTATCCACATCATAAAAAAGGATACCCTTATTGTAAAAACCTTTTTATAAAATTAATAAAAAGATATAATAATAAAATTCCTCTAAAAAGAGATATCAAGTGTCACTGATGTTTTTTTATAGATGGTATAATGTCATTATGATGAACTGCCAACTTATTCTTACCTTGTAGGTTGTTTCTGGGAAACAATATTGAACGTAAATGCAGCTACGTTGCATCCATGTCCTCGATTAAATTTAAATTCCAAGAATCCACATCAGTGTGTCTGAAATGAAAAAAAAAAAAAAAATATTAATAAGTAAAAAAAACAAATATTAATTATTCTCATCACTGGCTGCCACTGACAAAACTATTTGTTTAATTTAAACATTTTTATCTCTCTGCTACTTGATTCTGCTATCGCACATTGTTGTGTATTTCAAATTTACTTAGATAATCTTAGCGTAAACTTGGGTTTTCAAAATGAAAAAAAAAATAAAATTAAAATAGAGCAGATAAATGTAAGTGTACCTCACATTATTTTATATCAACAATAATAATGTTGTAGCCGGAAACATAAATAATAAACTCGCCTTTTATCCACAAACTTATACGAGTGGAGTCATAATTTTTGTTGATTTCTTTTTTGTAATAGAGGACCATGCCTAGAAGCAGTAATCACATTTGTCTAAATTATTATTATCTCAAAGTTCATCTTGAGTCCCTCCTCCCTTTTTTTTTTGAGGTTTATCTAATGGATGTAATGGTCTTCTAAGGGGGGAATTATTTGTTCGAATGATGGATGTCTAAGCTTAATCGTTTCAAGAGATGGTCATAGAAAAACACACTATATTAAAAAAAACCAGTACAGAACACAAGCAACCTCGGCAGCAAGTGTGTTTAAACAATCTATCAAGTAGGTATACGTACGTACGCTACGCACTCTTGAATTAAGATTTTGGCTAAAGATTTCGGTCTTTGAAGTGTAATGAAGTGCCCTTAAATTCCATCCGCCATGCATGGAAAATAACGACTGCTCTATTTTTGGATTTTTATAGAACCGAACAGATTGACTGCTATAGATGATGTGCCCTCGAAAAATACCCGGAAATTATAAATTGAAAGACCAGAGACCAAAGATTGTGAGTGGCCTGAGTCTATAATAGAAAAAAAGAGCAACACAGATTTTACCATTAACTCGAGATATTGCGCTTGTCGTTAAAATCCATTTGGGTTTTTTTTTCCTTGCTGAAAAAATAAAAGGTTTAACATTGCAACAGAATAAGGGAATGCACTTCTTCTTTAGATATCTACAGCCTATACGCCCATCTTGATCCTTCCTCTATTGTTTTGCAAAAAAAAAAACTAAATAAAATAAAGAAAAGAAATACATTTTCAAGGAATTATGTCGAGCATTGTTCGATTACAAAGCCGGAAAATTGAAATGTGAATTTATAATGGACAAAGATTGCATCCTGCAGGTAGTAAAAAAAGGACTACAACGACGAAGGCGATGGTGATGAGGATGACGACAACCGACTATAAAACACACAATAGAACACGTTGCTCGTTTTAAGGTGGTTTATATTTAGGTATGTATATACTTTTATAGGAACATAGCAGGCGATTAGTTTGATGGGAATCACTACACACTCTCTCTCTCTCAATCGCAGCTCAACTCAACCACCTGAGGCATTGAATATTTTTGTTTTGGCTTTTTATTGCGTTGTTGTGTTCTTCTAATCCTTGGTGTATGGATTTTATTTTTATTTTTTTTGCTTTGAAATTCCATTTGGGTTTGAAACAAGTTTAACAGTGAAACTATACTGTGGGGGATTTAGAAAAAAATAAAAAAAACACCGCAAAGAGGACATAAAATGGATATTGATTTCAAAAGCAATTGTTCGAAGTTTTTGCAAAGGAAATAACCGACTTTGCTAATTGAGCTGTTGCAAGGATTTTTTTCCTACACAACACTTAATTACGGAATTCTTGGTAAACCTTAGGTATTGCCAAGGAGAGGTAGACTTTATTTTTTTGAATTTCCTTCTTAATTAAGAGAGTAGGTGAAAGTATTTTTGTTATAATCAATAAAAGGTATAAATACCTATAAATTTCCATCTTCTTTTTATACTCAATTAATTCGAGAGAATCAATTCGCAATTTTAAAGGATTATATTTTACCTCCATATTATTCACTCGATTAATCCAGTTTAAAATTTGAATCCAAATGTAAGTTCATATAAAATCAATGTAATTATATTCGGGTTTAAGTTCTAAACTGGATTAACCGAGTAAATAATATGGCGGTTAGATTTATATTTCAGATTTACTCAGGTTCCAAATTTCTAGACATTCTTTATTCCCTAAAATTTGTATGGAGACTTCATGTAAAAGATAGAATCACAAGAAAAAATGCAAGTGAAAAGTTGGAAAAAAATGCTCAATTATCTTTTAATCATCTTAAGCGTCGATAAAATATTAATGAACGAATTCAAATATTTATTAATAAAAAATTAACTGATAATTGACTATTGACGTTTTGTGTTATGTGGACCACCTGTAACACATCTGACGTCGGACAATCTGTCACCTGTCTTTTAATTTATGCAAGTATGTACTGGATTTAAGATTTGGATAGAATCTTTACGTGGATCACACGATTGTTCCTTTAAACTCCTTTTGTTACTTTTCCAAGATGCTTTAAGAGCATGCTTCTGGCTGATGGCCCATATTCACACTGTACTCTGCCAGCAAGTCATAGATATAGCATAGTCATAGATGAGTGCAAGATACGCCATGCAGCAACGATTCCACTACTGCTAGCTAGCGTCACGTCATAGATAAAGCACTGAACATGTACAATCAATTTCACACAATTTTAGCATGAATTGACATTGACATTTCACCAAAATGTTAAGTAAATACTTCAACTATACGCTTGGGGACTGAAAGTGCTGTACGCCCAGCGATTTGCAGCTAGTGTGATGCGACGAATAAGTGCATCTTACGCCTCGTGTGCGATTGTTCATTGAACACACGGATCTACATACAATCTCCAGACAAGCCGCAATTAATCGAAGTACGCTTCTATGATGAGACGCTTCGTGTGCAGAAGCCCTACACACATACTTTTTCTCACAAGGTGTTACCGCATGCATACTTCCTCTTTCAATTTGCTAATTAACATGAATTAACTTTAATTTTGTCATATAGATAAGATATCGTACTGAACTCACTGATTAAAGGTAATTCATCTTTAATTTCAGTTTATTAAATAGTGGTGTTAGAGTCTGGTAACTGTAAGGTATTTTTCCAACGACAACTGGTAAAGTTTGCGTTTATAAATAAAAAATAAAATTTCATTATTAAAGAACCTACTGTAGATGCGGCTTTGAAGGGCAAATAACATGTACTCGGCAACCTTGGAGCGAATACTCACTTTTGCTTACCACGGAAAGCAAGTAATGTAGCATTCTTCTTTTTTTGGCATATAAATTATGAAAAATAATTTTAAGTTAAGACAAACCTTTCACGCGATTAAAAAAAAATTTGGTTTGATTCATTACACAATTAAAGATATTGCATATATTTTGGGTAGATGTCTCTTAATCCCCGGAATTTTGATTATTTTTGTTTTTGCTTCGAAATAATATTTAGTTGATAGAATGCAACAAGTGCGGGTGATTAATTTTATTCATTGTTTTGTTAAAAACAATACAAATTGAAATTTTCCTTTGCAGAAAACATTTACCTTCTGCTTTAAACTCATCATCCATAAATACTGATAAATTTATATTACTTATATCATTATATGCACCCAAGCATTGTGCGGTGTTCTTTTGTCTATATATGTAGGTATCAGAACCATGGCGAACAAAAACTGGTGTTTAGTCATTATGTAGGTACCTACCTACCCATCAACTGTCCATGTTAGTCATCAACTTGATGGCTTGATAATTTATAGGAGCCAAGTAAATTTTACGAGGGATGGTTAAGTGGTTTGTCATAAAATTTCAACATAAAGTCAGTTTAATCATACAATAAGCAATCTTCAAATACCTGCACGCAACAATTATAAAATAAAGAAATTATTTTTTTAGACCTTCTGATTTGCTTTTGTGATCTGAAAAAAAATAAAAAATATTAAATGACTGTAAAGGCGTTGGTTGGCAAAAACCACCTTTGATGGTGAGAAATAAACAATTTTTTATATAATTTAGAGCACGATCACTAGGATTGATGTTCTTTGTAAGATTAAAGGTAGGAACAAATAAAAAAACCTATTGGTATACTGGATCTGTAGGGCTCATGACCTATAGTGATATTTATTGAACATTATTTTGTACAAAAGCCCGTGACTTTGAGTCATACAAGATGGGCTGATTAAACCAGCATATATGGCCAATATTGGTTTTGTGGAAAAACGTTAAAAGTGGAGTTCTATTCCACTTAAAAAAGGAATCATTTTCTAAGTGGAGGAGATTCCCGACGGAATTCTTTCTCTTGTGCTATGATTAATATGTTTGATAAAATACAAACAATTTTTTCTATTTATACGTCTTTCCGGTCGAAAAAGTGATCAACATTCTACACTTCCACTGCACTAAAACAAAATACTTATATCTATCTATTTACCTGCACTTATGTTTGTATCTACCTATCTATCTTCTATTATGTCGCCACAGTGAAGCCAGAGTGAGTCATTACGAAATTTGAAATTCGATACATTCCAATTGTGGGTATGGTGCTGCATTTCATTTGAGATCGCGAGAATCGAGATCACTTAAAAAGTATGTGCGTTATCTAATCTGTCATGCAACGACAACGACTATCCGACTACAACGACGACACATTGCAATCACCACAAAAAGTTAAGTAAGGAAAATTACTTAAGTGCGGAAAAAAAAAAAACTAGTCTAGCATATCAATACAATATCAACACGGTATATCGTTGGGGTTGTCGTCGGCGAAAAAATATATCTTAATTAAGAGGTGCAAAGAGACAAGTGGGAGAGTGCAACATACTTACTACATACTAGTATCTATATAAAATACACGCACTCCTTCCCTTCCCATGTGAAATAGATATTTTTAACACCTGATTATTATTAGTAAAAAGAAGGGTAGCGAAAGCAGCAACCGATCATGCTGATGGTTGAGCAATGCCACCATACAGCGTCAAGCGCACCATCGAATTTCTTTAATTAAAATCCGAAGAAAAAAAAAAAAAAAAAAATTATTCGAAAGAAATTCATAAATCAAGCATTCATCTTCACATCAGGGAAGAGCGGATTTTATGTACATATGTACGTAGTATAAGTACGATGTATATTTCGAAGAGCGAGGGAGATCAGTCTCAGTGAACCTCAAGAAGATAAATCAAATCCATAATGCAGTCTGTCTGGTTGTCGGTCGTATATATCTAGTTGTCGGTGTTGGGTTGTGTTCCTTGAAAAGCTGTCAGCGTTTTGGGAGCGTCGTAGTCGTCGACTTCGAAGTCATCGTTGTCAGTCGTATATATACGTCGTGTGCTGAAAATTATTGCATATTGCCGCCGACACTGTCGGTCGCCGCTGCCACCACCACCGACAACGCGGCAGATGTAATTCCAGCGATTGGTGGTCTGACGGTAGGTACTTTGCGTTGGGGGCTCTTTTTCTCTCTTGTCGGATATTATTGCAAATATTTTGAAATTATACTGAGAAGCTGTATATTTTTAAGGGTTCTCCATTTAAAATTTCACACATTGCATATAGGATGTCAACGAAAATCATTTTGCAATGACAAATGGTGTGGTTATTTCAGGAACATTTATTTTCATTATAATGACAATTTAAAATCTTTATAGATCTTTTCAATTTTGTCTTTTTGTGTCTCTAAATTGAAGGAGAATATTTACAACGAAGAACAAATTCTTTATAACAAAGATTTAGGTTAGTAATAAAATAAATTAGTATAACCCAAGCGCGGTGGCTGGTGGAGAAACAGGACCGAATGACTTATGTACATTCTCAAGCATTCATATGGGTTTGGTGTTGGTCGTTAGAAATGGATAGCATCAACAATTGTTTGCCAAATCTTAAGTTATCTGTTAAATTTGTTCGGAAGAAAGTATGCCCGATAAATGGAGTATCGACATAATGGGCTCCATCCACAGAAAAGAAAATGCTTTAAACTGTATCAACTACAGAGGAATAAGTCTTCTAAACGTCATCTCAATCGATGATTTCAAACCAATGAACAAGAAAAATATATTCAACAACTTCTGCATTACCCTATATTTGCCATCTATGCATAGCTCCTAGTTAGTTTCTAGGAAATAAAAGATAAAAAAAATCTCATCTGATGTATTTGATCTACGGTTCATTTACGCATATACAACTCCTTCTCCTCCAGCACAGTGCCTGTTTACTTTTTGATTTATTATTCAGCAGAGCTATGAATAGTTCCCCAAAGAGGCGACTTTGCAAACATTCACATCAAGCTGATGAAAGTAAAAAAAAAAAAAAAAAAAAAAAAAACACGCAAAATACCTACGTCAGTCCGTTTGCCACCGCGCGCGCCGCTGCTCTATTCCGCTTTGCGCAAGCAAAATAACATCATGCTCAGATGATAATTGAATGAGCTCCTTCCGTGCACCACGACTATATACGATACGACCAATGATCATCATCAGCGTGAGCGAGCACAGCACCCCGGCCATCACATTGTCTTTCAAGCTCTTAAACCCGCAGTTGATGATGCCATGCTATTGCAACGCAAACCAGCCCCAACATATGGACACGCGTTAATAAATTGCATTTAATGGAAATTGGCTAAGTGAAAGATTTGAAATAATCAGATGCCAGAGTTGAGTTGGTCCATCTCCTCCTTCATCCGTTCGGTAACAAAAAAAAAAAAAAAACAACGCTGTACAGCCGTGGTGTTGCGGTCATTGCACACAACTCGTCGACACTTACGAGCGCCATGCAATCACTTAAAATTCCATTTGTCTTTGCAACAAAATTGAATTATTTTATGTTTTATGTTGTTTTTTTTTTTTTTTATTAAATTGATGTGTTTTTGTTGTTTTGGTAGTTCATGATCGTTCATATTTTTATTTGCCCCGCATTTTTGTTTAAGAATTTAAAATTAATCTTTAAAAGCTGTAGCGCACCCCAATGTCAAACATCATCATCAATATACGATGAAGAAAATTTCGCTAAATTTAGCCCAAACAACGGATATCAAGGAGGCTAATATTTTTCTTATTTTTTATTCTTCTTTTTTTTTCTTTCTGATTTTGAGAAAGGATGCGCACTACGGGTTATACGATTGAATTAATAATATTTCTTCTTATTCTTCTGAAGTTTATATATTTTTTCCTGAATCTCTGTATAGTACTCCTCTCAATTTGTGATACAAATATTGTAAGGGTAAGTTATTGGGGTTTTGGAAATTTATGAAACCCGTTGCTGAAATATTTATAAATTTTATTTTACAAAACAAAAGACATGCATTTAATAATTATAGCTAGTTTCCCAAATCTCAGAGAGTTTGGTACGTCAATTTGACAGAGCAGACAAAAAAAAAACTCAAAAAGATTTCTTAAAAGCATTCTTCATTCAAATGATGTTCTGAGACCTCAGACACCTAAACTTACAAATTTTGAAAAAAAAAAACAATTTCCTAAAACACTCAACTTTAAGAAATTAAAAACAAAAATAATAATTCTCTTATTATTTGTGTTTTTCTTCTTAAAAGTAATTTGTTTCAGCATCAATTATAACAATTACATACATATCTCCTAATTTTTTAGTTCAGTTGTATAACTGAATATCTATTTCAAATAATTCCTCATAATTTTACGCATCACAGGTTTATCAGTCAAAAAAGCAAAACCATACGACCCAATCGTGTAGGTTTTTTTTTCTCCTGTGGGGAATTCTTTCACCCTCCTGTTTTTGAACGAATAAGTTAAAAAAAAAAATCAAAGCACATTTACCTACATACCTTTGCCATCGTCTTGCAACTCAGGTGGTTGTGTGGCGCGCAGAGAGGGATGAAGTCCTGAATGTTTCCCTTTTGATTTCTGCCTCGATTTTAAAATTAACAAATCAGTGAATACACTCAGTGTAGCGTAATATTTTAACAACGTAGAGTACACACACACATACATATATACACACATCCACACAATCCACACAGAGGGCGGTGGAAGTTGGAAGAAATTTAAGGCGCAAGCTTTTCTCCCCTTCCGCTTGGCGTAGTTTAACACAATAGGGTTGCAGTAGTAGTACTATACCTACGACTTGCAAAAATGGTGGTAGTGGCAATGGCAGCAAGAACGGAACCCCGTTGGTAACGTTTATTGAAATCAGAAGTTTGTTTTTTTTTTTATGAAGATGAGGACGGGAATCAAAAAGCGTGAAAAGCTCACAACTAAATGTATAGCCTTATGCTCCCGGTGCTTGTGATGCCAAGTTATAAGACTATGGTTCGTTCTATTATTGTGGTCCTTTACCAAACTCCTTCTATTCTTTGGCTTTTGGGTGGAGGACGAAGGAGGGGGAGGCGAGGGACTGTGGAGTAAAGGGATATGATTTGAACTGTTGAGCGCACCCAACAGCTGAAGCATCAGTAACCTTATACTCGCGTAAAAGGTTAAAGGAATTATGAAAATATTTCCTTCCCCATTCCTAGCACTTTGGTCCTGTGACTTTCTGTCCTCATTTATATATTTGTTCTGAGTACACATACGTGGAGGGAAAAGGGGTCGGCAGTAAAAAAAAAAAAAAAAAACGACGAACGAACGTTGTTAGCGTGTGCCGTAAACATTATTCCGCTCAGGAAGTGTATGTCTTTTAATAAGGTACCAGGACCTTTTGTCTTCGAAAATCCAATCTCGCACAACCTACACTACACATCATCCCATCAACTCGCCGCGCCCGCTACCGTGCCGCGGCGCCATGAATAGAAACAGCCGATAAGAAGGCAACGAAGAAGATTGAGAAAGCAGTTTTGTTGGGACTTCTGTGAAGAAAGTCCTTTACTGAGTATAGGTTGACACTTAATTTCTGCACCAGAAATATGTGCGGCATTATATCTGCGACTGGTGCGGCGGCGGCGGCGGCGGTGGTAACTGTGTGCTTCATTTTCTATGATTTAGGTTGGAGGATGAAAATGCCTGCGTGCATGATGGTGATGGTGGTATAGTGCGCCTTTGTGATTCAATCACAATTTCAATATTTTGTGAGGCAGAAATTCAAATGTTGTTCCAGGAAGCCGAAGACAAAAGCACTTCGTTGGTTGAAAAGTTCCAAGTTGGAGTATTCCATGGGGAGTTTGTCCCCAGTATTGTTTATATTCCTCCTTCTACTTCTTTCTTCTTCATCATCATCATCATCATCATCGCCATGATGTCGTTGTAAGTTGGTTGCAATTATAATTGTACAACTTGGCGATCTTTTGCGGTATATAAAGACAGGGAGCAGAGTGCGCAATTAAAGTTGTCGGAATGCCATCACATTTGAAGAAACATTCCGTCAGTACTGTAGAGTAACCTAATACAAAGAATTAATTGAATAAAAGACGACCAGAAGCCAGCTAGAAATGAAAGGGTCCGTTTCTCTGAAGACTTTGATGACTCTCATTGTATTTATATTGTGTTGTAGTAAATATCTAAAGAAATGGCTTTCCGATGTCTTGTTGTCTGTTGATTTAATTGGTTTGATTAAAAACACATGTTTATGGCTTCTTATATTCTCAATTCGATTCCAAGAAAAACATTTCTTTTTTTCTTTACCCGGAAGTCCCTCTTGGGTTACAATTTATTGCAGTTGATTAAAGTCCGCCGACTTCTTAGTTATTATTTTTTTTTATGTTCAAGCAGGTGCTTAGTGTTTAACGCTTCCTTACTTCCTCCGGGATTAAATCTTCAGTCCTAGACTACGCCACCTGGGGCTTCAATATAAAGATCCTATGACAGTTAAATACATCAGCTCACCCTTTCTCGACGGAATGGGACGGGACTATATCCGTAATTAATGATGTCGCGCGAGTTATTTCTTCCTCGTGCATCTATCCAAAGAGTAGAGAGAGGTACATAGGTACCTTAGTTCTTAGTTGCAATATAAATTGCTTGTTGCCTGTTGTGTTAATAAGTTTTCTGGATATAAATTATTCATGGGCCCGTGACGTACTAATAAACACCCCTTATTCCATCTAATAGCCTGTAATTAACTCCCAACGTTGGTCGTTGTAGTCATCTTCATCGCCGTCGTTGTTGGTGGGACGAGGATAGGATGAATAACAATAACAACATGAGGTGTCCACCGACACTGCTGACGGTCATAGGCAAAATGCCCAGTTTGTATTAGATGCAGTGTGTATAGGATAACCCAGGACAGAACCAGGAGACTGAATGGATAAAAGGGAATTGTTACAAAACCCCATCGTATAGGGGAAAAGAGTTTCATTAGCTTAGAAGGGCCGTGTATAGCTGCTCTGTGGCAGAATATACCATGAAACGTGGGTAGAACTTGGAACAACTGAGGTTTGCGTGTCGGATATTGCTGTCGTTCAGTATCCCTTATATGGTGCCCTTCTAGCCTATAGTATAGCCAAAGTCACCCACTCACCATTTAACAGAAGTCAATGGATGCAATCCACCCAATAGATATTTTATGTCTATATACATACAGGTAAAGTTACTATACATACATTTATATGTGTATATGGTCTATCTGTACAAATGCATGTGGTGTGCGTGTCCTGACCAAATGGGTAATTACGGAATCGGCTTTTCGAATTGTGTTTATATCCTGGGTATATTTTATATAGAAAGGACCACGCAACGTATTCATAAGTATATATAGTTAGGAGATTTTGTTCGATTTGAAAATTAACTCGAGAGTTCAGAGTTGAATTAGTCTTTGGTGTTTAGTATTTTGCTGTTTTATCCAATTTCGGGATGAGGCTAGACACGGAGACAAATAGGTATATCCTATGTACTTTAACACATACACAGTTTCATTAAAAATCGCTTAGTGTTCTTATGTGTGAGCATGATGAGTGTTGTATCTTGATAAAGAGAAGGTATAGTTTTGCGTAATGTTAATTTGTACTCTATAGGAGTGGACAAGTGGTGAACTGAAATAGTTTTTAAGTTACAACAAATTGATTGCAAACTATGGATTTGATTTTTGTTTTTTATTTTCACATAAAAAGCAGATTTTGGATCATTTTGTTTAGGGTATAAAGTGAAAAACCTACGATCACTATGTATTGTTAGTAAAGTCAACTGAGCTTATTTGAATTAGGTTCGACTGAAAAAATGTTAACTAGCTCTGGACATAAATGGAGGATACATGCGGTAGAACCTCGGAGGGTTAAATATCAAAATCATCTGTACAATTAATCCAGAGTAACTAACCTAATTTGGTAGATATTTTCATATAAATGTAATCCGAGTATAGATCAGGCCTAGCGGAGTCGGTTATGAAACAACTTCGTCGATGTTCTCCTTTATCTTCAAGAGAACTTCGTATTTGATTAATCGTTTAGCATTGGACCTTGATATTTCATTTTGACGGTGTCATTGTGAAAGCACTCTGCATGTTTTTCTTCTACGGCTTTTCCCATTTCAATGTCCAGCTATAGTTCCTGGTTTATCTCCTTCGAATTTGATCAATCGTTTAGCATTGAACATTGTTAATTGAAAATCTTTGAAGGTCATTGTGGAAGCACTCTTTGTTTTTCTTCTACGACTTTCCTAACAGCTTCACTTTTTAGAAGAAATTGCTCTAATTTGAGATTGTTTTTTTTCTTCGGCTTACCCCTTTCCCTAAAGAGATTTTTTTCGTAAATCTGTCCAGCTATAGTTCCTAGTTATTCTCCTTCTGTTGCTGTCGTTCTTTTTTGACTGGAATTGCATTTGGTTGCACGGCAGTGGCGGTGGTTTTTTAGCCATTGCCGTTCAGGATAATGCTTATGTCTTTTTTGTAGTTTTTAGGGGTTTTATTAATAATTAAAAACGTTTTAACTTTGGCAACAAATAACTCACAAACAAAAGTTAAAGTAACTACAGGTGATAGCTGTAAGCCTTAAGCTATAGGTAATAGGCCACAGGCTGGCGCTGGGCAAAATTTTCAAACATGTTGTACAGCAGTGATGCCAGAGCGGTTAAACTCATCGGATTAAAAACAAAAACTCACCATTTTTGTACTCGACTGATAAAAATCCAAAACAACGACGAAGCTTTCGGCTGTCAATATAAGGTGTTTTGATTTACTTTGACGCTGCTTACATGACTCATTTTTTTTGTCGTTTCGTCTTTTTGTCAGCTTGTGTGAGGGGTGTAGAAATGTAGAGGAATAAAGTAATAAAAGCATAATTTCTACAAGCTGCCAAAAAGACGAAACGACCGAAAAAACAAGTCGTCCAATCAGCGTCTTTGAAACTCTGTACATTTGTGTGAATGTTTTACGAGAGCCTACGATTCAGTCCGTGTATTTGAAAAACACGGGTACACGGACTCCGTGTAATTATTACACGCAAATAAAAATGCGTTCTCTTAAAACACGTGTATTTATTTGCTTAATATCCGTGTATCCGGATATTTAAGCATACTCGGATCTTTATTACACGGATTCTTAATACACGGAATGGTTTTTGAATTTTATCTTTTCAAGGGGTGGGTTTACAAGCTCAACATTTTGAGGGATAATGGATATTATAGATTTTTATTTTTGGTGATTTTCCAAAAAAAATCGATTTTTAAAGAAAAAATTAAATAATTCTAAATTTAAATCCACTGACAGATTCGACTACCAAGTCGTTGTTGTATTTTTATCAAAAAAATCCCATAAATTTGGCCCTCTCCAGTGATGATTGGATTATTTAAAATACACGGATCTTCAGATACACGGATACACGGACACACGGACGCACGGAAGCATGGATACACGAAATACACGGATTCAAATCCGGATAATATAAGAACACGTGTATCCGTGTTTTTAAATATCCGTGTAATAGGGAGCTCTTATTTTTACATAAAATTCTGTCAAAGTTCATACGAGATTCGCATTATGGGTATTCCCGATCCGATGCAAACTGGTCTTGTATCAGTGCAAAAGTGCAAAGGTCTTTTTTACAGGGTATAGCAATTTTACACTTTTGCATTTTTGCAATGATACAAGGCCAGTTGCAACGGATCGGGAATACCCCTATTGAGTTTCAACAGTGGTTTATTATTCAAGAGTGTGATAATAACCAATTATTACATGCTTGAACCAGCGTTGAACGTTAGTTAATCCGCCGAAATCAGGAGTTAAAAGGCTGAACCACTATTTTACAACTGGCCATCGCATCGTTTCGTTAGAAAAACTACCAACCTTTGAACACTGTTGTAGCCTGTCACTTTGACATTTGCCGTTAACAGGTAGGTGTGTTTGTTTTTATTTGCAAGAATTGCCACTATTTGGACGTGTTCAGATGGAGTATTTTAATAAAATAGTAGAAGGCAAGTTCAGGAAAATGAGACCTCGAGATGCCTCAGCAATCATAGTCCCCTTTTCCACGATGGAACTTTCTGTATGAAACTTTTTCGCTTCTGGACAGGAAGGGTAGGAAAGTGAGGGGGATAGCCAAACACCGCCGGCTACGCTTTGAGGAAACTTTTTTGAAGTTCCCCTTTCGTCAAACATAAAATAAAGTTTAACAACGAGAAACAAGTTCCATCGTAGAAAAGGTCGAAGGATTTTTAAAGAAATCATCAAAAGTTTCATACAGAAAGTTCCATCGTGGAAAAGGGGACATAGTTCCCGTTTATAGTACACACAAATTTCTTATGTCGAATTCCATTTGCCATTTGGGATTTTGATCCGGGATTGCGGATTTTTCGTGGTGAATGGAGAGCAAAATGGGATTGATTTTTTTTTGTAATTGTGTGTGTGGCATGTCAAATATGGCACTATTTTCTTGATGAAACCAGTGATAGTATGTATAGGGAAAAATTCCTAGAAGTATAAGTATTTTCAAACTATAAAAGAACATTTTTTTTAATTTAAATTAAAGTTATTTTACATATTAGCTGTGTTTTATTTTCCCCGAGATCCGAACCAGATTGGATTTGCTTACGAAAATACATGTATAACAAAAACAACACAAGATCCAACTTTGTTTTGGATTTGGATTTCCAAATCTGTTTTGCACACACACCCTTAATTTGTAAATGTCGTCAGTAGTGTAAAGAAAAAAGACAACGGGTGTATACAAATAAAAAAAACAAAAGGAAAAAAGAGTTGGGTATATAACAAGTTGTCACTGAGATCCTGGGTTGTTTTATTTACATGATCTGATCTGGATTGGATCTGGGGGAAAATAAAACGCAGCTATTATATACAAATGTTTGTGTTTTAACGAATTGTTTTTTATCTGTCGCAATTATTATTTATTATTGTATATTATTTATTTGTACAGATTATCACCGACATTCTGCATGCACGAGATTTTATTCGAGATGGTCGGGGGCCAGATTCTGTAATAAGCGAAACGAAAGCGATCGTTCGTTTTTCATAAACGAACATAAGCAAAAACGAAAACGATTGTTCGCTTTTCCCATACAGAATGTCACCCCGGAATTTGCAAATGCCTAAAACAATCAAAATACAAATTGTGTGATGGAATTTTCATTCTGTAATCTGTCAATTTTATGGGGGAGTTTGGTTTGAGAGCGCAACGTGCCCGGTCGTGCCTTGCACACCGTGCTTTTTCCGGAGATTTTTCTCTAGTTATTTTTTTATTGGTTCCTGTGCCTCTTCACTGGGACCGATTACACTCGTTCTCACTTTCCGTAAAAACGAACCACCACCACCAGGCAGAGTCCTTTGGGGAGGGGATTCCTGCATGGCATCAGGAGAGGCTTCTCCAGCAACAGATTAGTTTCTGAGCCTCGTGCCAGGCCTATACCATTCCCGTTTACCGTCAAAACGATCTACCAGGCAGTTTCCTTGGAGGGGGATACCTGCTCGGTAATATGGACATTTCTATCTACAGCAACTTAGTTCCTGTTCATCGTCACCAAACTGGAGCCTAACCCCGTTACTCCGCTTACCGTTACAACGGACTACTGCTAGAACAAATATTCTACTAGCAACAGATTCAGCGCAAGCTGGCAGATTCTTCAAGCGAGGCCATCACCCTGTGTATCCAGATGGGTAAATTGATGTCAAAAGAATAATCATATCTGTGATCCAGTTTGTTCTATAATCATGATCTGATCTGAATTGGATCTGGGGAAAAATAAAACGCAACTATTGAAAAGGAAACCCAATTGTTGTTATTTAATGATGTAATTTACACGAATGATAACTTCATCATAATTTCTTTTTTTACCATTCAGTTCTAAATGGTCCAAAATCTGCCAGTATTTTCACAGTAAAATTTAATTTTATTTTAATTACTGTGCTTTCTCCACTTTGTAAATTATATATAACAAAATATTAGAGAGATTCAAATTAATCAATATTTTGAGGCAAATCAATAATAGAATCTTCAGAGTGCCATCATTCGACTTCGTATAAATATAGGTAGGTGACAGAAAAACTGACGACTTTGTTAGTCGTAGATTTGAGACTATTTAAAATGCTGAAGTTTAAAATGGTAAACAAAATTAAAAAAATCATGGCGACTTGTTTAACTTACAAAAGAGTAAACGATTTTCTTTCCTCGTGAGTCTACAATATCAATTAAAACTAAAATACACATAAGGGATTTTTTGATCCTTAGTACTAGTAGGAATTGTATTTCTTTTATATACTAACACCATTGTATATAAATTCTATAGTACTATCATGATGTGGAAGTTTTAGGGCGACACCTAGTGAGTACGCCGACGTGAGCTCTTTGGAGAAAATACTTCGTGGTTTCAAACTGTTGGAGAGTTCGAGGAAAAAAAAAAAAAAACATTTTTGTATAGAATATAATAACATAAAGGAAATGGGAATAATACTATAGAACGAGAACATTGTATACAAATTTATTAAGAGTTCAAGGGGGACAAGAAATTTTGTGCTTTGATAATAAATGTATGTAGGTACATATATAAGCTGTGTATTTTTTTTGTTTATAAATACGTTGTGGGGATAAACAAAATTTGAATGAATGAAAAAATTATGAATGAATAAAATAATTTTAAAATAGCTAATACTGGTGGGAAGGAGATAGGAATTCTAAAGACGGTGGAGTGTGTGGAATAAAAAACCATAACCTTGGCAAATTGGCTTCACATCGGGAAAAAATTGTAAAAAATGTAGGTATCACGTTTGTGGTAGGTATTTTTCATTCAAAATAATTATTGCAAAGGTCCCCTTATGGTTGGTTTGGTTGGCTGATAACTTTTGTTGTTATAATCGGATCGTTAAGGTTGAGGCCTTAAAATTTAAGTAGAATGTCAGGCTACATTTGTTTTACAAAATCATTGCAGAGTAACATAAAAATATATGTGAAAAACGTAATTAATTTAAAATTTAGTGGAAACAAAAATTTAATTGAAAAAAATAATTTCATGCTCGTGTAATTGACCCTTTTAAGAAATCTTATGAGTGGGTAGAGTACATTTTGTAGGTAATTTTATTCAATAGTATAGTAGAAAAGAATCGATTTTGTTGGTTTGGTAGAATTATAACTTCTGTTCTATTAATCGGATCTGTAACATTAAGATCTTAAGATAAAGGTAAAATGTCAGGCTAACTTATTGAGTTTAAAATCATTGTTTTTATTGTTTAGGTACCTATTTGTTTATAAATTCAAAATTATTTAATACAAAAAATGCATCGGTACTTATGTGGTGGTACCTAACCTACATAAGACAAATTATCAGGTTTAAGGTAACTAGAATTGCAAGTGAACTCACAAATTCCGGCAAATCGGTTTAAGACTTATGTATATAACTTGAGCTCTAATGGTTTGATTTTTTACGGTTAAAAGAAAAGCTAAATTATTAAACTATTTTATTATACATTTATAAAGGTACTATCACAATTACAATATAATATAATTACTGTAAATGTAAAGTATTTAAACAGATAAAGTACCTACCTAAAAATATTTATAAAAAATCTTATTTTTCTCGCGTGTTATGTTAGGCTTCCTTTTGGTAAAAAAATACAACAAAATAAAATACTTATAATATGTAATTGGCAGCATTATTCTTTTAATTTTCGAAAATAGTTCAACTAATTTTAATCAATTTTGTATGATTTAAAAAGTTTTAATAGTATTATAGCTAGGTACATTTTCATAAAATATTTTTTTTAGTTTTTAAAAACGTTTAAACATTTTTTTGAAAATTTAATACTTCAAAAACCAGCCATTGTTAGACTGCGCAGCAAGCAGTTTTTAATATTATCTAGAAGATTTAAGAAAAAAAATTATTCTTATAACCAAAAATAATGGAACCTACCATACAAGTCTTACCACAATAAAATTCACTCGATTAAACCAGATTTAAACTTGTAAATACATTGAATTTAAATTAATTTACATTCGGATTTAAGTTATCACGTGGAATAATTGATTGAATAATATGGAGTAGAAAGCAGTTAAAAAAATCGTATTTTTCTCGAAAACCAACAGAAACAAACTGAAAAGCTAAAGGCATCATCCATTAAGAGTACCTACCACTCATTGGGCCATTTTTTGATTTTCGACTAGGTATATACATACATACCTATCTCATCATCTATAATAAACCGATTTAAGCAATTTTTTTTTACAGAAGTTTTTTAAGTCTAAATATTAGTATAAAGGTTCCCTCACACCAACGCGAATTTTCGGTGGCGACGACGAAAACAATAAAAACAACGTGTTGTTTTCATTGACAACCACATGTTGTTATTGTTGTTTTCGTCGTCGCCACCGAAAATTCGCGTTGGTGTGGGGGAAGCTTAAATCAAAATTTTCCAAAAAACAAGTTTTGTATTAAAAAAAATTCAAAATTATTTTTTGAAAATTCGATAATTCAAAAACGGTAAGATGACTTGTTTGCGAATTAAATTTGTATGTTTTGCATCAGCAAACAGCAAACATTTTTTAGAGAACAAAAAATAACGTATTTATGAAAGGATTACTAAATATTTGCAGCTAATTATGTAGGTATGTACTTAACTTAGCACTTTCTAATAATTTATAAAAATAAATAGGTAGATACATAATTATTTTCAAATTTTTAAACAAAAAAGTGTAAAGCCCTTAATCTAATAAAGTAGGTACCTGCCTATTAATTAAATTAAATTTATTAAAATTAAATTAAAATTATTTAGTTATTTACATTGATATCTTATTTAAAAAATAAGTTATTATTTTGAAGAAATTAGTTAGGTAGGTACCAGAAGTAGGTATTAGCGGGGAACGGGTCGTTATTCTGTATTTAAAAATTCTTTATAACCAAAATTCTGTAAATGGATTGAAAATTCTGTATGAACGTAATTCTGTATTTCATTATTCTGTAAATTTTTTTATTTTGAAATTATGGAATTTTGTATTTATAGAATTTTGGAAACTATGTTTTTTTTTGATTTACAGAATTTTTAACTGTATTGAAAATTACTGAAAATTAACTTTTGGTTTTCAATGAATCAATTGTTTTCACGTCAAACTAAAAATTGCCGTTCCCACAAGCCTACATACGTGTAAGCTGTGTTGTAATTTAACTATAAATTCAGAAGATAAATAACAAGAAATACAGGCGAAAACAACTTAAAAATTTTTTAAATAAAAAAAAATCATTACATTATTTGTATAATTTTTTTTAAAACCTCCAAATGCGACTCTAAAGTAAATTACGAAACAAATATTTTCAAAAATTAGGTTGTAAATTATGTTAAAAAATTGAACACATTTGAAAATCGAGCTATCAAACGGAAACAGAAAAAAACCAAAAATCCATAATGTAATCCATATCACAGTGAATTCTGAAATTTTAATCAGCAGATATTATAGATTTTTATTTTTGGTGATTTTCCAAAAAAAATCGATTTTTAAAGAAAAAATTAAATAATTCTAAATTTAAATCCACTGACAGATTCGACTACCAAGTCGTTGTCGTATTTTCATCAAAAAAATCCTATAAATTTGACCCTCTCCAGTGATGATTGGATTATTTAAAATACACGGATCTTCGGATACACGGATACACGGACGCACGGATGCACGGATACACGAAATACACGGATTCAAATCCGGATATTATAAGAACACGTGTATCCGTGTTTTTAAATATCCGTGTAATAGGGAGCTCTATTATACCTATAAAAAAATTTTTATTCCGGATTATGCTGAATTTCAAAATTCTGTAAATTATAAAAAAAAAATTGTTTTGATAGTGAAAAAAAGTGCGCACTTTTTTCCAGTCTCAAAACAAGTTTTATTTTATAATTTACAGACGTTTGGATTTTCAGAATTTTGAAGTAGGTACCTAACCTACCTAATGACCCCAAGGCCCAACCTGTATTAGAATTAGAAAAGATTTTCAAAAAAATTAATAAATAATTCAAAATAAATAACTACCTAGTACCTACCCACATATGCAATATATACCTACAACCTGAAATATAGCAACCTTGCAAGACAATTCCCGCACAGAAATAATGAATATATGCAACGTCGCTTTGATTTGATAATTGATTTTTCAAATTCAAAATCAAAAATAAAAACCCAAGTTTTGCATGAAAATATAGGTATACCTACAAATATACATATCATCAGCAAAAAATCTTTTCGCATAACGATGAGAAATTTAAAAAAAAACGAAGGCCGTTGTATAAAGTCACACATACATACAAACGTTATTTTCTATTTTCTCGTCGTTGGCATGACGATAAATATTATTTCAGTTATCTCCTTTACTCGCATTATTGTTGTCACAAACAAAATAATACAATCCTCTCGTTCTTACTATTTGTTCTCGATTCCTTCTTCATACTCTCCACTTTCAAATTAATGCAAATCAAAGGCGACTATAGCGCCGCGTAGCGAGTACGCCGAACGTAAAAAAAATCGACTCCATGATAGTACTATAGGTTATATATGCAAAGCTAACACTGCACAAATTTCAATTATTTTAACAAAAAAAAAATTTAACTTCGGAAACAAATGATAATGCAACACCTTCTCTGTCGGAAATGCAATTTCACATGTAGTCGAAGCACTCTTTTCTTCCGGATTATATGTATCCCTGCAGTTGGAATGGCTACAGCAACGGCGGCGTTGTATTCTACAGTCTACATAGATTGTGCAAAACAGTAAATGCATTCAGCAGCTTCACCAGCGGACAATCACCGATTGTCACCGTCGTTCTTCCAATTCATAAATGTATTTAAATAACAATTTAAATTTGAAAAGGCCACGAAAAAGGAAATATAAATTTATTTTCACAAAACTTCTAAAAAGTAAACAATAATTTCCGAATTGAAAAATTTCACAATGACGTTTAGATAAATGTCACTTAACACTTTACTATTGTGTGAGTGCAAGTGCGTGCTTTGTATAGGTGTAAATCTCTCTTGAAATCGGGATCAAAGATTTTGATCCCAAATCATGAGGGATCGATTTTTTTTTGGTTGAATGGAATGCCAAAACTGGTCCGGGATCAAAATCTCTCACAGGGATCGAATTTTTTTGGCTGAAAGGAATTCGACAAAATATTTAGAACAAAAATATGTATTCGCTTGCTTTTGACGCAACGAACTCACTGAGAGCTCCTCCTCATTTCCTTGAACATGCCTAGTTTTAGTACCAGCAAAATAATAAAATATTAATGAAAAGTTAATAAACTTTTTTATATTATAGTAAATTAAATTGTTAAGTAATACGCGAGCCTGTTTAAAACTATGCGCCTGTCTTTACTTATTTTATTTTATATAGAGTTATTACATTAGAAATCCGATGTTTTGCGAATGAGACTTCTTGTGATAAAGAGGTGTAAACATATTGCATTAAAACTAGCCGTATACCATGAGAATTGAAATTTGAATTGTAATTGCGTTTTTTATAATACATATTTTATTAGTTTTAAAATTGTTAAATGTTAAGTGTGTGATCGGTTAATGTTTTGTATGTGACCAAGCGCGATTTTACACATGAAATATAATAAACAAAATTCTATAGGAAAAATTCCCATCTTCATAGGTAAGTGAAATTATTTCTCATATCAAATAGGAATTTATCAATCCAATAAGAATTTACTCGTTAGTTTCCACAGTGGAAAAACATCTACGAAAAGTGGATCACATTCCCATGTGGGCAATAGCTATTTCTGTGAATTAGCTAGTAATTTGTCTGTAACTTGCGTAGATTCCATACCTACATTAAAGTTGCAATTATCATGATAAATGCTACTTAATATGCACCTTAAAAAATTCTTCACATTAAGTTAAAGGACCCCGCACATATTGTAAGAAAAAGAGGACTCGGTCATCACCTTAATACATTGAACGAAAATAGCCCACTTCCACGCCCATTTTTGATTAAATGCTCTGTTTACTCCTTAACCGAAAGAGGAAAAGAATTAAAAAAAATTGTAAACACGCTTTTAATGGTCTAATTGAAATTAAAACTTACAAATTTTTGAAAGCCACCCACTTCAACGAACCCTTTTTTGATCAATGATGCTTGCATTTAAACCAAGAGAATTAGAGACATGGAATTTTGTACCGGATCTTTTGTAACCTTATGAAGAAGGTTGTTTTTAACCTTCTTAAAGCCAACTTTTTGTAATTCATAGTTTTTCAAGATGTGATAATTTTTGAAATAAAACCTTCTGTTTAATTCCTTTTCTGAAAAAATTGAATTTCAACAAAAAAAATTGTAAAACACCCCGTAAATTAGCCTTAATAATAATCCTTAAATAGAAATTAAATTAAGGTATTCGTTCAAAAGCTATGATTTTTTGCGAAGAACAAATTCATTTTGCACCACAGTGGGTGGTTGCTGAAATGATCACCAAGCTACAAAAAGATGAAGGTAGGTAGGTAGGTACTTCCTGTTCGATCACAGAATGTATCGAGTTACAAAAATTTTAAATTAAAAATTACTCACAATAAATTTTTTTTGTAGGTACCTAGTACCTACTACCAACCTATACTTTATGCTTTTAGGTAGACAATTAGATACTTGATATAAAATAAAAAAAAAATATGTACCTAGTAACCAAAAAAAACCATTACGAAATTTCCACTTTTTGTATTCCTCACCGGAAAGAATGTTGGAAAATAAATCAAAAGGCACATGAAACATTTTATTGCATTTTTCCCTCATAAAAAAAAACACAAAAACAAAAAAATCCTAAATGACTATCATTACGTGGAAAGGCCATAATAGCCTCTAGCCGCGTAGCGTAAGGGATAAGGGATGGTTGTTAAGTTTCACTTTATTGGCCATGACTATATCTACATTTAGTAGGTAGGCAGGTATAGATAGATATATACCTACATTTTGTTGGAGAAAGACCAAAAGACCTATCCATGATGGGTGCAACCCGCCCTCTGGCGTTGCTGGCGTAGAACAACTGTCTGAACACAGAGACAGGTGACATTAACATTAATAATTAATACCATTTTTGTATTTGAAAAAAAAAAAAAAAAAAAAGACAAAAAAAACAACAAAAAACTTTTCCACTTGATTAAAGACTGTATCAATTTCCCTGCACACTATACAACTAACCACATCAGGATCGGGGTTAGGTATACACTCTGGGAAGAACTCCTCAACCAGGAACCTCGTTGTTATGTATAGGTAGTCCATAAACATATAACAAAAACAGAGGAAGGTGGTTCTCCTGTAGATTGCTTCAACGGGCACTGGCTGGTTCATGCTTGTAAATATATTATGAGATAATTCACTCTTACTCGACTGCAAAGAAGCGGAGCACCGAACTTCATTCTCAGATTGCTTGGGTCCCTGATGTGCGTCCATTTGCTTTGTTTTTTTTTAATGTGCGCGATTTTGGTACATTCTATGAGGGCAAATTATGGATTTATGAAAAATGTATTATCCCGATTATTCAAGAGAGTGTTCTTGGAACGACCCTGTTCTTTATTCTTGTGGTAACTAAACTATAAGATACCTATTAAAAGTCAAGAGGAAGATACCTATTACCTACTCTTGTAGTTGTAGCTATACCTTTGTAGGTGACTCGGTTATTCCTTTAACAATGGCATCCGCAAAACACAAATATTCCGGAAATAAAATTTTAGATTGGACATGGTACATTGTCCTTAATGGGAAATCCAGGGTGTAAATGAGACAGATGTAAAAAGAAAGAAACACAGAAGTGCAAAATTACTTATGAGGTACCTCTTCATGGATCATACTGAATTCTGAGTGCATTCTTGTATATTATTTAGAGGCATATTCGAGATATACCCCAGTTCGTCGGAAAAGTATTTTTCGAAGGCTACTTTTATATTTACAGTTGGGCTGGGGCATTCGCAAAGAAACTGAGATGATCCTTTTTTTAGGACACTTCACCTTGACACCTGCACAGTCAGATGATCTAGTATGCGCAACCTGTGCATTCCCATCGAGCGGCCTCATAAATTCCAAGTATTTCCATTTAAGCTTGATTGATTAATCTGAATCATTCTACACTGAATTTGCCTTTGGTTTAATCTGTTTGGGGGAAAACCATAATTTTTAGTTAAAACATTTATAAATCAATGATTAGGTACTGCTGTTGACACATTTTTTAACATTTCACTATTCCAGTTTTTTCTTTAATCAGCTCTCTTCATTCTAAAACAAAAAATAAAAAAAATATAAGCCTTTTTCGTAATTATTATCGCCCGTGATGGTAGCAGGTTTGCAGGTACGTAGGTAAGCATGACCTAGTTATTCACTTTTGTTTTAGTTTTACAGAACAAACATAGTTGTAAAAAAATCGATTTTACATAGTTTTTTCGCTGCAAGGGCTCTTTGTAAACAACTGTTTCATTCGACCCAGTTGTCCACTTTATGTTGGGTTTATGTTTTTTTTTTTTTTTTTTTTTTAAATACTATTTGGTTATTCAACCATGTTTCTGGGATGAAACTAACATTTCCTCTCTCGCGTTCAGGCTCCAGTAGTAATCTGAGTTATTTTTGTGTTTAATGTTTGTAGAGCTGTAGGTATTGTTCAGAACCCTGGGACCACATTTTTAATGTTGAAAAATATGTCAGTCCAATAAACTTCCACACTGTCAGCACCTGGTTAAGGGTGTCGACACGGTCGTCCCACTCTTTGTATATGTTTTTTTTTTCGAATACAATTTGGTACGTTGATCCTTGTTGGGCTGCTTGCTCTATAGCTGAAAAGTGCAAAACCTATCAATGCGCGAAGCCACCATCATCCACCATCACCAACCGCCCGCCATCATCACCATCTATTGGAAAATTGCTGTTTTATATTCGTCATGTCGTCATGTATTAAGCGGCATATACACACATCAAAATCTCATCAAGCATGGAAGAGTGTGTTAGTAAAACAAGTTTCACATTGAATATACACACATCAAGCATGAGTTTTCAATCACTCATTTATACGTACTTGTTCAAATGAGAAGACATGTGAGGATTTTTATCCGCTGCCAGTATTTTGAATTTTCCTCATCGCTGTTCAATATGAAAATAAGCACATGCATGATCAAGCATTCAATCACAAATATACACTACCTCAATCTTGACTACTTGATTGACCAAAAATCAAAAAGTTTTGATTTTACTTCAAGCATACACACAACGTATACGTGTGGCAATTTTACTAATACACTCTCCCATGCTTGATGAGATTTTGAACTGTGTATATGCCGCTTTAGTTTAATTTTTGTTGTCCTGTTTTTCGAATATAATTCGAAAATGTGAACTGTCACACGGAATTTGTTTAATGGCAAGTAATTTATTTTTCCTGTCTCTGTCTGTGCTGACTCCGACAACGATACGGCGGCGGTGTTGATCAGGGTGTTCCCTGTATCTGTGTAGATATATGTTGTACCTAGTCGTCGTTCTCGTATATTCCGAAGCTGATTTTGAATACCCCCAGTGGTGTATTTACGTCAAGCGGATCGCCGATTAGAAGTCAATTTATCGATTTTCCCTTTTGTCTATGTTTTTTTGGTTGAAAACCTGAACGGAACCACCCTCATTTATATTATTATATATCCAGGCCGAATCAGGAGGGGACGACCGTTGGGAATGAGGGATGACACATTCACCGCGCTTAAATTGGACAGGAGACAGCTTGTATCCGTGATAGATAGTCCCTGTTTTGTTGTTGTTGTTGTTGTTTTTTTGTTATTCGTTCAATTTTGTGTTTGTCATTTGCAACGCATTTGAAAATTGAAAGAATGTATAATATGTGGAAGTCGTCCCTAAATAGAAATAACAGAAAGGGACAGACAACAACAAAAAAAGCCGATAAAAATAATGACGCATGCCAAACCAAAATGACTGGTATCCGCTTTCAAGCGCAGATTTATTGCATAGTAGTATGGGATGCCTCCTATATATATTCTAGCTTTCTAGCACCGGCACTTTTGCGAAGATGCGCGTCTGCCTGCTGCCCGCAAATTACGCACATTAATTGAAATCTCCGAGAAAGTCATTTGCAGGGTTCAATAATCGTAAAAAAGTCGACGACTCTTTTAGAAAAACTAATAGCTGTGTCCTGCTGCTTTGACACAAATGAGTCTGTCAGCAAAATATACCTACACTATATACACTATACACACCAATAGAGTGGTTTTTAGCGATTCAAATGTTTTATGTTTTCCCCTATTAGGTATAGCCTCGCAGCGGGAAGGCTTCAAATGACCCTTTTGAATGTTGGCCGCAAAAAGGACGCGATTTGGGTGTCAAATGTTGCAATTTCTATAATGGGTTTATACTCACTCACTCTTGGTGTACATAGTGCATTTATAACTATAAATTATTTTCAAGAGTTCTATGTAGGTATAATACGTTGTTGGTTTGCTCGTGTAGGTAGGTTTGTATATTTCGTGCTTTTAGACCATTAACTTTGGCTAACGAGTAATTAGGCTTCGTGTTGGTGGCACCAATTGTTTATGGAGTTCATGAAAAGCGATTTCTCCACAAATTTTATGAAATTTTTCCTTATTTTAGTTTTGGCTTTTTTTGTGTTACTCTTTGCTATGCTAATATTTTCATTTATTAGTGTCGTATCCTTTGGAAGAAGGCAATAAAAACGTGTTTTTGTGTTATGAATCCTAATTACAAGTGTACGGTTATAAATTAAGCATTTCAAGTTGTTCTTTTTTCCTTCGCCGCCGCCATTGAGAAGAAAAAACAAATAAAATTTTCGATAAGTGTATGATAATGGGCCTAAATTAAAATGAATTGGTGTAGGATTTTTGTGTTTTGTTTTGTTTTTCTTATTTTTTGTTGGTTTAACATATTTTTGTGTCGTGACTTGTGACCTTGTGCGGAATAATTCGAAATATGTACATAAAATGGGCCAGCTGTGTGAATTTCGTAGGATGGATTTAATTTTTGTTTTTCTTCAAATGAAGAATTTTGAAACATGAATAAAGAATTCCTATTATAATTATTATTATACATACTTCCTATACTTAATTGGACTTAAAAATAATCTTTAAGTATATCGGTGCTATGATAAATGACTTCGATAGCGAACCGACAATTTGACTTATCTTGAAATTAACCTACACCTTCTCATATTATTTCACATAAGTTCTTGATTTATTACTTCTTGACTCAATGTCAAGAGTATATTTATACAGAGAATGTCGAATTTAATTCTTGATTTAAATCATTTTCTTGGGAAGAAAATCAAAGCCACGGAAAAAGTTCTAAATCATAGAAACATATGTAGGTATACGGATTTGTAGATATTAGGTATGAGAAAAAAATCTTTTATGATAAGAGACATGAAAAAGTAGTTATTTATTTGTATAATTATATTAAAATGTTTTAACGATAGCTGTGTTTTATTTTCCCCCAGATTCAATACAGATCAGATCATGAAAATAAAACAACCCAGGGTCTCAGTGTCAACTTGTTATAAAGGTACCCAACTCTTTTTTTCTTTTTTTTTCTTTTTTTTTTTTTTATTTGTATTTGCTTTTTAAATTTTTGAAAATAAAAATTCGAAAAAATGCCTTTTATGGTAATGTGTCGGAAGGCAACAGGTTTTTTTTTAACAAGATTATGTAAATTAATAGGCGAAATGTAAAGGATTAGCATGAGGTTTTTTAATGTACCTAATATATTGCGCAGAAAGTTGAAAATGTCGGAAATTAAAAATGGCAATTCCACATTGTTGTTTCTAATAAAAAAATAACAGCAAAATATTGGAATATGAGAGCTGAAGGGGCAGTGGATCCGTCATTTTTTTTTTTCGAATTCGACAGATGCGCAGAACTGAATTGCCTTTAATATGTGTACTGTGGCATGAAAATACTTTACACTTTTCTAATTTTAAAGCTCTAGTATTTTGCTATTTTCTTCATAAACTTCAGCTAAACAAGCCTAAAACAAAAGCAAACATCCCATTTTCAAATTTCATATTTGACAAAGTGACATTTGAAGTTAGAATTTTATTTAAATAAAATGTTAAAAAGATGATTCGATGCTTACTCGTTAAAATTTTGGAAAATATCCTGGTTTTTAACTATCATACTATGCTTTTAACATCGCGATCGTTCTAAATCGTCTGAAATTTTGCGCAAATGTTTTTTTTTATTAATAGAGCTGTTAATATTTCTTTTTATGGGTAGGTTTCCCGAAACAAAATTTATTTTATTTTCCTTAAAATTGATTCCACAGATTTTTTTTAGATTCATTATAATATTGCAGGTACGTACACACTGCTGTTATGGTAATCGGTACTTTTTAAAAATTCAATTTCGGTAAGTGCAACTTTTATAACATTTTTTTTTGTTTTTTTTTTAGTTTATCCACTTTGTTTAGGTAATTATTTTACCTCTACTTAAGAATTAGTTTTAGTTAGTAGTTTAGTTAAGATAACCGAATGTATGATTTTTAAACTTTAAAAAATTCTTGACTCGTTTATAGCAACAACCTTATTCATTGCAACTACCCCCCAATTGAGACAATCAATAATGTAACCATTTAGTACGTTCCGCCGGTAACCCTACACACTATTCTTTCATATTTGGGTCCATTTAATATAAAAACTACGACAACCCTGTGAGAGCTTTAATGAAGGACAGATTTATGCAATCATTGTAGCCAGAATGAGAGGCAAACGTCAATTTTTCCTACACTGCCTATTTTTGTTGGATGAAGTATAGTTTTTATCGGAAGCTTCTGGAAAGTAAAAATATTATAGTGGGGCGGCTTAGTCTATTTTTGATTGAAAACTCAATATATGAGAAACGATACGCCTGATATTTCTGAAAGTTGACTTTCGGCGGTTTTCACTCAGGTTATGATTTTTTGAAAATTCAAAATTTCATAAACGGATTGACAATTTTTTGACATTTTATTTTTAAATGCACAATAATAAATTTGTAGGTTAAACTAAAAACTTAAGCCTTACGTCTAATACGTTACGTGTCACACGTAATAATGGGGTACGTTCAATAACATAACCACGATGAACGAACATTGATGCTTACACATCTTAACCGTCTTCCGCCACTCACACTTTTTTTTTCTAAATAAACATTTTCTATAAAAATCAGATGAAGTCGGTGATTAACATCGCGTTGGTGTCAAATTCATTTAGCTTTAAATCTTCTTATGATCCAATCAAACATTTAATTTATGATAAAAGTTGCGATATTGAAAATGCAAATTATATACCTTATGAATGTTGCCTGGATTTGAAAGCTTCTATGAATCACACTAACTGGTATTTTACTTAAATAAACTTGAATCAACAGTTTTTATATGTCAACTTCTTATGTTTTTAGAATTTTCTCATTAAATACAAATTTATCTACCATTAAATTGCAAAGGGTACTTTTCCACTGCATTGTAAAATTTTCCAAGCTATACCTATGTTTTTATTTTTGTATCGCATAACGGATCTTGTTTTTCGCTGCATAATAGTTTCCTAAGAATTGAGAGAAACAAAAACAGGTAATTTCTAACAGGTACATTTCTCGAAACGGAAATGTAACTACTTTAATATTTTAATTCAACTTTATGCGGCGAACAATAACTTTGCTACATTTTGTACTCTTAGAATTTTTTTATTCTCACAAAATAAAGCCTGATGTGTTGAATTAACTTCATATCTTGTTCTTTTCATTGACATTTATCCTTACAAAAAAAAAAAACATTAAACTTTCAGCCTACAAGACTTAATTCTCATCCTTCGTATGTTTGAGATTTTCACATTTGCTATACTCTCGCATCGGTATAATAATATTTATAATCTAAAAAGTCTTCTTTTTACAATGTATCCCTCGATAAATCCAGGTATTTAAAATCAAGAAGAAAATCAATGAATTATGATGTCCTTAGAGGATTATATTTATAAACAGTCGACTTTGAACTTCACTTTGAATCCTTAAAAAGCTGCAAAAAAAGAAATAAAACGTGACGTTCCGTCATAAATTGTGTGCGTATATAAGCCGCTTTCTTATACTTATTATAGGGATCTCTCCATCATTTGCAATTTGATGGACTAAGCACATGAGAAATTACTCTAAATGAGCCACCGCGAGCCTAAATCTTACTTACAAAAAAAAAATCAAAAAAAAAATGTATACTATATGGATTTAATGCCACTGCGCTTAAGTCAAGTTTTTTGCTGTATTTATGTAGGTATAGGTATAAATGCCTTGGCTGCAGTAATAAAACTGTAATAATGCGATTAAGTGCAATTTATTTGCACATTTTTACTTTGGTGGTGCATATTATATGCCAGCTTGGTGCGGTGCATTTGCGTGTGATCACGAAATCCGTACGAGTCGAACCCATGGAGGAAACAATAATAATAATATGTATGTACCTAATATCGTCTGCGGCATATGGAGCCCCTCTGTTGGTTTTTTGTTTTATATGTTCTCTCTGTTTTTGTGTTTCTGTTGGTACTGCTGTTGCTTTTGCTGCACCCCACGACAAGACATATGTATCTCCATCCACTTAAGGAAAGTCGTGACATGACCGTAGTATACAATACATAGAAAACGCGATGCCAAAAACGGTCCCAAGCAAAAATCTGGGTGGCCCATATATTCCAAAGACATGGAACTTATATATGCATGCATATATGTATATGATTCCGTGTTGCATAAAGAGGCAAGGGGGAAGAATATAGGCGGTGGCGTATTATTAGGTTTTTGTTTTTAAAAAGTCCTATACCTACTCCCACCTGTCAGAGTACATATTATAGACCATATAGCCCCCCCATGTCTAAACATTCTATCGAGACAATTTTTATTGAGGCTATAAATTCTTATATAGCCTCTCGATTAAGAAAAGACAAAGTCCATGTTGGCACAAAAAAAAAAAAAACAGAAAAAAGTAAACAAAGATTACTTTGGAATGAGTGATGGTCATATCGAATGTTGTGGCGACCATCAACCGCCCATATACACACATCTCTCACCTTCAAGTTCAACACATATTGGATGAAATGTCCCGCGTGCCCCGGCTGGCCCCAAACAAACGTTCTGTCTGTCTTCTAGACTGTGTTTTTAAGACAGATTTTAAGTGGGTGGGTTGGGACTTGGGAGGCTTTGCTTTGCTCGCTACCATTGCCACACATTAAATTCTCAAATAATACCACAAAATCCATTGATAAATCGCCCTCATGGATTTCGCGACTATAGGTATAGGAAAAAGGAACGAAGACTCGACAACTAAGAAGAAGAAGAAGAATACAACGAGCATAGTTACAAGTTGTGTATATATTATGTCCTTTGAGGGACGACTCCCTCCTTTCCCATCATATCATTCCTCCTCCTTCCAATTCCAAGGAGAGAAGTATAGAACTGTCTCGTAAAGTATCATGTTGCAAGATTATAACTTAAAATTACAAACGACAAAGAGGGGATACCTACTTCTCGACTCGACTCGATATGGCAGTGTTAAACTATAGGCCAACATTATACCGACGCGCCATACGACGCTCTCCACTGTGCCGCCGTCATCATTGAAGTGGAAGTAAATGTTCTGCAAAACTCTTAACTTCATTCAGATCCATATTCAGAGCCAACCAAAACAAAACAAGACAAGATTTGAAAGAGCAATAAAAATTCGAAGGGTATCCTCTATACCTTATATTATACGTGTGTATGCCTGGAATTTTGTTCACTATATAGCTCTAGGATATAATAGGAAAATAAATCCTTATGCCAACTACAGATTGCGTGGGAAGATTTAAGTGCGATTATTGTGATAAAAAAAAATAAAACAAAAAAAAAATAGACGAGAGATAGGTACGAAGGACGACAAAAACATGAAAACTATATAATATTCACATTGAATTGAAACATCATATCCATTGGGTTCCGGAATGTGTGTCTGCTTATGGTGAGGTGGAAAGGGGGGAAGAAGAACTTGATTTGTTTTCCAAAGGCCGTAGTCAGTGAAAGGGGGTCTGTTGAAACAGCAGTTTTATATTAAAATAAAAATGGTATAAGGGATTTATTAAACAGGGTTCGTAAAATATCGGTTGCGAATCATAAAATACGAATCTTTATCATTCTTTACCGATCTTCTCACGAACCAAAAAAATGTAGTTCGCGAACGATAATATTTTCGATCTATAAAAAATTACAGTTCTCTCACGGTCAAACTAAATCCATTTTCTGTTTCTCTCGTTAGTGAGAGATCGGAAAAATAAAATTCAGGTAGAATATGGTTCGCTCGCGATCGGAACCGAAAAGATCCTTAAAACAAATCATTCTTCATCATCCATTTTCTTGGGTTGTAAAGTAAACAAAATTTGAAAAGGTAAAAATAAATTAAAAAATTTCGAAAAAAGTGACGAATTTTGAAAAAAATGAAAAATTTTGAAAATGTAAAAAATTCGAAAAAAGCCAAAAAATTTGAAAAAAGTCCAAAATTTGAAAAAAGTCAAAAATTTGAAAAATTTTGAGAAAATTAAAAAAATTTGAAAAAAATCAAAAATTTAAAAAAAGTGAAAATTTCTGATAAATTAAAAAAAAAACAAAAATTTTGAAAAATATGCAAAATGGAAGATGGAAAGAGTATGTTAGGTCGAAGCAAGCAATGGGCACCATTTGAGAGATATTATCTAACATAATGTGAACATATTTTTAAACCATAATCTAAATTTTAATAACTGCCAAGTAGTCCAGTCAATAAAGCCAAAAAAACAGCCCAATTAGAAAATAATCACTAGAAAGCTGGATTTTAGTATATGGCCTCCTCATGGTGTTCTTAAAAACTGTCAAAAGTCCCCCTCGATATGAGCGCCGCTAACAATTTTACGGCGGGTTTCCAGGAATAACTAAAAATTAATTTTAGGTACTTATGCGCCACCCTGTACTTATCACGTGTTATAAAGCTTTAAATTTGCAGAATCAAGTTTTGGATTTCTTGTAAGCGAGGCCAAACTTTTAATCATGACAACAATAACAGAACGTGGAAAAAAGTGATTTCCTAGAGGAAAATAAAAAATTTTTTTCAAATCAAAAGATAACGAAAAACGGCTTTTAAGATTTTGATAAAATCTCTTACGCAGAAGCTCATTTAAATTGAACTAAGATTGCATACACAATTTTTCCAAAAAAATTTTTTTTGTTGGATTTTTTAAATAAACTTTTTGAAAAATCAATATCTCAAAAACGTATTGATGAGAAAAAGTTTATTTATCTCGAAAATAGCTTTCACGATTTTGATCAAAAAATTCTATGTACCTATCTATGATTTATTTTCTACATTTTGGCGAGAACAAAGTTTATTAGACATTTTTAGTAATGGTATTTGCCATAGAACAATTTTTTGATTTTCTATTATCTCATTAACCAATTTTGATCAAATTATTTTACAATTACAGCTTCTTCAAAGTTAAAAATAATTTACATTTCAAAATTTTTGCAACATTTGTTTTTGTAATTTTGAACGAATTTCAAACTAGTTTTGTGATTTTTATGGAATAAGGCTTTTTAGTGTTTTTTTTTTTTATTCTTAAAATTTTTGAGACCAAATTCTTGATAGAAAATATTAAAAAAATTTTATTTCTAAGAAATTAATTAAAAAAATAACGTTTACTAAAGGGTGTACCAAAATTCACGCAATTATGGGACACCCTTTATTTTAAAATGTTTGCATTAATTTGTAGGTACTTACCTACTTATTCAAGGAATCAGACGGCATATTTTTGAGCTCAAGTTTTAAAGATGTAATTTTTTGTCTTTCCACATTTTTTCCTCCAAAATATTGTCGGTAAAAGGGAAAATATAGATTGAGAGCTAAAACAACGGATTTACTGACCTCATCGTCATATGGTGAATTTTGGTCACAAAAAGATTTTAGGCCATCAAATAAAAAAAAACCAGTCTCACACACCGGTTGGTGGGATTCGGTCTTAATTTATTTATAAAAAAAAACTAAAAATGAGGAACTAATGAAATGAGCCGCGTGATGGTACATTTTAGTTCCTGTATTTGATGGTCATAAATCTTTCTTTGAGCAAAGTTTCAAATTTGTATGAAATGAGGTGAGGTATTTAATTTATATCGTCACTAGCTCTGTGATGAAATTTTGGTCAAGGAAAGATTAATTGCTATAAAATAGGAAATCAACAATCTGTTACTCCAGATCGGTCGATTAGATACTAATTTCAAGTTTTTGTTTTAATCTGGCTCTTTTGTATTTGACGAAATTAAAATAAGGAGCAAATTGGTCGAGCCGGATTGCCGGACTTTTGTTGTTGTATGCGATGGCCATAAATATTTTTTAAAGAAATTTTCAAATTTGTAAGAATTGGGATACATAAAAGTAAATCACTCATTAGCTCTCTAATGAAATTTTGGTCAAAAAAAGATTTAAAAAAAAGAACAGCAAAAACAAAAATCTGACACTCCGGGTCGGTTAATTAAATACTTATCTTTATTTTTTTTTTTAAATAAATAAGGACCTACTCGTTTGAACTGGAGTGTAAGACTGGTTTTTTTGTTTTTTTATGGACATTAAATCTTTTTGTGACAAAAGTACCGACGAGGCAAGTAAATATTTCCCAAGTCTGAGGTATGTGGATCAAATCCAAGCATTTTTCACCTAAAAAACAAAAATGCTTTTTTCAGGGGTAGGTATACTGTGTCTTGAGATAGAATGATAAATTCTCCAAGAAAATATCTTTTCATGATTATCAAAAGGACGGAATCAAGCGCTAATTGGGCCACGGAGCTAGACGCTCGTGGCCGCCATTTCTTTCATGATAAAGTGCCCCTTATCTTTGATATTCGGACTCGGCAGAAAATTGTACCTAGCTCACTTCCATTTCTGCCGTTTAACAAAAAGAAAAACAAAAAAAAAAGTTGAGAGTTATAACTTTATTAAGTTACTAAAGGCACTGGTTCTCCACGAGCTGTCATGCCATCAATTTCTTTTAATCCCTTAAAGTCGAAAAATTGGAACTAAAATTTAAAATTATTAAAATTGATCAGACTGGTAAAAGCTCTTGTCACAATGTCCCCAAAAATAATTCATTTTTATTTAAATGACTACGGCCCTGTCTCTCATTTATCGATGTCTTGTGTGTACACCTAAAAATAGAATTTCACAGTCTTCGATTATTATGTATAGATATATCTTTCTAAATAGCTTCATGAATAAGTATTGTTTTATTTTATTTTCATGGAGTAAAAGATCCCTTATCGACAAGTTAAGTGGTGTAATTAGGGTTTATTCATTGATTTCGAATAAAATAACGTAAAAGATATGTACGGTACGTCTCTCTCGCCCACGCAAATCTATTTATTCAAATTTTACAAAACATAATCCATGAGCTATATTGCAGGCATCATGAGAGGTCTAGCGCTGATGAGGACACTCTCGCAACAACAACAACAAAAAAAGTCTCAAAGTGCAGTTTAGTGTTGTACAAAATAGGGTTTAATTAATTCTTCTTTTTTTTTTGTTAAGGAAAGAAAAAAAGAATATATTTAAAGAGTTTGGTTGGTGTTGCTATAGTAGAAGAAGAACTCGTCATTTAAATGCAAATTTGATAAAAAAACACCATGATGGTGAAAGAACTGAAAAAGGCGGTATAAACGAGCTTAAATGGGTTTGACTTTGTGCCTCTTTAATGGGGCAGAAATAACTATAGCTACAATGATGATGATGGGGTCTTGCTGGGTATATTATATCTATGATGTTTTGGGATGATGTAGGTACCCTATACCACAGCGAATCTAAAGAAGAACAATCATTATCGTACAAGTATTGTGTTGTGAAAAGTTAAGTTTAAAATTTAGATGCTAGTTTATGACCTAAACCTACCTGCAGAGTACAAATACACATTGTGTAACCATCCAGGAATATTATTTTCCTTCTTTCTCTCTGTCTCTTTCTATCTTGCTGTCTCTCTTAAAAGTTTTCCTAAACAAGTTTTGTATTTTATTTTTATAACAATAACTATATATGAAGTTGAAAAGCCTTTGCTTTTGCCGAGAAAAAAGGAAAAACAAAACACACATGTTTTAAAGTTTTTCACAGAAGTAGGTGGCCAAACTGGCTATTAGGTAAAATTTGTGTTATAAAACTTGAATTGAAAAGGTTTGAAACTACTCGTATATATGTAGATTGTATATAGGTACTATAGAAATTGGTATAAGTATAAAAGTGTGTTGGAGAGTAGGTTGTTTTGTTGTATAGTTTTAAATTCGTTAAATATAAACACAAAGGCAAAATTGTTTGGAATGTTTTTTGTTTTTTATTTTTTGGAATTTTTCTTCTTACCACTTCAGTATATTATGATGATTGGGTAATGAAAATTACGTTTTAGTTTTCAACTTAATTATAAAAACAGTTTTTTTGTTTAAATTCTTGAATTTCATGTTTTTTTTAACAATAGAGCCTTTGTAGATTACATTTGTCAACGTTTGTTTACCTTTATATTTCAAAAAGCCTATTACATGTGACAAACTGGTAGTAAGGCTGCTATGGTATCCACATATAAACTCTATTGTGTTATGTTACAAGAGACAAATAGTTTGACTAATGAACATGGAAAATACCAGTGTATCTTAACTTGGGTTTTTCTCATAGTGTTAAGCGTGGTACACATTATCGATCATGACTGACAATTTTGATTGATGACTGATAATGTGTACAACCTGAAGAATGGTGGTTTGTCACGCGAATTTGTTTAAATTTTTTTTTGCGAGCATAACTGACATTAGTTCAAACTGTCAGTCATGATCGATAATTTGTACCATGGCTTGCACAGTACCCAAATCTAAGGTAATATATTTTGCGCAGGTTTTTAAAGTTGAAAAATGGCTGTTCGAAACCGCACACCGCATTATTAGAAACAACAACAAGACATTGAAATTAGACAAGTGAAGTGGCACTGTATCCGCCATTTTCTTCGTTTTTGACAGATGCAGTTTTGGGCAAGTAAATGAACAGACCTAAGCTAATATACAATGCTTCCTGAAGATACTAGCGGTGTTTTTCACAATGGTGACGAATTCATGAACTAAATTTCAGTACGAAAACTGTCAAATTAGTCAAATTAACCCTCATGCTCATACCCGCGGCCAACGATTTCAGGAGATATTTTGACATTCCTTTTCAAATTTCGAGCATAATAAGCAGATCACGCTAAACATCAGCTCCCTTAAAAAATTCTTTCAAAAATTAAGTAATTTTATCCGAGATGGTAGGTATACGCAGCTCCAAATAAGGAATCTAATTTTTGTTTCTTAATCGCCACTTATTTTACTGGTGATGGGTGACTTTACGGATGCATTTCATGCAAAATGACACTTTTATTTTGATATCATGTAGGGTTTTGAACCGTCAGAATTTGGAAGATGAAACTAGCAGAATGAGGCTTTAAATAAATACCACCAAAACTACGACCTTTCTGTACAAGAAGTCGAAAAAGTAAGCTTTCCTTATCTGGGAAGCATTATGTCGTCTGATTGGGGAACCGAATCTGTTGTAAGCAGCAAAATAAGGAAGGTTCCATCTGCTTTCAGAATGCTGTAAAAGGTGTGGAAATACAATGTTTACGACACGTTATACCAAGCTATTGTAATGATTCGCTCTGACCAATTTTGGCCCAAAGAAATGTTAAACGTAGAGCTTTACTTTCACATAAGAACTGAGCAGGAATCAAACGACATCAGTTTAAGATAGAGCGGCAGTAATCAATTGGTCAAAAGTTAAGGCGCGCAAACATTTCCATTTCTGGAACCCGCACTTAACCATTGTGGAGTAACAGCAGGCCACCTTAAGCAGACATGGCACAAAACAGTTGAGAAGAAATCGAGGACACTCAAAAGAACTACATAGAGTGGTGCTGCAGACAACGGAACCAATATGATGCAAACAAGATGGCGCCCAATTCATCCCAAATGGTTCCAAGAATTATGTTTTAGTAAAGACTTATTTTTTGCGACAAAAGTTAACTAAAAAACCCAGTTTTTAAGTAGTGAGTTAGTTAACTCTGGACATATTGATTGTATGTATTTATACTTAACTCAACGAGCACTTTTTCAGTGGAGATTGCATGCGAAGCAATCTTACAACATCGGAGGATATAACATCAAAAACTTGTGTTAAGTAAGTCAAGAGTTAGCTCACTGAATTTGGTGAGTTTAATCAGGATTAACTCTAATCTTGCACTGAAAAATTGGGACCATGCTGTCGCGATTATAGTCACAACTCGTTAAAAAAGAGGAGCTTTGAAGATACAGTTTTTTAGGGCTCCCAAGGATGTCTCGAAATCACCGCCTCAGAAGAAAACCATGAGTTCCTGAGATCATTTCAAGTCGAAAAAAATGATATCAAAGTCAACAAAAACAGCACAAAAATGCTTAAAAAATATGTTTGATAATAAATTGCGGGAAAACCTTTACCCACACAGAAAAAAGATATAGTGGTATATAAAATTTTTTAACTGTTTTTGTTTAAATAAAAAAAATTTCAATATTCGGTTTTAGTTTGGCAAAGTTAGAACCAGTCAAAGGAAAAAATAATAAAAATCATAAAAACCGTTCATAAGTCGAAAACGAAGCGAAAACCTCTTGTTTTTCGACTTGAAATGACCTCAGGAACTCATGGTTTTCTTCTGAGGCGATAATTTTGAGACACCCTGTAAAAATCATGTTAGTTATTTTAAAGTCTTTGAGCTTTGATAAAGCTTCGTTAAAGTTTTAGTAAATCAATTTTATAGCATCTTTTAATAAATGATCTCCTTGAGAGAATTTTTGAAGCAAGTCAAGATCATTGATAAATCAAATTATTGATTTTATAATAAATATTAAGGTTTTTCAAGAATTATTTTTAAACGATTATATTAGGAAACATTTTACGATTTAGCAAACATTTTACGATTATATTAGGAAACATTCTACAATCAAGTGTTTCGTTAAAGTTCTCCTGTGTGTGTGTTCGCGAACAAACTTCCTCCAATAGTCAGTACCTATCACCAGAAGGTTTTAACCTTAAGTATAACCTCTGTAACTTGAAATTATAAAATACTTAGCAAGAGAATAATAAATGTTTAAAAATCTCAAGCCCATCTCAGACCAAAAATTCTCACCAAAAGCTTGTAATTAATCGTATCCGATGACATCATCTTGATTGGCTTTTCTTATACCTTCCTACTTCAAAAATTCTTCATTTATAATCCAGATTTTGGTTTTATTTTCTCACGATATTATATTCTTGAAATTAGTTAAAACTCATCATCATCATTGCCTATATTACAAAAAAAAAGAAAAAAATTAAAGAAATAATGGTGTCAAGAGCTTCGAATTTTTATTTATCCCCCCAACATCAATTCAATACATTGGTATATTCCCATCAGCGCAATCAACCAAAGCAACGCTATAAGCATAATATGTATAAACTAAACATGCTCCAATCATCCGAATAGTGTTATGTGATGACACTTGTGTGTGACACCTCCTTAAACGTTCGCTAATGAGGCAAACTCAATATACATATATATAAACGAACCTATAACTAAAGCTATGTAGGTATGTATATTGTCGAAATGACAATCCTATAAACACATTTATCCATTCCATAGAAAATATACATACATATATATAAGAGAGTGAGAGAGAGTCTCAAGTGCAATTGCTGGTAATTACCGCAGGGTATTGAATTTCGACAAACGTTATCGTCGCTGTCGTTGTCAACGTTGACGTTCGAAGAGAACTATACACTATACAATTTCTATAGATACTTGTCATTTGCAGTACTTCTGAGGCTGACCAGACCAAATGACGATTTAGCAGCTTTAATATATTAATGCGCCCGTCCCCATATCCCAAACAAAAAAACCGGTGTTGTTGTCTTCACTGTCCAATATAACAAAAGGCAAACGAAAATCCCCATTAATCCCTTAACGATACAAAACACACCATGCTACACCAATTTACCGTTTACACACCCCCAACCGCATCGCATCGGCAACCATCACATTGGGATTGTGCACAAGAGATTATTAATAAGTGACAACAATCCGTACAATTCGACGACGACGACGATAAGTAAGAAAAGCCAGTCGAACTTCGAGCAAGAGGATTGAGGAAGGAGCGGTAGAGGAAAGTCAGAGAAAAACATCGATGAATACACCAACCAAGTGGAAGAAGAAGATGACAACAACAATAAAAAAAAAGCTGATGGCAAGTGTTAACAAGCGGGGGAAATATGATCTGGGTATACATCTGGTTGACACGCCGCACATACACTTCACCATCACTGTCACCCGTCACCGTCACCGTATAACCGTGATGGGAACATATGAAAATAATAACAATGTGCCTATAATAAGAAGTTCCCGAGATATACATACATATACCTATAGAGACCCTCTCCCTCTTTGTCACGTTTGTCTTCCTTCACGGCTTCTTCGTTGTCACTGATGCCATACTTTTATAATATAGTGCGTCAGGCTAAAGCCATTCAGTGTGTCAACGTCAATGTCACGTAAAATCCATAGATGGAAAGTTATGACGTGCCTGACAGTTTCATACTTTATTCCTACGTATATATTGTATAGAGAGTCAACCGCAGTTCCATAACCAGTGGGCTGTCTTCCATCATATATGCATGTACCTTATACTGAGATTAACTTCGTCTCCGATAAGCCGCACTCAGCATCAATGTTGCTTCGGCATCCTTCCAAGAAAACCAAGCCCCACCAACCACCACCACCACCACTACTGTGACGCGTCGCGCCACAACGCAACGCCACATCAGATTTTATCCGACGGACACACATATTTTTTTTTTTTTTTAATTGATTTTCATGTCGATCAGATGCAGATAGCGTTTTTCCAGTTTATATGTTAATTTTCCACGTGGAGAGATGCAGAAGATGAAGGAAATGATTTCCGCTCGATAAAATCAGAATTATTAAGCAGGAGCTGCTCTGTTCTATGTTCTCATCTTTTGTTTTTAGAATTTTTTTCTTCTATATACGAACAAACACACACCCAGTTAATTCAAATCGTATATCGAATCGGATCTGAATTTTGAATCTATATGCAAATGCATTTCATCCATATCGAAGGCGATTAATTAATCTCCCACCTCGCTCTAATGAGAGTTGGAGAGGGCTTTCGGGACTAAATATACTAAAAAGTATAAAAAAAGCCGCATGATACTAATGGATACATTTTACCGTTAGGAAAACATAAATAATAAATTTTCCTTGAATTTTCTTAAAATCTCGACTGCAACTGGGAGTATATATCTATAAGAATGTAAATATACGCAGAGTAACAAACGTTTTAACGAAAATCTAGGCCAAACAATTGAGAAATGAAAATATTTTGAGAAAATAATTTCATGAGTTTATTACTGCCTCACGACCGACGCACGACGACGATGACATCGACTTTGACTTCAATAGGCTATAGGTGATGTACCTACCTACGGTAGTCTAGCTAGAGATGTTTTTGTAGGCTACCAGACATATAGAGCCCATCAAGCCCAGCGGTTGTTCTTTTTTGATCCAAAAGTCAACTACCTATACACAATTGGTGGTCTGCCTTTTGGTTTCGTGCTTGATAAAATGCTGTCCTTACATCGTACAGTGGAACGTTTACCATGAAAACAGGGATTGAAATTATTTTTTTTTAGTTTTATTTTTATTTGAGATATTTGTGTAGGTCTGTATTTCTGTATGTCTGTATTAAGCTCAACCTGTAGGTACCTATCCTAAACCACTAAATCGATTTTTTCAAACTTTCTCCTTAAGGTCTTTAGGTGATTCCTAGAGGGTTAATTATACTTTTTTCTCCAAAATGGCTCAAAAGATTTTCATAAGAATTTTTCAGTCCACTATTCTAGCTAAATTTTGTACATTCATATGATTTACATTTTATTTAGCAAAATTTTTGCCAAAAATTGTTTCTAACCATACCATCTACCAGCCTAAAACGGGTCTTTTTTATTTTCGACTTTGAAATTATCGGCTTAGCAGAATGCGAACAAAATCTATCCATAGAATTAAAACAAAATACATATACAAATTTTCAAAAATATTTATTTGATTTAATTTTTGTTTGTTAATTCAAAAATTCATATTTAAAAATAGGTTCAAGATTTTTTTGAAAAGTATTCTAATTGCTATTTTATTGACAAATGCTTTAAATTGGGACACCAACAATTTTTTTTTATGAAAATATTTATTTTAGAAAAATTAGTTTTTTTAAGAAAAATTTAAAATTATGAACTTTCGACTCAAAAAGGTTTATTTTTTAAGTTTACTTCATCTTGATCAGTGAAGTACTTTTCAAGATTATCCGGGGACATAAATAAAATTGTTCGTGTTTTTACAATATTCATAATTAAAAATATATTTTCATAGTTCAAAACTTCAAATTGGGACACCAACAATACTTTCTTAAAAATTAATTTTAAAAAGCTTAAAACCTTCTCATCAAAATATAGAACATTTTATTATTTACTTCAATTTGGTCCGTGCAGTATTTTTTTAAGATTACCTGGTGACACCGATTTAAATATTCCTTAATTTGAAAAAAAAGCAGTGGTAAAACCTTCTCATCAAAACATAGAAAATTATTTAATTTACCTAGTTAAATATGATCCGTTAAGTATTTTTTGAGATTACCCGGGACAAAGATTTGAATTTTCATATATTTGAACAAAAGAAGTGGGAAAACCTTCTCATCAAAGTGCAGAAAATTATTTAATTTACTTCAATTTGATCCGTTAAGTATTTTTAAAGATTATCCGGGACATCGATATAAATTTTCATATATTTGAACAAAAGCAGTGGTAAAACCTTCTCATCAAAATACAGAAACTTATTGAATTTACTTCAATTTGATCCGTTAAGTATTTTTTGAGATTACCCGGGACATTATTGGTTTAAATTTTCATATTTTTGAACAAAAGCAATGCTAAAACCTTCTCATCAAAATATAGAGAAATATTAATTTTACTTCAATTTGATCAGTTAAGTAGTTTTCGAGATTATTCAGGACATCGATTCAACGTTCATATTTTAATAAAAGCAATGGTAAAACCTTCTCATCAATATATGGAAAAATATTTAATTTACTTCAATATGATCCGTTAAGTATTTTTTGAGATTATACGGGACATCGACATAAATGTTCGTATTTGAACAAAAGCAGTGATAATTATTATTCAAATTTATGTATAGCATTTTGTTTTAAAAGTTTATAGGGCAATAAACGCACTTACAAACCTTACATTCCGATTTAAATATTATAAAACTGCGAAGAAATTTGAACTTTAGACCCTTTTTGAAGAAAATCAACTTCTTTGTTATATAGCTGCATATTTGTGAATACAAACAGAAAAATAGGTTATCTTATCACTCGGCATATCATTTACAATCTACAACCTTAGTTTTGGTGATCATTTTTTTACTTACACCACATTTTAAAGCTAAATTTCCCACTGTACCTCCATTACCTACCATTAACCAGAAATTTTGAATTAAAATTAAATTTCCAATTTATGGAATGCAATCAAAATATAAGGCATTGTCATCATTATGATTTTTCTTTCTCATCATCATCATCGCCGTCCCCATCATCATCATCAAATGCACGCTTGAAGGGAGCTCCATTGTGCGTTTGAATATGGCAATGTTTTTGGTTTGAATACATACATTAATATATGTATGTGGTGGTGGGAACGACTTTTCAATTTTCCGATCTTTGTTATTTCTCTGAAGCCACAACACAACATTCAGCTTGATACATCATCAGCAGCACCGTAACCGTATAAACCCGCTTACCACCACCAACACCACAGCAGGGGTAACTCTGAATTTATTGTGTTTTTCGATGTGATGAGATTGTCATTTATTATTATTTTGACTTTTGACAAAAATTTCAAGTGGCAGGCAGTGACAGAGAAAGAGAAAGAGAGAGAGGGAGAAAGAAGTTCCCATGGGAACCTCCATTAGGAAAGGTAAATATTTTCCTAGGACCCCACAATCTATATAGAAAGTTGGAAGGTACGAGTACTTCAATTGTTTGGGAAAATTATTCAACGAATCGCTTCTGTAATTATGTACCTACTTTCAGATAATAAATGCAAGGAAAATGAGAGGAAACCTTATCAGAAAAAAAAAAATAAAAATGATGCCACTATATGAATGCAGACAAGTTGAACACAATCACAGAGTTTGCCGGGAATGGAAAAACAAAAGACTCACGTTCACGTCCACTTAGTCACTATAACTATACATTTATATATTATGTTGGTATATAAAATTGTAAAGAGAGGTATAAGGGGACAACTTTTAATTTAAGCACGAAGTAAACCGCATCCCAATTCCCAACAACAAACCAAAACCACACGGGCGGACAGGCGAACGATTTTTATGGTTCGGCGCGCTCAATTTACAACTCAAGCTCTTGCTTGCTTTTGCTTTTGCTTTGCCTTGCCCGCGTATATACTCTATATACTCATCATGTGAGGACCGAGGACTGAGGATGTACCCGCAGAAGAGATTGAACAAATGAGGAGCTCTCGCTGCGCGATTCAATCTCAAATGGGAACATCATCACAACATTGGTGCAGGTTCCATTCTGACCTGGTGTGGTGCAGCCATCCTCGTTTGCCTCCTTTCATTCCTTTGGTTTAATTTCAAAGTCCTCTCTCTCTCCATTATTTGAGCTTCGAGGACAATTAAAATTGTCTGGCATCGCATCGTATATGCATGTTTCGCATGTATCGATTTCAAAATTTTGTTGTTGTTATTTCTATATTATATTCATATGTATAGGTATGCTATATTATTGCAGAATATGGTGTGGTTAAATTGGATATTGTATCGAATTTCATTTGATGCGGTTTAACACTAGGTGACAAGTCTCTTTTATTTTTATTTTTTTTTATGGAATTCGTGAATTATATTCGGATGGACTGATAAATGTTATACTTCGATTATTATATGAAAAGGATTTAAAGTTAAATTCTCATGTAGAAAACCATCAGCTGTCAAAATCTGTTTTTAAATAAGTTTTTTTTTTGTGAAACTGGTTTGAATTTTAAGTCAGATAAATTAAAAATGTCTCTCAAAACCAGGTGGTCATTGATCAGTTTATTATTTTTCATCTTTTTTTTTATAACATATTTAATCGGGAATTCAAACTTTTTTTTAATTATTTTGCCGATGGCAGTGGCATAGTGAATGAAGTGCTTGGCTGCGAGTTTTTGGTTCGAGTCCAACTCTAAGTTTAACTGGATGCCACCCCTGGGATTACTTTATTCTCAAAAAATTCTTCTTATCCCGTCAATCCTTCTTACTTAGTCTCAAAGAATCTTTGCTATCTTTCCAATCTTTCTAAATAGTAGATACCGTTTAGTACAGTGTCTTTAAACTCTGTTAAAGTTAAAAATTATTTTATGAAACACAAAATACTGATTTCTTTAAATAAAAATAGCTTATAACATTCTCGTCAAATTACAGAATATTATTAAATTTACTTCATCTTAATCCGTTAAGTATTTTTTTCAGATTACTCGGGACATAGATTTAAATTTCATTAATTTTAAAATAAAAATAGCTTATAACCTTCTCGTCGAAATACAGAGCATTTTTAAATGTACTTCATTTTAATCCGTTAAGAATTTTTCCAGATTACTTGGGACATCGATAAATGTTCGTGCTTTTAAAATAAAAATAGCTTATAACCTTCTCGGCAAAATACAGAGGATTATTAAATTTACTTCATCTTAATCCGTTAAGTATTTTTTCAGATAACCCGGAACATCGATTTAATGTTTGTATTTTAAAAATTAAATAGCTTATAACCTTCTCGTAAAAATATAAATTATTATTGAATTTATTTCAATTTGATCCGTTAAGTATTTTTTTGAGATTACTTGAGACAACGATTTAAATTTTAGTATTTTTAAAACACAGATAGTTTATAACCTTCTCGTTAAAATAAAGAGTCTTATTAAATTTACTTCATCTTAATTCGTTTAATATTCCTTCAGATTATCCGGGACATCGATTCAAATGATTCGTATTTTCAAAAAAATAAAACCTTATAACCTTCTCGTAAAAATACAAATTATTATTGAATTTACTTCAATTTGATCCGATGTGTATTTTTTGAGATTACCCGGGACAACGATTTAAATTTTCGTATTGTTAAAATAAAAAAAACGTATAACCTTCTCGCCAAAATACAGAGTATTATTAAATATACTTCACAAAAATCCGTTTATTACTTTTTGAGATTACCCGGGGACATCGATTTAAATTTTCGTATTTTCAAAATAAAAGTTGTCGTTAAAATACAAATTATTGTTGAATTTACTTCAATTTGATCCGTTAAGTATTTTTCGAGATTACCCGGAACATCGATTTAGATTTTCTTATGGTTACAATAAAAGTGATAAAAATTATTCATATTAATGTTAAGTGTTTTTTTTTAGTTTATATAGGCCAAAACCATACCCAGGAAAGGAGGGGTCCATTTCCTTAAGATAGAATACAACTTTTAAAATTTTTATTTTTTTTATTTTGTCCAACTTTTTTGAAAAAATCAAAACTCAAACTGGAACAAAAAAAAAAGCGTTAGAACCCCAAGTCGATTCGGAATATAGAGAAGGGCTCTTGTCAAAAGTCTCAGTCAAATTCCATGTGAATAAATTAACGGAGTGATTATAAAAGTTTTCTTGTACAACTGACATACAATGGGTTTGTCAGTAAAAAAGTCTCGTAAACTTACAATAATAATTGCTTGTAAATTCTGTGTTGTTGAAATCCTATATAATACCAAATCAAGTGAAGCTGCTGGGCCTACTTCAGAAACAAATGCGCATTCTATATTTAGAATATAATCTGATCTTCCACCAAAGATTTTGGTGTTATCTTAACATAATTGTTTTTTTTTTTTTTTTTTTTTTTTTATTTTATTTTAATGACAACATATTTTAATTCAACAAGATTGTCATGTCGGCTTGAAGAAAAACGACCCAATATAATGATACCGTTTTATTTTTATGAGAGCTATTTAATTCCAATGTATTTTGTTCTATTTTTGTATACATATTTATGGTACTAAAGCAACACCTGATACATATGTGAATAAAATGTTTGGCTTGTTTTTGGGAATTTATTTCATACATAAAATTTTAGGTGTTATTTCATGGTGAAATAATTACCCACATTTGGAATTTAGGCCATGTGTGAATTGACACTAATTTTTGACACTAATGAGGTGAATCTATACGTGAAAATGTCAAAATTTAATATCGAATAAAATTTAATCGACACTTTAATCCAATTCACACACGGCCTTTTTTTCACTAAAGAACTCAAATAGATGAAGAAGACTATTCTGTAATCAAGTAAGATTAAGCATTTTTTAAAGCATTTGTTGGTGCATTTCTGCGAAGTCAGAGCCCTCCTCCGATTGGGGGGGGGGGGTAATCTAAAAATCTTTTATTTTGCTTGGAAAATAAACATTTTTCCAATGTTTTATCAGTTTAAATGTTACTATGTAAAATTCCAATTTGTTTGGTAAAATTAAGTATTTTTCCGAAGCTAATTCTTACCCTTTAATTCAATCTAATTAAACTCTACTTATTAAGTATCAAATCAGAAATAAAATCGAACATAATTACAGTAAAATGATGCCAAATAATTTTCGTGCAATAAATTTAAATGGATCAAAATACAAAAAAAAAAATCGCATAAGTAACTTAAACTTCAGGAAATAGCTCTACAGATATCAGATAACTAAATATAATATACCTATCTGTATTAAAATACCTTTAATATTCAAAGCATAAATCATTAATTGTATGTTAAGTAGATAGGTATATTATAAACCACAATGTATATTGGAAATTAATCAAGGCACGTTGTGGGCGTGTTACTTGTCGCATTCAATTTTATTCGATTGATTTGATGTTTCTGTTTCCTTAATGTCATAAAAATATTAAGTTATTAAACAACTTGTTTTGAATACATATATTTTAATTTAAATAATCACACCGCACAAGTTGTACCTACACTCGTATATTTTATACTTTCACATTTGCATAATGACACCAATAAATAAAAGTGCCATTTTGATATCGCGGTTTACCACTTTCATTTTAAATCAAAGACGTCAATCAAATTTTATCGAATTTATAGAATATTGTTGACAAATTAAAAATCACTAAATAGATACGCATACAAAAATACTTCTCAAAGATCATAAGAATTTTCAAAACTATTTTTCTTTTCAAAATAGCTTTTGAGGGTCTTTCAATAAAATTGACATTTTGTCCCGTCGAACTCACTATGGACTCATCAGTTTCAATTTCCTTCTATATTTAGATGTGAATAGTTAGTTTGCTTTTGTTCATTTACTTAAAAAAAAAATCAAAAATACTTTCAAATTGAATCAGAGATAATTATTTCTATACATAAAATAAATCAATATTGAAATTTTCGAAATAATAAAATTTTATACCTCTAAGCATTTCCTATTTCCTGTGTATATACGACTGATACGAGTATTTCGATAAGGGTATATCTATCTATAAGGACAAATAAGGTACATTGACCCTTATACAAAAAGAATGTTCACAAATTGTTGTATACCTTGTTTCCAATTTATCTATAGCCATTAGGGAATTAAAGATAAGGAAGACCTAACTACTTGCATTTAGGTCTCGACATTTTGAAAAAAAAAAAAAAAAATAATAGATCTATGCGGGCAACAAAATGTGCACCAGATAATGTTTTTTTTTTTCTAAAAAATGTAAATCAAATAAAGGATTTGTTGTTTGAAATGTTTTTTTTGTTATTGTTGTAATTTTGAGCCTATTGAAGAAGTAAATGGGTATCTGGCTTTAAATTTTTGATACCGACCTTTACCGTCAATGACATGCTTTTTTGTAAATAATAAATGACTTTACTTCATTGTAGATGTGGTACCTACAGTAAAACCCGCTTAAGAGAAACTGCAAAATGTCACAGTCTTTCTTTCACTTAAGCGGGTTTTTCACTTAAACGAACCCCGCTTAAGTGAACAAAATTTTTACTTAAGTGGAGTCCGGATAAGTGAAAAAAAATTGCACTTAAGCGGATTTAAAAATTCCAAAAAGGGCTCTGACATATCAGAAATTCAAATGTCATTTTCGTGATGAAAATTTGGTGGACGTGAAAAATAAAAAAGAAGTAAAAGCGTTTTTTTTCACTTAAGAGAGTTTTTTTCAATGAAAAATATTAATACTGAAAATATGTTTCAGGTGGTATCCGGGTTTTTCACTTAAGCGGGTTCGCTTAAGCGGGGTGTTATAAAGGTAACTGGTCGACAAATACTCGGAGATGAAAAAAGTGTTTCAGATAAGCGGGATTTTCTCTTAAGCGGGTTTCTCTTAAGTGGATTTTACTGTAGTAGAAATTAGAAATACATATGTACATATGTTGAAGAAATATCAGAAATCCAAATGACTTATGAGCAAGATATATTTAGTTAGATATAGATAATGTTGATTTTTAAAAACATAGGCGCAAAATTTTAAACGATTTAAAACAGAATTTTCCAAATTTTTAACGAGTTATCGACGTCGTATTATTTTAATATTTTATTAAATTTAAAATCACCAAATGCCTATTTTAACTTTTTAGTATCACATTAATTCCAAATGTCACTTTGACAATTAAAAATTATGAAAATGGTATGTTTGCTTACTTGTTTGCACCAACTGTCACTTTTTTAGGTGTGTTCAGCTGAAGTTTATTAAGTCATTTAGGTTAAGTATGATACTAGTTAAAAAATGTTTAAAACAAAGAAAATTTTAGTAAAGAGCTTTAAAGTTGGTAAATTGTAAAGTAGTATCTTGCTATTACCTTAATATCTGTTTAAAATTTTGCGCCAAAAATGTACAATTTTATTTAAAAATTAAGATCTCAGTCTTTCTTAAGGCTTTTTATCATTAATGAAAAGGCTTTTAAGGCTTTTAATCATTAATGAAAATAAATGCGAATTTTGAAAATCTAGTGTGAAATGTGATAATATTACTTGACGAAAACACTTAACGAAAAATCATTACTTTACGATCTAAACAAACTATTGGCGTTTTTCTTTTTTGGCTCTGAGCAAAGCTCTGAGCAGAGGCTGAGCGATCAGAGATTATGATCACAGCCCTCAGATTTAATTATGAAACACACTTGAGCACTGAACATGTCATATGCAATGTAATCTGTCAAATTACATAAAAATTGTATGAAGTTGGCTTCGCTCAGCGTTTTGCTCGATTTGCTTGGTCATTTTATTCTGAGCATACAGATCATGCTCCGAGCTAGCTCAGATGGAAAAAAGAAACACGACTTACATGCTCTGATTTGTCTGAGGTAAAAAAGAAACATAGAATTAATTTTTGACGGCTCGGTGATCTGCTCTGAGGTAAAAAAGAAAAACGCCATATATCAATTTGTCGATATTCAATTTTAAACTGTTATTTTATTAGACGAAAATAAGATCGAAAATCAGTTTTTAGTAAAAACATAAGCGCCTTTTTCTGATCCAAATTACTACAAAACTATTGTCAAAAATGAACAAAAAATAAATAAGCTTCGAAGTTTCGTTCAACAAAAAAAAAATGTTCTTCGCATGCCATTTAAATTTATAGTCCAAGCGAAATAAAGGGTATTATGAATCATATATTTCTCGACTGAAAGAAAAATTAATTTGAATAAACATTTCACTTCACTTCGGTGACGAGTGAGAGGTACTTTTTATTTCTAATGTCGTGTCAACTAACAACATACATACAGATTATACACGAGCTGTCACATCACTAAAATTAATTTAATTTTAATTTGACGTTTGTATAGGTATATCACATTTCTTTGATTTCGGATATTTGTTTTCCCATCAATTTGACTAAACAGGATAAGCAACCTGAATAACATTTTTCCGCTAGCAGTTATATAAGCCCTTTTTTGTTTTATTAATTTAATGAATTGCGACAAAAAAAACTTTGCAAGCGAATCCAACAAAGTGACAGTTCGTGTTTTTCAGAAAAAGGGTAAAATTAAGCTGATTGATGAGATTGCTGAAATTAAAGAAAAAGATTTTTGAAGTGCAGGGTGGGGAATTAATTCAGAAAAACCGATCCACAGAAAAGTACCATAACGGTGACGTTGAACCATAAAGCATATTATATCTTGGGAGTTAAAGAAATCAATCCAAATCGAAAAAAAAAATTATATCTGCTTAGTCGTTTGCTATTGACGTTTGCTTCAGTGGAAAGTCCCGTTATTGTAAGCATTCTTTTGCTAATTGTGTTAAGCAATTTTGTTTAGGGTCTAGTAGAATTTTTGAGCAAGACTATACTATAAATAAAAAAATGTATACGACAAAAATAGCACAAAATTAATTAGTTTTTAAAAATTGTATAAACGATATTGAAAAAATTTCATATTTTAAAATTTTTTTTTCATTTTAATAGTGAAAAACCAAAGAACTTTTTTATTCGAGTTTACTTCTCAATTTAAGATAGAGGCAAGCATGTAAAGAATTTACTGGCGAACATTTGAATTCAAACATGGATGAATTATTTTTAATTACATTTCAAAAAATTTATACAATTTAATGAAACCATATAAATTATCATCCTAATTTTTGGAAAATTATTTTATAAACGTCAATTTTCCCCACTTTTTAAACGTTCATGTATTGATTAATAGATTTTTCTTATTTTTTCGATTTTACCGATTTTCCTTTGTTTGCATTGTACCTACATATATATTTTTAAAAAAATCTTTCAACTTCAAAGAACAATAATTCTCTACTTCCTATACCATTTAGCAAATAGCGAAAAAGTAATTCAATTAATTGGTGGTCAAAAACTGGGATTAAAGCTTTCTATAAGTCGTCGGCTAAAGATGCAAACCTCGTAACTCCATTTTTGTAAATTGTGTAGGGCAATGATTTCTAATATTTAATTTTACCTACGAAATGTATATGCTATTTTGGATATAATTATGTTGATTGGAAAATATGTTTTCCTTCGGCTGTTTTGGTCACAATAATTTTAGCAATGAAACAAGATTTGTTACATTTACTTTTCCCGATATTTCGACAGGGGTTGCTGTCTTCTTCAGAGTGAACTTTATTACATATAAAATAAAAATATAGTTAATCACAATGTTATGCAACAACAATATTGAAAAGTAAAACTTTACACTTTAAGAGTTATAAACGTAGTTTAAATTTTACATAGTAAACTTAAATAATTTATAAAATACTATTTATAAAAACAAAACAATGAGACTTCCGATGAAGAAGTTGAGTTAGTAACTGAGAGAGGTAGATTACGCATTATTTAATTTGAAACGAGGGAGCAGTATATCGCTGAAATATTCTGTGTGTCCTGTTTTCGATTCATGTTGTTCTTGTGTCTCTTAAGTGTACCGCTTGGAAGTGTGGGTTTCTCTTTGGAGAACTTGGACACCGTCAAAGTCGGGAGAGTGGCCACTTTCAATTACTTGGCGAGTGCAGTTTTGGCGGGATTATTGGTGTTTATGTCGGACCTATGATTTGACACTCTTGACGAAGAAATTGTTTTGTCGTCCCAATGTAACACAAGGGGCAAGGTTCACCAGTCTTGCCTTTACAATTGATCTTATAAATTACATCCGTACATTTGTCCTTACCAGGTTTTGCCTTCAATTTGGTGAAAAGATGTCCAAGTGTTTGGTACATAAATAACACTTTTGAAGAAACCATCCGTAGAATATTCGCATTGTTGGCGGGGGATTTTGTAGTTGGATTTTGAAAACAAACTCCGAATGGCTCCAGCAGGATACCCTTTATCATTCAAAATGTTGAAAACTCTTTTTTGATTAGCGGAGTGGAATTTTACATCACTCAACGTAAACACTTTGTTAATTAAGTTGGAATCTGTGTTCATAATAATATGTTTGGCCTGAGTGGATATAAGAGTTTTTTTTTTTGTTATATTTTTTGCCTTTAATAAGACATTTATATATTTTTTTTTAATCCTGGCATAAATTTCTATGTCAACATGATATTTTTTAAAAATCTCATTTTTGAAAACCTTTGGTAACCTCATAAATCCACTTATTTACGAGGTTCCCTTCTTTAGCCGACGAAATGTCTTTCCCAATGAAATGTCAAATCTTTAAAATCTTTACAAAAAAAACTAAACTATATTTTAACAACCACTATTAATAAAACTGCTTCCTTATCTTCTAATTCTTAAATCAACTTAAATGTTCACCAAAAATTAATTCATGAATTAAAATACCTTATTAATAAACAGTTAATTGCTATAATTCACGTTTAGTAGCAAATCTTGATAAAAATCAACTACTTTTCAACAAGGGGGTGGCCCCCGCGCAGTGGAAGTAGTGCTTGACTGCTAACTTGGATGTGTGTTTTCGTTCCCCAGGCTAGGCAGCATATTCTTTTCTATATGACCTCATCTGAAGGCCACCCCTGAGATTAAATGAGATAATCAAAACCTAATTTCTCAATCCACTGTGCCAACAAAAAACTATTCTATCCTTCTATTACTTCTAACATTGCCTAATTTATAAAACCCTAGGTCTTACTGGCATATATCGCACCCTTAAGGCTTAACTACATAAGCCAAAAAGTACTGAAGTACAAAAGTAAAAATATTTTTTTTAACCGCTAGCGCCGTTGTTTTGTGAAAAAGAATACACAAATTTGTTTTTAAACCAAAATTTAAGCTTTCTGCATCATTTTTATAAGTTTTCTAGTCAGAAAAACTATCACAAAATCAATTTAAAAATTTTCACTTTTGCACTTTTTCACTTTTTTGGCTTATGTAGTTGAGGCTTTAGAATGAAAGTGACCTAACTAAAAAATTCGGCATCTTTTTTAGAGTTCATTTCGCTTTTAAAGGTCAGTTTATTGAAAAATCTGAAGTTACAGACATTTTGAGTTAGGTCACTTTCATTCTAAGGCTGCGATATATGTTTGTGTGTTTTTTTTTTTTTTTTTTTTTTTAAGAACTCCGCTATTGCCAAAGAGTATAATTATATTAAGTCGGCGCATCTACAATTTTTCACAAAGTATGATTTTTTGAACACTAACTTTACATTTGAGCTTGTAAATAACATTTATGTGTCACTGGCTTTTGTTTTCCTTTTATCTCTAGTCGTTGTCAAAAATATCTTAGCTTTTTTAAAGTTAATTACTCGTTAATACACCTACTTCATACTTGGATGAATTAGCCAATTAACATAAATTAACTTTAATTTTGATTTATTGGTAAGATTTCGCTGATTTAAGATAATTAATTCATGGTCAATTTCAGTTTATTTATAGGGGTGTAAGTTAAAAAAAAAACATTTGAGTAGGTAAGTATATTTCTTGCAAATTAATTTTTAAATAAAAAAAAAGTGTGCGTACTTATGTACACGCGCTAGAAGTAAAACTTCTTTCACGACAACAGGGCAAGTATTTTTCAAGTCCTACCACTCAGAGCACCCGATTTGAAACTCAGAACCGTTGCAAAATCGTGACGCTGAATTTTGTAATTCGTGACGGGAATTTGTATGTCGGTTTGACATGTCATAGAAAAATTTTTGCTCCATAGAAAAATTTTTTACCCCCGTGCCGCAAAAGAAGTTTTACTTCAACAACACCCAATGAGCGAGAGACACAATAGATTGCAGAATATTTCCATGCAAAACCAATAAACCTACAACTATACATAATTTATGCTTCCCCGCATTAAATCGACCAATGGCCGAAAATCCAACACAACAGAAAAAAATCCTCAGAAATAAAATTCTTCCCACAAAAAACCCTTACTCGAATTCACTAACCATCTTAACGAATATATTAAATGCACGAACCATTGCATTTAACGAAAATATAATATCGTGACGCTGAATTTTGTAATTCGTGACGGGAATTTGTATGTCGGTTTGACATGTCACTGACAGCTCCATAGAAAAATTTTTTACCCCCATGCCGCAAAAGAAGTTTTACTTCAAAAATATTTCATTCTTTTTCAGAGCAGAACATACGTATTTATTGAAGTCATCAGGTTAGAAATTTTATTTATTCTTATTTCCTAAATAACATCCCTTTCTTCGATTAAAATCCTTTTTTTATACCTATAGTCATCAGTCATCACTGAAGCCCCGAAGTCCAGAAGCAGAAGCAACTAAAAGTTCTGCTTTTGATCATATTTCTACTTAATAAGCCTTTTTTCAAATAATTTTAAATTTGAATGCATCAATCATTTTCGAAACCCTCACTATGGCTTATGTAACTCTTTAAAAGTCATATATACAAATATAATAATACAAAGTCCTGCATACAGTTTGAGTGGTATTCCATATTCTTATGTAAAAATGAAATCAAATTCAAATTGGGCTTTGTTTTTTTTCAAGTGTCTTGTATATATTCACTTGACTTTCCTATATTCTTTTGGGAATATAGAAAATATGCCTTATACAATTGTTATACTTAAGCATCACTACTTCAACATCAAACAATATTAGAAATTCAGTTTCTCTCAAGGCATATAGCTACAAGTTCTTGAAAAAAATCTTCAATCCTTAACAATTTTTCAAAAAAAAAAAAATAAAATTCCAAAAACTCGTGTTTTACCAAATAATTTCACGTTAAACAGTTTTTTTGTTTTTTGTTACGAAGAAAGCATTCCTATGTTTAAATAAATAGGTAAGGTATTAGTTATCCCATATTTCTGATCGCATCCGTAAACAAAACAATTTTAGCATTCTATACCTTAGCTATTTTTCATTGTTTTATAGGTACCTACATAGGTATAAGCTTTATACTCGACTTTGGGTATAGGTGTCTATATCTATAGAAATAGGTATAGGAATCTATAGGAAGGTTTTTCCTTATAGAATTACTTCAAAGAATAGCAAACGAAATTCTTATGGTATTATAATATGTGGGTACAGGCTATACAGGGTAACATCATGCAAGCAAATATAAATACAACATAGCCTCATCATCATCTCCCTTATATAATGCTCCTTCCTTCTTCCAATAATATGTATAGTGAGGGACACAAATTGCCTTTGGTTTTGATGAAAATATTTAAACCTTTCCCCTCAAAGACTCTTTGCTATAAATGAGAACAAGGATATGAGAAGAGAATTCGATGGTGATGATGGGAGAAGTAAAACATTAAACGTATATTATAGCTAGAGTGCTTCATCAGTTGTTTAATATGTTTAACGATTACCATCATCATCGTCATCATCATCATCATCATCGCACCAACACGACGAACCAACCAAACAACCAACCATCCCAGGAACCATAGGATAGTAGGTTCCCATAAAGCGATAATATCTCTTTGATGAAATTATTGGAATTACACCACAAATATTTCACTTCTGCCCCACAAAGGAAGTTTAATTGCAGGCATTTTTGGTTGTTTCCAATTTCTCTGATGATATGAAGGAGTATAAGGTACGAGTATAACACAGACAGCTATACAACTCTTCCTCCAAACAAGGAGTAGACAATGGAATTTTATTTTTATTTTTTTTTTTTTCAACTCAAAACAATTCGACAAGCAATCGAACTTGCTTGGTTTTTTGGAGTTCTTCAAAAGGATTGTGGATTTTTTTGTCTTCCTTCTTCATCGTTTAATTCAATAAATATCTTGTGTTTCAATAAATATCTCCACTCAACTGACAAAATATGTAAACATCTTTTAGGTTGTTGTTGTTTTTTTTTTTTTTTTTTTTTTGTTTTTAACTAATCACAGCAGGTATGAAATATATGGAGACTAAATTTGGGGTTTTTCATTTTCTTAAAAATTTTTAAGACTTCATGCTGGGAATAAATTTTGTCGATGATTTATTTAATTTGAGAGATTATCATTTGTTTATTTTTTTCTTCTTCAAACAAAGACCTTAATTCTTGAAATTTGACTTAAATCGATAATAATCCACCAGAGAAATATATTTATAAAGGTAATATACACATACCTACGATATGTGTATATACGATATAAGATGAGGATGTCGACGAGCGACGACTGCAACAACTAATTTGGGAAAAAACCAGGTCATATAGAAAGAAGAGAACTTGCTGCAGCGCAGAGCTATATCAATTTAATGTTCCCATGTGTTCCCAGAGCACTGTTTGAGTTTTGTTTGCTTTTTTATTACTTAATTACCCCAAACATATACTCGTCGTCTATATAAATGTATACCTATGTAGATTCTATGGAGTTTAAATTTGAGTTAAGATAATTTCATTTGAGAATATTATTATAAGCGAGAAGGTGAGTTTTTTTCTTTTTGTCGATGGATGGATAGAATTGGTCCAGTTTGGACAAATGCATTTGCCTTTCGCTTTGAACTTACCTATAAGGGGGGTCTATGATGTATGTATGTTTTATAGAAGCATATGATGCAGTTAACTTATATGGGAATGGAATGTAAACATATACAAGGTGATCAAGTCATCCATGAGTATAGATATTTATGTATGTCTATTCCACCGAACTGATATACCAAACCAAGCCTTTACTTAGTCGGTATACACCTGTTTGTATTTTTTAATAAGGGAATTATACAGGGTGACATTATTTTATTAAAAAAAAAAAAATTAAGAAGAATTTATTAAAATATGAAAAGTCTTATGGCTTTTTATTTAATTATACATATTTGAAGTGAAAGATGGAGTCACAATTCAGAGGCTTAAACACCTATCTTATTTTAATAAAAAAAAAAAAAAAAAAACATATTTTATTATATTTTTGTGTTGTAGTCTCCATGTTGTGTGTTTAATTTAAAAAATGAAAAATAAAAGTTTTTTATTAAAAAAGTTTAATTTTTATAAAATAATTTAAATTTATTTATAATTTAATATCACAACATTATATATTTTTTATTCTACATGAAGCGACGCGTTTCGGTTTCATGAACCATCATCGGGCTTGAAAATCAAGCTTTTTTAATAAAAATTTTATTAATTTCTTATTAATTTTTTTGATAGAGTTTCATAAAATTTAAGGTTTTTAAATGAAATTTTTTTTGCAAGTGTGCAGAACTTTTTTGTTTTTCCAAGAAAAGAAGAAATAAAAATAGGAAAATTGTTTTGATGGTGGAAAAACGCCCAGGGATCTAACTCGTATATAATTCTGACTTTGTATATTACTTACAATATTAATATGCAATTTTTAAAATTATGAATAAATTAAAAATCTTCTTATTATCGAGTAAGAAATTTCAAAAAATTTAACAAGAGAATAAAAGATTCATAATTCTGACTGTCAAAAAATTGCTTATCAAAATTTTAATTTAAAAAATGTTCCAATTGTTTTTTTTTATATTGAAGATACCTAAACTTAATTTGGAAATGCAAATTTAAAAAATAATTAAAAGGAGGCAAAAAATCGCCTATACCTCACTCACTATACAAAATTTGAAAATTGCCACAAACTATGGATTCATCAATAAAAACGTGCTGTCGGTATGTTGGATTTATGGGGAATTTATAAATGCAACATACCGACCGACGCGACGGTTAAAGTGCAGGACCTCGTAAGTCGAAAAATTAAACAAAAATATTATAAATGCAAAAAAATCAGATCAAATCAAATCACTTTTTTGGCAATTGCTGCGTAATGCTTTAACTACATTGGCCACTTTTTGTAAAATTACAAAAGTAAAAATATTTTTGGCCTCGCTACCGCAGTTGTTTTGTGAAAAGGGAGTATACAAATTGTTTTTTATACAAACATTTAAAATTTTTGTTTCATTTTTTGTAAGTTTTCCTGTCGGAAAAACTATCACAAAATAGAATTTTGAAAATTTTCACTTTTGTACTTTTTCTATTTGTGGCGAATGTTGTTAAGGCTTAACAATGTTGTTCTGAAACATTTTTAAAGAAAAAGGCAGAATTCAAAAGCTCTTATTACAGATTGCCATACAAAATTTGGCAGTTTTCTTTTGATATTTGAAAAACATACAAAACCAACTTACGAGATTCTGCACTTTAACCACTGATATGCTAACAAACTTATTCAATGTTAAATGTCAAAAATATTGGATTTTATTATGTAACTCTATGCTATGTAAAGTTTGTAGGTTATGTAATTCTCTAAAAAAAATTTAAAGACATTTTTGTTCCCACGAGCAATCGTTTAGTAGATATTTCGATTTAAAAAAAATCAAATTCCAAAAATAATGGTTTTTCGCATATTACTACTCCTAAAATGTACAAGACATGCTATCGAAAGGTGATTTTGCAATAATTTGTAGATTATGTGCTTCTCTACAAAAAAAACATTGATTGCTTTTTTTTTTCTTTGAACTATAAGGTAAAAAATCAAAAATTGTGGCTTTTCGAATTAAAGTTTTTTATAATGAGTTTTTTTTGTAAAATATTTACATTTTAGTTTGTAGATTCTGATGTTTTCTTCAAAATAGTCTATGGTACCTATACTTTTTCGTTCAAGCTATCGTTAAGAAAATATTTCGTTTCAGAGAAATGTTGATACCAAATATATCAGTTTGTTCCCTATATTATTCTTAAGCGGTGAATGTGCTATCAAAAAGAAGTTTCCTAAGACATATTTATAAATTATGTGCTCCTCTTCAAAAAAGATAAACTTTTTTTTCAAAGATATTTATTGTTTGGTAAATTTTCAACAGCTGATAAGAGTGTCAGATTTAACATAAATAAACGAAAGAAACGAAGAGGTTTTTATACGAAAATATAAACATATATGTATGTATGTAGGGACAAATTTCTTAAAATCAATAAAAGTCTGAAAAGTCAAAAAATAACTTCGTTAATTATTTAGAATTAGGCTGATAAATTATTGATTTTTGGAAAGAAAAGTTTAGAAAATACCATTTAAGATAATAAGTACCAGGGATGGAAAATGTCATTTTTTGAATGTACTGAAAACTTCTTTAAAATTGTACTGAAATGAAGTCAATTATACTGAACATTTTTTTTTGTTGAATGAAAAAATATTTTATATGTAATGAAAATATTTTATTCTTAAAAACATAAACAAAAGCAATTCATAATTATTGTACATAGATAAATAAACAAAAAACATCAAATATAAAGAAATAACTTTCAATTTATAAGTTCAAGTGACCGATAGTTGGGTTCATCAGTTAGATGCTGTCATACCCTTCGATTCTGATGAGCCCAAATGTCGTACCTGGTTGAAACGCAATTTTTGGAGTTGATGCACTTGAACTTATAAATTGAAATATATTTAATCGCTCCACTTAAACAGAAGTATTTTTCTAATTATCTTCACCTAGTTTATTATAAAGAAATAACTACTTTATAATAAAACAAAAATTGAAAAACGTACAAAATGCAAGCACTTTGACAGAAGTGAAAATTATTTATATAATTATTTTTCAGTCTAAAAGTTCTTCTGTCAAAATGCTTGCTTGCTTTTTCTTCGATTCTTTTTAGAAAAAATTCGATTCTTTTGTTGAAAGGAATTCGACATAATTATTAAAGATTTAGAAAATTTGCAAATTTAAAGAAAACAGGTTTCATAAAATTGTACTGAAATAAGGCAAATTGTACTTTTGTACTTGAGCAAACTCAATTGTATCGAATTCGATACAATTGTACCGAATTTTCCATCCGTGATAAGTACATATATGTACTTTCTCTCCTAACGGATCACACCTCCCATAAGCGGACACCTCTCACCACTATCTCTCCCATACATTTTTCAATTTTTTAAACCAACAGAAGTCAAGGTGGCCATAGAAAGCGATTTAATGATCGAAATATAGTGCTTGATCCACTCAACGTACAACCGTTTTTCTTTTTAATTTTAAACACTATAAGAACGATTTCGAAAATTAATTTAAGTTTCATATTTCAGTTCGTAAATGGAACTTAATTTGAGTATTCATGCTGTTTTAACAGATTTAAGAGTGACACTTGGAAGTACATCTAAAAGCTCCAAATAATTATACTTTTTTTTTGTTGGGACTAAGCCAAAACAAAATCAAGTTTTTGTTTTTGATCCTATCGTTTCAATTTATTAATTAAGAACAAAACAAATTCTACAACACTTTAAGATTCTAATATAATTAAATTAACTGTCGTGAAAGAAAAAAAGTTTGACGCGCTTGTTTTTTTTTATTTTTTTTTTATTTTTTTTTTATTTTTTTTTATTTTTTTTTAAATAACCAACCACTGGTATAATGCTTACGTTACAGTAAAGTCGTGAAAGAAAAAATGTACGACAAAATCACGAAAATGAATTCAATTATTAGAACCTGAAAGTGTTGAAGTGATAATACTAACTTGACGGATATATCAAATTCTTTCCTTTGGCTATATTCTAATGAGACTCTCTATATTAAATAAAAATCGTGCAGATGGGCTATTCGATTTAGAGTAACATTTACACATTGGGTCCTGTCTTAATAGGTACCACGGGAATGACAAATATTTCACCCCCCACCCTGGGTTAAGCCCTATAGGAAAGGTAGAAATTTGTTTTGTAAATTCAAATTTTTTTACGCACAAGAACTGTATGGCTTTAGAAACAAATTTTGTATAAACCTCATAAATGCACCACATTTTGTAAAAAGTAAATTTTGTAAAATATGTACATATCTACTAGAAAACAGGCTTATACGAGACTATACTGCACTCAAAACAACCTTTGGGAAGAACATATTTTGTGAACACAAATAGCTCCTAGTGGTTCAAAACCATGCGCGTAGTTAAGGGTGGGCAAGGGTGGGCGGCGTTCACCCTAGAAACCGTATTGCCCACCCTAGAAAATCGACAGTACTAACTTGTCATTCATTATAAAGGGTGATTTTTTAAGAGGTTTAGAACTTTTTTAAAAAAAAAAAACACAAAAAATTCGAAAAAATGAATGAAATATTTATTTGAATCGATAGTTTGAACCTTGCAATTTAATGTTTAAAGATAATTTCATGCAAATGTTGACCGCGGCTGCGTCTCAGGTAGCCCATCCGCTGAGTCCAATTTTGGCATACTCTTTCACACATATCGGCCGGTATCTCACGAATGAATGCATGGATGTTGGCTTCCAGTGCGTCAATCGAAGCGGGCTTGTCCCTATAGACATTAGCCTTGACATACCCCCACAAAAAATAGTCTAATGGTGTCAAATCGCACGATCTAGGCGGCCAATTGACCGGCCCGAAACGTGAAATTAACTGTTCACCAAACTCGCCTCGCAATTGCGCCATTGTTTCGCGTGCTGTGTGGCATGTGGCACCGTCTTGTTGAAACCACATATCATGCAAGTCAAGAACTTCCATTTCGGGCAAAAAAAAGTTTGTTATCATCGCTCGGTAGCGTTCACCATTGACAGTAACGCTGCGATTCGCATCATCTTTGAAGAAATATGGCCCAATAATGCCGCCGGCCCATAAACCGCACCAAACAGTGGCTTTTTCGGGATGCATTGGTAGCTGTTGCAATGCTTCTGGCTGATCTTCACTCCAAATGCGGCAATTGTGCTTATTTACGTACCCATTCAACCAAAAATGAGCCTCATCGCTGAACACAATTTTTCATTTTCGAACATTTCGAACCGAGCACGAATTTTGATAGTAAAATTCAATAATTTGCAAGCGTTGTTCATTTGTAAGACGATCCATGGTTAAATTGCAAACCAAACTGAAGCTGTTTGACAGTGACACAAGGTACTAAACACACGTCAGCTGTCAAAACCAGTGTTGCCAAAACCAAACCAGCTAAAAAATCACCCTTTATAAAGACAATAAAATTTATACTTTTCCTACATTAAGGTTTTTTAATAATAACAACGTATCACTTTGTTCGTACGTATGCGCAATACGTGAAAACTAATTACAAACACAATACCTACAAACAAACGGGTAATTCGTTTATGTGCAGGATCGAAAATCCGACCCTAATCCAACTCGATCTTTCGTTCTTGCATACAAACCAGAATTAAGTTTGTTCGTGTACTTCTCGCACTAAATCTGGCGAACTGTCAAATTTGGAGGAGTGGGGATGAAATTCTCTCAAAGAGAAGCGAAACTGTCTGAGAGTACACGAACGCCTTAAACCAAAATATTTGCCAGTTTTTAAATGTCCACAAAAAGTAAACAAAAGCAAAAAAGTAAACAAAGCGACATTATTGAAATTTCCATTATAATTTCATATTCTTTATTAAATTTGATAATGAACAAATTAAAATAACATTGTAAATATTTGCAAATGAAAAATACACACTAAACAGGAACATTACGCAATTTTTTTTTTAGTAATCCCAAATTCTATGAAGAAATTATAACTAAATTAGACCGAATTAAAAAAAAATCACTGAATTAAAGTACACTCCACAAAATAAGTTTCTTAAATTACCTAAATATTTTATTTATTATTTTTTTTATCAAACAAAATTTATTAAAATATTTTACTTTTGTTAATGAACAAATAAAAAAAAAAAACTTCTACCAAGACAAAAAAAAGTAAACAACAGCCATTTTGTATTTTTTTGTTGTTCTTTGTCTTTCAGACTGGCTTCTGACAGAAAACAGAACTTACCAGTTTCTGCCCGAAGAAATTTCTCGGGTAAAAACTGGCAACAAGGGGAAATTTTTTTCTCTCTCATGAGCACTCTCTCCTGCCAGAAACTACCCAAAATTTGCGTACGCGAACGGCTTCGGACTAAATCTGGTAAAAAATGGTAGTTTTGGGTAGTTTCTGGCGCGTAAGCGAACGGACCTATTATAAGTTATATAGATAGGAAATATGGGGTGTCATTTCGGTTTTGCAGGAGTATACGTTAAGAAAGGTATACTAGTCCAATAATGTCATATCCACCACGCTCATCTATGTTTTCAGCTCTTACTGCAGCATGAGTGCTGGAGCTTTGATATTAAAAAATATGTTTCAACTGAAAAATTGCGAAACAAGCATCGAGAATTTAAAACAAAATGTTTCAAAAGAAATGTTTCCAAACTTTTACAAACATCTTCAGGCAGCGTTAGCTCTTCCAGTGAGCCCCGTACGCTGTGAAAGGTTGAGAACAACAATGCTCCAAAATCGTTTCTCTAATGTATCACTACTTAATATTGAAAATGAAATAGTTAAAAATAAAATCACTTCCGAAAAAGTCCTGAACCGGTTCAGCCAAAAACATGTAAAATTAAAACTTAATTAAAAAACAAAAACTAATAAACAAAAGTCTATTTTTGTAAAATTTGGTTATTTTGTAAATCTTAATTTAGTGATTGCAATAAATTTTGATAAAATATACATATTCTTTTTTTAAATATCAACTTTTTTAGAAAACAACATTTTTGATTTAGCAGAGTATAGTGTGGTGTCACTTCGTATGAGAGTGTACTAACTCATTTATTACAACACTTATGGTTTTGACAAAAGCTCTATCTATAAAACCTAATGATTTTCTATTTAATGTAAATATTTTTGAAAGTATTTTTATAAATATTATTAAAAATTAAATTTAAAACTTGCGGTGGTATATCAACTGGCTGGCTGCCCCCCTAGACAAAATTCCTAACTACGCCAATGTTCAAAACCATAACATGGACAAAATTATCATAGGTTTATTGCAGGTCTAGTGGGATTGTTGAGGGAAAAGTGTCAAAAAATACTAAAGAAATAAAATTATATTTAGATTTTTCGTTTGTTTTTAATAAAAAAAAGTTGCTTAGAAAATTTTGGCATGCAATATCATTTGTAGAAGTTGTTAATTCGATGAATATATAAAAATTGACTAAGCGATTAACGAGACATATACCTAGACAATTATTGGGTTGATTGGTAAGTACTAAGTAGGTACTCTGTCAATCATTGAGTTAATGTATTTTAATAATAAATTTATATATTTGTTTTGCTAGAATAGAAGTAACAAGTAAGATTTTTAAAAATTAATATTGATTGAATTAATAGTGATTTAAATTGTCTAATTCTACTTTTTCTAAAAATGTAACATAGATCTGTTTTTAATAAACCATATATGTATTAGAAAGTCTGTAAATTGATTATGTACATGTATATACATACTTTGTTTGTCCATCCTTGAATAACTACCAATATAATAACATATTCAAATAATTAGGTAAATTAGCAAATTTATGTATTACATATTTACTACATCCATCGATCCAATTGAATGTAATCAATGCCTGTGTATAATCTTAGAGAAAAAAGAATGTCTACCATTTGCTCGTAAAATGTCCTATTTTGTGCATAAAAATAATATAATTCAGAAGAAAACCATTATATATTAATACAATGATCCACGAAAACTAAAAGAGTGTTTTTTTTTTTAAATAGACCAAAGCACATAAAAATAATGTTAATGGTCATATAGAATTGACCTCATCAAAAAAGCAATCTTCTGTCAATCGAGTCCAAAAATGATTTCGGGCATATGGCCTCCGCAGCTATGCCTGTTTTGAAATTTGAATACAGGGCAATCTGGGCAATTTCCGACCAATTTGTTGAGGAGCTGAAACCGTTTATCACGAATTGAAATTTGTCAGGGTTTTTTTTTTTTTGTGTGAGTCTAAGTTCATTGTTTAGTCTCAAAATTTTCTGAGCACAAATCCTTCATCAACTGTCAGCTGCTGTCAAATAAAATCAAGAAGAACAGTGCCTTCAATGCAAAAAAAAAATCAAACTTCTGTGTTTTCAACTTTTTATATTTGTTTATAATTATACTTTCATAAATCACGCTCGATAAAAAGTTAGTTTTTGTTAGTTGATTCGCAAAATATCGTCTTTTTAATGACTTTTCTAAAGTCTCTGACACAGTTAAATATAATAGAGTTTGAAAACCATCACTAAGCCACCAAAAATAATCAAACAACTTTTATAAAACAATATTTAAAAAATAAAATAAAGAGATAACATGGCCCCCATATTGTTTACAGAAAATGAAGAATTCGATAGGACTATCCACCACTATGGGAAGATATTGAACACAAAATTATAATGACAAAAAAAATAAATATTTGATTGAATATTTAGGGATGAATTCTGAACATTTTATTGACGACATAATGTAATTCTCCTCACCTAATACTAGGTGATAAAGACATAAGATTTATAACCTGCATACAATGCTTAACGAAGTCCCCTTATCCTACAAACATCATGAAACGAACTTGACAAAAGATCATATGAACCAAAATTGCGTATACTAACAACAACCTTAGTGGTAAACTAAAAGTTATTTTGAATTAAAGACAATGTCTATGTCCACAATTTTTGTAAAGAAAAATGTATGTTAGTTTTGAAATGATGTTTGCAATTAATAAAATTATTATTATTATTATTGAGGAATTTGAAACATAATTTAGGGTGACCTAAAACTTGCAGTAGGTTATCCTGTACGTGTAGGTTAGGTACCTACAGAATTTCAATCATAAAAAAAAACTTTTGGAATGCTAGACTTTTAACAACTTTTTATATGCTTATCCCAAGAATGACCCTTAGACAATTTTTTAGAAGAATTACTAAGAGCTCCTTCAGCACATTAAATATAGAAAACGTTAATTTTTCGAAATTAAAATGTATCAAAAACATGTTCACCATTACTACCACTTTTTTTTTTGTTGAAGAAAACGCACACTTTTTCCATAAAGCAAAATCATTTTTTATAAAGAGATGTTTTCACACACAAATATTCACCAAATGGAATTGATATTTTATGTAAAAAACTAACAACTTCAAACAGTCTATAAATATAATATAGAATAAAACAAGGACACCAGTAGGACTTATTTATAATTTTTATTAATTAAAACATTTAATATTTCAACTTTTAATTCCGCTTAAATTAGTTGAAGAAACAAATTAATTAATAAATTATGTCCGAGAAGGTTTCAAAAAGTATGACTGCCATCCTCTACATACGCCAAAGTACAATGACAACTTTATAATTTGCACCTCAATGCCTTCAAAAATGTTACTTAAATCAGCTTAAATAAGTCGCGAAGTCGTCGTAGGCGAACTTAGAGGATTTAAAATTATTTTGTAGGACAAAACTCATTCACTTAATAATATTGAACTAAGCCTTGACAATTTTGTACTTCGTAGAGGACGTCCACTCATGCCAAATCCTCAAACAAAATTTTAAAATTTTAAAAAATATTTCAAATTTTCCAGCCAACGTTGGGCGCCACCCTGTATTTGTATGTACATTAATATTGTGCGTTGTGATGGTGAATTTCTTGTTAGCAATGCACCGTGTAAACACTGATGTCAATAATATACCATACTTCGACAGTGATGACGATCGAAAGATAATTATAGCCTCAAGCTCTGTTATTTAATTGAACAGTCGCCATCGGACATTCAACAGATATAAAGTTATACATACATATATGCATCTAAAGATATAGATAGATTCTCGCATATCTTCGCCGCCGCCGTCATGCCGCTAACACTACGCTGCCTTCACCGGGTATACCGTTCGTTGTGTGTTTGGGGTTAGGCACTGTCACTGTCTTTTCTTGTTGTGTTGATTGGGCGCGCGATAAGGTTTGTTTATTTTGATTGTGTAGTAGGTAGGTACCTATAGTTAGTTTCTTCCCTTGAACTCTTTCTCTCGTAATAAAAAAAAATAATATCTATCTCTACCTACACAATATTCACTCTTGGATTGGCTTTAAGAAAAAAAACAAACAAACAAAATATAAATTCCCATTGAAACACCGAACTAGATCATATACTTGATGAAAGCCTATAAGAGCTCTGGCCCGGTGTGTTAAAAAAGGCCCCAGTTTCTTAGAAAATATCCAACAAAAAAAAAATATAACAAAATAATAAAAATTCCTCTTCTCCTTCTTTGTGTATATCTAATCGGCTTATGTCGTTGTTTGGGTAAAGAAAATATGCATCGGCCTAACTTCTATATGCTCGGAGGCTCACTCAAGCATACCTCCTTTTAACAACCATCAACCACATACTTTTGTATTCACCTCAAACAATATAGACATCAACAATACAAATTCATGGCGACAGCCCTTTTTTTAACAAAAAAAAAAAAAAAATCAAAAGACTCCAACCACCATCTATGAAAATATCTAAAACTGCAACCAAAATCATAAATAATTTTTTGCCATACAAATGAGGGTTCAGGTTTCACATAGACTTTTTATAAGGGGAAGGCATAAATATAGGATATATTGTATACATATTCCCTTAACCATCCGTATCCATCCTTCGAACAATAAATCCTTGCCACTGTTGCGGGCACAGTGCGTTTATTAAAAAAATACAAAAATAAATAATAAACCTAAGATTATTCAAAAATTCAAAAAATTGAATTTTCATAATTCACAACAACCCTCACCTTTATTCACAGCAGACAACTATTATAACTGCAACTGAGTTAAATTATATCCTTTGAGTATAAATCCTGTTTTTTTTTTATTTTTATTATTTAGATCCTTTGAAATTTATTAATTTAATCCAATTGTCGTGTTGTTGTTGTTGTTTATTCCTTGGAAAAAAAATAATATGTTGCCCGGTTAATTTAGAGCGGAATCTCTTTCACAATTTAATTGTTATTCTTTTGTCTCACTTTTTTTTCACTGAGATTTATTTTTTTGTTGAAATATCACTTAAAACACTTTTTTTCGAATAATTAATTTAATATTATCTTTTTTTTCTTTTAAATTAATTCGGTTAAATTTAATTGTATTTTTTTTATTTTGAAATATTTCGCGATAAAAAATTCGTTCTTACCAACACGCACGACGTCTCAAAACAAACTAATTCCTTTCGTAAAATGAATCTTTTGGATTGGATTTTTCGTTCGTTAGGTAGGAAACTCGAAAGGAATAAATATTTTGCATCTTTTTCTCTTTAGAAGCATAAAAGTACAACAAACAACTCAATGCAAGTAAATGAGTGGTTTTTTAGTGTGGCGATGGTGAAGAGTGTAAGTTAGAGTGAGAGATGTGTATATGTTTTTGAGTGCGATGAGAAAAAAAAAAAAAAAACACTCAAGGAAATTGCAGTGAAAATTTTGTATATCTTAAACAAAAAAAATGCAATTTTTAAGGGTTGAGTGTATTTAAGATTGCACTCAAATTAGTTCCAATGTGGGTGCACAAGGTTGAGTGGTGGTAATATTTTTTGAGTTGATACCACTTAAGTACACAGAAAGAAATTTTGTTGAAATAAGAGTAAGCATTTGTGGAAAGTAGAAATTGTGATATTTCTACATTTTGTGAAGCTTTGGGTTGGAATTTTTTAAAATTCGAAATTATGTAGATGATTAAAAATATATAAACTCATTGTGCGATATCTTGAGGAGAACCGTGCCTAGTTCAGGTGACGTACTCTCTCTGCCATTTCTGTGTGCGTGTGTTTTCGATAGACATGGAGGAGATCCAAAATTTTCTTTTTGGCACTTCACGATGACAATACTCTGAGTCTTTGTCACTTCTTCGCAAGGTTACCTTGAAAAAAATCCAACGAATTAACCAATATGCCAAGATCTAAAACAAAATGGATAATGCACTCGTTTATATTGATTGATATTAAAGGTAGAACTATAATAAACGGAAGATATCGGAAGAAAATTCTCTCAGTTCACTTACGCATGGAGCGGTCGGTGAGCGCTCTTCACTTCCGAAAAGTTAACGAAAATTGATCGAAACGAAGCAAACCTCAATTATGGGCACGTCATTTGAACTCTTTGTATTCGTTTCGTTTCGTATGACCACTTACGTCGGCATCCGACTATTATAGTTCTACCTTAATCGTGTTGATCTTTTTGATAAGCAAAGAATCCAATCCAATATTTCAATGGAGCTCAGTGTCACTGTCTCTTAAGCCTCTTCATAAACTTTTTGAGGAGGTGGTTTTCTTACTTTGCTTACTTAATATTAAATAACCAAATCCGAAAAACAACATAGAAAATATTTCAGCTAATTAAAAACTAGATAACGGCATATTATTATGGAATAAATTATTCATTATAACGAGTTTTTATCGCTTCATATGAATTTAGCAAAGAAAAAACAAAACATTGCACAAAAAAGTTGAGTTTGCCGAAAACCATTCACTATAACTTGTTTTTGCCGCTTTTTGAAGAAATTCTTTGTTAGCTTCATTTGAATTTAGCAATTCAAAAAAAAAAACAATTAAAAACATAGAAAATCAAAAACATAGCACGAAAAAAAAATTAAATTGTCTCAACTAGTTAGAAAATCACTATACATATTCATTTTTTGGCGCATATGAATTTAGCAAAAAAAGAAAACTGAAAAACATAGAAAACGACAAAATTGAAATTGTCACATTTAATTAAAAAAACTAACTAACTGCAAATTTTTCAGCAGAAAAATATTTAGTATAACAAGTCTTTACCCCTTTTTGATGGAGTGCTTTCCCAACATCATTTTAATTTAGCAAACAAAAAAAGCATAGAAAACATTGCTCGAAGAAATTGAAATTGTCGTAATCATAACTGGGTAATTAAAAAATAGATAACTCAACATTATTAAGCAATAAACCATTCACTATAACAATCTTTTAATGCATCATATGAATTTACCAAAACAAAAACAACAAAACATAGAACACATTGCATGACAAAATTGAATTTGCAGCAAACCATTCATTATAACAAGTTTTTACCTCTTTTTGAGGAGGTAATTTGTTAAAATAATAAAATCCGAAAAACATAGAAACATAGAAAAACAAAAACATAGCAAACAAAATTTAAATTTTCACAACTAGTTAAAGAATAGATATCGAAAAATTTGTAAGCAATAAATCATTCACTTTAACAATTTTTTTTACATATGAATTAAGCAAAAAAAAACATAGAAAACGATAAAATTGAAATTGTCACATTTAATTAAAGACAAATTTACGGCAAATAATTCAGTAGCAAGTTATTTAGTGCACAAAAAAAGTGTCAACCCCTTTTAAGGAGTTGGTTTGCTAACTTCCTTTTAATTTAACAAAAAAAGAAAAAAAAACCTAGAAAACACTGCAAGAAAAAAATGAAATTGTCACAACTATGACCATGACTAGATAACCGAAAATAATAAAGTAATAAACAATTCACTAAAACGAGTCTTTACAGCAAAAAAAAAAATAGAAAAAATTGAACGACAAAATTAAAAACTTACGAACGGCAATTTATGAAGCAATAAACCATTCAGTGCAACATGTGCTTACGCCTTTTTGAGCTATTTATATCAACTTAGCAAATCAGGAAAAAAAAAAAACATAGAAAACATTATTACAACTAATTAATGGCAAATTATCCACCCAACTGATTTTCAATCCGCGAATGTTGCTTCTCTAACCTGGCATTCATAAAAAAATACACTGAATCCTTATATCCTTTATAAAATACTTGTTATTGTACCGAAAGTCCAGTACATACTTATAATTTTCTTCAAGCTTTTCGTTTTTTTCGTAAGATCCAACATTGCAAAAGATACCATACAATCATTGTGCTTAAATAAATGTTTCAGTCCTGAAAACCCTTCCTTAATAACCCCCTTTCCCCCCTCCTAAAAGAATATCCTTCAACCTGAAATATTTAAACTCTTTTCATTTTTTAAGTGAAACTTTTTTTTATCAAGTTCGATGAGGGTACAAAAAAAATGTTCTTTCGAAAGATTTTTGAGTACTATTTTACCTGTAGCCGCAGGTACTATCAGTGTTTTTTGTTGTATTTTAATTTTGTCCTGCAGCATGTCTATATGTTCAAATATTTATTGTTTATTTTTTCACTCAAATTTGTTTTGTTTTTTTTTTCCCACTCATTTCTCTTGCTCTTGATAATTTCAGTTCAAAATCAAAACAATTTTTGTACTCAATTTGTGTACTCGAAAGAGAATGAAATGAATGAATAAATGAATGAAAAGAGAGCGAGTGAATTTTCTTACGATATAACATTAAAAATAATTGCGTATACGTTATAAAAGGTGTTTTTGTTTGTGTTCTTGTTATTTTCAAAACAATGCGTTAACTTCACTTTGTTGATTGTTGATGTTTATGTTTTTCCATCCATAAAATTGAAATTGAACAACTCGACTTGGACAGACGTGCCAGACCAGACCAGACCAGACCAGACGGAATGGGTTGAATGAACAACACTCGGATACTTAAGCATTTAAAAAAAAAAAAAATAATTTTCCATCCCAATTTTTTATGAGCTATTGCAACATAACATTTCGTCGTTTACTCGTTAGGGTAATTCAATAATGAATTGAAGATTGAAAACATATGAGTTTTTGAATAGTTTATTATTTTGTGCCTTTATGAATGTGCATGTATATAGCAGCTATACCTATATTTAGGGAAGAGAAAAACGCATCAAAATAATTATAAGTGTGCTTGAAGATACTACATAATGTATGTTGGTTCATCCAATATCCATATGTAAATTATATCTATTGTAATTCAAAGGCATATTCCTGGTCGATTAGATTTGTGCATATACATATACCTATGCCTATGTACCTATATAGGAATTGGTAGCTAGGATGGTTGGCAATTTGGAAAGCTTTTTCAGCGCCTGTCTGCCGTTTTGTTTTAGGAAATCGTTCCAGATGGTTGTTACTTTTGTCATAAATTCTACGGAGCGGATGTTAGTATCGTCGTTGTTCTATGAAGTTAATAGTGATATACATTTGACAAGGTAAGGTAGGTTTGTCGGTCTTTGTTTCGAAGGTTTACTTATGCCTGTTGAGATTTTATTTTACTACATTTTATACGCATTTGATACATTTATATGTTTTTAAGGTACATAGGTAGGTTTCAATAGATTTCTTTTGTTGAGTACCTTCAAATATAAAATATATCCTGTAGGAGTAGGATACCTACCTGTACAATACCGTCAATTTTCTTTTTTTTTTTTTGAGAAATTAGATCAAATTCTTTTAAGAACCTTGTTTTTGCAATAAAAATAAAAAAAAAAAATTTTTATATTTTTTTCTTAATAAAAAATAAATGTAGGTATAGGTATATCTATTTTGTATCTTAATTTTGAGTATCTTGAGAGCTTTAAGACAAAGGACCTTTACGTGCGACTCAGTTATAAGTATATGTACCTACGCAGTATTTATTTTTTAATGGAGTGTCAAATATATGTATGTAGGTACGTATAGGCTCCAGACATTTTTAAAAACAAAATGCCTGTTAAGGACATTCAAAGCGAGAAAGCCAGAGAAAGAAGAAATTTTTCATAATGCAAAAATATAAATTTATAGGTTGGTATGAATATTAATTTCACCTTCCTGTATATATACATAAACAAAATTACGAGTGTCTGTCTGTAATTTTAATATAATTAGATTTTTTGAACTCATAATATAAGTAAGTACCTACTTAGTTATTTGCATCCTACGAAAATCAATTTGATCTTGTTTTTTTAAATTTTTGTCTGATACCTGTCTGTTAATCTTCAAAGCGAATTTATTTTTGACGGGTCTTAACAAAAAGGTAGAATATACTCCAACAAATTAAATTTAGCCTATTTTTTTTATATATGTACATAATGATTAGGGTTTCTTTGAGTTATATTGACAAAAAGAAAACAGAGAAATTATGAGCAAATTATGGTGGTACAAAAAAAATTATCTCTTCAAAAATGATTTTGAACAAGTGAAAAAATACCAATTTCAATTAAATGTTAAATAAATAAATTAAAATAAAATACGTTCCCTTACTGTGATTTTTTGTAATTTTATATATGTACGTTCCCGTCCACAAAGCTTTCAGTTTTAAGGAAAGAAAGGCAGCAAAATGAGTGAACGGTCTACGATTGTTGAAAATTGGAAATTAATAAAAAACGTCAAAAAATCTCCAGCAACTTGTTTCCTCGTGGGAAATTAAATCTTAAGATATTTTTTGTAGTTTCCTGTTAAAGTAACTTGGTTAAACGCACACTTCTTGAAGTCTGAAGAGGAATGTCAAAAAAATCTCATAAAATCGTTGACTGGGAAGATTTTGTTCAATCATTTAACTTCGCGTCCCTCTCACCTAAAAACAAAAAGTTTCTGGCAACTCAGTTTCCTTTTATGAAAGAAAAATAATAAGGGTATTCACGCAGTGATGTAAAACACTGAATAAGTTTACCATTATGGTTAAGTTTACCATTTGGTTAATGAACTGTCAAATTGTGTATGAGAAATGGTTTACACAATTTGGTTAAAATTCTCCAAGGATTTTGCTGGATAAAATTAACCAAATTTGTTTGGTAAACTTAACCAAACGTCATTGTTTCTTTTAGAATAAGGCGTGTTCAGAAATATGATAATTATAGGTATCTCAGAGAACTAAAAAAAACTCTGCCCGTGTTATGTAACTATCGCATTGAGATTAGTTGTTGATGAAAGTTGTGAATAAAAACGTTGTTTATACAAAAAAAAAAAAAAAATAATTAGGACATCCACATTTTCTGACTATTGATCAGCATTGTTTATTTACACAAATCCATATAATGGGCCATATGGATATACAAAAGTAAATGCTTTTATTTGTACAGTGGACTCTCGCTAACTTGAACATACGATAACTTAAACAATCCAATAACTTGAACATGTTGTTTTCCCTTTTATGTATTCTGTAGCTTGAACAAGCAATTTTTAAGACTCTTAACCTTAAACTTTTTTATTTATGACTCTATAAGTTGAATAATTTAGACATTTGAAACTCTTTAACTTGAACAAATAAGTTTTATATCAACTGAAGTTTGAATTTCCTCATTCTAGGTTATTACGTTTGTAAACTGTTGTTATTAAAGGGAATTTCCGGAATTTGTTATTGTGTATGTGTCTAAGGCTTTATTTATTAAATGTCACCAACATTGTTTTGCGCGAAAAAGTTTCCGAGGTGAATATTTATATTTACATAAATTTACATAAATTTATAATAATAAATTGAATACATATACAAAAACGAAGCCTTTTTTTAATTTTTTCACTAACTTGAACAATCCAATAACTTAAACAGGCCTCGTTTCGTATGTGTTCAAGTTAGCGAGATTCCACTGTATTTGTTTTGGTTTCCGAATTGCCATCGAAGTGAAAGGAACCATTTATTCTTTTTATTCTTCTTTCATCAAATTTCAGTTTACTGCTGAAAACGAAAGTGAACTAAACTGAAGATATCCTGCACCATTATGGGCATGCCATACGATTTTTCTTGTATTCGCTCATTTTCGTTCGATCAGTGCCATGAGTTTGCGACTATTACCTACGCCCATATTATTCACTTAATACATCCAGATTAAAACTTTAATCCAGATGTAAAGTACCTATACAAATTCAATGTAAATATATCCGGATTTAAGTTTTAATCTGGATGTATCGAGTGAATAATATGGGCCTTACAGTTCTACATTTAACCCCGAAATCGTTTTCTCATATAATTTCCGTCAGGCTTAAAAAAAACCTGTTTTTTTCGTGTACCTTACATTTTTTCCGTTCCGAGACATTCGGCTCCGATTTCAAGTTAGGTAGTTTGGGAGAGGTTCTACATTTAAAAATAATTTCGAAATCTGAACACGCTTATTTGTATACATATTTTGGAGTTTCATATTTGACGTTTAACGAATAGCTGATTCAATTACACCGCAATTAACCAAATGAATTAAAAGGGCGTTCACGCAAACTTTTGTGTAAACTTATCATTTTACACAATTGGTAAACTTACTACGTTGCGTGAATACCCTTAATGTAAATTTACGTTCGCGTACATTTGCCTCGTTTTGAAATTTCATCCTTGCTCTTTAAAATTTGAAATTCTGTGGGTGTTTAGATGATTTATTATCGTTTTTAAAATGATGCTAGGTTAAAAACAGCATTTTCCAAATTTTAAACGAGTTAGCATTGAATTTGCTATCATACAATGTAATTCCATATGTCACTTTGACAGTTAAAAATGTAAAAATGATATGTTTAATAACTATTTTACATAAACTGTAAATGTTTTAGGTTTCTTCAGCTGAAGTTTGTTAAGAAAATACAAGTTTAGTATGACTACCTATGTACATATATACAAAATATTTAAAACTATAGGCATATTTTAGTAAAGAGCTTTAAAGTTTAGAAAATTATTAAGTATAGTATCATGCTAATTAGGCCTATTCTGTCACATCTTTTATTCTGCTATGCATCATAAAAGATTTTCACCATAAATTTGTGCACTGTGAAACTGGCCCTTAAACTTAAATCTAGAAGCTTATACAAATATTTAGGTACATTGCAAAATTCAACTTTATAGTTTTATATTTTTAATCTCTTCTTCTCATTTTAAAAATTTAATCGTCAATTTGGGTGGGGGAGGGGATGGTATGTTTAACACTTTTAGCCAAGTCGAAATACCTAAACATTTGAAATAGAAAAGAAAAATATTGTGCAATTTTCTTTCACAATTCGTTGGAGGGTGTCACTAAGAGCATAGTTTTTGTTGAATAACTCGAGAATTTTTTAATTTTGACGAAGATTAAGGCTAAACTGGATTTAAAATTGATTCTATTACGTATGTCAAGTTAGCACTTATAAATTAAATTACAAAGTATAAATTAAAAAAAACTTTTTGTTGTAAATAAGCTGTGGAAAGAAAAAAATTTGTAGCTCATTTATTTATTTATATTTATTTATTTATTTATATTTATTTATATTTATTTATATTTATTTATATTTATTTATATTTATTTATATTTATTTATATTTATTTATATTTATTTATATTTATTTATTTATTTATATTTATTTATTCATTTATTTCGTTAAATTCTAACGGTAGATACAATGTTAAAATAGTATACAAAGCTTAAATCTATATTACATTATTAATAGTATTGTATAAAAAACCTATTGTTTGAGTTGTTTGATTTAACATTGTCATTAATGGAATTATTCTCTATTATTTTTAAAAAACATGGTATGAAGTGATAACTCGATTTAAAGATAGCATTACACTTTTGGAAATTACAAAAACTCTTACAAAGCTCTTTTGCTGTAAATTAGTTGCGTTTAAAAAAAAAATTGAGTATGTAGTGCTAAGTTGACATTGTGAGTTAAATCATTAAAAAAGGGATATTAAAAAAACTAAGTACGCAGTTAATTTTAACATTTTTACTGAAAACTAGCTGTTGCGGAAAAAAAACTTCTTTTTAAAATTCGCCAAACATTTTTTTAGAATTTTTTTCTTTCCGAAACTAATTTGCAACAAAAAGGCTACAATTATGTAAAATGTATTTAGTTTTTAAAATTTTACACTTTGTATAGTGCTAACTTGACATACGTGATTCTAGGTGAGTGATATAAGACCAGCGGAAATAAAGCCCAAAATAAAGGGAAATAACACCCGCGGGCTGAGCGTTGAGTGTAGAATGTTAGAAAGAGTAAGACCGTTAGAAGTTTTGTACTTGTTTTAATTCGTTTTTATTCAAATATTCATATTTTCTTGATTTTCCTTTATTTTTTGTTTTTTATTTTTTATTTTGTTTAATCATTTTTAATGTATTTTTAGGTAAACAAAATGTTAAGTTTATGTGTTAAGAACCCATATTGGGCTATCACAATTAAAAAAAATTATACTTGACGTGTTTTTGTGAAAAGAAATCATATCAATACAACCTAAAAATACTTAAAAAATGTGTTTGATAATAAATTGCGGGAAAACTGTTACATAGAAAAAAGTTGCATGGAGATACAAATTACTAACTGTTCTTGTTTAAATGAAAAAAAATTCAAATATCGGTTTTAGTTTGGTAAAGTTAGAGCCAGTCAAAGGAAAAAGGGATAATAATCACAAAAACCGTCATAAGTCGAAAACGAAGCGAAAACGAGAAAATTACATCTTATGTTTTTCGACTTGAAATGACCTCAGGAACTCATGGTTTCTACTGAGGCGGTGATTTCCGGACACCCTGTATATAGAGTGTATTGCAAAAGATGAGACAAAAAGTTAGGGAGTATAAGTTGTGAAAAAACAGGAAAAAAAACCGCATGGGATGGGGTCTATTTTCCCGCGTTTGCGCGAAGAAAAAAAATTACTTAAATAGACAAACAAAATTAAATTTAAAACAACGGCATGCTATTTTTTTAAGTCAGAAATTTATTCTTTTATTTTATTTGAAAACCAAGTTGTTTTAGTGAATAATTAAAAAAAATATAATTTTCATACTAAAAATTGAAAATAGGCCTAAGTTCTTTATTAGTTTCTATAATATTCAATGCTCTTATCAATTTTTAGTCAAACGCTTAAATATTATTGAAATAAGTTTCTGTTGATTTCACTTGTTTAAGTTCCTACATCAAAAATGTAATGTCCATTATAATACGTAGTAAAAGGTAAATTCATTTTTTTTTCGAAATTATAGTGTTTATTATGGAAGATAACTGAACTGAGTTAAGTTGTCTCTACAACATTTTGAAATACCATTAAAATGCACGAACTTGCTCTTATGTACGATCTATTTATCTGATTTTAAAGGAAATAAATTTGTTATGGGAGTCTTCTTATTTTGAAGGACTCCTATTTATACTTCAATTTAGCTAAAGATATATTTTATCCTAATAGTCGTTTTCACTTGCGATATATCGACGGTTAAAGTGAAGAACCTCGTTTTTGCATGTTATCAGAAATCAATAAAAATCTTGCAAATTTTGTATGGCAATTTATATGTATTTTTTTTTTTTACTTTTCAATAAGGGCGATTTATAGTAAGAGGTTTTGAATTCTGCCCTTTTCTGATTCTGCTGATTTTGTATTAATAATTTTTTGTTGGAATAATTCGACCTGTGACGAGATTTAGCTAATTCGAAATCGAGGCGAGTGAGTGAGTTGAGTCACTTTTCATTAAATCGATTTAGCTAGTAAAAGTGAGTGAGTAGGCGAGTGAAATGAAATGTCAAATTACTCGCCGGGTTTTCCGAAGGCGAGTTGGTGTATGTTTTGGTAAAATTAACATTTTTGGATAAGTTTATGTGTTCTTTTGTCACATCTATTCGTAAATGGATGTGAAAAAAAAATAGTTAAGTTTGTTGAAAAATTTAAAGTAGTGGGAAATATCAGCACGAATAAAAATATGGTGAGGAATAAAATTTAAATAATTTCATTAAATCATTTATAATCTATTCATTTATTTCCTTTGAATTTACATAAGTGTAAATGATCATCAGATAACAAATTTTTTATTTGTTTTGATGAAATTTTTTTTTTATTTTTTTTTGTTAACATTTTCGATGTTTACATTTCCTTATTTCCGTCCAAAATAACACATAGATTGTACTCACTTTTGACATTTAAGTGTTCGAAATTAAATTCGAAGTTTACTCATTTCACTTTAATAGCTAAATCACTTTTGCGAGTGAAGTGAGATGAGTCGGCGAGTAAGACGAGTCATCTCACTCGACTCGCTGAAATAGCTAAATCTCGACACTGGTTTATGTCGATTTGATGGAGATCGTAGGCACTATATGGAAAGTTGAAAAAAAATCCACCACGAGATTTTGAACAAACTTGACATTACGATGATAGCGAAGTGGAGAAAAGTTGGTTTCGCAATTCTGTCCGTCTGTCTGTCCCTTCGGATGCAGCCTAAACGGGTCGGTCGATTTTTTGAGCAGCATCCTCGTTTTTTTTTCATTTTTTTTTAAGACCAAAAACAACGGTACTTGTCATAAAAAATTTTTTACCAAAAAATGAAAATCTTATTTTTCTCAAAAACGGTCCCACAACTTTTTTTTAAAAGAATTCAGTCATTTTTATTACAAAAAGGCAACCATTTTATAAAAAAAAAATTTCCGAAAAATGGTTAGAAATTGTACCTCCCACAGAACCATAATATTTTTTTATATATATTTTTTTTTTCTACAATTTTTCAGTATAAACTGTAAGTTCCATGCAACACGGTGCTAATTGTTCATAAATAAATGTACCTACTCGCATAATAATAATATAGGCTCCCAAAACTAATTTATTTCTTTTATAAGATAAAATATAGTTTTTGAAATATTAAATCTTTAAAAACACTGTGTGATCGCACATAAGAGCATTATATTTTTTTTTGTAAAACCAAAAGTGTTATTTAAAGGCAGAAGATTTATTTTTCAAAAAAAATGCAGTAGATCTACTGCAATTACAGTAAAGTCACAACCCATCTCATCTTATTGGGATGAGATATCAAAGCTTAGCCACCACTTGTTCCCTTAAAAGAAATCATATCAACATCGAATATAAGTAGGTTTCCGGTTTATCAACTGTCTGAATTCTCTTTTTGATTTATTTTGATTTAAACAGACATTTTTATCAATTCATTGTATCACGTTTTATTGACACTTGTATGTTTCCATATATAGCATTCTTTTATTCTTCCCGAATCCATATACATACATATGCATGAGTATAGATAGATATACCTATACCTACATTAAAATTTGTATGCTCATGCTTACTGACTGACCATTTCAATCTTATCAACATCTGGAGTTCTTCACATTTGTCAGTCAACAAAAATTCATACATAAAATGAAGATATTTACTTTGAAGACCCTTCTTCAAATTCACTGTTCGCAACATGATACGTAGATATACTCGTATAGATAGTTTATTTAAAAACAAGATTCCACTTTTAGGTAGTTTGAGAAAAAATTAAGTAATATTTGCCTGCCACCAGACAGATGATATTTCTCGTTTCAAACCAGGCGCCACTGTTGGCAAATATTTACCACATCGAGGCTTCCTTGTAGGTAATCTTCTTCTTCTTAGCTTGATAGCCTCATGTGAGCATATAATAAAACCAATGATCAGCTTGATCGAAACAAACACGCTTTTATGGCGGGTGTCATGGATTGTCTCATCACTCAGCAGTAAAGTAGGCATGTGCATAGTCTAGTCGAGTCGGTTGTCGGTCGGTTAGGTTTGGATGATGATAGTTCAACAGCTGAATGAACTCGCACACGTTAAACGACATTCAGATGGCTATCTGCACTCAGCGCATAGCTAATCCAAAGGATGTTTGTGCTTCTGAGCAGCCTTAAATGGTATGCAAATAAAAACTACAACTCAAGGAGCGCATTATATACCTTTGCCTATGCGCAACTATACTATGTCTCTTGAGTATTTATTTTTGTTAAGTGGAGAAAACTATACAAGACTAATATTTTGAAGTAGGAAGGTATCTATCTATATAGCAGTTTTATCTTCTTGGTGATTCTACATATACCTACCAAGTTATAATGGTTAATGGCACGTTCTGGTTTCTGCAGATATAATGGGACTTGTTCAACCTGTGTTACTCATACTCTACTCACTTCGTTTTAAAAATCAGGTCAGGAGCTTTTGATCTTTAGATCGAAGTCAAGAATATTTGAAGATGCAAATTCAAAAAGCAATGTGGTCAGGTTATTAGTCAGTTTTTATTGCTATTTTTATAACATTGTTTATTATGGAAAATGTGCTGGAATTGTAATTTCTTGAAAGAATACTTATGAACAAATGTACCTTCATATCAATATTTAAAAAAGTAAACCTTAGACTGATAGAATTCTTCAGTCCTGAGTTGTGTGAAACTAGTGTGGGGTGGAATCGTCTAATATGATTTGCGATAAGAAGGAGTCACAATCGACCAATTCAGTATGTGTAAGATGATATCACATTTAATAGCTAAAGAGCTATCACACCAAAAATGTGATTTATTTGACGTATCTGCCGCAGTTGCTCTAGAGTTACCGCCAGTCTACAAATAAGAATTATATTGCAATTCTTTTCAACCATTCAAACAAAAATAAATATTCTTGTGACCAAAAAAGTTAACTCCATTTCGAAAGATGAAGAAAATATAAAAATTATCTCAAAGACGTCATTTTCTCTATTTTTGAAAGATCTTTTCAATCATGAAACATTCGCTGTGGCAATCATGTTTTTGAGAAATGTCACTGGAAAGTATTCAATTGAATTGAATTGAGTTTAATCACCTTAACCAGACATATAAATATAACATAAAAACCTATTATTATTGTATTTAGTTATTATTGTAAACTTGTTCCATTCAAAAGAAGGTTTTTCTCGTATTTGCCTTCAAATTAAACTTGTAATTCTTAGTTAACTTCTTAAATCAAACAAGATACAGTAGAATCTCGAAAAGATAAACAGATATAAAACAGGGCCCGTTCATCTTTTCAAATTGTTCATCTTTTCGAGCATATGTTTGAGGAAGAAGATATAGTAAACATTAAAAATTATTTACATAACAAAATAAAAAAAGCTCAAAAGTATTGTTCAGGAGGAACTAAAGGCAAAGAAGAAGTAACCTCGGGACTTTTCATTTTATGTGGAAGGTTGGGGCAGAATGAATTTTTTTTGGGAAAAATTAAACCAGAAAATGAAAAGAAATAATTTTCTTTTTTAAAATGAAAAGAAATAATTTTCTTTTTATTTTAATATGTCGGAGTAAGGAGTGCGGAGGGCAGAGTGCGCACTCCGCACTCCGCACTCCGCAACTCCGCACTCCGCACTCCGCACTCCGCAATCCGCAACTCCGCACTCCGCACTCCGCACTCCGCAATCCGCAACTCCGCACTCCGCACTCCGCAACTCCGCACTCCGCACTCCGCACTCCGCAATCCGCAACTCCGCACTCCGCACTCCGCACTCCGCACTCCGCACTCCGCAACTCCGCACTCCGCACTCCGCACTCCGCACTCCGCACTCCGCAACTCCGCACTCCGCAATCCGCAACTCCGCACTCCGCACTCCGCACTCCGCAATCCGCAACTCCGCACTCCGCACTCCGCAACTCCGCACTCCGCACTCCGCACTCCGCAATCCGCAACTCCGCACTCCGCACTCCGCACTCCGCACTCCGCACTCCGCAACTCCGCACTCCGCACTCCGCACTCCGCACTCCGCAACTCCGCACTCCGCACTCCGCACTCCGCACTCCGCAATCCGCAACTCCGCACTCCGCACTCCGCACTCCGCACTCCGCAACTCCGCACTCCGCACTCCGCACTCCGCACTCCGCAATCCGCAACTCCGCACTCCGCACTCCGCACTCCGCACTCCGCACTCCGCAACTCCGCACTCCGCACTCCGCACTCCGCACTCCGCACTCCGCAACTCCGCACTCCGCACTCCGCACTCCGCAACTCCGCACTCCGCACTCCGCACTCCGCACTCCGCACTCCGCACTCCGCACTCCGCACTCCGCAACTCCGCACTCCGCACTCCGAGCTCCGCAACTCCGCACTCCGCACTCCGCAATCCGCAACTCCGCACTCCGCACTCCGCACTCCGCAACTCCGCACTCCGCACTCCGCACTCCGCAATCCGCAACTCCGCACTCCGCACTCCGCACTCCGCACTCCGCACTCCGCACTCCGCACTCCGCAACTCCGCACTCCGCACTCCGCACTCCGCACTCCGCACTCCGCAATCCGCAACTCCGCACTCCGCACTCCGCACTCCGCAATCCGCAACTCCGCACTCCGCACTCCGCAACTCCGCACTCCGCACTCCGCACTCCGCAATCCGCAACTCCGCACTCCGCACTCCGCACTCCGCACTCCGCACTCCGCACTCCGCAACTCCGCACTCCGCACTCCGCAACTCCGCACTCCGCACTCCGCACTCCGCAATCCGCAACTCCGCACTCCGCAACTCCGCACTCCGCAACTCCGCACTCCGCAACTCCGCACTCTGCACTCCGCACTCTGCACTCCGCACTCCGCACTCCGCACTCCGCAACTCCGCACTCCGCACTCCGCACTCCGCACTCCGCACTCCGCACTCCGCAACTCCGCACTCCGCACTCCGCACTCCGCACTCCGCACTCCGCACTCCGCACTCCGCACTCCGCACTCCGCAACTCCGCAATCCGCACTCCGCACTCCGCACTCCGCACTCCGCACTCCGCACTCCGCACTCCGCACTCCGCACTCCGCACTCCGCACTCCGCACTCCGCACTCCGCAACTCCGCACTCCGCAACTCCGCACTCCGCACTCCGCAATCCGCAATCCGCAATCCGCAACTCCGCACTCCGCACTCCGCACTCCGCAACTCCGCACTCCGCACTCCGCACTCCGCACTCCGCACTCCGCACTCTGCACTCCGCAACTCCGCACTCCGCACTCCGCACTCCGCACTCCGCACTCCGCACTCCGCACTCCGCACTCCGCACTCTGCACTCCGCACTCCGCAACTCCGCACTCCGCACTCCGCACTCCGCAATCCGCAACTCCGCACTCCGCACTCCGCACTCCGCAACTCCGCACTCCGCACTCCGCACTCCGCACTCCGCACTCCGCAACTCCGCACTCCGCACTCCGCACTCCGCACTCCGCACTCCGCACTCCGCACTCTGCACTCCGCACTCCGCAACTCCGCACTCCGCACTCCGCACTCCGCAATCCGCAACTCCGCACTCCGCACTCCGCAACTCCGCACTCCGCACTCCGCACTCCGCACTCCGCACTCCGCAACTCCGCACTCCGCACTCCGCACTCCGCACTCCGCAACTCCGCACTTCGCACTCCGCAACTCTGCACTCCGCACTCCGCACTCCGCACTCCGCAACTCCGCACTCCGCACTCCGCACTCCGCACTCCGCACTCCGCACTCCGCACTCCGCACTCCGCAACTCCGCACTCCGCACTCCGCACTCCGCACTCCGCACTCCGCACTCCGCAACTCCGCACTCCGCACTCCGCACTCCGCAACTCCGCACTCCGCACTCCGCAAATCCGCACTCCGCACTCCGCACTCCGCACTCGCAACTCCGCACTCCGCACTCCGCACTCCGCAACTCCGCACTCCGCACTCCGCAACTCCGCACTCCGCACTCCGCACTCCGCACTCCGCACTCCGCACTCCGCACTCCGCAACTCCGCACTCCGCACTCCGCACTCCGCACTCCGCAACTCCGCACTCCGCACTCCGCACTCCGCACTCCGCAACTCCGCACTCCGCACTCCGCACTCCGCAACTCCGCACTCCGCACTCCGCACTCCGCAACTCCGCACTCCGCACTCCGCACTCCGCAACTCCGCACTCCGCTCTCTCTCTCTCTCTCGCTCTCTCTCTCTCTCGCTCTCTCTCTCTCTCGCTCTCTCTCTCTCTCTCTCTCTCTAAATATGACCAATTTAGGTACATTATAACTGTTCCTTCCAGGTATGAAAAATCGTATTTTAGCAATGTATCAAAAGTTTAAAAAAAAGTGTATCGAATTGAACTTCTTGATTTTTGTTCAACAAATAAATTTTGTTTGACCTTTGAAAAAATATTATACATTCCTTAAAATATTTATGCATATATACATACTTATTAGTTATTACATATAAACTTACTCGATGATTTATGAAACCATTATAATTCTTAATTTTTATTAATACTCCTTTGCTGTATAGGAAAACATAAATATTAAAGAAAAAAAAACAATTCCAAAAAAGGTTATTTTTCAAACTAATTAATTCTTGTTCAATACAAAATATAAAAATATTAAAAAAAAAACAAATCAAAATCGAAACAATTTCCCCCCCAAAAAAAAATCTTTCGTGCTGGGTCATATATCATTAATGCAAGACTGCGCATATACAGAATGTGAAAGTAGGCCAACAACAACACTTCTTTTTCTTCTATTTTTACGAGCATAGTTGAATATAAAAAAAAAAATAAAAAAAATAATCATATTTATATTATCGAATGAAATCAATGCAACATGCGAGGCGAGACGAGGCATTCCATAGCAAGCATAGGCATTCAGCATCACCATTAGCGATCAGCAGCCAGCAGTTGTATAGCAGCGTCACCACGCCGACAAATTAATTTACCCAATTCCCACTTTATTTTTATATATATATTTTTTTTTTTGAATATAAATTTTATCCAATTATTGATGTGTAATAAAAATTAAATGAACGCGCGGCAGACCCCATTGTTATGTTATTGGCACCATTCGTCGTCGTTGACTGTACTTCCCTTGCCACGTTCCCAAATATCGCATCTATCTTCAATCCTCGTAAAATGAAAAAAAAAAAAAGGCCTTCTCTAAAGAGCCACAACGGGTCACCAAACAAATAATATTCAAATCAAATCCAGTGCAACAGCCCATAAAAACCAATTTAAGTACAAATTAAACTCTGATATTGGCTAAGCTTCGCTTGCTGGAATAGAACTGATGGCAATGTCGTTATTGTGCGAGCTTTGTATAAGAGTGTTCGAATATACATGAGATCCGAAACGGACCGTCTGTCCCGAGAAATTCAATATATCTATATCTATCTATCTATGTATCTATGTATCTATATACAAAAGGCTTTGATTAGAAATAAAATACGCGCCGAGCACGATTGAATTAATTGAATCAAAAATGAGTTGAGTTTGAATTTGAGTTTGGTCCGCAGCAGCACGCATCGCAGAGTCCAGAGCAGACTGACTGTGACTGGGTGGAGAATCTATGACTGGTGGTTGAGTTTGGAAAGAGCTCCACCACAGAACCACAATAAATTCTAATTGGAAGTTATATTCCCAGGCCAGATGTATAGATAGAGATACACAAAAAAAAAAAAAAACAACAACAACAACAACACACGAACAAGCATTGACCTTTCAAATATTTATTTATTTTATGTATGAATTGCTGATGGCCTGGTCTGGATGGGTTGATGGCCGAAGAGGCGACGACGCCCGGAGAGACGGACAAGGGACACGTCCCCGGAATCGGACTTGGCGCTGCTGTGATGTTCATTGGAATCATTGGGGTTAAATTGTTGATTTGGTGTGCCTCTTGAGTAGCAGAATTTAGTTCTATTTGATTCGATTTCAATGAAGTGGAGTTTGTTGCAAAAAAATGAGGCACGTCATGAAAAACAAAAAAAAAAAATTCACATCAGACAAACAGACGCGGAATGGTGGTTTCTATTTCTATCATCCGGGATTGGTATGTGATGGTGGTGGTGTATAGCTAGGCTATTCATCCTCATCCAGGGCAGATGCCTTTTAAATGTTCACTTATTGAAATGAAATATGAGAATTAAGAGCCTTTGGGTCTCCAGAGTCCAGGCGCAAGAATAAAAATAACATTTATATACAAACTTTGTTTACCAAACTAATAATTAACATAAATTATATGAAGTATACTTATGTTTGGTATGTTGAAGTGGAAGCAATGATTGGTATTTGGACTGACCGACCGATGAGGATGATTACGATGATCACATATGAATATTTTGACTTGGGTCATAAAAATAAAGTTGCAAAATTATATCTATCTATCTTGTGGAATGACAACGATATGATATGAGATAGTCTGGGTCAGCTTTTTAAGGACCATTATATGGTGTGTTAAAATTAGTCAATACATTTAATATGAAATTACATAGGCCTGCGAAATAAATGTGTTTTGTTTGTTTTTAAAACCAGGCTGTACTTCTTCCGGAGGTTTTTTATGCTTTGAATTGGAATTTGAGTTCATATTTGCTTCATCAGATTTTCGAGATATTCTTATCGAAAAGATAAATTAAAAAAATATGAAAGTAAAATAAGGTGTTGATTCCGAACCTGCATTTTTGTGTAGATCTCTGTTTTGACTTCTTAGGCAACTCCTAAAAACTCGGGTGTAATCGTGTAAAGTGATTTGTGAAAGTCACAATAAACCAATTCAGTCTGTGTAAGATAATATCACCGATCATCCGATTTCTTAAGAAAATTTCAATTTATGAGAAAAAAAAAATTGAAAATCGTTGGAGCGGTTTTTTTCAAATAGTTTTTTATATATAAAATTTTGAAAAAAAAAAAAAATTTGTTAGCCTTTATTATTGCCGAGTTAAAAAAATTAATTTAAAAAAATATCATCTACCTATTTTCGAATTATAGAATTTAAAAGAAATAATTTTGAAATTTTTTTTTTTTTAAATGAATGAATGAATTTTTTATTAAAAATTGATACTGAAAACATGAAATCTATATTAAATTGACATTGAAAAAAAAAACATAACCTTATTGATTATCAATCAATAAGGTTATGTTTTCTTTTCTTTTCAATGTCAATTCAATAATTTATGTTTTTGAAAATTTTGGTATGCAATATTATTAGAACTTTTTTGAAGCTTCAAAGCTTTTGTGCAAAAATATTCATTAAAATCAGTTCAACTGATAATGAGGTAGTCGAAAATCAAAAAAAAGGTTCTATGAGAGATACCATTTTTAAACGATAGATATTTTTTTTCCAACAATATTATAGATCGTACAGATATTAGTTCACACAAAAATTTTTATCAAAATCGTAGGAGCCGTTTTTTGAGCAAAATCAGATTTTCAATGCCGGTTTTTAAACATTTCTATGGGAGGTACCGTTTTTTTTGGTTATAAGAATAATTTTCATTTAAAATCTCCTAGATAATGTTAAAAAACTGCTGGGTGCCAAGTTTAATAAAAATTGACAGTAGTTTTCGAACTATTAAGTTCTCAAAAAAAAATTTAAAATTTTTCTAAAAATCAAAAAAAATTATTTTTGAAAATTTTGGTTTAAAAAACTTTTAAAAAATTTTCAAACATTCTCCATAAAAAAAATTGATCAATATCAGTGGAACTGTTTTTAAGAAAAATGAAAATCAAAAAAATGGTTTTATGGGAGGTACCATTTTTCGGAATTTTTTTTTATACAATGGTTGTCTTTTTGTAAAGAAAATTACTGAATTTTTTTTAAAGTTATGAACATTTTTTGAGAAAAATAAGATTTTCATTTTTTGCTAAAAAAAATTTGTACGGCAGGTACCGTTATTTTTGGTCTAAAAAAATGAAAAAAATGTGTTGGAAGAATGTCCAAAAAACTCTAGTTAACAACTTTGAAGAAAATCGACAGACCCGTTTAGGCTACAGCCGAAAGGACAGACAGACAGACGGACAGAATTGCGAGACCCACTTTTTTCGACTTCGCTATCATCGTCAACTTTGATCCAAATGCCGAGTTAGATTTTTTTTACAAATCCATAACTTGACATATAGTAGAGTCTAACTTTTTTTCTGTGTCATATTTGTTGTCTTTAGTAGTGTGTTAGGCTTTTATAAATTTTACCAGCAACTAACACCACGCTAAATGATAAATTTGACAAGTTGACATTTCCTAGTATCTGAAAGTGGAAAAAGTGGAAATGTTACAAATGCTTGTATTAAGCAGTACAGATAGCGTTTACTTTTTGACAAACCGGCAGAAAATTCTGGTCATTCGTAGATGTTTATCCACGGTATTTCAAATAATTTATAAATTTGCCGTCGTATTTATAAACGTTATCAATCTTTGGACAGCCGTCTATGTTATATAGATGAACTTTTTTTTATGTTTAAGAGCTATCTTACTTAGACAAAGCGGACTCGGTTTTTTAAAACTTGGCTAACGTGACATTTTATTTTATCAAATAAAGCATGTTTCCAAATATTTCGAACTACATATATTGAACTATGTATATACACACCTACTAACTAGTAAAAAATCTAATAAATGCGCCTGTTGGTGTGCAATAATTATCTGCATACCTACGTTTTCCGCATTATTTTAAAATTCTTTCAAAAAGTTTTTGCAACGTAATAAAAACATACAAATGTGGCGTTAACAATCAAAACGATCCTAAACTCACTTTTTTCAATAAAAGGAGTGTGATATACCAAAATTTGCGTATCAAAGAGAGCTATCAGATAGTGGAAACATTTTGTTTCAAAACGACCTAATCAACAATTTATTACTAATTTTAATATGAGTTTAGTATCAAAACGAGGCTATGAAGTATTTTGTTAACAATCAAAAAGGGCCTATCTTTCATAAAAGCTAGTAATTTTCTAAACGAATCTATTTTTTCTCTAAATAAAATCAAATAGATAGCATTGATTTTCAAAACGGAGCTTATTATAATCCGTTTTGTGTTATCAACATCCAAGCAAAAATGTGGTAGGTTAGATACCTACCTACGTCTTTGTGCTGATGTGCAGCCCAAAATACAAATTTATAACATTGATATACATTTCTGGCTTCAAACATGGCTGAATAAGAATCCTTCTAGCAAAAAAAAATTAAATAATCTTTAAAATTATTGGCCATTATCCTTTTTTCCGCTGAACAGAGTCTTTGCTGGAATAGAAAAAAGTGCGACGTGAGGAAGTCATCCTTTGAAAAGTATTATGAAATTTTCAATGAATATTGAACTGTCATAAAACTTGGAACGACGAGTGTGTCCAGTAATTGACTAGAAAGCGGCTGCCCAAGAAAACTAAAAGCCAACCTGTTAATCATGGCATTTTAAGTTTAAGCCAGCTAAACGGTTTGTCAAAACAAGAGCTTATCAAAGAAAAAGTCCAGATGAATCTGTAGTTGGAATTCAAGATCCATTATGTACCTGACTAAAAGAATTGATATGATAGATCTAATATCATTGCCCTCAGGAATTCCTCTGTTAGAACCTTAAAAGAATGGTATTGCCAAACTCCTCAAACACGATTGTCGGGTTAAATTGAGAGAAATCGAAGACTTGAATTTCTATAGGGAAGTTATGGATACAGAAGTTTTTCAAAATCTAAGGATGGATCAGATGTTTGTGAGTTTCTCGAAGAAACTCAGCACTTACTTAATTTTGACTTTTTGTTCATTTATCTGAAGTTCCTATATATGTATGACGAAAACAAAATTGCTAAGAATTTTTATTAATGTATAAGTTTAAGAAGAAAGAAGTATTATTCATTTATTTTACTAATATTCTTTATTATCGCTGTTATAAATCTTTTTATGAAATCCAATAATGACGTAATTTTTCTCTCCTTTTTTTTAATTTTACAGGCATTTGAGATTCAAAACGATACCATTTAAAGCGCTTAATATATTTTTAACAAACAAAATTGCCTAAAAAAATAAAACATTTCAATAAAGGACACAAATAAAAGGTCCTTCTAGTATTTTTTTTGTCAATCTAATAGAATAGAAAGTTCCACAAATTTAACAAGATTTACTGCATAGAATTATCTTAAATATTTTGGAAGTTATAGGTTTTCGCCCTTTTGCTCGGTTTCATGTTCAATTTTTTTAACCTCTGTTATTGTTAACGCCACAAATACTCCCTAAAACAATGAAATAATTTCGTCCCTTTTTATAGGGTGAAATTTTTCCCCAAACTGAAAGATTATTTTATTTTCCATTTGAAGAGATGTTTTATTGGGAGCCGTTTTCTAGACCTCCGCTACTGATATATCGACGTCTTCGTTCGTATTTTAAGACTATTGAGTAACCACCTGCATTTTGTCACATTCCACTTACTAACCTTCTGCCCTATCCGAAGGTCTATATAAAATGAGCGGAACTTTTTCATGACAACAAATATTCTTGGAGGATTTTAAACTTTCTCGCAATAGGCAGTACCCCTGTTTTTTTTGTTTGTTTTTTTTTTTTTTCGGTGAAATATGCTTCGATTCGATCCCCAGACCATCGGAATGACAGCCCAACGTACTAATCATAAACTGTAAACTGCAAGAGCACGTGTTTAATGTTTAGATTTGATCTTAGATACAAATTCCACTGTCCTTTATAAAATTAAAAGTATTTAAAACTTTTGCGCGGGTGCGGGAGGTAAATCACGCAACATGGTGCCGATCTGACTCATCTAAAAAACTTTTAAAAATATAAATACGCGTGGATACTCTTTATAAATTTGGTTGCCTTAAGAAATCAAACATGCTAGATGTGATGGCTGTTTTATTATAAAGGGCTCTTTGACAGTCTGTAGATGAACAATCATTCGTCAGCGAATCAGTCTAATGAGTGGAAATGATTACATTTGTACCCTTCGTTCTCAGGGTATACGTGTTATTTCTCACTTTGCTTTGATGCTCTATTATAAGATATTCTGGAAGGGAGAATTTCATCTTAAGCCTGTGTTTCGTTTTTCGTTCGTTTTTTGTAATCTCATTAAGTGATTACTTTCACATAATTAATTGTGCCACGAAATAATATCTTTTCTTTGTGTATATGAAAAACGATTGAAAATTGTATAATGCGGATTATTATTTAAAATTAAATCACATAAACACACACATACACACACTCATCGTCATCAGAAATAGCAAGGAGTAGGTATCTTTACGCACTTTAAATCAAATCTGTCATCTTATAATGAGGGATTTTTTTAATTTCTTCGACAAAACATTTTAACTCTTTCTCATCCTCTCGTCCGCCATAAACCGGAAACTACATAGTCCAAAATGGAAATCGGATTTGCATCTAAAAAAAAAAAAATAATAAGTTGCAGTTGAATATTCATTAGCCTATATGACGCGCGGTCGGTGGCGGACATATGACATACCTACGACGAAACGTCCTTAATAAAGGGAAAAATTGAAAAAGGTGAAGAGGGTTCATGTGTAGTCGTATATCCCTGGCAACGACAAAGATTTTGATGATGATTGTTTGTTAAATGTTAAATGAATGCAGAATGGGGTGTTTATTGCATTCGGTGGCCCCGTGGCCAAGCCAAGCCAGGCCATCCCCGTACGCACCCTTCAGCCTTCACTTAAATAATTGTCAACTCTTTTGGCCTTTTACGACATTCCCTTCTAGAAATTGTTGTGAAATATAAAATACTAAGTTGTGTGTATGGCAAATAGTAAAGTTGTATATCGAGAAAGAGACACCACATATCTATCTCTGCCTTCTGTCAAGCTGATACTTGTACCGCGTATACGTTGTATTGTAGGTCTCCGTCTCGGTATAGATGTACAATTATTTGCTCTTGGCTCTCGAAATACATATAAATGCAGAATGACACTTACGGGCGTAGATTGACGTTAAGAGTGAGTGAGGGTGAGAATTGACATTGACGCAGCTGACATATGGTGCAGCTTAATTTTGGAACAATGTTTGAGGGAAAACGTTTTGTAGACAACGTTGACGACGACGATGACGATGACGACGACTGTGGCGGTTTTAATCTATACGGAATAAACCTTCTCTATATAGGTATATGATGACGACCAACAGCGACGTTCGTTGAAGCTGCGATATACTATTAGAGGTACACATACATATGTATGATGTGCAACAAACGGAAGGAGCGAAAAAAGGGAGTTCCGCACTTTGTTCAGTTGAGCTGACTTTAATTTAATTTATCGCCGGAAATTGTTGGCTTTGGTTTTGGTAAATTTTATACTGAATGTGTATCTCTGTCTGTATACTATGCACATATTAGAAAAGTTGTAAAAAATTGAAATTAAAAGTTTGGAAAACCTGGACCTAGACGTATGGAAAAGTACTTACTGGGACCATTAGTATATATCTATTTAGTGGCAGCTTTGGAAATTGTATTGACATTAAAAACATAAAAATAAAAATATAAAAATTTAAGGTAGAAGAGCTTAGCTTTAACTATGATGAGGAAAGACACAAGTTTTGTTCATAAGTTTAAACTTTAAAACACACTGACGCAAGTCCTAGAAAAGACTCATGAATTTCAAGACGAGAAACGCCAAATTTGCTTGGACTTCAAAACCGATGAAGTCAACGTCAGGAGCTCTTTATAGAGCTCTCTATGGGATTGATTGATTGATGAAGAGTGACATTGAAAAACTCGTAGGAGTTGCTTATAAAAAGCTGGGACTTATTTTACCAAACACTTTTCACTTTGCAACTTTGCACTTTTACTTTGCAAATTTTGTTTCATCAAACGCAAATGTGCAAAGAGGAAACTATTGAATTGAAAAGTTTTCCTCTTTGCCAAGTTTTTGCACTTTGCAAATTTTGTGAAACACTTTGCACTCTTACTTTGCAGAAAATAATTTTTTTGCAAAGTTGCAAAGTGAAAAGTGTTTGGTGAAATAGGCTGTTTTCGGCAATTAGATTCCTTATCATGTGATTTCTTCATTCTCGTTTCGGAACAGATATAGTTCACAGTTCAAGCACTTACATATCTTTATCTGTCCAACTATACCTGATATCGACATCAACGGCCGCTCCCGCCATCGTGCTATGATAGAGAACAAAGAAAACTCGTTTGAAATAAAAAACAAACCGATATCTGCCCGCGTAGTATAAAGAATCGTTATATTGATAGCGGTAACTACGAGGTGTTTCAGAAGATCATCTATCTTGGAGAAAACATTTATACCGATTATGAACCTCGCAATATTTTACTCCCATTAGTCGGCTAGATTCGCAATGCATTTTCGGATAAATTTCAGTTATTGAATTGATGGTCAATTGTTGAACTATATTATTATCGACTTCTCAATCACCTTGACGTTTTTCTTGAAGCACGTCAGCTCATATGTAGTGAAGAAAAAAGTAGTAGCCCGTGGCGTAATGGTAATAGTGCGTAGGACTGTTATGCCGAAGATCTTGGGTTCAATTCCTAGCTTATGCCACCTAAAAAAACAAAATCCTCCAAGAGTATCTCTTGTCATGAAAAAAGTGCTTTTCAACTTAGCCGTCCGGATTCGGCAGAAAATTGTAGGCCCTCTCCATTCCTCGCAAATAATAAATACACATAGGAATGATTAAGAGTTGTAAGTCACTAGGCCCTGGTTTTATACGAACCGTCGCGCCATCCAAATTTCTGAATCCAGTATTGCAAGTTTTGGTAAGAGACCCCTATAATCCAGCGAATAACATTATAGTTCCGTCAATGACTCTGTTATATAGCTTCCTAATGGTGTTCTTAAGAAACTGTCAAAAGTCCTCATCGGGGGTTGAAGGCCCCCCAAAATGGTTTATCAAGAATAACTCCCAAATGGTAAGTTGTACAAAAAAAATTTAAAAGACTAATTTGTAGCTTGAAATATTTCCTACAAAAAATATTAACATACTTTTTTTCATACAAATAACGGTTTTTGAAATAAACCAATCAGAAGATTTAAGGGTTTTAATTTTTCTATGTATGTAGTTGGGCGATTTAATTCCAAAATTGTGCATTTTGTGATAAAAAATCATTTTTTTTTCATTTTTGGTACATTATATGGACAAGATTTTTAGATATCGGTCCACTCTATTTGTCCACCCCTTTATGTGGGAGGGGCAAATTAAAAAAAAAAATTCTAAATTATAAAATGAATATAAAAACACAACGGCAATAGCTACAATATTATGTCATAGCTTATCTTAAAGCCAGAAATTCATTCTTTATGTATGTTTTTAAATGAAGTTATTTTAGTGCTTAGTTTTTGAATAACTGATTTTTAAACTCAAAATTTTAAAATCGCCAAAGAATATTATTAAGGGCCCAGTTATAGCTTTCATTGAAACTCACAATTGAAACACAAATCAGTGGAACGGTGGAATTTTTTTGACAAGCCGGTCATAGCAATTATTGAATTTTGAAAAGATGTGTCAGTAATAAGACACAATAGTGCACACAACAAGTCACAACAATTAATTTTAAGGTAAGAGGTGGGCATTTAATGAAATAATGACAGATGAGAACAGAAATAAAATCGAACCCATTTCATTGGAATGATTGTGTTCCACTTTTCTGAAACGAAAATCAGCTGTTCATTGAAAACGAATTCGTTCTTTGAAATAATAAAAATGATTTAATTAGAAAACAGTGAAGTAAATGAAATATTTTTTTGATACAAAATATTATACATATGTATAAGTAATAAGCTTCATTTTGGCCCCAAAATGCCATTAATTTTCTTTGTGTAAATGCCTCAAAATCGAAAAAATCAACCTGCTGTATGTTTTTTTGTTGTATTACAGATGAAGCGGCATCAGTTTTTTTTTCTGATTTCAGTGGAACAGTAAAAAATTGAAACATGGATAAGTGGAACGAATTGTTCCATTTTATCAGACATGACAATCAGCTGATACGGACAAAGAATTTTAATCAGTAAAATTAATAAATGCTTTTTTTGTTTCAAAGAATTTGTTTTGTGAAAAAAATATTTAAAGTGATGTCTGATCGATTCGTACCATTTTTATATTTCAAATCGTATTATAAAGTATTAAATCATCAAAAATTAATCTTTTCCTGATGGCTATAACCGGCCCCTTACTCTGCAACCATACACTTCCTCACAAAGTGTGAACATTTTTCACCCACATTTTCCCATTTAAGCTTGTAAATAATTTTTACGTATGTTTAACTGTTATCTTTTTATTTCTAGTCTGGCAAAAATATGCGTATGTATTTTTAACTTCATTACTCGTTAAGTAAGTTAGTAAATAGATTCTACAAAGTTTTTAAAGGAATTAGGAAGTTTTGAGGGCATTAACTAATTAACTGGATGTAATTATGTTTTTTGATGTTTGATAGCATTTCGCAATTACTTGTCTATAATGATTAAAAATAATTCATTTCTAATTTGAGTTTATTAATTGGGTTGTCAGGTTATAAAATACATATACTTACTGTTTACAGTTCTTCTGGTTCATTTTTTTTTTGTTTTAACTCCCAATAGCCTTCGAAGCTTCATTAAATTAAAAAAGTGTCTATAAAGATTTTGTATCCGATTTTATTTTTAGCCATAGATAAGTTTTGGTGACAAATCAACATACATACTATTGGAAATATCGATTTATTTTTTATTATTCTCTTCATTTTAAGCTGGATAAAGGATATACATAAAAGAAATATTTAATTCCATTTTGATCCTTGAATTTGTATTTTTTAATTTAATAAATCATTTGACATTTAGCAAAAAAAAAAAAAACTACAACTTGATTCAAATTTAAAATTTATTCAAAAGCTTTCAATCAATAGTTATTGATTGACATACTCGTATAATGAATGCACAATAATAATTTCAACACATTTTTTTTTTTTTTAATTTATTTTCAATAATTTGAAACAAATGAACAATAATAGAAAAACTGCATCACCATCTGGGAGGTGGGGGATGATGATGATGGTGATGATGATGTTCATATTGTGGATATCCATTGCCATATGGTGGTGGTGGTGGTGGTGGACCTGGATTAGTCACAACAACAACTTGTGCTGGCGGTGGTGGAGGTGGCGGTGGACGACGTCGAAAATTTGGGACAATTGAAATTTGAATCCTTGGCCTATTATGATGGTGATGATGATGTGGTGGAGGACCACCACCACATGATGGTGGGCCACAAGGAGGACCGTGAGGTGGCATCTTTGTTAAATTGAATTTTGTACAATTCTTGACTCTACTATAGATAAATGACTTGTAAACGGGTCTGAAGATTGTGTTGAACTAATTTCTAAAGTTGCATGCAAAATCAGAGTCGAATTATTATGCACCTATATGAGAACTTATCGTAGTTACCTATCTTATCTACAACTGTCCAGAATACAGCCCATAAATATTTATATAATTGTCAATAAGTATGATATAGATTAATAAGCTTATATTGACAAGGGGATTTATATTTTGACTTTTACTGACTAACCTATATGTATATATTGCCAGCTGGAAGTAAAGTTACTATTGTTTATTATGTTTGTTTATTTACTATATGATTTTAATTTGTGATATTGAATTTTTTTTCTTTTTTTTCATATAGGTTTGTTAATGGACGTATGTGTCACTTAACTTCCGGGGTGTATTTAAAAAAAAAGATATCATCATATACTAAAGGAAATAATTGTCAGGATGTACGTATGTAAGTAGCTTTTCTCATGAGTCATTTTATCAGTATAATATTAAGGTAGACGATAATAACAAAATCAATAGATTAAGAAAATATGAACAAAGTTAGACAAAATATGGAAAAAAACATTTGAAAGTTTCTAAGACATTGAGTATGTATATAAATACAAAATTTGTCAGTGCATTCGAATAGATATTTGAACAAGTCTAATCAAATGCTGATTAACTTAGCCCAATGAACCTAATCGTAGCAGGTATGAGGAATTTTTATATGAATAATATTTAAAAATCAAGTACTATATCCACTGCGCCATTGCCACCCCCAATGGTTTGTCCCGGAAGCTCCAGGCTCTGGACTTGACCAACATTCCTCCATTTCACTTATTTCAATGCAGTTTACAGTATTTAAGCAAATACTCATTTTTATATCTAAGATAATAAAGTTGGGTTTAGAACGAGTAAGATTAAAAAAAAAAAACTTCGAACGTGCCATTTGGCTTGAATTGGTATAACCTTGTAAATGCTAGGCTTCTATTTCTGAGTAATCATACAGCACTGATGACATGTTGCTACCTATTGTGTCAGTGCTGTCGAACAAGGATTACATATAGTTTTTAGTACTTTTCTATAAAAGGCTTCACAAATTTTAAATTTAAAAAAGAATATTAAATATGTATTTATAATATTTATATAAAATTTTAGCAAAGAGTAATAGAAACTTATTTGGCTGAATTTACAATTCAAATAAAATAACTGGAATTTTTCAAATTTTCGCCATGTCTCTGAGAGAATCTCTATTTTTAATTGGTCATTTTTAAAATTTCGACTAAATCGTTGCTACAAAAAGTTAGTGTGTGTAAGTTGGGTCGAGACAAGAAAATAATCAGAGAGGAGGGTTGGGTTATTTACCCCGTTTAGGTGGGAGGAGAAATTTTCAAAAAAAAAAAATTGACTTGAAATAAAAATAAATATTTAAAACAAATACATATGTATTTTAAACTTACAATGAAATGCTTTAGCATTTTTTAAGTCCTAAAGTCAGTCTTAGATTCCTTTTTAATCAAGTTTTTTTTTTGTCAATTTTTAGCCAAACAGATGCTTAAATTTCTTCTATTTTCTGAGAAAAAATAAAATACAAAAATAATTTTCCCTAATTCCTTTGTTACAGTTGCTCTAGTCTAAAGATCCTACATTCACTAAGTAAATACCGTAAACTAGATTTAGGCCGATTTTAGTCACTCAATGTTGAACACAACTTAAGGATTTTTATTTACAACTTCAGATTTTTTTTTTATTGACTCAGAGTTTACGTTTCCATTTTTGATTTTCAACTGTAGAGTTGATCAACTTTAGATATCTCAGCTTCTGGAAAAAAAAGTAGAATTTTTTTTTTCAGCCACTATTTTCCAAATCTTTGTTCACAAAAAAACACAATTTAACCCAAAAAACACTCAAATATGATATCGATACGATTGACAGATTCAAATTTAAATTTAAAAATGACAAATTTTGTTTTATATTTCACAAAATATCCCAGGGATATTTTTCAAACTGGAAGTTGGTCAACTTTAAATCTTCAACTGGAAAGTAGTGAAAATAATTAATTAATGAATAGAAAGAAATTTCAACTTGCGTTTCAAGTCTCGAGTTGAAGTCAGCTCCTGAGTTGGCCATTTTCAGTGTTTGAGTGTCAAGTTGAGCACTATTGAATAAAATGGCCCTTAGTTATTTTTATTTTTTTTTTTTCAGAAAAATAGATGATATTTAAGAAACTGGTTTTTAATGTTTGATTAAAAATTGATAAGAGCATTGAATATAAAAAAGTATGTTATATTGTTCTTAATAATGAAAAATTTTCGAAAAAAAATGGAAATAAATATCATTAGTTGTAAAAAAAATTTTGTGTTTTATTTTTTAATTTAGAGCCTGAAAATTATGTTTTTTTCAAAAACAATCAATTAAAACAGTTTTATTTAAAGAGAAAATTTCAAAACGGATTTTTCGATTTTTGAAAAGCTCTAAAATTATGGTGCTGTTTTTAATAGTTATTTTTTTTTTTATAAAATTGGACTTCCCGCGTTAACGGGGGAAAAATAGAACCCCCCTTCCTATACTAAAGGGTGTTTTTTTAGACGTGTGGTTTTCAAGAAGAAATAAAACGCATATAATTTAATGTTATGGCCAAGAATTTAGCTTTATTATAAAGATAATTGTTTGCCATTCAGCCTTATTGTGAGTTTCACCCGAAAAATATTTCACCCTAAATTTTTTTTTCCCCCGGAATTTTAAAAGCTATTGTGAGTTTCGCCCGGACGAAATTTCGTTCGCTTACTAAAAATAAGTGAACATTTAGGCTTTCAATAACATTACATTCCGCCAGAAATCAATCGCAATAAGGGGAATTTTTTTAACACAAAATTTCGGGTGAAACTCGCAGTAGGCGAAAAGTGAAATATCAAATTTTCCAGGTGGAATGTTGTTCGGGCGAAACTAACTTGCTAGATTTGCAAACGTTGTTCAGGAGTAAGTCTATTCATTATGAAATGGCAAACCAAACTGAGCATAAATCAAGTGGCAGCTGTCAAAAAGACCAACTCCGAAAAAAGGTATTGCCAGATTGAAAACCACACGTCTAAAAAAACACCCTCTACTTTTTTCTTGTCTTGATCCAATTTATACAACTAGCTTTTTCCGCATTTTTTTCGAATCACCTGGCTTATCCTATTTGACCACTTTTGGGTTTCCATAGCGCTGGAGTAGGTATAGATATGAACTATTCATTATCACTTTTTTTTCCGCAGGGAATTTTTCATCAATTTTATAACATTTTTAAAAGTGAAAATAAAATATATAGAAGTTTCAAACAACCATAATTGGCATGCTCCAATAATAATTTTTATACAAAAATGTTTAGCAGTCTGAGAGCGTAACGCCATCTGTTGGCGATCCCATTTTAGTATCAATATTTTCTCCTTTCAAAAACAAAAAGGTATTTTCAAATATCGCTATCATCCGCCCCTGAAAGTATGCAATTTCACTTTTTTCAATTTTTCGATCAAAATTCTCAATTTTTGGCTCCAAGTATGTTTACCTGGTTCAATACAAATCCAACAAAAAAAAATACCCATACAAATCGGAAGATGTTCTGCCGGATTATGCGCTTACGAACAAAAAACCAATTCATTTTTATCAAAGGGCACGGTAGTGCCCAGCTAAGTTCTGGCACTACACCCTTTTTACAGGAACAAACTCAGGCGATTTTCGACCCCTTCTAACTTCAGTACCAATAAAGTCAGGAACTTTAAATTCGGTAAGCTAGCCAAACACAGGCGCCTCACCATCACGTCAGTAATTATTTAATAATAAATTTCTCTTATAATTTGGACTTGTTTCAATCTTACTCTACTTAAAATATTTTATATTGAACTTTCATAAAGTTAGAACTTAGCATACTTTTAGGTCTCACTACTTTTCACGGCTGAATTGTTACATACAATTTTTTATATAGAAGAACTTGGCTATTTTTTAACATTTATGTTTTTGTACTGATATAATTGTACAGCATGCTTTTAAATAGGAAAATCGATATGATTTTAAATCAACGTCGATATTTTGGCGATATCGTTTTCAATTTCAATAACGTCTAGGCTATTGAGCTTCCATTGGCGTAGATAATATTAAATGTTTTTTTCTTATAGGAGGATTGCCCACTTACATGTTTGGATGTGACCATTCATAAGATCTCCGCGTTTGATCTCTTTATAAGGCGCCAGTTATAGCGATCATAAAAACCCATCTGAAAAACTTGAAACAGTATGAAATGGATTTTTTTCTGATGGTTGTTTATAGCAATCAGAAAAAATGTGTCAGAAAAAGTTTAGCAAACCAAAAACAAACAAACAGCCGCCAAGATTTTTTCTGACTGAAATGTCAGAAAAACATTTTTGGATGGAATTCCGTCAGTGGAACACACAAAAATTGGAACACAAATCAGTGGAATGATTTGTTCCCTTTTCTGTCAAAAAGCAATCAACTGATACGAAAAATTAAATTTCATCCGAAAAACCAGTAAATCCATTTAAAAGATACAAATATTATGTTTTGCAATTTTTTTTCGCGAAAAAAAAAAATTCTATGCTGAATTACTCATCGATTGATATATCATTTGGCTATCAAATCGAATTGAAAAGTAATTAAAACTTTAATCAATTTTTTTTTCGGATGGTTTTCTCTGATCGTTATAACTGGCGCCTAACATAACGTCTTTAAATAATGTCTTTATTCTGCCCATGAAACGCACTCATCCTTACATTCAATTCAGCGGATTTGGTTTATGGTTGTGATATCGTAGCTATATATAAGAATTCGTCCTATAAACCCATTTCATCGCGTTGAGGAAAGAGATTAAATATTTGATCTTTACATCGGGGCTATCTTGGCTATGCTTAACCATGGGCCGGAAATGAATTGAAATAATATTTTTTTCGACAACAAAATAATTTAAGCAGACAGAGTTGTTTTTTATTATTGATGTGCGCTGAAACTTTGTTATTTGCGCCTTTCAAAATTTGCCGCCTTCCAAAACTTTCCGCCCAGGACTTAAGTCCCTTCAGTCACTCTTTGGTAAAAATGGCCCAGTGAAAATCTGCTATGTATTATATTTTTTGTCAAGAATTGTAAAAACTTTAACAGTAATTGAAAGGTCTTTTATTTAATTTTATATTCTGCTCTAATGTATAGCTTGTGTTACTGAACTTATTTTTGATGTAAATATATCTCAATATTATTACATCAAAAATTTGTAATTTAAATCAATTTGTAATTCAAATCATAAAATTCTCTTAAAGGACATTTATTCAAATTTTTAAAACTTCAACCAATAGTTGCTGAGATGAAACGGACAATAGCTTAAAACTACGTCTTTAACCGTCTAATGCAGTCAAAGCTAACCTAAATCTCACATCGGTCAATGACTTATAAGCTTATTGCGGTTATAGTGCTATCGATTTCTAGTCTTTAAAGATTTTAACAATGTTTAACATTTTATCGATAACACATATTCACACTTAAACTTATATATATGTATACAAAATCTTATGGAACGTGACCGTTTAAAGTACCATTGATGATACCCCTATCAATATATAGAATAAAGTCAATATAAAAAAAAAAAAATACTTTCCCTTATAATTCAGCTTAAAAAAACAACATCGTATTCCACACAAGGATTTTGCAATTTCAAAGGATATCATAGTCATCTTCATTCACACACAGCAATTTAACATCAGGGGCAACTCCAAAAGGCAAAGCCAAAGCAACATTATAGGTATACATAGCCAAACAACACACCAACACCCACATTCATACCAACATACATCCACAAAACGAACAGTCAAACTGTAAAGGAAATCCTTAAAAGTAGTTTGGAAATCGCAACTGAATCAAGGGATTTGCTCATATTTACCTTCACTTTTCGATAACAATTTTCTTCTCTGGCTGCCTTCGTCTTTATTTCCTTCTTTTTTTTTTTCTATTTTGTTAAATCCTTTCGCCTTTCATTTAAGTATTCTAGATGAAGTGTACCTATGAACGGAAAAGAGTGCGTGTTGTATATACAAAAGTATCACTACTATATAGACGAGAAAATATGAAAAACCATTTATTTACATTAAGACTTTGAAAGGACGAGGACAAGAACGACGACGACCGACAACGATGACGATGAAGGTCTCTCTATATATCTTCTATCTTGCTTCAACTGTACCTATCTATATGATGGTATGGCTTTGGTATATTTCGTTTTCGTCCTAGAGAGAGATTTAAAGGTAAAGGATTTATTTGTAATTTAATCCTGCAACAGGAACAAATGCGTCGTCCTACTTCATGCCACGATAGCTAAAGCAAGGCTTATACACTCTGTATATCGTCGTCGTATGGCATGGCTGATGTAACCGACCCTTATAACCCCTCTGATGGTTAATGGTATAGTATAGTGGCATGCCGTGAGTACAACAAATAAACAGGATACTAGTTGAAATTGATCCAAAGCTATCAAGACTGTTTCCACAAATGTCACGAATTAGTGTGACGTGCTGCAATGCTGCTATATAGATTGGCCAAAGTATATGGTTCACTCTTGAATTTTAAATCACATCGTTTTGTCTGGGTTTGCGTATACCTACCTAACACTGCTGCTGCACAGTTAGATCAAATGAGACAAATTATAATTTACAGCATATTCACGTAATCGTTTCCTTTTGTTAAAACTGTGTGTATAGTTACCCCAGAGAGCATCATGGTTGTAAACGAGTTTCCGGCCTTTCTGTATAGAGGTACGTACGTATAATCGGATTAGAACGCGCGTCGTGTTTTATGACAAAAGATTCAACAAATTTTTGGACAACAATCATACAATAAAATTCGGTCAGAGGATGCATTGTTCATATCAGTCGACAGAGGAAAAGAGCAAAAGAAGATAAGAGAGAACGTTTTCACACATGTATCACGAAGATTTACAGCCTATTCATCCCAAGCAGTACCCATACTCGTAGCGTGCGTGTCCCATTCAAAGGAAACGCGATACAATTCGATGCGCTTTTCTGACTAATGCTTCTTCTTATAGTTTTCCAAAGAGCCCGCGTGCGACGTTGTCTCTCTGTTGATAGATGATGGTTGGCTTGATACTCTCATAAACATCAAAAGGCTTTACTTGCTCCAAACGATCCATTACTGAGAAGGTAGGTTGCCATATAGAGGGAAGCTCTTATATGCATGCAGAAGCTTGACAGTTACCGCCATCGTTATCATAGTCCAAGAGTCCGACAAATTGACAATTATGCAGATTCACGACTCCTCTGACATCCGTCGTAGTCGTCGTCGTTGTCGTCAAAACACAGAAAATCCCTGTTTCAGCCTTGGAATTACATTATTCCTCATATTCTCAATTCCCATATACACAGACGACGACGACGATGACTGAAACTGACTATGTGACGTTTAATAGGAGACTTATTTGATCCAGGGAACCACGAAAGATCCGGATTTGTTGTTGTTGTATATATATATATTTGAATTCGGATTTAGATTCGCGACAAACACAAGTGATTGCAGCAGCAATAATGGCTGCAGGCTGGCTAACAAGCCAACAACACGACATCATCTCATCGCTGCTACCGCTGCCTCCAACACCGCCATCGCCGCCGTCACCGTCGCCACTGTCAGGCAGTCTCAGCAGACAGTGTTGTTGTAATTAATTCACATGCAGAAGAAATGTGACATCGAATGTGATAACAGAGGCTGTTCCCACACGCTCAAAATAGCGCCCACCTTGCATATGTCTAAAGCATTCCTCTCCATTCCTATATTATATATCCTTAGTCAACTATAAGCGAGCATCTATCGTGCCATTTATCAAACCGGAATGCCGCAGTTACAGAAGCAAGATCCGTCCTGATGAATGGGCTAACAATATGTATTGCTATATAGCGAACTAAGAAAGCAAGATAGAAGACAACACCAAACGCTTGCCTTTTTAGTTAACTTATACCACATAGCTCCACTGTGGATCCAATTGCCAAAAGGAATAGCAAAAACACTTTTTCGTGTATGTACATATGGGTGTTTCCGATGTTACGGGTTTGACACTGATATTCATTATTTAATAAATTATTCACACTATATTGGTAATCTTAATTAATAAAATAAATCTTGAGTAATCTACTGAATTTAAAAAAAAATATAAGATGGTTGAGTTATAAGACCATTTCAGTTGCGAATGGTTCATCTAATTTTAATGTGGTGTAATATATTGCAGGAAGACTAATTCTCTACCTAGAAGCAAAAAACTAAAAATAAGTTGAAAAACACTTACATCTTTTTTTATCACAGAAATTCCTTTTTTGACCACCAAATTTCTGGTATTATTATATAATATTAAAAGGCAAAAAATATAATTTTTGTACATTAAAACTAAATTTTATTTTTGGTCAAATTTGGTTCAAACTTAGTAAAGTAGTGTTAAATTTAAAAATAATTTTACCAACGTTGATTTTGAAATGCTAACCTGTGTCACGGGTGTGACACAACATTCAAACAATGTCTGCCGATTTTATTTCTCCGCGGTGTACACCATCTGATTTCTTAAATAAATCTCAATTGATGAAAGATCTCAATTTATGACAAAAAATTTTTGAAAATCGTTGGACCCGTTTAAAAAAAAAATATATTTCCATATAAATTTTTGTAAACATTTTTAAGAAAAAAAAAAATGGTACCTACTCAATTTTTTTTAGTTAGTACATATTTATTAATGCGGAATTAAAAAACTAATTTTGGAAAAAAAAATCATTTACCTACCTATTTTCGAAATATCGAACTTTCAAAATATAATTTAGAAAATTTGTTTAAAAATCCAAAATTTATTTTTTTTGAAAATTTTGATATGCAGAATTATTTTAACTTTGAAATTCTTGTGTAAAAATTTCATTAAAATCGGTTAAACAGTTAATGAGATATTTGAAAACCAAAAAAGTTGTTTTATGTGGGATATGTACCATTTTTAAAGGATGTGATCAATTTTTGGGCAATGATATGGAGATCATACTGATATCAGGTCATATACAAATTTTAATCAAAATAATTGCAGAAAATGGGATTTTCCTTGCCGGTTTTTAAACACTTGTGTGGAAGGTACCGTTATTTTTTTTGGTTATAAGAATAATTTTCATTTAAAATCTGCTAGATAATATTAAAAAACAGCTGGGTGCAAAGTTTCGATTTAGTCGTTTTCGAATTATTAAATTCTCAAAAAAAAACTTTAAAACTTTTTTTTTAAAAATCAAAACACAAAATTGAAATTTTTTACAATACTTTTAAAACTTTTTGAAACAATCAAAATGATAAAAATCAGTTGAACCGTTCTTGAGAAAATCGAAAATCAAAAAAATGGTTCTATGAGAGGTACCATTTATAAACATTTTTCAAAAATTTTGTTTTATAAAATGGTAGCCATTTTGTAAAAAAAATTACTGGTTAAAAAAAAACGGTTGTGGGCACGTTATTAGAAAAATAAGATTTTCATTTTTTTTTTGTTAAAAAAAACATCCACTGTCGTTGTTTATGGTTCTTAAAAAAAATGAAAAAATGCCCGTTTAGGCTACAACCGAAAGGACAGCCAGACAAGCGGACAGAATTGCAAAACCCTTTTTTCGACTTCACTATCATCGTAATGTCAAGTTTGATCAATATTTCGAATACGATTTGTTTTTACTAATCCATAACTTGCCATAAAGTTCCTACCTATATGTATATACCGCAAGTAAAAATGTAATTGATGAGGTTTTTGAGAAATTTTAAATTCACCAAAAATATCATTTCATTTATTTTGGGGGAAAAACATTATAAATTTTTTTTTTTAACAAATTTGTACACTTAAAATAAAAGTGCATACAAAATTGCAATCGCTGCTTAAAAAAATTATTAGTCTAGCCAAAAAAACAGCCAAATTCAGAAATAATCGCCGGAAACCTGGATTTTGGTATATAGCTTCCTTATCGTGTTCTTTAGAAACTGTCAAAAGTTCCCATCGATATGAGCGTCGCTAACAATTTTACGGGGGTGTTGAAGACTCCCAAAATGATTTTTCAAGAATAACTCCCAAATAGTAAGTTTTGCAAAAAAAGTGTCAAAAACTAATTTGTAGCTTGAAATATTTCCTACAAAAAGATTAACATACTTTTGTTCATACAAATAACAGTTTTTGAAATAAACCAATCAGAAGAGTTAAGGGTTTTACTTTTCTATGTAGTTGGGCGACTTAATTCCAAAATTGTGAATTTTGTGATAAAAGCATCAATTTTATTTTATTGTTGATACATTATATGGACATGATTTTAAGATAGCGGTCCAATCTATTTGCCCACCCCTTTAGGTGGGAGGACAAATTATAAAAAAAATTCTAAAATTGAAAATGAATATAAAAACACAACGGCAACACTTACAATATTATGTTATAGCTTATCTTAAAGCCAGATATTCATTCTTTATATTGTATGTTTTTAAATGAAGTTATTTTAGTGCTTAGTTTTTGAATAAATTATTTTTAAACTGAAAATTTTAAAAATAAAATTTGAAAAAAAATAATAATAATTTTGGTAATTTTCAATTTTTTCAAAAACTAAAAGAATTACAGCTATCTGGTTTTTAGAGTAAGAGTATCGAAAATTGTAACATAAATTAGTACTTTATAACGAAAAATTTTTTAAAAAAATTATAACATTTCATTTCAAGTCGAAAAACTTAAGAAGTAATTTTCTCGTTTTCGCTTCGTTTTCGACTTAATACGGTTTTTATGATGTAATCATAAAAACTCTGTGGGCCCTACCAATAATCAAATTTAGTGACGACTTAAATATTTCAGTAAAATGGACAATAATAGAATGGGCTCTAGCTAATAAACCATATATAGTATGACCTTAATATTCAAGTGGACTCTTAATAATGAATCATATATGGAATGGACTTCAAAAAATTAAACATTCCATGAATGGTACATTATTTGGGATCACCAGGTTAATTTTGCTGAAATATTTAAGTCGTCGCTAAATTTGATTATTAGTTTAGTTAGATTATTAGTAGGGCCCTGTTTGTTTTGTCACACGACGATTTTTTGTTTTTGTATGGAAAGGCAAGCTTTTTATTCGCAAAGACTGAACTACTTAACCGATTTTGATGAAACTTTGGAAATGTCCACTAACACATCCAATTTTTTTAAATTCATCTTATTTCGCTGAAATTTCCAAACTACCTCATTTTCCAAAAAAAAAAAATGGCAATTTTAGTTTAATTTTATTTTTTTATATGAACTTTGACTCATATTGTAGAACTTTGGACTAGCGTTGTTAGAAAATGTCAGTTTTGGGAAGTTAATGAACCAAGGTTTAGTACTGATGATTTTTTCTAAGATGAGCATTGAGTTTTCTAGAGTAAAAATGCAAACAAAAATATAAAACAAAATATATTTTTTTTCCGAGACAATTTGAAAATTGCACAAATTAATACTAAAATCCAATTTCTAAGGGCTCGGTGAAAAGTTTTTGAGGGGTAAACAGAGTTTCAATTCAGTTTTTTGAAAACTTCTCGAAACTATCAGTTTTATTATTTTTTTTTAAGTCATGGTTAAAGTTTTTACAAGTTTACATAAGTTTTTTTTTATGTACAAAAGACATTTTCTTGTACAGGGTCATTCATTTTGTGGTTTCAAGTTGGTAGCGCTGGCATTTGACACCTGTTAAACATCAGCTTTACCGATTTCCCGGCGTTCGCAGCGATATGGTCGAATGATAACAGATTTTTTTTGGCCGGCGATTTAAGATCATGACTTTGACGGTATGTGGTGCCAACAAGACGGGGCAACAAGCCACTCAACATGACCAATTATGGCTTTATTGCGTGAGAAGTTTCTCACTTCTGGTCGCGTAATTTCACTTTTTGGCGACGTAATTCAGCAACCAAGACCATGCGATTTGACACCTTTAGGTTTTTTTCTGGAGGCTACGTAAAAGAACGTGTTTATGCGAATAATCCCCGAACTCTTTAGACGCTTTAAAAACCTTTATTACTCAAGTTATGGCCGAGATACTGCCCGAAATGTGCGAAAAAGTGGTTAACAATTACCTTAAAAGAATCGCATGCTGGGAATCTTCCCGAGACAGCCATTTGAATGATATTTTTTTCACACTTAATAGCAAAGTCCAAACTTTATAATGAAATAAAATTTTCATCAAAAATAAATCGCTGTGTGTGTTTTAAGCTTCAATTTGGAAACCGAAAAAGAATGACCCTTTATTTGAATGGTGTATGGACTACATTATTATGAAGTCAAAAAAAAATGATTGAAATTGGATGTTTTGATAGGAAAAGTTTTGGTATGAATTTGGGTACATCTCCTCATTATAAAAAAGAGTAAAAATTCAGTTTCATCTAAATGATATTGAATTTTGGCCATTTATTCACGATCAGGAAAATGAGGTCTCAGAGATGTCAACACGTGAAGAAAATTTATCAGCGAAATTTTTCAGTTTTTCTGTCACTGAGGAAAAAAAATGTTGGATTGACTTTTTGACAGAGCGAAATTTCTGACATTTAGTGACATTAAAATGAATTACAAAGTTTTAGAATTTTTTACTCCATTGTTAAGTTTTATTAAGACCTCTAAAAAAATTTCAATATATGGGTAACAATTATAGTGAAAAAAAATTTGAAGTTGAAAAGAATGATTTTGTGCCACTGTGTGCCAGTTGCTTTCTTCCACTAATAAAACAAACTCAATCGACAAAAGCAAAGAAATCGCAAACAACTTGGTCGTCATCGTAGTAGTGGTCGTTGGTTAGTCGTGGAAGAGTCATCACTCTGCTGATTCTCCAAACTAGGCATCCCAGAATCAAATTACCACCACAAAAATGCCTACATCTTATCTCTATGGCATGGGCACACAAGTTAGTCTTTTATACCTAAATCCAATAGGAGAGAGAGAGAGAGAAAGATAGACTATGAACAGCACCATTGCTAGCTATATAGCTTCCTGGTTCGTTACCAAAGACCACGAGCTGACCCTTGATTTCTCCGGAAAAATAGTAACAGCAGCAGTCATAGGTCATCAGAGATGGAGATTTCTTTCATCCGTCTTCCATATCGCCTATGATGTTGGGTTTAGGTTTGGATTGGTGGTGCACTGGTGCAACTAAGTACATATATACAAAAAAACACATCTCGGCAAGTTGTAAGCCTCGATGTGGTACAAGGATGTGTTCCATGATGCCCAGTGAGACACCGACCACAGAGCTTAGTATATGGCAGTTAATCCGTTTCGTATATATTTCTATAGCTATGTATATGCCTACAGAAGCATCATCAGTGGCAGGCATTTTACGTTTGCTGTTGCCGTTGCCTCAGCTTGTCGCCGCTACCATCAGCCAGTAGTAAGTTTGCTATCTCTGTGGGAAAGATTTATTAGAGCCCAAAATGAAACTCTTAGTTTAACACCACCGCCGCCGCACCGACATACATAAGTCCTCCCTTCCCGTTTAGTCCACCTCATCTAGCCAACAAATCATGGCTTCCGGTTTAAATTTGCTGCTTCTCTTTCTTCATTTCATATCGTGATTCGTTTCGTGTGTGTGGCTGTGTCTGTGCCAGAGTGTCACAAATTTTATTTGTGGAATTTTCTTCAACATCAAGGACTCTCTTTGGTTGGACTAACTACTAAGTGACATGCAATGTGCCACCTAAATCTTTTGTATGCGATGGCGATATGACTTGGGCTTCTACTTTCGAATTTTTGTGTTTTCGTCGTTTTGTGTGTCTTGCTGTTGCTGATGATGGCTGCCGCAATTCTTTGCCACAAGAAAAGATGCGAACAAATTAAATTTTAGTCACACCTTGGTCTCTTTCTATTTATTTTTTTCAGTTTTATTTTTTGTGTGGCCTACTTCGCACTCCAGGTTACTTATTAAAGCTTCTTCTTTTTCGCTCTACCTATACATATATATGATGGGTTGGGGCTTTGCACAAGCGATGTTCCCATCAAGGATTTGCCACATCAATCACATATATGCAAATTAGTTAATGAAATTACTTCGACGCATTTCTTGTCGAATACTACTTACTCGTTCGGAGTCGAGTGAATGAAATGGGGCGTTATAGGACTACTTAGAGAGAGAGAAATGTTGAAGCATAAAGGAAAACATCCATCCTGTTTCCCGTATAATATTCAGGACTCTTCTTCTTATGTAGGTATCCCTTTACCTCTTCACTTCAACTCCATATAGATCGGGGGTTCGGGAGGATATTGTATGTTTTTGAGCAATTAATGAGGCAACACAGAAATCTATCCGTCTATACCACATGTATATAAAAGCTGCTCTCATCTCTGCATGCATATGTAATTGTATCGGTGACTGGCAAAATGGATTCTATACGTATAAGAGACTCTAATGGATTATGTGCTTAATTAAATTTACAGTTTTGTTACACACTCTTGTACCAAGCATTACCGGCACGGCAAGTAGGTATATAGTGAAAGGTACCTATACATAGGGCTTCAATTAAATCACTTACAGTCGTTTTAATTTTAAACTTTGTGGAAAATTGATAATGATGCTCTTAACATGGGTATACACCATTTTTCTTGATTAATTGGAATTGCCACACAATTGATTGCTTCTTAAATTTAAAAAAAATTTAATTTTAAAACAAAATATAGAGGCAGCGCATACTACGGCGGCCATGGTGCTACCAGCCGCATTAAATAGTCAAGAATAGAACAAAACCCCAAAAACTATTATCCCGAAAATACAAAATCCCAAAATCCCAGAAAAATTATTTAATTTGAATAATTTGCACAATTTTAGTCAACTTAAATATTTAACATTCCACTTTACTTTGAATATGATTTTAGATTTGACTAAGCCAAAAGTCACGAAAACCCAAATGCCCGAAAATACAAAATCCTAGAAAATTGTACAAATTGAAAAAATTTCACAAATTTCATGCAACTAAAATTTATAACTTTACTTTAAATATTATTTTTAGTTTTATTGAACCAAAATCCTAAAAACCCAAATTTCCGAAAATACAAAATCCCAACATCACAGACAAATTATTTTAATTAAAAAATTTGAGCATATTTCAGTCAACTTAAAATATTTAACATTCCACTTTACTTTAAATATGATTTATGATTTTATTTAACCAAAATCCTAAAAACCCCAATTTCAAAAAATATAAATTTCCCAAAACCCAGAAAAGTAATGAAAGTTTTTCACATATTTCAGTCAACTCAAATGTGCAACATTGTACTTTACTTCGAATATGATTTTAGATTTGTTTAAACCAAAAGCCATGAAAACTCAAATTCCCAAAAATGCAAAATCCTGAAATCCCAAAAATTAAATAATTTACTTTAAATTGGATTTACGATTTTATTGAACCAAAATCCTGAAAATCTAAGTTCCTTAAAATACAAAATTCAAAAATCCCAGAAAAATTATATGAATTGAAAAAATTGCACAATTTTTAGTCAACTAAAAATTTTAACACTGCACTTTTACTTTACTTTAAATTTGATTTTTGATTTTATTAAACCAAAAGTCCTGAAAACCCAAATTCTCAAAATTACGAAATCTCAGAAAATTTTATAAATTCAAAAATAATAGCAAAAGTCTTGAAAACCCAAATTCCCGAAAATACAAAATTCCAGAAAAATTATATAAATTGACAAATTTGCACAAATTTCAGGCAACTAAAATTTATAAAATTTCACTTTACTTTAAATTTTATTGAAATAAAATCCTGAAAACCCAAATTCCCAAAATCCCAAAAAATCGTAAAAAATTATATAAGATGAAAATTTATGTTATATTGTTGTTTTTGTTTCTTCTTTTTTTAACGATTAAAAGTTTCACATAGAACACTATTTGATGAAACTTGGAAGCATTGTTGCATTTTTAATTACGGGATTTTGGTTAATTTTTTCTTTTATTTGGGAATCATCATAAAAATTCTGTATCTATAATATTTGTTGATTTTAAAATTTGAACCATTTTTTTCAATTTTAACTATGGGATTTTGAAAAAAAAAAACTCTAAAAATTCTGTAATTTAAATCGAAATTAGTTCAAGGCCAAATGCAGGTCTGGGAGAATTAAATAAATTCTCTACACCGAAAGGTTTTTAAAAACAGTCGAAGAACAATTTTGCTGAGCGTAAACCGTTAATTTAGCATCAGGACAAATTGGACACAAACAAAACTGCTGCTTAATTTTTTTTATGGAAAGTCGAAAATTGTGGAGCTATCTTCATGCATAACAAAATGCCATATCCTTCAAACAAACACATCCTTGGAATTTTTTTTCTAAAAAGGGCACAAAATATAGTGGTACAAGTCAGGCACAATATTCTAACACAACGTTTTTTTAAGAAAATCGAAAATAGCAAAAAAAACGCCCAATGACTGGCGATTCTTATTAAAGCACGATATTTATTTTAATGTAAACTTAATATAAACTCAGGAACTCACTCTCTCTTCTTAACATTAATTTTATAGTGTAAAGCTTATTTTATCGATACGAAAAAAATTTAACATTTTAAATGTCAGTAGTGATGATGTCCATGGTGTGGTGGTCCATGGTGATGGTGGGGAGGTCCATGATGGTGGTGAGGAGGTGGTCCATGATGATGGTGAGGGGGTCCATGGTGATGGTGAGGAGGTGGTCCATGGTGATGGTGAGGGGGTCCATGGTGATGGGGTGGTGGCCCATGGTGATGGTGAGGAGGTGGTCCGTGATGATGGTGGTGTGGCGGTCTACAGTTACACAAAATTCCTCCCATGTTCTATACGATTTTTTTATTTTGTTGAACTTTCTTTATTTCGCTTAAAGGTTATTCTAGACTGAACGTAAATAAGAACTAACAGCTATATTATATAGTTAGCTCTTAATAAAGAGCTTAACAACTGATAAATAGCTTTCATTCGATAAGAAAAATTAATTAAAAACAATACAATAATAAAAATGAATTGATATTTATGATAAAGTTGATAATGGTGATAATGCGGTACTGGTGTATTAGGCTGATTTAAGCTTTAAATATGCGATGGACTAGTAATAGATTTTAATTACATATATCTAAATGGAAAAAATATACTAAATTTAAGTAAGAAAAAATTCCTTCATATCGATTCATTATCAATTTTAATCGGTAGTAGATCTATAGTATGTGGCTCTGGCGCCCAACAATAACATTCTGCGCGAGTACATGAATTTTTCCATCAGGCCCTTGACAAAAAAGGGCCCTATAAACAAATAAGTCGCTGATAAGCAGGTAATTAAAATATTACTGAAACTTTTAGAATGTTTTTGTAAGTCACTAGATCCTTAGCAGTCATCATTTGACAACTCATTAAATTTCCATGAATAAAACCAAAATGTTCGTGAAATAGTAAAGTGACGTTTGCCAAAAATCCCCTAATAAAATCTACTACAATAAATAGGATGCCATACTTGTTTTTTTTTTTTTATATGGGTTTCGACAACAAATCGTGATAATTTGTGAAAAAAAAAAAAATTAAGCTCACGCTACCAAACACACCTAAGAGTTCTCTTGTCAATATATGTATTATTTTTGTCAGAATTATTATCATTTTTCAATTGTTTGTTTTGTGTCCGTAATGAGTTTCCTCATATTTTCCTTGGAAAATCTATATTTCTTGCCGAAATCCTCCTCACTTAGCACTGCTGATGATACCCGATAATTCGGATAATCCCCGCCCGACTACCCGATTATCCGGGTACAAAAAAAAAAAAGAAAGCATTAATAGGAACTGGGTGCGAACCAAAGCCATTTGTAAAATAAGTAAGTTTGCAGCAATTAACTTTATGTCTCATCAAGATGTTGGAGACATTGAATGATGATTCTACTCGGGTAATCATCTGCCCGGGTACCCGGGTAATTTTACCTACCCGGATACCCGGTTACCCATTATACCCGAATACCCGGGTAATTTAATACCCGAGTACAAGCAATTACTAACCGGGTAAGAGCAACCCGGGTAACCGGGTACCCGGGTAGATGATTGCCCAGGTGGAATCATCGGCCCTACTTAGCACTTCCATTAGATCATATATATTTTTGTACAATTTTCTTTTTGTAGTGGTTGATTGTCCAATAATTGGAAATGGTTTAAAAGCACGATAAATCTAGCATACATTATTATTTTTATTCAAAATTAAATTAGCAATCTCCACTTTTTTTTTTAATTTCCGAATATATTTGACACACCTTCTTCACCGGTTTAACTTAGTACACGTGACTTAGTAGAAATTTTCTTTTATTCATAATATTTTGCACTTAGTCTACGGAATAAGACCTATCCCTTCGCTATTCCACGTTTATTAATTTGGCTGTTAAAGATTTGTTCCTTAAATGGGAGGTTTGGCCCCATTGTGCAGCGAAGACATTATTTTCCGAACTTCTTATAGAATAAAAAACTACCTTAGCAGTTCTGTGATCTATAAACACTTCGGAACGTCAGGTTGATATTAAAATAACTTAGCATATAAAAAAGGTCAACTACTTTCAGAAATTGATCAGCCATAGAAATTTTTTTAAATCTCTGCAACGTTGAAAAAATAATTTTAATTCATAAAAAAAAGTATGACAGATCAATTACTGAAACTAAATGACCTTCTATGACCTTTTTTTGCGAATACCCCACAAACTAGGTGTTATAATATCTAAAAATAATACAAAATTTTAACGGCTCCAGGAAATTACGCCAGAATTTTTTTTGAAAATTATTTATTGTATTATTCATACTAGAATGTCAGTTTATTAGACTCGACCATTCTAGTATGAATAATACAATAATAATAACTTAATAGTCTGGTCTGTTACCGATCTTCCAACCTCTCCCCCTTTGATACATACTACGAATTTTGGTCTATCGAAATAAGGTATGGAGAAAAATGGAGGCGGAACAAGACAGCTTAGAAAAATGCTGATGCTCCAAATGCATTTGATAAACAAACAAACAACACATCTCGACCTGTGACGTCAGTGGTCTTAAGCAGTGGAATGCGTAGTGCTTACGACTTCTAAGACTGAGCTAATCTGATATGCGTGGGTTCGAATCCTATGGTGTGCATGTAGAAAATTTTTCATAATAAAATTGGATTAAAGCTCAGCACCACATAATAAGGAGACTGATGATAGGGCTTGGCACCCCTTGAAATATTTATATCTCCAGCCAAATAATTAATTAAAACGAATTATAAATTAATTCGTATACAATTGGGGGTAGCACCTATAAGTTGTTGTTGTTCAAAAATTCAATAAATTTTTTTGTTTAATTGTTTCTGTTCAATTACGGACTATATTTTACTGTTTTTTTTTTGTTTTCTGGAATAATTTCATAAGTAAAACTTTCCATTTTATAGCTGTTTTTTACTACTTTAAGTTTACACTCACTTCTAAACGCTCGAATTCAATGCGAATGACGTCGCTTTAGTTATACTTTTTACAACCAAACATAATGATTAACATACCTACATACATAACTGTTGTTTGTTTACAACAATTTAAGTAAAATGCAGTTTTCTGGCTGTTGTTCTTAATCAAGAATGAAAAAAAACAACAGAAATGTTTTCTGGCTCTTTTTTCAAAACAAAAAAAGGAAAAAACACCAGAAATTTAGATTCTGGCTTTTTTTTGTCAGGCCCTTTTTCCATTTTAAGAAATTTGGAAAACAAATCAGAAAGTCTGGAAAGTTTAACAGAAAAGTTTAGCTTTTTTCATAGGAGAAAAAGCCAGAAATTTGTATTGAAATGTGTCTGGCGTTTTTTCCAAAAAATTCTGGCGTAATTTCCGGGAACCAATGACCATTCATGATTGACCAATTTCTGAACATTTTTGACCAAAAGCTGACCTTTTAGATGGATTTTTGTTTGCGAAGGTCCCATGTATGAGGTGCTTAATATCCCGAAACCACCTGTTTAAGAAGCTAAGGGCGGTACAAAAATTAAGTACGCAACTGTTATAAGTCTATTTGTTCCGTTTGCCATTTCGACCCACTCCTATAAATAGCATATAAAATCATTTTTTTATTCAAGATACAAAATTAATTTACAAGATCCAGCCTATTCTAGATTTGTGTGGTTCTATAAAGATAACGTTCTACAAATACCATATCCAATACATTTCGTACAAATCGCAATTTTTCGATTAGAAAAAGCTTACATACTGAGTACGTAAGTTATCATGTAAGATACCTGTACTTGACTTCATAAAGAGTAAAGCTTTTGTTAGTCTCAAAAAAGTATATATAATGGTAATGACTCAGGTTATACTGATATCTATCAAAATAGTCAATAAAAACAACTGATTGTTATGATTGCAATCAAATTCTTCGATTTTCAATAATCTATAAGAATTGCGTTGTTGAATAATTTTAAAAACAAACCATGCGTCATTCATATTTTTTGTCTTACTGATTATAGTTCAAGTTTTATCTACATTATTTACATAGCTTTTCCTATCAATTATGATTTAGCCCACCCAAAAAAACAATAAACTAAAATATTATCTTCTCTCAAAAGGAATGCTTATACTTTCAGTCAGTCAAGTTTTTGCTTAGAAAGAATAAATGGGTTTTCAGAAACGAGGTTTTGGTAGTTTCCAAACACTTTCCCCCACCTTCCCAAGGTTCAAGGCTTTAAAAAAATGCAGTAAGTATTTTGGCAGTCGCAGTTAATCAATTTAATAATTGAATGCAAGTGTGATAAAGTACTTTAACTGCAAAATAAACATTCAAAAGTCAGTATAATAATATTCTGACTGTCCAGTTAACAAAAGCAGTTAGTTGACTAAAAGTTATTTAATTACAGTATACTTTTTCATTGGTTTTCGTCTTTTGAAAATATTCAGTACTGTCATCGTTTTGGTTTTAGCCAATAACTTTTTTAACATCAGTTTCTTAACTTGGAAACTAGTCTTTTTATTCAATTATCTGAGTGCAGTACTGAAAGCACTGCAATCTTTACCACTCCGCTGTACAGACCTGAAAAACGAAATCTCTTCCGGAAATGTCGCCATTAATTTTAAAATTAATAAATTAGAAATAATTTTCATGAAATAAAAGATTTTAATCTCTGTTTTTTATTTTAAATACAAATCATGTTCTTTCACTTTGGATGTAAAAAGCAACTTTGAAAACCGCAACCATGTACGATGCCAACTGCGGTAATATTTTTATGAAAAATATTGCAATAGAAAAAAAAATATTTTCAAATTTTTCATCGTAGGGTACAAAGGTTCCAGGGTTGTTTGTAACTGTATTTAGGGTAATGGGATGTTTGAATTGGTGGTCCTGGAATTCTCCAAAACACATCTAAATCTACTGATATAAAAAGCTGTCTTTAATAAAAACAAAAAATAATTGAAAACTACGTATATATAAAAGGTCATCCTTTTTTCGGTTTCGAAAGTGAAGCTAAACAAAACACACTCAGCTATACATTTTTGATGAAAATTTTATTTCATTACTAGCTGACTCGCCCCGGCTTCGCACGGGCTTGCAAACCCAATTATCGTTTGAAAAAAAAATATAAATAAATAATATAATATTTCAATGTTCTTTGTTAGACAGGCAATGACAATGACCCCAATGATTAAATCTGCCAGCTTATTTCATATTCGGAACTCTAGTATCTGTGAATTCAAGCACATACTCGCTATGCATAGGTACATTTATTTTACTTTTATATTCGCACCATGAGTGTTGCGGTTTGAAAACAAAACATTAATTTGGTACTCAAGTGCTTTGAAATAAATGTGAGAAGTGTGAACTTGATTCCTCTGGAGTCAAAAATGTTATTATTAAATTATTCGAATAATTCTAATAGCTGTTACCCATCCGCTTCGCTGAGCTTCTTGAGCCCTTAACCTATGTCTGCGTTAAAAAATAGTAGCTACGTTTTATTTTCGCCAATAACACATATAGTTTACCCCATGAAAATAAATCCATATGGATTCTAATAAAACAGTGTTGTATGTCCATCTCTTTTTTCCTTGGGTTTCATGTAGATAATGGCGCATATTCATAGTCGTTTTTAGGCCCCAGTTTATATAAGCCTGGAGTTTATCCAATGTAAATTAGATAGGATAAACCCAGTATTTTTTTAGAAACAACTTAAACAATGACTATGAATATGCCCCAATGTCTTATGTCTTTACTTTCTATTTCGGACTACCTTACCATTTGCAAAACAGAAAAGCCATCTACCCATAGAATTGAAAACTATTTTCTGTATCCATAAATTAAACCTCGATGGAAGCCGAGATACAATGTTGTTTTTGTATTACATGTTAAAAGATAACCCCGACCCAGACCCGAGGATAATAAAACACGGCTAGTTTCTTATAACATAATCAGTTCAGACTTTCGAACATGCGGAATGACAAAAATCCACATAGGCATACTTCACAATTAGAATTTCAAGTTGAAATGGTACAACTTATTGATTTGACCAGTTCTTCTTTAGAGGTTATTGTTTTCAATTAATTTCAACCGCGATCCAGCCAATGGCAATGGGGTTAGCTATATGTAAGGTACCATCTACCTTCAGCACAGAGTGGTTAAGGGTTCACTCATGAATTTTGCTTTTCGCTTGACGTATACCTAGTTAAAAATTTTGACAGCAAAACTTAAAAAATTTCTGAGTAATTATGTGCCTGAAACTGAGATTGCTCAGATCTAGAATAGCGGGTGTTGCTTTCATGCACAACATATATCGAACTGTTTTTTTTTTTTTTTTTGAGTATTCGAACGCAACATTGTGTCAAAATTTCAAAGCAATCGGTGAAAAACTTTCGGAGATTATCGTAAGGAACAAACGTACATTTACATTTTTATTTATATAGATAAAGTTGGGACTTTGCCATTAAGTGTGAAAAACAATATCTTTCAAATGGCTGCCTCGGGAAGATTCGCAGCATGCGAGTCTTTTGATTTAATTTTTTAACACTTTTTTTCACACATTTCGGGTGGTATCTCGGCCAAAACTTGAGTAATGTTAGTCTTTAATTCGTCTAGATTTCGGGGATTATTATTATTATGCAAATCCAAATGCAAAATACGCGTCATAGTGAGGTGTATAGGTGTCAAATACCAGCGCTACCAACTTGAAACCACTAAATGAATGACCCTGTCGTTTATCAGTGATCGTCGATACGCAGCTATAATTTTATTGAAATCACTGTTTTTTTTTAATCCAAAAATTTTACAACAAAAATGAAAAAAAAATCAAAACTATCAAAAAATCAAGATTATATTTAGTCCATATTCGGTGTTACTTATTTCCCTGCTCCATATAATATAAAGAAAATATTATAACCTAGATACTTGAATTTTAAAATGCTTTAAGTATGTATATGGACACTTTTGGTTTCGAGCAGAAAAGAAAATGTCAATGTTTTAATCAAAATTAACATTGTGATGATGAAGAAGTTCGAAAAAGTGGGATTTCGTCAAACCGTCTGTGTTTGTGCATTTTTACGTAAGGATGAAACGATTTTTCTTCAAACTTGGTACAGAAAAGTTTTATCTGATTCCTTAAAAAAAATTCCCTCTAAGATTTATAAATACCTATTTTATTTTAATTTAACATAAAACGAAACCATACATGTTCGACTTTAATTTTAGTGTGTTTATTTAACACTATATGTATGAGTGAAACTAAACCATCAATCGAATAAGTACCCGGGATTTTGCTGTAGTACCTTTTAATCCAAATTAAATTTTCATAACACGAAATGCTAACAAATATTTATCTAAAGTGGTTTTTGGAATTACACCCCTTTGATCGATTTCCTATACCTTGAATCAGCTGTGTGTATTTTGTTTATATTTCTGAAAGTCAGTGAACTTACTATAAAAAAAAAATCTGATCACAAATTTAAATTCGGGAAGAGAAAAATTGAATGAATCTCTTGTTTCATTTTTTTCGTGTTCATTATTTATTCAAAAAAATCTATCTACCAATAAATAGTACCATGCTGATGCCAATTCCATATCTACCCAGTACCCATAGAATTTCACAAACTCATAAAATTAATTTTCAACTACATGTATGTAGGTGTGCCAATCTGGAAAATATTGTTGGTTTTTTTTTCTCAAATTTTTCTGCAAACAACGATGTTTGGTAATCGATAACAATCAAATAAAACAATATCAAAATAAAAATACAAACAACATTTTTCATTTTTGTTTCAGACTTAAAAATATTTATTTTTATTTTATTTTTATTTTTGTGTTTTTTTTTACAAAATTCTTTAAAACTATGTTAGTAAAACAGTTAACTTATTTTGGTTGTGAATTTTTAATAAACTATGTATTTGATGATTGAAGTTCCTAGATTTCTAGGGATTTTCAGCACCTCGGTCGAGTGATAACAACTACCCCTGGGCCTCCAAAAGGTGGGGAGCCGTGATGAGACGGTCCGTGATGGTGGTGTGGAGGTCCGTGATGATGATGATGATGGTCATGGACTGGGCCTTGATGTCCAGGTCCGTGGTGACCGGGACCATGGTGTCCAGGACCATGATGTCCGGGACCATGATGTCCGGGACCGTGATGTCCGGGACCGTGATGTCCGGGACCGTGATGTCCGGGACCGTGATGTCCGGGACCGTGGTGTCCGTGACCGTGCCCATGGTCTCCGTGGCCATGATGGGGTGGACCGTGATGGTGTCCATGTCCATGGTGTCCTGGATCGCATCTGCATGGTCCATCACCGCAATGTCCGTGTGGTGGCATTTTAAATAAGATGTCTTGAAATTTCTCTGCGAGACGTATAAAAATTATTCTGCGCTATTGTCGCGTAAACTCGAAAGTCAAATGCTCAACTGAATGAAATCGAATGAAATTCTGGCTATTTAAACAAAACTTGTATGCCGAATTCTCTTTTATTATGAAAATTGCTTGGAGCTTCTCTCTATTATCTCATTCGTTGAATATTGTGTACATTAAGCTTTTAAGCATGAATCATAGTTTCTAAAACAATAAAAAAAAAAAACATTTGTGCGATTGGTATAAAAATTCTGTAGTGGTGGGTGATTCCCCGAGATTAAAAAGCAAACCGCTTGTATTTACTAAACATGTATATGAAAATCGCAAACAAAATTACAATAAAGACGATTGTAAACGTTTTCGACAGCAGCATGACTTGACGAGTTTTGGTCTGTTTCTGTTTGATTATTATTATTTATATAACATCGCGGGTTCACTTGTTATTATTTCATCATGAATGAAATGATTAAGTGTACCCAGATTGAGAACAAAAAAAAAAAAATATTAATGATAACCAGTTAACAGGGTGTTCATCGAACTGGAAAATTATTTTTTTTTTTGGAACCTGAAAGTCGCTCATGGTTCATGGATGGCTAGAAAATTTAATTTAATAATAAGGGCATTCAGAATTGGTACCAAAAATACGATGTAAAAATTCAAGTTAAATAAATAATTAAAAAATGTTGTGTGTGTGGTAAAGTCTTTTTTTTGGACATTCGTTGATATTTGATATTTGATATTTATTTTATTGATAACATAAGTATATTAAAAACACAATGTTTTTTAAAGTAATACTTAGTGCAAAGTGGTTAAAATTTTTATATAATATAATATTAAATTGAATTTTAAAACTTTAAGTTAAATTATATACAAAATAAGTACGTTGCTATGAACTTGTAGCGTCTTTTGAAGGTTTTAAAACGTTTACGGTCATTTATTAATACAACTACATGTTTAAGAAGAAAATTACAAATTAAATACACAATTGATAACAAATGCTTTTGGTGGTTCAAAGCTATATAATATGTACGTGGCAAGGAATTGAAGATTTAATAGACTGCAGAATGCAAAGTGAGAAGTGTGGAGTGCGGTGTTTGAAGTATAAATTGCGAAGTGTGGATTTCGAAGTGTAAGACGCGAAGTGCAGGCTGTGGGGTGCAAAGTGCGGAGTGAAAAGTGTGAATTACGAAGTTCGGAATTAGTCCATTGAAATGTTACAAAAATTTGCCCGAACCTAGCATTTAGTGTCTTTTTTTTTTAATATGTAGGGTGCATCAGTGTGAGTATACGAAATGATTTGCGGGACTGTAACCCCCCCCCCCCCCCCCAACGTGTCCGTCATATTGAAAAGGGTGAAAAAACCCCTTTTCACAATATCTTGAGAAATATAGGACTCACAAAAAAAATTTTAGACCATTTTTGTAGAAAATTTAAGTCTCCAATTTTGGTATAAGGAGACTTTTTGCTGTTAAATTGAAAATAAAATTTTTTAAATTTTTTGAAAATCGGAAATGACGGTGCTAATGACGCACTTGGCAAAATTTATTTTTGGTTCTTAAAACTTCAAATATGCGAATTTCTTTTCGGTTTTTGGAAGGTATCATTTTTTGAGTCCAAAAACAGCATAACTCTAAGTTTTTAGAAAAACAAAATTCATCCTTAAAACTTTGCAAATTTGTGAAATTAAAAAAAAAAATTATGGCACCGCAGTACAAGTTAACATATGTAATAAAATAAAATAAAATAAAATAAAATAAAATAAAATAAAATAAAATAAAATAAAATAAAATAAAATAAAATAAAATAAAATAAATTAAAATAAAATAAAAGAACCTGTAGGTATAGGTATATTGCTTTATTGTTAGTCTTACCATTATTTTTTAATTTTGTTTTTAATTTTAAGTCATTTTTTTTTTAGAAAATCTTTCCAGCCAATTCGTGGTAAAGTATTCCAGTCTGTTCCAATCGTATTTTTTTCTTATCTTGATCCTACTTATACAAGTGATCGAATACTTTTTGGTGCGGAAGAATACCATTTCATTTCAAAGTTATACGGAAGCTATATACCTATATGGTCCACTTTGGAGAGTTATACCTAAACTAAAAAGTGTCAAAAAGATGAAATTTTGAACACTTTGTAAGAAATGACTACGATTCCAAAAGGAATTCGTATAGCATGTACTATGCCTTCATAAAAATGATTGATATGTCGTCATCCGCGCAAGTAAGAGAGCTATATTTGAAGGTTGACATTGTTTTCTACAGTGAACACATGAAGAAATTTTAATCATGATCCTATGATATTAAATTAAAAACTTTAGCAATGAAGTATAGGCAACACTTTGTTTGACACACCACGTACACATTGAAGTATGTAGGTCTACATTTACTTTAATTCTTACCTGTTATTCTTTTCGTATAATTCAGTTAGGACTTTTGCTATATTTGTTCTTATTTTTTTGTTTGGCCCTTAATGATAATAATTAATCCCGTATGGTGCCCCTCTCTACTAGCCAAAATGATTTATTGCAGATGGCCACAGCCCACAGGTATAGGTAGGTAATATATGTAGGTACATACATATATCTACATCTGCATCCTGCATAAGGAATTCTGCAGATATTTTCTATTCTTTTGTTATTCCATTACTCTATCTCTTTGTATATACGACGAAGAGTTTCCATCCATGCACAGAAACGTGACTGCCAAGTTGCCTTTGTTTTGGTTGCGCTGCACCAACCAACATACGTGACTAGTTCACTACCATGCATATACTCGTATATATGAAAATCTGGAATCGTGTGAGAAGTTAGATGAGGACCAAACAAAAGCACTACTCTCATATACATATACTATTCTTCCCATGGGATTAATATTTGCCATTGGATACTCGGAATAATAAAAAAGGAAGCAGTTTTTTTTTTTTTTTTTTTTTTTTTTTTTCAATTCCACAATCCACAATTTGCCATGCCAGCGCATAGTAATTTCAATTGACATAAACCATTGTAACATCCGATTGGAGCAAAAAACAAAGTAGTATATACGTAATGTATGTAAGTGCCTCATTGGCTGACAAAAATTACCACTGTTTTCCTAAAATACTGTTTATATTTATTTGGCTCATAATTTAAATTAAATTTAAATATTGCTTGGGCGGGGCAGTGTGGTGCAGGGTAGAGCGAGGATGTATAAATGTTTATTATTGAACTTAATAATTTTAAAATACAATGCGGTTTTCTTGATTAGACGCATTATACAGAATTATTATAATGGCTGAAAAATAGATAAATTGGCGGGTTGATACCTCATGGAGAACCAGGGCCGGGAGACTTACCTATAATTCCTAACAATTCTTGTCGGCATGTTTTTTAAATGGCAAGAATGGAGTTGACCTACAATTTTGCGCTGAAATCAAAGGGCTTAGATGACAGGCACTTTTTCATGACATGAGATAGGTACTCTTCGAAGATTTTCCACTTTCTCGCAAGATGCAGTACCCCTGTAAAAAAAGCATTTTTGTTTTTAGTTGGAATACTCTAGGATTCGATCCTCAGAAACCTCCGACGACGTGACATACAAATGCTCCAGTGCTTACTACAATGGTTAAGGTTGAGTTTTATGTTGAAAGTTGTTTTTTTTGCATTTTTTTGTTGAATAGGGTTTATCTTGGAGATTTTGGCTTATGCCTTTTGGGCAGACATCAATAACCCTTTAAAGATACCTACATTACAATTAAGCGACTATACCATCTCCCAAATGACCAGATCAAAAATTAAAAAATTGATAATAGATAATAGATATTTATAATTTATCCAATTTAAGAATTCCATTAAACCCCGAACCCAAAATCTGCAATCCCACCTTCCCAATCGAATTAGCACTTCCTTTTTTTTTTAAATTAATAAAACTTAATCCCAAAATCCCGAGTTTCTAATTTTCATAGAATACCAAACGCAAAATACCGAAAGTCAAAATCGCAAATCCCACAATCTGGAATGGGAGATTTCATAACGTTACGACTTAATTTTTTTATTAATAAAAATTAATCCCAAAATTTCAAATTTCTAAATCCCATAAAATCCCGAAAGCAAAATACCAAAAGCCAGAATCCCGAACCAAAAATCTCGAATTCCTAAATCTGGAATCTCAGAATCTTTAACGAATTAGCACTTTTTTTTTTTAATTCAGAAAACATAATCCCAAAATCCCAAATTCTCTAATTCCATAGAATTCCGAAAGCCAGATTCATGAATCCCGATTTCCAAAATCTAAAATCACAGAATCTCTAAGGACTTAACATTTTTGTTTGTTTTATTAAAACTTAATCCCAAAATTCTGAATTCCTTGTTCTCATAGAATTTCAAACGTAAAATACCGAAAGCCAGAATCTCGAATCCCACAATCTCGAATGCATGACGTAACGGCTTAGCAAAATTTTTTTATTAGTGAAACTTAATCCCAAATTCTCTAATCCCATAGAATCCAAACCACAAAATAGAAAGCCAGAATCATGAATCCCGATTTCCAAAATCTGGAATCCCAGAATCTCTAACGGCTTTGCACTTTTTTGATTTAATAAAACTTAATTCCAAATTGCCTGATTTCTAAATCCCATAGAATTCCGAGCACAAAATACAGAAATTTAGAATCGCTAATCCCGCAATTTAATTCCAAAATTCCGAATTTCTAAATCCCATATAGAAACCCGAAAGCAAAATGCCGAAAACCCGAATCCCAAAATACCGGACGCCAGCATTCATAACGTAACGACTTACCACATTTTTTTTAATTAATAAAATTTAATCCGAAATTCTTAAATTCCATAGAATCTTGAACCGAAAATGTCTAAAGCAAAAGTCCCGAATTTCAAAACCTCGAATCAAATTACCCTAACGATTCTGTGATTTTGAAATTCGGGATTTTTGATTTCGGTATTCGGGATTTTTGAATTCTTGATTTTGGGATTCGGGTTTTTGTGATCTGGGATTTCGTACCCACTCCATCGAAACAGGTTATCACATTTGAAAAAGACCGTGTCCGTCACAAAACGGGTAAGAGATGTTTGCTAAAAAGCCAAAATCCCTAATCTTTAAATCCCATAGAATCCTGCAACACAAAATTCCCAAAGAGTTTTTGGTTTTTGTGATCTGGGATTTCACAAAACCGGTTTGTGATATTTACCAGAAATCCATAATCCCAAAAAGAAAATCCCCAACGCCAAAATCCCCAAACTAGAACCTATTAAATACAAAATTCCCAAGATAAAATCTCTGAAGCCAATTCCACCCAGAAGACATGTCCAAAACCTTTGTTCTTAATATTTTGATTAAACAAATCCACAAATACGTCTAACCAATTGAACCGTATAGTGTTAATTCATACCCACCAACGCAAAACAAGAGCCAGTGTTTCTGTTTACTCGAAAATGTTTTCAAAGCGCGTCCTTTTTGTTTGTGGGGAAGTGCGGGGAAGTCACGAAATCCCCACTTAATAAAAGTGACAGCACATGGTGCATGATGGGAATTGGTACATAATAATTTGACATTTCTTAGCGTAAAATTTGTTGATGCATAGTAGGTATATGGAGGAGCAATTTGTACAATGTTTTTGAATGTTTATCAAAATGCCAACTCAAAACAGCAGTGAACTTCAGCACAGCTATCGTCGTGGAAATTATATGTTTACAATTTTGTTTTATGTTTGTACACTATAGATATTTTGATATGCACTCTCATGGGGTTGCCTTCCGTTCGTCGCGTCGTTTGTGCTTGTGCGTGCTCTTGCACTAATTATTAGACTTTTTATATAGAGGATAATATTGCTTATTCAATGAGTTATTAGAAAAGGGTTTAATTTTATAAATTTCAAATTGTTACACAAGAAAAAAAAATTGTATTTTAATGAAAAGGTTGTGTTCAAAAATTTGTTGTAGGCTGAGCCAATTTAACCTTTTTTGGCTGAAAGATAGCCGCAAGTTTTTTGAAGCTAAATTATTTGTAGATCAATTTTGCCTTTTCGTACAAAAATATATTCCAATTTTCTATAAAAATGGAAGAAAAATCAAAATTGTTCCACAATCTTTTCGCACCCCATTTTTTTTGCGAAGGTCTTACCTTGTGACTAGAAATTATTAAGGTGAAGTTCGTTGGATCAATTTTGCATTCACTTCCAAGCAGCTAATCAATTTGATGACCGAATTTAATGCATGTAGGTATTTGATTTTATTTAAAAACTTTAAGAAGAGTTTATTTTAACACTTGTAATATTAAGTACTCAAATTTTGTATACAATAAATAAAATTAACACATTCTTCAATAAATATTAATATGAACTTTGCGACTTCCATTTTAAATTCACCACCTATACGGAGGAGGTTGTTGAGATTGATTATTGACAACAACAACTGTTGCTGGAGGAGGTGGTGGTGGACATGGTCGACTTCCGAAGAGCTCTATTGAAATTGCTGGACGTAATGGTGGTGGTGGTGCTGGACAAGGGGCTATAAAATCAACTTCTATAAAAGGCCTTCTGGGGGGCGGATTTATAACATCAACTTCTACAAATGGTCTTCTATTGCGAGGAGGTATAATGTTAACTTCTACAGAAGGCCTTCCATGGTGATGATGGGAAGGTCTTCCCCAGCCTGGTGGTGGTGGCATTTTACTTTTAACTCAAAAAAAAAATGTAAAACTTCTACGAAAAGAACTTCACGTAAAGAAATCAAGTTAAAAAATGTATGCGTATCATTCATATCATTTCCTTTTATATAAAAAAATGATATGCGATATCTAAATGCATAATTTGTTCATTTTATATGTGAACCCCCAATTTGAACTGTCATATTCAATCAAAGTAGCTTATACCTTTAACATTTTAGATAACAATATGAATGCAAAATCATATAGGTAATAAATGTATGGGTCTAATTTATTAATTTGGATAAAATAAATAAATTATACGTACAGAAATTAATCATTTATTTTATCGATTAAACAAAAATGATTTAAGCATCGGTACTACACAAAGTACAAACAGTAGGGTACATACAAATCGTCAAAATTGTATATATAATAAAAATGTATGTAAATATGTATATGCAGTATATATAGCAGTAGATTCTGGTTCTCGTTATAGAAGTGGTGCATTTTTAAACTATTGCTTTTGCCTTTTAATTTGATTTTGAAAAAGTCGGAGGATTAAAAAAAAAGTAAAAATTTGAGAAAATTAAAAATTTTTGAAAAAAGTCAAACATTTTTAAAAAAAGTGAAATTTTTTGAAGAACGTCAAAATTTTGAAATAATTAAAAAAATTTGAAATAATTGAAAAATTTAAAATAATTGAAAAATTTTGAAAAAAATCAAATCTTTGAAAAAAGTAAAAAAAAATGAAAAATAAAAAAAAAAATTAAGAAAATTCAAAAATTAAAACAATTTGAAAAAATTCTAAATTAAAAAAAAAGTCAAAAATTTTGAGAAAATTTTGAAAAAAGCAAAAAAATTTGAAAACAAAGTCAAAAATAAAAAAAAAAATTGTTCTTATTTGAAAATTTCGCGAATGGATCTTCAATAGCTCCCACGTTTTTTTTGATTCGATCGTGAAAACGAACTTTATTTTAAAGGAACCAGAAAATAAGATTAGCGATTGAATTATGTAAAAATAAATTTCCCTTTTAAATTTTTCACGAGAAGCGAATATTTTATCGTACTTCGAACCCTGTGCCTAAGTTCTGTAACTCTCGTATCGATGAAATGGGTCGAGAAACGTGAGAAAATGGAACAAAACTCATATGATTTGTTTCAATTTTCATCGTTTCTCGACAGCTTTTGCCGATGCGAGAGTTACAGAACGTAGGCACTGATAAAGATAAATTTTTATTCTTTTATTATAGGTTTCAATATAAATACATATTGTGTTAATAATGTTCAACGAGGATAGAAAGAAAGTTTCCTAGATTCTTGTGGTATCACAATGGACCAACCTATGGTCTAAAGTCTTTTATCGGCTGACGATATTACTCATAATTATGTTTACGTTCTATACCCAACACTATTGTCCCTGAGCTGGATAACCCAATATCTATATGTGAACTGGAAACAAAACCATAAAATGAAAAATAACAAAGCTCCTGGCATTGACGGTATTCCCATAAAATTTTATAAAAATAGGTAGTACTGGTGAAACTAAAGAATTATCATTTGCAGTTTTTAAACGGATTATACAAAGATTTGCATGTGTCAGGCTTCAAGGTCAGTCGTCAAGGTTAGGCATCAAGGTTAGGCATCAATGTCGGGCGTCAAGGTCAGGTTTCAAGATCGGGTGTCAAGGTCAGGCGTCAAGGTCAGGCGTCAAAGTCGGGCGTCAAGGTCAGTCATCAAGGTCAGGCGTCAAGTTCAGGCTTCAAGGTCAAGCTTGTATGGCTTGAAGAGCAGGCTTCAAGGCCAGGCGTCCAGGTCAGGGTTCAAGGTCAGCCGTCAAGATCAGGCATCAAGGTCGGGCGTCAAGGTCAGGCTTCAAGATCGGGCCTCAAGGTCAGGCGTCAATGTCGGACATCAAGGTCAGGCTTCATGGTCAGGGTTCAATTAGAGGCGTCAAGGGCAGGCTTCAAGGTCAGGCGTCCAGGTCAGCCGCCAAGGTCAGCCGCCAAGGTCAGGCGTCAAAGTCATGCTTTAAGATCAGGCGTCTAGGTCAAGCATCAAGGTCAGGCGTCAAGGGCAGGCGTCAAGGGCAGGCTTCAAGGTTGGACTTCAAAGTCCGGCTTCAAGTTTTTTTTTTTTTTGGGGATATAATATTTTTAAAACGACTAAAATTAATTTTTAAAACCAAAAATAACGGTACCTTCCATACAAGTATGTATTTAAAAACCGATAAGGAAAATCTCTTTTTTCTTAAAAAAGCGCTTACGATTTGAATTAAAATTTTTAATTCAGCTAATATTAGAACGGTCTACCATATTATTAAAAAAAAAATGTATCTATCATCTAACACTATGCTAAATGATGACTGTTACAAGTTGAGAAGAGCAAAGTGAGTTAGCAATGCTTGCATTAAACAGTATTGATAGCGGTAAAAGTTTCTTCTATGGTTAAGAAAAGAGAAAATACAAACTTGTCGCGATGTATTTTTATTCAAGAAACATTTTATTCATTATTTTTTCTTCTTCATATAAATAAAGCCATATTGATACTTATATATGGTCAACATAAAGATAAATAGGTACCTATAATGTATAATGGTTTTGTTCTTCTATTTAGTTAAATGAGACAAATCACTTCTCTTTCAATAGAAGAAGAAAACAGCAATCTGCTTACACTTCTTAAATTCTTTTCTCCTTAACATAAATCCATATTTGTTTATAAATTTGTGTCACCAAGTTAAGATAATCTCCACACAATAATATCACCCAAAAAACATCACTATATATACTCTGATGACGATCTCAAAGGTTTTACGTATTCATTTACAGAACTACACATATTATTTTGCCATCCAAAAAAGATGAACACAAAAAAAAAACAAAAAAATATGAAAACATAATCTTTCAATGTAATCCTCTCAATTTGTATAAAAGCCTTTTCTTCGGTTACACGCTCCCACTATATACCCCTACCCCATACCTATCTCTAGGTATAGCAACTGGTATAGAGCTTTAGCTAAAAGTGAAAGGGCTAAGTTTTTTTCTTTTTGGAGAAAAACAAAATTGAATAAAAACAAAAACAAATCCAGCTTTCTTAATAGTAAACAGTCGAACTTAAGCCGACATAATCCCAACTTTATGGACTTTTATTTCATAGGAACAAAGTGTATCTAATTCGTAGAAGATATACAAAGCCATACCGTACGTCGTAGTCGTCGTTGTGTCTTCGGTTGCCCTCTCGCCACGCACCACCACTGACTGATGAGATGGATGGAAACTTATGTTTTATGGATCTTATAGTAAGGTTGTAATTATTTAATTTACAAGATAATCAAAAACACGTAAAAACTCCAAAGTGGTTTTGAAAATATTTCTGTCTATATTTGAGAAGGTATAGATAGACCTTTCTCTATGTCTTATTCGTATATAAATTTAACCTATTTTTATCGTCCATAAATCCTTTTAAAATTCTATCAGAATTATTATTGGCAAAATTGACAAAAATGAGACTGCAACTCTGCATCAGCAGTGAAGAGACGAGACTTTATTATTCCACCATCGTTTGCAAGAGTCATGGGATGGTATTATGGTTGTAGCAGCAAAAGCCTAGACACGTCATAAATAGGCAGGCGTGGATATAATATGAGAAGAAAAAAAAATAATTTAACATTCTTCACCCCTTCTCAGTAGCCTCTCGACCACCCTAATGCACATAATTTTTTTGCCATTTAGTACTTCGAGCACCCCCTGTCCCCCATGGAACCCAACAAAAAATGGTATACTTCAGAAAAATCAGAAATATCCGTTTTTGCTTCATTGCGGATTCCAGGCACAACACGTAACCAGGAAGGACATTTTCGTTCGCCCAGCTTTTTATATACATATACTTTTGGTTAGTTGGTTGCTTGGTTGGTTTGGGAAGTGAAGCAAGGATGTGGAATTTCAAACATCCCAGAAAACATACTGCCATGGGAGAGAGGAGAGACAAGGACGACAACGGGGGATGACTATAAGGCATAACAGCTGCCTACCAAATCATTCCAGCAAAGTCTCGAGTTCACTGCCAGAGCCATAGGAAAAGGCAAGAGAGAGTGTGACTTCGTCTGTCGGGGCTGGAACTATGGATATATGAGCTGGAGCTTTTATCACAATCGCAAACATAGAACCCAACAAGAGAGACACAAAAAAAAAAACAATCGACAAACGAACTACCTACATTTATATCAACAAAAATGAACTACCGGATGGTGTGTCCTAGTCCTACGCCTCGAGCTATAAATAGGAGTTCCAGCTATGTATGTATAAATATATATATAGGAGAAGCAGCAATGCGCTAGCAAAGCAAACACTGACAGGCGGCAGACAAAACAATTTCAACGTGTCATTTTAATTCCTGATTTGCATAAATAAATCCCCCTACCATATCACCCGATAGGGTCGGAGTTGGGAGTCGGATGGTATGGGAATTTTCTCTCTACAGCTTTATATATACCTACCATCCTTTCATTCTTTATACTTATATATTTTGATGGTATATTTCAAGGGTGCGAGGGTATATGGGTGTAATGGCATTTAGCTGAATACAAAATGATTTGTTCGGTTCCATTTTATGTAAAAGCTTTGTGATTAAAGACGCGAAAGTTAATTGATTTACAATTCCAACCAACTAATTTGCATTATTACGAGTACCTACTACTATGCGGACGGAATTTCATTGGTTGAGGATATTTTAAAACATCAAAGGTCCTGGGTGCTGTTCGTATCTACGAAACATTGACGAATGTTTTTTTGATAAATTTTAAGCAGTTTAATTAGAATTAGATCAAGTGGTGGTGGTGAGTTTAGTGATAAATTTGTTAAGCTATAAGCCTAATTTTTAATGCAAATAAGCTGATTGAAATTAGTTTTAGCCAGGTATTTATTTTATTTCGATTAACTTTATTTGAAGTTTTGCTTCATTAGGTGCCCTGCCGCCTTTCACACTGGGAATTTAGAAAAATTGCAGAAAATCTTTTATGGTTTTGTTTCCTAGTGTGATGAAAGGTACAAGAGATTTAAGAAAAAAAACTAAAAGAAAACTTCAAAAAAAATCCAAAGAAACTTTTTTTTTCGTGTGAGAGAGGGCGTGGCGTTGAGGGTGAACATTTTCAATAATACTGTCACTGATATGGACATGAAAATTGTCAGAGAAACGACTGGATTATTTTCAGTCAAAGCGACAGGCAATTACTTAATAGGCATGTTCAGAAAAATGAGATTTCAGTAAACTCAGTTAACCAAACAGGATTCTTCAGCAAAATTTCTCAGTTTTGCTGTCAAAACTCTGAGGAAAAAAAAATCTTGGATTCGTTTGCTCAATTTTTCGAGAGAGGAAAATCTCTGAGATCTCATTTTTCTGAACGCGCCAAATGACCTGTTTTTTTTTGGTCAGAATATCAACCACATGATTTTACCTCTGTTCGTTAACTTCCCAACGCCTGGAGGCGTCTATTTTGTTCAAATAAAAATAATAGCAATATGGCATTTCTTTCATTAGATTTGACAGCAAACCAAGTGTACTAGCATTAAATAAAAGCTCTACTCGCTTAGTTCCCAAAACTGTCAATTTCTAACAATTTTAGCTCAAAGTTCTGTCAAAGTTTATATAAAAATTAAAATTTAACTGAAATTGGCAGTTTTGGGAAGTATTCGAACGGATTTTTTATTTCATGGTAGTAGGTACACATGGTTTGCTGTCAAACCAGCGCGGCGCGGCGTTGACGAAGTGGCACGATCGTGCATTTTTGACATGAAAATTACAGCATAGCTTGGTGGCACGAAAAAATACAATAGGTATAACACGTTTTTTTAATTTTAATTTTTTACTTCAAATAAAGCGAATTTTGAAAAAAAATTTAGGAAAATTGCTCCAAATGGAGTAAAAACTAGCCAACACTTTTATTTTTTTTTACAGTTTTTGATGTATTTCATCCCAGAATTGAATAATTTTTTTTTTAATATAAGAATTTGATTTTTTTTCATATTCACGCTGAATGAACCCCAACTTGTAAATTATTATGAGACAGTTTTTCAAATGCCTTACTGAAATCTGTTAGAACACAATCAGTTTGTTTTTTTATTTTTAAAGGAATTAATACAAAACTCCGCTAACTCCATACGAAAAGTGACAATCGAACGACCCTTACAAAACCCATGTTGGTTGGGAAAAATAAAAGATTTTGTGTAAAAACTTAATGTCTTGCAAATAATTGCTTCGAAGAGCTTCGGAATAGCCGACAGTAATTATAAATACATATTTTCCTTTCTTAATTTTTTATGTAATGGAATTATAAAAGATTGTTTCCATGCGTGAGGAAATTTACACGAAGACAGTAATTAAACAGAAAAGCAAGTGGTATTGATAAATTACTAAAAAAAAATTCAGAACAGAAGCTACGCCATCGGGACCAGAAGTGTCATTATCTTCTAAAACATTTACAGTCGTATTTATTAGATTTCCTTAGAACTCTCCTGGACAGTCGTCCAGCTAGCCACTGGCTAAAAATTTGGACTTCTCATTATTTATAAACGCATTCCCACAGTTGTCCAAATATGTTCTCATACACTCACTAACATCTCTGTAATCTGTCAATTTCGTGAACATTTGGATACGTTCAATGAACATTTCATTTAATTTTCAACTTTTTGTGCATTGAACCTACCCACTTTCGGAATAGGTTTGGACATCCAATTTCAGTGTCTTAGTTAGACACTCGATGGAACATGATTATAAATAAGGTTTTGGAGTTGTACAGCTGTCCAAAGTTAGACATACTTTGGAATGGGTTTATAAATACGACTATTAATGTTTGCTTTTGTATGCACTTCAAGCTCTACCGCTCTACCAAATTTCATAATCAGAAGTGCTCCATTTAATTAATCGAAATTCTGAGAATGTAGGCGGATACCACGCCCTTTGAATGGAAAACTTAAAACTTAAAATATAAAATTATTTTCTTTGTATGCACTTCAAGCCCTCCTGCTCTACCGAATTTCATCATTTTACAGCAATCGGAAGTTCTCCATTTAATTGATAACAATTCTGAGAAAGTGGGCGAATACCACTCCCCCGGAATGGAAAACCTCAAATTTTATATTGTTTCCTTTCTATGAACTTCAAGCCCTACCGCTCCATCAAATTTCATAATTCTACAGCAATCGAAAGTGCTCCATTTAATTTATCGCATTTCTGAGAAAGTAGGCGGATACCAGCCTACTTTCTCAGAAATGCCCCCTGAAACAAAATCTTCAGATGGTTTCTCCGCGATTTTGAATGAATTGTGCTTGGTTTTGAAATTCAAGTTGAAAATATGAGAAATTAAGTGAATAAAAGTTTTTTTTTATTATCAAAAACAGTGATTTTAAAGAGCAAAAAATACTTGACTGTAAGTCGTAATTTCTACACTGACATTTGACAACTTAAAGTACCTGACAATAGAAGGCCCATCCAGGCAATAATTTGTCATTGCCATTGAAAATGACATTACCTAAAATATTGCTAATGGAGCCACAGCGTAAAGGATAAGTGAATATCAATCAGTTAATCTTTTCTCTTTATTCAATTATTTAATCAATATATAGTTTGGACTTTGGATACCTTCTCTAAGAGTATTTTTTTTGTCATGGTGCCTCTCATCTACGCCGGTGTTTGGATTCGGAAGGCATTCTTGCAGACTTGTACAGAATATTAGTTGATAGTTAGTCACTAGGCCTCGATACTCCTCGAATTGTCGCACCGCAAAATTTATTTATCGAAAGATAAAAAAATTCTCCGTTGTGAAGTAGGATTTTAGTTTTTAATATTCAATCCTCTTATCGGTTTTTTTTTTGTTAGATACTAAAAACCAGATGCTTAAAATGTCTTCTAGTTTTTGAAAAAATCTAAAAAAATTATTAAATTAACAACTTCCTATCGTGGAAGTAGGATTTTTAGAGCAACTTTAAAAACGCGGGATCAAAGCCAAATTAAAGAAAACTTATTTTTGTCATTTTCGATTAAAACTTTTTTTATTAAGAAAATGACTTCTTATATGATTTCTACATAATATGAGGCAGTCATTACTCCGCAGTTGTTATTCTTAGTCGACATTAAAGCATAACCGGCAATACCCCAGGAGGTAGACCAAGAGTTCTTCAACAACCAATAGTCTTCACCGTTTAATTGTCCATAACCAACAGCCACAACTTCATGATTAAGATGATTAATGTCATTTTTGCATTTGGGTTCGTATAATACGCCATGAGAATAAAAACTAAAGCTTTTTTGACCAGCATCAATAAATACCACAAGTGGCCCATTGTTGACCAAAGCAATTTTAAAGGCATTCGGATCGTTGGAGCTAACTAAAAAGTAGTTTGAAATTTTCGCAGCTTTTGTAACGTTATTAGCATGACATAAACCATCTAAACTCAAATAGCTTCCGTAATCCACATCATTTGGGATGCCACCGTTCTGCATTATCCATTTGAATGCAGCGACTGCTCGACCACCATCGCAGCCTTCGTTTTGATATCCCCAGGAACAATCGACGAGTACTTGTTCAGAAAGTCGCACCAAATTGCCTCCGTTTTTGAGAAAGTAAGCTCCTTCAATTGCACCGACTGCTGCAAAAGCCCAACAACTACCGCAAACCAATTGATCTATGTGGGGAAAAGTTAATTTTTTTTGTGAAAGAAAAATTATCGAAATTTTCGAAACTTACCCTTGACAGGAGTCACAGCACCATGCAGTCTCCAATCAAATTGCTTCGGAAGATTGTCCTTCAATTTCTGGGCACTGTAAGGGGAGGGTTTTCCAGTTTTGTAAACTTCGGATGATCTGGATCCACGTCGGGCTTTCAATTCGTTTTCAGTTTTATCGGCCAAATGATTGATCGCCAAGGTAAATCCCAGATTAGCACGATTCTTAGATTGAATATATCGAAGATTCTGACGGAAGATATTCCTTCGGAACTCATGTTCTGTTTCGTTCATATATTGAACTGCATACTTGTTTTTGAATATTTTGAATTCCATATCAAGATGGTTATCCTTTGTTGGATAAATAAATTCTTTCATCGGATTGAAGTTTTTACCTGTAGGCAAGCTGGCGCATGAAATGTCTGAAAATGAAATTAAAATAAATAAGATTTTCCGAACATAATATTATCTGATTTATTAACCTGGACTGATTTTGAAAACCTCTTCGGGAACAGGGTCAATTGAGTAGCTTTCATAGTCCAGATAGTAATGATCGTAATATGAGCCCAAAATTGTATTATAACTCTTCATCTCATATCGAACTGGAATCGCCTGATGAGGAGCTGGCAATTCAGGTGAATTCTTGTACCTTACCCATAATGTGAAAATTTTTTTCTTCAGGCCAAATATTTCTTCCAGTCGGAATTTATCACAATCGATACCAAGGAGTGTTTCATTTCCGATAAAAACGAAACTTTCGGCATTGGGAATAATTGGTTGAATATCGACTAAATCTTTCGCTGTCCCTTCTTTTTCGAAGCAAGTTGCCTTATTGAGATAAGATGCTGTTGTAACTGGAACAATTTTACGCAAAGTTCCGTATTTTGCTTCGTTTGCTAGTTGGTAGGTCTTCACCACGTCACCGTAGTAATCGATACGGGAGCGTTTAGAGTTATTGTCATACCATCCAAAAAAGGGTTCTTTGATTTCAGCGTGGGGAATATTCAGAGTTCCACTGACGGTGTATGTGGGTTCCCATTTTGGAGGATCAGTTGCAAAAACTGAAATGGAAAGGAAGAAATATGGGTGTTTGGACGTGTAAGGTTGATCGATCTATATCAAATGTTTGTATATTATTATATATAGTCCCAGTCAATTAAGCATTTGACTCGGAAAAAATAGCCGAAAAGCTGGATTTTGGTATATAGCCTCCTGATGACGTTCTTAAGAAACTGTAATATGAGCGCCGCTAACAATTTTACGGGGGGTTGAAGGTAGGTTTTTCAGGAATAATTTTCAAATCGTAAGTTGTACAAAAAAATTGTCAAAGACTAATTTGAAGTTTAAAAAATTTCCTACAAAAAACATTAACATTTTTTTTTTTCATAAAAATAACCATTTTCGAAATAAAACAAGCGGAAGAGTTAAGGGTTTTACTTTTCCATATACTTGGGCGGCTTAGTTAAAAAAAACTGTGTATACATTGTGATAAAAGCATTAATTTTTTGTATTGTTGGTACATTATATATGAACATGATTTTAAGATATCGGCCCACTCTTATGTATCCACCTCTAGGAGGGGCAAATTAAAAAAAAATCCTAAAACAGAAAATGAATATAAAAACACAACGGCAACACTTACAATATCATGTTATAGCTTTTTTTTAAAGTCAGTAATTCATTCTTTAATTATGTTTTTCAATGCAGTAGTTTTTGAATAATTGATTTTTAAACTAAAAATTTTGAAAAAAAAAAATCGAAAAATTAAGAGTTTAAAAATCATTTATTCAAAAACTAAGCACTAAAATAACTGCATTGAAAAACATAATAAAATAATGAATTACTGACTTTAACAAAAAACTATAAAATGATATTGTAAATGTTGTCGTTGTGTTTTATATTCATTTTCTATTTTCAATATTTTTTTTTAATTTTCCCCTTCCATCTTAAGGGGTGGACAAATGGAGTGGGCCGATATTTTAAATTCATGTTCATATAATGTACCAACATTAAAAAAATTTAAGTTTTTATCACAATATGCAGAATTTTTTAACTAAGCCGCCCAACTTTAATAATCGAAAATTAAAACCCTTAACTTTTCCGATTGGTTTATTTCGAAAACGTTTATTTTTATGAAAAGATGTATGTTAATGTTTTTGTAGGAAATTTTTTAAGCTACAAATTAGTCTTTGACATTATTTTTCTGTACAACTTACGATTTAGGACCTATCCCTGAAAAACTATTTGGGGGCTTTCAAACCCCCGTAAATTTGTTAGTGACACTCATGTCGATGGGGACTTTTCACAATTTCTGAAGAACACTATGGGGAGGATATACGAAAATCCAGCTTTCCGGCGATTATTTCCTAATATAGGGTTGTTTTTATGGCTTTATTGACTGGGCCAATTTATTTCACCGTTCAATCCCTGATTTGGTAAAAAAAAAACAAATTACTCATATGTTAAAATATATAGTTTTGATAAGTCCTTGAGTTAATAAAAATAAAATATGAATTAGATAAATGATTAAAAAATATTGTTTTATAAATATGTACATATGTATTTACCTGAAGGAGTCAGCGATAAAGTGAAGATGAGCACACAAACAAACCTCATTGCAAGGAGGTTTAAAAAAAATAGTAGATGTTTAAAAACAAAATTTCAATAAGATACCTTATTTTATTAAAATTAATATTTTTCTTTTTTTTTCAAACTGAATCTGAAACTCTTATTCAAACGAGAGTCATAAAGCAACTGATAAATTGGAGAATTATATGCGGGTTTTTATTGTGTCGTTGTCGTACATATAACAAATGAGTTCACTATCACAATATAATTATCTTTCAGAAAATTGCATGAATATCAAAACCAAAATACATTGATAAAATTTTTTTCAAAAAATTTATTATTCATGAATATAATTAGTCAGTTTATATTTCAGAGACCTCACTAATTTTACTCCGACAAAAATTGAGCAGACGAATCCAAAATTTTGTTTTCTCAGAATTTGACAAAAAAAAACAGAGAAATTTTGCTGAGGAATCCTATTTATATTAGTAAAATTGCTGAGATCTCTGAGATCTTCTCAGAAATATAAACTGACCAAATATCTCAATTTTATCAATTTTATTTCAAAGTACTGTCAAAGTTTATATACAAAAAAAAACTTTACTAAAATTGGTAGAAAATGGCAGTTTTGGAAAGTAAGACAAACAAACTTAATTTTTAAACAAAATAAGTTGTCTTTTAAACTCTTTCGTTTTTGTTTGCACTGAAAATTTTTGGTATATTAAAAATTCTAAAAAATTAAAAAAAAAAAAATATTTCATGCTGCATTTACCGGAGCTACAAATAATTGCCTTTTTGTCTGCCATTTTTATTATTTTTTTTTTATCAATGAACACGATCATTAACAACTAATATGGCTAAAATATTGCGGAAATGGTGATATTTTGTCACTTGTGTCACAACACAGCCATATATTTATGGCTTCTTCTCACTTGACTAAGACCCACCTTTGTTCCTCGCAAACTTGATATTATTCTGCTTAAGTTTGATTTTGCACTTCTTCAACTTTTTTTTATAACTATTCTTTTGCATATACCTTATTCATATTTTGTGGAAAATGAAGTACAGTCGAACTTCGATAACTCGAACCATCACTTCAAAAAAATAATCCGAGTTATCAAGACTTCGAGTTATCAAGTTAAACACAAAATTAATATAAGTACGTCATATTTATTTGCGAATAAAAAAAGTAGGTACAGTTGTTGTAATTATTTAAAATATTCTGTTATACTTGACTGACGGTGGATTTTTTGTTTTGGTTTACAAAGAAAACTTCAATGGAGTTTAAACCGTTATAAAAAGAATTGGTTGTTTTTTCATTTGTCTTTAAATATAATCGCAAAATACTTATCGAAATTGCAAGCAATTCGTTTGAAGGTTGTTGAATCAAATTCTCCAATCAATTACTCAATTACATCACTATCGCTGTCATCGTTATTGTCGAGATGTGCATCTAATGTATCGAGAATATCTTCATCTGTGGGAAACTACGAAGTAACAATATCCTCATCCACTTGCAGAAAATCATTATTACTACCGTAACACCTTGTTGTGGCATTCGTCCAAGCTTAAAATTCCATCTGCAGTTGAATCTGCGTTCAGTTATGAAAATCAAAGGAAATTTATCCCCTTCCTACCACTCGGAATATTCACCAAAACCAGCTTTTTAAAACACTTTGAAATGGTCTCGGATCTAACGTCGATATTCCACGCATTGGTTATTTTATCAACACAGTCTAACAAATTTATATTGATTTTTTTGTTTTCTTCAAATTTTGTTCAAATTCCTACGGCGGTGATGACATTTTACGTTTTGTATGATGCCTTGATCAAGTGGTTGCAATTTTGCTGTCATATTCGGTGGAAAAAAAGCAAGTTTAATAAATTTTAATTTTTGTTGGATATCGATGTGATCGATATCATCCATATATGGCACTCTTAGAATGAAAGTGACCTAACTCAAAATTTCTGTAACTTCTGATTTTTCAATAAACTGACCATAAAAAGTGAAATGAACTCTAAAACCGGGTTGTAAAAAAGGTGCCGAATTTTTTAGTTAGGTCACTTTCATTCTAAGGGTGCGATATATGGATGAGCCGGCAGTTATCAATGAAAAGAATAATTTTCCTATCCATTTTTTCGGGAAAAAAAATCGACTTATCGAAGGTGACGCCAAATAATATCTTCGAGTTATCGAGACATTCGAGTTAAAGAAGTTCGAATTATCAAACAAAAATTACATGTAAACTTCAGGCTTCGCGCTATTGCCAACCAATTTCATTCAAATTATCAAATATTCGAGTTATCGAAGTTCGACTTATCGAAGTTCGACTGTAGTTTTATTGAAATTTTTTAAATTCGATTTAAAATTATCTATGATAAAATCACATTTCGAAATAAATAAATTTCAAAGAAATAAAATAAAATGTGTGTTCCTTAAACTTTAAAACTCTGTGCATTTGTGTCAATCTCTACACAAAAGTATATTAAAGTTCAAAAAAAAAAAATGTGTTAACATTCACAGAAATGCACAGAGTTTCGAAATAAAGGAACACACCTAAAATCTTACTTACCTACTTAAAACTCCTTTATTTGTGTGTTTTTTTTTTTTTCTTTTGAAAAAATTTTAGTAACCAACGAAAAACTTAAAAACAAATAAAAATTAATCACCCATGCCAACGAATAATAATCTAAATATAACTCTTAGGCAGATAAAGCCTTTCACGACACCACCAGTCATCATTATTGAAAAATAATAAATATGTTTTTTTTTTTTGCAAAAGTTTTAAAAATAAATTTTTAAAAGCTTGTTGCATTGAAAATCAAAGGCATTTATCTTTGATTTTCAATGCAACAACCTTTTTAGTTGTTTGCGGAAATAATAAATGTGTTAAAATCTCATCCCTTTAGATAAATACTCAGAGGTCACTCATAGTTAAATTTAATTTTCAATACTTGTTTATTTTATCACTTTAGAAACGGTCACTGTAAGGTAATGATGATTACCATCAAGACTGGAAAGACGACATCTTGACGAGAGACTTCGACACAGCTATTTTTGCTGACGATTCAAAGATGGAGTGTGCTGTTGGCTCAGGAATCTCAAAATTCTTTCGGCTACCCAACTTTGCAAGTGTTTTTCAAACTGAATTCTAGCAATAAGGGAAGCATTTAGTCAAAAAAGACTCTAACCAAAACCGTAATACCGCTATGCTGACAGACAGTCGGGCAGCTGTTAAAGCAATTTATTCGGCTTACGGCATCATCTAAACTGGTTCAGCAATGTCGGTTTGAGCTCGCAAATCAGAATGAGAAGCTTAAAGTCACTCTTTTCTGGGGATCCAGGTCACTGTGGCATTGAGGGAAATGAGAGAGATGACGAACTGGCGATGCAAGGCTTAGCCCTTCATAGCTCACCTGCGGAAAGAGTTAACATTCCTCTTGGAGTTATGAAGGGCAATATATTCTCAATTCTTCTAAATCGTGCAGTTGAGGCAATTTAGTAAATTGCATTATTTATAGCAAAAATTTGGCCCACATATATAGTAAAACCCGAACAAATGGTTTAATTTTCTTATACCCAGACAAGACATAGCCAGGATAGTGGCTGTCGGTTCTGGTCACTGGCCAATTGGAGACCATGCCGCGAAGCTAAGCATCCCCATACAATACCTACTGTCGTAGCTGTGGGGACCAGTAGGAAAGGGAAACAATCGTTCATTTCGTCTGTAAATTCCCCGCTCTGGCCAGAATGAGAGCGCAATCATTAGGTATGGCTTTTTCCAACGAACTCGATGAACGTTCTGGGGTAAAGATAAAAGATTTGTTCTCCTTCCTCAACGCGACCAGGTGGCTCTAGGATGAATACCTGTATCTTAATACCGCAACCGTAACCTAATCAATAAATTTCTCACCCATAGGTCAAGCGAGTTACTGTTTTACCAGATTTCAAGCGCTCTACTTACTTTGTTGGCTTTTTCCTTTAAATCGAGATTTTGAAAACCGTATCAAAACAGTATCTAACGCTGCAATTGGGTCACTAAGCTAGGTTGCTTCGGTGGCTGCCATTTAGTGGCGTAGCGTGGCAGCGGCAAGGGAGGCACAGGGCCCGGGTGGAACTTTACTTGGGGGCGGCAATTTTCCATTATATCAGGGCGGAAAATTTAAAATATATCCTGGAGTCAATTTGCTTGGGGCGGCAATTTTTCAAAATATTAATCAAAACAGACGTAAGATCTGTTCTGTTCTGTTTTTATATTATTTCCTTTTCATTTGGATTCATTTTAGGGGCGGCAAATTTCCAAAATATCCAGGAGGCAGATTGCTAGGAGGCGACAGTTTTTTTTTTAATATTTATCAAAATAGACGTTAGTGTAGTAGTGTAGTAGCCCGTGGCATAATAATTAGTGCTTACGTAGGACTGTTATACCGAAGTTCTTGGGTTCGATTTCCATCCTATGCCACCTAAAAACAGAAATGTTTTTACGGTTTACTGCCTCTTGCAAGGAATTGACAAATTATACTAACATTCACGTTGGGAGTTGTAAGTCACTTGGCCTTAGTTCTTTATACATGAGCTGTCGCGTCACCCAATTCATTTTTTTATTTATGTGTTTTTTAGACGTTATTGTAAAACATTTTTGTAAGTTCTGTTTTTATATTTTCTTTTCATTTGGATTCATTTTTCTTCAAATTGATAAATTTTATCAGTCCAAAGAAATTATTTAAAAGTTAACACTGATTCACAGTCAATAAAGTGTTTATGTGTTTAGCACTACCTAACAATAAAAGTAACTATATAAAATGCTGCTCTACCACTGCATATTATGTAACTTTTTTATTTTATACTGTCCGATTTTTTTTTTGATCGCATCTAAGATGAGCTGTAGTGAATTTAACACCTTTTATTGAACTGTAAAATAATATGCAAACTAATTTTTTAAAACATAACACCAGTTTTCAATACTTAAATTTGTATGGGTTGCTTTAAAATATGTTTTAGTTAAAAAAGCTTTGACCAACATTTCTGATTCTTCATTTTAATTTAAGAAAAATGGAAATCGGAATCTTTGAATTTTTTTAAAACAGCAAACAAAATTAATGGTCTCAGAAAAAAAAATGCTATAGGGGCGGCAAAAATTGGCTGTGTCCCGGGCGGCAAAAATCCACGCTACGCCACTGCTGCCATTTCTACCTACCTACCCAAGGTTATGATGGAAATGTATTTTTAATAGAAATTGAATGTTCTCTAAAAAAGGTAATTTCTTCTTATATAATAAACGTACTTCTTCCAAAGTTATTATACGTAGTGGATTTATGATTAGTTCTACAACTTTTTAGATTCCCTGTTGAAAATATCAGCGTATGCGGGGCCTATCTCAGAATTCATCGTGGAAAATCCCCCAAAAGATTATTCCATGAAAAAAAGGATTCACAAAATCCGAATGGAATCCCTTCAACTTTTCAAAAAGTACCATTTTTTTTCCTTTTTATTTTCCACAAAAAAAAGTTGAACATTTGTATTAAGTATGGCTACACTCTTGACTCTTTGTTTTAATAAATATCGCAAAAAAAAATCCATAATCCCGTAGCACTACTATACACAGCTGTCAAATGATTGAAACCGTGGAAAAAAACTGTGTTGTTGATATTTTCTTTATTTATTCAATTTTTTTTAGCATTTTTTCCCAAGAAAATAGATTCAACATAAAAATAAATTAAAGTTATGAAAATTTCAGTCCTTTTTAAAGTGATGTATTCTTTTACTTCCTCGTTTTTTTTTTAAGGAACATAGTTCCTTATTTTTTAGTTCCATAGTTTCTTACTGGCATGGCATTCAATTATTTAAAAAGGTTAAGAATTTTTAACAAAATAAAAATTGATTAATTTTTGTTTGCAACCATTACAAATTTTAGAATTTGTAAACAAAATATTTTTTTTTACTGAAACACGTTTTCCACAAGAATCAGTTGTTTTAGAAAGGGAGTGCACTCCATTTCCGTATCATTCGGAATTAGTGCTTGCAAACTCCCCGAATTTCTAAATTCTTAATAGATTTTCCACTGCGAATTCACTACAAGCAGATTCTGCAATAAGCATTTTTCGTGATTCGTAGCTCATTTTCGATTACGATGGAATGTGTGATAGGGCTGAGAATTATTCTAAAGGACTGAAATTTGAACCAGATTTATTATTTCATTAAACTCAACTGAAGAAAAAATAACAAGTAGGTACTAATTTGTAAATTATAAAATTTCCTAAAAAAAAATAATTTAGGCTTTATATTTAATCCCATTTTTCTTTTATTCGTCGGTCGTTGGTCGCTCTCATGTAAACAGTACTTTAGTCTTTATACATTAGGGTGATTCAAAATAACAACATTTTCGAAATTCAACCGGGTAAAATTATGAAGCTTAGATTGAAACCAAATGATTTAGACCAAAAAAAAAAACTCAAAATCGAGGTCGCTACTAGCGTTTTTTCATTAATTTAGCTTGAAAATCATAATATTTCCCAAATATCGAAAGCTGCATACCTTTTTGAGTTTTGATGCTAAAACCATGAGATTTTGTAGTGATTGTTCGTAATTCCATGTGAATAATCAATTAGAAAATTAATTTTTGAAATACTTTTCTAATATAGTTTTTCTTTTTTGTTTATAACAAACATGTAATCGTCATACAGAAAAAAACCGTAAGGGATCTGACGGTCGAAAACGCATTTCAATAACCAAGAACCTGCCCCAAAGTTCAATTCTTGCTTAAACTTGTTCAAACGATATTTTCAAAAAAATCCTACAACCACGTGATGTAGAAAAACTCATAACATATTTTTCAGGGTTCATTTTTTTTTTTAATTATTTTCTTTCGAATTTTATAATCTGTAATATTTTAATACTAAATCCTAACGGTTATTGAGTTATGACATTTTTTTTTATTTAGAAAAACTTCTGCTTTGATTTAATTTTTGGGTCATCCTGTTCAAAATTGATTTTTATTTTTTTTTTTATTTTTTTTTTATTTTTTTTTATTAACACTGATTAATAGTTAGATTGATATTTTATAAAGAAAAAATAAATCGATAGCCCTAAATGGTAGTCAAAATTAATTTGTATACTTGAAACGTTTGAAACAGCACCCTGTATAAATATTCAACTACAACAACTAACGGATGAGCCCAACTGTTGTATACCTGGGCGAAACGCAATTTTTAGAGTTGAGGTCAGTTGAACTTATAAATTGACATTTTCAACTACTCAATAACATTTTTTGCATTTGAAAGCTTGTCCTGGTTTTGAAGTATTTTTTTAAAGGTATAACACTTATCTCAACTCATTTTACATCAAAAGTTAGGATCGTCGCACAATGGGGCAAGATACCCCGAAAACTGGAATTAAATTATTTGTTGGATTATGAGAGCTGAATTATTTTTTTTATTTAAGAACCGATTACGAATACTGGAAGAAACATATTTCCACTTCTATATTTAACATTATACTTATTTAATCACGATTATGTCCATTTTTCTTTGAATCTCGACGAAATTGTTAAATGTAAATTTTGCCCAAACCTCGCATTTAGTATAACACATGTTTTTTTTGTTGCAATGTGTAAGGTGCATGAGTTTGAGTATACAAAATGATTTTCGGGGTAGTACCCCACCCCATTTGGCGGGTGGGGGATGTAAAAGGGTATTCGCCATGTCTAGAGAACCATAAGTCCCACAAACAAGATTTTACCTCGGTTTTGCAGAAAATTAAATTCTCTACAAATTTAGCAAACATATTTTTACCGAGAAATCGTAAATAGAAAAGATATAACTAAAAATAGACTATCGTTTTCAAAAAAATGTCATTTAACTTTTTTGATTGATTAAATGACGAAACGTTTGTATATTTTTAACTATAACTTTTTTATTTTCGATTTCTCGGTAAAAGTTTGTATGGCAAAATTGTAGAGAATTTAATTTTCTACAAAACTAAAGTAAAATTTTGTTTGTGGGATTTATGGTTCTTTGTTTTAGCGAATACTTTTTTACACCCCCCACCAGCCAAATGTGGGGGGGGGGGGTTACAACCCCCAAAATCATTTTGAATACTCATATTGATGCACGCTTCACATAACAAAGAAACAAAAACTTTTCCTCTACTAAATGCGAGGTTTGAGCAAAATTTGTAATATTTTAATGGACTGTATAAGGTGGTAGTAAAAAAAACAAAAAATAATAATAAAAAATAGAGCACATATGAGCACCTGTTCTTTTAGGAACTACTTAGACAATATGTCAAATTACATAAAAATACCAAAATCTGGATGTGGAAGCGTGTGGAAGTTAACTTTAAGCTTAAGCTTATAAAAAAGAACTTAATTAGGACTTATACATTTTACACACCCGACTTTTGATACAAAATTGAGCAAAATAACTCCACGATTTTTAATTTCTTTTTAAAATATTAAATAACACACCTGACGATGTCCATGTTCAAACTGAATTTAACCTTTATTTTTAAGAAAGTTACAGCTATTTAAAAACCAACACTTTTTGTCAACCTTGCAAATCACAATTGGAAGAGAACTAAAGTGGTTACTTCAAGTGTAGGCTTTGGAGTGGGGCATCATTTAACAGTATAAAATTAGCGCGGTTTAGATGCATTGGAATATTTTATAACGGAATAACAATAGATAAAACTCATGTGTTTCGTTTCATTTTTTGAATTAATTCCGACTCTGCCATATAGGTCGCCCCACTGTGCGTCGTCTTAATCATTCGGTATTAATCTAAGCTACATAATATTTTCGGGAAAGGTATTGTTTTGAATCACCCTATTATACATACCTAGTTAAAAATTCATCAAGTTCGTCCTTATTTCATCAAAAACATAAAATTGTTTTCTTGTATTATTTTTTTAATTTTCTTGCAAAAGGCAGAATCTATTATTTCAAAACAAAAGAAATATGATAATGGAACTTTCAGAAATCCATCAAACCTGCAATAAAATAAACACAAACATATACCTCCCGCCATAATAAATAAATAAAAAAACAAAACTTTTTTATGAGTTAGTTTAAGATATTAAAACCAACACTAATTTTGCCACAAATAAAAGGTCCGCGCCCACAAAAGTACCTAACAACTTCTGGTTCAAAAAATAATTTGAGTTTTTCAAACTTTCAACTCCCAGTAGGTATACATAAAATAAGCAAATAATGTCCCTAGATGTCCTGAAGAAATAAATTAACTCCGATGAAAATAAATTTGAATTTAAAATTATACGAAAGGGTTTTCTTATAATATATAAGAGTTAACCCCAATTATAAACGTCTTGACCTTTTCTTTCTTAATTGAATTGGTTATTTTCGGTGGTTTCGTTTTCCAACTGTGCTGCAGCGGAGGGAATGGAAGCTCCCTTTATATTAACCCTTCCTTCATTTTTATGGCAAATAAATAAATATAAAAATATGTACAATTAGCAAGTTTGAATACAAATTTTATATAAATAAACTCAAATTAGCCATATACATATCTATTTATATCCTTGTTGGTTTTTGTTGAAATTATTCTGAGCAACGATGAATTCATTAAGCTTGACAGGAGGAAGACATTTATCGATGTGAGAGGACACCAGCTATAGGTGTACGAGTATAGCAACAACAACAAGAACTCACTGAACCCCGTGTTAATGGAGCAAAATTATCCCGACAATCAAAAAAATTAAATAAAAACAAAACAATTCATTTAATGGTTTGCCTCATAAAGTGGTTCCCCAAATTCCCTAGATATTATACCACCTATTTAAGCAGCAATATAGCTACCTACCAGGCGATATGGAGGCGTAGAGCATATCGTATACGAGTATATATGACGCCTGGACGCCCTTTGCACTCGAGGATGCGTGGGCATTGTTAATGGATGTGGCGGTGTGTGGAGTGGCCCGCGGTTTCACAAACATTTTATCCCTGACTTTTATCACATGCGGTTTTTCTCGACTTATCACACGCCACTGACCATAGACCAGGACCATCAGCACCAGAACCATCATATAGAACACCACGATACCAAAGCGTAGATTGGCCACAACCGACTAGAATGGCAAGACCGACACGACGATATGGCTGGTAACGGCTATGTGTATAGGTCCTTTTACATTTAAATTGAAAAAGTTTTTAATTAGACTCAAGCTAAGAAAAACCAACAAAAAATAATAAAATAAAACAATGAAAAATCAGAAACATGGTAATTTCCAATACCGAATCTTTCTGTCTCTCTGTCGTCATTGTCAGAGCGAGGGTTATCGCATAGTCGAATAGTCATTGTCGCCGGGGAAAAATTAAATTTCCAAACAACTTGACAAATGATCCACGAAATGTAAACACAACCCTTGAGGAGCGAGAGTATGTTTATCAAATGAACGGTTCAAAACTCGCAGCCAGCTAGCGTGACGTGGTGATGGTGGTGGCGCGCGGTGCCATGTCAAGAGAAAGAGGGTTCGAAATCGGAGAGAGGAGAGTATACCATAGGAAAGGAAGACTGATGGTGGCTTAAAGAATGGAAATTGCGAAACAATATTAATTTCAACTTTCATAAATTCAGTTCCTGACGAGTGGTGTGGCCGGGATTGAAAATGCCATAGCATCATCCTGCAATCGTGCCCGTGCGTATTTCTATATATAAACACTTCCCTCGCCCCCACGCATCCTGCCTTTAGGTCGATTTTCCCAAAAAACGGAAGTTCTTTTCTCATTGTTTACTCATCGGATTCGAATTGAAAGACTGAAAAACAAGCAAACTAAGCTAAGAGAGAGAGAGAGAGAGAGAGAGTCAGACTGGAAGTAGTAGTATAGGAGAAAAATCGAAAGTTAAATATTTTACTTGTTTGAGAACAAAATTGATTTACATTGCAAGCAAGAGGATCTGTTGATTTTTTAGCTCCTTAGAGAATCAGAGTCCTTCTTCTTGATTCTTGAGAAAAAAAAAATTAAGAACAATAAAAACAAAACAACTAAAAAAAAAAAAAAAAGGAACTTTTGTAATGGATTCAAGGTCTGTCGAGAAATGTCGAAGTTGGAGGGGGGATGATGGCATGGCAGTTTGGAAGTTGTTTTCGCCGAAGTGTTGTGGAAGTCTCTTGAGTTTTTTTTTTTTTAAAGTCTGTGCCAAGAAGAATAAAACCTTTTAAACTCTCATTGTGAGACCTTCATATAATATTCTTCTAAAGCGGATTCTTATGCGGTTTGTGTGGTTGTGTGGTAGGCACCTACCCTAACATACATGTGTAAATGCACACACCCTTTGTGCACAATTATGCATCAAAAGGGTGGTTGTTATTAATCAAAGCTCTTTATATATATTATATATCCATTGAAAGAAGCCTTTGTTACCCCCACTCATATGCAACAACAACCAAAAAAGAGAATCTCATCTTTTGGATATGAAAAAAGGGTTGTAATATTTTATATGTTAAAGCCTCATTGTTGCAAAAAAAAATGCTTTATATTATATATTGAGCCCTTAAGCGATACGTTCGCATAATTCATCGTCACGACCTCTTGACATAAAACGTCAGAAGATCCCTTTGGGATGAGATTGAATGAAGTGCTCTGATGGTTATATTGAGTGAGTGTATGTTGTAATCAATTTTCATGCACTTTATATGCTCTTGGATTTGGATACAATGATGTGTTGCCTCACTTTTTTTAAGTTGAAGAGCTTGATGTGGCAATGCATTAGGAGTAATTTATTTTCTCCATGAAGATGGAACGGGTAAAGTTATGGGGAAGACATTTTGAACGCTATAAGAATTGATTTTCGTTCTTTTTGAAATTTCATTTAAGAAGAAGAGGTATAAAGGTAATACATAGGTATCTCAAACCCCTGTGCTAACAAAAATAATTCCTTACCTTACCTACTGTTCCTTCTTGTTAAAAAGTTAAAAAATTGTTCACATGAAAGAAAATTTTTAGCACAAATCTTTTAATTATAATATTTTTCTAATCCACGTATATGAGATCACGCTGACTGTTTGGTGTGGACCTGGAATCAACCAACAAGCTTTTCCCGGTCAATTAGTCCCCAGCTAGCTGGTCCTCAATCGGTTGAGATTATATTTCCCTTGCTTGATGAACCACCTGATTCGCGGTTTTCCTCTATACTATATCCAAACGGTCTAAATAACCCGCAGCTACTTAAGTCGCGGCACAATTATTTCAGTCAGTTTTAGCAGGTACGAGTAATGCAGGCGGAACCAAAAATCATTTGGAGAATTTTTCTTTCAAAGCTGCCTTACGCATTTGCATCCCAGCTTAAACAAGTCCATTTTTATGGAGCAAATAGCAAGATCAGGGCATAGTTAATGTTTTATAAAGGGCATTGGGTCGGGAAACAATTTCCTTTGCCCAAAAAAATCGGTGATCTGCAAGAGTTATTTTTCGTTTGATCTCAACGTTACATACTTACGTAAGGTTGTAATACAGTCTGGAGTAAATCAGGGGACTTCAATCAACAAGCTTCTTGATTGAGATCCACTTCCATTTGAGTGTCTTACCATAGCCGCTGTCTTCCTTTACAGCCCTGTCCTTCGGGGGTGAGATCAAAGGCTCTTTGTTGCAAGGCATTGGTATACATTTTTTGTTGCTGGGTAGGGTAGCCCGTACACTTTGTTCTTCTCTTCAACTCTCCGTTTATGCAGGTGGAAACGAAATTTCCGTTAATCTTCATCCCAAAAAAACTTAAAGCCTTGCTATCCACCTTTGACAAGGACCACTGTCCACTCCTCTGCACCATAAAGCAGTATCGGGATGATAAGCATCTTATATACAGGGACATTTAAATTGCTTGAATGAAGGCATTGATACTCAATTTTAGGAAACAGCAATTGGCTAGTTCGTTGTCTAAATTCAAGGTGAAGTCTATGTAAACAATATCCTTAACAACCTAAAAGTTATAGCTGTATATTGTAATATTTTGTCCAAGACGTCGAGGTCGGTGATGGAAGTCTTTTCTTGATGACGGCATATACTTGGTCTTGTCCGGTTTGACCCTTAAACTTAATAGGGTGTCCATAATGTAAATACAAAAAAAGAGAACATTTCCAATAGTCAAACACACCCCCTCCCAAACTAAAAAAAAACCTCAAATGCGAACTTTTTATTTGTGATGTTTATGTATTTTCATTTAAAAATATATTGTTAGACTCTACAGTTTAAATCCTTCAAATTGTATAAGCCACTATTAAAATTGACTCAACAGTCCCCACTAGCTATCCCGGCCCGGCTTCGCTGGGGTTCACAAATCTAAGTTTTGTAAACAATTAATATTGTTGGGCGCCAGTTATTGGTTTAATTGATATTTGTAAATGTAAATTTTGCAACATTTTTTTTACTGAAGTAGTAATTTAAGCAACCAGCTTTATTTAGGCATCAAAATTATCACTTGATCATGTCTCGAAACTTAAAATTAATATTTTTGTTTTTAACGCCTTTTACCCTAGTAATTTTTCAAAAACATTTGTCCCCTTTAAATCCATCTTCTAAATATGAGCTTTCAATTACAAAAAAAAAAAATTTGTTTTTCCCAATACACCCTGTAAAATATTCTCAGTCCAAGGGATTTTTAAAATCGGATCTTATTTTTATTTTTGTTTTGCTCTAATTCTACCTATTAAAAGAGTAATTTTAAAAATATCCAGTCCTCCATATTCTTGTAGGTCGAAGATATGTATTCTGTTTCAAAGAATTCTCATTTTCGTACCCGTTTTTATTTAAAGTGTAAAGAAAAAGTGTAATTCTTGAAACTTCCAACTTCAAATCATAGAGTACCTTATATTATCTAGAGAACCGATTCGTACCCCCCTTGCCTAAAACACCCGAAAACTTTATTGGAGCAGAGTAAGAGAAAAATCTCTTAAATTCCCTGTACGTGAATACGTGTGAATTGTTGACACAACAACAAATTGGCACCATGTAAGCTCAAAAAGATGAAAAATTGAAAAACACCCGATTTGCGTTCTTTTAAATGCTTATATCTTTAAGGTAGAACTATAATAGTCGGATGCCGACGTAAGTGTTCGTACGAAACGAAACGAATACAAAGAATTTATATGACGTGCCCATAATTGAGGTTTGCTTCGTTTCGACCAATTTTCGTTAACTTTTGCTTTCGGAAGTGAAGAGCGCTCACCGACCGCTCCATGCATAAGTGAACTGAGAGAATTTTCTTCCGACATCTTCCGACTATTATAGTTCTACCTTCAGATCCAATGTTCAGATTTTCAAAATTCAAATTAAAGCCAGATTGACAGGCTTGTACAAAAAAAAATCTCAAAACCATTCAAAATTTCATACTAAAAATGCAAAATCCATATCAGTGTCATTGTGTTGGTGCGGTTCCATTTAAAATGCATTGGGCAACTAACACATGCTCACCCTTGTGGAGGAAATCTCTCAGTTCAGCTTGTAGGGTGAAAGAGAAAAAGCCCTGCAGTCGGTTCTCTAAATAATATATTTTTCTCTATGCTTCAAATAGTGAATTATTTTTAAATGTGAAAATGTAATTTAATATGTACTACGGAACTATACAGGAAAATAAAAAAAGAGACTAATAAGAGGACATGCAAAAAAAAGAGAACAAAAAAAGAATTTTATGAAAAAAGAGAGTATAAAAAGTTTGGAATCGAAAAAGAGAACGTGTTCTCTATAAAAGAAAAGTTCTGGAAACCAAACATTAAATCCATACTCTATACGCTTCAATTCTTACAAAAGCGCTGCTGTTATCAAGTTTTGTTCTTGCGATTATGTCAATATTATCGCCATAAACGAATAGTAATTGGACTGATTTTTGAAGAATTGTGCCTCTTGTTTTGACGGCAGATTTTGTACTATTCTTTCAATAATGATTAAAGAAGGCATCGTTTTGCCTAAATTCAATTTTGACATCGGTGAGGTCTTTGCCGACCGCGACGTTTGATGAAGCAGCATGCGTTCTCCATCGTTATCCTGCACAAACAGGCAGAGTTCGCCCCTGTAATACGTAGCCTTAAAAAAGCCCTTGGGTGTCGAGTCGATTTGAAGTTCATGGGTTTTAATTCCACACTGAGTAGCAGGTTGTGGACGAACGGCTTTAGGCGTTCACATATATACTGCAAAAAAAGATCTTGTTGGCGATGTTAGGGAGATTGTTGCCCCTATAGTAGCTGACGCAGTTAAAAGGGGCTGCTTTCTTGAGGGTCAGACGAACAGTTCTAAGGTTCCTAACATCATGCATGCTCTCCTTCGACCAAATTTTGGGGATAAATTGGTGCATACTCCTATCCACATCATCAACTGCCACTTTGAACAGCTCGGCAGCAAGGCATTCAGTTCCAGCTGCTGTTTTTACATTTCGCTTTTTTTCAAAAATATTTTCTATCATTTCGCAAAAATCATTTGTCAATTTGTTGCTTAGCTTATTTTTCTTACGTTTTTTGTTATTTGGTGAAGTGTTTTTTTCACAAAATAACGTTTCGCCGTTTCATCATTTCGCAAAATATCACCAAGTCGTTATATTTTTTCCCTGATAAATCATTCCTTTATTCAAAATAAAAATAAAACTTTAAGAATTCTTTTTGTTTTTGATAATATTAATATTACAGTTTTTTCACATTTTACTCAAAGAAAGTCAATTTTTAACAACAAATGGACATTTTATATTTTTTTTGGCTTATTAATTTTGTTATTTCACTTTTTTTTACTTGACATTCAATTGTTTTGCAATTTTTTGACTTCCATTAAATTAAATTTCTTAAAATTTCGAGCGAAATTAAAAAAGCGAACCAAAAAATGCCAAATAAAAAAAGCGAAACAAATAAAAATTTCCGGAAAATCAAAAATCCAATCTAAATGAAAATTGCGAAACTAAAAATGCTAAAGGATAATTTGTCAAATCATTTAAAAAATGAAACATGATTTGTGAAATTACAATATGCTAAACAATAAAAATACAGAACGACAAACGGCGAAATAAATCCCCGCAAAATATACAATACCCACAGAAAAGATTTTTCATACCCTCAGAATCGACTGAGATTCTACTACGAAGCTCCCTTGATCGTCCTTGCAATCTTCGGCTCGGGACAATTGTAACCTTGAAATGTTCTTTTTACCTTTTCGTTAAATTTCCTACATATCTCTTCATTTTATTGATCGCGCACTTCTTTTTCCTTCTGAGAGCAATGGTTCCTCAGTTCCTTTTTTCTCACTAGCAGCTCGAGTCTTTCTATCCATCTTGCAAAGCTGCATGTGCCTGCTGGCACTCATTGTCTTGTGTCGTAATAGACCCAGGAAGTCAGAGGAGGCATCTCAGCTGTCTTTCTACAGATTCTCAATACTTGATACTGGGGATATGATTTCTCATGAGATTTTAAATTATCTACTATATAATAAAACTAAAACTTCACATAAGTTAAATAGTTTTTCTCTAGTATTGTTGTCTTCTCTCAAACTTTTTCCTTAACTTTGTCCTTCATTTCCCTAGAACTTCAACGATAAGCTCCTTTAAGACCTTGAACCAAAAGACCAGGTTGGTGCTGGCTATTTCTATTAAATCCACTACTTACCACACGCCTGTGCAAATATAACTCCTTGCTCTTCTACTTGACTTTCATGTTTTCCGCTGCCCAAAACAAACACAATATAAATTCAGTAGTAACAAGAATAACTCATATATAGCTCCGAAACATATAACTTATGCAAAACTTAATTATATTTTCGTTGAATGCGCTACCGTGGAAACATGACTCGTTTATACTCAAATCCGCACCTATATAGACTCTATTTTATAGCCTCTAGAGTTCCGTTGTTAATTCGAATTGCTGCTGGGTGGAATTTTCGTCGCAGAACTAATCCGATTAAAGGTATTAATTTTCTTAACACTCCTCAACACACAAAGTTTCCCAATCAAGATGATGTTCACCATCGCATCGGCGCGCGGAGTAGATTATACAATTTACTCCCGCTGGCATTGCTGCCTGGATGCAGCATTCCACCACCACAAAGTTTGTAAAGATGGCAAAACTTGAATCAAAAGAAAAGATTCTTCTAATTTAATGATGACGACGAGGATGATGATGGCGGGCGATGAAAGATCTGATAATTATCGCTAAATCTTTTTCTTTTCACAACTTTTCCTTGTGGATCATTTGTGCAGGCATCGAATTTCATTTACTTTTGGTCTGCATATAATCTGCATGGTCGAGTGCATTTCAAAGTGGGTTTCGTAACGTTGTTGGTCGTCATCATTTTCATCGTCATCATCATCATCAACATCGTCATCTATCGTTGGATTGTTGTTTCTAAAGTGATTTAAGCTCACAGGATGAATAAATGTGCCAGAGGACCATACCATCTCAAGGATGCTAAACAACAACTTTTGTAACCCAAATCCCAACGCGCATTCTGCTCCTTTAGACGTCTGACGTCTCTTCCTCAATTTCCACAATAAATAAAAACACTTGGCGCGTAACGTAGCAAGCAATTATGAGGAATTGCTTCTTCTTACTTTTCGGTCCCTTTTTTTCAATGTTTTCTTTCTTTCATTGTATAATGGTGAGTTAAACTTAGTATGTAAACTCTCTTCCTGAAGTCTCGAGAAATTATGGTGTTGGTTATGTCAAAACACAAAGCAAAAGCTATACAAGAATGCGTGAGAGGAAATTCCCTGAGGATATGACATTTGGTTATGTCAGAAGCAAGCTCACATTTGAAATGTGATTCTTCCTGGCATCAAGTTATTGTTTACGATTTTGTTGTGGTGGTGGATATACATACCTATATGAGCTTGTGTTGCGTGCTGCAATATAGAAGGGGCAGAAAGAAGTCCTATTTGTGGGAAACTTTTATAACATCACACAAGATGATTCTTTGAAAGAGTCCTCAGTAAATGGAATATGAAGTTCTTATTGTATTAAAATTGTTTTGGGGAATATACTCTACATACACACATTACCTACCACCTACACATTCAGATGTGAGGATTCTTTAAGTTGTTCTCTTGAGGTAATGTGTCAACACTTTATAGTTAAAGAAAAGAGGCATATTAGTTGCGTGACAGAAACTCGTGATCTACTTGAAACTAACTACTATACCTACTTTTGTTCCTAAGGAAGCTTTTTAATTTCGTATTGTACTTTCTCTTTGTGTGCATATACCTACGGTTGCTTTATAAGTAGTTTTTTTTTTTTTGTTTTTGTCAAAGGAGCTATATATTAAGGTTTGAAGGAGCCATTAGCAGCTTCTTTGTTTACTTAAGAAAAAGTCTTTGTGTGATACAATACATATTTAGTTGGTTGAGGGTCTCTTTAATTGGTCACGTCAGTTTTGGTACGTTTTTTTGTCCTCTGAAGTTCTGATGTGTCTTCGCTTTGAAGAGGTTTCCAGTTCAAATGCCTTAAATGATAACTTAAGAAGCCAAATAAAATACTTATATGTTTTAAGTCAACACCACAAAATGTAAGTTATTTTTAGTTTAAATGCTTAAGGCCGTGTCCGAATTGCGTTAAAATTTTCTAAGTTAAATTTTGACGTTTGGTTAAAATGGGATAATTTTTTTTATTTTTGCTGTCCGAACTGGATTAAAATAGGATGGGTTAAATGGGAGTTTTAGTTAAAATTCCCTCAAGATTAAAGAAATTTCCCTAACCACAAATGTGTTTTATTATTCCAGAAAATAAATATTTTATACAAAATCCAGCTTGAAATGTATCAAAATAAAAATTCGACGCGAATAAAGTACACATTTCTTAATTTGATTTACTTTTAAAGGATTTGCATCGATTATATCCCCAAACACTACGGAAAAAATCTTATTGTGTATTGCTTGATTATGCAGTCTGCGAACACTAAGTCAACAAACTAAAAAAAAAAACAAAGTAAAACAAAACAACAAATTGGCATTAATTTTGCAAGATGAATAACAATTTGAGGAAGTATGTAATAAAGAAGAATATAAAATTCATGTTTGCATTGTTTGATGTAAAAAGATGATCGAGCTCGATTCTGATTTTAACAAACCTCAACTTTTCTCTTTCCGATCCTATAGAAACAAGAATATAATAATTGTTTTTATTGAATTTGTTCAAACTTACATTTAGAGTATGGTTTTCCAGAAGCTCTTGGTTTCCTTGTTTGGCGGTCCATTTTTGCACTTTTAAAAATAATTCCAATTTCAATTTTCTCTCTTTCTTGAGAAACGTCAAATTTTAACCTGCTCTCTGCTCTGGAGCTGGGTAATTTTTAACCCATTTTATTCACCACGCTAGTGTCAAAATTTGACCCAACGTCAAGTTTTAACCAACATTTTAACGCATTTCGGACACGGGAACAAATTTTTAGCCCGGGCAAAATCCGACTTTAACTTAAAAAAAATCCAAAAAATCTGAGTTTTGGTAGCTTTAGATTTTATGGAATGTAAGGGGAAAATCGGTTAATTTTTTGGAAGGATTGTCAAGGCGGAAATTTTAACTTCTAAAATTTTACAAAAAAATTATTATATTTTTTGCAAAAACCTACGTGAACACGTACGTATCTTAAACTTCGGTGATTTGAACAAAAATTCATTAAAATAAAAAATTGATATTGTAAAATTTTTCCCGAAACCTATTGCTTCTACGAAAAAACGTGGTAGGTTCAATCTTTCTTTGGTATACATTTCTTATCGTAAAACTGATGATCTTTTCTACCAAAATTCAGCATTGTCGGAATTTATTCGAAATTTTGGATTTTTTTTGTCATAAGAAAGTTGGTAGATGCCACGTCTCCTAAATTGAAAATCTCAAACTTTCAATTTCATCGTTCATATCATTCTAAATTTCAAGGTTCTGCAATTGTTTTGTTTTCTACAAGTTTAGTGAAAATAGGCGGTTACCAATCCACTAGAGTTCTTTAATTAAGAAGAGAATTTGAGATTTGATTGATGACTTAGTTTTTTTTTACCATCATTTTAGTAGGCACCTGGCAGGAGGGAGATGGTTGAAGGAAAAACTTCTGGGACGCAAATATTTGAGATTAGAATGGGTTTCAGGTATTTTATTTATGGTAAACAGGGTGTCCCGAAACTCAACGTCAAGCGGGGACTGGGTGATAGGGTAGGTTGTACCTGTACTGGGAAAAATTAAAAAAAAGTCTATCTCGCTTGGTTAAGTAATAATAGCTACTAGTATCGCATATGGTCGAAATTCGACCATCAATATTCAATCTCTGAGCGAAGGGTAAAAACACGTTCATGAAAATATTCTTTTTTATAAAATTTTTGTTTCCATGCAATTTTTAATTAAAAACATTTTTTCACACATACTTTTATGTTACTCTGAATATAACGTGACATTCTGCCTAAATTTTAAGGCCCCAAACTTAACGATCCTACCAACCATGACGGCACCTTAATAATTATTATGAATAGAGAATACCTACAACAAACGTGCATAACTACATATAGCAAATTTTTTCCATATGCGAACTCAATTTGTCAAGGTTATGGTTTTTTGTTTCACCCATCGTCTTTAGAATTGATATCTACCGCCCGCCCACCAGTATATTCTTAACATCAAACTTTTTTTTATTTTTTTTTATTGCATTCATCTGTGTCATTACGTTTGCCTAGATGAAATTATTTCTCGAAAATATCATGCCACGTTTTTAGTATGAAATTTTGAACAGTTTTTAACGGTTTGTTGCTCGTACTCGACTGTCATTCTGGCTTTAATTTAATCTTTGAATTTTGAAAATCGGACAATTTCATGCAAAGATATAAGCATTTAAGTGAAAGCAAAACGGGTGTTTTAGAAATTTTGCAAAAATTGGACAATTCTCCACTGAAACACGTCGGTTGGCAATGAACAACAACCCCAATTTTTTTGGCGTTAGAACTTTACTCCAATCGGAGTAAATTTACTCCAATTTTGAAAAAGAAAATAAATCTACTCCACCACTTCGTTTTTTTTGAGATCTACTCCTTTTTTCCCACACTAAAAAAATCACAAATTCTTTAGCCAAACTATATGAAAGGGTTTTGTTGTTAAGTTTTCTAACCAAATCTGGCTCTGAACGTTTAAATTTAAAATTCTATTCTGTCCTGAAAGTGAATTTATGTTTGTGATTTATTTTGTTTTTTTGTTAAAAATACAATTTTTGAAGATTTTTTCTTTCGTTATCAAATCTACTCCAGAAATTTCATATTTATTCCACTTTTTTTTACAAATCTGCTCCGAAATTTTACTATTGAGGTTCTAACCCTGATCCCTACTCATTGTAAGTAGATGTAGAGTACATCATTCGGAACGAAACAACAAATATTGCGTCTAAGCTACATGAAACACGTTGGAAGTGAGCTTTTGGTACACTACGCTCGGGTGTTGACAAACAGCCGTGTGTGTCGTGAATTTGTTTTTCTTTTTAGACTTTTTGTATGGGGAATCCATTTTTTAACATTTTTACATGTACAGTCGACGGATTCATATAATCTCTTCTGATGAAGAGACCTCAGTTAACTTCAATCACTTTTACGTGAATAATACTTTGTTGTACTCAAAAACGGTTTTACAGAGTTGTATGTAAGATAAACGCACTTCCAAAACCTACTCAATCCAACATCGCCTGCAGATATATCATACGAGTATACCTTAAATACAGATATCCATATACCTTTGCTTGATGAAGATATTAAAATCGATGAAGTTCAATCAGCTATTACATCAGCAAATGATAACAAAGCCCCCGGCATCGATGGTATTCCTTTCGAATTTTATAAAAATGCTTCACCTAATTTAATCAAGGAAATCCACCGACTATTTTGCGACACCTTTAGTACAGGAACCATTCCCGATTCATTCAAAAGGTCAATAATGTTTCCTCTTTTCAAGAAAGGCAATCCTAACGAGTCAAGTACCGCGGTCTGTCTTTTATGGACACTATATACAAGCTGTTCACAACTGTGCTTTTGAAACGACTTAATCGATGGGTTGAAGAAAATCAGATTTTGATAGAATTCCAAGCTGCATACAGGCAAAACTACTCAACTGTGGACCAAATTTTCAATCTCTCCTGCCTTATAAAATTACAACTCAATCAAAAAAAGAAACTCTATGCGTTTTTCATTGATTAAAAAGCTGCTTTCAATAGTATAAACAGAGACGCATTATTCCACAAACTGACGCTTTTGGAAATGTCCACAAAAATGTTCTCAATCCTAAAAGCTCTCTATCACAACAACACTGCAACAGTATGGAATTGAACTAACATTAGCGACTTCTTTTCTATCAATCAAGATGTAAAACAGGGATGCGTTCTCAGTGCTCTGATATTTATCTTGTTTTTGAATGACCTCGACTCTGATCTACCGGTGGAGTAACTATTGAAGGCATATCAGTAAAAGTTTTACTTTATGCCGATGATATTGTTCTTCTCTCTGACAATCCCGCTTCCTTGCAAGCAATGATAAATAGCTTCGCAAATTATTGTTCAAAATGGAATCTGTGTGTGAACTTAAGTAAATCAGAAGTATTGATTTTTCGAAACGGTGGACGCCGAGCAGCTGAAGATAAATGGACTTACAACAACGATGAAATCAAAATATCCAAAAAATACAAGTATCTAGGAGTAACTCTGACTTACAATTTGTCGCGGACAGAGCATCTTACGCAAAGAGACTTGCAATGTCTAAAAACTCAATAAATGCTACCTGGTCGAACTTCATCAAAAACAAAAACATACAGCACTCAGCTAAGTACAAAATATATGAAGCTGCTTCAAATTCAATGATGAACTACTGTGCACAAGTTTGGGGTTATTCCGAACATATTGAAGTCGAGAAATTGCAAAGGTTTTTTATCAAGAGATGTTTTTTGTTACCTAACAACACACCAAATTACGTGCTTAATCTAGAAACAGGACTTCCAAAAGCCTTCCTATCAACACTCGAACTCCATTTCAAATATAAACAAAGAGTTAGCACCCTTCCTGAAAACAGATTACCGAGAAAACTTTCAGATGTCATTGTAAGAAAGCAGATTTACTGGGCAAATGAGTGGTCAGATCTGTTTAATGAGCTCAACATTGAGTTTAACCGGTCAGCAAAGTCTGAGTGGAAAGTAATACACATAGAAACTTGCACAAAACTTATAGAAAGACATTGGACGGAACACACAAACAGAGCGCTTGAATCACGCTCCCACGACGAGTACTGTAACCTGAACTATGCCGAGACGCCAAACTACTTCGAAGACAGCAACTCAGGTGAGATGATTAGCATGGTACTAAAGTCCAGGTGCGGATTGCTCAATCTCAATGCAAGAGCATTTAGAAGAGATTCAGTAGGCATTTGTACGATCTGTAACCTTGATGCTACTAAAAAATACATACCACTTTGTTGGAGTGTGCCCTTGTTTTCGGACATACAGAAGACAATTCCTTGGAAGTGAAAGCCTTAACCGCGACCAGGTCCTCGAATTTCTCAACGGTCAAAACTATAGTCAACTTTACAATTTCTTAAAAAACGCTCTTAGATATCGAAAACTAATCATAAAAACACAAATCAATCGCTAAGTTTTCAATGAATTTAATACAGCCAACACTTTAACCTGACAGGCAACTTAAAAAGTTATTGTCATTTAATTTAATTTTTAACATAATGAAAACCAAGCCTATGTAAAAACTTTATGAAAATAAAATTTTTGATCTATCTATCTATCTGTAAGATAAACAGAGGCAGTAGAATAAAACACTATATTTGCCGTAAATTAGAGTGACAGATCTACGTTACATACGTTCGGTACGCTACGTTCCTTCTTTTACTCGCTACTTCTCGTAATCGTTCGCTTTTGTGTTACCCTAGACTCAATTATTGTTGTGGAAATTGTGTTGGTTATTATCTAGCAATAGGAAAACTTCACTATTTTCGCCAAGATTATTCCGCGAAAATCGACTATGGGAGTGTTCAGCGTAAAGTTACGAGGTAGCAAAATTTGTACAAGTTGCACATGGTATGGGTGGTAGTTGTTTAATTTTAAAATTAGATGAGCAATGCTTTTCGGTAACTATCAACTCATAGTTTTTTAATATTGATTCAACTCAATTTATTAAAAAACTGATCAATTATTTCGTAAAAATTATCAATTTTCCTGTAATTCATTTCAAATGATTAAAACTTCTGTCAATTGTGTGTTTTAAATATCGATTTTCAATGTGTATCAACTTTCGATTGATAATTGACAATTATAAAATGGATGATGGTTTATAAGAATATATAATAATTTTGCTGTGATGTAAATTCGCTCGGTCTGTTTTTGTATTGGAGCTTGTAATTCATGCTAGAACAAATTCTTCTATTTACAGTGGATAATTATTTTTCATTTGTTTTTAGCCTGTCTCTTTCTTTTCCTCGAAATACTAGTTTTTTTCCCCTCTTTAGAATTTTCCTATTACCCAACGGCAACACACAACTTCTCTAGCTATTATTCATTGTATTTCTATATAAACCCTTAACAAAACCCTCAATTTATCTTTTTGGTTATATAGAATAAAAGTAAGGATTTGACATAAGACACCTCTTCTCATAACGCAATCAAAAATATTACATCGGCAAAGTTGATAGAAAAAGGGATTAAACATTCCACAAAACAAATTACCATCGCTCCCTCAAAAGAATATAAAAGACGCATCTTTGCTGGCATGCTATATGGCTAGGTGTCCAATATCACCCCTTTGTATGTGGATGGATAACCCCAAAAGTCTAAAAATGAATCACTTTCGTGTACCATTGCTTTAATATTATATGAATCCAAAGGTAAAATAATATAAACCACACCACATCGAAGACTTTCTACCTCAAACTCACGATTATGTTTTGATTGAAAGTTACGGCCTCGCGTCACCTGATCCATAATCCTATTATAAGTACGTATATTAGTTACCTACTGACGGACGGACGGATAGACGTGTACTCATGTACCACTACCAGTACCTACCTTTATAAACCTTACACGCCTTTTCTTGTGGCTCCACACGTCCGTCCCATTAATATCAATTGGTCTTATGAATTTATATTTATTCTGAAACGACGATGTGCTGGTGATGCAATTGCCATAAATAACCATCAGACCATTATTATCAGAGAAAGAGAAGAAGCTCTTAAAACTGTGCAGATCTTCACTTGCAGTTGTGCAGCAAATTCACTAAAATGTAGGTATGTGTGTATATAAAGAGCCTTGTCTATAGGTGACGTTGAGCACCCTATTCAAAATTGTCAATTTATTGAAATTGCCACACTTCATGGCTTCCTTAATGTATATGTATATTGTATACGCTCCTGGAACAAAACTCTTTATACCTACAAAAGGCCCCTTTAGTCGGACTGGCCGAACTGCCTGACAAACACAAGGTCATGCTTACATCGTTAAAACTGTTATTTTGCTTTGTTGCTCACCCAAAATACCTTCACTCGTCATCATCTAGTTTGAGTGAAATATTTGCCTCAAAACGAGGTACAAATATAATATACTTGGAGATGGAGGTGCATGCATCATGAACGAAAGGGTTGCCATAACGATTTTTTTTTTTTTTTTTTTAATGATGAGTTCGTTGAATTCTCTACTAAAATTTTGAAATTTTGAAAACTATTGAAATAAATTATGACAAATTATGAAAAATTATGAATTATAAAAACGCATGTAATGCCAGATTCCGTTATTTTTGGAGCTAAAAGAAAATTTCTATATCTCCTCCGGGGAACATCTTGAATTTGCAAAAACCGCTTCATTAGTTATAACTTATAACCCATAGGCAAAATCTACTTTTACTGAAAAAAAAATCCAATTAAAGATTTTTAAACGCAATTATATTTATTTATAAAATAGGAATGGTAGCTAAAATTTTCATTGCCAAATCTGTCTTGCATTAAAAGTTATTCAGGATTACATGTAGAAAATATCGGTTTTTAGCATATAACTTTTTCCGAAAAGTATAGATACTTCATGCACAGCTTGTAGATCATCTGATTTTTTACAACAAAATTTTCGACACTTTTTTCCTCTGACTGACACCATTGAAAAATGGCCATTTACAAAAAAAAACGTAGAATGACGAAAATTTTGGTTTTTTTCTTGCAACGTTGAGTGTTTTCGTAAACATATTCATGCAAAGTTTGTACAATATATGACCGTCTATAGTAAAACATTAACATTATCTTTCCTTCCATTAAAGAAATATCATTACTAAAAAAACTGATGTGGAATCGTGTAAGGTGATTTGCGATAAGTGAGAGTCACAATCAACCAATTCAGTCTGTGTAAGACGATATCACATTTTGATAGCTAGCTATCACATCAAAAATGTGATTGTCATTTTCCAATAAATTTGACGTATCTACTGCAGTACGACTAGAGTTACCATCAGCCTTACAAAAAATGTACAACTTTTTCTGAGTTCTTTATTTTAACAATTCATACAAACAAAAATAAACATTCTTGTGACCAAAAAAGTTTACTACATTTGGGAAGATGAAGAATTATATCGCAAAGACATCATTTTCGTTATATACAGTCGACTCTCCCTAAGTCGTACTCTCTCTAAGTCGAATTTCTCTCTAACTCGAACTTTTTCGCCATATTTTATCATTCCCTTCAATTTTCCATACAAAAACTATTCCCTAAGTCGAACTCCCTCTAAGTCGAACTCTCTCTAACTCGAACACATTTTCTCGCTATTTGGCTTTTTTTTTCTCCCTTTAAGTCGAATTTTGTTTAGAACAAAACAAAATAAGAAACTTCGTATTTGAGTATAACTACGAACCATCAAACCTTAATACATATGTATATATGTGTAGCATCGCTTGAACCATCATCGTCAGCTTTTCGCGTTTCTTCCCATTCATAACCCTGGTACCTCTATAAAAAGATACAGTTTTTAAAAAGTTACAACGCAAAAACAAAAAAATTGTAATTCTTTTTTTTGTGTTGTTGGTTGCTTTATATACATAAATTAACCTTTATTTATTTAATAAACCTTTTAAAATAAAAAAATGTTTCTCTCTATAACTCGAATTTTTCCAAAACTCTCTCTAACTCGAACAAATCTTGGTATCCCGTGAAAATTCGACTTAGGGAGAGTCGACTGTATTTACGATAGCTAATTACAAACATTTGAAACATTCACTATGGCAACCATGTTTTTGACAAATTCCATTGGAAAGTATTAAATTGAATTGAGTTGAATCACCTTACCCAGACAGAAAACTAAATGACAAACACATGTGACTATGGTTGATGTGACAATCATTTATCACCTTAGCCGATTCCACCCCTGGTCAAAAGTCAAAAATACTATCGTTTTAGAATTTTTTTTCTTAAATTTCGAAGTTATCGAAAAATAATTTATTATCATTTTATAAATTATAGATATTATTTTTTACAAATAAATATAAATATTGTATTCTCAAAATAGCGATAAGTTAAATTTAGGTTTTTCGCATACAATTCTTAAAAATTATATAAAAATATCTTATATAACGGGTGATTTTTTAGCTGGTTTGGTTTTGGCAACACTGGTTTTGACAGCTGACGTGTGTTTAGTACCTTGTGTCACTGTCAAACAGCTTCAGTTTAGTTTGCAATTTAACCATGGATCGTCTTACAAATGAACAACGCTTGCAAATTATTGAATTTTACTATCAAAATTCGTGCTCGGTTCGAAATGTTCATCGCGCGCTGCTTCCATTTTATGGTCGGCTCATTTTTGGTTGAATGGGTACGTAAATAAGCACAACTGCCGCATTTGGAGTGAAGATCAGCCAGAAGCATTGCAACAGCTACCAATGCATCCCGAAAAAGCCACTGTTTGGTGCGGTTTATGGGCCGGCGGCATTATTGGGCCATATTTCTTCAAAGATGATGCGAATCGCAGCGTTACTGTCAATGGTGAACGCTACCGAGCGATGATAACAAACTTTTTTTTGCCCGAAATGGAAGTTCTTGACTTGCATGATATGTGGTTTCAACAAGACGGTGCCACATGCCACACAGCACGCGAAACAATGGCGCAATTGCGAGGCGAATTTGGTGAACAGTTAATTTCACGTTTCGGGCCGGTCAATTGGCCGCCTAGATCGTGCGATTTGACACCATTAGACTATTTTTTGTGGGGGTATGTCAAGGCTAATGTCTATAGGGACAAGCCCGCTTCGATTGACGCACTGGAAGCCAACATCCATGCATTCATTCGTGAGATACCGGCCGATATGTGTGAAAGAGTATGCCAAAATTGGACTCAGCGGATGGGCTACCTGAGACGCAGCCGCGGTCAACATTTGCATGAAATTATCTTTAAACATTAAATTGCAAGGTTCAAACTATCGATTCAAATAAATATTTCATTCATTTTTTCGAATTTTTTGTGTTTTTTTTTTTTTTAAAGTTCTAAACCTCTTAAAAAATCACCCGTTAATATTCGTTACAAAATTTTGAAGATAACCAAATGCAAATTTGCAAAGTGAAAAGCAGAATTCGTAAATTATCGCTCGCAAATCATTTAATACGAATCTTTATCATTCTTTATCGATTTTCTCGCGAACAATAAAAAATATAGTTCGCGAACGATAAAATTTTCGATCTTTAAAAATTTTATTTTAATTTAGAACAAACTAAATCCATTTTTTGTCTGTATCTCTCGTTCGGGAGAGATCAAAAAAATTAAATTCAGGGGCATAATTCCGTAAAACGAAAACGATCGAACGATATCGTTTGGCAATACCTATCCCTATCTTTCCCTTAAGATGTGATAGAGATGGGTTTTGCTAAAACGATATCGTTCGACCGTTTTCGTTTTACGGAATGAGGCCTCAGGTGGAATATAGTTCTCTCGTAATAATAATCCGAATAGATCCTTAAAACAAATCATTCTTCATAAAGTATCCGACATCCGTATCCATTCAGTTTGGCTGTGAAGTGAAAATTTTGGAAAAATATCAAAAACTTAAAAAAAAAAAATTGAAAAAAGTGAAATAATTTAAAAAAGTCAAAAACTTTGGAAAGGTCGAAAATTTTGAAAAAAATTGAAAACAAGAAAAAATTGGAAAAAGTCAAAAATTTTAAAAAAATCAAAAACTTTGAAAAAAGTCAAAAATTTTGAAAAGTCGAAAATTTTGAAAAAATGGAAAAGTTTTGAAAAAATATGAAAAAGTGAAAAAATTTTGAGAAAAGCCAAAAATTTAAAACAAAAGTCAAAAATTTTGCAAAAAGCTAAAAATTAAAAAAAAAAAATCACTGACATTTTTGTTCTTATTTGAACGGTTCGTAAATGGATCTTTTGTACTGCTTCTGCTTCTTCGAATAGTTCGTACGTGATATATTCGGGAAAGAACCATTTTTAACAGAACCCAACAGATTTGATTCGATCGTGAAAACGAATGTTATTTAAAAGGAAGCAAAAAATAAAATTCGCGATCGAATCAAAACTAAAATTCCCTTTTGAATTTTTCACGAGAAAACGAATTATATTTTATTGCTCTTCAAAACTTGGACTGAAAAGTTCTTTTCTGCAAAGTGAATAGTTTTGTTAGTTTGCAAAGTATTTGTTCTTTTTGTTTCACCAAACAAATAAACTTTTAGAATTTTGAAAAGAGAATTTTTCATTTGCAAATAAGCTTTTGTTGTAAAAAGTTGTCGAGGAATGATAAAAAAAAATTAACCGTTTTCAAGAATTTTTTGAAATAGAGAAGTTAACGATAACAAGACAATGGACATACGCCATTTTTTCAAAATTTTGACGATTTAACAAAAAAACATGAATTTTAGGGTCAACGTTTTGATTATTTTGTGTGACCCGCCCTATCAACGCAGTTAGGATGCATTGACAGAATGCTTGTCAGTGAATGTATCTCAACGTTGACACAACAGAATTTTTGTTTGGGTCAACGTTGACCTTCATCTTAATTTTAAAATTATCTGATTTTGTTGGGGTTTTTTAGACCATCGACATAGTAGCCATCCTTCAATGGAATCTTACAGTATATAGCTTGCCAAATATGAAAAAAATTTTATTTTGATGTATATTTTGATCCAAATATCACCCAAAAGCCCTAAAAATGCTTTTTTTAGTCAACAAGTTGTCACAGTCAACGTTGGCAATATATTTATAATATTTTTGGTGACGTTAAGTAGTCAACTCTAGCGTTCAGCGCCTAATCGTAGCTTAAATTGGTCTAAATGCATACAATCTAAGTTTAACCTTTCAGCTTTGCAAAATACGAATTCAAATGCAAAGTTCTATTTAAAATTGGTCAAACACTGTCACTTTTCACTTTTCAAAAATAATCTGAAAAATTGAAAAATGAAAAGTCTTTTCACTTTGCAAATTTTGTGAAACACTTCGCACTTTTACTTTACAGGAAATTATGTTTTTCAAAGTTATTTGTAAGTTTAAAGAATTTGCAGTCAGGATTGGCAACTCTGTTTGTGCAGAGAAGAATTTTCGGACAAAGAAGCAACTCCAATGATTTACGATACGAACATGACCAAGAAACGCGCATATAAACTTGTGAATGGAATCCATAAACCCAACCAAGACTGGGCTACTCTGATGGCTCTCTTCATTGTATACCAGTTTACGGTTGGTTCAAGAAAGCCATTTGGTCTTCAATGGCTTGAGGTCCATCATTTCAGTTTATAAACTTCAAAATATTACTTTTTTTTACTAAGTGATGATGGAGCAAGAAGAGCGATGTTTGATATTTGAAAGCATCAATTTGCGTTTGTTTAGTTTCAGATGCGAATAAATTTGGAATGCCACATGCTACTCGTCCTACTACGAGTATTACATACTTGCCATTGGCATTTGCTTTGCCACTATATACACCCTGCTTCTGCTAACGTGACAGAACTTAATCCAGTTGAAAGAGTGTGTTCGTGAGACAGTCATGTTCGAGTGAGATTACTTTAAACAAATACAGAGGATTAATTGAGCATCCATAAGACCATCATCATCATCATCATCATTGGAACGAGCCCGTGCAACTCATTAGAATTTTTGGGTTTCAGTGTTGTTTGGCCCTGTGGGAAGAGCAACAGCATCAGTAGGTAAAGCATGGATTCGGGTTAAGGTTGGTTATATATACGTTATATTCTATAATTCTATATGTACATAGGTAGTATAGATATACCGGGAGGCATGTAGCATGTTAAATTAAATTTAAAAGGATTTCGTTGTCAGAGTTGTGTTTCATTGAAAATCATTGCTCCCTTCGGTAATAAAAACTGAGACGATTATATGGCAGAAACTGAATTTGTTGTTAAAGGAGAATCCACCCTCGGCTTGGCTCGGCTCTGTTTGGTATAATGGTGGGGTATACGAGTAGGTATAGTGGTAGTCCGGATGGATGGGTTGGATGGATGAATTCGTTTTTTTTTTTTTTGTTGCAAGAAGAAAGAAGGGCGACTTTCTTTATATTTTTTCCGCCCCCTTTGTATAACTTCATTCTGTTTGCCCATATTCGCACAGGATTTATACCAAAAGTCCTTTTTAATGAAAACATGATGAGTAATGTCTTTTGTACGAATATTGTAGTAGTACTGCTTTACTATACCTATACACCGTTCCTCGTTGACGTTGTCGTCGTCATCGTTGGACCTGAGGCTGGAATTCTCAGGGGAGAGTCTTAGCACACAGTGAGCAGAGTGTTTTGTAGTATAGGCATAATAAAATTAAAAGAAATATACATTTGAAATAAATCCATTAGGCTTTGCAGAGAAGAACGTTTCTGGAATGCGAATGTGAGGATAATTTTTTTTTTTTTTGTTAATATTTTTCTTTTTCAAATATTGGAACATGAATTTGCAGAAAGTAGATATACCTTAATATTTATGTACGTTCAAGGATTTGATAAGGAATTTTGAATATTTTATAACTTGATTGTCACTTTTTATTATGATTGTGAAGTTTTGATCGGCCAGAGATGATGGGATTTGTATATTTGAAAGGAAATTGGTTTGTTTTGAGATGAGGTATAGCCGTAGATAGAGAGGTGAAAATATGAGTGCAATAATTGTCCTTCCTCTTATAGCTTTGTTGTTCAAGGATTGTGTAAGTACGACAACCATGGAAGAAGCTTTATTATACCCGAAGACAAAGTTAATGGAACCTTTCACATTTAAAGTTGAAAAGGAATTTTTTATTCGTTACTTTTTGTTTTACGATGTGTTTTGGAAACAATTTTGAAAAAATCACCTTTTGGAAACAAAATTAACAAAGGAAGACCATTCTTTTTTCAAAAAGTCAAAAAATTTGATTTGAAAAATTTTTACATTGGCGGAAAGGTCTATAAATTTCTTATACAGAACTGATCACCGCAAGCATTTACGAGTCTCGATTGCAGAAATATCGCCATCCAAACTAATTTTTTGAACAAATTTAATAAAATTGGACAGAAACAAGATAATCACCCTTATTGCGAAGATCAACTATGAACCGATTGACGGTTGATATAGCTTAACTGGCTGAACACAATGGATACGGAGCTGCAACTGAATAGCTGTCAAAATATTGAATACACACAAATTCAATGTTACGAACACAACGCAACTGCAGTCAGTGAAGGTTCACCAACTTTTAACTTTTTCACGTGCAGCACTTTTGACGTTTCAATGTATATGAAGAAAAAAGAGCCGGAAAAAAATATTGAAGTTTTTAGGCTCATCTGTGTCACGAAAAAAAATATTAATTAAAAGAAAAATATTGGAAATAAAAAAAGTGAATAATAAACTCGTGGTTATTTTTTGTTCCTTTAAAATATATAAAAAGCTGTACAGCTCATTGTGGACAGATAAAAAAACGATGTACGACATTTTTTGAAAGCAGTTGCAGCTGTAGCTCCGATTCCAGTTGCATTAGGGGATTGCGTTCAGCCAGCAAACCAAATCACTTGGCCAACGGTCGGCAGGGATGGGACTTTTTTAAAAAATGTCCGAAGTAGATTTGGAAAAAAAACGCAGTAGATTCAACTTTTTCGCAGTAGATTTTTATATTTTGAAAATAAAAATAAGAAATAACATAAATAAACATAAATAATTTAAAATAATAAAATATATATTCTGTTTTAGCTCTGATCGTTCAGGGCTTCAAATTTGTGTTTCTTTTTTAGTTCTGAGCATGTTCAGGCACGCTCTGTGAGCTCAGAATAAAATAGGAGAGTAAACGGAGTAAAATGCTGAAAACAAACGAGATGACGGGAAATTAAAAAAAACGTCGTCAAAACAATACAAAATGGCGGAATAGGCTGGTTGCTCTAGTGGAGAAGGTAAAATAATAATAATAAATAAATAATTTATAATCATGACATTTCAGTGATTAAGTTGTTTCATAATTAAATCAGAGAACTCTGAACATACTCTGCTTAAAATTTATTCTGTTCGCTCAGACTTTGCTCAGTACTCAGCTCAATCAGCTCTGATCTAAAAAAGAAAAACGCCTATTGAATGATTTTTTTTCGTAAAACCAAAAGTGCAGTAGATTTAATTTAAAGGCAGTAGATTTATTTTTCGAAAAAAATGCAGTAGATCTACTGCAATTGCAGTAAAGTCACAACCCTGACGGTCGGTTGCGCAGAGAGAGGATTTAAGAGAACAAAAATGGTGCGCAAGATATTTAATGAGTAAAGTGAGCGAAGCTATAAGCACAACTCAGTGATTTTCCTATTTTTTTTTTGTATCTGCAGAGAAATTAAAAGAGAGCTGCACAGTAAAATGGCCAAGTGATTTGGTGCAAGCTATAGAGTTTAGCAATTGAATTAAAAATCGATATTGTGAAAATAAATTGATAAAATATTGTGCTTTTGTGAATGCTATCAAAATATTTCTATTATTGTGAATGGGAATGTGCGTCTGACAGATGTTAGTTTTTTTTTTTTTGAGGAACGTAGAAAGAAAATAATTTATTAGAAATCAATAAAATTAAAAACAAAATTATGTTGACCAAAAAAGGTCACGTAAAAGGAAATAAATAAATAATAAATAAATAAAAAAACAAAGTGACTTCAACTGAATTTTTTTTAATGAAGATGAGGATTGAGGTGTTGGGTGATCCTGCTTCGCAAGAATGTGAAGAATTTGAGTGGCTGTGACTTTTATTTTGTTTTCTGTTTTCTTCTTTTTTGTTTTGCATTTTGGATCGATCCATACTCTCTGCCACTTTTCTGAAGTTCGTTCTGGAGGCCTTAGGCTATTTAAGTAGCTCTACACCAATTATTTCCCACTTTGTATTTGCTGCAGCTTTGGAACAAAATCCCTTGGCGTGTTCCACATTCTCTTCCATCAACTGGACCAATTTGCCAAACTGTTTTTTGCTACTTACTACTTTTTGAAACCTTTGGAAATACAAAAAATTAAAAATTTTATCACTTATTTAATTCGAAACTCACATTTTGTTAGGTATTTTTCTAACCAGCACGAACCCATCAACTGCAAATTTACGATTGAAAGAAAAATTGACAATTGACAATTGTTGTTCTCAATACCGATTTTTTTCATTCAAAATAGATTATTAAAAAAAAAGTCACAATAGATCAATAATAATGACAGTTGACAATCACAATACAATTTTATAAACTTGATTGATAATTAATGTCAATTATTAATTGATATAGTTGATTTTCGCAATAAGAGCCAATATCACTTTGGATTGAAATATTTCGAGAACCAGACGTCGTAAAATTTATCAGTCCAAAATATAACTTTGGATGCAAATATTTTGAAAACCAAACCACGTAGGAGAATTTGGCTTACAGTTAACCATACAGTTTTTATAGACCTTTGTTTTGATGTATATTTCGATGGGTTTTGGAATGTTGAAAAAAAAAATCATTTTGGACCAAAAAGTATCGAGGGATTAGCATTTTCTTTTTTTCAAAAAAGTCAAAAAATTTGATTTGAAAAATTGTATCATTGGCGGAAGTTCTATGACTTTCCAATACAGAACTGAAAACTACAACCATTTACGAGTCTTGATTACAGAAATATTGCTATCTAAACAGTTTTTGGTATCTTAACCAGCTTTCCTATTTTTTTTTGTTGACAATTTTGTCTGTAAATAAGGTTAATACAATACCATCCATTTTAGAAGAAGACCTTAGGCCAAACGTATACAAATTTGCTATATTATTTTGCTCGTGGTTTCGCCTGCAGATAGTTCTATTATTTTTTTGTGAGTGAAGTTATAAAACACAAAGGATTTGATTACATTCTCCCTCTTTTGCATTTAAATTGAAAAAGTTTTTGATTTGACAAAAGCATAGAATAATTTCCTTCAGACAAAAAGTCCTCTTCAATGTTTTACTATAGAAAATAAAACAAAGACTAAAAAAAATATAAATAGTACAAATTTATTTCCAAACAAAGAAAAATATTTAAACCACACAAAAAAGCAAGACGTAATGCTAAATTTATGAGTTCACCCGAATTCCCGAATCTACACAACACAACACAACTTTTGAGTGTTGAGTTGTTTGTTTCAGACTTTTTACATTGAAAGATCCATCGCAGATAAATCATTTGCCACTCACTATATATGAAACCACCTGAAAAGTGTGTGAGTTGTTTTTGTTTTTTTTTTTGCTGGTTTCTTAATTAATGTCCAATCGTGCAACACCATATACTGCTGCCACCACAGACCGCGGTTGTAAATACAACATTTTTGCTGAGGAATGTTGAAATCAAAGATTTAACGGAGCAATAAATTACGAATCACACCTTGGAGAGTTTCACATCACAGGCTCGTGATACATACCTCCAGTCGACTGAGTGTCGGCTTGGTCGGTCTCTGATGTCTATGATGATGATGGTGGCCTCTATAGGTTGGGTCATTGCTCAAAATAAGAAAACAAAAATGGGGGAACTTGTATTCTGTACCTGATTATGCAGCGCAGATTGCAGAGTGAAATCGACCGAAATCTCAGATGGGGATGACGAATGGCTCTGAGTTGGATGAGAAGCTGCACTTCGTCATTCACACAATTCATTCGTCAAACATCCCTCACAGAAGAAGAAGAAGAAGGAATCTATTTGTTGGACTTGGAGGAATATATAGAGGCTCCTTCGGGAATATTCTTCGTATATGCGTCCACAATCATGTCTAAGTAATTGCAATCAGCAAATTGCTCAAGACTAATAGGCAGGCGCACACTCTGCTTCTAAACCGTTCGATTAATCATGGCGACGACGATGACTACGATGCACAGACTATTAAAGGGGCTGCTCTAATGGAGGGTGACGTAAACGTGAACACACGGGGGATGTTGTGAAGGAAGTTCGTGTACACTGTACATAGATTAATTGAAAGCGTTGTGTAAAAATATTTGCTAGCTAAAGCCTAATTAATTACTGTTAGATGGGGATCTACCGTCAACAGATGGTTAAAGTCTAAAATAAAGTGAAATGACAAAAAAATAAAACTTATCCTACACAAGGGATATAGTTTAAATATACATAAACTGCGGCTAGATAGATTCCAATGGAAATAGCACGCAAATCCCCAAAGTCCAGATCCACATGAGAAGAGTGCAAGCAGGGAATGTTATGTTTCCGAAACAGAGGATACCACTAGCACCACCAGTGATTACGACATGACATGCCAACGAAGCCGCATTCAACTGTTGTCAAACAGGACGACGGACGACGACGCAACGCGACCAAACAACCGACAACGACGACGACGACACCTACATAGCTACATAGGAAGCTTAAGCTGGCTATGTAGGAAGGTAGTGAGTGATGCTGATGGTAGGTATAATGCTGCTGCAGCTGAAACGTGCGGCTACTATACTCCCCTGGGATATACATACCTATGCCAGAAAACAGCCCGAAATTAGAAGAGCAGCAAAAACATGTCCACGAATTGGAAACATTTCCAAAACACACATACCACGTTTGTGTCGTTTCACCAATTCTTTTTTTTCTTGTTTTTGTTTTGTTTTTGTTGTTCTTTCATTCGTTCTATTTTGTATTTTGTGGCTGTGGAAATATAAATTTTTCCTATGCACACACGCCCAGCTAAGCTCTGAAAACACACCGAATACCGAAGTCGAAGCCGACCACCCAAAGAGATTTTGCTGTTCACATTCGAAATAATGGTCAGCGGGATGAGATAGTGGCTTCGTTGATTGGATTATAAATAGAAAACAAAAGTCATCATCATGTGTGTGTGCAGAAGAAGCATCATCACAGCATCAGCAAGGTAGGTTGGTTTGGTTCCGATTGCGATAGCAATTCTGGACAGATCGGTATCGCTGCATCCCGCATAATACTTTGGCTGCTGATGATGCTACAAGTGCATGGTGCATCAGGTGGAGTTGAGTGGCTTTAGGGAGTAAACGAACATCGTTTATACAAGATTCTCAAAACACGTTATCTTGATGGAAGGATGGAGATGTACTGACCCCTTATTCTGTCCGGCCAGAGGGGCTGAAGGGAAGTTGAAGTGATATGGGGATTTATATCGTGGGACCGATATCCCATGGCTAATTAAGAACATCGATGAAATATTTACACAAGGCATAGATATAATAGGCACCAGAGACGTATTTTTAATGTGTTACAGGCCCTTAGTTAAAAAAAATATATTAAAAGCTTTAAAATAAATTTATGTATTAAAGCACGTAAGGAATGTTTATTAGAAATTGTAAAAGTTATTAAAAACCCAAATATTGGCTAAAATCACCATAAATGTGGATTTGTTAACTAAAGAGACCTGCAAAAGCGGTTGGTTAATGTTTGGACTAAAAAGCTCTTGGATGGTATTCTTTATTTCAATAGCCACGATTAAAGATTTAATTTAAGTGCCGCTTCTCAGACTCACTGTTGCCACTTTGGTCATTTGTGACCAAATTTGGTCATTATTTTTTCACTTGGTCCCATTGTAATTTTTTATTTTATTTGGTCATTTTTTACGAAATGAAAAATGAAACTCGACTTTAAGTTTTATGCAACCTAAAGCGCTTTTCTTATCGTCTGATGTAAACGGTGCATTAATGTGTTTAATTGAACTCACTGATTACACATTTACACGCATATTTATTTGCTAATCTAATTTAATTAAGTTTGTTTGGTACTTTGTAAATTTTTTTTGTACCCCTGTTTTTTTTATTGTTTTTGTATATTTTTAATAATTAAAAAATAATACATATGTCATCAGTGTATTATAAATAATATGCTGAAATAAATGTGATGAATTCATTGTTCTTTGGTTTTAGCTACAGTTTTTGATTTTTATTTTCAACTTTGGACACAAACTTTATTTTCAAGTGGCAAGCGTGCCCAGACTACTAGTTTCTGTAAATATTAAAAAAACAATTTCTAAAGCCAAAAAAATTAGAGTTTTACTTGGAAAAAATTTCGATAGAGCTGAACAACCGAAGCAGGAAAAACCCTAAATGTGGACCAGGGCTGTTGATTTCGTGGGATGACAGAACCAACTTACTTACTTTTTTAAAATTTTATTTTGAGGAAAACGTGCACAAAACCTCTTAGATATAATATTTACACCTCGTAAATGTTATTGTAACGTTTGGGCACGTTTTTTTCTCCAAAATTTACTGCTCTTACAAAAAAAGTTAACAGAATCATTTTTGTGAAGAATTTTACAAGCTACAAGAAAGGTAGTAGTTTTTGTGACAAATTGCGTTTTTCAAAAAAAGAACTTATATTTATCTTTTTTTTTTTTAATTGAAAGGGCTATTCTGGCGTTGTGAGGGCTCATAATTGAAGTTGATTTCTTGTGAGGTTGTTGTTATTCGATAACATTTTCGGTATTCTCAGACAATACTAAAAAAAAGAGTGTGCGTACTTATGTACACGCGCTAGAAGTAAAACTTCTTTCACGACAATAGGGCAAGTATTTTTCAAGTCCTACCACTCAGAGCACCCGATTTGAAACTCAGAACCGTTGCAAAATCGTGACGCTGAATTTTGTAATTCGTGACGGGAATTTGTATGTCGGTTTGACATGTCACTGACAGCTCCATAGAAAAATTTTTTACCCCCATGCCGCAAAAGAAGTTTTACTTCAAAAAATTTCCAACAGTAAGGTGAATTTTTTATTTTATTGTTAAGTTCTGAATTTTATGAATTATGAAATGACAAACTAATGAGTTGTCAGAACCTTACTCCAATCGGAGTAAATTTACCCCAGTTTTATGAAATACAAAAAATCTACTCCGCCACTCTGCTTTTTTGGGATCTACTCCTTTTTTCCACAGTGAAAAATTCTTTAGCCAAAGTTCAAACCACACTAAAGGAAATGAGAGCATTGAGATTTAATCAATTACATATATAACTAACTCTGACTCTGAATATTTGAATAAAAAATTCTATTCTGTTCTGAAGCGAATGGAACTTACATGTTTATTTTGTTTTGAGTATTATTTTATTTTTTTTAATAAATTAGTAAAGTTTTTGATTCGTTTTTAAATCTTCTCCGCAAATTTTCGATTTACTCCACTTTTTTGACAAATCTGCCCCGAAATTTTACTACTGAGGTTCTTACCCTGTATAAGCTACTCAAAAGGAGATCACAGTTTCGATAGTTCTTCTAAGGCTCACAAGTTGTGACATTGGCCAGAATACTAAAACCTCACAACATCTATTTTACCTCACCTCGTTAGTAGGTTTTTGTGACATGTAAGCAGATTTTAAAAAAGAGGAATAATTCGAAAATTTCCGAAGTAGATTTGAAAACGAAAGAAAAACTTAGGTTTTCAAAAACTGTATTTTTAACAAAAAAAAAATTATTTTAATAAAAATAAATAATTTTTTTAAATCAAATAAATTCCATTCGTTTCAGAACAAAAATAAAATTTTCGATTAACACAATCGGAGTAAAAGTTACACTCAGAGAAAAAAATAGTCATTTATAACTATTTTTTAACTATTTTTATAGTAAAAATCGGGAACACTATTTAAATTAGTTAAAAATAGTTATTTATTGTCAATTAATAATTTTTTTCAAAATCAACTGCTTAATAGTTATTATTACTAGTAAAATAGTTATTTTTAACTATTTTACTGTCAGTTGATGTTTTTTTTTTAAATCTACTATTTAATAGTAAAATCAACTATTGAATAATAAAATCAACTATTCAATAGTCAATATTATTAATAAAAATAGTTGTTTCTGACTATTTTGATTGTCAATTGATTTTTTCAAAATTAATTTTTTAATTGTCAATTTAACTATTTAAACAGTAACATATTACTATAGTACATAGTTGAATTTGACTTTATCGAATAGTTGTTGAATGACTATTTATATAGACTTCTTCGACCCCTGCTTCACATTTTTGAAAGTTTTGTACATGTCCCGTATATTCCAAAATAAGAAGAATGACAAGTTCCCTGAAAATTCTTAAAAATTCAACAACAACAACGTTCCTTTCAAATCATTTCATTCACATTTTATTGTTTTTATATAAGAATTTATAAAAAAAATTACTAGAAATTAGAAATATTTAAGTCTTATCAATTTTTTGTTCCATACAAAATGAACATGAAGTGGTGGGGAATTTATTTCGTTAAACTTAAAAATGAAAGGTCTTTTGTATATAAAGCCCCAAGTTCGTATGCTTCAAGATTTCTTGAAGTGTCTATGATTTTGTTTTGTTAAATTTATCTTATTTAATACGAAAACATAAACGAATAGCTTACATAATCTGATTCATAAGTTGATCTGGTACTACAGCTACTTGAGGGCGATGATTTTCTTATGTTTTCGAATGAACTATTGATGCTTTCCTTCTCTGCAGAAGCGCTAGCTACCGAATGCACTAAAAATCCCTAGATTTGATATTGCATTAAAAGTAAGAAAATGTAAAATAAGTTAAGTTAACAAATTACCATAGATTTGTTGCAATTCAACGTTTTCCTGCAATCGGACGTACAAACCGTACGATTTTCTGTCGTTCCCAACTATTTCTCTTAGATCTTCATTGTTCAACAATTTTAAATGATTATAACCAAGGCCAAGATCTTGAAAAAAACGATTTCTTTTAGAATTACATAAAGAAAAACAGCATAGTTTTATTGACTTTATCAAACGAATGAGAAATAAATATCATACAAAATATTCGAAACTGAGTTTCAATTAAACTCACTCTCATTAAAAATGCACGTTCTTCAATGAAATTTTCATGAAACAAGTTTTTTTGGTATGCATTGCACCTTTATAATTTTTATTAAATATAATAAAATGCACGACTTGGTGGCACGTAATGTGGACCACCGGAAATACTCACGCACAGTAAAAAATACAAGCATATACCGTTTACCGTGAAATATTTCTTTATCATGTATTTCGATAAGGTTATAAAATATATAAAAACTTACCAAAAAAATATTGATAGAGAGCTGTTCGTCTCCGAAAGTCTCACAGGTAGCTGTTGTCTGGAGAATATCCTTATAGCTTTGTAATTTTCATTGTTATTCATTTTTTTTTATTAAATTCTTTTCACCACTTTTCTCTGGCCACAACCCTTCATGAACAACACTCACCACAGAATGATAGAATTGCAATGGACAGATCGACGCGCACGCGAGACTACTACATAGTTATTTTTGACTATGTTGTTACTAAAAAATTGTCATTTTCAACTATGTTTTAGTTGTTGGGTATATATACTACTATTTCAGAAAGATAGAAAGATATTATAAAATCTATATATAAATAGCCTTAAATAAATTTTGTGGTACCATTTTCTCAAAAAGTATTTGACCGATTTCGATAAATTTTATATGGTTGGAAAGGCACAATTGCGGAGATGTGCAGAATATACTTGAGACACTCATTTACACACTGTGGATCATTTTTGTTTTTGCACTGTCGAGCACTGTGCATATTGAAAAAAAAATTAAATTAAAAAAGAAAAATGTCGAATTTCGACACAGGGCGATACTAGTAGTCAGAATTGACTGTAAATGGTTATTTTACAGAAACTGTTCATAACTATGGTTTAATATCAAAATAGTCACAATTAACTATTTTCTATAGTTTTTGAAAAAATAATTTATTTTTAACTATTTTCTAACTATTTTGTAACTGTTTTAAAAATATTTTTGTGCAAAAATAGTGATTCGACAAATTTCATTGGAATCTAAAAAATGACTATGGCAGTAGTTACAAAAGTAACTATATTTTTCTCTGAGTGTAGTTAGAAAATTTAATAACACAGATTTTTCATCGCTTTGCATGTGGTTTGGCCAAAGATTGAATTTTTGCAGTTTGGCAAAAAAGTAATAAATCTATAAAAAGTGGAGTGGTGGAAAAGATTTGTTTTCTTGTTAGGGTTTTGTTTGTCTTATTTTCTTGGGCTATTGGTTATTGATCAAAAAACTTAAATGAAATCGATCAAATTGTAATCGAAACATCGAGATTTAAAAGAAACAAATATTTTTTTTAATACAAACAATTTTTTTTAGAAAATGTAAAAATGAAATATTTTTTTTTTGATTTCTTAAAAGTTTCTTCATACAAACATATGTAAAAAAATTTGAGCCGTAATGAGAAATTCGAAAATAATAAAAAAAAATGTTGGAAATATTTTTTCCTATTTTAATGAAAAAAACAGTTTTTCTGATACTTTCTTCTAAACTATTTCTACAGACTGCCATCAAGACAGTCTTGACCGTCTAGACCGGTCTAGATAATCAACATGATGCTCAAGATGAATTAAGATGATTGAATAAGGTCGAGATGGTCAAGCAATTCAATATGGTCAAGATGGTCGAGATAATCAAGATGGTTAAGATAAATTAAAATGAATTAAGTTGATTTAAGATTGTCAAGATGTTCAAGATTTTCAAGATGGTCGAGGTATTCAAGACAGTCAAGGCAGTCAAGAAAGTCTAGATGGTCAAGACAGTCAAGATGGTCAAGTTATTCAAGATATTCAATATGGTCAAGATGGTCGAGATATTCACAGTTTTCAAGATGGTCAAGAATCAAGATGAGGTAGATATAAGCCTAAGTGTTAGAGAAGGTCTAGATTGTTTATTATCGAAGCGGCATTTCGCAAAGTGGAATTTCGCAAAGTTGGATAATTCAAGTGTGGTACGGTGCACTTCGCATGTGGAAATAATTTTAAAAGTGTCCTATCTTCTATGTTCATTTGGCGTGTGGTATGTTGTATCTAACAAGTGGATTATTGGATTGTGGCAAATTGCAAGTGTGATGTAATTGTGGCAAGTTCCATGATCCATGTTTCAACTTGCAAATTGTAATGACAGATGTAACATTTTTTACTTTTGAGATTCCTGCTCTTTCGTCAGATAGGAATAACAGAAAACGAAATATGCCAGCATAAAGATGGGTACTGATACTGATGAATTAATGTTTTAATAAATGACAAATTCACATATCTGTTATCAGTTTTCGAAGACTCTTCTCTTGTTACTTTCATCCTATATGTCCCGGACGAAAGTAACACAAAGTTAACACTCTGTTATTCCTACAAACGAAAAAGCAGGAACCTCTTATTTTATTCATTCAATTAAATAAAATTAACAACAACAAAAAGTTTTCAAATCTTTTAAATTCAAAATTATAGAAAATTTCAATCCAAAACATTCCACCCGGAAAATTTCACATTTCAATTTTCGCCTATATCAAAAAATTCCCCTTATTTACATTTTCAGTGAAATGTAATGCGGTTGACAGCTTAAATTTTCCCGAACTAAATTTCCTTAGAGCGAAACTTAGCTTTAAAAATTCCGGGCGAACAAAAATTTTTTAAGGTGCAATATTTTTTGGGTGAAACTCATAGTAAGGGGCCAGTTATAGCTTTCATTGAAACTCATCATTGAAAATTTTATTTTCAGTTTTGAGGCCCTTAAAAAGCGATATCAGTGATTATTTTGATGCCAATAAAAAGCTGTTGACTCGATTATTATTTGTAGTCAAAAAAACATTTCATTTTGGCCCTACCTTTCACATAAAACGATTTCTAAGATTTCAATGATCAATGATAAGGTAGTTAAATCATTGAAATAAATAAATTCATTTTCTGCGATAGGCTGGGCCAAAATGAAATATTTTTTTGACTATAAATAATAATTGAGCTATCAGCTTTTTATTTGCATTAAAATAATCACTGATTTCACTTTTTAAGTGCCTCAAAATTAACAATTAAAATTTTCAATAATGAGTTTCAATGAAAGCTATATATTGTCCCCTAAGGCTGATTAAAAACGAATAGTTAATCATCTTACTATCTGCAGGTAAACGTATAGCTTTGAAGTTGAATGGCCTCGTCAACTAATAACTTATGCCAAATCCGCCTCTGACTCCCTCACACCACATCACAACATACATATACTGAACATGTATCTGCATCTATCACCACCACCGGTGACATGATGTTGCTATATCAAAACTCTACCCAATACCCAGATCTTATCGATGATGGCTTGTGTTTTTTGTCAGTCACTCCGCCCGCCCGCTCGTCCTTCCGTCCGCTCAACTTTAATTGTACCTTTTATCAGTGCATGTATCTATGACTATTTGTTTCCATGTTCGTTAAACTGAGAATTTTTAATGGGAAATATCTCGAATTGTGTCATAATTCGAGAAATAATTCAAAAATATTTTTCAGAATCGGAATCATTTTCGAATCATCATCATCGACATCGTTGTCGTTATAATGGGCAGTAAATGCAATTATGGAAAATTATGTCTCTCTGGCTTCGATTAATATTATTTTATTTAAAGAAAAAAAAAGAAAGAAATACCTATATATTTTTTTCCAGTTCAGTGAGGGGCATCAAGTGTGAGGGAGTGTATATACCGTACCTACCTATATTAATTTTTTTTTATTTTTCAGTCCCAAAAAACGTTATGGTGATGGTGACTCTGACTACTGACCGTATCGCATATTGGATGGTTGTTCGTTTTTTTTTTTTGAGAGAGAATGAAACTCAAAATTATTTATTACTCAATATACGACCGAATGATAAGCAAAAAAAAATAAAATATCGAAAATATATTATAGGTTAGGTATATTTATGCATGTACGACGAGTAAGTAGGTATACGAGTATTCGAATTGTACAAAAGAAAGAGAAATGGTACAAAAAATAAAATAGTTATCCTGTTGGAAGAGCCTTGGTTTCTGGGCCAGTGCCTTCATTAATAATGAAAATTTATAGCGACAATATGGTTGTTATGTATAGGAAACTTTGCAGTTGTATCTATATATGGCATCACGGGGTTAAGGGGGATTGTATCTCAATTTTCTAAGTGACCAGCTATATGTTTTATTTAGGGGTCAGAATGTAGTTGAACTGTCTGTCGTAATATGGCAAGTCGTGCTGTCGTAGATATACATATTTCCAATCGCGTTGCCGGTATTGTACATGACTACCGGCTATACTGACACCTCGGGGAAATTTATTATGTGGAGCACGTTTCAACAGTTGTTGTCGTTTTTATGTAGCACACATCGGCCACAATATTGTTCTAGCCCTATTGAAAATACAAACAGTGACGGATTTCCCGCAAAACATTCAAAGCAAAGGGCCCCATTGTCAATGTTTTTATTTGAATGAGCCTTCGCTTTTAAACTTGCAAATTCCATCCCAAATTCAAAGATCTTATTTAGTGCACTTGCCATATTGCGACAGACAGTTCAACTACATTGTGACCACTAAATTATATCTTTAAAAGCAGAGAATCGTTATGAAACTCCTAAAGCATCAAAATTCCTAAATAATGTCAAATCCAACAATCTTTAAGCCTATTTTCATACGCAGCGTCTGCCTTCACTATTTCCAGCTCCAGCTATACACATTTTAACATTATTCTGGAAGTTAAGTTTTTTTTTCAGGAAAATTAGAAGATCTGAAAATTATCTCCAGAATAAAGAAAAACTCGAATCGGCCAAAAATCCCCAAAAATTTTGAACTTTATCAGGCAACCTTTAAGCCTTATTTCAGCCCTGCGGTACACGCACCTCAGGGTAGTCCATTTGGCAGCGATTCTTTTTCGTTCGCAAACCTTTTGGTGTTCCTTGTTTTGTTTTTTTTTTGTATTTATTCTTTTGAAGGTGCACTCTTACACCCAGAAAGCTCTATATCTACAGATGAGAAAGACGTGCCGAAAATATTAAATGAAAATCGGCCCAAAATATATCTCAATGGCGGACGATTGGGAAAGTCCCTTAATCATTCGATGAGCCAGACAAGTGCGTTTGCTCGTGCGACAAATATCCTTTAGATTTATATGTATGTTTAAACGAAAATGATGGGGAAAAGGAGATTCCATATCCGCATCACACGATTTTAATTTTTATTTGCGGAGATGGATGATGCTCTTCAATTTTTTTGAAGTGTGGCACGCGACAATACTTTAACTCTGGGAGTCTGGATGGAAGCATCAGACTTTCAATCGTATATTTGGTCTCAGTAAGGGTTGCATTTGTGAATAAATTTAATGCATTTTTTGAAGAGTTCTGTCGATGAAAAGGATTTTCAAAAAAAAATAAAAGAAAGAAGATTGAAATTTTTGAAATGTATTAAAAGGTAAAAATTGAAAGTTGTATACGAGTTGAGAATAAGTAAAAGAGGATTTTTTTTTTGGAAATTGAAAGAAAGAAAAAGTCATTAAATATTTAAGAGTGGACACTTAAAAAAAAGCACTCTTAATATAAAATAAGAGGAAGAAAAATGATTGCTTTTATGAAATGATTTTGGGTAAATATGTGGTCGTGAAAATTGAAGCCTTAGGCAAGCTTGATTTTTTTATTTTGTTTCTAGAATATTATAAGAGTCACTTCGTTTCATTAATTTGTGGTATATAGGCCTTTGAAAACTGAAGACTCCATTAAATGATAAAACTTAATTAACACGAGCAAAATTTTGTCAAAATATCAATTAGATATTGGTTCATAATTTCCAAAATAGTGGTTTTTGGCAAGGAATGTTTTAGAAATGGAACAAATTATCAGTCCTTTAAATTTAGCTTAAATTATATTTTTAACGTAGTTTTTTTTTATTCGGTTAGTCAGATTATTGACATAGATTTAATTTACCAAGTTTGTGATTTCCAGCAATTTGTAATACTATATTGAAATGATGATTTACTTTTAGAAAATGCAATTACTGATAGCAGGCATTGTGATCCAGGGAATTCTTTCATGAACGACGCCATTTTCATAATCCCAAATCCTAAAGGGGAAAGTGGAGTCTGAGGTGGCTACTGTTCAGCAAGTGAATAAATATTCCCCCATATCAAATGAACTAGAAAATAAAGTTCTTCTTCACTACTTCTTTTTTTTGATACGATGTTTCGCAAAGACAATATAGGAGGACCACGTTTTACTGTTATATTGTTGAAGAAAACTATAACTACTATCATGGCGTACCGAAATAGCCCTAATTCAATGCTAATTGAGATGACGCAGCTCATCTTCGATTATTTTTTAAGAAAAAGAAATCAGCCGGTGTGGGCGATTTTCTCTCTATCTATAAAAGGCCGGAGGATAGCAATATTATTTCAGAATCACATATTTTTAACTGGGACTTGTCACAATTTATTCGTACCTAATTCATTTTGATATCTAATGAAATAAAGGAAAGAAACATGAACATCGACGGATCCCTGCGACTTGTAGGTTTGTAGGTTTGGAGAAAGCTTTCGAGTTTCGACACATTTTGGTAAGACCCTTGAGTGTATCTATTTCAAAATCCTTATTTTTTTTTTAATTTGAAATTTCTTTCATGTAAAAATTCCATTCTGGCTATCTACGGCTACACATCCGCTTAAAACTTAAATTATTTAAGACACGACTTGGAGGCAGCGTTATGGAGACAACAACACGGCAGCTGTGAAACTATGATAACGACACGGAGCGGCGCACAGTTGGCCCAAAATGCCTTTTTCGTCTCATAAATGATTTTTCCGAAAGTACTTTTCCAGCCTGGATTTCTATGAAATATTTTTAAGAAAATGTCAAAATTTGTTAAACAACAAAAATTTTATAAAAAACATTGGCACGATTTGTTATATGGCCACCTAAAGTGCACGCAAGGCTTAATCTTAAAAATTTTGCGAAATTGAGGCCGATTATAATTGTTTTTTTTTTTAACTTCTTCTTGAATTAGACCTCTAAGTATTATATATCGTTAGAAAGGTAATGTTGTAGGGCTTCTAAAAAAATAAAAATTAAATGTTAAAAAAGTTGTTTTATTTACTAAATTTAATCATATTTGTCAACATATTTTGTTTACCTTTTTCCTATATTCGATTAAGGTTTTAAATAGTTGCGCTTTTTGCCCCTTTTTGAGAAATGTCAATTTTCATAGCATAGGTGCATGGTAAAAAAAAATCAACTAGCTTTACATTGTTTTTTTTTTTTCTTATAAGCTTTGTTTTTACAACCGCAATTGATATTGCCGTTATAATCTGCATGTTTCTCAAATAAATATTTGTTAAGAAGAAGCCAGTGGCGTAGGTGATGAAAAGGGGGGCCTTGCTTCCCTTTCTACCACATCGTATGTAATGATGTGTTTTTTGGGGTTTTTATTGTAAATTTCTCACTACATACATTTATTTAATTTTTCTGTAGATCTGGCTTGCATTTTAATATAATTTTTTTTTTTTTATTTTGAAATTTTATTTTTTTTACTTTTGTTTGCTTTAAAAAAAAACATGGTCCGCCAATGCTTTCACAAAAAAACAGAACTTTATGTAATAACAAAAAAAAAGTGTTTTGTTAAGTCAAGTTCTTAATTCTGTGAAAAGTGCAAACAAAATTAAAATATGAGCGAATTTAAAATTTCAAAATTAATGTTGAGTAATTTTTTTATAAGCAATGGGACCGATAGATCAGAACTTATCAGCTGTTTAGAAAACAACTTCCAGTTAACAGGTATGATATCTAATTGCATAGGTAACCTGGGAAATAAGATTTGCAGTGAAAGAAATGATAGAGAAAAAGAAATTATGAAAAATAACAGGATCCAAACTTGAAATGGTTGTGAGAAAAATAAATCAAAACTTTTTTTTCGAAATTTAACGATCGCTGTATTAAGGCAAACCGAATGCAGTTCCGATTTGAGAGAATGAATAGGCAGTGGCAATTAATAGTGAGTTCAAGGTCGTATTTGTTGAAGAAGAAGATCAACCATCAACACCATGAGGGATCAGCGGAAAAAACTAAAAAAAAAAAAAAAAATATGGAATTGCTACAGGAATACGGTTTTGAACACATTCAAAGTGCAAAGTGCTCTAAGGGCTATGGGTGAGGTAGAAGAAGCATCAATTTTTGCCATGATCAGGAATTCAAGTAGAAAAGAAAAGCGAATATTTTTAAAGGAATTATCAGCAGAGCCTAGAACTTTGAATCATTGTTCCATGGAAGATACTATGAGGCTCTTCATTGAAATAGGATTTGTCCAAATATCAATTTAAATATTTAAGATCTTTTTTAATTGAAAGAAATGTTGAAAAATTAAAAAAAATTTAAATTAAGATATTTACAGAATTTTTGAACATTTAATTAATGCAAAAATCTCGAATTTTAGTACTAAAATCTTATTATTTAAAAAAAAGAAAAGAGGTTTAAATGATTAAATGAATATCAGAGATGATATATTCTAAATTTCAATTAATTATTCAAAGAAACGAAAAAGTTACAGAAGTTTTAAATGTGCAAATCATGCACATTTAATTATTCCAAGAAACAGAAAAGTTACAGATTTTTGAGACGCGAAACATCACTTGGACCCACTGTACGGCGTTCCGCGTTGAGTTCTGAACTACGATTAGACAAATTGTTAACGCGTTGAATCTCTGAACTCACCAAACAATCGATCAACACGACATTTGAGGTCCGTGAACGTTCACTGTAACAACGCATCATTAATTTTGACAATCACACTATTGACAATGTTGTCTCAATTTACCTTGACGTGTTAAATATTTCCATGTGATTTTTACCTTTCGGTGTCAACGCGATGACCCGTAAAGCATTGACGTTATCACCTCTTAAGGCAAAGGGTTGTAAATATGTATTTTTGGTTCGCATTTCTTATTAAAAATAAAAATTTAATGCAAAGTTAAAAATAATTTGCATTAAAAAAAAATTTTTAATGCAAGTTGAAATTTTTTTGCATCAAAAAAAATTTTATTCGCGACTGGGTGGTACGAAGTTGCTGTTATGTAAAATTACATCGTGGTTTTATTTTCTGAATATTGTTTTAATGCAAAAAATCTTGGAACAAAATATGTATTTTTTTTAATTCCAAAAATGGTCGTACGAAATTTGCATTGTACTGAAATTTGCAAATGTACTGAAGAACTACTTTTTTTTTACTGCAACACAATCGTTTTCCACTTGGCTACGAATCTGTTATCGTAGAAAAGGATGTCATATTTCCGTTGCATTCGGAATTTGTGTTAGAAAATTCCCCGAATTTCGAAATTCTTAATAAATTTTCACTATTCACTACGAATGGATTCTGCAATACATTTCTCGTGATTTGTAGCTCATTTGATAAGCCTGTTTGTTTAAACGGATCACCCATGAAAAATGTAGGCTTAGTGATTCAAGCTATTTACAAATTCAGTCTCTCTAGACCCATTCTTATAGTCGATTTTACCACATTTTGTTTGAAACCCATCTCTCTCCAATAATAAATCTCTCCAACTGTGACACATGCTGCGCGCATCAGCAGATAATAATTATGTCACTTACTGATGGTATAGTGAATATTATCCATGTTCACTTGAGTGCATCTTTGGTCGAATGGCGATGCATTACAATCTCTAAATTCAAACTTGAGTAGCCCAGCAAAATATCTATCTACATATATTCAGTCCTCCCAAAATCCAAAGGTAGACAATATAATAATTGGCATTAAGGACTATCCGTGATAATTAATTACTACCACCACGCAATATATATCACTTCACTTCACTTCACTTGCGTGCGGTCTGTAACGGACTGACAAGCTGGCGACCAATGCATTGGCGGCTCTATATATCATTGCTCCACAAATCACCTTCGTACATAATGAATTAAAGATGCATGGATATGTGGATTAACTTGAGGTTTATATTTGAAGATAATATACCTACTCGTATGAAGAAGTACAAATTGCCATGTGAGTCAATCATGATGCTGTAACTGCCGGTGGTGGTTGATGGATGTAAATCTCTCTGAGGTATAGATATGTACCTATACAGTTAATCATAAATCGTTTAATTTAAATTAACCTCCACACGTGTCTCCATATATGTATATGTAGGTAGATACTTTGTCTGAATCGTAATCATAATATAACACAATAAATTTTCGTATAGGAATACTCCATTTTTATCCATATATAGATTACGGACTATCACAACACCTGAGATTGACAATTTGTCACATCCTTTGTTGCGGAATTCAATATTCCCATCCACCATCAGAGCCACCACAAACAATCAACACACAAATGGAGTTACAAATTCCAGAGAAGTCCCACTCAGCCAGCTCCTCGCCGAAACGTTTCAATGATTTTTCGTTCTATAAAATCGATGAATTCGACACACGTTCCAGTCATACATATACAGATATACGAGTCGACTATAAAGCGATAGACGGTGGGTTGGGTTGATTTGAAAATCCTGTGCGTTGCTTATACCCAGACCTCTATAATATAGAGCTAGTGCCAGACCCACCTATTGCCTATTCCTGAGCTATTCTAAGCTGGCTCTATCAGCCCCCCTCCAACTCGTCCTTCCCATAAGAGCACAACACATACAGTATATTTATGCTTATGAAGTGAACTCAGGTTTATCGTTCGTTGGAAGAATATACATTTTTTCAGTATATATGATGGAGAACTGGGGGCCCTTGGGCTCAATACAATAAACATGAACAAATACGACACTATCTCCACCTATGAATGTCATTTTATGATTTACGATTCGATAAAATGAAATTTATTTCATCTGACAGTTTTCACAGCAAAACGTGTGTGCTGGGTGCTAGCTGTGTTCTGTTTCTGCTGTGTGTATGATGACGACGACGACGTATATTCCAGCACACATCAGACATCGTGCGGGAAATCAGCAGACAAAACATGAAGAGAGGGAATGTTTTTGAAAAATTTTGGGGAAAAACTATATCGATTTCATTTAAAAACTAGAACTTTAACACTTCTACGTATACTCTCTGTTGATATGGGGTTGTAGCAAGGAAGAACTTTTGCTCGCATGTCATTTTGAATTGGGACAGGATTCGAAATAATATAGGTTCCTAGTTTGATATGTTCTGTGTTTCGATGAAGGCTTCCGTACTAGTTCTAGCTGATATGATTGTTGCCGTACATGGAACAGTAGTTCAATTAGGGATCGATGTTGACAAAAGTCATAAAATTTAAAAAAATAACAAGGACCTAAAAAATAGCGCAATTTTTAGAGCCATCTTCAAACGAAACATTCTGGGAGTCAGTTCGAAAAAAATAAAAACAATTTAGATGAGTATTCGAATTCAAACAGAGAAGAGAAACTGACATGACAACAATGCTAGACCCCCAGCTAGCACATAACTTAGATATAATCGAGTTCATTGGTACAATCGCGGATAGGCAGTTTTCCTAATTTAACTCGGTCGACTGTTTTTGATTCGATTTAACAAAATCAGGAACTGCTTAAGCTCGATTGTATCGACTAAACTCGATTGTATCGACTAAACTCGATTGTATCGACTAAACTCGATTGTATCGACTAAACTCGATTGTATCGACTAAACTCGATTGTATCGACTAAACTCGATTGTATCGACTAAACTCGATTGTATCAAATTTCATGCTGGCACCCCTGGTTTTGCTTAAAAACGCATACTTTAGAAATCGGAAGGTTTTTCACGATTCAGACTACAACTCCAAGATGTCCAAGGATCATTAATTAGCATTAGGCTCTATAAACATATGCGATTGACTTAGCGTAACTCCACTGGAAGTTAATAATGCAAAAGTATAAAATTGAACTTAAAAGGCTTATTGATTATTTGTGGATACATTTTTTTTATTTCAGCACCTACGCGACAGCTCGTGTACAACCAGGGCAAATCACAACTCACTATGAGTTACAACTCTTAAGCATATTTGGGTGCGTGTTATTGGCAGAGATATTACTTGGAGGATTTGTCAATTTCTCGCAAGAGGCAGTAACCCGCGTATAACATCTCTGTTTTTAGGTCGCATAGGCTGGGAATCGAACCCAAGCCCTTCGGCAAAGCAGTCCTTTGCACTAACAATTACGCCAAGGGCTACTACATAAATCAAACTTCAAAATTAAACTTATAAAAAACGACATTTAAGGTCAATTCTGGTCGAACTGTTGGACATTTTTCTGGATATATTGAAGTATGACAGTTTGCAGATTTCTTGTGAATTGATTTTACTCCAAAAAATAGCGACTTTCCAATTTTATTTCGCAAGATTGTCCATTTAAGTTTGATTTTGTGAGTGAGTTAAGTCACTCTAGAAAGTTGAAGGTGAAGCTGGTCCTCGAAAAACAACTATTTCTTCTAGATCAGTATTGAGTCAGCTGCCTCTAATTTTGACAACTATGTTAACTGATTTCCTATATTTATCATGCATGCATTATCTGCATCTGGTTTTAAGTAAGTATATGAACAGCTACTACTAATAGTAGGGTAGGGCGGGGATAGTTGGCCCACTTTTTACTTGAAGTCTCATAATTATCAAACTACTCATAGTACAACTATGGAGCTGGTATCAAAAGAAATGATAAACTGGCTTCTAAATGAAATCTTAAAAATTTGAAAATATGTAACCGCAGAAGAATAAAGCTACTTTAAAAGGATCAAGTGCAAGTGTGTGGGGTTAGTTGGACCAAGCCCTGAAAAGTGGCAAAGCAAGTCTCATAAAGGGAAACAAATCCAAAATTTTATAAGGAATTTTATTTAAAACGGTCAAACAAACTAAACAATAAGTTTTAAATAAAACTTTAAAAATAAATATAATAGAAATATATTAAGGTTTAAAATAAGTTTTGGAATCGTAATCGCTGTTGTAATTGACGCATCGAAGAAGGACCCATCTCCGGCTACTGTTTAGTTTTCATGAGCCCACTTTCTGCAAGTATGGTACTGTATATCCACTCCTAACCCAACAATCTTTCAGCGAATGATTCGATCCACATTATGCAAAAATATCCTAGTTCCTCTTCTTCTTCAGAACTTTATTTTTGTAATAAAAAGCCTCTGGGCCAACTAACCCCACACCTGGTTTGAGAAGCATATTTAGTCATAAATATAAAAATACTCAAAATTGTTCAATTTAACTCACAAAATATGAAAATACAATATATTCACTTATAAAAAAACTTTACCACAGTCCTTAATCCTGGATTTTTCACTAGGAAAATAAAAAAACGAAAAATAATGGAATGCTGAGATAATGTTCTTGTACCTGAAAGAGAGTTATTAGAAAAGTTTTAGTCCTGATTTTCCTGATTTTCGGGTTTCTATTAATCTGACGAAATCCACCATTTTGGAAAATCTATGTCTGATAATTTTTGCATCCTCGGAAAAGTTGTTATAATACCAAAAATCTTCATTTATTTGTACGTAAAATTTTGTTTGTCTATATGTGGGAAATATTTTTGAGGCAATATAATATTTTAGTTCCTTTTTTTTTTACTTTTTCGCATCATCGGCCCGTTCTTCAAGAAAACTAAGAAAATTTTACCCCAAATAAAAATTTTAGGCAGCGGAATTTGAAACATTTTGTCGCTTAATAAGGCTAAAATATTATATAACATAATCCCCAGCATGACAATAATGTCGATATGGTCGTTTAATAAAAAAAAAGTTAACGAGACCTAAATTCTTTTTTGAACTATCCGAGAAAATAAAAAATTGAAATGACATAACCTCAAAAATATTGCCTACACAGAAAAACGTCATACCCACAATTAAAAGATGATTTTTTGCTTAAATCTTTGATCTTGACAACTTTCAGTTCTAAAAGAAATTGTTTTGAAGACATACATTTTAGCGGAATTTGCAAAAATCATATAGTGTCTCAGAAAACATGGACTTAAGCTTTTTTTTAGTAAATAATGATATTTTTATTATTTAACCAGTAACATAGTATACAAAGCTTTATGTTCATTATAGCCCATATACATTTTACATTGACCATTAATTTTGGTGAGGACAACATTTTGATGTTGGTGTGAGTTTTTTTTTTCTGGGTTGAAACTCGCGTTGCCAAAATGGTATGTGCTTCTTTGACACGAAAATTTCATAGGTGGCACACAAAAAAATCAATATGGCACGTTTGCTTATTTCCATTTTTTACTTCAAACAAAGCGAATTTTGAAAAAAATTTACCGAGACTGCTTCAAATGGAGTAAAAGCTGTCAGGTCAGCTGTCTTATTTTTTTTACAATACCTACACCAATAGAGCAAATTACTTTTTCTAATTTAAAAAATTGACTTTTTTTTCATATGGAACGAAACTGACCCCCTACACACAAGAAAATAAAATGCACAACTCAATTTATGAGAAAAAAATTTGAAAATCGTTGGAGCAGTTTAAAAAAAAATAATACAAAATTATATCTATATAAAATGTTGTTAACTTTTTTAAGAAAAAAAAATTGGTTACCCATTTTTTTGCATTTATTAATGCGGAGTCAAAAACTAATTTGATAAAGAAATAATCTACCCATTTTCGAAATATCGAATTTTTAAAAAATTATTTTTCAAATATTTTTAAAAATTAAAAATTTAGTTTTTTGGTATGTAATTTTATTCAAACTTATTAAAAGCTCTTAGGTTAAAAATTAATTTGGTTGAACAGATAATGAGATAGTCGAAACCCAAAAATATGGTCTTTTTAATCGGTAGATAAAATTTTTTTTTCCAATTATCGTACTGATATTAAGGTCACATTTTTATCAAAATTGTAGTATTTTTTGAGAAAAATTAGATTTTTTCTGTCGGTTTTAAAACTCTTGTTTGTATGGGATGTACCGTTATTTTAAATTAACTTTTAAATCTAGCTAAATAATGTTAAAAAACTGCTGGGTGCCAAGTTTTTAAAAATTAAGCTCAAAAAAAAATTTGAAATTTTTTTAAAAATCTATTTGGTATACAATTCTTTTAAAACTTTTTGAAACATTCTCCATAAAAAAATTAATCAAAATCAGTTGAACCGTATTTGAGAAAATCGAAAAAATGTGTCAATGGGAGGTACCCATAACCATTATAACCATTTTTCGTAAATTTTTATTTTATAAAATGCCAGCTCTTTTGCAAAAAAATTATTTTTGGATTTTATTTTTTTAAGTTGTGTGCACGTTTTTGTGAAAAATAGGATTTTCATTATTTGCTTAAAAAAATTGCACGGCAGGTACCGTTATAATTGGTCCTAAATAATTGAACAAAAATGTGTCGGGGGAATGCCCAAAAAACGATAGGTACCAAGTTTAAAGAAAATCGACCCACCCATTCAAACTGCAGTCGAAAGGACAGAACAGCCAGACAGAATAACGAGACCCACTTTTTTCGACTTCGCTATCATCGAAATGTCAAGTTTAATCAAAATCTTGAATTCGATTTTTTTACGAATGCATAACTTGCCATATATGTATAGTATCTATGTATGTATAGGTATAACGCAGGTAAATTTTCCTGTCAAAAATGCAAGGTTCGGCCAAAATTTTTGTTTACTATAATATTGTTGCAAATTTTTTTCATTAGATCAATTAATTCATTTCATATAAATTATAATGAACGTTAAAAGTATTTGAATATTCACGAATTTTGCTTGCGGTTTTAATTGTAGGTCCCTCTGTCTATCGGTTCGGCTACAGCCTAAACGGAAAAGACGATTTTCTTTAAAATTAGTAAACCTAACCTTTTTTTTATGAATTCTCCCTAGTTATTTTTTGGCATTTTTTTATGGGAGGAGTACCAATTCCTGTTATAAAAGTTTTTTAATAACTATTGAAAATCTTATTTTGCTCAAAAACTAGGTGTGCCAACAGATTGTTCAGAAATCTTTTGGTAAAACAAAATGTTTCCAAAAAATAGCTATTTCGTAGTAGCACCTCCTGTATAACCATTTGTCTTTTATTTTCCATTTTTTCAAAATAGGTTCATTTGATTTTAATAAAATTAGTTATAGAAAATGTTTTAAGTGTTTTTAGAATTGTTTATCAAAAAAAAATTGCACTTAAAACAAAAGTTTCAATTATTTTTGGGTGGGGGTCATTATTCTGTATTTGCTAAAATTCTGTATTCCAAAATTCTGTAAATTATAAAAGAAAAATTGTTCAGATAATGAAAAAAGTTCGTACTTTTTTACATTATCAAAACAATTTTTATTTTTTTTTTTTGTCATAATTTACAGAATTTTGATATTCATGATTTTGGAGTTCAGGACACAGAAAAATTGTTAATACCTTCTAAGCTTTTATGAGAGTCAGAAATTTTGGAGTCGATTTCACCTGTGTTTCCAAAAATGTATCTACTCGATTCACACTTAAATTATAACACTTTTTACATTCACTATGTATAGGAACGTTTATTGTTTATTTCTAGTTCAACGTAAAAACAATTGCTAAAATCAAAAGTAATTTTCAAATTATTGTGGAAACCAATGTTTTCAAGTTATCCTATTAAATAGGTATTCCACGTAGATATGACAAAGATTATTGATATCAAAAAAAAAAGTAAAAGAAAATTTTCGCATCGAACATTTTCTATTTTAAAATGTAAGATTAATGAAATGACAAACATTATTTATTACTCAACCCTACAATTCAATATTTAATATTTTCTAGAATTTTAAATTTAGAAAATTTTGGAATACAGAAAAATAGATTTACAGAATAATGAAATACAAAATTATGTTCATACAGAATTATAAATTAACGTACAGAATTTTGGAACAAAGAATAACGACCCGTTCCTATTATTTTTGATTGAAAACTCAATCAACCCTATTATGAGTTTCAACCGAACAACATTCCACTCGAAAAATTTGATATTTCAGTTTTCGCATATTGTGAGTTTCACCCGAAATTTTATGTTCTCCTAAGTGTGAACATTTATTTAGGAAAAAATATAATGCCATTGACACCAAAAATGTTCACTTATTTTTAGTAGTATAGAACGAAATTTCGTTTGAGCGACACTCAAAATAATAAAATAAAAACTTTTAAGGTGAAATATTTTTCGGGTGAAAAATACAACAAGGCTGATTTTTATTACATTTAGTACAAAGGGGATTTTTTAAATTATCTAGCAGATTAAAAAAAATATGATTATTAAAACCAAAAATATTATATAAGTGTTTAAAAAACGAAGTAAATTTTATTTTTCTCGAAAAAGGCTCTAAAAATGTTGATTAAAATTTTCTGTGAGAAAAAAAAAATCAATGAAATCAAATCAATATTAACAGTAAGGTAAACTGTTCAACGTTGAAACAAATCCCGCAGTGAATCATTCAAATTTTCACATTCACTGTGAATTAAGAGAAAACTTGAAAAAATAGAGAACTTACCAATTTTTGATCTTTTTCGAATTAAACCAAAAGTTGAAGTTGTGCGCTCTTCATTGCAGATAAAAAGTATATTTTAACTTTACTAGTAATAAATTGAAAATCGAAATTTTTATTTTCATTCTTGTTGGAAACGTAAATGTGTAGACTAATAATGCATATTGAAATTTCTTTAAAAACTAGGATTAATTTGTTTTTTTTTTTCAAAAAGGCAATATGTCCAACAGTGAACCACTTCTCAAAAAGTACACAATGATCCAAGGAAATCTATATATTTAATTTTTTTTATTATTTATTATTTCTAATATTTGTTTTGTTTTTTTTATTAAATATGTTCAAATTATATGAAGTTAATATATGAAAGTCATTAATTGATGTATTGTTATTGCTTATCTACATATAAGGTATATGCTGAATTTTTTATGGTAAAGTTAATACAAATTTCATTTTTTTTTTCAAACAAAAGTTTAGTTTTCGATCTGTTTGAGAAAAATATTTCATTGTTGATATTTTTTAATCCATGAATTTATTTTATTTTGTACCATGCCTTTATTCACTGTATCCAGCCTTAGGTACACAGTGAATCAGTTGAGATGCTTCTTTACAAATAAAAATTTCATAAACCAAACACTTAAAAGATACCTTTATACTCTAATGGCCAGTTGCACCAAAATCCACTAAAACCAGTTTTTGCTAAAATTCTTATAAAATCTATCGGCTTGATAAATTTTTTGGGTTGCACGAATGTATTTCTCTGATTTTTTAGCTACAATGCTGTTTGCGAAACATCCCTGGATTTTGTGAGCTAATTTTTGAACTGAACGAAAAAGCTTCATTAGTGTAAGTAAGATAGCGATATGAGAGATGACACTTGGTTTAAAATGGAAGTGAGTGCAACTACCCTTTTGAAATTTGTATTGTAGCTGAAGAAGAGTTCTATCCTTTTTTTTATTTCACGTCACACATTTTTCTTGCGGAATCAAAATTTTTTTCACCACCATTTTTTTTGCTGAAAAGAATTGATGTAGGTATATGTATGTACTAGGCTTGAATAGGAAATAATTGAAAAGAAAAATAATGGATTTTACCTGTTCATTTTTGTTTTTATTTATCTTTAACCACCAACGATCTATTTAATGTTGAAAATTTTTTTTAATTCTAATTTTCAAATGTCCTATCAAAAGTGAAATATTTTTTTTGAAGATATTTTCGTTAAAACTCGCTTTTAAAATTTAACTGGAGGAAAATGGCATTTTAGTTTATTGGTTTGTTTATCGGTTGGTGCAACCGATAAATGCCATTTTAAAATTTAACGAAGCAGTAAATATTTAAAAGCGTTTGGTGCAACTGGCCATAAGAGTTTTTAACCAATAGTATGAAAACTACATCGAGTAAAAAAAAATGTTATTATTGCATATAAAAATTTGCAAATTAATAGTTTCTGGATTTTAGAATAAAAAACTCAAAATAATTTTTTGCAAATTGATATTTCAAAAATTGGTACCTTTTTTTCTTTTAGAAATTAAATTTTTAAATCCAATTTAATAAATAAAAATTGGCGGTCTAAAATTTTTTCTTAATAATTAATAGGACCTCTTGGCTCTTAATCGAAAAATTCCAAAAAAAATATTACTTATGCTAAAAAATTATCAAATCCAACTTTTGGCAATTTCAGCGTAGCATTTTTGTTCTAAACATTTTATAGAAAAATATAGAAATCAAAACCTCTTACTACAGATCGCCATACAAAACTTTACAGTTTTTGTTTTTATTTCTGAAAAACAACTTACGAGGTTTTGCACTTTAACCGTCGATATACAAAATTATTTTTTTAAAAACCGCTCAAAAAATTTTTAATTTTTAAGAAGGTTTTTTTAATAATACAAATTCTATACACTATCTATACTGAAATACATCAGCCAAGTAGAGGACTTAACACTATTTGGACTTGTTGAATTATTGATTCAAAATAGCTTTTAACGGCCTTTAAGCCTACAAAAATTTGGCGTTTCGTCCCGGCGCGCGATCTCACTTGGACTCATCAGTTTTTTTAATTTTTAAATTTTGTTTCTTATAAATTAAAGTTTGTTAGAAGTTCAGAGGTTGAGAACTGAGCTGAAATGTAAACTCTAAACATTTCTTTCTTGATGAACACACAATTAAGTTCATAAAAGAATTTGTTTGAATTTTTAAACCAACATGAAATCATAAATTGAAATATTTGTAAAATAATCTATTATAATATGTTTCTATTTTTTGATTAAAAACAAATTTCTTCGAAAGTGTTTCCCTTCTCCTAAACCACTGTATCTACTGGTTTTGTCCATCGTCGTTGTCGGTGTGTCCATTTAGCAAAAGTATCTTTCTCTAAACATCATATAATATACAGTACTGGCTCATGTTGTTTTGTTAGCGATAAATACACATGATAAATCGAAATTAATGTGTTTGTGTCAAAAGTCAACTCGTAGTCGATTTATTTCCAACTAAAGTGCCTGTGTGTGTTGACTGGAGGCGAGAAACAAAATTATATCCATATACACACAATCATCTATAAGGAGAAAGACATAATATACTCTTCCGAAACTAAACGAAACGAGAATTGCACTGCAGTAGCATCAGATGCAGTGAAAGAAGAAAAGAAAAAGTAGGTACGTACCTAACTACTGCTGCAGATCTCACCTGAATGCACAAAATTAAAGTTTCTCCATCATACAACATTTGGGCTTTTAAGGTGTCTCTCAAAATGAGTTTTTTTTCTTCGTAAAAACTTTCAATACTGGGCACGTTCAGCCTTCTAACATTATATAGAAACTAAGAATACAGATTTCAACGAATCTATCGAAGGAACCAAGTCGTGTCCTTGTGCTCCTGCAGCAGCAGCAACACGCACAGACACAAAACGATAGCAAAGCACACAAAATTTAATTTTAAACCAAAAGTGCCTCTCTAGTGATTGCTAATTGGCTCCTATTATTTTGTAATTTGGCTGCCTTCAATCGAAGGTGAAATTCAATTAACAGGCAATGCTGAAACCACTAGAAGTGTTTTAACCCCCCCTATAATGTCGTTCATGCAACAACCAAGCACTCACTCGCACCATCCCACCCCCTTCCCCGCACGATGTCTTTATTGGCCTTAACAAAACTTCCTCCTCATTGCCATCATGCATACGAATTTAAGAAGAAAAGTGGTGGTGGCGGTAAATGGATGATGATAAAAGGAGGGGTTTCTGATGATGGTTCTATTCTACCTACCTTATACCTATACCTACTGATGGAAGAAGAAAGGGCCAAAATTGAGTTTGAAACAGTCTTCCGGAGTAACCAACTAGTATAATATTATACGTAGCTTTGCTACCTTTTCCGTCTTTTCATAGTGTGTACGTGGAATTGAAATAATAAAACACTTAGCAAGGATATGAAAAAATCAAGTAGTATCCCAGGGAACAGCAAAAGCAACAGCAACCAACGACTCGAAGAACTCTAGCAACAGTTCTCCAGGTTCTATATAGAGGAACAACAGCAACAGTAAAGCTACCGCGAAATGTGAGTAGATGACGGTATAACTTTCTTTTTTTTTGCTTCCTGTTGTTGCTATTTTGTTGTGTCCTGTTTTGTATATAATAGTCGAGTCTCGCGGTCTTGAAGTCTCGACTCGTCTCGTCTCGTTGGTATAATAATCTTGCCTCGACATTGTTACAATAGAAGCCACTTTTAGCATGCAATCAATTTTTATTATATTCAACTTCTCTCTCTCACTCCCTCTCTATTTTTCTCTCTTGGACGGAGTGGAAAAAAGTTTTAAAGGTTCAACGCATTTGTGAGTTAATATCCTCATAAAAACACCTCATTACAGTCGAAGGCAATATAAATAGATTCAAGCTATGAAGTGAACGATTTTAAAGGAAAATATTTGCGCTTCAAATCTAACTCTCAAAATATTAACAAAGACTTGCGCTTACATCCAAACACAGGCGTCTGTTGTTTTCCATCGGAAAGAAATAACTTTTAACCGACAGTTTATATAGCTTTTAGACCACTGCAATTTGTAATGAAATAAGGAACATCTCTCCACAGTCTTTACTTTGCAATTTTTCAACCTAAGCAACTTTGTTTACTCCGGCCACAACATACGTCCCCCGCTTAAAAATTGCAGGGGGTAATTGCTTCGTGTAAAAGTCGTCTTAGTTGCGGAAATGTTTGCATTGAAATAAGGACAAAATTCGTTGGAAAAATTATTCACGATAGCTATTTTGCTGAAAGGAATATTTTCCCCTTATAATTTTGAAGATGATTCCTGATAGCAAATTTCCCAAAATGGAGAAAAACTTCATAGACATTTTTATTCGCGCGACAGTCGATGAGAAAATTTGATCTCCGAAACTAGAACCAGTTTTACCAGAAAATACTGTATTATTTGCGGGTAGATCTATACTGTATCAACCCGAAAAACATACTACTTTAGCAGATTTGCAACTGGTTTTGTTATTTTGCCAAGTAAATAGTTAAAGTTTCAAAGGTCGGTAAGATTACGTTTTGATTAATTTTTTCCTTTATTATGAAAGTACCACGATACCCCGTAAAGCAAAATCTAAAATTAAAAAATCTCGACTATTTTTTTTAAACTTGAAAAACAGAACCTCGCAAAGTTATATTCCTGCTTTGCATAACTTCGCAATTATAAAATACCGCTACTAATAATCTCGCACCCAGCAATTTCGCAAGTCAAAAGCTCACATACCGTTGTCAAGAAAATTGTGGGCATATGTGCCTAAATTTCATATGGCACCACATATGGCACCACATTATTTATAGCTACTTGACAAAAGTAATTACATTTTTTTTTTCAAATGCGAGATTGTTAAAAGTGGGATTTTGTAAGATTTCATTTTTCGATATTTAAAAAAAATGCGAAATTTTATTATTTGAGATTTTGATTCTATATTATTGTGACCTACAAGTATTACTTATTTGCTAACGTGGCCTGGGGCGAGGTTGGTGTAATGGGCCTTTTTGTTATAAGTGAATACGAAAATATCGAGTAGAATTGCAGTCGAAATGCTGAGGATATGGAAAAACTCTCCATAATAGCGCAGTAAAGGAAGACAGAAAAGGGTGTTAAGAATTTCCTTCAAAGTATACCTACCCTTAATTAAGATTAGGGTTACAAATTTTTGGAGGGGTAAAAGGCTTTAAAATTCATGTTCATCATCGGCACAAATAAACAATACTTGCCAGTTTTTTTTTTAGCTTTTATTAAGCACTTTCCAAACTACCACTGGTACAAACTTGGCTCGTTTGATTTTTGTGGTTTATATAAGTATAGGATTTATTCATATTGCCAAAAAAAATAATAAAGTTACTTCAACTCATTCTCTAAACTGAAAAAAAAAAAAAATTTTATGAACGTTAAAATATCAGTTGATTCTTTTAATGTACATTTTCCCACATCACTGCGGTGTAAGTTTGGCCATGTTTGCGTCCGTTTTTCTCATCTATTGGTCTAACAAAAAAGTGTTTTATTATTTTTTGTATAAAATTTTATAAGCTACAATGCCTTTAAATTAAAAAAAACTGATAGTAGGTACTTCGGCGTTAGGCAATAACGCCCAAATCGATTTGGAAATATCGCCCAAAAAAATCTGAACAATTGTTGTGGTTTTTTTCTCGATTTGGGCGTTATTTCCAATTTTTTAATTTTTTACTTGCGGTATATGTATAGGTACTATATGCCAAGTAATGGATTCGTAAAAAAAAAATTGAACTCGGGATTTTGATCAAAGTTGACATTACGATGATAGCGAAGTCGAAAAAAGTGGGTCTCGCAATTCTGTCCCTCTATCTGTCTGTTTATCTGTCCTTTCTACTGCAGCATAAACGGGTCGGTCGATTTTCTTCAAAGCGTTTTTTGGGCATTCTCCCCACCCATTTTTTCATTATTTTTTTTAAGACCAAAATCAACGGTACCTGCCGTACAAATTTTTTTTAGCAAAAAATGAAATTTTATTTTTCTCAAAAACGTGCCCAGAAATTAAAAAAAAATCAGTAATTTTTTTTGGTAAAAGGTAACCATTTAAAAAAAAAAAAATTCCGAAAAATGGTTAAAAATGGTACCTCCCATAGAACCATTTTTTTGATTTTCGATTTTCTCAAAAACACTTCACTGATATTGATCAATTTTTTTATGGAGAATGTTTGAAAAGTTTTAAAAGTTTTGTATACCAAAATTTTCAAAATAAAATGTTTTTGGATTTAAAAAAAAAGTTTCAAATTTAATTTTTGAGAACTTAATTATTCGAAAACGACTGCGTCAATTTTTATTAATTTTGGGACCCAGCAGTTTTTTAATATTATCTAGCAGATTTTAAATGAAAATTATTCTTATAACCAAAAATAACGGTACCTCCCATACAAATGTTTAAAAGCCGGTATTGAAAATCTCATTTTTCTCAAAAACGGCTCGATCTTGATTAAAATTTTTGTGTGAACTAATATCTGTACGATCTACCATTTTATTGAAAACAAATTTTGTTCTATCGTTTAAAAATGGTATCTCTCATTAGAACCAATTTTTTTTTCACAAAAGCTTCAAATAAGGTCTAATAATATTACATACCAAAATTAAAAAAAAATGAATTGTTGATTTAAAAAAAAAATTTCTAAATTATTTTTTGAAAATTACATATTTCGAAAATGAGTAGATGCACGGTTAAAAATTCTGGCATTAATTTTAATATTTTCAGGGTTGTATATATGACAACACCAAAAATGTATTAAAGTTTAATACATCGCAAATATTACATTTTTACTTTTAATACAAAAATTATTACATTTTTAATAGAACTTTATTAGAAAAAGAGAGGAAATAAATTGAGGAAATTTCTCACAAAGAAATTTCTCACAAGAAAATTTTCTCTCAAAAGGATATTTCTTTTGAGAATTAATGCAACACAGAAAATATTATGAATACATACTCGTAATTCGTATAATAGCTATAATAATGAATGTGTATTTTTGCAAGAGTACCTATTTATCTTTGTATGTCAATTTATTTCCATTTGGGAATAATTATTCTTATTATTTTTATTAGAAAAATAACATTCTTTTCTCCATCGTTTTTCAGAAATGAGAATAGAAATCTTATTGCGATTGAAATTTTGTCTACTAATTAACATACTGTGCCTCGAAAAACTGCAAAGCGCCTTCAAAATAATGCATATTTAAATTTTTTTTATTTTTATTATTCTTGCTTTTTAATACAATATTAATAAATTTTAATCTTGGGTGTATTAAAAAGTGACGCAGTCTGTTCAAAATTTTCATATTCAATATGGCTGACAAAAAAGAGCATCGAAGCAAAAAAAGGGCGAGGAGGTATTAGAATGTAATCAAAAATTATTAGAAAAATTCTCATATTTGAAATGGCAACTGAGAGAGAAATTTTCCCTCTCTACAAGGGATATGTTTTATTCTTTTGGGTTAAAATCGACTCTTTTTTGTATTACAAATGATATTTTAATACAAAAATATTAGAATGTAATAAGAATTGATTAGAATTTTTTTTTAATATTTCCCTAGTATTAAAATGTAATATTTGCTGTATTGCATACGGCTGTAATACAAGAGCTGTATTAAAAAATACCCCAGAATTTTTAACCGTGTGATAGTTTTGTTTAATAAATTTTTTAACTCCGCATTAATAAAGGCTAAAAAATTGCATACCTACCATTTGTTTTTTTTTCAAATTTTATAATAAAAAATTATTTTTTAAAAAACCGCTCCAACGATTTTCAATTTTTTTTTCATAAATTGAGATTTCCTTAAGAAATCGGATGATGTATATCGCATTGTTGTCAAAACATTTTTAGAGGTTGTTTTATCAATTTACATAATATGATTAATTACATATTTTTTTTTACAATTTTTCAGTCAAAACTGTAAGTTCCATTCATATTTTCAACACTGTGCTATATTGTTGATAAATAAATGTACCTACCTACTCGCATAATACAACCATAAACTTAAATACGTTTTGAGCGGGTGGTATACAATATAGGCTCCCATAACTATGTAATTTATTTTTTTTATAAGATGAATATAGTTTTTGGAATATTAAAATATTATTAAAACACAGTATGATCGCACATAAGAGCAAGTTTGTGCGACCCAGTCGTGCACATATTTTTTTTAAAGGAAAGAACGCCCAAAATAAAAATTTTAAAAGTCAAATTCGAAATATCGCCCAAAAGAAATCCAGTAAAAGGAAATAAGGCCCAAATCTTAGGAAATAACGCCCAAATAATAATTAAACTCAGTACTAACATTTACAATATGAAAATTAAAACGTGGAGGGGCACATTATAGGATTTGGGGTAGGTGCGAGGCTAGGGGTATGCAAAGTTTCTTTAAATCCAGATACTTTGAATCCAAAAGAGACTTTGCATACATCCATCCTCACACCTACCCCAAATCTCATAATGTGCCCAAGCAGGGAGGTTGCAGGGGGGCAGCATGCCCCTATGCATACCTCACTGTTTATGCGCCGCGAGTTTTTTTTTCATTGAAATTTCTCTTTGGAAATATCGCCCAAAATTTAGGAAAGAACACCCAAATTTAAAAAAAAATTGGAAATACCGCCCAAAATTGAAGAAATAACGCCCAAATTTTACAAAAACAATTTAAATTGAAAAAATTTGAGCGATATTTCCAACTTATGATTTGGAAAATTTAGGCGATATTTCCATTTTTTTTTGGGCGATAATAAAAATTTGAGTGATATTTCCTAATCGATTTGGGCGTTATTGCCTAACGCCGCGCGCGCCGCGCCGTTTGCTTATTTCCGTTCATATAGCTCTATGTATAGATGTGTTCAAATTCATTTAACATAATTTCTAACTTAATTTTTTTGAAAATGTATGTTTTGTAAATTAAATAATTTGGAGTCGAATTTGGACGTTTTATAAACGATATTATATAAAATAACGTAGATAGTAATAATTACTATCTTTTATTTTCACAATTTTTGAGTGTATTTCTTCTTATTTATCTTCTGGATTTACAGTTAAATTACAACACAGTTTAGACTTATCATGTAGGAACGCTTATTGATTATCTTTAGTTAGACTTGAAAACAATTGATTTATTGAAAACCAAGAGTAATTTTGAAGTTATTTTTGTGGATGTGGTTCATAAAATATATTTTTTTAAGATATCCTATTACTTAATACTATAATGTATGGCAAAATTTGTTGCTATCAACAAAAACGAGAAAAAAATTGGCACATCGGCGGATTTTGGATTTTCAGAATTTTGTAACACAGAATTATGTTCATACAGAGTTTTTAATCCTTTTCTAGAATTTTGGTCATACATAATTTTGTAATAAAGAATAAAGACCCATTCCCGAATTAAAAAGAAAATGAAATGCGGAATGCCCTCATCAAGTATCTAGTATTATTATTTTTTTTTTTCATTTTAAAAACATCACTCAAACCAAAAAAATACTGATGGTATTCTGCAGTCTGCACCCCTAATCAACGCATATGACACAATTTTATGCACATAATTTACCTACTTAAATCCAAAAATAATTTATATCGCCATTTTGTTCAATATCCAAACTGGCTTAATATAACTGTGCCCAACTGTACTCGTATATATACCTAAGCGAGTTTATGTTTCAAAACACTATGAAAGCCAAAATAAGTGAAACTTAGTGAACTTATGGTCATTTAATAAGGAGTTATATCACCGTTTATAAGGGACTCCACAGATTTAACTTTCCTCTTCCATCCACTCCCTCCTTCTCCTCCTCCTCAACTATAAGGGTGAGTTCAAAAATACAATAAAAACAACAAAAAGACACCGCATCACTCCCTTAATAATACAGTAACAGTAGTCTAGCAGTAGAAGTAGTAGTAAATATAGTAGCCCCGAGTTAATGGCTTTCGGGGTCATTAAGAAATTTAGCAACAACTTGCACGTGATCCATCCCATCTACTCTTCTATATATACCAATTCCATATGATAGTCTCAGGTATGTATCTATAAACGTTAAACAAAGAAGATATAGCTTGAATGTTTCCATTTATTTATGTTTTTATGGATTTTTGCTCACCACCAACATCATAACCCATATATTGTATTGATGCAACAGCCCCCTTAGTTTTTATTTGAGCAAACGAGAAAAGATATGATAAAGTGCTCCCCTAGCTATACGTATAAGGATATGAATTGTTGCGTAAATAAAATTGAAAGAGCATTATTAGACTTGGACTTAGAGGACCACACGCTGTAGAAGTATCTATCTATATACATATTTATCTATTATTCGTTCTTATCTTTATATTGAATCCATATGGTTGTAAATATATATATTTTTTTTCTTTTTCCTTCAGTTTTGTCGTAATCAAGTCCCAAAGGACTTCCAAGGAAAAAAACAAAATTGAAGAATAAAATATAAGATACAATGCCCAAGTCATGAAAAGAGAGATAGGATATTGCCTTCCGCATCCTTATGCTTTTATTGACTGACTATACCTACATTATATTCCCTGAGATCGGGATAATATTGTCTTAGTGATTCTTATTCTATCACTCAAGACTGTACGAAGTCATATTAAGATAAATATAAAGATATGAAATCATTCTCAAACCACAAACCACAGAGCAGTTCTAAACAAAAAATGACGTTCGTAAAGAAATTTGTACAAATGTAGGTATAAGAGTAACAGTGTTATGGAATTCTTGTTGTTTTTCAAGTCTTTTTCATTAACACCCACTTGTCAATTGGGCGTTTTATTTATACTGTGTTCCGCTACTGCTATACGAGTGTATAGTTATTCTTCGGAAATATATAAGTTCTCTCCTCTGCGGTAATGATCACTTCTATAGCACCTGAATGTGGGGCAAACTTGTTAGAAACTTCTCGTGATGTAATTTGATTTAGGTATATTAATTGTGATACTTTACTATAGGTTGGTAAATTAGGACAAGTTATGGATTCATAGAAACAATAATTATTATGTGAATTCATGATTGTGTCCGTCTCGTATAGCTTGTCGTGTGCGACGGAATGTTTTAAGTGGTCTATCGTAACAGTCCAATAGTCGACCATAGAATTACTGTACGCTCATTTCTTAGTCGGTTATGCAAAATATTTGCAGAAAAGGCATAATAAATTATTCAAATGTTCATAACATTTGATATACCTTTTTAGAAACTACAGAACTAGGAGCAGGTGCTGTTTCAAACGTTTCAAATACGGGGTCATTCATTTCGTGGTTTCAAGTTGGTAGCGCTGGCATTTGACATCTGTCAGCTGTCATTTAAAGTGTCATAATCAACCAATTTTATCAATACTCTCATTTTCATATATATCGAACTTTTGCTTAAAGGCTTTCACTTTCATAATATTAGTTGAATACCATTTACGATAATGAGTCGCTTAGCAATCGAACAAAAAAAAAATATTACTGCTACAAGTGCAAGTGTTGGTGCTGATCCGAATTTATCGATTTCCCGCCGCAATTGAACGTGTCACTATGGCGTATTTTGCATTTGGATTTGCATCTCCATCCTTATAAAGTTTAAATTACGCAACAACTGAATCCTATTGACCATTCACAATGCCGTAGATACGCTTCTTGGGTATTGGAACAACAGATAATAATCACCGATTTTTCGAACAATATTTTCTTCAGCGATGAGGCACATTTCTCACTCGGTGGTATGTTAACAACGATATTGCCGCATATGGGGCTCAGAAAACCTAAAAATGATCAAAGAGGTGCTGTTGCATCCAGACAAAGTGACTGTTTGGTGTGCTCTATGGTCGAAAGGTGTCATTGGTCCGTATTTCTTCGAAGATGCGAATGGGCAGACGGTTACAGTTAATTCGGAACGATATGGTCGAATGATATAACCGATTTTTGTTGGTCAGCGATTGAAGACGATGACTTGGACGATATGTGGTTCCAACAAGACGGGGCAACAACACGACCAATTATGGCTTTATTGCGTGAGAAGTTTCCTGGTCGCGTAATCTCACGTTTTGGCGACGTCAATTGGCCAGCAAGATTATTGCGAATTTGACACCGTTAGATTTTTTTCTGTGAGACTATACTCAAAATAACGTGTTCACTCGAATAATCCCCGAACGCTAGATGCATTAAAAACCAACATTACCGCCTGAAATGAGCTTTTCGCACGTATGGTTAAAAATTACCTCAAAAAAATCGCATGCTGCGAATCTTCCCGAGGCGGCATTTGACTGTTATTGTTTTTCACACTTAATGGAAAAGTCCAAACTTTATAATGAAATAAAATGTTCATCAAAAATGTATCGCGCGCCGTGTGTGTTTTATTTATCTTTACTTTTTTAACCAGAAAAATGAATGACCCTTTACAAATTAATTTTGACCACTATTTAGGGCTATTGATTTATTTGTAGTTAGGTACATGGTGAAGGTCATGGAAAACATTTCTTTATAAAATGTTAGTCTAACTATTAAGCAATTTTAATAAAAACATAAATAAAAAAAATTAATTTTGGAGAGGGCGACCCACAAATTAAATCAAAGTAGAGGTTTTCTAAATTTAAAAAAAAATGTGATAACTCAAAAACCGTTAGGATTTAGTATTAAAATAGTACAGGTTATGATATTCTTAGGAAAATAAAAAAAAATAAAAAATGTATTTTGATGCACTCTGTATAATTTGATATGAGTTTTTCTACATCGAGGCTATGGTATTTTAATTGAAAATATTGTTTAAACCATTTTAAGCACGAAATTAACTTTTGGGCAGGTCTTTGGTCTTTTAAATTCGTTTTCGGTGTAATTAGACGTAATTTGAAGTTAAGACCAAGTCCAATTTCCGCGGTTTTTTTTTTGTAGACACTTACATTTTTGTTATAAACAAAAAATAGGATAAAAAAGTGTATCAAACATAAATTTTCTATAACCTAGAATATTCAAAACCATACATGAAATTACGAACAATCCCTGTAAATTTTATGCTTTTATCACCAAAAATCGAAAAGTTGTGCATTTGAGATTTCAAGCGTAATTATTAAAAAAACGCTGGTATAGTGACCTCTAAATGGTGTTCGATTTTGAATTTTTTGTTCCCATAAGGGGAAGATAAGGGGAATTTTTCGAACATGAAATTTCAGGTGAAACTCACAATAAGGCTTATTTATTTTATTTTTGAAGACTTTTAGGAACCTTTTTTTTCTTCTTATGCACGCAAAATACATTTTACCTTAAAACATTTTTTCAAAACAACAGCTGTTACAAAAATTGCAAATTTGCTTTCTTTTTTAAGGTATATAGCTATATAAGGTCCGGTGTTATTTTACATCTCAGATGCTCTAGTCACTTCGACCAATTTACATGCAAAGTTTGTTGAGGTTCTTATCCAATTGTCTGCGTTGAAATGTCCCTGTACTGTGCCATAAATCGGGATGGACTCACAGATTTTTCTGTCCAGAGCAGTGAAGGCCTGTCTAGTGACCACCATCCGATCTAGAAGATGGAAAAATTACTGGAAAAAAATTTAATTTTTTTTTTTAATTTTAATTAAAATTGTTGAGTAACAAACTTCAAGAAAATTTAATTCTTTGAAATTTTGATCTTGATAAGTAATAACTAATAACCAATTTATATATATTTTTTCGAGTTAGGGTTTGGCGAAAGAAAGCGATACAAGCGACACGTGAAAAGTGACAATGTTTGCGAAAATTATTTAGCAACGGAATTTCAACAACTAGCTGCTGAAGAGTATATTGTCGCTCGATTAGAAGCCAGTAATTATCGCTTTCAGTTTTTTTGCGGCACAGTTGCTCCGTCGCTTGTCGCTCAATGCATGACCAAGCCTTTAAACAAATTTCGGATTATGAAAATTAAATAATGGCAGAGTTTTAAGAACACTCATTTTGAGTGCTTTCCAAATATATATAATATATATTAATTTCGGAATTAAAAGAAACTTTATTCTGTTTAAATTAATTTTCATGGTTATTAATGCTTATTATTAACAATAGCGCGATGAGAACCTTTCAACATGCTTCGGTCATCGCATTTGCTCCAAATATTTCGAGTTGGTTTGCGACACTCTTAAATATTGGTCCTTTTCTCCTTGACTTCCTCGATTAAAAAATATATTATTATTATTATTAAATTCTTTATTTTCTCATTAAAATGTTTAACAATATTTATATACTTAAGAATAAGCACTTGGCAATCCTCCCGTCTGCTTGATTTGACATTCCATAGTGAAAAAAAGCATTCAAAGTAAAATAAATTAACTAAATAATCAACTTATCATTAAAAGTATTTAATAAGTTGTTGATCCGAGTGCATTAAGTTAAGAAACTATTTAGAAAATTTAAGGTATGTTTACAAAAATTATATGGGGTAGACCATCCAACCACTCCATTTAATATTTCGTGAAGTTTGTTCGCAGAAAGAAAGCTTTCATCAAAATTAGTCAACGGATTTCCTGTAATATTTGACATATCGCAATGAAGTGATGTATATCTGCCTTTTCTCTTCTATTACATAAAGTGCAGATTTGTGGAAGATCAGCTAGATGAAGGATAAAGTTAAGGTTCAAGATTTAAACTCGTACTCTAAAGATAAAGCTTATAGCTTCGGTCAACATTTCGTTATTGAAGTAGTTCGCTTCTAAAAAAAAATTCAATTATATTTCCTGCTGATTTTCCAAATACGGCATATTGATAGTGTCACAAAGTGACAAAGTCGCTTAAGTGAAGCTTCATAAAGTCTTATTTTCTTCTGGCTCAAGTCATACTTAAATATAACCATATTATATAGTTCATAACATTTTGGAGAACTAATGCCTAATAGCTTCTATACACTCTACAAGAATGGAGAGAATTTAGATTGCGCGACTTATTCAGTCGCAAGAAATAGAACGAAATAGTGAAGGGGCCAGTTTGCTCACAGTGGGTTAAATCTGCACCACCACTTTAACAGGTTCTTATTAATTGGTTCTAATCAATTAAAATCGGTGCATTAGCGGTTTCAATGACTAAAAAACTCAAATTTTGATTTCCCTAACAAAAATTTTGGTTAGCATTCACATTCGATGATTTATCAGTTGTATTATTCCTTGATTAAAGATAATCAACTATTAACAGACTGGCCCTAAATGTAAGTGGTGAACACACATGATACACAAAAATCATGACGCGAAATTTGTTTATTCTTTTTATTCGATTTTCACACGTTAATCGCGAAACATTTGGAAAGACAACGAAACTTTCACCAGCCAAAACTCATTCATGTCGATTACGGAATCCGCAATACTAGATCCGCTGTGATTCGAAGTGCAGTTCTCTCTGTGGAGCCAATATTGAGAAAAATATGTCGAATATTCAGTAATGCTAAAAAAATATATGAAGGTAGGTAACGTCATTTTTGATCTTAAAAATTTTTAAATAAACGTTTCGAGGGAATGTCCAAAAAACGCTACGTACCAAATGCGTTCCTAGGAAGAAATACATATACATTTTAGGTGGAATAGACGAGAATTGTATCTTAAGAGGCGCAGGGACATAAGTCCCACTATATAAAAACTATACCAAATGATAAAAAGAAACTTTGCATGCACCCAACCTCGCACCTACCCCAAATCCTATAGTATGCCAAGCAGGGGGGTTGCAGGGGGGCAACATGCCCCCCTATAAATACCTCACTATTTATCTGCCGTAATTCTGGGTGCTAGCAGTGCACTAATTTTCTTTCAAATAAAACATCAACAAATTATTATCAACATCAACAAATTATTATTATTTTCTATGCCTCTAAAAAATTTGGGACTTATGTCCCATTGTTAAAAAAAAATATTTGGGGCTTGGGTCCCACTTGAGTGGGACATAAGGCCCAAATTAAATTTGGGCTTCATGTCCCACTCAAGTGGGATATAAGCCCCAAAAATAAAATTTGGGCTTTATGTCCCTGGGCCGTATGTCCCTGCATCATCTTTAGAACTCCGGAGTCTGATGTTACAGTTCATGCAAAAAACTAAGCAAACATGCCGTTGTTAATTATTGTTAAAGTGCTAGCTACGGCCCTGCAAATATATTGAACTCAACGTTTTATTAAAATTCTGAGAAAGTCTGGTGAATATTTTTAGAAGAATTCAATTTTTTGAGATGAACATTCTTTTAAAGAAGTTAAAGTTGTCTGGAGAAGGATCTGTAAGTTAATCTTCTTTTTTTTCTTAGATTATTCGCCCAGAAACATTTCACGAAGAATAGTCGTATCTAGGACTCTGTTAGCAGTGCATAGTATCGGCATCTTCTTGAGAAATTAGACACCTACCAATAGCTTTAGTCGAAGCATTTATAAAACCGATGGTTTAAATTGTTTTTTCAGGTTTATTTCTTCAGAAAATGGCCAATTCCGTTCTCATTTTTGACTAATTACAAATATTTCATAAGAGAAGTTCTATATTTTTTAGAGTTATTTCAAATTATTGACATCTAACCACCTTACGAGGCTCGGGCATACTCTTGTTAGTTGTTACTAAGACCACATTTATAAAAATAGATGTTTTTTGTACCTTCCGTTTTATATACTGAAAGCTTCATAAACGATATCAAAATATTAAAACCCACTTTAATTATTGTTTCTCGTACAAATGAATTATTTCCTACTTTAAGTCAAGTCCGTACAACCCGTTCATGTGAATCATTTTTTTTTTATTCGGAATTTTTTGGAGAGCTTGTAATCCCATCAGAGCAGCGCTAAAAAAAAAAAAAGAAATAGGTGCTAATCAGTTTAGCAAACAAAACATGCGTTTTCACATGAGAATCAGTATATTGCTTCCAACAAGCAGATATTTCTTCGCTTAGAACAAACACTCGCGATTAGTCAGTCTTATGTGCCGGTATATTATACTCGTAAAGCTTAAGAGTAAAAAAGTTGTTTTTAAAAATTTTACTCATTAAATTCTGTTGGAAAATTGGCAAGATGTCGGAATAGCTGAAGAAGATAATTCTAAAAATTTGCATGCGGCTATGCCTCATCTAGTCAATTTATGCAACGGAAAATTCAACAAAAACCTCTTTTTCTATATATTTCGCTATATACCAGGCTACCATCAACTTAACTGTGATATAACAAGAAAAAAGTGAAGTGATGTTAAGAAGTGTTTCTCTTTTTTTTTTTGTATGTCCTGACAAATCCTTGATAAGTATAAAAATTAGGTGGAAGAGTTTATTGCTGCGTGCTCGAAGGCACGAAGAAAGGACGAACTTTCGTGTTATTGCATTCATTGACTAACTATACTCGTACATATATATATAAGACTGCTGCACTATTTAAGGCGAGTGTGTTAAAGTTGGTCAAACTATACAGTTCTGTGATTGATTTTTTTTGTTGCCTTCTATTTCCTGAGATTTGTGAAAAAGAATATCTCTACTTTATACCTTTCATACCTTCTACGTCTTCTTATCGTATAAGGAGAAAAGAAACAAATACATATTGAGGACTCGCTGTAAGTCTTCTTTTGAAAGTTTTACTTTTTTTTTTTTCTCAAAGAAATTCGTCAAAAGTTTTGTCAATGGAATCGGCGAGAAACTGAAAGAAAGTTGAAGACAACAACTAAGAAAAAAAAAAGAAATTTACCAAGGAAAACAACATCTTTTGAAAAATTTTGTTTTGAGATTTTTTTTGTTTTTGTTTTTTTGCTGTTGGAATTCACGCGGCATTCTTAATTGTTGAAGAGTTTTTCGATGAATTGTTTCTTCGTGTTCATTCGATATAAAAAGTTTGGTGTGTTTCTTCTTTTTCTTTAACTCTTATTTTGATTGCAAATTTGATTAATGCTATTTTAAGACGAATCTGTGAAAAACTTGCATAGCACCTATACAAAGTGTGATTAAATCAAATTAAATGAATGAAGTTTTTTTTATTGGATTTGTGTGTTCATTTAGCAATTTCTTAGATCTAGTTTATTTATTCAAACTTGATTACATAAATAAATTAAAGGTATAGCTTTTCAAAGTTGTTAATGAACATATATTTAAAATTTTTAAATGTCAAAAAGGGGCTAACCTTCCAAAAGAAATCTTAAAAAGCCTTAAAAAAATTTATTAAAGAAATTAAAAATTCAGATCAAAACCAGGAAGGTTGTGAGTTCCTCCACGATAATTTAAATTTATATACAATTTAATAATTCAGGTGCATCCATAACACCAGTTAATAGCTGGTGAATAAAAACCATATCATTATTAAGCCTCCTCTGTGATAAAGTTTGAATCTGGAGTAGTTTAATCCGATGTTCATACGGAGGAAGGTTATAACGATCAGACCATTGCAACCCTTTCAACTGAAATGTTGCAACTGAAATGAATAAAATTACGCTGTACTGCTTCTATCCTATTCTCGTAAAGAGGTGTTTAAATCTGGGATGCATATTTTAAATGGGGACGAACTATGCAATTTTAAAGGGCGAGAGTAACGCATGGATCCTGAAATTCTTTGGCCAATATTTTCATAAAGCCTAGCCTGGCTTAAGCCTTGTTGACGATTAAATTAATGTTTATCTAGTTTAGAATTAAAAAGAACTCCGGGGTCTTTAATACTTTGGACACGAAGTAAAATTTGTTGTTACATGAGATTTATTTCATTGCAACAAATGCCACTTCCGAGAAAGAAGTTTTATTCACTGACCGACTCCACGCTTCTTGCCTTGTTCAGATGAGTGATATCAAAAATAATCTTGGAAGACAACTTGACTTGATTTTCACGTCTGACGCAGACAACACTGTTGTAACCAATAGAAGTCTCCTCCTCTCCAAACTTGACAACTATCACCCCCCCCCCCCCCCCATTTGTATTAATTTCGCGTATGTTAGCGAACATCGTAATACTGATATTTTAACGCAGCTGAAATTTAATTTTCGTAAAGCTAACTTTGACCATTCTTTTGACACCATAAAACAAAACTGTTAATATCATCTTGAAGAAGTAAACGAACATTTACAGATTTAGGTCCTGTTTCACAATGTCATGAGTAAAGTTCTGATTAGTAACTCGACACACAAATACTGACACAGGGTCATAAGTTCATAGTCTAAAAAAATATTTTCATATTTATATAACCTATTCAGGTTGGTAAAAAAGACAACTGTGATATGTTCTCCTTTGAACTTATGACCCTGTGTCAATATTTATGTGTCGAGTTACTGATCAGAACTTTATTAAGACACTGTGAAACAGGACCTAAATGTTTTTAAAAATTTTCATTTCATCTGCAAAGATAAGTATTTCGTTATTACGTACACATAAAGGTACATCATTAATAGCTAATATAAAAAGAAGAGGTCCTAAGTGACTACCCTGAGGAACTCCCGATTTAGCAATAAAAGGAGTCTCTGAATTTCACGTGGTAACTGGTAAGATCTATTTTGGAGATAAAACGAAATCCAAGTGATGAGTCCGGCAGGAAACCCAAACACATTTAATTTAAACGTGATGATTTCATGAGAATGTTGACTAAAGCCTTAGAGTAGTCAGTATAAATACAGTCGAGCTCATACCCACGTGCCAATGCAGCTGAGCACTTCTGTAAAAATACAAGTTAGTTGGTTACAGTCGATCGCTTTTGCATGAAACCATGTTGCTGATTGCAAATGATATTTTTACAATTAAATGTCCAACTATCGACAAAAACCTGTTCAAAAAGCTTAGGATTGCAAGATAGTTTAGAAATTGGCCTATAACTAGTTATATCTGATTTGTCACCTTTTTTAAAAACAGGGGAAATAAATGCTGACTTCCATATACTAGGAAATTTACCAGAAGTTAGGGATAGCGCAAAAATATGTTGAAGAGTAGAAGCTAAGATTGATTTACACTTTTTCAAAATTATTGGAGGGATACCGTTTGCTTTGTGGACAGTCTTCTGAGTAACGGAAGTAGTCCTTGTCAACAATAACTGGAGAGTCAATAAATGATTGACGAAAGTTATTTTCAAATGCCTCACAAATTTCTGGAGTACTCTTTAAAATATTATTATTAAAAGTAAAATTGACTGGATAGCTATCGGATTTCGTTTTTAAGTTTCGAATTGAACTAAAACCAACAAGTCTATAGTGTCTAGATATATTTTTTTATTTTTTTTTTCAAATGAGAAACATGTATCACAAGCAAAACGGTTCTTTAATTAACATCTAACATTCTTAACTAATGGTAAACTATATATAATTAGTTATGCAACATAACATTAGATTTTTCAACTCAAACTACAATTTAAAATGCAAACTGATTCTTTCGATACAAATTATTTCTTTGCATCAGAATGCACAATAATGTCAAAATATTTTCCGCACATGAAAGATTTAATGATTTGCGAAGCGATTTCAGAGAATTTAATTGAATTGCTCATTCGATTATACGAAGAATCTACATGATCACAGGTATTTTCGTTTATAATATTTATAGTCAACCCCATTTGATAGTAATTATGGTATATCCGGAGTTGGCCTCCAGTCAGCTGTAAATGACTGGAAACTTTTTTATTTTTGTTTGAAATTTAAACTACAGCAACATCAAAAGCTAAAATGCCGCCCATTGACTTTGCTTTATGGGTTAAGGTATGGATATGGACCCATCAACGATCCCAACAAAATAATAAAATAATCGAAGCAATCATATGTTGCTCGGGGGGTGGCTAAGGCTGATGCTGATGCTGATGCTATGATGCTGAGGTTCAGGTTGATTCTGATGTTGAAACTGCAGCCAGAAGAATATACCTGGTGAATGCACAGCACACAAAGCATCGCATCATCGGAATCGTGCAATGATGCTAACCTGCCATCCTTCGACACGTTCGAACACAAACAAAATTAATTCCTGACTTATAGAGCTGTAGCAGGTTCACTTTATGTGTCTGTACTTCATATCGTATACATATTATATTATTACCTATAGTTATGCTTGTTTATTCATTAGGTTAATGCATGAAAGATCAAAGGATTAAATAATAATTATTATTTCAGCTCAATGGGGGACTTTATATAACTCAGCCATCACTGCTGCCACATACAAATATCGGACAGAGAATGTTCTGTATACGCTTTATACGATCTACATCACGCTTATACCGTTCCAAGTTGCTGGATGTTGTTGCTTCTTTAGGTATTATATACCTAGTCAAAGAGATGCGAAGGTTCATATATAAATTTGGCCGCAACAGGAACAGGAAAGTTCGCACAGCCATACTACATCAGAAGTGTGGCAACCTCAGCTGGGATTGTTGATGGCCATCATGGCCAGAAACTCGAGCATTAATTACAAATCTGTCACTTCAATCAACAGCAGTCGGGCGCGGTTATTCAAACAAATTAATTTATTTCCCAACACCATCATCATCGACCCAAGCGGCGGGCGTGGCGTAGTGAGAGGGAGAGCTGCAACAAAGTGCAGAAGACGGAGTGCAACGCAGAATGCCACAATTTGTTGTTTAAAAATTTAACGAACGACACGAAATTGAAAAAAAAAAAAATAAAATGCATGAATGAGTCGCATGCAGTTGCTCTTTAAAAGATGAAAGCAATGAAATAAAATTTTTGGACTTTCACTATTTAAAATGTTACTCTCATGATTTTTGATAATAATCTCCTGAAATCATGAATTCATTGAAAATCTTATAACTTTTTACTTTTTCTTTAAAAAAAAATTAAATGTTTTGATTCAAAATAGCTTTTAACGGCCTTTAGTCCTACAAAAATTTGGCGTTTCGTCCCGGCGATCTCACTTGGACTCATCAGTTGACTAGTGAAGGCCTTGTCAATACGCAATTTATTTTGTTAAGTTCAGTTCATCATACATAGATTTCGTGACAAATATATAGTGTGAACTATATCCAACAAGACTAGAATTCCTAATAATTAAATTGGAAGTTTTTGTTTTGTTTTTTTCCCGGGGCCATGGCAGTGTTTATATAAGAAGGCTTTTTTAATAATGCAATTTTTATATACTACTGAAATACATCAGGCAAGTACATATATTAATATACTTATATAATATTTTATTAGTTTTATGTAGATACTTAAAATTTCGAAACAAACAAAGCGAATATTCTAAAATGAAAAACTAATAAAAGACATAGAAGCATTCTGGCAATATTTTGATAAAATTTAACTGTCCGACGATGATATATATGTAGCTTGCCATATTCAATTCTGACGAAGTTCGTCAGATTCATATTCAATATTGAACGAATTTGTTTAAAACCAAAATAAGAAGTCGACTCGGCGTCGATTCAATCATAGGGCGTATCCTTACAAATTACCTCACAAAGTTACTATAAAGTAACTTGACTGACAAATATTTTAGCAAATTTTATTATCTAAGTCAGTATGTATATAATAATTTAACTATTTTATTTTTGAAGTTTTATAAAATGAATTTAATGGAATTTAAGTACTTAAAAATCCTTTAATTTATGGGAATCATAAGTTTGCAGTGAGTTTTTAAGCTCAGCGAAGAACAAGAACATATTTTTTTTTGTAATCGACAACACTGGGGAGGCAGCCTTTACTCAAGTTATGAACTCTTTGTGCCCTATAATATGTTTTGCCAGAGAGTATGTAGCAAATGATCACCTCGAGTTAAAGTTTGTTAAAAATTATGCCTAATTAGTAATTACCCTATATTATGCTATAAGCGTGGCTGTTTGTTAAATTAATCTACACACGCGGAATTAAAATGTCATTTTCAGTAAATCCAAAGTTAACTCAATAACATTGTTAATTTATCTTTTTAAATCTAAACTAATGGGTAAGTATACATCTTCGACCACACTTAAGGTATTATTGCATATCATCAGCGTACATTGATATCACACAAAATTTTAAAATTGCAGGAAGATCGTGTAAACCAAGTGGGTCCAAGGATTGCTCCCTAAGGGACACCAGCATTGAGCATTTATACATACTAGTTTTGAAAACACATTTTTTACATGTGATATATTATATATGATGCCTTTGCATTTATTTGAAGTAAAGGTTAAAAATTAGGTGTGTTATTTTGCAAGTCTAAATAAATGTTTGTAAAAAAAAACGACATCGGAGCACTGCTACGCCGCGCCGCACAGTGGCCCGTTTCGACTTTTTTGGTTGCTAAAATCATCACTCTTAAACGAATAAAGATATCGTAACAATTTTTTTTTTAATTAAAAGGAATTCTTAAGGCTATGACTGGTGAGTTTAAAAAAAATATCCATACAGGGTGTTTCAATATTTTTTGTTGAAAAAAACATTTTTTACTTAAAGTCGATAGACATAGGGTGGTATTCATCGAACACTATTATAGGTTAATAGCTTCGTAAACCTATTCATCAACGTATATTAGTGCTGATTTGCGAGCGCTCTCAAAGTTGATAGTGGTTCTGACCACTATTAAGTTGAAAGCAAAACTTATCGGAGGAAGAAGTAACTTCGAAACTTTTCGAAATCACAATGTAGAACACAATAATTTTACCTCCAGACAGAAATGCTCCAAACTCTTGCTACCTGAATGCTCAGCTGATAAATCTAAATTATTGTTAAATCTCGACAGGAAAAACTTACTTATAATTATTATTTTCAAAATAAGTTTTAAATTTGTTGATACATTGTATGCACAGTAAAAATCTGTTTTATTTTATTTCAATTAATAGCAAAAGGAAAACAACTGAAATGAAAACCGACGTTGACAATGACATGTTCGAAAGAGGTACGCTCACGATTCACAATCGCCTTTGACATGTTCCAAAGGGGTACGTTTATCAGGTCCAAACACTAATATTTCGAAATATCTACTTAGCGAAACCCAGAACCTATTAGAGCTTGGTGAATAGGACCCAAAAATTTAAAACTAATAGACTCTTAACTTTAATACCGCTATTAGTATGCTCGATGAATACCACCCATATAGTTTGTGTTTTGAAGCTTATTTTAGTGGAACAGTGGGAAAAAAGGAAATGTACTATTTTTTAAATATTATTTTTATTTTTTGTTTATTAACTATATTTTATTTTTGAAATAAAAGAGTGTAGGTACTAAAAAAATATTGGTTGGTAGATTACAAGTCAATTAGTGGAAAAAAATCAAAAGTCATTGATTACAAGACAAATAGTGGAAAAAAATTAAACAAATCGAAAATATACATGGTGTTTTGGATAAGATGCAAAAAAAAGGCTAGAGCTTTTGGGTTAGGTCGAGACAAGAAAAAAATCGTATAGGAGGGGGTCTATTTCTAATTTTATAAAAAATTGAATTGAGTGTGATCTACGAATTTAATTTTCGAAAATTAATTTCCGCGTTGCGTTGGTTAAAAATAATCTAGTCCTTCTTCCATGTCACTGACAGTTCAAAAAGAAAATTTCAACCCTCAACGGGCGTAAAGAATTACAAGTTCAAAAAAAATATTTGCATCGATTACGGGAAGGAGCAAATGTTTGAAAAAACACAAAATATACTTAAAAAAACTACGACAGCATTAACATTGTTTTGGAAGCCAGAAATCAAAAAAAAAAATTAAAGAGTCCCCCACACCAACGCGAATCTGTTGTGGCGACAACGAAAACAATAATAACAACGTGTTGTTTTCATTGACAACCACGAAGCCGCAAGTTTGGTGGGGAAGAGATTTTGGTTTCAAGTCGGGATTGCGGTACTAAATTAGCACTTAAATAGCACCTAATTCGTGCATCATTAGAATTTTGTATTTCAATTGTAGCGCTCGCAGCTTGACGGACCTCCAAAAAGGTATGGTTTTCGATATACCGTTTGTAGTCCACATATAATTCAAACTAGAGGCCTAGTGAGTGTCCCGATTTAAATAAAATTTGGTATGTAGAAAATTTGTATGGGAATTTGTTGGTTGTTCATCCAGAATATAATGTCCAAACCGATTGAAAAAAAACAGCGTTTCATGCTTTTGGCGTAATTCCTGTACCTATTATGTATTTTCTTGTTGACTTCAAAAATTTTGTTCCCATTTTAAATACAGATACATACTTTTAAAACGTTAAAGTACATATACAAAGCAGCATGACTTCTTCTTGAAATATCAAAAGACCTACATAAATATAGTCAATTATCACTTTAAGGTGAATATCCAATAAAACTTCGTTTAAAATTTCGAACCGATTTTTTTTTCAAATTTACGCAAAACCAATACTTGTTCTCCTACGCATGGAGCGTAGTAAATAGCGCAAACCAACCCAGAGTCTATACGATACCTTCATAGATACTACCGGTGTATACATGTCACCGACTTTAATACAGAAACCAACATATCAGGCGGTTTTTATTAAGTGTTATGGACTTTTGTAGCATTTTCGAGGGTTTTTTGTTCGCGCGAGCTTAACTCTCAGGACCGTTGCTGTTTATTAAATGGAATCCTTTGTCCTGATTCATATATATACCTATAGGGATAGAGAGTCAGAAAGTGTGGTGGTCATTCCGTTGACGTATATTATAATAGTCAAGTTTATTTTTTTTAATATTTATTTTTTATTTAAAACTTTCAATTGTTCGCTGTTAAGTTTTTTTTTTATTTAAATTTTAAATTGAGTATGGCGATGGTAATGATGATGCTGCTGAGCTTTCTGCCTGGCCCTGACGATGATGCACTGCATTGCCATTCAAATCACATGCATCCACTTTCAACCACTGCACCGGAACAAAAGCGCGCAAAAATTAATCAGCAATGGTGGCCGGTGTATGGTTATGATGATGGTGTTGGAGGTGGTGGGTGTGGTGGGGTCGCGGTCGTGGCTCGGCTGCTTTATGATGCATACCTGTAGCAGTGGGTCTAGGACATTATGTGTGCATTGAATTACTTGCCCCAATTAATGGTGCTGGAATGGTCTGCAGTGGTGTCCTCTTTAATGGGTCGTCGTCGAAATGAAAGGGAGGGGGCACCACTACTCCTCCTTCTCATTCTCCTCAAGCACCACCACCACAAAACAGGGAAAACTGTTTTATTTTCTTTCTTTTGATAGCATTTTCTCCATTGACCATGTTTGGACCGCACGTCGTCGTCGTTGTGTTGTCGTTCTCGTTGTCGTCGGTCGTAGCCATCGTGGTCTCTTCGGCTCGTTGCTCGTTTCTGGTTGGAGACGGAGACGGAGAAGAGGAGAAGATAACGGCAAGGCATGTTCTACAAATATTAATCCTTCGTTTTGCACTGTTGCAGATGTTCTCGGCTGTAGAAATGGTTTTAGAGGCACTGAGCTTGGTTTATCCATTATCCAGAGTGTGTATTCCTGGGGGAAGGCGAATATGCCCGACCGCATTTAAATTGACCAACAGCATAGTAATAAATGAAAGGCTATCTTCCTTTTTTCCCACTTTAAGTCTGGTTGTTGGTGGTTCTTTCAGTCGAGGCCATATATGTAGGTATTTGTATAGTTGTTGTACCTTCTCTAGGGTGTCGCTAGTGTCGTTGTCAGTGTCGTGTATCTTTAGACGACGACGCGTTCACCCGTCCGTCCGTCCGTTCATTCGCAATCGTTGTCGTCTTTGTCGTATATCGGAGGTTCGGCGAGGTTTCTCATAGAATGTATACAGCTGGTGACCACTGACCAGTTTGTTTTATGTAAACCTTATAGTTGACCATAGTGTAGTTGAGCATAGAAGTTGACTCTGCTTTCTAAGGGGGATTTGTGGTTTATCCCTGCACTCGAAGTGGTACTTTAACCTCAAAGAGGTTTCCTACTCTTGTTATAGGTATAGAAAGTGAGAATGTGTAGACAAAAAAAAAAAAAAAACACTCACATGAATATGGAAAATGTCTTAGCCACAACTATAATGGTAGACGGGGACGGAGACATTAAGATAAAATCTCTCGTCGGTCGGGATAAAAATGTATATTTATTTTTATTTATAATTATTTTTGTTTAATGTTATCATTCCATTGCCATTTTGTATATCTGTTTGCTGCTTTTAAAGTTGATTAAAATAGTTTGAAATTAATTTTGTTTTTTAAGAAGAATTTGCTATCAGTTGGTGAATTGTTTGTCGCGTTTTGAGAAAAACATTGAATAATAATTTTAATTTTTCGGGTAGAGCTTTTATATTTATTTGTTTTGTTTAATTTAACAAGACAAAATATTAAATTCAATTAGCTATTATAGTTGCTGTAAAACGACCATCCACCTCTAAAGAAAAGTCTTATCAGTTTTCGGGTTGAGCATTATATTGATCGCTTTTTCGAAAGCCTGTTCAAAAAATTTCGAATATATAAAAATCTCGCATTAACGAAACTTCGTGCAGTTACAAAATTGCTATACCGTAATAACTCAATATTATACAATTTTGTGAATTAAATTTGCAAAAATTATAACCTCACAATTAAATAATGATTTTTTGTTATAAATTGCAAAAATGCATTGCAACAATATTAACAAGATTTCAGTCTAATTTTTACTGAAACCATTAAGCATCTGTTGCTAAATGTCCTTATAGGAAATAAAAGATTTAGTTAAAGGGAAACGAAAACTACATATGAAACTCGTACTCCACAACGCTCAGAGCAATCTTAAAGCGCTTGTGTAATTTTGTAAAAAAGGCGATAGGGGTGTTTTATTCATTGCGTCATAACCAGCGCAGAAAAATTTCCCTTGGCAAACAGAAACAATTTGATTGCTGGCGAAAAAGAAGTCAGTAGAAAAAAGATGGTTGTGCCGGCGATAGAACTTTGAATTATTGAAATGAACGTATAAAGTGAGTAAAATCGTTTTATTCAGACTTGTGCTGCGCTGGCTATGGAGCAATGAATAAAACACACCTGATATCAGATTTAAGAAGCTATAAAATTTCAAATTACCTTAAGTACTTGACAGCAGGAAAAGAATCCATCTACTTTGGAAAAGCCTTTAAAGTATTAAAAAAAAAAATAAAAAATCTAAGCTTTCACCGCCTCCGATTAAAAACGAATGAGCAAAGAGCTACAAAGAGAAAGTGAACATATTCGCAGATTACTCTTGGAGGGAACATTTAAGGCTCTCCCAAACCAACGCGAATATTCGGACAATGACAGTCGACAACAAAACTTTCGCCTCCCTTTATTTACGTGATTAATAAGAAAACGAATGATTAGTAAGAGAAAGAGCGATGCGAGTCTTTGAACATTTTTCGCTCGTTGCATATTCGCTCCGAATGTTTTGCACTGGTTTGTGAGTGAGAACCTATTTAAACTATTCGGTGATTAAGCACTCAATTTTACCTTAAGTACAAGGTACATAACAAGAAATGCTCCTCGAAATAAGTAGAAAGAGAAATAAAAAAAGCCTAAGTTTATATGAAAATTCCGGCTTACATGTGGCGCAGAAATTCTCAAAATGATTCCTAATAAAAGATTTATTATCGCGTCTGCCTCTAGGATTTTGGGAAAATATTCTTACTGAGCACACGGCCAATAATCGAAGAAAAACGCTTAATACCATAAGTTCAGTCCGAATTAAGAAGCAAACAATCAACAATTGACCATAGTGCTCCTATGCAACGACATAACGTCATTGGGAAAGCTCTTGAAAATTAGTTTGATTGTCTTCTTGGATGTGTCACCATTTGACAAAGTGTGCCACGAACGCCTCAAATTTAAATTAAGACAAGTTTTGCCTGAAGGACTTTATAAAATTCTTAAAGAATATCTAGGAAATAGACGCTTTCTTGTAAGACACAGAAATTATATCAGGTATTCAGATGTTAAATAAATAGTGGCTGGATGGGGTACCACATGGAAGTGTTCTTAGTCCAATTTTGTACTATTTATTTACATGTGGTATTCCTCAAATTGAAGAAGAGAATATCGTAGCTACGTTTGCTGACGACACTGCAAAACTAGCAGCGGGTAGTATTCAATTAACGAAGCTACAATTAAATTACAAAACTCTTTTGATAATGGCAATGGCGGATAGCGCTCTCAACAAACTAAAAAGATCAATCCAAGTGGACTTTACGTATAAATCAATTAATAGATAACCTGTATTTATTAATATAACTCAAGTTTCATTTGCAAATGAAGCAAAATATCAAATATCAACCTGGAACCGAAAATAAAATGAAAGCCGCTTATTAATATGAAATGCGAAGAATAAAATAGTTAATCGCTGAATATTAAGGAGATAACTTCCAATCAGTATCGCACGAGCTTGATCTTGTGGTTACCAACTAAAGAAATTGAAAAAATATTGAAAAAGTCGAAATTATTCTTAAAAAAATGGAATATTTGTTTGATTCTTTTAAAAATATTTTCAGAAGTTTTAAAGCCAATATTGTATAAACTATTGAGAAGCTGAAAATCAGTTCAGCAATTTAAAAGCTTTATACGTGAATAACTTAAAATTAAAGCATTCAAGAAGCGAGAGAAAACCCAGTTTCCGTAATGCTATTGTTTAAAAAAAAAAAACCTGAAAAGCAGTTTTCTTACAATCACATTGGTCATTGCAGCTACAAAGTTTAATCAAAATCGTCAGCGACAATTTTGAAAAAACTTGACAAAAAAAACAGATAACATTGTATGGCAGCCGAAGTTCAAACCGTATACTCAAAGTGGAGTAAATTTACCCAGACTGAAAAATTCGACAATTCCTAAGCCTTTGATCCAAATGATCTATAGAAGCAAATTGGTGCCGCCGTTTAAGCTCTAGCTCAAACGCACAGCCTGACGGACACGCTTGTATTGTATTGTATACGGACACGCATTTCTCATATATACCAAAATTGTAGAGAATTTAATTTTCTGCAAAACTAAGGTAACATTTTGTTTATGGGACTTATGGTTCTCTAGATATGGTGAATACCCTTTTACATACCCCCCACCCACCAAATGTGGTGCTGCAACCCTGAAAATAATTTTGTACAATTTACAACAACAAAAAAACTAGGGTTTATACTAACTGTGTGGTTTGGGAAAAATTTTGTAACTACACAATTTAACAATTTCGTCGAGATTCAAAGAAAAATGGACATAATCGTGATTAAATAGTAAGAATATTGTTAAATATAAAAGTGGAAATATGTTAATTCCAGTATTCGTAAATAATTCAGCTCTCACAATCCAACAAATGAATTAATTCCAGATTTCGGGGTATCTTGCCCCAATGTGGGATGGTACGACGAAACCAGATTTTTGGACTTCTCCATAATCATAGTGTTATTTTTCATTACAACCTTGAAGTTTTTTTTTACATGGAACCAATATTTACCCCTTGAACAAGTAAAAATATATTGGTACTTAATTTATTAAGTTTTGAAAGGGAATATTCTGTGGGAACGGAGAGTAACAGAAATAGTGTGTTTGATTGTTTCCTTATTTTATGTGTTCTGATTTCTGCTTTATTATTTTGAATGTCCTTACAGGCTGAAAATTAATTCAAAATTGTTTTTAACGGCTTTTAGATCTACCTAAATTGGCATTTCGTTAAAAATTACTTTTATTTTTAAAGAAAATTTCACTTCAAAAAACCAAAAAAAAAACAATAAATAAGTTTAAATTAAATTTTTGCAAAACTTGTTACGAAACTGCTATTCTGTTGTCTAGCAGATCTCGGTACCTACTTCGAGAACAAACCTCGTAGTCGTAATTAAAAAATTAAAAACAGAAAATAATTAAATAAAGTCTTCATACAGTCTAGACTCTGGAGTTTCCTTGCTATTACTTTGATTAATATTCAGTATACTCAGAAATACATATATTGGAAACTTTTTTTCTATAAAACTAGCTGGTCCGCCTGGTTTCGCATGGAATTTTTTTTTTATCAATGTAAGCATTTTAAAAAGTAAAAATAAAGTCTTTGGGGGCTTCAAACGCTCTTCAATAGTTTGTATAAGCAATTAATTTAGCAGTCTGAGAGCGTAACGCCATCTGATGGCAATTTCATTTTCGTGAGGAACAAAATTAGCCGATTGTTAATTCCGAAGTGTTTGCCATTCATTAGAATCAACAAAGAATTCACCATCTTCCCCTGAAAGTATGCAATTTCGGGTTTTCACGATTTTCCAAATTCTCCGTTCGAAATTTCCAATTTTCCAAACCGTATGATGTTCAGCCGAATATATGCTCATATGAACAAAGAATATTTTTAGGTATAGATATCACAAATATAAAATTACAATGTTTTGCTATTTTATAAAAAAAACTGTCAAAATCAGACTTTTTATTTACACACAGTGACCTGAAGAAACAATTTAATTGGTGACTAATATATTTTAGGGTGAATAACTGATAACGCCTCAAGGTGCCGTAATATGTTTCAATTTTTGATTTATTTTAAGCTTTTAACTGCATAATATCTTCTGCGTTCGTTAAACGGAACTTAATACAACTAAAAAGTATGAGTAAAAGACTTCCGATCCTATAACAATGATATCTCAGTGAATAAAAAAATTCCATTTAAATAATGAATTAATCCTCTTTGAAACAAGAATATCATTAGCCTTTACAGGAAACATTCTTTGTTATTGTTATAAACACAACAAAAAAAAACATCAAAGCTTACAATAATTATTTCTAATGAAAATATTTTTACACCGTTGCGTTATATGGGAAGATACTTAACATTCTCATTTCAAGCTATACCTCATCCTTTTGTATATAATTACCGAAAAAATGCTTTGTATCTTGTAGTCCTTGGATTTTAATTAAAATGACCATTGCCACTGCCGGCCGGTGGCATGAAGCGGCGGCGTCATCGCCCCCAACTCCCTGATACGTACCAACAGCAAAACCAAAAAAAAAAAATAAGAAAAAAAAAACAATTTCCTACCTTCGGGCCAATCGAGCCACCTCTATCGCGCAAGAAGCGTAATTAAAATACCACAAACGGAAACCACAAAAAAGTAACTGACAGGCGTCATAATTAAATCCAGATTTAATAAAAATCAAAAAGGCGTTAGTAATTAGATAAAACAACGGAATTTCTACCTTTAAAATGAGAAGAAAGTGCTTCTCTTATATTTCTTAGGGTTTCTTTGTTGTTTTTTTTTTCTTTATTTTTTTGAATGTGTAGCCTGCGGTTTTTGTACCAACAACAAAATTTTGCTTCCTGTATATATTTTCTTTCCTTGTTGATTTTGTGTTTTACTATGAACATTGAGCATTAAGCAGAAGAGGAAAAGGAAGATGCAGAACACTAACTACTGAATGTACCCATCTCCTCATCTCATAAGTTGGAACTGGAATTCATACGACTCTTCCATACAAACTGAGAGGAACATCAACATCCAAGCGAGATGATTAATGATTCGCGTAAAATAAATTAAACAAAATGACAAATTGTCTTTGTCGACTTATTCGAATGGACGAAAAAGGAAAGATATGACGACGACAATGACAACGACAACGAAGACGACGATGTGGTACAAGGTAGCTAATTAAAATTTTGCGATCCAAAATATAGAAATACACTACAACATACATCCAGCGATGGAATAAGGAAATATGTCAGTGGCGTCATTTATTCGTAAAAATTCTTTAGAAAGTGTTAGTTTAACCAAATTTCTATCAGTAAAATATAGTTCAGAAAAATTAGACCAAAATGAGCAAATTGAAAAGATAAATCCGAAAAAGCATAATTTTGAAATAGAGTTTTTAGTACCGGAAAGATAGATTTTCTGGTGGAGACAAATAAAGAATAGCTGATTTGTTCATACTCGTACCTGAGAGCGGCTATAGATAAAGCCTAAGACTGGTTGCCATTACACTGGTTGCATCCACCATTTTGGAAAACGTTAATTGATCATTATGTCCGAATATATATTTTTTACGAGGAAAATTCTGACAAGCAAAGTTTTTGGCACTGAAAAAATTTCTAATGCCAATTTACCTGTAAGACTGTTGAGTGATTCGTATACACAATATTTTAATCAAAATTTATCCCATTTCCAAAAACACACATATCTTTACAATTGGAACAACGGTGGATGCTTATGAAATTTTAACAATATTAAACCACCAAATTTGTAGAGCTAAAATTTGGGAACGCGATATTGCAATTTCTTTAAAAATAAATCAAACTGTTGAAAATTCTATTTTCTACAATTTTTATGACTAGAATAATAAACGTAAGCTTCTTAAGGAACGAACAAAATCCGATGAAGGAAAAATTTAGAATTTAAACCACATAACCTCGAAATATGGTCTTGACAAAAAACACTAAAGTTTCGGAGATACTAATCAAACGGGTTTTCCAAATTTCGCTCCTGTCATGGAGTTCTGAAAACTTGAACTTAAGGCCTCTTTCCAAGTATGATAAGCCATTCTATATTTCGTTCAACGATTGCAAAAATGAAATAATTTTAATTTTGTTTAATATTTGTAGTAAGTTAGCAGTGCTAAACATTTTATTTAATCTAAAATGATATTTAATTAATGGTACACTCGGGCGTATGCGTACTTTTTTTATAAATTTAAAAATAAATTTATCATTCTTTGCAAAAATAAGACCACAGCAAATGTTGATTTGCAAATTTGCGGAAATGGTAAAATAAATAAAATGTTTAATAATAAGTAATTTGACTAAAAAATAGAGACCTTTAAACTCTACATAAATAATGACCACCATTTTTTGAAAAAGGGAAATTTCCACAAATATTTCGTTGTCTAGGCATAAACTTGCTCATATGTATGTATGATCACAATGAGGTTTTAAAGTCGGACAAGCGTATTTATTAGATTTTTGGCTAGTTACACAGTTTCTTGATAGTCTGAAATACATAGTTGAAAATATGCTTTATTTGATTAAATAAAATGTTAATTTAGCCAAGGCATAGACAACTGAGTTCGTTGTCTGAATAAGATAACTCTCAAAAATCAAATAAAAATGTTTATAAATACCACCGTGAATATTTTTGATACATTCAATATTCATATGATTTAAAAAAAAATTATTCATCGATTGAAAAAAAAATTAATAAAACGTTGGAATGGTATTTATAAAAAAATTATCTTTTATATAGATATAAAATTTTTTAAATATTTTTAAGGAACAAATTGGTAAATCATTTTTAAGTATTTCTTAATGTGGAGTTAAAAAATTGATTTAACAAAAAAAAATCATCACGACATTTTTGAATAAAACTAATTTTGAAAAAATAGTTTAAAATTTTTTTAAATCTCAAATTAGTATTTTTTTTTTGAAAATTCTTATATGCAATACTATTTGAAGTTATTAGAAGCAATTGTAGACAAATTAAGCAAAAATAAAAAAAAAATGGTTCTATGAGAGGCACTGTTATAATAATAAATTCGTGGGAGTTGTTTTCGAGAAAAATAAGAATTTTCTTAATGGTTTTTAGTACTTGTAGGTACCGTTGTTTTTTTTATAAGAATAATTTTTGTTTAGAATCTGCTAGAAACTGTTAAAAAACAACTAGATGTCGACAAAAAAGTTTTCGAATTTTTAATTTTTCCAATTTTTTTTTTTTATTTAGAAAAACAAAACCAGTTGGTTCTATGGGCGGTGCCATTAATAACTATTCCTCGGAAATTTTTATTACAAAAATATAGAAAAATTATGTGTGTTTTTATTTCGCATAGAATTGGACGAAAAAAAAAACATCGAAGGAAAGCGATTTACACGTAAATACAACAACAACTTAGGTCGCGACTTAATTCTAGTCCCGACAAAAACTGTATTACTGGTACTAATTACCATGTTTCTGTCAACAGTTTGCATGGAACCGTCAAATTATCGTCATGAAACCATTTGTTTTTATGAAAACAAATGGCGATCATTGTCATGGAATTTAGTTTATGTTTTAACTTAATTTTATTTCACTAAGCAATATTTTCAATATGATTTTTATTTTTATTTTAATGTGGCATAGTATGTCTGATAAGTTTTTGTTTGGCATACTTATATTACGCAATTTTAAAAACCTGTAAGGAAACCAGTCAACTTTAGATGTCACTAATTATATTTCAACCCGCTTGAACTTTTACATACTTACGGCTTTTTATTACTATTGCGTAATAACGATAATTCAGTAATCCAAAGCAAATCATCCACGTCAATTTACCACGATCAATTGCCAAAAAATAATTTATCAAGCCTACAATTTGTGAAAAGAACCCCGTAAAATGCCATGTAAATCAAAAACTTCCTGTAAATTTTGTTTTCTCTAAAACGATGGTACACTCGGACGTATACGCACTTTTTTACTATCAATTTAGCATGATCATAGTTTTTTTTAGAAAAACTAAGGTCGCGGCAAAAGTTATTTGTTAATTTGTGGAGAATTTAAGTCATGGTAGTAAGCAATTATTCACAAACAAAAATTATTCCTCCCTTATGTGACATGAATAATGAATATAGTTTCTGAAAAAATTGAAATAATTGCAGCTGATGAAAGCTCAACAGCTCAAACAGCACATTTAGTATTAAAATTTCTATTGAATACGCATCGTTCTGAAACAACAAAGTTTCAGTTAGTGATGATGCATTTTAAGATCTCAGAAATCTGAGTTGTGGGATCAACTTATAAAATAATAATTCAAAGCTCAAATTGGTATTAACAAATAGTTAGATGATGGAAGTACATAGGTATATTCAGAATCCCATGAATCATTAAAACAGGACTAGAAGTTAAGCAGGGAGTGGCAAGTTTTTGATTGACTGTTCCAAGAAATGTTTTGGGAGTCTTTTTCTGTTTTTGATTTCATGACGAAGTAGCCATGGATCACGCACATATGCACATTGGGCCTACTACACACGAAATATCTCATCATAGTCGCTTTCTTCGCTTACTTGTTTGACGCTTGTGTGCAAGACCACTTTTGATTTAATAAACAACCGCAGCAAGGAGTAAGCAACAAATATTTGTCGCAGAAAATTAACTGCAATTTGCCGAGAGTACAGAAGTGTCAGTACCCAGGCATAAAGTTTAGCTATACTAAACAATTATTTGGTGAAATGTCATTTCAAAAAATTTGAAATTGATTGGCTACGCTTAATATAAAGGAATTGTCACACACGTTTTAAGCTGGTTTTCTTTAAATTAAATGTGCAAAAATGCCGCCAATATTTTCTTTCAATAAAATACGTTTAATAGGCTATTGGGTTGCAGTTCAAACTTTTCTAGAACAATTTTTTTACACCAGTTTTAAGTATTCGTATGGATTTATAATCTTATAAAACGACCACTTCCCTACTGTGTTACGCAAAAACCAGATTTACCCTAAAAATAGCTTAATTTTTAAAAATATTCAGCAGAATTTTCAAATTCCAATACCATTTTTTTTGTTTTTACTTTATAACACAGTTAAAATTACTGAATTTAAAAAAAATACTGATCCATACTTAAAGAATAACCTTTCAAACTCAAAAAGATTTTAAAAGTCCAATAATATTTTTTCTATACACCTGCATTTCACCCTATAAACACCTGATTTTTGATGCATATCTAATCCATCCTTTGGCGTCCTTCGGGTAGAATGAAAAAGACAGCTGCCCGGGTAGCCGACAAGTTTTTCAATATCTGCAATTGATCTCTCCTATTCTTTTTGTATTTTTCATTCTGAAATTGAAAAAATGAAACAAACAATATTAAATTTTGTACACATATTTAATTTTGACATACAAATAAAAATAAAATTAATTCATCACACTGTCTCACAGAGTAGATATGTATGTGATTCTTTACTTCGCAAAACTGTTATTTTCTTTTATTTATTTATTAAATATTTACTTCTCTTCGACCTAAATTTTGTGTTAATTACAGAAAGCCCATCTTTTTATAAAATTTCCACTTAAAATTTCTTCAAGTGTAATGAATACCTACCTCAAAAACTTCAAGTGCATCTTAGTGGAAAAAGAAGTATACCTACTTACATTAGATTGCGTAGCAGTTTTATACGGTTTTCACACCGAACCAAAATCTCGGATTTCGGCACAAGATTTCCAAATCTCGTTGAATCGTTCACACCACACATAATCTAGATTTTGTATGAAATTTCAATCAAATTTCAGTGTTGATAGAAACTAAAAAAAAGAAGATTTCGCAGTAATCTACTAGATTACGAAATCTGAAAATGTGTGGGAAATCTTGTTGATTTTGATGAGATTTGGTGATTTTTGATCGAAATCTCGATTTTGATTCGGTGTGTAAAGGCTATAAAGCCTATATGATGGAAACTTAGTTCAAGGGCTTACGGTATGTTAAATTTAGAAGACTTAGGCAATTTATCATATCTACCTCTCCAAAGCAACATATTAAAATACTATTCAATATTATAAGGGCAAAAAGAAGTAAGCCCTACCATTTTCGATTTTGAAAAAGAAACTGTGCTGCATTGTGCTCAATTTGTGCTGCGATGTGCCGTATAATGTATTTTTTAAATTCACAAATTTGCAAATTTTAGGGATAAATTTTAAATTCGCAAAGTTGCAATTTTTTTTTCAAAATCACGATTTAAAAAAAATTATATACTTGTGCTGTTTTAAGCTGCTGCTGTTTTTGCTTGTTTGTATTTTTTTTTGAAAATCGTAAATTGCGGTGCTAACTATACGTATAAATAATGTAGCACAAAGCCCCCGCAAGTTTTATTTTTCCTTAAATTTTCTATTTGTAATTGGACCCCCCCACATGACCAAATCCTGGATCCGCCACTGACTAGAATTATTCAAAATTGGAAGTTTTGGAAAGTAAAGAAATAGACCTACTATTAACAAATGTCAAAAAAAAGTGTGATAGAATCAGGGTTCCGAGTTTGTGAATTAAAAAAATCATTAAGTCATAAGTTAGTAGATGACTTGTGAATTAAAAAAATTTAATTCATAAGTTAGTTACTTACTTATGAATTAAAAAAAAATAATCCTATAGCTAGTTAGTGACTTATGATTTAAAAAAAGTTTAATTCATAAGTCAGTTGGTGACTTGTGAATTAAAACAATTTAAGTCATAAGCTAGTTGGTGAGTTATGAATTAAAAAAAATTTAATTCACTACCTACTAAGTGACTTGTGAATTAAAAAAAAATTAATTCACTTCCTACTAAGTGACTTATGAATTAAAAAAAATTTAATTCACTACCTACTAAGTGACTTATGAATTAAAAAAAATTTAATTCACTACCTACTAAGTGACTTATGAATTAAAAAAAAATTAAGTCATGAGCAAGTTAGTGACTTATGAATTAAAAAATTGTAATTCATGAGCAAGTAAATGACTTATGAATTAAAAAAATTTAATTCACAACCTAATAAGTGACTTATGAATTAAAAAAAATTTAATTCATAAGCTAGTTGGTATATTGGAAATTCTTAAGCTTGTTTTGACTACATAATTTTTTCATTATTAACGAAAGTGGTTTTCAAGCTATTTAAGAATTTTGTGTGAGTTTACGTCCATGCAGTCCCTATAACCCAATAGAATAAAAAAGCAATATCGATAAAATATTTGTGTTGAGCAAATGATGGGTTATCATTCTCTCTCTTGGAAGATTTTATGAAAATAACAAAAAAAACTATTTTAACTTACAAACATAAATCATTCACCCATCAATTGTTCAGTGACTAGTGACCAGTGCGCATTAAATTTATACATAATTGTGAAGTGAAAAAGTGAAAAAAGTGAATATTCAATATTAAAAAGTTTAAAAAATATACATATACGTTTATTAGTACGTTTTTTATAATCTTTTTACCTTTAGTATTTAAAAACATAATTTTTTTAATCATAATTCATCCATTAGCTTATGAATTAAATTTTTTAATTCATAAGTCACTTATTAGGTTGTGAATTAAATTTGTTTTAATTCATAAGTCATTTACTTGCTCATGAATTACAATTTTTTAATTCATAAGTCACTAACTTGCTCATGACTTAAATTTTTTTTAATTCATAAGTCACTTAGTAGGAAGTGAATTAAATTTTTTTAATTCATAAGTCACCTACTAGCTTATGACTTAAATTTTTTTAATTCACAAGTCACCAACTGACTTATGAATTAAATTTTTTTTAATTCATAAGTCAGTAACTAGCTGCTGAATTACATTTTTTTTAATTCATAAGTCACCCACTAGCTTGTGAATTAAAGCCAAGCTTAAGCTAGAAAGTGACTTAAGCTTTTGCAACCCTGGATAGAATAATATACGACTGTCAAATTTGCGTGTTCACAATAATGTTTATATTTTGCTTTACACTTGAATCCAAACAAATCAGTTTCACCATAACTTCAAAACTTAGGATGAAATAAAAAAATGTGATAGTTTAAAAACCAATACTTAAAATATTCATGTTATGTACAAATATCACATTCTGCGTGATGAACTGAACTGTCAAATCGTGTGGGATGAAATTTTAAATTTAGTTTCCACAATTTAGAATGATACAAAACTTTTTAAACACAAAAATTACATATTTTTCAAGTCGTATTTTTTTAATTTTTACCCTATTTGACCCTACAAGCATCCTATACAAACAATTTTGAAAAACATTTAGCGTCATATCTAATTAGTTCAACCTTTGAAAATAAACTTTCGAACATTTAAATCAGATATCAATTTTTTGTTACCCTGTTTCACCCTATAAATTAATATATTTTAAAATATTATTCAGGCCTAGAACCATTCCCTAGGTATATCCTTTCAAACAAAAAAAGACTTTTTTAAAATCGGACCTGTGGTTTCAGAAATTACCCCGAACATTTAAACTATCAAACAATTAAACAAAGCAATTTTTCCACTTTATTAATATAGATTTGATTCAAACCTTAAACACGAAACCAATAAAGCAATACAAAACTGTCTATTCACAAGTAGTCTCACTTCTTGAAACAAAACACGGTTTTCTGAATTGAATTCCGAAAAAGCTATCCCGAACCAAAAAATTACAATCTTCTTTAACAATTTAACAGTCTATACTTCTACATATTTTTAAAGTCATTTTAAAAATTTCCATGAACAAGCCGGTAGTTACGAGTGAATTTATTGAGTTAATTTAAAATAAAAGAACGTAAGCTTTTTTTTCAATTCTACAAATCTCTACACAACAATTCATGAAATTTATACAAAAAATGCTTACCTTTGAATTTCATCTGCTCGTATAGAAATCTGTTAGGTTTTATCATATTTGAATTACAGATTTTTGTGGTATTTCTTTTTTTTTTTTGTAATCCAACACTGACTGAATATATAAGAAGAAACAAATTCTTCACACTTCTTTGTGGTGCAAAAGAGTATATTCTTGATCTCCCCACATTCAATATTTCAGCATTTTTTTTTTTTTTTCTTAAGACGAGTTATTGCTCCTCGAAATCCTATTAACACCGTGATGTGGTGCTCGACGAAGATAAGCCTCCTAATTGCTTTGTGAAGGAGAATTGAAATATGGTCCACCAAGAGGCGCATATTGTGTGTGCGGCCGGCGATGCTTTGGCATCATAGACTTGACTTTAACAAAAACAACAAAATCATACAAAATCAGAAGTGGGAATGTGAAAGAAAAAAATTCCTAAGAAATTCTGACCGCATGCGATAAGAACAACCGCACCATCACTTCACTATGTTATAGAATTGGCTTGTTGTTATGTTTTGTTTGTGCCACCCAGTCTTGACAATTGAGCTGTGTTGGATCTATAGACCCAGGAGTTGGGGTTGTACTTAGGTAATTTTTTTTTTTTTTTTTTGAGACAAAGGTGCTTAGCTAGCTTGTTAAAATCTTTCGCCAGGTTGATTATGTTTTTTTTTTTCCTTTTTGTCTCGTTTTTTTCTAATGAACATTCTCTTAAGGAATGAAAGTATCCTTGGCAATAATAACTGTGTTCTATTGTTATATTTTTTTTTTATTTGAGACTCACAATGCAACATTCCATTCTTGTTTATTTTTTTTTTTGTTCCTTAAAGATGAAACCTTACAAAGCTACATAGATATTTGCTTTTGGGAAATGAAATTTTTCATAAATAAATTAAACTAGTATTCCTAGGTACGTAAGTATACTCCTGGATTCTGCAGGATGTCATTTCTTTTCTTTAACAAAACAAAAAAATTAAAATAAAAGCAATTTTTATACAAAAAAAAAAAACAACTTTAAAAATGGCTGTTTATAGTCCTGTCCCAGAGATAAGCTCCGTTTGGCTTTTACACAAAAACTTTTAGGGTAGCAATCAACTTTGGTTAGAAATTAAATAAATAAGGACAAAGCACATCAGAGTGGGATTCATTTTGGTTTTGTGTGGTGTTGGTGGGGGTGGTGGTGGAGGCGACGACGACGGCTTATTAGATCACTGATAAAGTCTCAATGATGGCAGCGACGAAGACGACACACAAATAAGTTGAGTTTCATTAATAGGAGATTATCTACTGCAAACATCGACACTATAGATAAACAGACCATACCCGCCCCATATACAAAGTACAGTTTTGCTGAAGTCGATGCCAACCCTCTTGGCAACAATTTCACTATATTCAACTCCTAATCTAGTACACACTATCATGGCTGGGAGGTCCATTATTGCGATTGAGTTCAGCTGATATAGAGCTGTTTCACACTCCTCTATATTCTCATAGTCTTCATCATTGGTCCTGGTGCCTGTCCTCTATATATGTAATAGCTATAGCCTGATGTCCTATAGCAAAGTGCGGTGGAATTTTTGAATTGAGTAAACACTCAACAAATAATGAGAATGGTGGGCTTTATTTTTTTTTTATTTCGCTCGGTTTTGCTGGCTTGAATTTCAATGTTAAATTGCAGAACTGTATTAACCAAAAAAAGAGAGTCAAAGAATATGTGTCCGATACTAAACATTCCGTTGAAATTTGTGTGCGTGTTTTTTTATTGTTCCAACCAACCACTTTTTTTGTGTGGACCGCAACGTGTTTTCCAGGTTTTCCCCTAAAATTTTGTGTTTTTTTTTTTTTCTTTTTTTGGTTGAACTTTTGTGCATAAAAGATTTGCTATTCCATTAATTTTATTTGAATTTCATTGAAATTTGAAACCTTTTGCTGGCTTCTATTTTAATAAGGGGATCTCACTTTTTTTTTTATACATCCCTTGAGAAGATATGGGTGTATAGGGTATAACTACTGATGTTAGTATGGTTGGCAATACTCGCATCAAATTATCGTATTGAAGGGGGGAAAATAAGACATGGTAGAAATATCTGCACGTTTCTATACCTGACAGTCCCCCCATCTCTCTCGTGCTGCTGGGATCAGCTATATGAAAGCATGATAAGTTTGTTGTGTCTAGTAAAAGTAAAAAAAATAAAAATACTGATGTTGCAGTGTTGCAATGCAGAATGTTAGCTACAGGCAGAGGCGAGAAAATTATAACACACCTATTATTTTTTAATAAAGATTTTAATTTGTTCCTGATTATTTTACTATAAGGTGATTTTAGGTTGTATATATTATTCCGGGAAGCAACCAACACAGTGGAAGCCCAGGGGCCTATTTCACCAAACACTTTTCATTTTGCAACTTTGCACTTTTACTTTGCAAATTTTGTTTCACCAAACGCAAATTTGCAAAGAGGAAATTATTGAATTGAAAAGTTTTCCTCTTTGCAAAGTCTTTGCACTTTACAAATTTTGTGAAACACTTTGCACTTTTACTTTGCAGGAAATTATTTTCTTGCAAATTTGCAAAGTGAAAAGTGTTTGGTGAAATAGGCCCCAGGTTAAAGTAGTTAGTTAGTGGCGTATGCTATCTCAGACTGTAATTTAGTGGCGTCTGCTATCTCAGACTGTAATTTAGTGGCGTCTGCTATCTCAGACTGTGATTTAGTGGCGTCTGCTATCTAAGACTGTGATTTAGTGGATACTGTTATCTCAGTCAAAACCCTTTAGCATTATATAAAGTTAGTTATAAGAAATATATGAGTTTTGGTTTACATAAAATTATAGAGTTATAAGAATTAAGATTAAATATTGTAATGAAAAATTGTAATAGCCAGTGATACGTGAATAAAAATAACCTCTATAAAACTAAAGTTTGTTGCTTCTTTGGTTAAACCCGGGTCCCGATGAGCATACCTCAGCCTATGACAAAAAGCATCTCACAAGATGTAGTCGAAACATGAACAAAACCGCTCTTTGAGGTTGCTTCGATTAGAATGTACTTCTGACTACTGGTTGAATTTTAGACTATATCCTTGAAGGGACTTCTATAAATGTGTGTGACAACAAAGATAAAACTGTCAGTAGTCAGACAGACTTATGTTGGTTTTCAATATGAATCAAAAGAATTTTTAAGGTTTCTATATAAAATTATGGAAAGTGTTGTATTTACGTAATTTAACGAAAAAAAATAACAAAATAAGAAAAACAAAATACATATTTGCATATTTGCATTTTTGTTAGAAATAAAAATAAAAAATGATTGATACATCATATTTCAATTTTTTACATTAATCACCAGAATTTAAAAACAATATTATTAATTCGTTTACAAAAAGTTTAAATATATTGGCGCAAAATTTTAAACAACCTATTGTTAAGGGCTTAACATATTATCTAGTTAGCAAATTGCTAAATTATTTAGTAATTTACTAGCTCTTCCAAAATTGTAATCCTTTTTTTCGTTTTACTAACTAGTAAATTACTAATTCCCTTTAGGTAGGAAACACGTCCAAACAATGACAGTTCGTAAAGAAAAACAAAGTAAACAAACCAAAACTTAGGGAACGGACCTAATATTTGGAATGTCAACAGTCAAAGTGACAACCTACAATTTATTTGGTTATTTTTTTTTTATTTGTGAAAACTATTTTCTTATTTTATTTTGTTTATGTGCTTTTCCCATCTATAGAAACGACAATTGCACTTCAAGGACACCTCACTGTTCAGGCACGATATTTGAGCAGCTTGGTTGTGGAGGAGAATAATGCTAGTTTCCGCATGAACATCGACACACCATCTCCATTGTGGCCAATTGATGATTCTATCGACCAGAAGGTTACAAAGCAAGTGCCAGAGATAGTACCATTGTCAAAAGTAAGACTGACATGCAGTAGATGCCAGAACGATGTTACGAAGGATAACGTACAGTTTGATCCTATTCTAGAGTTTCCATCGGGGACCATAGATGTGGGTGAATTCTTTTGTCACCATGGACCAAATCTCAATGCAGTTCTTATTCCCAAACGCAACGATATGTTTTTTGGAATTTTCTTTATACCGAATGTTTGGAAGGAATTTGAATCAAAGAATTGCACATAATGCAATTTTCAAAAGCAATTGTGGAGGCCGTTATGCCGAAAAGAAAAAAGAAATTCATTTTACTCAACATACTCGAAAGGAACTTGGATATTTTAAGACACATAGTTGCGTGTGAAGACGAATTTAATAACAATTGGGGGCTTGTTAAATTAGAAAAATGTAAAGCCAACAAAGTTCTGTATCAGTTTCATAATGAAGATGAAGCAAATGCGTTGTTGAAATCGTGGCTGCAAGATTCAAGTGTGCATACCACTAGAATTTCGCCAACACTGTTTTCGGCTTTGCAAAGGTGACTGGAGAAGAATTCGAAGTTATTACCTGATGTATATCGTTATAGCAATGAATTTATTTTAAGTTATGTCTTCTACTAGAAAAATTTTCCATTTTTTTTAAATTGTTTTGTAAAATAAGATTTCTATACTTTTTTATAAGAAAGTGTAAAAAGAGACGATGATCCAAAAGTGTACGGATTTAATTTATTTTCAAGAAAAAAACCATGGCCTCCCCTATATCTACGCAATATAAACTCTTTAATAAAATGTTAAGAGTTAGTAAGTTGCTAAAATCGTTTAAAATTACCAAAATCTTCTTTTTAACTTAGTAAATTACTAAAATGGCTTTAAAATTTTACTAAATCGTTTAAAATTTTGCGCCATTTTCTTTAAATCAAAAAAATTGAAAAGTTGATTATGTTATGCATTATTATTTTAAGAACATTTATATAGAAAAATTAATTAAAATTGTGTTGTAGTCGTTACCGAGAGAAAATTAGAATTAAAAAAAAAGTTCTATGGCAGGTGTTGGCCCTAAGACAAATATTTTCAAAAAATACATATTACAAAAAATTTAAACGTTTAATTAAATAAGTATATCTATTCCGGTCAATTTTGAATTATAATAACTTTTTTATGAAAATCTTGAACCTCTACTTTGTTTGAGCATGCCTTACTCTATCTTTGATACGAAAAAATTTTAGATCAATTTCTAAATCTTGGATTTTAAATTTTTTTTCTTTTTAAATATTTTGCCTTAATTTTTAAGAATATCCTCTTGGATAGAAAATTCAATTTTCCACAAAAATTTCTGACAATTTAGTCAAATTCGGTTAAGTTTTCGAGTCACACTAAATATATTGAAAATTGAATAGTCATACCATTCAATATATTCCCTCAGAAACTCAAGGGTTATTTTAATAGCTTTTTTTTAAGCAAGTCCCACATTCTTGCCTTTATTTTTAATAACGTTGATGGCTATCGGCCTTAACACAGGCTCTGTCGTAATAGATTTGCACTACGAATCTCAAAAAAAGTAACAAAGCACCTTCTTTGTATAAAAAAATTAGTGGGCTTTCGATATGACTTTTCACGAACATATGAATTCATTTGGAAATATTTCTTTTACGACCGACGGCAACATGTAATATTCTTTTTCTGGATTCGTATTCTTCTTCGTATTCTACTACGAAGGAGCCTGTGATAAAGCCGTATAATTGAAACTGTGCGCGCAAAACTGGTGTAATTCATTTTTTAGCTAAATCTCTATTTTTGTCTTCTATTTTTCAATTATACATCAAAAGTTATCTTAGACAGTAGAAACCATTTTAAATTCTTAAAAATCTAAGCTTTCCAAAAATAAAACTTTATACCAAACTTAAAAATTTATAATTTAAGGTTTATTAATAAAAAAAAAATGTCAAGATATTTTTATCAATTGAACCTATTTTGTTTGGAAAATTGAAATAACAAATGATTAGCTTTAATTATCGACACGTAATGTAAATTTATGATTTGGATCATTGTAAAACTCAAAGTTCTTTAGTTTAATTTTTTAATTTGCAGTTAATTTAACTGTTGGAAACAAAACCTGACATTTTTAAGAAGTACCTACGTCCTGTTTACAATATCTGAACAAAATCGGTCACGTCAAAAACGATAAATAATATGAAACTAAAGATGACCATTAATTCATTAACTAAGAATAAAAAATGCATAACTGGTTCACACATAATTCCTCTAGTAGTTCAAGTCCATAATCACTGAGCGCTCATAAACGGCTAAAAGTCCAAACATGAAAACTATTTGTGCTATTATCCCCAACTATACTTAAAAGTATTTTTCGAAGATCCCACTTTTTTTCAACCAAATTTGTTGATATTGTAACATCAGATGGTTTTTATTAAGAAATTAAAAATCTTTTCACTGCAGTTTTCGGCTTAAATAAATTTACAAGCACATTTTTTTCTAACCATTTCAAAGCCATACCTCTCCGGATTTCCGCGGGAGCTTAAATGTCTCCGAGAAACTATTTTTCTACGTGCCCTTCCCCTTCCTCCAAACCCAACCGTTTCTTTACAAACTAATTCAGACCCTGGACTTAAGCTGCAACTTCATTTGTAATGAAAAACATAGGAGGAACATGAGGCATAGGCTTACAGTGAAACTATATACAGATCAATGGTAATTTTGCATTTTAAATCATATTTTCTATGTATAGTTGTGGCAAATGACAGAGTTAAAAGTAAGATACGTCCATTTTGCCACTTTGCACCAATTAGATAAATATCCTAAATTTAAATTTTGGTTTTATACAAATTCTGAAATTTGTCCACCTTAGGTAACCATGTATCGCAACAATTTCCACCTCTGAATTCAATTCCACGTCGCTCACTGTAGGTTAGCACATTTGAAATCCCACATGTGAGTACAATTTTCAAATTTATCAGCACATAGCATCAGTTTACCGAACGCTATGGATATAATATGTAATAGCGGTAAAGGCATCCGAAACAAACGGCTTCAGCTTCAGTAACATCATCAGGACTGAGGACAACCCCATCGTTGGGATTGGCATCGTTCGTAGTCGTCGTCGTCAGCTGAATTTAGCCAGCAATTGATGAGTAGCTATCAATAAAATTACAAACATAGCCCATCAGCACTATAAAATATATATTATATAGCAACCCTCGTATCATTTCAAATTGTCCCCAAGGGTACACTGCCAGGTTTATGTGGTGAAAATCGAGCCAGGAACCGTAATGGAACCATCATATAGTGCTGGAGTATTAAGTTGTTCCATATATATACCTACGAAGAGATATATAAAAAGAGAGAACGAGTGAGAGATAAACCCAGACTAGCAGTAGACTATAATAACATAACATATAAAATGTATAAAGCATATAGCACTCCCATTTCCATTCCCATAGTCCCATAGACCAGCATATTACTTCGTTTAAATCTACTTTGCGGTATGTCGCGTCATTATATAGACAATTTCATTAATTTAAACTGCGCATTCCTTTCTGTAGATACGTATAGCGTATAGATATTCTGTATGTGTGCCCTCGAAAATGCTCAAAGATGAGATAGATTTTTCCCCAACTCCCTAATCCCGCGATTCCCGAATTCCTACGCCCGGGCGGGTGGCGCGGCGTGTGGCGGTACGCACACCACAAACATGTGACTCGGATAAATCCTTTCGTTTTACACTCGCATTGCATTAATGGAACAAGCAAATTGAATTAGTACCGTTCGTAGGTGTCGCGTTTGCAATTTAATTTTGCAACTTTACCTCCCTCTCTCCACACTCGACTTATTCCCTCCCTCCCCGTGTAAAATGGGGAATCCTTCTCAAACAACCATCAGATCACACAATTCTGGAACTTTGAATGTTGCGGATTTGATTAAATTAACACCACCTCCCCCCTCCCGATTTGAGGAAATTTCATACAAAAAGTCACAAAACTCAAAGCACCAGTTAGCAGAAAAGATACATCATTTCATTTTATGCACCTTTCGCCCATGAGGAATAATATGAGAGGCATGTCTGCGCTTGACAAAAATTACGAATGTGTACTTATAAATTTCCAATGAACCAAATTCTGAGCTCCGATATGATATCCTAATATTATGGTCCTTTCTCAGTCTCTTAAACCTACATATACAGTCACAGAGTTTAATCGTCTTTTAGCTTTGGCTAACTGCCAGTTTTCTTATACTTGTAGTGCGAATTCAATTCCATAGCACACAGAAGCACCAGCAGCAGCTGAAATATTTACAACCTCTCGCTTTGGATCTGCTCATGAAGTCATACATAATTTTGGAACATTTAACATGAGATTTATTGTATTTCCGCAACTCAGTCCAAACTCTAGATATACCTTTGGGTATATACGCTCCATATAGACAGGATTGTTTGTCGAGGAATAGTGTTGAATATAATTTGTGGCTTGCCTCCAACAAATGTAGGTATGTGTAGATGTACCTACTCGTAGACGACGACGCACGGTATTATGTAGGAGCTGTCGGTTACCTATGTAGGTATAAAGTTTTGGACCCAGTTATAAGTGGCAGCCCAGCTGACGACGTCTCATTGAGAGAAAGTCACTTTATTATTTTCAAACAATTAGTTTCCATCCAATTGAATTCAAATAGCTTGGCCTATAGGCCTGAATATGCACTGAGAAAAATATTGTTAAATAAACTAGGGTTTTAGCTTAAAATTGACTAATTGAAAAATTTTTAAGTGGTTTGCTTGCAAAAGTTGCTTCATCTAATTTTTATCATTAATAATTTCTACTCATTTTAAAAATACAAAGTTGAACACTCCAGTTCAAAAAATGATAAGTAATTACATGGAAAGAGGGATTTTAGAGAATTAAAATAATTTCGCCAAATTTCGATTTAAATAAAAATTAGAATTTAATTGGGATGTAGATTAAGGGGCAGTTTGTTCACAGTGAGTGGAAAATTTTAAAAGAATGAATATTAAATTCAATACCTCTACAGTCATTCGGAAAAATTTTCCAAAAATCTTGACTCATATAGCGAGAAACAAAAAGAACGGTTTCACCAGGACTTATAAGTCATAAAAGATTGGTATCAAGGCCGATGGGAAGATGTTATGATGGCTGATTACTGCTGGTGTATCCCGCGAGAATGTCTTAAGGACACTCATGAAAGAAAATCTCTAAAAAGAAGCTTTCTTCATGTAGAATAACGCAACTAACTGTTAAAAAATCGCTAAATTTGTATTATTTGCACATAATGTTGTATCTCAAAAACTACATGTAGGATCTTAAAAGTAAGTATGCAGTTAGAACCAGGGTAACTAGTTAACATAGAAACAGTTTTCACTTTGGCGGCACCAAAAACACTGTAGGCCTGTGTTATTTTATAAAATGCCAAATATTGGTCAGTAATTATAGACATTTTAGTTTGGGTCTTATGGTACCTATCTATTTTTATTTGCATTTCATCTTTGATGTCTTTAAGTCTATTGAGTTTTCGGAAATCTCTATAGAGACCAAATAATATGAACAGGAATTCTCTGAAAAAAATTTACTTTTTCAACATACCACTTGTTTTTTTTTTCAGAAATTCGATAATAGACTGCTATTAACTTAACTTCATGCTTCACAAACATTATTTTAAGTAGTAAAACTTGCAAATATGATTCTTTATGATTTTATTTCTTCTGAAATTAGCAGCACAAAAACTGAGCACAATTAGGTAGGTATTCAAAAAAAAAATTTATTAAAAAAATTTCATCACACTAATATTTTTTTAAGAAAATAAAATCAAAACAAAAATCATGCAAATTATCTAATTTGCGATTTTTACTTGCTTTGTGATATAAATATGTAGGTACTATATGGAAAGTCATGGATTCGTAAAAAAATCGAACTCGGGATTTTGATCAAAGTTGACATTACGATGATAGCAAAGTCGAAAAATGTAGGTCTCGCAATTCTGTCCGTCTGTCTGGTCTGTTCTTTCGGCTGCAGCCTAAACGGGTGGGTCGAATTTCTTCAAAGTTGGTGCCTAGCTTTTTTTGGGCATTCCCCCCACACGTTTCTTTCATTTTTTTTAAGACCAAAAATAACGGTACCTGCTGCTTAAAAAAAATTCAGTAATTATTTTTACAAAAAAGCAACCATTTTATAAAAAATTCCAAAAATAGTTAAAAATGGTACCTCCCATAGAACCATTTTTTGATTTTCTTAAAAACCGTTCAACTGATATTGTTCAATTTGTTTATGGAGAATGTTTGAAAAAGTTTTTTTGGATTTTTAAAAAAGTTTAAATTTTTTTTTTGAGAAATTAATAATTCGAAAACGACTAAGTTAATTTTTATTAAACTTGGCACCCAGCAGTTTTATAACATTAACTAGCAGATTTTAAATGAAAATTATTCTTATAACCAAAAATAACGGTACCTCCCATACAAATGTTTAAAAACCTTTATTGAAAATCTCATTGTTCTCAAAAAGGCTCCTACGATTTTAATTAAAATTTTTGTGTGAACTAATATCTGTACGATCTAATATTATTGGAAAAAAAAATTATCTATCGTTTAAAAATGGAATCTCTCATAGAACCATTTTTTTTATTTTCGACTATCTCATTATCATAGTTGAACTGATTTTAATGAATTTTTTTGCACAAAAGCTACAAATAAATTCTAATAATATTGCATACCACAATTTTCAAAAGAATTTAAAAAAAAATTCAAAATTATTTTTTGAAAATTCCATATTTCGAAAATTGGTAGATGATATTTTTTTAATTAATTTTTTAACTCCGCATCAATAAAAGCTAAAAAATTGCGTACCATTTTTTTTTAATTTTTTAAAATTTTTATATAGATAGAAAAACTATTTTTGTTTTTAAACCGCTCTAACGATTTTCATTTTTTTTTTTTTCATAAATTGACATTTCCTTAAGAAATCGGATGTCAAAACAGTTTCAGAGGTTGTTTAATCAATTTAGATACATTTATGTTTAATGACACATTTTTTTATATACAATTTGTCAGTCTAAACTGCAAGTTCGATGCATATTTGCAACACGGTGATATATTGTTCATAAATAAATGTACCTACTCGCATAATACAATGGCAATGGAATTCTTATGACAGTCACACAAAAGATTATTGCGTCTACAAATCTTCACTTGAATTTTTTCCGCAGTAAAAGTGCATTTTGCTTGAACTATTTGGAACTGCTATAATTTTTGAATATGGAATGACCCAATAACCATCTTCAATATTTTGTTAACTTTTCGAAATTTTTTTAAAGGTACTTTTCTACATAACAAAATAACTGACACCGAGGTGGTATAGGTATATGGATTTCATATTCATTGGTCATGACAAGACAACAATTGCATGTAAATTGTTGTTTCATTGACAATGATTGATATTATAATGACATGAAGAGCCTTTTTGAAAAGGATTCATCCGGAAGTTCTCTGAACAGTGAACACCCACAAGCTTCCGTTCAGTTCGTCCTCTGTTCCGTCGTCGTCATCGTCGGTCGTCGTCCTCGTCGGATCGGACGTGTGGATGCTTATCTGAAATAGAGTCCGGATCCGGATGTTGATATGTGTATTCATGTGTATGTGTGTGAAGAAAATAAGTTATAAACGAATCCTGATGAGTTGCAAATTCACAACTAAAATAACAAATGGTCTGTCTTTTACAACTGGACAAGCAAACACCAAATAATCCATATCTCCATCATATATACGAACACTTTCGAGAGATAGTGTTGCGAGAGTGAGACAACAAAGTATAAAAAAAAAAATATTTTACAAAATTGAACCCACATCCCAGGGATTCCATCAGGATACACATACTTAACGAAAAATGCTGGCACAACATTTTCGCTTCGATATATGGAAGAAAAGAACTATTCTATCCAACAACGATGGTCGATGACAATGCGATGCTGACGGTAGGAATACAGAGAGGGTGACGGTTCTGGAATTCTGGTTCTTGTTTAAGTGAAAGGCTGGACAGGCAATTGTCAGCTCAACTCAGTGGTAGCAAAAGTGTAAGTGCCGAAATAAAAACGAAATCGATTGTTCAGATATAATAATACCTACACACGGCAGGCAGCGGCGGCGCGGCGGCGAGGATATCCTTTGCCTTGATAAGGGTAGCGTATCCTTTTTGGCAAAAGCATTATTACTTCTGGCCCTTCCGTTTGTTTACACTGTGTCAATTTGTTTAGTACATGAGGACGACAACAACGGTGACGACGAACGGATAGACAGACAGGCGGTCGGTGGTAGTCCCGGTGTGTGTATTTACGTTAAACAAGGGTCAACGAGGGGACACGTTTCTGTGGACAAAAAAGGAACGCGAGATTGGTGTGTAATTTTGGGAATTTTAAGGATATTCGGCACTCGCAGAAACGTGTGTATAGCCAAAGCAAAAGTATGTACCTATCGCTTTTGTTTGCAGAATTAGATTAGGTACACATAAATGTATGTATGCGTGTATGAAAGTAGGAAGGTACATAATATAGTACTTTGCTGGCAAGTACCTATATGACTTTCGGCATAGAAAGGGATATTTAATTGGATTTCCTTTAATTTTTTTTTCTGTCTATTTTGTTGATTTTAAGAGTGCGCATATAAGTAAACAAAGTTATATATGAAATAATAATAATAATCAAATCATTGGAAAATGATGACCAGTCAAGCGAACAAATAAAATTTGAAATGATTTCACGAAGATGTATATTATAGATATTCATTTACTTAAAAAAAAAAACAAAAATGAGGGATGAATGGTTATTATTTCGCCATTTGGTTACAATTTGAGTGGAAAAAATTAATTATAAATTATCTGCTGATGATTTTTTTTGTATTACATTCTTTAAAATTTTGATGCTGGGAGAGCTGTAAAAACAAAAAAAGGGTTACACCACTGTTTTATTTTTACATACCTAGGTACCTTTACAATTTTTGAAAATCGGCTTTAGCTCAGGCCAGAATGGATTTCAGAACCTACATTAAATAGGAAAAGTGTTTTTTGTGGAAAAAAACAAATGTTTTATTTAATTATATTTAAAAAAGTTTTGTTTGTATTTTTAGCGAAATCAAATCAGAAGTCCCAGGTTGAGGGGAAAATCACCATTTTTGCCGGTTTTTTTAGTCGAAAGGGGAAAAACAGGGGACGGGAATAAAAAAGGAAAAAAAAAAATTAACAGGGGAAAATATAATATTATCAAAAACAGTAGACACAATTTTTAAGAATCAATTTAAATAAAACTAAACTTCGAAATAAACTATCGAATTCCACGATAAGTGGCATTTTGCATATTAAAGACTGATAATTGTTACAAGTTCGTAGTTGAAAAGGCTGCCTTAAGCTACATAACAACTCTATGTACATTAAATAAGTACATATCTAAAAGGAATAATGTTGGAGTTACGAGGTATTGATATTTAGATTCAGTGATTTTTTTCATCAATATTGCATATAAATGTCATTTTTCATAATGTTGGGACTAACGAGGTTTGGAAAGAAAGCCGACGATATTTATCTTTTAGTTTTTCGCTCAACATGTGATTTATAAAAAAAAATTTTAGTTTAATGTTTTTAAGTTTCTTTTTATGTTAATTTTGTGTTTACCAACATTATAAAGTGTTATTTTTTAAGAATACAAATCAAAATGTTTGAAATGCTTGCATTTTTTCTTCGGAAAAAAGGGGATTTAAAAAAAAGAGGAAAAAACGTTTTGGTGCCAAAAAAAAGGGATTTTTTTTTGAAAACCTGGGAACCCTGCGTCAATATTCAACAGGACGTGGTTAATTATGCAAATACTGAGAATAGAAAGCATTTTAGTTGCAAATCTGAAAACTAGTATGAAAAGTTGAGGATAATATTGGCTGCGAAAAAAACTTAGTGCATTAGAAGTGTTAAAGAAGAAATTACTAATTAAAAAAAGAGAGTCGGACACAAACCCGAATCTTGAGACATACCAGAATTTTTTCTCTGCGAATGTCCAACTTTAAACATTTCAAATTAACACGAATTGAATAATCCAATGATAAGGATGCGCATCGATAGTAAATACACGTGTTTTGATATAAGAGCTTGATTCCAAACTATCAAATGCATTTGAAATATTTAGTGGAATAATGTTACTTTCTCTTAAACGATGTAAACATTAATTCCACTGCTCAATGAAATATATCATCAAATCACTAGTGGAACTATTGCGGTGAAGGACATACTACGGGTCATTGAATAGCTTTCATTCTAAGATACTTTTCTTGATCTCGGTGATTAATCATTATTCCCATATTACCTCGGAAAGAATGGACGTAAGTGCAATTGGATGGTTCTTAGATGGGGACAAGAAAATTCTCCTTTTTAAGAGACGAATTGGAATAAATGCTTTTTTACATCCACTCGGATAAATGCCAATGAAGAGTGAGACAGATGGAAAGGTGTGTGTTCGAGATTTGCGTCGAAAAAGCAGTGACACGTTTTTAAAAACATTCCCACTGGGTTTATCTCATTTCTGAACGATTCTCTTAGGCCCAGTTTAACAGTGCAAGAACATTTGTAAAATTTTTTCAGATTTCTCTAAGAAGTTGTTTTTGGAAAAAAATTATATATCCTCATGTGACATAACCTCAAGTAGGTATATAGAAAAAAAAAATGATTTTTCGTTCTTTTTGATGAGAATATCCCGAAAAACCAGTACATTTAAAAAAGAAGTAAAACTATAATATGTGTTTGGTTTGATTGGGAAAAATAGCATGATTTTCACCAATATTATCTGAAGCAACATATTTAACAAATAGTGATTCGCATAGTTAGTGGTTCTCGCCCACTCTTTTTTTTTATATTAATTACCTTAAGAATTTTGCTACGATGGTTTATTGTGTTTTCATAAAGAAATTAATAAACAAACCTTTGCCTTATAATTGCACAATATTACAAAATTTTACTTTTTTCTTACCCAATATCTAAAAGTCTTTTTCCGATGAATTAATATGTGTTCTGAATTCGATTAATATGATCATTAAAAAAAATTCTATCAAGTCTCGTTTCGAATATATTCTTACCAACATATTATTGTTAAAAAAGGAATTTTCGGATATATTTGACGTTGCATTTCATCACTTGTAAGGAAATTGGTTCCTGCTTAGTAAAATCAGAAGAATTTTATCATGTCATGTTTGAAGATATGACTCATTCATATTTCTCATCCAACACACTCAAATACTTCGAAAAAAGACATTTTTAAAATTTTTATTGCTCGGGAAAAAGGTTAATTAAGTTTAGTAGTTAGTACTACTCAGTTCTAGTGAAAATGAAATTTTCATTCAAAAGTGCCGCCTAGTTCAGTGGTCTGAAATTTAGAAGACGAAGTGAGTACCAAAATATGAAGGTGGAATATTAACCGGTTCCTCAATCAATTTCACGCAAACTACCACTCGGAAAAAAACTAAGGTAGTGTGGAAAATTGTGACATTTTTCAATCAATTTTGTTTGCTCAAAATATCTGAAATAAAAAAACTATTTCGGATTAAACGATTGTATTTTTTTGCGTTTTAATTCTTATCAAGGAGGAAAAAAGAACAAAACACGGAATTTAAACGCCCTGTTTGAAACTTCTTCAAGATTCATGAAGACAGTCATTAAATTTTTTCGTTCAAAGTGAGTATTCCAAACTTACATAGTATCAAAAATTCATATGGAGAATTAATTATGGGTTTATTTATATTAAATGTCCACGCGTATTTTGTAAGGTTTTTATTTTTCATTTCGTGGAAGATGAATACTATATGCAACTGGGTGATATTTGGAACGATAAAGCTATAAACTGTCAATTTCCATTTATTTCCATAAAACTTAAAAAATTTTGACTGCTCCGGAAAAAGATGATTAACAGTCTGAACAAATAGAGCTGCAACTGGAACTGCATCTGGAATAACTACCAAAATATTGAATACACACAAATTCAATTTTACGAACAAAACGCAACGCAACTGCAATCAGAGCTGCAGACGGAGCTTTTTTAACTTTTCATACTTACAGCACTTGAGACGTTTCACAAATTGCTTGAAGAAAAAAATATTGTAGCTTTTATAGTGCTTATTATTTGTTTCGTGACAAAAATTATAATTTAAAAGAAAAAAATATCGGAAATAAAAGTTTTTTTTTTTTTTTAATATACAAAAAGCTGTAAAACTGCTTTATGGACACGTACAAATTAGCACGTACTAAAATTTTTCATAGCTGTTCCAGTTGTAGCACTCTATTGTGTCCAGACCAGCATTGTCAAAGTGTCACAATCGTACTTTTTTGACACGAAAATTTCATGGTGGCATTCAATATGACACTCTCTTCTTATTTCCATTAATTTATTTCACATAAAACGAATTTTGAATAAGTTTTAAGAAAATTGCTCCAAATGGAGTTAAAACTGGCCGAAACTTTTATTTTTTGACAGTACATTAAAGTAGAACAAATTATTTCTTCTAATTTGTTTTTGTAGTTCACCCCACAATTGAATTATATTTTTTTTAATATACACATACATTAGATTTCCGTTGTTTTTCATATGGTAGTAAAATGGCACGGAAATTTTGATTAGGCGGCAACGCTGGTTCAGACATTTACTGTTTTTGTTCAACGAGAACGGGTAGTTACCATAAATTCTTTTCTCAAAATTTCTCGAAAATGGCTCTAACAATTTTCATTAAACTTCGTATGAATCTGTTTTTTCCTTTTAAGGTATTTAGTAGGTTTAGGTAGGTAGAAGTGGCTGTTGGCGAAGAAACCAACACACTTAGACCAATTGTTGGATCATTGTGATAATTTAGTAGGTTTCCGAAATATAATTTTTAAATCTTAGAATTATTTTTTCAATAAGAAAAAATCAATACAATCAAAGGAGAGATCCATTTTCAACTAGTTTTGATTTTTTTCACACATTTTGTCTCTAACGATATCATAGCTTATTATTGAACGTTAATTGATATGGTCTAAAATTAGTTTGGAAATTATGAAAATACAAAAGGTATAGTGAAGTAAATCATTTTTTTCTGGCAAATTAATACAGTATACAGACAAAGCCCAATCGTGCCAAAAAATATTAGGAATTAAAAAAAAAAAAATCAAAATATTATTAACAATTGCTTCCCTGAAAATTGAAGCTTGTAGTCTCGCATTTTAAAAACTTGGAAAAATTTAATATTATTTAAAAAAAAAATTAATTAAGTCGGGTGAAGCTGGCATTTTTTATTTTTGATCCCATTTGATGAACATTTTTGAAAATTAACTTTTGGCACGATTGATCAATTGATATACCTACAAAATGACAAAATTATCTAGACATTATGAGCTTTGCAAAAGCACCGATATTGGCTCAACTAGTGGAATGGTGGATTCGTATAAGATTTTAAACCAATTTCGCAACCGATTTTCAAGAACTGTAAATAAGGATTGTAATATGGAGGGCTCACCAGCTGTACCGAACCAAGTCATACAAAAAAAATGGAAACAGTGCTAACTTGTCAGCAAAATGAAGTCTATTCCGGTCTGTAATGAACTAAAGCTAAGTACAGACGATTGTCAGATCTTACAATATTGTCAGAACTGTCAATGGTCTGACAATAGCTGACAATTGACATATTTCTTACAATGAAAAATTGTCCGTTCACACGGTTGGTAGATTTCTTCCCAATTTAATGGTCAGCTATTTTTGTATCTCTCTTTAACCAACTCATTGACATTTCGAACAATGAAGAAATTGACGCTGATTACACGAGTCTTTTTTTCGATCGTTTCGTCTTTCGTCTTTTTGACAGCTTATAGAAATGTATGAATTTGTTGCTTCATTCCCCCTACATTTCTACACCCCTCACCCGAGCTGTCAAAAAGACGAAAGGAAAAACAACTGAAAAAACGAGTCGTGTAATCATTGCATAGTCAGCAATTGTAAGATGTTTTCAATAAAAACATCTGACAATGACCACTGAGTCTGACATTGTCCTAATCGACTGACAATGATAAAAATTGTGTGTTCAGACGATTGAAAGATACCTGGCAATTTTTTGTCAGATTGTCGTCTGACAATATGACGTGTTGACAATATTGTCAGACAAAATTGTGTGTTCAGACGATTGTAAGACATTTGAAACAGTTTTTTCACTGACAGATCTGACAATATTGTAGGATCTGACAATCGTCTGTACTTAGCTTAAGTCAGGAAGTGTTTAGTTCCAAAGTTAACGGCTGTTGTTGTTCCTGCTGCAATTGAGAGTGCTGTTGGTTCTCAAGTCGATGGTGTTGGTGTTGTTGATGATGGTGAATCTAATGTGCCGGTTGGTGAAAGTGCATTTATAAACAATGTACCTACAAGGCCTAAGCAAATTGGAGGCACAAATTCCTTAATACGTCATAACTTCAAAATTGCTAGAAACTTGAAATGGTACCATTTAGGAAGCTTTCTGTCGTCTACAACAACTGACGAAATAATTGATTTCATTTCTACCAATTTGTGCATACATCCAACGTCAATTTTTTGTCATAAGCTTGAAAATCGTACTCTTCCTCTTCGTAACACAATTAATTTTAAAGTCGGAATTCCTTATGAGAGTGCCAAAATAGTCTTTGATGCATCCTTTTGGCCTGTCGGTGTTAAAATTCGACCATTTGTTTATATGCCAAAAAACTTGCCTACGGAAACGATTCAAAGAATGTCGTAACATCGGACATTAAGCCAGCTTTAAGGATTTATTATCATAATGCTAGTGGAATACGAACGAAAATATCTAAACTGTTCAATCTCACATGCCATAATGATTATGACATTATTATTATCACGGAATCTTGGTTATATAGTGGAATTATATCAACGGAAATATTTGACTGTCGCTTTTACAACGTTTTTCGTTTCGACCGGTGTAAAACTTCGCTTGAACGTGGTGGTGGCATTATAATAGCTGTTCGCACAACTTTTTGCAGCGATGAAATAACTCTGCCTGTAAAGGATATTGAACAAATTTGTGTTCGAGTTAAAACTGGTCCAAAACATCATTTATATTGTATAGTAAGTTATGTACCTCCAAAAAGTAGTTTAGATTTATATGAAAAACATATCCAAAATATTGAATTTGTAAATTTTAAATGCTCAGATTTTGATAATATAAGTGTTTTAGGTGATTTTAATTTATCAGACATTTCTTGGACATGGTCCGAAAATGAAAAAAAGTTAATTGCTTGTAATTTAAACAAAGATTTTGAAATTATTTTTATTGATTATATTTACTCACTTGGCCTTTGCCAAGTTAATTCCGTTCAAAATTGTTTAATGAAAATGTTAGATTTGGCTTTTATATGCTGTGATGAATTTAATGTAAGTGTAACTGAAGCTCCATTTCCTTTACTAACTAATTCTTTTCACCATAAAGAAATACTTATAGAAATTGTTATGTATGATTATCATAAGATTGAAATTAATTCATATGAAAAAACTTATAAGTTTTCTAAAGCTAATTTCATTGAACTTGAAAATTTTTTTTCTTGTATTGATTGGTATAACGAACTTAATAACTTTGATTTAACACATGCTTTTAGACGCTTTATTGAAATAATGTTCATGGGTTTTAATCAGTTTATTCCTCGTGTTTCAAAAAGGAAGTCTTGCAAACCTCCTTGGTACAATAAAAGGCTTTCACATATAAAAAATATTAAGAACAAAGCTTTTGCGAAGTACAAAGTTACAGGAAACCAAACTGATTATTTGGTTTTCGTTAACTTAAGAAAAGATTTTTCGGTTTTAAGTAGGTTTCTCTACAGACATTACATTATGATGATTGAAAATAATATTAAAAATAATTGTAAATCGTTTTGGTCTTTCATTAACTCTAAGAGAAAGTCCATTGGCATTCCTCAAAATCTTAGCTTTAAAGGAGTAAGTTCGTCTTGCATTGATACTCATTTGGAACTGTTTGCTAGTTTTTTTGAATCGGTTTACTCCTGCCCTTTAAACACTGTAGTTGTTAATTTGAATGAAAAGGTTGATATTGGGTTCATTCAATTGAGATTTGATGATGTTTTAGTGGGTCTTCAGACCCTTAAGTTAAATGATAGTTGTGGTGTGGATGGTATTCCGTCTAGTATTTTGCGAAACTGCAGTGATTCTCTTTGTCGCCCTCTGTTCATAATATTTAATAAATCACTTTTAGAGGGTTTATTTTTACCTGAGTGGAAGGAAGCATTTCTTATTCCTATATTCAAAGCGGGTTCTAAAAATCTTGTTGAAAACTATAGAGGCATTTGTAAACTCTCAGCTATCCCAAAGCTTTTTGAAAGTTTGGTAAAAAATAAAATTGAGTTTTTGACTACAGAATGCTTGTCAGAATCTCAGCATGGCTTCGTATCAGGTCGGTCCACTGTAACAAATTCAGCGATTTTTTCATCATATGTCTTAAATGCAATGGAGGATAGATATCAAGTTGATGCAATCTATACGGATTTTAGTAAAGCATTTGATTCGGTTGATCACAATATTTTATTAAAAAAGCTTGAGTATTTTGGTTTTCATTCAGAGATGCTAAAATGGATTTGTTCATATTTGAAAAACAGAACCCAACGCGTGTTGATTGATACCAAAGTATCGAGAAGTATAGATTGTACTTCTGGGGTTCCACAAGGAAGTCATCTTGGTCCTTTACTTTTTATATTATATATTAATGATGTAGTAGATGTAATCAAAAATTGTAATTATCTGCTCTACGCAGATGATTTAAAATTATTTTTTAAAATTAAGTGCATTGATGATTGTGAACGAGTTCAATTTGATTTAGATCTCATTTTAAATTGGTGTTCTTTAAATAGCCTACAACTTAATATTGGTAAATGTAAAAGTATCACATTTTCTAAATCAGGATCTGTGTTACATTTTCCATATAAAATTAACTCTAATGCTTTGATTAGAGTTAATGAGATTAAGGATCTAGGTGTTGTTTTTGACAGTACTTTCTCTCCAAAAAAACATGTTGAATATATTGTGGCGAAGGCGAATAACTTAGTTGGATTTATTAAAAGGAATAGTAAGGATTTTACGGATCCTTATGTTTTACTTACCCTTTACTCGTCACTGGTTCGATCAACAATCGAATATGCTGATGTTATTTGGAACCCATGCTATAGTGTTCACTCGGATAGAATTGAACAAGTGCAAAGGCGTTTTACCAAATATGTGTTCCGTAAAATGCGTTGGAACTTTAGTCCTGACTATAAAGCCAGGTGTCAGTTGCTGGGGTTAAAATCTCTAGCAACTAGAAGAAAGCTTCATGATGTAATGTTTGTGAGGGATATACTTTGCTATCAAATTAAAAGTCCGTTTCTGCTCTCGTTGATCTCTTTTTATGTACCTATCAGAGTGTTGAGAACAAGTAGTTTCCTTTTTGAACAAGCCCATAGAACAAATTATGGCAGAAATGAACCAATATCGCGAGCTGTTTCCTCGTTCAATGAAATAAACTCTATTTATGATCTACATTTAACTCGTGAAAAATTTAAAAATGAATTGTTGTTATTATTTATTTACTAAATTATTAATTATTTAGAATGCTTGTTATTTTTATTATATAAATATTATATACATTATGTATCTGTTAAGCAAATGCTTGTAGATGAATTAAATAAATAAAAAAAAATAAAATAAAAAAAAAAATCAAGCCAATGACTCGCATTTTAATGAAAATTTAGTTTCTAACATCTTAACAACTTCGAATTCCCTTTTTATGACTTGGTTCGGTACAGCTGTGAGCCCTCCATATCACATTAGCTTATCATATAATCAATTTGGTGCTCTTCAAATTGTATGGTTGAAAACAATTAAGTAAGTTTTTTAAAGAACGCCAAAAAGTAAAACATTAAAATTTAAATAACCATAACCTCAAAAATATTTCTCTGAAAAAAAAAGAAAAGAAAAAAAAATTGGTTAACCTTTGTCTATAACTTTGGTCTTGAAACACCTTACCGCTACAACCAATATTTTCGATGATATATGTATGTAGATTATCTTGCGTTTTATAACAGGCCTCTTTCAGTTACGAACAAATCGGCCTTACTTTGTCTTATTCCACAAAAAAAGTGTTTTCTGATAACTGTACTATTTTTAACGAATTAAATAAATTACCAAATTAACTGCAAATGCATTCCGTTAACCCATTATGAACTTTAACATAATTTTACATAGGAATGACTTTTCCATTAAACACAAAATTAATCATCATTGGTGACTTCTTTTTTCCAATAGCCCACAAAAAAAGTCTTTTCTTGACATTTGAATATAAATATAATTAAATTCTGACAAATCATCTTTCACTTAAAATCACAAATTCGCCAACTCAATTTTCCCACAAAATTTACCTAGTACGTGCGTATCAATTATATAAGTAACTCAACCGCCATTGCCACCCATTTCTGTACTTATACACCACGATAGAAAAAAAGTACTCACTGTGGATTAAATCATATATGTACATACATACAACAAACCGTATAAATATTTCCTTCCAACTCACGTAGCCAACATGTGTCATTCTGCTGTCAGATCAAAAGAACAACTCTTGCGAAAAGAGGTGCGGTTTATTTTTTTTTTTTTTTTGGTGGATCGTGGATGGAAAAGAGTTCAGGACGTCTTCAGTTTTTCATATGTCACTATCAAGAACCTATACATACATAAACTCACGCTATTAAATAAATTGAAATATTTTTTAAGGAAAGACGTTCAGCTGATGGGAAAACAGTTTTATCTCAATTTCACAGATTGGCATTGCGAAAATTTCTTCAATTTGCCTTGATAAATCACCCGCGAGCGAATGTTGGGTGAAATCATGAAATAGGAGCATATCTACCTTTCAGATTTCCTTAAACCACTGTCAGTCAGGAAAAAGGTGATGGTAATGATGGCGCATTAAATACTGAAGCACGGGTATTGTTTAATTTAAATTAAATCGCACAAGTCTGTGTTTGTATGGGGAACGTGCTCGCAATGACACGCACATTGCCCCTTACCTCAACCGTGTTCCATCCGATCAATAAACCATGTAACCTGCATGCTGATTTGGGCACATCCCGAAAACATTATATTAACCAATGTGTTGGAGGTCAATCGGGGGGGCTCAGGGCTTCTGTATATCTATACTTTTGTTTATTTGTTTGCGGTTTTAATTAAACAAGAATTAAATTGCAATTTCGTGTGTGCGGTGGCAATTGCTGCTATTGCGATGGCGATGGCGACCCTCTGGCCCTGGCGTCTGGACCGCTGCTCCGCCGCCATTTATGGATGGCGTCACCACCAGCGATTCTGATAATTGGAGCCTACATGGCTTCATATATTTGTGAGAATTTACCTCTTGCATCATCAGCATGGAGAGCTCCTGCCTCTATAGTGCCTACCTATTGTGATCGAAATCACATTTGCGTTGCGAAAATGCACTCTGGCATGTCACGTCATCCCCTGTGGCCGAAAATTAGTTCCGATTCATTTGTCTGAAGAAATCCGTAATTAAAATTCATAGAGAGGATTTCACAAAGCCCATAATATTTTGCACCAGGAAGATGGGGCGATGGTTATTATCGGTGCCAGCTGGGCTTACCATCCTCGCAGTTGCTTCGTTGTCGTTGGTAGGTATATTGGAGTCGGCCTTTGTCGTCATCTCCAACTCCATCGTTTACGTCGTCCGTTGTCGGCCAGGAATTCTGCAATCTGCATTTTCCTGGGGTTAAGCATCAGGGAGTTTCGGGGGAGGTTTATGTCGTTTGTTTCACGGAAGTACACAAATCAATTGTTGTTGTGGGTCGCACTGTGTAGACATAGTGTATAAATAGTTGATGGGGGGAGAAACATGAACACCTTTATACCATCCTCTCTCGTCGCGGCACTGCTGCTGCTGCTGTCGTCATTTCAGTTCGTAGGTAAAACTCTGTGGCAATTAATTATGGTAATTCCTTTGGAGTAAGGAGAAAGTAGAGGACTTGGACGACTTGCTGAGTTAACTTGGAATAAAAGTGGGCTACAGCACCACCAACAATAACAACAACAACAAACAACAACAACACAAGTTGAGTTCATTGAGTGTGATTTTCTATCTTTGCAACAACTGTTGACTCGTTAACAGGATCTTGAAGTAGAGCAATGATTCGTGATGCGGAAAAGTTTTGGTATTTAATAATAGAATTTTAGATAGTGCTTAAGAAAATATTTAGACAAAGTTATTCAAGTTCGAAAAACTTTGGGTTGGCATTATAGTGAGTGATATATAAAAGGAAATTCGGAATTTCACATTGTTTGAATTCTTCGTGTTGAGTTTAAGGCTTGATAAATTCAAGGTATATCTTCAGAAATTATCGATACCAGTTTCCCAAACCGCTATTCAGCCTATACCCCACTTAAAAATAGAAATTTTTCAAGGATAACTGTGTCTTGGGTAGAATTGCTAATTTCACTTAACGTGGTGTGAGTTCACCAACAGGCTAAAGGTAAAAAATTTAGAAGAAATTAATAGAAAACGTTAAAATAAATCATTCATCACACTTAGCCCCTCACGAGGCCTCGTTTTTAAGGAGACCAAACATATTTTTTTACATGAAATTTTCCATGGGGTTTCTCATCTGTAAATTTCTAATAAAAAAATAAATTTATTTGATATTGGAGATTTGGGAGCGTATCGGAATCCCGCTTTTCGAAATCTCGAAAAAAAAGTTTTAAAATCCCGTCTACTAAAATACTGTTTTTTTTTAAATCCCGTTTTATAAAATCCCATTTATTCATAATCCCATTGTAAATCCCGCTTTTTAAAGTACAGCCAAATACCGCCAATCCCATTTTTCGCAATTCATTTCGGTATTAAGAACAGTACCTACCTACATAGCTTAATAATTGTAGCAGATTATTTGGAGAAGTCTCCACTCTTTTTCGCACTGAATTATTTGCGCTAACCATTAATTGTCTGTGTAGTGACATTCGAGTTTTTATTTGCATTTTTATTTGTTGTTTCTTTGCTTACAGCAAAGGCTTCTGTGATTTTTTTTTGGTTTTTTTACAATTGGTGACATTTACTTTTTCCGTAGTCGTTTCGTTTACGTTTTCCTTGTCGATTTGGAGACCAGAGAACATTTTCGTTTCGCTTCAGCTGCGTACTAGGCTTTAAACGAAAAATTATAACGTGTTTGTAAATTCAAAAAAATAAAAATTACTCGAGTAAAAGAAGATATGTAGGTACTTCCTACAAAGCGTTCAAAATTTGTTTTTTTTTTAATTTTTGTACGAAAATAATTTGAAAACCTGTAATTGGTAAACAACTTACAACTCATCGTTTTGTATGTGTTAACCCTGTTTCATATCTTTCATATCAATATCTAAAAGGTAAAGTAAAGGATACACAACAAGAGTGCCTTATGGTATTTCTATCTTGCTGTGCGAATGCCACACCTGGATTATGGCAATCATTCAATATGACAACGCACATTAAGTAGGTATTTATATTTCCTTATTCCTTTCCTCTTTGTCCAGCCAAACTGTATGCCTCATTTTCTTTGGCGAATGTTTTAATTAACACACTAAAATCAAATATCACAGAGTCTGTGCAAATATGTGTGCGGCCAATCAAGTTGGCCAATCTTATTAGAAGTCACCAAGACATTCCCTTGCCGCCGCCCGCGCCGCTGCCACTAAAGATAAAAAGCAAACAAGTCTCGGAACAAGCAACATCATCCGCAAACATCGATTTAATTAAATCTTTTCACGCCAGACATTCGTTAGAGAAGGAGTAGAAAACTCGTATATAGGGACAAACTACATCAGAGATATCAAGACAAGCAATTCCAGAAATGACGACGTTGCTCATATATTGGAACGTTTGACACACAAAAGATCCATCTGGGAGGAAAATAGATGATGGTGTGTTATGCTGGGTGGGTGGTCATAATACTATATACATATATGGTGGTTAAAGAAGCATTTCCTTTATACCTTTATAGTATACGCAAGGTGTCACCCTCGATATAAAAAATCAAATGTTCCTTTGAGATGACATTATTTTTCGCTTGACGTTCTATTTGAGAAGCGTATACAGTACAAACACACCGTCTTATAGATAAGGACCATGTCTTATGAGAGTGACATCCCTTTTAATAACATCCATTTCAATAAACTGGACAGAAAGAACGCAAAGGTAACGTAGAAATCACAAAGTGACACACATATGTGTAGTACATATAGGAGTTTGCTCGTACCTATATTAGTTGCGAAAAGGTCAATTTGAACAACAGCATCGCCGACGATGAAATCACATCTTTAGCTAACTTTTCGTCTTGTTAAGCTTTGACTTTGGTTTTGGTTATATTTCGAAAACATGACAGAAATTGAAGCACTACGATATCATGCAAATAAAATTCTCGAATAATGAAATTTCATATTTCTCTTGAAAAACTAAATCTCGCAAATTAAAAATTCTCTTCTTCATAATATCGCATTTAAAATTTATTTTTTAAAAAATTTCGCATATTTCAAATATCAACCGGACCCTTGCAAATTAAAATCTTGCGAAAATTGCGGGCCACCTAAGGGTCTTTTGTTTAAGAAAACTGTTGTCATATGTAGGTGCATGTTTGACTCTTAAAAGTGCAAACAAGTCCAAAATTTTGATTTGAAATTTATTGAATTGAACTTAATTTTATGGTACCCATTATAATTTACTTATACTTCACATAGTAGTGGGGCGGCTTAGTTAAATAATTGTGCACTTTGTGATAAAAGCATTAAATTTTTTTCATTGTTGGTACATTATATGAATATGATTTTAAGATATTGGGCCACTTCAAAATTCCGCCCCTTTAGGTGGGAGGGGCAAATTTAAAACAAAAATTACATAAGATTGAAAAAAAACATTAAAAAACAACGGCAACACTTACAATATCATGCTATACCTTTTTTTAAAGCCAAGAACCCATTCTTCAATTCTGTTTTCAAATTAAGTTTTTTAGTGCTTAGTTTTTGAAAAACTTATTTTCAAACTCAAATTTTTGAAAAAAAATAAAAAAAAAAAGTTTATTATGATTTTTTTGCAAAATTTTACGTTATTAAGTACTAATTTTCTTTATCATTTTCGATACTCTTATTAACTTTTAGTCGAGTGCTAGAAACCAGATAATCTTTAGTCATTTAGTTTTTTAGAAAATTGAAAATTACCATAGCTACTTTTTTCTTAAAACCGTCATTTTTGAACATAAACAATGGATTTTGACTTTCTTGTTTAAATTATAAAATTGGTCCAATCGATAAAACTATTAAAGGTCATGTATTTAGTTATACATTTTTAAAATGTTACTTAATAAGTTTGGTAGATGAAAAAAACAAATTTTCACAACCACGCCCCCTCCACCCCTTCAGTATCATAATAAAATCACAGAAAACCATCACTTTTTCAGTCTTTTGCCTTGAACATCATTCTGGTATATGTATTTTAAGTTATTTTGCGACTTGTGGAAAACAAAAGAAGCTACAAATATGATCCTCATGGTATTTTTGTACATAACCGACACCATTAAGCTCCAATAAAAACTTAAAATTCCGTTAGTTGTAAAATTCTCAGTTTCTTCGCACAGTACAGCGCAATATCCCCTTATTGAGACAAGAAATAAAGTACATATGGGGCTGATGTTATCGGTCCACGGAAGGCCGCAGATTTCGGCAGAGGTATGTAGGTAGGTTGAAATGGCGGCCAGGAGCCACCTAGCTTATTGAGCCAATTAGAGCTTATAGAGTGCGTCGTTTTGATACCATAACTCATAGGACCTATGGATGGAAATGGTATGGATTGTTTGAGTCTCGTAGCAACATGCCACATTGATCAGATTGTCGGTTGGCTCAGAGACTTACAAGGTTTGTAGTCTTAGAACGATCCACTAGTCCTAGGAAAGATGAACAGTGGCTACTGAGGTTTATCCTAGAGCTATAAGTGCGTTTCGTTAAGGAAGGAGATCAAATCTTTGATCCTCATCTCAGAAAGTTTGTTAAAGTCACGGAAAAAAGCTTTACCAAGTGACTGAGCTCTTTTTCTGGCCAAAGCGGAGCATTTACAGAGGAAATGAATGAGTGTTTCCTTTTCCATGCTGGTCCCCGCAACTACGACAGTGATAATTGTGGGGAATATCTAGCTTCGCTGCATGATCTCCGATTGGCCAGTATCCTGTTCATGTTGCAACGACCTGGCTATGTCTGGGTCTGCAAATTAAGTCGTTTGTTTGGGATTTACTATAGGTTGGCCAAATCTTCCTATAAATGATGGAATTTGACACATTGCCCCACCTGCGATTGGATTCGGTAAGAAAAATAGAGAATGTATTGCCCTTCATGACTCCAAGTGGAATGTTGACTGTTTCCGCAAGTGAGTCATGAAGGGCTGAACTTTGCCAGGCCAGTTCGTCAGCCCGCTCGTTTCCCTTACCTAGAGATTCACATTTAGGCTGGCGAGGTCATCACGGCATTGCTGCACCAATTTGGAAGACGATGCAGCTAAGCTAATGGCGTTAACAGCTGTCATGATAGTGGTATTTCGGTATTGGTTGGGGTTTTGTTTGAGTACCTTACATGCTTCCCCAATTGCCAGTAATTCAGCTTGAAAAACACTAGCAAATTTGGGTAGCCGAAAAGATCTAGAGATATTAAGAGATTCGGAAAATATTCCTGAACCAACCCCACACTCCATCTTTGAACCATCAGTAAAAATAGTTGTGTCGAAGTCTTTCGTCACGATGTCGTTTTGCCAGTCCTATCTGGATGGGAAAACAACTTTAAAATCCTTACTGAGACCCAGAATAGGAGCGAAGTAATCAGTAGTAGTTGACAAAATATCTGTGGGAATAAGATTATTAAACAGCCGGCAGAGGTATTGGCCTTGTTAACTATTTGACTAAAATGGGAGCGAAGGTTAAGCTCACTGTCACAAATAATTCCAAGGTCTCGAATGGATTAAATTATGGGAATGGCCACGTTGCGAAAGCAATATGTACTAGGGGTTGGAGGAAACCGTTTACGGGAAAAGGTTATAGATTGAAGTAATGTTGAGTTTTAAGAAATTCTTTTCGCACCAAGTTTGAAATAAATTGAATTGACCTTAATGATTTTAATATCAACTACATAACTACGATATGAGCCGGTAGTTATATTGACTGTCAATATCGTTTATTGTTAGAACAAAGATAAGAGGGCCCAAGTGGCTTTGAAAAACGCATGAAGTGGCGTAAATGGGGCTATAGGGGACAGAGATTGAGAACCTGAACAAAACCGGAATGATCATTATAAATCCTTCTTTCATTCCGTTAACTATTTTCCAAAGTAAGATCAACGAATGGTTTGAAAAATATATGTAAATTCACAAACGCATCGTTGCAGAGATGATGCACACTTGGGTCAAACATTCATAAAGCCATCAAACCAGCATCAGTTTTAATGTAAAGTGTTCACTATTGCAAACTTGCATCAAATAATGCGCAAACTTAAAGCAAAACCAGAATCAAGGAAATGCGATGCGTAGTTGCTGATGAATTATATCAGCATCAGCTGCGTTGCGCATCAGCATCGCAACAAATCAAATGTTTGATGTTTATGAATGTACACTATTGTTGATTAAAAAATTTACTGTCCGTAATTGAGACAAATTGTATAAATTACACCCAAATTATGTCATTTTTATATTATAAAACAACTAAAGTCTGCTTAATTAAGTGAATACAAAAAAATTAAATCTTAATATAATACGTTTTTTACTAAAAAGTATAAAACAATCTCCCCATACACTTAAAACGAAAAACGATGGGGTGCATGCAATAGATCTTAGTAATAATTCTCATTTGATTGTATTTGTCGCAAAATATTTTTTGCTTAAATAAAAACCAGAATGAAGTTATAGGCAAGAGACCGAAAAAAGTGTGGGTTTTTCGGAATTGTGAAGGCGGGCGTATGGGGCGTGGTTGTCGTAATTTGTTTTTTCATCAAACAACCATATTAAATAACATATTAAAAGTTCATAACTACCTAAACTATTGTAGGTCTATTGATTAAACTAATTTTATAATTTAAAGAAGAAAGTCAAAATCAATTGTTTATGTTCAAAAATGACGGTTTTAAGAAAAAAGTAGTTATAGTAAATTTCAATTTTCTAAAAAACTAAATGACTTAAGACTATCTAGTTTTTAGCACTCGACTAAAAGTTAAAATGATAAAGCAAATTAGTACTTAATAACGTAAAATTTTGCAAAAAAATCACAACAAACTTTTTTTTTAATTTTTTTCAAAATTTTGAGTTTGAAAATAATTTTTTCAAAAACTAAGCACTAAAATAACTTAATTTGAAAACAAAATTTAAGAATGGGTTCTTGGCTTTAAAAAAATTGTATAGCATGATATTGTAAGTGTTGCTGTTGTTTTTTAATGTTTTTTTTAATCTTATGTATTTTTTGTTTTAAATTTGCCCCTCCCACCTAAAGGGGTGGAATTTCGAAGTGGCCCAATATCTAAAAATCATATTCATATACTGTACCAACAATGAAAAAAATTTGATGCTTTTATCATAAAGTGCACAATTATCTTTTATATGACGCTCCATTATAGGTAATTGTTATTTAATTTTTTTTTAAATGCTAGATTTTAGTGTGTTTTTCTGTAATTGCAAGATTGTTTCGATAATTTCGATATTACGAAAAAAGCGGGATTTTACGATATTTCGTAATCCGAAATTTTAATTTGCGAGATTTCGGTTGATATTGGGTGCGAGATGTAAATGCGATATTGTTCAAGATGGGATTTTGAAATTGGGAGATTTAGAAATCGGAGATTTTCGGGTGATAGATGTAAATGTGAGATTCTAAAAATTGCGATTTTGTATTTGCGAGGTTATGAAAAGCAGGATTCTGCAATTGTGAAATTTCGCAATGCGAGCTTAGAATGCGAAATTTTAATTTGGGAGATTTTGGATGATACATATTTGTAAGTTTTTTTGGTGCGAGATGTAAATGTGAAATTGTTAAAAGTTTTGCAATTGCGAAATTTTAAAACCTGGAATTTTGTAATTACGAAATTTCCTTATTCGAAATTTCGGTTGATATTTATGAGATTTTCGAATGGGAGATGTTAATGTGAGCTTTTAAAAAGCGCAATTTTTATTTTCGAGATTATGAAATGCGGGATTTTCGATTACGAGATTTTAATTTGCAAGATTTCGATTTATATTTTTAAGATTTTTTAGGTGTGAGATGTAAATGCGAAGTTTTAAAAAATGGGATTTTGTAATTGCGAGATTATGAAAATTGGGATTTTACAATTGCGAAATTTTGTAATGCAAGATTTATGTACACTTACGATATTTTTCTTTTATATTTGCGTGATTTTTTGGTGCTAGCTATAAATGCGAAATCTTTAAAAGTGGGATTTTGCAATTGCGAAATTTCGATTGATATTTAGGAGATTTTTGGATGTGAGATGTTAATGCGAGATTGTTAAAAGTGGGGTTTTTAAATTGCGAGATTACGAAAAGAGGGCTTTTGCAATTGCGAAATTTCATAATGCGAGATTTTTGGATCTAAGAGGTAAATGCGTGATTATTAAAAGCGGAATTTTCTTATTACGAAATTAAGAAAATAGGACTTTTGCAATGCGGGATTGTTAAAAGCGGGATTTTGTAATTGTGAGATTAAGAATGGAGTTATTTTGAAATTGCGAAATTGCGTAATGCAAAATTTCGAATGCAAGAATTCGGTTGATATTTTCGAGATTTTTAAATGGGAGATGCAAATACGAGACTGTTAGAAGCGGGAGTTTCTAATTGCAAAATTACAAAAAGCAGGGTTTCACAATTGCGAAATTTCGTAATGCGAGATTTTTGTTGATATTTACGAGATTCGGTGCGAGATGTAAATCCGAGATTTGTAAAAGCTGGATTATGTAATTGCGAGAATATCAAAAGCACAAATTTCAATTTGCGAAGTTTCGTTTTTAAAGATTTAGTAAAACCAAAAAATTTTGTAAATACGAGTATTAACTCTTGTAGCCTCAGGGCTATTAATATAACTTTATTTGTTTTATAGAATTTTTCGTTCTTTTGCACTGTGAGCTTCTATTTTGCTCAGACCTTATAAAACTACTCATAAAAGGTACTGTGAACTGTCCCATTGGTGCGGTACAACAAAGAAGACAATTGCAACGATGAAATGCTATAAAATAGGTTTCCGCATCAAGAACAGGGAATGATGCCCTTTGAGAAACATCCGTGACAGCAAAAAAACAGTTCTTTCTAATATCATATGCGAAAGCAGGGTGTGAATACTTCCTATTAATTTTCGAAAATATGTATATATTGCTCCAATTGATGGAGACAATTTTCACAAGCTTAACCTTTACTGTTGTATTAAGAAATGACAGTTGTTGCAAACTTTCCACCCTCAAGTGGTGTGGTTTGATTAAGATTCTTTCCTTTTAGCAATGTGTAATAGAAATGGGACTTGGGAGAGTCTTTCTATATATTAACAGGTGCTTTTTATCACAAAGGCTGACACATACTCAAACTCAATTCAAAGCCTTGTCTTTTAACAAGAAACTCAAACTCCTTTCCTCCTTGCGGCCAAACTCAATTAATTCTCATTCAAATTTCCACAATAACTTTCGATTAGATGATGTCATGTCGTCGTCGTCGTTGTCGTTGTCTACATCAAGTTACTAAGTCCCTCTAGGCAGCCAGCGTCGACGACGACACGATGGGTTCCATGATGATGATGATGGCTCTGCCATTTTCTCAAGAGCGAGAGAGAGCTAAGTGAGCCATTCTATGACACTAATTTGATTTATGTGTGAACTCTTTTGCCTCGGGTATCTCCTGATGCACGTACATCAAATCAAATGATGAAGCGGAAAAAGTCCGCAAATAAGTAATGTATAACCCCCCTGGTCTTCCCCTTTTGCTTAAGGGTGCGAGATGCAAAAAAAAGCACTTCAAAAAGTGGAGAATGACTTTGTGCTTTTGATTTTCATATATGCAAACACTTGCCAATAGTGGGATTGGAAGGGGGCGGGTTGGACAAGCAAACTCTTAAATTTTCACCGCATGAACTTCCATCATCACATGTGCCAAACTGCAGCACTCGAAGCCTGTGTAAACATAGGCCGACGCATGATAACGCGGCACGTGACCAAATTTCCCAATGAATGAGTGGAGATGTGCAAACAGCTTCCGGTTGCTTTTTATGCTAGGAATGATGCTGTTTCCGTAGAAATATACGTCTATAGATAAATATACAATACTCCTTCCTTTCAATTATATATTTTCCATCCACCACGTGGTATGGTAGCGTAGTCGAGTTTTGACGAATGTAAATTCAAAATTTAATTAAACCCCACCAAAAGTGATTTGTGTAACGATGATGGTGGTATGTGGAGTGATGTCGTATATATTGCTTCCCACCATAGACTGCGATATTCTTATAATCGATTTTTATTGAATTAATGAACTTCAACTCGAGAGACTTCCACAATTTCAAAAAAAAAAAAAAAAATTCTTACATAAATAAATCGACAAAAAAAAACACAGAGAGAAATTTAGTGAAACTGATACAAGATAAGAACCAAAAACATCAGACAGAGGGGTTCTTTATCTGGCGGAAGGTAAACCTAAACAAATAACAAATCTTCGACACGTCATATCTTATGCTAAGATCTCTTCGAGTCTTTTTCGTTGTGTTCTTCTTTAGCTTTTGGAAAAAAGTCAACTTATAGGTTCTTCTTATCTTGGAGAGATATAATGTGGTTTGTGTTAAGAAAGTGCTGTGCACATTTTTTTCGTTCTCCCAAATTGTAATTCACGACAAAAAATATAAAAAAAGTCAAGAAACTTCAAACCAATTAAAAACTGCAATACAAATATTTTCAAAAAAAGGGATTTTGATTTTTAAAAATTATTTTATTTTTTTTTTTAATAAAATAAAATAAAAAAAAATAAAATAAAATAAAATAAAATAAAATAAAATAAAATAAAATAAAATAGAATAAAACAAAACAAAACAAAATAAATTGAATAAAATGTTATGTGTAAGTAACTCACGTTTGTATTTCATTTTTCCTCTCTTTAGTTGAGCTGTATCATGACATGTTTATATTGGAGTTTCATGTCGTGCATTATATTGACGTTTATGCACTATGCTACTCTCCTTCTTCTAGCTGAGAAAACAGAGAAAAGGAAGGATTTTAGATCGAGCAACAAAATGACGGGGTTTTTAAAAAGTTTTTTTTTTTATAATTCATAGAAATTTTGGTGAAAGTTTGACGCTTAAATTAAAATGTAACCAAACCCCCTTCAAAATTCGCAAATTAAAAATATATAAAAGATGATCAGCGGTTAAGGGTTTGAAGAAGTCTTATTGAGTCCAGAGATTAGATAGCGAGTTGATTGTCTGAAAACATGCGGATATTTGGAATTTCTGAATTCAACAAATGATTTTTTTGTTACCCAAAATTTCACCTAGGAATCTAGGAGCTAGCAAAATTATTCCACATTCGTGTAGTTCGGTAAAAGAGTGAATGTCTATACAGTACAGAAGACCCAATTGTGAATTTTATTTCAAGCATGAACTAATGCTGACTTACCTCGTACCAACTAACCCAAATGAAAAGATTTAAAAAAAGTATTCCACATTCTTGTAGTGCGGTAAAAGAGAAAATGTCTATACAGTATAGAAGGCCCAGTTGTGTTTTTTATCTCAAGCATGAACTAATGCTAACTTACTCGTACTTACTAAAATAAATGAAAAGATCTAGAAAAAGTATTCCACATTCGTGTAGATTAGCAAAAGAACAATTTAGGACCTATTCCTGTATTTTATTACTGGCATGAACGAATTCTGACTTCAACGTACCTACTAAAATAATCCAAAAGTTTCACTAAGGAACCAAGGAGTTAGGTATAGTATTACACATTCGTGTAGTTCGGTAAAGGAGAGAATTTTTTTAATAATATAGAAGACACAATCTTGTATTTTATTTCTAGCTTGAACTACTGATTAGTTGCGCGTACTAAAATAATCCAAAAATTTCATCGAAGAAGAAGAGCATAGGAAATATATTCCACATTCGTGTAGTGTGGAAAAAAACAAAAATTTTATTTATAATATATGTATCTAGAAGACCCAGTCATGTATTTTATTACAAACATAAGATATTGCTTACTTGTGTGTACTAAAATAATCCAAAAATTCTATCTAGGAACTTAGGAGCTATAGAAAAAAATATTCCACATTCATGTAGTGCGGTAAAGGCGAAAATTCTTAAACAATATAGAAAACGCAGTCTTTTATTAAATTAGTAGTATAAAATAATTGGTAAATTGTGGCTACAAAAATAATCCAAAAGTTTCACCGTGAAATCTAGGAGCTAATAAAAGTTTTCCACATTAATGGAGTTTGACAAACGAAAGAATTTCTAAGCAATAGAGAAGACAATTTCGTTTATTTAATTTCCATTTTGAAAATATGTTTTCGTGCGCGTACTTAAATAATCTAAAAGTTCCACCAAGGAAACTTAGGGCCATAAGCAAACTATTTCACATTCGTGTAGTGTGACAAATGAAAGAAATAGGGAAGAAAATATGAAAGATCCACGTCGGGTATTTTATTACTAGTATGAAACATTGCTTACTTGGGTGTACCAAAATAATCCAAAGGATTGGAGACAAGAAAAGTATTCCACATTCGTGTAGTGTGGTAAAAGAGGAAATTTTTCAAACAATTTACAACAGAGTTTTTTTTTATTACTAGAATTAACAAATTCTAGCTTGCACGTTCTTAAATTTTCGTTTATACTTATAAGTGAAGTTCACAGCCCTGAAACGTCAAAAAATTATTAAATACTTAAGTAAGAAAATTATTTTTATGTGTCAAAAGTTTTTCACACAGCACTGTATATAGTGTATATATCAAATCAACTTCCCTTTAATACCACCTACCTACACACGCACTTTATATTGACTGATTTGTTGAATCGAGGCCTTTGACCTTGCAAAGACAGCTAGCATATTATACATAGCAAGCATCAGTGTTCTCCCAAGAGAGAGGTTTTTAATTTCCGCTCTAAGTGATGAAGGAGGTTTGTGTTCCTCTGTCCCCGTACGGCGCTGTTCGCTGCACTGCTGTTCAATATGATGTCTTTTGCATCTTCAAAGGCGCAAAGGAAATTAAATTTGTTTTCTGCCACGACATGACACGCCCTCAGCCCAACCAGAAAACGAAACAGCATCAACTCTCCGTCTTCCCTTCATCACCACCCGCTTCCCACCCACAATTCTCAGCGATATATGACTACAAAGTGTCTTCCATCAGAAGCTGCTATATCGCTCGACTCGCCTCGCTGCGCTGCCTCTCGCTTTTAAAGGTCTAGTGGGTCTGGTTAATATGCCATCACTCGAATGAAAATAAAATCGAAAATCGATTTCACTTAGTTTTTATATGTAACTCTGTTGCTATATTGCTCCATCACCATCTTTGGAAATAAAAATAATAATAAAATAAAGGAAACCCTGCTGCCGTATGTTTTATTATGTCAAAGCGGAAGAAAGCGAAAGAGAAGGAGGCTGAGGAACCGAGGCACATCAGAGGCAAGGGAATCAAATTAAAATGAACGAAATAAAAACGTGAAGCAGACAGATATACTCATATAGCGTACATACATAGGTCTCCCAATATCACAATTTGATTTTGCAATGTCTACATTCGTTTATCTAATTATTTGGGGATAAAATGGATCCGCTCCTGTGTATTCGTATCTCGTATATTTTGTGGAAATTGGCGCACAACAAACAAAAGTCTAAAGTATCTTTGAGTACACAATATAATATACTTTACCTATAACTACATAATGTTCGTATGTGTAGGTATATTTGTATTTCAAATGAAAATTCGATTTTTCATCTTCATGTTTTATTTTTATATTTTTTCGTAAGAAGTTCTTGAACAAAGTTAATGCATGAACAAGCACTCATGAGGATCTTATTTTTTTTTTTTATTATTTACGAAGTCGAAGGTAGAATATGTATTCTCTTTGTCTACCTTAAGTTATTTTTGCTTGTCTGTTGTTTTCTATACATAAAATGATATTCGTACAGATAAAACTTAAAACTTATTAGTTGGTTTTATTTAGTGGTAGATCTAATGTGAGTCCCACCATTTTTTGAACTTGTACTGTAGCCGACTTAAATTCCCAGTCGGTGAATACGCGTGAATTGTTGATACACTAACAAATGTTGCTCAAAAAGATGAAAAATTGAAAAACACCCGATTTGCGTTCTTTTAAATGCTTATATCTTTAGATCGAATTTTCGGATTTTCAAAATTCAAATTAAAGCCAGAATGACAGGAGTACCAGATACAAAAAAAAATTCAAAACCGTTCAAAATTTCATACTAAAAACGCAATATCCATAACAGTGTCATAGTGTTGGTGCGGTTCTATTTAAAATGCATTAGGCAACTAACACATGCTTACCGTTATGGAGGAAATCTCTCAGTGCAGCATCTAGGGTGAAAGAGAAAAAGCCCTGAAGTCGGTTCTCTAGATAATATATTTACTCTATGATGACAACAGTGATGTCCATTATGCTCATCTCTTTTTTTCTTAAAATAACAAACATATATTTCATGTAGGTATTGGCTTTCTTTTTTCTTTATACCACAGTTTGCACTACCCAACCATTTGTAAAACTCAAAATCCCATCTACCGGCCAGATTAAGAACTAATTTTCGGATTTTGAAAATAGATTCAGATAGAGAGCAGGATCCCAAGTTGTTTGTATTACGTGTTAAAAAATGATCCTTATCTAGATCCGAAGATAATAAAACGCGGCTGATGATTACTACTCCAGATAGAATTTCCCCACTACATTTGAAAATGTGTAAATATAAATATATTTACCAGCTCAGCCCCTGCAATTTTCATTCTAATTTTTTTTATTGTATCAGGGAAATAACCTTGCTTAAGGAAAACTCTTTTCTAACTCCAATTTTAAGGTAGGGTAATATAAGTGAAATTATTGGCCCCATTTTTCAGTGTGAGATCATTCTAGTTCAGTGTTCCCAGATTGGTTGTTTTTCCAACCAAAATGGTGGGAAAAAATCAGTTTGGTGGGAATTATAGTGAGAAAAAATTCATGGTGGGATTTATGGTGGGAAAATATTCCAAATGCTTTTTTATGGGGGGAAAATAATATTTTTACCATAATCGCAACTTATTAAAGTTTGGCACCTAACTTTTTTCCTCCATTTTGTTTTTTTAAATAACATTTATAACTCACAAAAATTTTATTTGGTCTGACCTTCATTTGACACATAAAACCCTTCGAACAAGCAAATACACAATCTTTCGTTCTTCTTAAAAAAAAAAAAAGAAACAAAGTTTTCTGTTCACTAAATTACAGCAGAAATCTTCATTTTTGGCTTGAATTTACCTAAAACAATTAACTGACCCACAAAATTTTTTGTCTCTAAAGTCCAACTTTTAAAAAAATGGAACCCATTTACATGCAAAATCTTGTAAATCAATTGGGTAAAATCTTATCCTCACACAGCAAACTTAACGCTTGGGCGGTTCATTTTGTGTGTTTCGTAGAAGTAAGGCTATAGGAACACTTTTGTGATTTTCATTCAAACGGGCTACACGGGCGCGGCCGGCGTTGCGGCGCGGGGGCTTGTTTAGAGTTAGGGATGTTTTTTGAATGAAGCTTTTGATGTATAAGCTGTCGTAGTACCGAGTGTAGTGCTAAGTGCACCTTTTCAACGGCATTATGTGGACAAAAAGTTTTTTCTTGAAATAATTTTTAGTTTTTTTTTTTCAACAATGTTAATGTTTCTCTTGATACGTCCTCTGTCACACCTCTTTTAGTTCGCGTCTTTGTCTTTGCCACACAGTGGTCTGAGCGCGGAAAAAAGGTCTTTACAAAAAGTCGTATGTAGCTTTTTTATTTTTAAGTCTAAGATTTCAAAGTATTTTCTTTATATAAAGTCAAGGCCCTTTTAAGCTTCGCCTTTTTAAGACCAAACCCCATTAAAGTTTCAAGGACACGTTTCACTCCATTCTCCATTTTTTGACCAAGCACCGCCTCAACAAGCCTTTTTTACACCATAGTATACAAAATAATTGCCTATGAGGTTAAGTCCATGTTCTTATCGAAAATCATTTAAAATATTTTTTATCAAGATTTGTCAAATTTAAAAACTATTAAAAAAAAGTCTGTTAATTTTTGTATATCTGCTTTTAAAACCGCAACCACTCACGAGGCTTGGCTGCGCAATATTCGCCATTCCTATACACTTTCTTAGGGTTTGATTTTTTTTCGATTCCGCACGATACAAAATTTGGGACGAAAACACTTGAGATATATTTTTCTCGGAAACTGTCCAAGCAACAAAGTTAATATGGGATTTTTTTTTGGGGCGGTTTTTAAAAAATTTATATTTTTACTAAAATCGACTGAACAATTAATTAGATAAGTCGAATACCAAAAAATGGTTCTATGAAAGATACCATTTTTAATCGATAGATACATTTTTTTCCCAATAATATGGCAGATCGTACTGATATAAGTTCACGTAAAATTTTTTATCAAAATCGTAGAAACCATTTTTGTGAAAAATTAAATTTTCCTTAATGGTTTTTAAACACTACCTATCATACTTTTATTTTTGGTTATAAGAATAATTTTCATTTAAAATCTGCTAGATAATGTTAAAAAATTTAATAAAAATGGCCACACTTACAATGAATATTAAAATTCGTTTTAAGCGTTTGACTAAAAATTGATTAAACCAATGAATACTAACAAACAAAAATACTACCTACTTAGTAATAATGAAAAATTAAAAAGAAATTTTTTTTTAATTTTTTTTGAGTTTGAAAATTAATTTTTCAAAAATTAATCACTAAAATAATTTGATTTAAAAACAAAATTGAAGAATTTATATCTGGCTTTAAAATAAAATACAACATGAGACTATAAGTGTTTCCGTTGTTTTAAATATGTTTTTTCTATTCCAAGTCAATTTTTTTAAGAAAATTACAAGATTGCGGCTTAAGCTCCAACCCGATTTTCCAAAAAAAAAAATACCCACATGCTCCTCATTACCCCCCTTTAACGAATTGTGAATGAAAAGTGTACAATAAAATTTGTTCCAGGTCAAATGTTTATTCCGACTGGGCTATTTCCAAAGCTATCCGGATGTGTATTTGTGTTGTTGTAATTGCATAGAATAAAACAGTTTACGAACATCTGTTGATAAAATAAAATCCTAAGCCATATCCATAAATGCAACCTTTTTAACCATCATTCACTATGAATTTGTATTTAATAAACTTAAATGATGTTTTACGTTATTATCGGAGAACTGTTCATGTACAAGTCAATATAACATAATTATAAATCTATAGATTCTTTATGAAACCTAAACCGCAAAGTAACAAATCAAAGAGGAAATTAAAAGCGAAAGAAAAACAAAACACTCACTGCATTATCCATTATCTATATCTAATTATTGTTATCAATTTTCCGACCAGAAAACACAGAAACACCATAAAGAGGTGGTTTTTCATCTACAATACCACTATAACAGCATGCTCGTTTAGAATTTTAATTTTAAAAACATTTTTCTAAAAACCAAAACAATACATGGTTTCGCTTGAGTGCCAATACCCAGTATTGTACAAGCTCATAACACCAGTAGTTCGACCTAAGCACCTACCTACTCGTATACCCCTTTTCCTATTAATTAATGGTCGCAGCACTTGTGCAGAGAACAAAACAAAAATAAATTAAAAAAAAAAAAAAAAAACAATTTAATTGGATATCTGGTGGAAAATCACGATTAATATAAAAATGTGTCAAATTGATATAAATTAATTCCGATGCGGGACAATAAAAGAAAAAATAAAACAATGCACATATTTTCATGTGACTATTGTTTGGATTTTATTAATTTAAATTTTTTTTCTTTTTTTTTTCAAAATTCCGCGCATTTTTATTCCACTTAAAGTGCAGCTCAGTGTCGTGACTGTATGAACACCAGTCCGGCTGCAGCCAGCAACTTCAATAGTAGCAGTTATATAGGTACCGTGAGACATGTGGGCGATGAAGTAGTAAATTGCGTCGATATATGTACATTCAAATGCGCGCATATAAATTTATCTGCAATTTGAAATAAATGTTTTTTTTTTTTTATTTTGTAAAACAGGACCCAATATCATAACATTGGATGCAGCATATGCTCTTGATATGTAAAAATTTCAAAACCCCATTTGCAAAAGACGCAATTTTCCGGCAGATCAGACAGCCAAGCACATCAGTGCAGAAATAGATATTCACATTCATATCTAATGCAAGAAATTCAGATAGAGAAAGGCTTCAATGTTTAATATTGGGTTGTATATGCGAGATACTGACTGAGAATAAATGCAGGGCTGCATTTAATATAGGTCCTAAGTAAATATAGTTCAAGTTCTGTCGAAAATTTGCGGCCTTGAATTAGAAAAGAATTATTAGTGGTGCAGATGGATTCAAAAATAGGGTGGTAATTATCAATTTTAATTCCACTTACCATTAGATTGGGGCTGGAACTTCTGCATCTTAAATAATAAATAAATTGGATGGCGCGACAGCTCTTGTACAACCAGGTCCTAGAGACTAACAATTCTCAACCATTCCTGTGTGCGTATTATTGATAGGAACGGGGTGATCTCCAATTTTCTGCCGAACCCGAGATACTCTGGGAGGATTTGTCAATTTTTCGCAAGCGGCAATAATCATAAACGGAAAATTTCGTTCTGCTTTTCGTTTTGCAGTACGCTGTTCGAAGAGCGAAATTTATAATTGTAGCAGATTATTTGGAGAAGTCTCCGCTCCTTTTTCGCACTGAATTAATTATACAGACTATTTATTGTGTGCGGAAAAATGACATTTGAGTTTTATTTGTGTTTTTTTTTTGTTTATCATTTTCTTACATCATGGGTTTCTCTGATTTTTTGCATTTATGTTTGATTTCGTTTTTGGAATTAGTGAAACTCTCCAAGGATATTTTCCGTTGTATTTTCGCAAGCGTTTCGTTGTCTGTTTGGAGATCACAGGAAATTTTCGTTTCGCATCAGCAGCGTACTAGGCTTTTAGGTGGAGACTGGGAATCTACCTTCAGATTATTATTATAAAAATTAAGCTTATAGTTTAGAAATAACGGGTGATTTTTTAAGATTTTTTAAACTGATATTTTCGGAATTAAAGATTAATTATAGTTTTCCAAAATGGCGCAATGTGGTACCACAATTATAGACCAACCTAAGATTTAATTGTGTCAACGTCTCCGCTGACAGCCACGTAAAATTAACCTATTCTTTAAATGGCGCATTTCGTCAGACTCGTGGCGTATCGAATACCAGAACTTAAGTTTTAATCCTAGCCCTATTTCAGGTATATCGTGGCACCCTTAGAATGAAAGTGACCTACCTCAAAATTTCTGTAACTTCTGATTTTTCAATAAACTGACCTTTAAAAGCGAAATGAACTCTAAAACCAGGTTGTAAAAAAGATGCCGAATTTTTTAGCTATAGGTCACTTTCATTCTAAGGGTGCGATATGAACAAATCAGACTTCCCGCATTTCGTTCCACATCTTAGCTATATCTACTCATGAAAAGATTCCGACAAAAAAAACTTTGGCACAAACCTGATTATTTCTAAGACAATCTAATTAACATTTTACGTAACTTCTATATACATACATAGATACCTTAATCACTTTTCATAAGGAGTTTTTGCCATTCGATAGCTTCTCTGGACATGAGAGAGAGAACACATCAGAAAGATATGTGTGTGTGCTTCTAGGCACTATTCTACACTTGTGAGTCTTATCTCTGGGCCATTAGAAGTGTGGTCAACGTCTATCCAATTTTATGTCCAAGGCGTTATGATATACTAAAGGGTGATTTTTTAAGAGGTTTAGAACTTTTTTTTAAAAAAAAACACAAAAAATTCGAAAAAATGAATGAAATATTTATTTGAATCGATAGTTTGAACCTTGCAATTTAATGTTTAAAGATAATTTCATGCAAATGTTGACCGCGGCTGCGTCTCAGGTAGCCCATCCGCTGAGTCCAATTTTGGCATACTCTTTCACACATATCGGCCGGTATCTCACGAATGAATGCATGGATGTTGGCTTCCAGTGCGTCAATCGAAGCGGGCTTGTCCCTATAGACATAAGTCTTGACATACCCCCACAAAAAATAGTCTAATGGTGTCAAATCGCACGATCTAGGCGGCCAATTGACCGGCCCGAAACGTGAAATTAACTGTTCACCAAACTCGCCTCGCAATTGCGCCATTGTTTCGCGTGCTGTGTGGCATGTGGCACCGTCTTGTTGAAACCACATATCATGCAAGTCGAGAACTTCCATTTCGGGCAAAAAAAAGTTTGTTATCATCGCTCGGTAGCGTTCACCATTGACAGTAACGCTGCGATTCGCATCATCTTTGAAGAAATATGGCCCAATAATGCCGCCGGCCCATAAACCGCACCAAACAGTGGCTTTTTCGGGATGCATTGGTAGCTGTTGCAATGCTTCTGGCTGATCTTCACTCCAAATGCGGCAATTGTGCTTATTTACGTACCCATTCAACCAAAAATGAGCCTCATCGCTGAACACAATTTTTCGATAAAAAAGCGGATCCTCGGCCAGCTTTCCAAGAGCCCATTCACCAAAAATTCGGCGTTGTGGTAGGTCGGCTGGCTTTAGTTCTTGCACCAGCTGTATCTTAAAAGGCTTTACGCCCAAATCCTTCCGCAAAATTTTCCACGTAGTGCTGTAACAAAGGCCTAACTGCTGGGAACAGCGCCGAATCGACATTTCGCGGTCTTCTGTCACACTAGCTGATACGGCCGCAATATTTTCTTCACTACGCACAGTACGTAAACGTGTTGGTGGTTTAATGTCCAACAAAGTAAATTTGGTGCGAAATTTGGTCACAATCTTCCGAATAGACTGCTCAGAAGGTCGAGAATGCCGACCATAAAATGGAAGCAGCGCGCGATGAACATTTCGAACCGAGCACGAATTTTGATAGTAAAATTCAATAATTTGCAAGCGTTGTTCATTTGTAAGACGATCCATGGTTAAATTGCAAACCAAACTGAAGCTGTTTGACAGTGACACAAGGTACTAAACACACGTCAGCTGTCAAAACCAGTGTTGCCAAAACCAAACCAGCTAAAAAATCACCCGTTATATAGTAACAACAACTAAGAAAATGGTTTCCCATAGTTAGCTTCGACCTGACGTGGTGTCAGGTCGAACTGTTTTTTCGAATTTCAGGTCCCATCCCAACGCCTAATAAGTTCTTGGCTTATTTGAAAATATCAAACCCTTTAGTTGGCCGCAAGGGTCGTGCGTCAGGTCGTGCGCCAGGTCGTGCGTCAGGTCGTGTGTCAGGTCATGCGTTAGGTCGTTCGTCAGGTCGTGCGTTAGGTCATGCGTCAGGTCGTGCGTTAGGTCACGCGTTACGTCGTGCGTCAGGTCGTGCGATAGTTCGTGCGTCAGCTCGTGCATCAGGCCGTGTGTTTGGTCGAGCGTCAGGTCGTGCTTTAGGTCGTTCGTCAGGTCGTGCGTCAGGTCAATCGTTAGGTCGTGGTTGGTGCGTCAGGTTGTGCATCAAGCCGTGTGTTTAGTCGAGCGTCAGGTCGTGCTTTAGGTCGTGCGTTAGGACGTGCGTTAGGTCGTGCGTCAGGTCGTGCGTCAGGTCGTGCGTCAGTTTATGCGTTAGGTCGTGCGTCAGGTCGTGTGTTAGGTCAAGCGTCAGGTCGTGCGTTAGGTCATGCGTTAGTTCGTCCGTCAGGTCGTGCGATAATTCGTGCGTCAAGTCGTGCATCAGGCCGTGTGTTTGGTTGAGCGTCAGGTAGTGCTTTAGGTCGTGCGTCAGGTCTTTCGTCAAGTCGTTTAACAGATCGTGCGTTTGGTCGTTCGTCAGATTGTGTGTGCGTGTTTGTGGTCAATTTTAAAGGTTGTCGACATCTTTTCAACTTAAAAGTAAACTAGTTTTTCCTTGTTTTTGATTTTTTAAAAGAAAATTAATATTTTAAATATTTCCCCTTTTTTAAATCAAACAGTTTTTGCTGTGAGCACAATCCACATTCATTGAAATTACGACTTTTACTCGTTAAACATGCAAAATATGAAAAAATGTCTGGATACTAAAGTTTTTTTTTAAAGTAAATTCTTTTTGTAAAAAATTATTAAGACCGTTTTTTTTTTTAAATTCGGGTGTTATTAGAGAAAAACGAACTTAACCCCAATTCAAGATAGTGGCAACCCTGAAAGGAGTTGACGGTCGTAAATTTACATTTAACCTTCCTTATATGGTACCCATACAAAGACAACAAAAATTGATTCCTCAATGAAATATAACAAAAAAATATCAATCGAGAGAGGTGATGTGTTGACAAGAATTCTTGAGCGAGCAGAGAGGCCAAGACTAAACCCCTGTTGTATACCAATGATGATTTTACAATCGTTATTTATGTAAAAATAACAAATTCGGTCAATTTTGGTACCAGAAAGTTTAAGAAACAAAACCGACATTCTAACACTCTGGTTCTTTCAAATGGGTCTTTATTTTTTTTTATTTCAAAAATTAGAATAAAAACTTAATCAGCCGATGCAGAATGGTAACAAGACTGGCGTTTTGTAATCAGACGAGACAAACGAGTTTTTCAATTAACATCTGTTAATTTCACCTTGATTTAAGGGCTTTAACGTATAGTGGTCCGTGACGTAATGGTAAGTGCGTAGAACTTGCACGCCGAAGGTCTATGTATCTATAGTATCTCAGCTTCTCCCACCTTAAAACAGGAAATAGGTCACGGGAACTGCCTTTTGCGATGAATTGAAAAAACTTCGAAGGATATCTCTTCTCATGAAAAAGTGGCTCAGCCTAATAGCTCCTCAATTCCTGCTGATATCACACACACAGGAATAGTTGAGAGTTGTAAGTCAGTTTAGCACTATAGTTCTACACGAGTTGACATGCCACAAAATTTATTTAATGGTTTTTGTTTTTTTTGTTTTTTATTTAAATTAGTTCTTCCGAGCCTCAGACCATTTCTTCCTACATAACTCCGGCCCTGAACTAAATTCCAGAAATAGAGAATATCAATAAAATTGAAACACAGAACAAAGCAAGTTGTATTAGAATATAGTCGCATGCAACAAAGTATAAAAACGGGACAAATGCAATAGCGCCCATCTCACCCCGCACCTTGCCCTACCCCCTCCCCATCCTTCTCTTCGAATGTTCAATAGAATAGCCGATGATCCATATTGGATTGAAATTCGTGCGGCAACAGCAGCAGCTTCTGTCATGCGTCATATCTCTTTTTCTGTAAAGGAAATGGCACACACAACTCTGACAACACACTTGTTATTGGCAGATATATTTGCATAAGGCAATTATATATTAAAACCCTGCAGTTGTATTGTATTATAATAGTGATGTGATTTTATTTTAATTAAAAAAAATCAATTCGTGCCGGCAGCCAGTTAAAATATCTTAACTGTCATCTCAAATTAATCCATCCAAACAAACCCAACACCGGGATGCGTATTTGAAAATTAGTTGGGATCAATGGGTTTATATTGACAAGGAATTAGTCCCTTCTACTTCCATCATCCAATCTATACAATCTACATATACATATCAAAACAGAACGTTGAACATCCGGGAAGTATAGCATAAAGCCGAGACGTGTCATGAGTTGCGAAACACAGATTACGTGCTAAACAGATGGATTACTTGGAAACGCTTAGTGAACTGCTGCGAGACTGCATCGCAGCATCAAGCTGTGCTTCAGTTTTTGGTGGCAATAAATTAAGACCCAGTCATCATCAGAGAGTGTCACGGGGTGGTGGGTGATGGTGTCCTAAAAAAACGGTTCAACACGTGTTGCGTGCTAAGGTAATTATCATGAACTCCAGTTTATGCCACCAGCATCGGCCGGCATCGTGTCGCGTCAACGACGTCGCGGTCGTCGAGTGGCAATGGCAAGCGCAACAACTGAAGTATATTCTTCCCCCGTGTGTATACGTTCCATCGACGACCGACGATCCGAAGTGATTCGGCTCCTTAGCCACGTTCACTTACAAATTAAATTCGGTCTTATGGAACACACGCCCAATGGAGTGAGTTCCATTTCCAAAAGTATATTGTATGTATGTACCTCAACCTCAACCACAAGACAAATCTAAAATTTATTGGATTTCGTGGCCTGGCCTGGACTGGCTGGGCTTACAGTTATATTGTTGCCAATTGAATTGTGCAAATGCGACTGCCAGCGAAATTTTTGATTTATACCAAGCAGTGAAAGATACTTTTGTATCTTTTGCATTTTACAGTTCAACATCAGTCGAGTGTCTCTGGTTAGTCTTGAATTTTGAAACTTGAATCTTTGTTTGATATGGTCTCTTTGCCAGACTTTGAGGTCTTGGGGTCTTTCTTTGAGCAGATACAACATCTCGAATATGAATCAGTATACCTAGCTACGATGTAGAGTGGAGTTTGTTGAAATTTGGATTGGGATTGGCCATCAGAGTTAGGACAGATAACACTTTGTGAGATATTGCTCTTGGTTATAAAAATAGGTGCAGTTTTTTGTTTTAGCTTGAATTGAACTGGTGAAACTTTAGCACATCACACTAGCCTTATGCGCCGCCAGGGTGAGATTTAATAGAAATTCGTAAGGAGTCAACATGTAACTTGATGAATGATATTATATAGGCTAACCTGGAACAACATGTATGTTACTCAGGCTTAATTAATTATATAAAAGCTACATTTATATCCACACGCCCACATCTGAATATTTTTTTACATCTAAATGCAATGAAATTGAAAATGTATCAATAATTCAACTCAAATAACTTTAAACGTTTGCTTAAATTAAAACGTTTTAATGAAAGTAAAAGAGTGATGATGTTGGATTTTGTGTTTAAGACAGTTTTTAAATTATTGTTGTTGAATTTTTAAGAAATTAATTATTTGCTTCTCTGTCTCATTTGAAATGTAATTTTTAGGAATTTTTTATGTAAGAGTTATTGGTTGTGAGAATACAGTTAAAACTTGTGTTTTTCAGCATTAACTAAGACATACCTTTGCCTAATTATGTAATTTATTTCTCTTATTGGACAGATAGAAAGTTCACCAAATAGGCTACACGATTTTGTTGTTTTACATTTTAGCTACCGGAATCCGACATTTTGTTGGATCTTGTTTCGTCTTATGGTTGCATTATTTCTTCCTGGTGATAGAAAAGCGTTGATTTCGGAAAATTGACCATTTGAAATTTTGAAGTATTAATTTTTGGTGTAAGTTTAGAAGATTGAATGATTTTGAGGAATGATCGATCGATTTGAATTTCTGGAGAAAGTTACAGATTAACAATGCTTATACAAACATCAACTCATGAATCTTGAGTCTTGAGATTTATTTAATTTTCAGTGAAGGAATACAGTTAAACCTCTAAAAACATTATCTTCATAGTTTTTAGTCTTGGACTAAAAATTGACAGGAACGTTAAATATTAAAAACAAAAATAGTAAACATAGGGCTATGTGTCACAATGTCTAAGTAAAGTTGTGATTAGTTACTCGTCACATAAACATTGACACAGGGTCATAAGTTCACAGGAGAACAAATGATAGTTGTCTTTTTACCAACCTGAATAAGTTATAGAAATTGAAAAATATTTTTGTTGGACTATGGACTTATGACCGTGTGTCAGTATTTATGTGTAAAGTAACTAATCAGAACTTTACTCAGACATTGTGAAACAAAAAAAAAAATTGTTTTCGTTTATTTTTAATAAAAATTTGAAGTTTGAAAATTAATTTTTCAAAAACCGTTGACTAAAACAACTTGATTTAAAAATAAAATGAAAGAATAAATTTTTGGCTTTTAAACAGCTATAGCATTTTTTTTATTTTAAGTCAGTTTTCTAAAAAATTGCCCTCTCCACTTAAACAGGGGGAAATAAACCCCCATACGATTTTTTTCTCGTCTCGATCTCGCTTACGCTTTCAAGATTTTTTTCGTATGCGAAAATGTATTTATATTATGAAAAATAAAATTTCAAAAAACGTTGTCTAGTATTTTAATTAGTATTTAAAATGATTTCGGGCAAGTGGCCGCCGCGGCTGGTTCGAATAAATTCCAGCCGAGAAGGCCCCAGCTCTAATTGTTGCGCGCGATGGCGGATGGACTCATTCGGGTCTTCTTCGATACTCTGCTCCACAGCAGCAACAGCGTATTCGGTGCGCACTGAACGGCGTCTCTGAGGATGCGCATTATCCACTAGAGTAAACGTGGTGCGAAACCGATGCATGGTTGCAAGAATTACCAACCGAACCGAACCATTATTTTGGTAATAATTTTGCACGACTTGCAAACGTTGTACAGGAGTAAGTCTGTTCATTATGAAATGGCAAACCAAACTGAGTAGGTATAAATTAAGTGACAGCTGTCAAAAAGACCAACTCCGAAAAAAGTATTGCCAGATTAAAAACCACACGTATAAAAAAAAACCCTTTACATAAACAGTAAAACCCGCTTAAAAGAAACCCGCTTATCTGAAACACTTTTTTCATCCCGAGTATTTGTCGACCAATACCTTTATAACAATCCGCTTAAGCGAAACTCGCTTAAGTGAAAAACCCGGATACATGAAACATATTTTCAGTTAAATTTAATATTTTTCGTTGAAAAAAACTCTCTTAAGTGAAATAAAAATTTAATATAACAGAACAAAAAATTAGCTGAACGCTTTTACCTCTTTTTATTTTTCACCTCCACCAAATTTTCATCACGAAAATGACATTTGAATTTCTGATATTTCAGTACCCTTTTTGGAATTTTTAAATCCGCTTAAGTGAAATTTTTTTTCACTTAAGCGGTGTTCGTTTAAGTGAAAAACCCGCTTAAGTGAAAGAAAGACTATGACATTTTGCAGTTTCTCTTAAACGGATTTGACTGTACCTATGTGTAGAAAATATTTTGAGAAAAATTATAATTTCCATAAAGACTGAAACAAATTTGTATGGTATGCACCATTATTTTTGGTGGAAAAAATATAAAAAAAAATATCGATAAAATTTGGAAAAAAAAATCGGTCCATCCGATGCTGTTGCCCACCGACGAAGCAAGATGCGACGCACGGATAGAATTGCGAGACCCACTTTCTTCATCTTCCCTATTATCGTTATTTCAAAACTGATCAAAATCTATAAAGATTAATACTTTTTACAAACCTATAACTTGTCATCTACACAGGTGAATCTAGTTAAATTTACAGTGTCTCAAGATAGTTCGTATTGTTATGCATCGAAGTTTAACTAAGGGCTACTAGGCTATTTAAAAATTGAATAATGTGGCACAGTGCTCAATGCATTGAAGTGTTGCGCCAAAATTCTGGGGATCGAATCCCAGCCTATTCCAACGAAAAAATCATTACAAAATATGAAGTATTACCTCTAGCAAGGAAGTGATAAATCCTCCAAGAATACCTTTTGTCATAAGTAAGTTGAAAATGGCAGAAAATTTTAGGTCCTCTCCAGACTAACCAGAGGCACATATAGTAATGGTTAAAATTTGGAGGCCTTGGTTCGCCAAGAGCTCTCGTGCCACAAATTTATTTTATTCATCGAAGATAACAGATTCAAATGCTATAATTTTAACCGTAAACTGAACTAATTTATCTAGATTGTCATGTTAGGTTTACAGGATTACTGATCTAAAGTAGTGAAAAGCTTAAAATGGGCCAAGTAATTTTTTTAAGTAAGTTTTCTTGAATTAACATGACACATTTAAACATTTTACATCTTGTTAAGTATGACATAGGCAGGGAATCCAAACCAAGACCTTTATCATAATAGTCTTTCGCACTAACCAATATATGCTACGGGCTACTATACATAGTCGCATTTAATTGTCGCTGAAATTTCCGTCTGTAACTCGATTTTATTTATTTTAATTTGATTGAACAATTTCCAACAACATTAGTCAAAATCATGGTTGCCATGGTGGAATTTGAAATGTTTTTAATGATCTACTGAAATTATAGAACTAAAATTACTCCTTTGCGATATTAGTCTGTTATTTATATTTTTTTCATCTTCTGGAATGTAGGACTTTAGGAACTCTAAACATACTGGGAAGTGGCAATCACATATTAGATGTGACCGCTCTTTAGCTTGTACAGTTGTACCTACCTAAAATTGTTATCCCAAGTACCGATGACTTCACAAAACTAAAAATGGGATTTCATAATTCATTCAATTTAAGCTAGGAAGGCACTTACGACTTCGATCGCTCGATTATTCAGTCACAAAAAATTTAACACATTAGTGTTTAATTGATGAATTGCACATAAAACCAAGGAATCATATCAATTTTTGTAGTCGTTGCCGTGCGAACAAAATAAAGTGATTTTATTTCCTGTTTCTGTTATTATGAGGATCTGATTCAGATCAGTGTTTTATTTTCCCCGATATCCGAACCAGATTGGATTTGCTTACGAAAATACATGTCTTACAAAAACAACACAAGATCCAAATTTGTTTTGGATTTGGATTTCCAAATCCGTTTTGAACACACACCCTTAGTTTGTAAATGTCGTCAGTAGTGTAAAGAAAAAAGACAACGAGTGTATACAAATAAAAAAAAAAGTTGGGTATATATAACAAGTTGTTATCCTGGGATGTTTTATTTTTATGATCTGATCTGGATTGGATCTGGGGGAAAACACAGCTAATGTGAATTTTAAAATTCAGCTATTGTCTGCCACTGAACGATTTTTAAATATAATGCGGAACCCTAAAACCACCATTATTCGGTGTCATTGAATTCGAAAGCTTCGTAACAGTTTTATGAAAAACTATTTTTCCCTACACACCATCTATAATCATCAAGAATGACAAACAAATCTACGGAATTCATTTCCTCAAAGCCTTTATACCTACGCTACCTAATATAAACCAGAAACGTGTTTGATGTTTTTTTTAAGATAGTGTTTCGATTTCATTGATGGATTTATGTTTATTGGCAGGTTACGGTAGTACCAAGGCGAATCTTTTATTATCATCAAAATGAATTGGCTGAAAAAAAAATCTGTTAACTATAAATGTAACTTTTATAGCATCACCAAAGAAGTCAAATCATACAGACCTATAATGTAGAGCTTTAAGTGAAGCAAGAAATGTTTGCTGTATAATAAAGGCACCCTGAGCAAACTTCAACCACATTTCACGTTTTTGAGAGAGAAGTTACGCATCACATATCATTCAAAGAATCGTCTTCTCGAACGGCGTGGCGTGTATAAACATGACATGTTTAACTCTTTTTCACTGTCCGTTGTGATTTTTTTCCAAGATACTTCTTCAAACACTCTTGTCAGAATCTATACTTAGCAACACAACTTATTATTATTATATTATCAAGTGTAGACAATTTTCTAAAACAATGCCGACAGATCTCAAGCCATGTTTCTTTTACCTCGCCATCAGTTGCCGCATAAAATTGTTAAAATAGAACACAAACCTGCAATACAAGTTCCAATGCCAAAATAAAATTCGAGGTAGGTACCTTTATATACGAGTACTTATAGATTCCCTGCAAACATTTAAATATTTTTCCTATTCCGCTTGGCTGAAACCGAAACAAATTGCCATCTCAATAATCCCCTTCTATACTTTAGCCCCTCATCAACAATCAAAATCACCTAGCCATCGCCATCGAAGGAGGAACGTGCCAATTGGAAACGAATACATTACGGCCAGGCCACAGGTGAGACCGACTACATTGGTGGTGCCTACAAAATGCCAATGATTAATGGACGTTCTTCTATTACGTTACCTTCGTTCTCCTCCGTACTCCACACCACATACAGAGAAGAGGCCTTCCTTGTTACTTGTTTTTCTTCGATTGCTGCGGTCCGTTTTTGACCAAAACAACACCAAAGTTTATAGAGGGGTGGTCGAACCCCAACCACATGGCGAGGACAGGCGGGCGGTACGGTGGTGGTAGCGATAGTCGAACAAAACGTTCAATTTGTTACCACAAACTTTCCATTAATTTAGAATGATTGATTAGCCATTTTTTTTTTTGCAGTTTGATGTGCTCCGAATGAAGGGAACGAATGAAAGGAACCGAACTTCTCCGATGACGGGCTGCTGTTGCTGCTGATTGAGTTGTTAGGCGATTGATTGAAAAGGTTAAAAGGTATCCGAGTATCTCGGTATACGGTAGAGACCACGAAAAACAAGACCAAAAACTATCTCGATTACGGATCAGTTTATACCTATTCCCATCGAAACATCAATCAACGTATAGTAATTACTGCCTCGTATATATTATAAGGCAGGTCTTCCCGAAAAGAAACAAAAAATTGATCCCCCAGGACGGAAATAATAGGATTGATTCATATTAAAGTCAAATTTCCATAAATTAAAGGATATTCCTTGATACGAGTATATATAGGGAGAATTTTGACTTATGAGCCACCCTGAGTCACATGTGATGTGATATGTAGCAAAGGCAGCAGAAAGCCATCACGCAACCCACAGACATAACACAGTGTAATTAAGCCCTGTAGTAATTTATGTAATCACTCCAAGAGTGACAAGATAATAATAATTATATCCTTCATCTTTATTTATAAAGAAAAAAACAAGTTTTCCATATCTATGAGATGATCTAATGGATTTCGTAATCCCTGCACACCCTCAACTCAATTCTACAATGATGAGTCGTGCGTCGTCCTTCTTCTTTGCAAAGTAAATTCATCGGAACTTAATGACAAGTTTGACATTATCTCGATTCCAGCTTTCTTCTCTCCCATCATCATCATCAGGGGGATGAGACTGTTTTTCATAACAACACTAAATATGTAATGAGATTTTTGTCAAAGGCGAGTTTGTAATGTGGGAGTTGAGTTTTAGGAGTGTTAACAGAAGACTTTTATTTTAAGGGGGCAATGGGAGTTACTGTTCTATTATTTAATCCTGTCAAAACTTTGTTATGCTCACACAACAGTATTATCGTTTTAAACTTAGCGCCAACTAAACACTCGGATTACATGCAAATTATGATGATTATTAAAAACATTAGAAAGCATAACGTGTATAGATGTTTTTTTTCGAAAATGTGATGTAAGGTAGAATGGGCGTAATGAACTTACCAAAATCAAAAAGAGATTGAGACACACAACCTTTACGCAATACCTTGACGCATGATCTTGACGCACGACCATAAGCATGACCTTGGCACATGACCTTTCGCATTACCTTTACGCACGACCTCCGCGCACGACCTTTACGCACGACCTTTACGCATGACCTTTACGCATAAAGGTCATGCTTAAAGGCCTCGTGTTAAGGTCATGCAAGATATGTTTAGGGATGCATAATATGGTACATATTATTAGTTTCAATTTCACATTAAAGCATTACTAATATAATCACTCTCATAGAACAAATATTTGGGAACGAGTCGTTATTCTGTATGACCTAATTAATTTAAAATTCTGTTTGTACATAATTCTGTATTTCGTAACTCGATTATCGTCAAACGATATCGTTTGAGCGATAGTGGCTTGGCTTCACGCAAGTCGATAATCGTCAAAACGATATCGTTCGGACGATAACTAAATTGGTATCGTCTTGAATTATTAATTTTGAAGTTTTTAGGTACTGTAGTTGACCGATTGATGGCCAGTTTTACAATAGTGGTTCAGCCTCGGTTCAAGATTTTAACTCACCGATTTCGGCGGATTAACTAACGTTCAAGGCTGGTTCAAGTATGTAATTGGTTGTTATCACATACTTCAACAGTAAACCACTGTTGAGTCTTAATTAATCCGCCGAAATCGGTGGATAAAAACTGCTGAACCACAGTTTAAACATTTGTACAACCGACCCTGAGTTTTCATTGAAAATTGACATTTTGTATTGTTATCTGTTGGAAAATGAAAGGCATGGGGCAGATAATCGCCTGGTCAGCCCGTGATGAAACTTTACACACCAATTCAATTATTATGTTATTTAATACTTTTTTTTAAAGAGAATAATGAAATTTGGGCCAACGATTTTAAAGATGAATTATATTCTGCATGCCGCACTATTGTTGAGCTTGAGGATGAATTCATAAAGCTTGCCTTTGATTTAGAAGATGTTGAAGGACTATCCGCCATTGACCGCAGAAGAAGTGCGGAATTACATACGCTATACGTTAGCAAAGAGACGGTTAATGCAATTAGGTCTTGAGTGACTACCCTATATTAGGTATTTTAAATTATATTAATTTGTAAAAAAATATAACGAAAATACAACTCACATTTTAAAATGATTTCCCTTTGTCTTCAATCGGCACCAACAAAAACAAAAACACTAAAAATTTATTTTATTGACAATTATGACAGCCACTTTAATTTTTCAATTACAGTTTGAGGGGTTTTGAGATACATCAAACGCTCTGGAACTGCGAACGATAGACGAGTCACGAGACGATAGTGATCGAGTTACGTGAAGCAAATCATGGACGATCTCGTCGACGATTATCATTTTGACGATTATTGTTTAGAAAATTACGGAATGACCCCCCAGGATTAATAAAAAGTGAAACATTATTTATTACTCAACCTTACAATTCAGTATTTAACATTTTCCAGAATTTTAAGTTTACAGAATTTTGGATTTTAAAATACAGAATTTTAGATTTACAGAAACCGAATTTTGGCACATACAGAATTTTGACCCCAACCCCAAATATTTTTCTATTTTTGACTCTGTCATTATCTGATTTACCGATTTAAATCAAATGTTGCTTTCAAAAGCTTCGAACTAGATTAGAAAATATTTTATATAAAAAATCTTAAATAAATTTTTTCAAAATTCGATATTTCAAAAAAAGGGAAGGTAATTTTTTGCAAAAATATTTTTTTTAACTCCATATTTTTAAATACTTAAAATTGGCATACTATTTTTTTTTTTTTTTCTTAAAAATACTAAAACTAATATTTTCGGAATTTGAAGAATGGTTTTCCAAAATGGCGCAATGTGGTACCACATTACACCAACTTAAAATTTAATTGTGTCAACGTCTCCGCTGACAGTCACGTCAACCTAGCCCATTCTTAAAATGGCGCATTTCGTCAGACTCGTGGCGTATCGAATACCAGAACTTAAGTTTTAATCCTAGCCCTATTTCCGGTACATAGCACCCTTAGAATGAAATTCACCTAAATCAAAATTTCTGTTACTTCTGATTTTTCAATAAACTGACCTTTAAAAGTGAAATGAACTCTAAAACCAGGTTGTAAAAAAGATGCCGAATTTTTAAGCTAGGTCACTTTCATTCTAAGGGTGCGATATGAACAAATAGACTTCCCGCATTTTGTTCCACATCTTAGCTATATCTACTCATGAAAAAATTCCGACAAAAAAAACTTTGGCACAAACCTGATTATTTCTAAGACAATCTAATTAACATTTTACGTAACTTCTATATACATACATAGATACCTTAATCACTTTTCATAAGGAGTTTTTGCCATTCGATAGCTTCTCTGGACATGAGAGAGTGAACACATCAGAAAGATATGTGTGCGTGCTTCTAGGCACTATTCTACACTTGTGAGTCTTATCTCTGGGCCATTAGAAGTGTGGTCAACGTCTATCCAATTTTATGTCCAAGGCGTTATGATATACTATACATGTATACTGTCATATATAAATTTTATCATCATCATTTCTTTGGAGAATGTCCTTTTGTTTAAGATTTTATCCTGTAAACATGTTATAATGTCTCCCAGTCGAGTCGTAAACTCAAAGAAATTCTCCTTGAAAGATGACACACCAGACGACGACATATTGCATTCATTGGATTTGGATGGATGGCGCAATGAAATCAAAATAGTATCCCAGAAAACCATATCACTGCAACTTAGAAGATGACTCTGCCAAATGGCGGCGGCGCTTTTATTAAAATCCTTGACCATTAAACTCAGAGATACACACACCGATATTATGAAAGAGGGTCAGCAGAAGCTATTTTGCCGAGGAATTATATCGAAGAAGGAATCCATTAAAGCCACTCGTCACCTCGGCGAATTAAATTAAGCTCATTTGGTAATTGTAACAAACTAATTTCTCCGTTACAGCCACAGAGCCACAGACGCAAAAAAGGAGAAATGACCACGACCGAAAGGTTACAAACTATCCTGTGGGACACTCTGGCTCTATATATAGCTCCCGCTCTGGGTTCATTACTTCGTCTTTTATTTTTTTTTTCTCTCTGATATCGTCTTTTATTTTTATTTTCTGTGATTTCATGACACAAGCAGTTTATTACAGGCAGGTCTCGGTCCTCAATCCTCAGTCCTCAGTCCTCCGGCCTTATATAGTCTCATCTCGTTTCATTTCGTTGTTCGTTCTATGAGCCGGGCTAATTGTTAAAGGAAGCAACCCGGAAATTTGTATTGTTTCAGACTTAAAAGTTGCAAAATTTATGGATGGACGGATGCAATAAGCTTTGCCTTCTCTTCTCGCAGTATATTGTCGTCATCGTCCAGGCAACCAGCAGCGGATAGCAAAAACTCAAAGAAAAAAAAAAAGGAAAGCAGTGAGCGAATTTGCGAAAAATGGTTGTTAGAAAACTAAGCAGGACATTCAAGGACACACAAGCTCGCATCCAACCAGCTATTGGTCGATGTTGTTCACAACGAAGAATGAACGAACGAACGACCAACCGAAGTGGTTATGGTCGGTGCGGTACTGAATGGGAAGCGATCTTATAGCTTAAAAAAAAATAAAAAAGGACAAGAGGCGTGAATTTTCGATTGCTGAAATAGTTGAGGCAATTTTTTTCCCTACATACACACGTATATCGCAGTATCAGCACCCGTTGCTATCACATTGCCTTAACCCATCACTACATCACCGCCTGGCCGCACCGCACCGCCATCGCCACCGCACCGAAAAAGGGAAAATGAAAAAGTTTTTCAATTAAGTTTGCAGTTCATTTTTCGAAGGACGAACTGTGTGGGTTGCTATCTATATAAGTTGGAAAACATATACTATGATGCGATGGGTATCCTAAAACCCTGCTGGTGCTACAGCTACATCAGGCCAACTATATACAATGATGCTTTTTTCAAATTCCTAGTGTTGACAGGGTCTAGACTCAGCGAGATGAACTGCCCTCGTATACTTTGTGTTTTTGGCGACCAAGATACATCTCTCTAAATATAGGTGATCCTTCGTTCTTCATCATCATAGAAAGGACCAATGTGTCGTCCCTAAAAAAAAAAAAAATAAACAGGATAGAGATACTTTATTGAAATTTCCATTATTTTGTGTAGGGAGTTTCTTCTTTTTTTTTTTTGTTCTGGTGGGTCGTGATGCGAATGAAGTCAGCTAAAATTATGCTGAAACTTTTCTCACCCAGTCATTTGTCTCTTGTTTCTCAGCTTCTCACCATTTCCATCTATCTCATATATGTAGTGATAGTCATTGACCGAAGACCGACGACGGACGGACGACCGACGACGACGAAGCCCAGGCCAGGAATTGAGTGTTTTGCTGCAGTATATATGTATATAGAGAAAACGGGTGTTTTGGAAATATGTGTAATTTATTCCTGTGTGTCCCTAATGGCAGATGTTTGTTTTGTAGTCCTTTTGAATGTTTTTTTTGTTTTTGTTATTTTTTTCACTTGCAAAACAAACAAAGTTTTAGTGCTGCGCCTTATGACACCATAAACTCTCCATTTTAAGTCAACGGCTTTACAGAGCATAAGTACCTATACATTTGATACATAAACCCGAAGTTGTAAATTTTAAGTGAATTTTGTTATTCAGGAGCATAGTTGTCATTGTTATAAGAAAACAAAAATAAACCTCTATGATAATTCACAAAAATATATTCTAACCCGGCAAAAAATCTACCGAAGTTGATTATATGATATTATAACGCGGCTAATCCGAGTAATCAAAAATGTTTAAAAGTTGATTTAGTTCATTTTTAATAAGGTTTTGTTTTTTTTTAATTATTCAAGTTTTGAAAATTTGATATTTGTTTTGGAAAAATCAATATTTTTTAAATGGATTAATGAGTTTTTTTTTTTAAATTAGGTTTTTAGGTGTAACTATATTATTAATTACTTAAAAATAATATATCAATTTTAACATTAAAAATGTTCATATAGCGTCGTTTTAAAAAAAATGTAGGGTTACCAAAATGATTAAATCAGTAATTAATTTAAGAGATGAAAAAAGAGTGCATACCTACCTCTCATAGAAACGTATTTTGCCTCGACTTTCTCCTAATAAATATGCTTCTAAAAAGTCTGTAAGTCTGTGTATCAAAATTTTTAAAAAATCATTTTTTGGATATTTAAAACAGAATTTCAAAATTAGTTTTTGGTTTTTTAATATTTCAAGGAACGGGTCAGTGATTTTTTTTAATTTATTTGTAACTTCTTCAAATTGGCGTATTAAATTTTCTTGTTTTTGTTTTTAGTTTAAATGTAAAAAATGTTTTTATTTTAGAATCTCCTCCAACGATTTTTTATTTTGTTTCTCATAAATAAAAAAAATATTAAAGTTTAAAAATTAGATTTTTATCCTGTTGGTGGTCAAAAAAATTTGAGAAACAGTTAAATCAATTTTCAGTTACCTAGATGGATTTTAAACTTTTTTTTTATTTTTAAACTAACATAAAATTACCCTAAATATAAATACGTTTTGGAAGATAACATATAATTTTTTTTTTAATCTTACTTAACAACACTCCTGCTGAACAATTAAAAATTAAAATTCATCCGATGGACTAAATATTTCTTGTCGAAATCTTATACCAACAAAATTTTAAAGTCACGACGCGTTCAAAATTTTCCAAGGTAGTAATAGTGGGTCCAAAAATTATTTTCTGCAAATTGATAATTTGAAGAATGTATAAAGGGAAAACAAAAAACCGTTTCAATTATAATATGTAGTTTGTTTGTACGAAATTTTCGGAAATTAAATTTAAGACGTTTTTTGCTACCTGAGAAAACCCAATTAAATATGTAACAGACAGCAGATTAGCAATAAAAATATAATCACAATTATTGAATCAAACAGATGCCAAATAAATTGAACCTGAAACCGAGTAAAAAGGGAAAACATATAATTTCTTAAATATTCAAAATAATTGATTGCAGTAAATTTTGTTTGATTATGAAAGTTTTTTTTTATTATATTGACTAAAAAAAATTATATGTGGACCTTTGATATTCGTCTTTTCGAGGAATGTTTTCTTAAGGCAGTTTTGTTTGTTTAATAATATTATGGGCATTTTGAAAATTATTTTGTTTACATGTCATTCTAATATAACTTAACATCAGGGTGAATAAAACTTTGCGCCAATTTGTTTTGAACAATCTCACAAGATAGTGCTGTTTTCTACGCAATATTAATTGAACTTGAATATATCAGCCATTATGGAGAAATATAAGTAACTGTTTTTTTAAGTATGAGAACTTTAAACTATAGCAACACTGTTTTCTGTGAAAGCCAATTTAGCTTTTAAAGGCCTTTAAGTCCTACAAAAATTGGCGTTTCGTCCCGGCGGTCTCACTTGGACTCGTCAGTTGACTAGTGAGGGCCTTTGTCAATACGCAATTTTTGCTAAGTTCAGTTCATCTTACATAGATTTCGTGACGAATACCTAGTGTAAACTATATCCAACAAGACTAGAATTCCTAATCATTAAATTGGAAGTTTTTGTTTATTTCTTTTAAAAGAGAAAATTAAAAAAAAAAAAATAAATAAGAACAGAACACCTTGTTTTTCAATACAAAATAAAAAAAAATCAGTTTATTGAATATAACAAAAATTAGATAAAGATAATTAGGTAAAATAATTCAAAGAAAAGAAAATAACAAAATGAAAGAAAAATAAAATTAAAAAAAAGGGTGCTGTATTTAAAGATTCGTAGTGTAAACCACGGCAAAAAAAAAAAAAATTATCGACCAAGTGTATTTACTTATACCCAAACTTGTATGGAAACGCGGAAACAATAGTAATCTCAAACTTCTTGTGTAGCACTTTTCAAGGACTGTGGATAACCTGACTAAATGCCAGGCAATAACTTTTTCAAAAAAACGTGTTCCCAGTTTGTTATTATAAAATATCGCAACATATTTTACTTCGTGTCCAAAGTATTAAAGACCTTGGAGTTCTTTTTAATTCTAAACTAGATTTCACAGGGCACATTAATTTAATCGCCGGCAAGGCTTACGCCATGCTAGGCTTCATGAAGAGATGGGCCAAAGAATTTCAGGATCCATACGTTACTCTCGCCCTTTACAATTGCATAGTTCGTCCCCATTTGGAATATGCATCGCAGATTTGGACACCTTTTTACGAGGTTCATAAGAATAGGATAGAAGCAGTACAGCGTAATTTTATTCGTTTTGCGTTGAAAGAGTGGCAATGGTCTGATCGTTATATTATAACCTTCCTCCGTATGAACATAGGATTAAACTTAGGCTTAATAATGATATTGTATTTATTCACCAGCTATTAACTGGTGTTATTGATGCACCTGAATTATTAAATTGTATAAATTTCAACTATCGTGGAAGAACTCACAACCTTCGTGATTTTGATCTGATGAATCTACCCCGCCACAGAACTAACTATGGATTGCATGAACCTCTAACTCGTATGTGCAAACTATTAAATTTGACTGATAATCTCTTTGATTTTAAAACTAATAAAATTAAACTTAAAACTGTATTGAAGACTAGTGTACCACGCTTTTAAATGTTTGTACTTTATTTGTATTAGTTTATTTATTCTTGTTTGTATTCTTTTGTTTTCATATTTTGATTATAATTACATATTATAATTTAGTGCGTTTGTTGTAGTTATTTGCTTACTATAACTACTAGCACTGCACTAAGTGATGAGCCAGAATTCACAAGTTTGTGTTGGCAAATCTTCGGTCGCTAGTTGTAGCTTGCCTTAAGCTTTCTTCGACAAAGATCTGATAGTGTATAAAAAAAAAAGCTATAGTGACTTTTTTTTTTACTAAAAAAATGTCATAAAAATGCCATATTCTTCTGTTTAGTGATTTTTAAGGTGAGCCTAAACAAAACATACAAATTCCGAATTCACACAATAATTGATGTATGGCGTATGAGTGTTTTTTCTCTACGCGCTCAAAATTATTTTTTTTTGGAAAAGTCTAAAAAATATGCTTGTTTTCCGAAATGTAACAAAAACACTTTATTAGGATTATTGTTCAAAAAAGTGGATAAGATATAAAATCTTGTTATCCGTCGGCTTTATGGTCACAATGGTTATGGCAATGAAACAATTAAGTTAACATTAGCTTTTCCCCACGTTTCGGCAGGGGTTGCTGCCTTCTTCAGGGGAACTTAATAACCATTGTGACCATAAAGCCGACGGATAACAAGATTTTATATCTTATCCACTTTTTTGAACTATAATTCAATTTTGTCAATAAAAATATCTATTTTATTATGATTATTCCACTCTGGGTAAGGGACTTTTCCTGACGCTTTTAAAATGACAGTGCTGGGTCAAAAACCCCTTCCAAACAAACAGAAAATATGAAAACTAAGTTTTCTAGAGCGAAAAAATTAAGAAGCTGCAGATTTATAAAAAACTTAAAAATTTTCTAAGTAAAGGAAGTTTGGAATTACACAACTTAATCAGCATTTCTATAAACACTCGTCTATATAATATGTAGTTCTTCCATATTATTAGGAAAAACTCCGTCGAAAATGTATATTTCGATATTTTTTTCCATTTTTATACCGACAGAGTTTTTCCGTTTCGGAAGAGTAGGTACAATATAATCAATTGATTTATGTTCGTACATAACAAGCAGATTAATATAAATAATAAATATATGACTTTAACAAATGTTAGACAAGACATTTAATGAATTTTGTAGTGAATTTAAGCCTTAAGATCAAATCCTGTCTTATCAATTTCTAACTATAAAACAACATTTTTCAATTTTCAGATCAGATAACAATAGAAGTTGAAGGCTCCAAATAAAACATAGCCATCCATTAATCATTCCGATATAATATGTACAGACAACCATATACATAAATAACAGCCTTTTCCTTCAACAGTTTTTTTACTATGTGGATGTGGATCCTCAATATACATATATTGGACTAAAGACATAGATACAGAGATGGTAATGAAAACTTATATGGTTTTTCATCTTCCTGAAGGTATATACACCTTTTATAGACAACAATGTTATTGGCTAAGACTTATACTCAGGAGCATACATATAATATGGTCGAATGTACATAAATTGTCATCGCCCTCGTCAAAAATAGCTTGCATAGCAAAATATAAAAAAAAAATAACAAAAATACAAACCAAGATATAAATTCTGAACTATATATATAGGGAGTAGCCATGACTTCAATTCCCATTTATCCGGAAGAGTTATGTCCTTTTGCCGCCCGCAATGTTTTTATAGCCACAACATCATGACGGAAACTCGTTTACTTGTTTTATATTTATTTTTATTGAGCCAAAAGTCATTGTAAACTATAGTATGTGCAGCATGATGGTCATGGCTTCGAGCTGACTTCAATATCAACTCGTTCCTATATAGACAAAGCTCCCTTGTCTATCACGATGTAAATTTCCAGACACGACCAAAAATTACATCCTCTTGAACCACGAATAAGGTCTCAATCATTGTGCAATTTGCCCCAGTTAAATAAATTTAACCGCTCAAGGTTTTTTTTTGTGAATAAGTATCTAAGTAAATAAATTTCCAAGCTTCTTTCTACAAGCAACAGGTTTTCTATAAAAAAAAAAAAAAAAAAAGTATCAAGAGGACCAGAGAAAGAGGTAGATATATATAAAAAATGAAGAGCGAATTGTTAAATTTACATTTGCCATGCAGAATATAAAACTTATGCAAATCATTTGAACAAATTTACATTCGCCCTTCAAAGTGAGAAGAACAGAACCAAAAACACAACCAAGTCAGAGAGGAGAAGAATTTATATGCAATTCTACACCAGTTGTTCGTCTTGGGGGAATCCTTATAAACTTCTAAGGACTAAAAGAAATTACGAATGCAAGACATTAAGCGCGTCACGATGCTACCTAAACGTTCGCCATATACATACATAGTCGTCACCATGTGGTTGTGTATTTGTTTCAAAGACCTTTCGTTTCGTCCTTATTTTTTATTTTTTGGCAATTGCTCCTTTTTCTCTATATATAATATACATGCATAATGTTTCATTAAAATTTAATTGTTTTTCATCCTTAGAATTTCCATCATTCATCATATTTGAAAAATAATTGAAGGCAAGAAAGTGTTTCATGTGTGTGTGTCTATGTAATGTGGAACCATAAAATCCCATCCCATATCAAAGCTGAATGCGTCATCAATCACATGCGACGACATATGCTGCAGTGGTGTAGTAGACTTTTCGCAGACAAGATGCCGGTGGTGTTTGGGTTTGGTCGGCTTGTTGCATTGCGCCTCCTGCAGATTTTCCTTCTCGAAAAGTTGAAAACACCTTATGCTAGCTAAAAGCTACAACCAAAATGGTAGATTTGATTAATTCAGATTCAAATTCAAATTTCGCCATTTTCAATCCAGACAGTTTGAAAAGGCTGTGCTGACTGACGTAGGTATACATATAAACGTCAAAGGGCATGAGTATTCTTTATAGCATTCGGGACAAAGGTCCTGATGGAGTTGTGGAGTGCAGCAACATCTTGAGGTGATGGACTATAATAATGTTGGGTTTTCGTCGCAATAACAGTAAAGTTGTTCTTATACATAGATGTAGATAGAACGATGTCAAAAGAATGTCAGAATGGCAAACAAGTTTTCTGCAAGTTGTATTTTTTTGTAAATGAGGAATAAGGCATGAAGTCATTTTCAAGGGTCTTATGAGCATCGTTGCCATTTTCACCTAGTTCAATATATAGGATGATATAGAAGAGAGCAAAAATTGAAAACACAAATCTGTAAACGACGTCAAATGCATTTTAAGCATTATGGTGGCTGAATTTAAGAACAAAACAAGACTTAAACATTTCCGTTTTTATTTTGTAGGTTGCATAGGGTTGGAGTCGAACGAACCCAAGAACTTCTGCAGCAGTAAGAATATTGTAAACAGTTTGGTGGTTTTCCCAAAAAGTTTTACTGACCAAAACCGTTTGAAGAATTATAAAGAATGTGGCCGCTGGAAATTTTTATTATTCTCACCATTAGAGTATTTTTAATTTTGTTTTATTACATGTTATATGACAGAAAAAAATATAGGGGCAATTTTTTTATTCAGTAATCAGTATACAAAAATGGGGTAGTTTTTCTATAACTTTTAAAAACTGCGATTGGCTAAACTTATTCTAAACTGGCAACGTTCAATGAACAAGGTTTATTGTAAGTTTTTCGTTGTGGATAGTTTTCTAGAAATGTATGATATGTTCATTGAACGTATCCAAAAGTTCGCTCAAATTCATTAAGTCATTACAACTTTTGGCGATAAAAGAAGTCCTGTCTTGGCTCAAAGAAAACGTGGTATCAACCACAGATATCCGTATTTTCTCGGATAGCCAATCAGCCGTGATTAAATCTCTGGATTCTGTCTCTACAAATTCAAAAACTGCCCTTAATTGCCGATCATCTCTCATGGAGATGGCACAGCAGTTCAACATTCACCTTTGCTGGGTGCCGGATCACAGGGACATTCCAGGCAATTGTAAAGCAGATGAACTTGCCAAAAGTGGAACTATACTACCTATACTGTCAAACCGGACAAACTCAAGCTAAAGTAAGATGCAATAGAGAAAACAAATCTTACCCAGCGGCTCCATTAGAAATACTTGAGGAAATAAATTGCTTGGCTCATTGCCATTGCCTTGAATATTGCTAATGGAGACGCTTTGGCAATGGCATTGACCATATTGCTTGGCTGATGGAAGGTAATTATTGATTTCCATCGCTGAGGCAATAAATTTTGACGTTTCACCTTTTTCAAAATGGTTTCTCTGCGATTTTGAATGAATTGTGCTTCGTTTTGAGAAATTAAGTGAATTAAAGTTTTTTATTATCAAAAATTGTGATTTTAAAGAGCAAAAGACACTTGACTGTGGTCGTAATTTCTGCACTGACATTTGACAACTGAAATTAGCTGGCAATAGAAGACACACCCGGGCAATAAATTGTCATTGCCATTGAAATTGACATTGCCTCAAATATTGCTAATGGAGTCACAGCGTTAGGTGGAATAACATTGCCACATGTCAGGCCACAAAACAGATCTGGCCTATGCTGGATCTGAAGCGCTCTGGGAACTTAATATCTCTAAGCAGACTGCACATTAGCTCCGTCATAGGTGTCATTACTGGACACTGTCTAATAGGCAAGCATCGAAAGAAGGCTTGGATTATTCTCTAACGACTTCTGCAGAAGTTGTATGGACGAAGAAGAGGAAGAATCGATTCCTCACCTTCTCTGTACATGTCCTGCTCTATCTCAAAGACGTAGGCTCCACTTAGGAGAATTCTACTACAATGATCCTAGTGATCGGGCAAGTCATGACATTAATAGTCTCGCTCGCTTCGTAAGAAGATCTTAATGGTTCAACGAGTACGAAGAAAGTTTCCTAGATTCCTGTGGTATCACATATGGGCCAACCTATGGTATAAGTGTGTCCAGCGTTCTGCTGACAACCACATAAACCTAACCTAACCTAGAAATTTTTAGATAAACAAGTATAAAGTGTTTTCCCTTTTGCATTGCAACAGATATTTAGATAGCTATTAGAATGCGTTTATAAATAAGGATATGTTAAACTACTTAGACAATGAATAGCTGGACAACTGTCCAAGAGTATTCTAAAAAAAAATCTAGAAAATATCTAGTAAATATGAAATAAACCCCAGTTAAAACTGCATGAACTAGAGTCTAAACGGATATACTTATCTTTAAGTTTTGGTTTCAGAAAGTGGGTTTTGACGTTTTTCATAAAATTGAATTATTTTTGCTATTCCAACGCACACGTAGGATCGAAAAATTTTGTGTCTATTTAGGAAGTATTCTTTTTAAGTGTTAAAGTAATTTACCTGAAAGTTTTTGAATTTGATGCAATGTGGTCAAAAAGAACTTTTTTGGTTGCAGAAATCATAACTTTTGAACGCATGAAGATATATCGCCAAATTTTTTTTTCTTGTTAAAGGATATAAAGCTATAAAAATAAAAATTTTTAAAAAATTGCTTCACTGGGTGTTTCTAAATCTTAGACTGAAATAAGATTTTCTTTGAAAGAGAATTAGCAGAGAAAGGAATTAGAGAAAAACTTTAAAAACAGTTCAAATTTTAATGATTTTGCAAAAAAATCTGATTCTGTGACTATTTAATTGTTCACAGGGTGTTCCAAAATAATTTTTTTTACAACAGTGGAATTATACAATTAACCAATCAATTTTTTTTTTACGCTACATAAATTAATTCGCAGCTACAAAATAACTACAAGTCAAAACTATTACAAATTTAATAAATTAAATAAACGAATATACAGTGGCAACACTGTTACAATGCAAAAAAAAAGTGACACCAAATACTGGGAATACTTAGAGCGCTTATACAGTTTGTTCTTTAGTGTAAGCTTTGAGTAACTTAAGTCAAAAACATTGTGGTTTTTTTTTAGCAAGCATTTAAACACGGCCTAAAATTTAAATAGATAAATAATTCTTTTTATTTTTTTTTATAAAATAAAAAAGAGTTGGGTAGGGCGGGGCTAGTTGGGCCACGCCACGGGGCAAGTTGGCCCACGCGAATTACTCACAAACTGAAAGTACTACAAGAAAATGATCATTTACGAACAAGCGTGCTCTCTTACCAGCACGTGCCATAACGGTTCCAGTTGCATTGTGCCCTCAGAAGGTAAACCACACACAGGTTTGTCTTTTTCGAGGGTAAAATTAAAAACAGCTGATAAGACAGTTTTTTTATTTGTCTTTTTCGAGGGTAAAAGTAAAAACTGCGGATAAGACAGTTTTTTTTATTTTCCTAGTGTAAAATCAAGGATTAAGGACTGTAGTGAAGTTTTTTTATAAGTGAATATATTGTATTTTCATATTTTGTGAGTTAAATTGAACAGTTTTGAGTATTTTTATATTTATGACTAAATATGCTTCTCAAACCAGGTGAGGGGTTATAGTTGGCCTAAGTGGTTTTTGTTACAAAAATAAAGTTCTAAAAAAGAAGAGGAAGGTGAAAAATTGAAAAAAGTTATGATGCCGGCATCATTTAAAAGTTTAAAAATCAGATTTCTTTCGAAACCCGATTTCTCCGCAACCAAGCCTCGAAAGTGGTTGCGGTTTTCAATTCCTAATTGACAATAAAAAGACCTTTCCATCCATGTACAGCACTTTACAAAATTCGAGAAAACAAAATTTTTGTGAAAAATTGAAAAAAGTTATGATGCCGGCATCATTTAAAAGTTTAAAAATCAGATTTCTTTCGAAACCCGATTTCTCCGCAACCAAGCCTCGAAAGTGGTTGCGGTTTTCAATTCCTAATTGACAATAAAAAGACCTTTCCATCCATGTACAGCACTTTACAAAATTCGAGAAAACAAAATTTTTGTGAAAAATTGAAAAAAGTTATGATGCCGGCATCATTTAAAAGTTTAAAAATCAGATTTCTTTCGAAACCCGATTTCTCCGCAACCAAGCCTCGAAAGTGGTTGCGGTTTTCAATTCCTAATTGACAATAAAAAGACCTTTCCATCCATGTACAGCACTTTACAAAATTCGAGAAAAAAAATTTTAGTGAAAAATTGAAAAAAGTTATGATGCCGGCATCATTTAAAAGTTTAAAAATCAGATTTCTTTCGAAACCCGATTTCTCCGCAACCAAGCCTCGAAAGTGGTTGCGGTTTTCAATTCCTAATTGACAGTAAAAAGACCTTTCCATCCATGTACAGCACTTTACAAAATTCGAGAAAAAAAATTTTAGTGAAAAATTGAAAAAAGTTATGATGCCGGCATCATTTAAAAGTTTAAAAATCAGATTTCTTTCGAAACCCGATTTCTCCGCAACCAAGCCTCGAAAGTGGTTGCGGTTTTCAATTCCTAATTGACAGTAAAAAGACCTTTCCATCCATGTACAGCACTTTACAAAATTCGAGAAAAAAAATTTTAGTGAAAAATTGAAAAAAGTTATGATGCCGGCATCATTTAAAAGTTTAAAAATCAGATTTCTTTCGAAACCCGATTTCTCCGCAATCAAGCCTCGAAAGTGGTTGCGGTTTTCAATTCCTAATTGACAGTAAAAAGACCTTTCCATCCATGTACAGCACTTTACAAAATTCGAGAAAAAAAATTTTAGTGAAAAATTGAAAAAAGTTATGATGCCGGCATCATTTAAAAGTTTAAAAATCAGATTTCTTTCGAAACCCGATTTCTCCGCAACCAAGCCTCGAAAGTGGTTGCGGTTTTCAATTCCTAATTGACAGTAAAAAGACCTTTCCATCCATGTACAGCACTTTACAAAATTCGAGAAAAAAAATTTTAGTGAAAAATTGAAAAAAGTTATGATGCCGGCATCATTTAAAAGTTTAAAAATCAGATTTCTTTCGAAACCCGATTTCTCCGCAACCAAGCCTCGAAAGTGGTTGCGGTTTTCAATTCCTAATTGACAGTAAAAAGACCTTTCCATCCATGTACAGCACTTTACAAAATTCGAGAAAAAAAATTTTAGTGAAAAATTGAAAAAAGTTATGATGCCGGCATCATTTAAAAGTTTAAAAATCAGATTTCTTTCGAAACCCGATTTCTCCGCAATCAAGCCTCGAAAGTGGTTGCGGTTTTCAATTCCTAATTGACAGTAAAAAGACCTTTCCATCCATGTACAGCACTTTACAAAATTCGAGAAAAAAAATTTTAGTGAAAAATTGAAAAAAGTTATGATGCCGGCATCATTTAAAAGTTTAAAAATCAGATTTCTTTCGAAACCCGATTTCTCCGCAACCAAGCCTCGAAAGTGGTTGCGGTTTTCAATTCCTAATTGACAATGAAAAGACCTTTACATCCATATACAGCACTTTACAAAATTCGAGAAAAAAAATTTTAGTGAAAAATTGAAAAAAGTTATGATGCCGGCATCATTTAAAAGTTTAAAAATCAGATTTCTTTCGAAACCCGATTTCTCCGCAACCAAGCCTCGAAAGTGGTTGCGGTTTTCAATTCCTAATTGACAATAAAAAGACCTTTCCATCCATGTACAGCACTTTACAAAATTCGAGAAAAAAAATTTTAGTGAAAAATTGAAAAAAGTTATGATGCCGGCATCATTTAAAAGTTTAAAAATCAGATTTCTTTCGAAACCCGATTTCTCCGCAACCAAGCCTCGAAAGTGGTTGCGGTTTTCAATTCCTAATTGACAATAAAAAGACCTTTCCATCCATGTACAGCACTTTACAAAATTCGAAAAAAAAAATTTAGTGAAAAATTGAAAAAAGTTATGATGCCGGCATCATTTAAAAGTTTAAAAATCAGATTTCTTTCGAAACCCGATTTCTCCGCAACCAAGCCTCGAAAGTGGTTGCGGTTTTCAATTCCTAATTGACAATAAAAAGACCTTTCCATCCATGTACAGCACTTTACAAAATTTGAAAAAAAAATTTTAGTGAAAAATTGAAAAAAGTTATGATGCCGGCATCATTTAAAAGTTTAAAAATCAGATTTCTTTCGAAACCCGATTTCTCCGCAACCAAGCCTCGAAAGTGGTTGCGGTTTTCAATTCCTAATTGACAATGAAAAGACCTTTACATCCATATACAGCACTTTACAAAATTCGAGAAAAAAAATTTTAGTGAAAAATTGAAAAAAGTTATGATGCCGGCATCATTTAAAAGTTTAAAAATCAGATTTCTTTCGAAACCCGATTTCTCCGCAACCAAGCCTCGAAAGTGGTTGCGGTTTTCAATTCCTAATTGACAATAAAAAGACCTTTCCATCCATGTACAGCACTTTACAAAATTCGAGAAAAAAAATTTTAGTGAAAAATTGAAAAAAGTTATGATGCCGGCATCATTTAAAAGTTTAAAAATCAGATTTCTTTCGAAACCCGATTTCTCCGCAACCAAGCCTCGAAAGTGGTTGCGGTTTTCAATTCCTAATTGACAATGAAAAGACCTTTACATCCATATACAGCACTTTACAAAATTCGAGAAAAAAAATTTTAGTGAAAAATTGAAAAAAGTTATGATGCCGGCATCATTTAAAAGTTTAAAAATCAGATTTCTTTCGAAACCCGATTTCTCCGCAACCAAGCCTCGAAAGTGGTTGCGGTTTTCAATTCCTAATTGACAATAAAAAGACCTTTCCATCCATGTACAGCACTTTACAAAATTCGAGAAAAAAAATTTTAGTGAAAAATTGAAAAAAGTTATGATGCCGGCATCATTTAAAAGTTTAAAAATCAGATTTCTTTCGAAACCCGATTTCTCCGCAACCAAGCCTCGAAAGTGGTTGCGGTTTTCAATTCCTAATTTACAATAAAAAGACCTTTCCATCCATGTACAGCACTTTACAAAATTCGAGAAAAAAAATTTTAGTGAAAAATTGAAAAAAGTTATGATGCCGGCATCATTTAAAAGTTTAAAAATCAGATTTCTTTCGAAACCCGATTTCTCCGCAACCAAGCCTCGAAAGTGGTTGCGGTTTTCAATTCCTAATTGACAATAAAAAGACCTTTCCATCCATGTACAGCACTTTACAAAATTCGAAAAAAAAATTTTAGTGAAAAATTGAAAAAAGTTATGATGCCGGCATCATTTAAAAGTTTGAAAATCAGATTTCTTTCGAAACCCGATTTCTCCGCAACCAAGCCTCGAAAGTGGTTGCGGTTTTCAATTCCTAATTGACAATAAAAAGACCTTTCCATCCATGTACAGCACTTTACAAAATTTGAAAAAAAAATTTTAGTGAAAAATTGAAAAAAGTTATGATGCCGGCATCATTTAAAAGTTTAAAAATCAGATTTCTTTCGAAACCCGATTTCTCCGCAACCAAGTCTCGAAAGTGGTTGCGGTTTTCAATTCCTAATTGACAGTAAAAAGACCTTTCCATTTATGTACAGCACTTTACAAAATTCGAGAAAAAAAATTTTAGTGAAAAATTGAAAAAAGTTATGATGCCGGCATCATTTAAAAGTTTAAAAATCAGATTTCTTTCGAAACCCGATTTCTCCGCAACCAAGCCTCGAAAGTGGTTGCGGCTTTCAATTCCTAATTGGCAATAAAAAGACCATTCCATCCATGTACAGCACTTTACAAAATTCGAGAAAAAAAATTTTAGTGAAAAAAGTTATGATGCCGGCATCATTTAAAAGTTTAAAAATCAGATTTCTTTCGAAACCCGATTTCTCCGCAACCAAGCCTCGAAAGTGGTTGCGGTTTTCAATTCCTAATTGACAATAAAAAGACCTTTCCATCCATGTACAGCACTTTACAAAATTCGAGAAAAAAAATTTTAGTGAAAAATTGAAAAAAGTTATGATGCCGGCATCATTTAAAAGTTTAAAAATCAGATTTCTTTCGAAACCCGATTTCTCCGCAACCAAGCCTCGAAAGTGGTTGCGGTTTTCAATTCCTAATTGACAGTAAAAAGACCTTTCCATCCATGTACAGCACTTTACAAAATTCGAGAAAAAAAATTTTAGTGAAAAATTGAAAAAAGTTATGATGCCGGCATCATTTAAAAGTTTAAAAATCAGATTTCTTTCGAAACCCGATTTCTCCGCAACCAAGCCTCGAAAGTGATTGCGGTTTTCAATTCCTAATTGACAATAAAAAGACCTTTCCATCCATGTACAGCACTTTACAAAATTCGAGAAAAAAAATTTTAGTGAAAAATTGAAAAAAGTTATGATGCCGGCATCATTTAAAAGTTTAAAAATCAGATTTCTTTCGAAACCCGATTTCTCCGCAACCAAGCCTCGAAAGTGGTTGCGGTTTTCAATTCCTAATTGACAGTAAAAAGACCTTTCCATCCATGTACAGCACTTTACAAAATTCGAGAAAAAAAATTTTAGTGAAAAATTAAAAAAAGTTATGATGCCGGCATCATTTAAAAGTTTAAAAATCAGATTTCTTTCGAAACCCGATTTCTCCGCAACCAAGCCTCGAAAGTGGTTGCGGTTTTCAATTCCTAGTTGACAATAAAAAGACCTTTCCATCCATGTACAGCACTTTACAAAATTCGAGAAAAAAAATTTTAGTGAAAAATTGAAAAAAGTTATGATGCCGGCATCATTTAAAAGTTTAAAAATCAGATTTCTTTCGAAACCCGATTTCTCCGCAACCAAGCCTCGAAAGTGGTTGCGGTTTTCAATTCCTAATTGACAATAAAAAGACCTTTCCATCCATGTACAGCACTTTACAAAATTCGAGAAAAAGAATTTTAGTGAAAAATTGAAAAAAGTTATGATGCCGGCATCATTTAAAAGTTTAAAAATCAGATTTCTTTCGAAACCCGATTTCTCCGCAACCAAGCCTCGAAAGTGGTTGCGGTTTTCAATTCCTAATTGACAGTAAAAAGACCTTTCCATCCATGTACAGCACTTTACAAAATTCGAGAAAAAAAATTTTAGTGAAAAATTGAAAACAGTTATGATGCCGGCATCATTTAAAAGTTTAAAAATCAGATTTCTTTCGAAACCCGATTTCTCCGCAACCAAGCCTCGAAAGTGGTTGCGGTTTTCAATTCCTAGTTGACAATAAAAAGACCTTTCCATCCATGTACAGCACTTTACAAAATTCGAGAAAAAAAATTTTAGTGAAAAATTGAAAAAAGTTATGATGCCGGCATCATTTAAAAGTTTAAAAATCAGATTTCTTTCGAAACCCGATTTCTCCGCAACCAAGCCTCGAAAGTGGTTGCGGTTTTCAATTCCTAATTGACAATAAAAACAATAAAAAGACCTTTCCATCCATGTACAGCACTTTACAAAATTCGAGAAAAAAAATTTTAGTGAAAAATTGAAAAAAGTTATGATGCCGGCATCATTTAAAAGTTTAAAAATCAGATTTCTTTCGAAACCCGATTTCTCCGCAACCAAGCCTCGAAAGTGGTTGCGGTTTTCAATTCCTAATTGACAATAAAAAGACCTTTCCATCCATGTACAGCACTTTACAAAATTCGAGAAAAAGAATTTTAGTGAAAAATTGAAAAAAGTTATGATGCCGGCATCATTTAAAAGTTTAAAAATCAGATTTCTTTCGAAACCCGATTTCTCCGCAACCAAGCCTCGAAAGTGGTTGCGGTTTTCAATTCCTAATTGACAATAAAAACAATAAAAAGACCTCTCCATCCATGTACAGCACTTTACAAAATTCGAGAAAAAAAATTTTAGTGAAAAATTGAAAAAAGTTATGATGCCGGCATCATTTAAAAGTTTAAAAATCAGATTTCTTTCGAAACCCGATTTCTCCGCAACCAAGCCTCGAAAGTGGTTGCGGTTTTCAATTCCTAATTGACAGTAAAAAGACCTTTCCATCCATGTACAGCACTTTACAAAATTCGAGAAAAAAAATTTTGGTGAAAAATTGAAAAAAGTTATGATGCCGGCATCATTTAAAAGTTTAAAAATCAGATTTCTTTCGAAACCCGATTTCTCCGCAACCAAGCCTCGAAAGTGGTTGCGGTTTTCAATTCCTAATTGACAATAAAAAGACCTTTCCATCCATGTACAGCACTTTACAAAATTCGAGAAAAAAAATTTTAGTGAAAAATTGAAAAAAGTTATGATGCCGGCATCATTTAAAAGTTTAAAAATCAGATTTCTTTCGAAACCCGATTTCTCCGCAACCAAGCCTCGAAAGTGGTTGCGGCTTTCAATTCCTAATTGGCAATAAAAAGACCATTCCATCCATGTACAGCACTTTACAAAATTCGAGAAAAAAAATTTTAGTGAAAAAAGTTATGATGCCGGCATCATTTAAAAGTTTAAAAATCAGATTTCTTTCGAAACCCGATTTCTCCGCAACCAAGCCTCGAAAGTGGTTGCGGTTTTCAATTCCTAATTGACAATAAAAAGACCTTTCCATCCATGTACAGCACTTTACAAAATTCGAGAAAAAAAATTTTAGTGAAAAATTAAAAAAAGTTATGATGCCGGCATCATTTAAAAGTTTAAAAATCAGATTTCTTTCGAAACCCGATTTCTCCGCAACCAAGCCTCGAAAGTGGTTGCGGTTTTCAATTCCTAGTTGACAATAAAAAGACCTTTCCATCCATGTACAGCACTTTACAAAATTCGAGAAAAAAAATTTTAGTGAAAAATTGAAAAAAGTTATGATGCCGGCATCATTTAAAAGTTTAAAAATCAGATTTCTTTCGAAACCCGATTTCTCCGCAACCAAGCCTCGAAAGTGGTTGCGGTTTTCAATTCCTAATTGACAATAAAAAGACCTTTCCATCCATGTACAGCACTTTACAAAATTCGAGAAAAAGAATTTTAGTGAAAAATTGAAAAAAGTTATGATGCCGGCATCATTTAAAAGTTTAAAAATCAGATTTCTTTCGAAACCCGATTTCTCCGCAACCAAGCCTCGAAAGTGGTTGCGGTTTTCAATTCCTAATTGACAATAAAAACAATAAAAAGACCTTTCCATCCATGTACAGCACTTTACAAAATTCGAGAAAAAAAATTTTAGTGAAAAATTGAAAAAAGTTATGATGCCGGCATCATTTAAAAGTTTAAAAATCAGATTTCTTTCGAAACCCGATTTCTCCGCAACCAAGCCTCGAAAGTGGTTGCGGTTTTCAATTCCTAATTGACAGTAAAAAGACCTTTCCATCCGCATGTACAGCACTTTACAAAATTTGAAAAAAAAATTTTAGTGAAAAATTGAAAAAAGTTATGATGCCGGCATCATTTAAAAGTTTAAAAATCAGATTTCTTTCGAAACCCGATTTCTCCGCAACCAAGCCTCGAAAGTGGTTGCGGTTTTCAATTCCTAATTGACAATAAAAAGACCTTTCCATCCATGTACAGCACTTTACAAAATTCGAGAAAAAAAATTTTAGTGAAAAATTAAAAAAAGTTATGATGCCGGCATCATTTAAAAGTTTAAAAATCAGATTTCTTTCGAAACCCGATTTCTCCGCAACCAAGCCTCGAAAGTGGTTGCGGTTTTCAATTCCTAGTTGACAATAAAAAGACCTTTCCATCCATGTACAGCACTTTACAAAATTCGAGAAAAAGAATTTTAGTGAAAAATTGAAAAAAGTTATGATGCCGGCATCATTTAAAAGTTTAAAAATCAGATTTCTTTCGAAACCCGATTTCTCCGCAACCAAGCCTCGAAAGTGGTTGCGGTTTTCAATTCCTAATTGACAATAAAAACAATAAAAAGACCTTTCCATCCATGTACAGCACTTTACAAAATTCGAGAAAAAAAATTTTAGTGAAAAATTGAAAAAAGTTATGATGCCGGCATCATTTAAAAGTTTAAAAATCAGATTTCTTTCGAAACCCGATTTCTCCGCAACCAAGCCTCGAAAGTGGTTGCGGTTTTCAATTCCTAATTGACAGTAAAAAGACCTTTCCATCCGCATGTACAGCACTTTACAAAATTTGAAAAAAAAATTTTAGTGAAAAATTGAAAAAAGTTATGATGCCGGCATCATTTAAAAGTTTAAAAATCAGATTTCTTTCGAAACCCGATTTCTCCGCAACCAAGCCTCGAAAGTGGTTGCGGTTTTCAATTCCTAATTGACAATAAAAAGACCTTTCCATCCATGTACAGCACTTTACAAAATTCGAGAAAAAAAATTTTAGTGAAAAATTGAATAAAGTTATGATGCCGGCATCATTTAAAAGTTTAAAAATCAGATTTCTTTCGAAACCCGATTTCTCCGCAACCAAGCCTCGAAAGTGGTTGCGGTTTTCAATTCCTAATTGACAGTAAAAAGACCTTTCCATCCAAGTACAGCACTTTACAAAATTCGAGAAAAAAAAATTTTAGTGAAAAATTGAAAAAAGTTATGATTTCTTTCGAAACCCGATTTCTCCGCAACCAAGCCTCGAAAGTGGTTGCGGTTTTCAATTCCTAATTGACAATAAAAAGACCTTTCCATCGATGTACACCACTTTACAAAATTCGAGAAAAAACATTTCAGTGAAAAATTGAAAAAAGTTATGATGCCGGCATCATTTAAAAGTTTAAAAATCAGATTTCTTTCGAAACCCGATTTCTCCGCAACCAAGCCTCGAAAGTGGTTGCGGTTTTCAATTCCTAATTGACAATAAAAAGACCTTTCCATCCATGTACAGCACTTTACAAAATTCGAGAAAAAAAATTTTAGTGAAAAATTGAAAAAAGTTATGATGCCGGCATCATTTAAAAGTTTAAAAATCAGATTTCTTTCGAAACCCGATTTCTCCGCAACCAAGCCTCGAAAGTGGTTGCGGTTTTCAATTCCTAATTGACAATAAAAAGACCTTTCCATCCATGTACAGCACTTTACAAAATTCGAGAAAAAAAATTTTAGTGAAAAATTGAAAAAAGTTATGATGCCGGCATCATTTAAAAGTTTAAAAATCAGATTTCTTTCGAAACCCGATTTCTCCGCAACCAAGCCTCGAAAGTGGTTGCGGTTTTCAATTCCTAATTGACAATAAAAAGACCTTTCCATCCATGTACAGCACTTTACAAAATTCGAGAAAAAAAATTTTAGTGAAAAATTGAAAAAAGTTATGATGCCGGCATCATTTAAAAGTTTAAAAATCAGATTTCTTTCGAAACCCGATTTCTCCGCAACCAAGCCTCGAAAGTGGTTGCGGTTTTCAATTCCTAATTGACAATAAAAAGACCTTTCCATCCATGTACAGCACTTTACAAAATTCGAGAAAAAAAATTTTAGTGAAAAATTGAAAAAAGTTATGATGCCGGCATCATTTAAAAGTTTAAAAATCAGATTTCTTTCGAAACCCGATTTCTCCGCAACCAAGCCTCGAAAGTGGTTGCGGTTTTCAATTCCTAATTGACAATAAAAAGAACTTTCCATCCATGTACAGTACTTTACAAAATTCGAGAAAAAAAATTTTAGTGAAAAATTGAAAAAAGTTATGATGCCGGCATCATTTAAAAGTTTAAAAATCAGATTTCTTTCGAAACCCGATTTCTCCGCAACCAAGCCTCGAAAGTGGTTGCGGTTTTCAATTCCTAATTGACAATAAAAAGACCTTTCCATCCATGTACAGCACTTTACAAAATTCGAGAAAAAAAATTTTAGTGAAAAATTGAAAAAAGTTATGATGCCGGCATCATTTAAAAGTTTAAAAATCAGATTTCTTTCGAAACCCGATTTCTCCGCAACCAAGCCTCGAAAGTGGTTGCGGTTTTCAATTCCTAATTGACAGTAAAAAGACCTTTCCATCCATGTACAGCACTTTACAAAATTCGAGAAAAAAAATTTTAGTGAAAAATTGGAAAAAGTTATGATGCCGGCATCATTTAAAAGTTTAAAAATCAGATTTCTTTCGAAACACGATTTCTCCGCAACCAAGCGTCGAAAGTGGTTGCGGTTTTCAATTCCTAATTGACAATAAAAAGACCTTTCCATCCATGTACAGCACTTTACAAAATTCGAGAAAAAAAATTTTAGTGAAAAATTGAAAAAAGTTATGATGCCGGCATCATTTAAAAGTTTAAAAATCAGATTTCTTTCGAAACCCGATTTCTCCGCAACCAAGCCTCGAAAGTAGTTGCGGTTTTCACTTCCTAATTGACAATAAAATGACCTTTCCATCCATGTACAGCACTTTACAAAATTCGAGAAAAAAAATTGTAGTGAAAAATTGAATAAAGTTATGATGCCGGCATCATTTAAAAGTTTAAAAATCAGATTTCTTTCGAAACCCGATTTCTCCGCAACCAAGCCTCGAAAGTGGTTGCGGTTTCAATTCCTAATTGACAATAAAAAGACCTTTCCATCCATGTACAGCACTTTACAAAATTCGAGAAAAAAATTTTAGTGAAAAATTGAAAAAAGTTATGATGCCGGCATCATTTAAAAGTTTAAAAATCAGATTTCTTTCGAAACCCGATTTCTCCGCAACCAAGCCTCGAAAGTGGTTGCGGTTTTCAATTCCTAATTGACAGTAAAAAGACCTTTCCATCCATGTACAGCACTTTACAAAATTCGAGAAAAAAAATTTTAGTGAAAAATTGAAAAAAGTTATGATGCCGGCATCATAAAAGTTTAAAAATCAGATTTCTTTCGAAACCCGATTTCTCCGCAACCAAGCCTCGAAAGTGGTTGCGGTTTTCAATTCCTAATTGACAGTAAAAATACCTTTCCATCCATGTACAGCACTTTACAAAATTCGAGAAAAAAAATTTTAGTGAAAAATTGAAAAAAGTTATGATGCCGGCATCATTTAAAAGTTTAAAAATCAGATTTCTTTCGAAACCCGATTTCTCCGCAACCAAGCCTCGAAAGTGGTTGCGGTTTTCAATTCCTAATTGACAGTAAAAAGACCTTTCCATCCATGTACAGCACTTTACAAAATTCGAGAAAAAAAATTTTAGTGAAAAATTGAAAAAAGTTATGATGCCGGCATCATAAAAGTTTAAAAATCAGATTTCTTTCGAAACCCGATTTCTCCGCAACCAAGCCTCGAAAGTGGTTGCGGTTTTCAATTCCTAATTGACAGTAAAAATACCTTTCCATCCATGTACAGCACTTTACAAAATTCGAGAAAAAAAATTTTAGTGAAAAATTGAAAAAAGTTATGATGCCGGCATCATTTAAAAGTTTAAAAATCAGATTTCTTTCGAAACCCGATTTCTCCGCAACCAAGCCTCGAAAGTGGTTGCGGTTTTCAATTCCTAATTGACAGTAAAAAGACCTTTCCATCCATGGTACAGCACTTTACAAAATTCGAGAAAAAAAATTTTAGTGAAAAATTGAAAAAAGTTATGATGCCGGCATCATTTAAAAGTTTAAAAATCAGATTTCTTTCGAAACCCGATTTCTCCGCAACCAAGCCTCGAAAGTGGTTGCGGTTTTCACATCCTAATTGACAATAAAAAGACCTTTCCATCCATGTACAGCACTTTACAAAATTCGAGAAAAAAAATTTTAGTGAAAAATTGAATAAAGTTATGATGCCGGCATCATTTAAAAGTTTAAAAATCAGATTTCTTTCGAAACCCGATTTCTCCGCAACCAAGCCTCGAAAGTGGTTGCGGTTTTCAATTCCTAATTGACAGTAAAAAGACCTTTCCATCCATGTACAGCACTTTACAAAATTCGAGAAAAAAAATTTTAGTGAAAAATTGGAAAAAGTTATGATGCCGGCATCATTTAAAAGTTTAAAAATCAGATTTCTTTCGAAACCCGATTTCTCCGCAACCAAGCCTCGAAAGTGGTTGCGGTTTTCAATTCCTAATTGACAATAAAAAGACCTTTCCATCCATGTACAGCACTTTACAAAATTCGAGAAAAAAAATTTTAGTGAAAAATTGAAAAAAGTTATGATGCCGGCATCATTTAAAAGTTTAAAAATCAGATTTCTTTCGAAACCCGATTTCTCCGCAACCAAGCCTCGAAAGTGGTTGCGGTTTTCAATTCCTAATTGACAATAAAAAGACCTTTCCATCCATGTACAGCACTTTACAAAATTCGAGAAAAAAATTTTAGTGAAAAATTGAAAAAAGTTATGATGCCGGCATCATTTAAAAGTTTAAAAATCAGATTTCTTTCGAAACCCGATTTCTCCGCAACCAAGCCTCGAAAGTGGTTGCGGTTTTCACTTCCTAATTGACAATAAAAAGACCTTTCCATCCATGTACAGCACTTTACAAAATTCGAGAAAAAAAATTTTAGTGAAAAATTGGAAAAAGTTATGATGCCGGCATCATTTAAAAGTTTAAAAATCAGATTTCTTTCGAAACCCGATTTCTCCGCAACCAAGCCTCGAAAGTGGTTGCGGTTTTCAATTCCTAATTGACAATAAAATGACCTTTCCATCGATGTACAGCACTTTACAAAATTCGAGAAAAAAAATTTAGTGAAAAATTGAAAAAAGTTATGATGCCGGCATCATTTAAAAGTTTAAAAATCAGATTTCTTTCGAAACCCGATTTCTCCGCAACCAAGCCTCGAAAGTGGTTGCGGTTTTCAATTCCTAATTGACAGTAAAAAGACCTTTCCATCCATGTACAGCACTTTACAAAATTCGAGAAAAAAAATTTTAGTGAAAAATTGGAAAAAGTTATGATGCCGGCATCATTTAAAAGTTTAAAAATCAGATTTCTTTCGAAACCCGATTTCTCCGCAACCAAGCCTCGAAAGTGGTTGCGGTTTTCAATTCCTAATTGACAATAAAAAGACCTTTCCATCCATGTACAGCACTTTACAAAATTCGAGAAAAAAATTTTAGTGAAAAATTGAAAAAAGTTATGATGCTGGCATCATTTAAAAGTTTAAAAATCAGATTTCTTTCGAAACCCGATTTCTCCGCAACCAAGCCTCGAAAGTGGTTGCGGTTTTCAATTCCTAATTGACAGTAAAAAGACCTTTCCATCCATGTACAGCACTTTACAAAATTCGAGAAAAAAAATTTTAGTGAAAAATTGGAAAAAGTTATGATGCCGGCATCATTTAAAAGTTTAAAAATCAGATTTCTTTCGAAACCCGATTTCTCCGCAACCAAGCCTCGAAAGTGGTTGCGGTTTTCAATTCCTAATTGACAATAAAAAGACCTTTCCATCCATGTACAGCACTTTACAAAATTCGAGAAAAAAATTTTAGTGAAAAATTGAAAAAAGTTATGATGCTGGCATCATTTAAAAGTTTAAAAATCAGATTTCTTTCGAAACCCGATTTCTCCGCAACCAAGCCTCGAAAGTGGTTGCGGTTTTCAATTCCTAATTGACAGTAAAAAGACCTTTCCATCCATGTACAGCACTTTACAAAATTCGAGAAAAAAAATTTTAGTGAAAAATTGGAAAAAGTTATGATGCCGGCATCATTTAAAAGTTTAAAAATCAGATTTCTTTCGAAACCCGATTTCTCCGCAACCAAGCCTCGAAAGTGGTTGCGGGTTTCAATTCCTAATTGACAATAAAAAGACCTTTCCATCCATGTACAGCACTTTACAAAATTCGAGAAAAAAAATTTTAGTGAAAAATTGAAAAAAGTTATGATGCCGGCATCATTTAAAAGTTTAAAAATCAGATTTCTTTCGAAACCCGATTTCTCCGCAACCAAGCCTCGAAAGTGGTTGCGGTTTTCAATTCCTAATTGACAATAAAATGACCTTTCCATCGATGTACAGCACTTTACAAAATTCGAGAAAAAAAAATTTAGTGAAAAATTGAAAAAAGTTATGATGCCGGCATCATTTAAAAGTTTAAAAATCAGATTTCTTTCGAAACCCGATTTCTCCGCAACCAAGCCTCGAAAGTGGTTGCGGTTTTCAATTCCTAATTGACAATAAAAAGACCTTTCCATCCATGTACAGCACTTTACAAAATTCGAGAAAAAAAATTCTAGTAAAAAATTGAAAAAAGTTATGATGCCGGCATTTAAAAATAAGATTTCTTTCGAAACCCGATTTCTCCGCAACCAAGCCTCGAAAGTGGTTGCGGTTTTCAATTCCTAATTGACAATAAAAAGACCTTTCCATCCATGTACAGCACTTTACAAAATTCGAGAAAAAAAATTTTAGTGAAAAATTGAAAAAAGTTATGATGCCGGCATCATTTAAAAGTTTAAAAATCAAATTTCTTTCGAAACCCGATTTCTCCGCAACCAAGCCTCGAAAGTGGTTGTTGTTTTCAATGCCTAATTGACAATAAAAAGACCTTTCCATCGATGTACAGCACTTTACAAAATTCGAGAAAAAACATTTTAGTGAAAAATTGAAAAAAGTTATGATGCCGGCATCATTTAAAAGTTTAAAAATCAGATTTCTTTCGAAACCCGATTTCTCCGCAACCAAGCCTCGAAAGTGGTTGCGGTTTTCAATTCCTAATTGACAATAAAAAGACCTTTCCATCCATGTACAGCACTTTACAAAATTCGAGAAAAAAAATTTTAGTGAAAAATTGAAAAAAGTTATGATGCCGGCATCATTTAAAAGTTTAAAAATCAAATTTCTTTCGAAACCCGATTTCTCCGCAACCAAGCCTCGAAAGTGGTTGTTGTTTTCAATGCCTAATTGACAGTAAAAAGACCTTTCCATCCATGTACAGCACTTTACAAAATTCGAGAAAAAACATTTTAGTGAAAAATTGAAAAAAGTTATGATGCCGGCATCATTTAAAAGTTTAAAAATCAGATTTCTTTCGAAACCCGATTTCTCCGCAACCAAGCCTCGAAAGTGGTTGCGGTTTTCAATTCCTAATTGACAATAAAAAGACCTTTCCATCCATGTACAGCAGTTTATAAAATTCGAGAAAAAAAATTTTAGTGAAAAATTGAAAAAAGTTATGATGCCGGCATCATTTAAAAGTTTAAAAATCAGATTTCTTTCGAAACCCGATTTCTCCGCAACCAAGCCTCGAAAGTGGTTGCGGTTTTCAATTCCTAATTGACAATTAAAAGACCTTTCCATCCATGTACAGCACTTTACAAAATTCGAGAAAAAAAATTTTAGTGAAAAATTGAAAAAAGTTATGATGCCGGCATCATTTAAAAGTTTAAAAATCAGATTTCTTTCGAAACCCGATTTCTCCGCAACCAAGTCTCGAAAGTGGTTGCGGTTTTCAATTCCTAATTGACAGTAAAAAGACCTTTCCATCCATGTACAGCACTTTACAAAATTCGAGAAAAAAAATTTTAGTGAAAAATTGAAAAAAGTTATGATTTCTTTCGAAACCCGATTTCTCCGCAACCAAGCCTCGAAAGTGGTTGCGGTTTTCAATTCCTAATTGACAATAAAAAGACCTTTCCATCGATGTACACCACTTTACAAAATTCGAGAAAAAACATTTCAGTGAAAAATTGAAAAAAGTTATGATGCCGGCATCATTTAAAAGTTTAAAAATCAGATTTCTTTCGAAACCCGATTTCTCCGCAACCAAGCCTCGAAAGTGGTTGCGGTTTTCAATTCCTAATTGACAATAAAAAGACCTTTCCATCCATGTACAGCACTTTACAAAATTCGAGAAAAAAAATTTTAGTGAAAAATTGAAAAAAGTTATGATGCCGGCATCATTTAAAAGTTTAAAAATCAGATTTCTTTCGAAACCCGATTTCTCCGCAACCAAGCCTCGAAAGTGGTTGCGGTTTTCAATTCCTAATTGACAATAAAAAGAACTTTCCATCCATGTACAGTACTTTACAAAATTCGAGAAAAAAAATTTTAGTGAAAAATTGAAAAAAGTTATGATGCCGGCATCATTTAAAAGTTTAAAAATCAGATTTCTTTCGAAACCCGATTTCTCCGCAACCAAGCCTCGAAAGTGGTTGCGGTTTTCAATTCCTAATTGACAATAAAAAGACCTTTCCATCCATGTACAGCACTTTACAAAATTCGAGAAAAAAAATTTTAGTGAAAAATTGAAAAAAGTTATGATGCCGGCATCATTTAAAAGTTTAAAAATCAGATTTCTTTCGAAACCCGATTTCTCCGCAACCAAGCCTCGAAAGTGGTTGCGGTTTTCAATTCCTAATTGACAGTAAAAAGACCTTTCCATCCATGTACAGCACTTTACAAAATTCGAGAAAAAAAATTTTAGTGAAAAATTGGAAAAAGTTATGATGCCGGCATCATTTAAAAGTTTAAAAATCAGATTTCTTTCGAAACACGATTTCTCCGCAACCAAGCGTCGAAAGTGGTTGCGGTTTTCAATTCCTAATTGACAATAAAAAGACCTTTCCATCCATGTACAGCACTTTACAAAATTCGAGAAAAAAAATTTTAGTGAAAAATTGAAAAAAGTTATGATGCCGGCATCATTTAAAAGTTTAAAAATCAGATTTCTTTCGAAACCCGATTTCTCCGCAACCAAGCCTCGAAAGTAGTTGCGGTTTTCACTTCCTAATTGACAATAAAATGACCTTTCCATCCATGTACAGCACTTTACAAAATTCGAGAAAAAAAATTGTAGTGAAAAATTGAATAAAGTTATGATGCCGGCATCATTTAAAAGTTTAAAAATCAGATTTCTTTCGAAACCCGATTTCTCCGCAACCAAGCCTCGAAAGTGGTTGCGGTTTTCAATTCCTAATTGACAATAAAAAGACCTTTCCATCCATGTACAGCACTTTACAAAATTCGAGAAAAAAATTTTAGTGAAAAATTGAAAAAAGTTATGATGCCGGCATCATTTAAAAGTTTAAAAATCAGATTTCTTTCGAAACCCGATTTCTCCGCAACCAAGCCTCGAAAGTGGTTGCGGTTTTCAATTCCTAATTGACAGTAAAAAGACCTTTCCATCCATGTACAGCACTTTACAAAATTCGAGAAAAAAAATTTTAGTGAAAAATTGGAAAAAGTTATGATGCCGGCATCATTTAAAAGTTTAAAAATCAGATTTCTTTCGAAACCCGATTTCTCCGCAACCAAGCCTCGAAAGTGGTTGCGGTTTTCAATTCCTAATTGACAATAAAATGACCTTTCCATCGATGTACAGCACTTTACAAAATTCGAGAAAAAAAATTTAGTGAAAAATTGAAAAAAGTTATGATGCCGGCATCATTTAAAAGTTTAAAAATCAGATTTCTTTCGAAACCCGATTTCTCCGCAACCAAGCCTCGAAAGTGGTTGCGGTTTTCAATTCCTAATTGACAGTAAAAAGACCTTTCCATCCATGTACAGCACTTTACAAAATTCGAGAAAAAAAATTTTAGTGAAAAATTGGAAAAAGTTATGATGCCGGCATCATTTAAAAGTTTAAAAATCAGATTTCTTTCGAAACACGATTTCTCCGCAACCAAGCCTCGAAAGTGGTTGCGGTTTTCAATTCCTAATTGACAATAAAAAGACCTTTCCATCCATGTACAGCACTTTACAAAATTCGAGAAAAAAAATTTTAGTGAAAAATTGAAAAAAGTTATGATGCCGGCATCATAAAAGTTTAAAAATCAGATTTCTTTCGAAACCCGATTTCTCCGCAACCAAGCCTCGAAAGTGGTTGCGGTTTTCAATTCCTAATTGACAGTAAAAATACCTTTCCATCCATGTACAGCACTTTACAAAATTCGAGAAAAAAAATTTTAGTGAAAAATTGAAAAAAGTTATGATGCCGGCATCATTTAAAAGTTTAAAAATCAGATTTCTTTCGAAACCCGATTTCTCCGCAACCAAGCCTCGAAAGTGGTTGCGGTTTTCAATTCCTAATTGACAGTAAAAAGACCTTTCCATCCATGGTACAGCACTTTACAAAATTCGAGAAAAAAAATTTTAGTGAAAAATTGAAAAAAGTTATGATGCCGGCATCATTTAAAAGTTTAAAAATCAGATTTCTTTCGAAACCCGATTTCTCCGCAACCAAGCCTCGAAAGTGGTTGCGGTTTTCAATTCCTAATTGACAATAAAAAGACCTTTCCATCCATGTACAGCACTTTACAAAATTCGAGAAAAAAAATTTTAGTGAAAAATTGAAAAAAGTTATGATGCCGGCATCATTTAAAAGTTTAAAAATCAGATTTCTTTCGAAACCCGATTTCTCCGCAACCAAGCCTCGAAAGTGGTTGCGGTTTTCAATTCCTAATTGACAATAAAAAGAACTTTCCATCCATGTACAGTACTTTACAAAATTCGAGAAAAAAAATTTTAGTGAAAAATTGAAAAAAGTTATGATGCCGGCATCATTTAAAAGTTTAAAAATCAGATTTCTTTCGAAACCCGATTTCTCCGCAACCAAGCCTCGAAAGTGGTTGCGGTTTTCACTTCCTAATTGACAATAAAAAGACCTTTCCATCCATGTACAGCACTTTACAAAATTCGAGAAAAAAAATTTTAGTGAAAAATTGAATAAAGTTATGATGCCGGCATCATTTAAAAGTTTAAAAATCAGATTTCTTTCGAAACCCGATTTCTCCGCAACCAAGCCTCGAAAGTGGTTGCGGTTTTCAATTCCTAATTGACAGTAAAAAGACCTTTCCATCCATGTACAGCACTTTACAAAATTCGAGAAAAAAAATTTTAGTGAAAAATTGAAAAAAGTTATGATGCCGGCATCATTTAAAAGTTTAAAAATCAGATTTCTTTCGAAACCCGATTTCTCCGCAACCAAGCCTCGAAAGTGGTTGCGGTTTTCAATTCCTAATTGACAATAAAAAGACCTTTCCATCCATGTACAGCACTTTACAAAATTCGAGAAAAAAAATTTTAGTGAAAAATTGAAAAAAGTTATGATGCCGGCATCATTTAAAAGTTTAAAAATCAGATTTCTTTCGAAACCCGATTTCTCCGCAACCAAGCCTCGAAAGTGGTTGCGGTTTTCACTTCCTAATTGACAATAAAAAGACCTTTCCATCCATGTACAGCACTTTACAAAATTCGAGAAAAAAAATTTTAGTGAAAAATTGAATAAAGTTATGATGCCGGCATCATTTAAAAGTTTAAAAATCAGATTTCTTTCGAAACCCGATTTCTCCGCAACCAAGCCTCGAAAGTGGTTGCGGTTTTCAATTCCTAATTGACAGTAAAAAGACCTTTCCATCCATGTACAGCACTTTACAAAATTCGAGAAAAAAATTTTAGTGAAAAATTGAAAAAAGTTATGATGCCGGCATCATTTAAAAGTTTAAAAATCAGATTTCTTTCGAAACCCGATTTCTCCGCAACCAAGCCTCGAAAGTGGTTGCGGTTTTCAATTCCTAATTGACAGTAAAAAGACCTTTCCATCCATGTACAGCACTTTACAAAATTCGAGAAAAAAAATTTTAGTGAAAAATTGGAAAAAGTTATGATGCCGGCATCATTTAAAAGTTTAAAAATCAGATTTCTTTCGAAACCCGATTTCTCCGCAACCAAGCCTCGAAAGTGGTTGCGGTTTTCAATTCCTAATTGACAATAAAATGACCTTTCCATCGATGTACAGCACTTTACAAAATTCGAGAAAAAAAATTTAGTGAAAAATTGAAAAAAGTTATGATGCCGGCATCATTTAAAAGTTTAAAAATCAGATTTCTTTCGAAACCCGATTTCTCCGCAACCAAGCCTCGAAAGTGGTTGCGGTTTTCAATTCCTAATTGACAGTAAAAAGACCTTTCCATCCATGTACAGCACTTTACAAAATTCGAGAAAAAAAATTTTAGTGAAAAATTGGAAAAAGTTATGATGCCGGCATCATTTAAAAGTTTAAAAATCAGATTTCTTTCGAAACACGATTTCTCCGCAACCAAGCGTCGAAAGTGGTTGCGGTTTTCAATTCCTAATTGACAATAAAAAGACCTTTCCATCCATGTACAGCACTTTACAAAATTCGAGAAAAAAAATTTTAGTGAAAAATTGAAAAAAGTTATGATGCCGGCATCATTTAAAAGTTTAAAAATCAGATTTCTTTCGAAACCCGATTTCTCCGCAACCAAGCCTCGAAAGTGGATGCGGTTTTCAATTCCTAATTGACAGTAAAAAGACCTTTCCATCCATGTACAGCACTTTACAAAATTCGAGAAAAAAAATTTTAGTGAAAAATTGAAAAAAGTTATGATGCCGGCATCATAAAAGTTTAAAAATCAGATTTCTTTCGAAACCCGATTTCTCCGCAACCAAGCCTCGAAAGTGGTTGCGGTTTTCAATTCCTAATTGACAGTAAAAAGACCTTTCCATCCATGTACAGCACTTTACAAAATTCGAGAAAAAAAATTTTAGTGAAAAATTGAAAAAAGTTATGATGCCGGCATCATAAAAGTTTAAAAATCAGATTTCTTTCGAAACCCGATTTCTCCGCAACCAAGCCTCGAAAGTGGTTGCGGTTTTCAATTCCTAATTGACAGTAAAAATACCTTTCCATCCATGTACAGCACTTTACAAAATTCGAGAAAAAAAATTTTAGTGAAAAATTGAAAAAAGTTATGATGCCGGCATCATTTAAAAGTTTAAAAATCAGATTTCTTTCGAAACCCGATTTCTCCGCAACCAAGCCTCGAAAGTGGTTGCGGTTTTCAATTCCTAATTGACAGTAAAAAGACCTTTCCATCCATGGTACAGCACTTTACAAAATTCGAGAAAAAAAATTTTAGTGAAAAATTGAAAAAAGTTATGATGCCGGCATCATTTAAAAGTTTAAAAATCAGATTTCTTTCGAAACCCGATTTCTCCGCAACCAAGCCTCGAAAGTGGTTGCGGTTTTCAATTCCTAATTGACAATAAAAAGACCTTTCCATCCATGTACAGCACTTTACAAAATTCGAGAAAAAAAATTTTAGTGAAAAATTGAAAAAAGTTATGATGCCGGCATCATTTAAAAGTTTAAAAATCAGATTTCTTTCGAAACCCGATTTCTCCGCAACCAAGCCTCGAAAGTGGTTGCGGTTTTCAATTCCTAATTGACAATAAAAAGAACTTTCCATCCATGTACAGTACTTTACAAAATTCGAGAAAAAAAATTTTAGTGAAAAATTGAAAAAAGTTATGATGCCGGCATCATTTAAAAGTTTAAAAATCAGATTTCTTTCGAAACCCGATTTCTCCGCAACCAAGCCTCGAAAGTGGTTGCGGTTTTCACTTCCTAATTGACAATAAAAAGACCTTTCCATCCATGTACAGCACTTTACAAAATTCGAGAAAAAAAATTTTAGTGAAAAATTGAATAAAGTTATGATGCCGGCATCATTTAAAAGTTTAAAAATCAGATTTCTTTCGAAACCCGATTTCTCCGCAACCAAGCCTCGAAAGTGGTTGCGGTTTTCAATTCCTAATTGACAGTAAAAAGACCTTTCCATCCATGTACAGCACTTTACAAAATTCGAGAAAAAAAATTTTAGTGAAAAATTGGAAAAAGTTATGATGCCGGCATCATTTAAAAGTTTAAAAATCAGATTTCTTTCGAAACCCGATTTCTCCGCAACCAAGCCTCGAAAGTGGTTGCGGTTTTCAATTCCTAATTGACAATAAAAAGACCTTTCCATCCATGTACAGCACTTTACAAAATTCGAGAAAAAAAATTTTAGTGAAAAATTGAAAAAAGTTATGATGCCGGCATCATTTAAAAGTTTAAAAATCAGATTTCTTTCGAAACCCGATTTCTCCGCAACCAAGCCTCGAAAGTGGTTGCGGTTTTCACTTCCTAATTGACAATAAAAAGACCTTTCCATCCATGTACAGCACTTTACAAAATTCGAGAAAAAAAATTTTAGTGAAAAATTGAATAATGTTATGATGCCGGCATCATTTAAAAGTTTAAAAATCAGATTTCTTTCGAAACCCGATTTCTCCGCAACCAAGCCTCGAAAGTGGTTGCGGTTTTCAATTCCTAATTGACAATAAAAAGACCTTTCCATCCATGTACAGCACTTTACAAAATTCGAGAAAAAAATTTTAGTGAAAAATTGAAAAAAGTTATGATCCTGGCATCATTTAAAAGTTTAAAAATCAGATTTCTTTCGAAACCCGATTTCTCCGCAACCAAGCCTCGAAAGTGGTTGCGGTTTTCAATTCCTAATTGACAGTAAAAAGACCTTTCCATCCATGTACAGCACTTTACAATATTCGAGAAAAAAAATTTTAGTGAAAAATTGGAAAAAGTTATGATGCCGGCATCATTTAAAAGTTTAAAAATCAGATTTCTTTCGAAACCCGATTTCTCCGCAACCAAGCCTCGAAAGTGGTTGCGGTTTTCAATTCCTAATTGACAATAAAAAGACCTTTCCATCCATGTACAGCACTTTACAAAATTCGAGAAAAAAAATTTTAGTGAAAAATTGAAAAAAGTTATGATGCCGGCATCATTTAAAAGTTTAAAAATCAGATTTCTTTCGAAACCCGATTTCTCCGCAACCAAGCGTCGAAAGTGGTTGCGGTTTTCAATTCCTAATTGACAATAAAAAGACCTTTCCATCCATGTACAGCACTTTACAAAATTCGAGAAAAAAATTTTAGTGAAAAATTGAAAAAAGTTATGATTTCTTTCGAAACCCGATTTCTCCGCAACCAAGCCTCGAAAGTGGTTGCGGTTTTCAATTCCTAATTGACAATAAAATGACCTTTCCATCGATGTACAGCACTTTACAAAATTCGAGAAAAAAAATTTAGTGAAAAATTGAAAAAAGTTATGATGCCGGCATCATTTAAAAGTTTAAAAATCAGATTTCTTTCGAAACCCGATTTCTCCGCAACCAAGCCTCGAAAGTGGTTGCGGTTTTCAATTCCTAATTGACAGTAAAAAGACCTTTCCATCCATGTACAGCACTTTACAAAATTCGAGAAAAAAAATTTTAGTGAAAAATTGGAAAAAGTTATGATGCCGGCATCATTTAAAAGTTTAAAAATCAGATTTCTTTCGAAACCCGATTTCTCCGCAACCAAGCCTCGAAAGTGGTTGCGGTTTTCAATTCCTAATTGACAGTAAAAAGACCTTTCCATCCATGTACAGCACTTTACAAAATTCGAGAAAAAAAATTTTAGTGAAAAATTGGAAAAAGTTATGATGCCGGCATCATTTAAAAGTTTAAAAATCAGATTTCTTTCGAAACCCGATTTCTCCGCAACCAAGCCTCGAAAGTGGTTGCGGTTTTCAATTCCTAATTGACAGTAAAAAGACCTTTCCATCCATGTACAGCACTTTACAAAATTCGAGAAAAAAAATTTTAGTGAAAAATTGGAAAAAGTTATGATGCCGGCATCATTTAAAAGTTTAAAAATCAGATTTCTTTCGAAACCCGATTTCTCCGCAACCAAGCCTCGAAAGTGGTTGCGGTTTTCAATTCCTAATTGACAATAAAAAGACCTTTCCATCCATGTAAAGCACTTTACAAAATTCGAGAAAAAAAATTTTAGTGAAAAATTGAAAAAAGTTATGATGTCGGCATCATTTAAAAGTTTAAAAATCAGATTTCTTTCGAAACCCGATTTCTCCGCAACCAAGCCTCGAAAGTGGTTGCGGTTTTCAATTCCTAATTGACAGTAAAAAGACCTTTCCATCCATGTACAGCACTTTACAAAATTCGAGAAAAAAAATTTTAGTGAAAAATTGAAAAAAGTTATGATGCCGGCATCATTTAAAAGTTTAAAAATCAGATTTCTTTCGAAACCCGATTTCTCCGCAACCAAGCCTCGAAAGTGGTTGCGGTTTTCAATTCCTAATTGACAGTAAAAAGACCTTTCCATCCATGTACAGCACTTTACAAAATTCGAGAAAAAAAATTTTAGTGAAAAATTGGAAAAAGTTATGATGCCGGCATCATTTAAAAGTTTAAAAATCAGATTTCTTTCGAAACCCGATTTCTCCGCAACCAAGCCTCGAAAGTGGTTGCGGTTTTCAATTCCTAATTGACAGTAAAAAGACCTTTCCATCCATGTACAGCACTTTACAAAATTCGAGAAAAAAAATTTTAGTGAAAAATTGGAAAAAGTTATGATGCCGGCATCATTTAAAAGTTTAAAAATCAGATTTCTTTCGAAACCCGATTTCTCCGCAACCAAGCCTCGAAAGTGGTTGCGGTTTTCAATTCCTAATTGACAGTAAAAAGACCTTTCCATCCATGTACAGCACTTTACAAAATTCGAGAAAAAAAATTTTAGTGAAAAATTGGAAAAAGTTATGATGCCGGCATCATTTAAAAGTTTAAAAATCAGATTTCTTTCGAAACCCGATTTCTCCGCAACCAAGCCTCGAAAGTGGTTGCGGTTTTCAATTCCTAATTGACAATAAAAAGACCTTTCCATCCATGTACAGCACTTTACAAAATTCGAGAAAAAAAATTTTAGTGAAAAATTGAAAAAAGTTATGATGCCGGCATCATTTAAAAGTTTAAAAATCAGATTTCTTTCGAAACCCGATTTCTCCGCAACCAAGCCTCGAAAGTGGTTGCGGTTTTCAATTCCTAATTGACAGTAAAAAGACCTTTCCATCCATGTACAGCACTTTACAAAATTCGAGAAAAAACATTTTAGTGAAAAATTGAAAAAAGTTATGATGCCGGCATCATTTAAAAGTTTAAAAATCAGATTTCTTTCGAAACCCGATTTCTCCGCAACCAAGCCTCGAAAGTCGTTGCGGTTTTCAATTCCTAATTGACAATAAAAAGACCTTTCCATCCATGTACAGCACTTACAAAATTCGAGAAAAAAAATTTTAGTGAAAAATTGAAAAAAGTTATGATGCCGGCATCATTTAAAAGTTTAAAAATCAGATTTCTTTCGAAACCCGATTTCTCCGCAACCAAGCCTCGAAAGTGGTTGCGGTTTTCAATTCCTAATTGACAATAAAAAGACCTTTCCATCCATGTACAGCAGTTTATAAAATTCGAGAAAAAAAATTTTAGTGAAAAATTGAAAAAAGTTATGATGCCGGCATCATTTAAAAGTTTAAAAATCAGATTTCTTTCGAAACCCGATTTCTCCGCAACCAAGCCTCGAAAGTGGTTGCGGTTTTCAATTCCTAATTGACAATTAAAAGACCTTTCCATCCATGTACAGCACTTTACAAAATTCGAGAAAAAAAATTTTAGTGAAAAATTGAAAAAAGTTATGATGCCGGCATCATTTAAAAGTTTAAAAATCAGATTTCTTTCGAAACCCGATTTCTCCGCAACCAAGCCTCGAAAGTGGTTGCGGTTTTCAATTCCTAATTGACAGTAAAAAGACCTTTCCATCCATGTACAGCACTTTACAAAATTCGAGAAAAAAAATTTTAGTGAAAAATTGAAAAAAGTTATGATGCCGGCATCATTTAAAAGTTTAAAAATCAGATTTCTTTCGAAACCCGATTTCTCCGCAACCAAGCCTCGAAAGTGGTTGCGGTTTTCAATTCCTAATTGACAGTAAAAAGACCTTTCCATCCATGTACAGCACTTTACAAAATTCGAGAAAAAAAATTTTAGTGAAAAATTGAAAAAAGTTATGATGCCGGCATCATTTAAAAGTTTAAAAATCAGATTTCTTTCGAAACCCGATTTCTCCGCAACCAAGCCTCGAAAGTGGTTGCGGTTTTCAATTCCTAATTGACAGTAAAAAGACCTTTCCATCCATGTACAGCACTTTACAAAATTCGAGAAAAAAAATTTTAGTGAAAAATTGAAAAAAGTTATGATGCCGGCATCATTTAAAAGTTTAAAAATCAGATTTCTTTCGAAACCCGATTTCTCCGCAACCAAGCCTCGAAAGTGGTTGCGGTTTTCAATTCCTATAATTGACAGTAAAAAGACCTTTCCATCCATGTACAGCACTTTACAAAATTCGAGAAAAAAAATTTTAGTGAAAAATTGGAAAAAGTTATGATGCCGGCATCATTTAAAAGTTTAAAAATCAGATTTCTTTCGAAACCCGATTTCTCCGCAACCAAGCCTCGAAAGTGGTTGCGGTTTTCAATTCCTAATTGACAGTAAAAAGACCTTTCCATCCATGTACAGCACTTTACAAAATTCGAGAAAAAAAATTTTAGTGAAAAATTGAAAAAAGTTATGATTTCTTTCGAAACCCGATTTCTCCGCAACCAAGCCTCGAAAGTGGTTGCGGTTTTCAATTCCTAATTGACAATAAAATGACCTTTCCATCGATGTACAGCACTTTACAAAATTCGAGAAAAAAAATTCAGTGAAAAATTGAAAAAAGTTATGATGCCGGCATCATTTAAAAGTTTAAAAATCAGATTTCTTTCGAAACCCGATTTCTCCGCAACCAAGCCTCGAAAGTGGTTGCGGTTTTCAATTCCTAATTGACAATAAAAAGACCTTCCCATCCATGTACAGCACTTTACAAAATTCGAGAAAAAAAAATTTTAGTGAAAAATTGAAAAAAGTTATGATGCCGGCATCATTTAAAAGTTTAAAAATCAGATTTCTTTCGAAACCCGATTTCTCCGCAACCAAGCCTCGAAAGTGGTTGCGGTTTTCAATTCCTAATTGACAGTAAAAAGACCTTTCCATCCATGTACAGCACTTTACAAAATTCGAGAAAAAAAATTTTAGTGAAAAATTGAAAAAAGTTATGATGCCGGCATCATTTAAAAGTTTAAAAATCAGATTTCTTTCGAAACCCGATTTCTCCGCAACCAAGCCTCGAAAGTGGTTGCGGTTTTCAATTCCTAATTGACAGTAAAAAGACCTTTCCATCCATGTACAGCACTTTACAAAATTCGAGAAAAAAAATTTTAGTGAAAAATTGGAAAAAGTTATGATGCCGGCATCATTTAAAAGTTTAAAAATCAGATTTCTTTCGAAACCCGATTTCTCCGCAACCAAGCCTCGAAAGTGGTTGCGGTTTTCAATTCCTAATTGACAGTAAAAAGACCTATCCATCCATGTACAGCACTTTACAAAATTCGAGAAAAAAAATTTTAGTGAAAAATTGAAAAAAGTTATGATTTCTTTCGAAACCCGATTTCTCCGCAACCAAGCCTCGAAAGTGGTTGCGGTTTTCAATTCCTAATTGACAATAAAATGACCTTTCCATCGATGTACAGCACTTTACAAAATTCGAGAAAAAAAATTTTAGTGAAAAATTGAAAAAAGTTATGATTTCTTTCGAAACCCGATTTCTCCGCAACCAAGCCTCGAAAGTGGTTGCGGTTTTCAATTCCTAATTGACAATAAAAAGACCTTTCCATCGATGTACAGCACTTTACAAAATTCGAGAAAAAAAATTCAGTGAAAAATTGAAAAAAGTTATGATGCCGGCATCATTTAAAAGTTTAAAAATCAGATTTCTTTCGAAACCCGATTTCTCCGCAACCAAGCCTCGAAAGTGGTTGCGGTTTTCAATTCCTAATTGACAATAAAATGACCTTTCCATCGATGTACAGCACTTTACAAAATTCGAGAAAAAAAATTCAGTGAAAAATTGAAAAAAGTTATGATGCCGGCATCATTTAAAAGTTTAAAAATCAGATTTCTTTCGAAACCCGATTTCTCCGCAACCAAGCCTCGAAAGTGGTTGCGGTTTTCAATTCCTAATTGACAATAAAAAGACCTTCCCATCCATGTACAGCACTTTACAAAATTCGAGAAAAAAAAATTTTAGTGAAAAATTGAAAAAAGTTATGATGCCGGCATCATTTAAAAGTTTAAAAATCAGATTTCTTTCGAAACCCGATTTCTCCGCAACCAAGCCTCGAAAGTGGTTGCGGTTTTCAATTCCTAATTGACAGTAAAAAGACCTTTCCATCCATGTACAGCACTTTACAAAATTCGAGAAAAAAAATTTTAGTGAAAAATTGAAAAAAGTTATGATGCCGGCATCATTTAAAAGTTTAAAAATCAGATTTCTTTCGAAACCCGATTTCTCCGCAACCAAGCCTCGAAAGTGGTTGCGGTTTTCAATTCCTAATTGACAGTAAAAAGACCTTTCCATCCATGTACAGCACTTTACAAAATTCGAGAAAAAAAATTTTAGTGAAAAATTGGAAAAAGTTATGATGCCGGCATCATTTAAAAGTTTAAAAATCAGATTTCTTTCGAAACCCGATTTCTCCGCAACCAAGCCTCGAAAGTGGTTGCGGTTTTCAATTCCTAATTGACAATAAAAAGACCTTTCCATCCATGTACAGCACTTTACAAAATTCGAGAAAAAACATTTTAGTGAAAAATTGAAAACCGCAACCAAGCCTCGAAAGTGGTTGCGGTTTTCAATTCCTAATTGACAATAAAATGACCTTTCCATCGATGTACAGCACTTTACAAAATTCGAGAAAAAAAATTTAGTGAAAAATTGAAAAAAGTTATGATGCCGGCATCATTTAAAAGTTTAAAAATCAGATTTCTTTCGAAACCCGATTTCTCCGCAACCAAGCCTCGAAAGTGGTTGCGGTTTTCAATTCCTAATTGACAATAAAAAGACCTTCCCATCCATGTACAGCACTTTACAAAATTCGAGAAAAAAAAATTTTAGTGAAAAATTGAAAAAAGTTATGATGCCGGCATCATTTAAAAGTTTAAAAATCAGATTTCTTTCGAAACCCGATTTCTCCGCAACCAAGCCTCGAAAGTGGTTGCGGTTTTCAATTCCTAATTGACAATAAAAAGACCTTTCCATCCATGTACAGCACTTTACAAAATTCGAGAAAAAAAATTTTAGTGAAAAATTGAAAAAAGTTATGATGCCGGCATCATTTAAAAGTTTAAAAATCAGATTTCTTTCGAAACCCGATTTCTCCGCAACCAAGCCTCGAAAGTGGTTGCGGTTTTCAATTCCTAATTGACAGTAAAAAGACCTTTCCATCCATGTACAGCACTTTACAAAATTCGAGAAAAAAAATTTTAGTGAAAAATTGGAAAAAGTTATGATGCCGGCATCATTTAAAAGTTTAAAAATCAGATTTCTTTCGAAACCCGATTTCTCCGCAACCAAGCCTCGAAAGTGGTTGCGGTTTTCAATTCCTAATTGACAGTAAAAAGACCTTTCCATCCATGTACAGCACTTTACAAAATTCGAGAAAAAAAATTTTAGTGAAAAATTGAAAACCGCAACCAAGCATCGAAAGTGGTTGCGGTTTTCAATTCCTAATTGACAATAAAATGACCTTTCCATCGATGTACAGCACTTTACAAAATTCGAGAAAAAAAATTTAGTGAAAAATTGAAAAAAGTTATGATGCCGGCATCATTTAAAAGTTTAAAAATCAGATTTCTTTCGAAACCCGATTTCTCCGCAACCAAGCCTCGAAAGTGGTTGCGGTTTTCAATTCCTAATTGACAATAAAAAGACCTTCCCATCCATGTACAGCACTTTACAAAATTCGAGAAAAAAAAATTTTAGTGAAAAATTGAAAAAAGTTATGATGCCGGCATCATTTAAAAGTTAAAAAATCAGATTTCTTTCGAAACCCGATTTCTCCGCAACCAAGCCTCGAAAGTGGTTGCGGTTTTCAATTCCTAATTGACAGTAAAAAGACCTTTCCATCCATGTACAGCACTTTACAAAATTCGAGAAAAAAAATTTTAGTGAAAAATTGAAAAAAGTTATGATGCCGGCATCATTTAAAAGTTTAAAAATCAGATTTCTTTCGAAACCCGATTTCTCCGCAACCAAGCCTCGAAAGTGGTTGCGGTTTTCAATTCCTAATTGACAGTAAAAAGACCTTTCCATCCATGTACAGCACTTTACAAAATTCGAGAAAAAAAATTTTAGTGAAAAATTGGAAAAAGTTATGATGCCGGCATCATTTAAAAGTTTAAAAATCAGATTTCTTTCGAAACCCGATTTCTCCGCAACCAAGCCTCGAAAGTGGTTGCGGTTTTCAATTCCTAATTGACAGTAAACAGACCTTTCCATCGATGTACAGCACTTTACAAAATTCGAGAAAAAAAATTTTAGTGAAAAATTGAAAAAAGTTATGCTCCGCAACCAAGCCTCGAAAGTGGTTGCGGTTTTCAATTCCTAATTGACAATAAAATGACCTTTCCATCGATGTACAGCACTTTACAAAATTCGAGAAAAAAAATTTAGTGAAAAATTGAAAAAAGTTATGATGCCGGCATCATTTAAAAGTTTAAAAATCAGATTTCTTTCGAAACCCGATTTCTCCGCAACCAAGCCTCGAAAGTGGTTGCGGTTTTCAATTCCTAATTGACAATAAAAAGACCTTCCCATCCATGTACAGCACTTTACAAAATTCGAGAAAAAAAATTTAGTGAAAAATTGAAAAAAGTTATGATGCCGGCATCATTTAAAAGTTTAAAAATCAGATTTCTTTCGAAACCCGATTTCTCCGCAACCAAGCCTCGAAAGTGGTTGCGGTTTTCAATTCCTAATTCACAATAAAAAGACCTTTCCATCCATGTACAGCACTTTACAAAATTCGAGAAAAAAAATTTTAGTGAAAAATTGAAAAAAGTTATGATGCCGGCATCATTTAAAAGTTTAAAAATCAGATTTCTTTCGAAACCCGATTTCTCCGCAACCAAGCCTCGAAAGTGGTTGCGGTTTTCAATTCCTAATTGACAATAAAAAGACCTTTCCATCCATGTACAGCACTTTACAAAATTCGAGAAAAAAAATTTTGGTGAAAAATTGAAAAAAGTTATGATGCCGGCATCATTTAAAAGTTTAAAAATCAGATTTCTTTCGAAACCCGATTTCTCCGCAACCAAGCCTCGAAAACGGTTGCGGTTTTCAATTCCTAATTGACAATAAAAGGACCTTTCCATCCATGTACACCACTTTACAAAATTCGAGAAAAAAAATTTTAGTGAAAAATTGAAAAAAGTTATGATGCCGGCATCATTTAAAAGTTTAAAAATCAGATTTCTTTCGAAACCCGATTTCTCCGCAACCAAGCCTCGAAAGTGGTTGCGGTTTTCAATTCCTAATTGACAATAAAAAGACCTTTCCATCCATGTACAGCACTTTACAAAATTCTAAAAAAATTTAGTGAAAAATTGAAAAAAGTTATGATGCCGGCATCATTTAAAAGTTTAAAAATCAGATTTCTTTCGAAACCCGATTTCTCCGCAACCAAGCCTCGAAAGTGGTTGCGGTTTTCAATTCCTAATTGACAATAAAATGACCTTTCCATCGATGTACAGCACTTTACAAAATTCGAGAAAAAAAATTTTAGTGAAAAATTGAAAAAAGTTATGATGCCGGCATCATTTAAAAGTTTAAAAATCAGATTTCTTTCGAAACCCGATTTCTCCGCAACCAAGCCTCGAAAGTGGTTGCGGTTTTCAATTCCTAATTGACAATAAAAAGACCTTTCCATCCATGTACAGCACTTTACAAAATTCGAGAAAAAAAATTCTAGTAAAAAATTGAAAAAAGTTATGATGCCGGCATCATTCAAAAGTTTAAAAATCAGATTTCTTTCGAAACCCGATTTCTCCGCAACCAAACCTCGAAAGTCGTTGCGGTTTTCAATTCCTAATTGACAATAAAAAGACCTTTCCATCCATGTACAGCACTTTACAAAATTCGAGAAAAAAAATTCTAGTAAAAAATTGAAAAAAGTTATGATGCCGGCATCATTTAAAAGTTTAAAAATCAGATTTCTTTCGAAACCCGATTTCTCCGCAACCAAGCCTCGAAAGTGGTTGCGGTTTTCAATTCCTAATTGACAATAAAAAGACCTTTCCATCCATGTACAGCACTTTACAAAATTCGAGAAAAAAAATTTTAGTGAAAAATTGAAAAAAGTTATGATGCCGGCATCATTTAAAAGTTTAAAAATCAAATTTCTTTCGAAACCCGATTTCTCCGCAACCAAGCCTCGAAAGTGGTTGTTGTTTTCAATGCCTAATTGACAATAAAAAGACCTTTCCATCCATGTACAGCACTTTACAAAATTCGAGAAAAAACATTTTAGTGAAAAATTGAAAAAAGTTATGATGCCGGCATCATTTAAAAGTTTAAAAATCAGATTTCTTTCGAAACCCGATTTCTCCGCAACCAAGCCTCGAAAGTGGTTGCGGTTTTCAATTCCTAATTGACAATAAAAAGACCTTTCCATCCATGTACAGCACTTTACAAAATTCGATAAAAAACATTTTAGTGAAAAATTGAAAAAAGTTATGATGCCGGCATCATTTAAAAGTTTAAAAATCAGATTTCTTTCGAAACCCGATTTCTCCGCAACCAAGCCCCGAAAGTCGTTGCGGTTTTCAATTCCTAATTGACAATAAAAAGACCTTTCCATCCATGTACAGCACTTTACAAAATTCGAGAAAAAAAATTTTAGTGAAAAATTGAAAAAAGTTATGATGCCGGCATCATTTAAAAGTTTAAAAATCAGATTTCTTTCGAAACCCGATTTCTCCGCAACCAAGCCTCGAAAGTGGTTGCGGTTTTCAATTCCTAATTGACAATAAAAAGACCTTTCCATCCATGTACAGCACTTTACAAAATTCGAGAAAAAAAATTTTAGTGAAAAATTGAAAAAAGTTATGATGCCGGCATCATTTAAAAGTTTAAAAATCAGATTTCTTTCGAAACCCGATTTCTCCGCAACCAAGCCTCTAAAGTGGTTGCGGTTTTCAATTCCTAATTGACAATAAAAAGACCTTTCCATCCATGTACAGCACTTTACAAAATTCGAGAAAAAAAATTTTAGTGAAAAATTGAAAAAAGTTATGATGCCGGCATCATTTAAAAGTTTAAAAATCAGATTTCTTTCGAAACCCGATTTCTCCGCAACCAAGCCTCGAAAGTGGTTGCGGTTTTCAATTCCTAATTGACAATAAAAAGATCTTTCCATCCATGTACAGCACTTTACAAAATTCGAGAAAAAAAATTTTAGTGAAAAATTGAAAAAAGTTATGATGCCGGCATCATTTAAAAGTTTAAAAATCAGATTTCTTTCGAAACCCGATTTCTCCGCAACCAAGCCTCGAAAGTGGTTGCGGTTTTCAATTCCTAATTGACAATAAAAAGACCTTTCCATCCATGTACAGCACTTTATAAAATTCGAGAAAAAAAATTTTAGTGAAAAATTGAAAAAAGTTATGATGCCGGCATCATTTAAAAGTTTAAAAATCAGATTTCTTTCGAAACCCGATTTCTCCGCAACCAAGCCTCGAAATGGGTTGCGGTTTTCAATTCCTAATTGACAGTAAAAAGACCTTTCCATCCATGTACAGCACTTTACAAAATTCGAGAAAAAAAATTTTAGTGAAAAAATGAAAAAAGTTATGATGCCGGCATCATTTAAAAGTTTAAAAATCAGATTTCTTTCGAAACCCGATTTCTCCGCAACCAAGCCTCGAAAGTGGTTGCGGTTTTCAATTCCTAATTGACAGTAAAAAGACCTTTCCATCCATGTACAGCACTTTACAAAATTCGAGAAAAAAAATTTTAGTGAAAAATTGAAAAAAGTTATGATGCCGGCATCATTTAAAAGTTTAAAAATCAGATTTCTTTCGAAACCCGATTTCTCCGCAACCAACCCTCGAAAGTGGTTGCGGTTTTCAATTCCTAATTGACAGTAAAAAGACCTTTCCATCCATGTACAGCACTTTACAAAATTCGAGAAAAAAAATTTTAGTGAAAAATTGAAAAAAGTTATGATGCCGGCATCATTTAAAAGTTTAAAATTCAGATTTCTTTCGAAACCCGATTTCTCCGCAACCAAGCCTCGAAAGTGGTTGCGGTTTTCAATTCCTAATTGACAATAAAAAGACCTTTCCATCCATGTACAGCACTTTACAAAATTCGAGAAAAAAAATTTTAGTGAAAAATTGAAAAAAGTTATGATGCCGGCATCATTTAAAAGTTTAAAAATCAGATTTCTTTCGAAACCCGATTTCTCCGCAACCAAGCCTCGAAAGTGGTTGCGGTTTTCAATTCCTAATTGACAGTAAAAAGACCTTTCCATCCATGTACAGCACTTTACAAAATTCGAGAAAAAAATTTTTAGTGAAAAATTGCAAAAAGTTATGATGCCGGCATCATTTAAAAGTTTAAAAATCAGATTTCTTTCGAAACCCGATTTCTCCGCAACCAAGCCTCGAAAGTGGTTGCGGTTCCTAATTGACAGTAAAAAGACCTTTCCATCCATGTACAGCACTTTACAAAATTCGAGAAAAAAAATTTTAGTGAAAAATTGAAAAAAAGTTATGATGCCGGCATCATTTAAAAGTTTAAAAATCAGATTTCTTTCGAAACCCGATTTCTCCGCAACCAAGCCTCGAAAGTGGTTGCGGTTTTCAATTCCTAATTGACAGTAAAAAGACCTTTCCATCCATGTACAGCACTTTACAAAATTCGAGAAAAAAAATTTTAGTGAAAAATTGCAAAAAGTTATGATGCCGGCATCATTTAAAAGTTTAAAAATCAGATTTCTTTCGAAACCCGATTTCTCCGCAACCAAGCCTCGAAAGTGGTTGCGGTTCCTAATTGACAGTAAAAAGACCTTTCCATCCATGTACAGCACTTTACAAAATTCGAGAAAAAAAATTTTAGTGAAAAATTCAAAAAAGTTATGATGCCGGCATCATTTAAAAGTTTAAAAATCAGATTTCTTTCGAAACCCGATTTCTCCGCAACCAAGTCTCGAAAGTGGTTGCGGTTTTCAATTCCTAATTGACAGTAAAAAGACCTTTCCATCCATGTACAGCAGTTTATAAAATTCGAGAAAAAAAATTTTAGTGAAAAATTGAAAAAAGTTATGATGCCGGCATCATTTAAAAGTTTAAAAATCAGATTTCTTTCGAAACCCGATTTCTCCGCAACCAAGTCTCGAAAGTGGTTGCGGTTTTCAATTCCTAATTGACAGTAAAAAGACCTTTCCATCCATGTACAGCACTTTATAAAATTCGAGAAAAAAAATTTTAGTGAAAAATTGAAAAAAGTTATGATGCCGGCATCATTTAAAAGTTTAAAAATCAGATTTCTTTCGAAACCCGATTTCTCCGCAACCAAGCCTCGAAAGTGGTTGCGGTTTTCAATTCCTATAATTGACAGTAAAAAGACCTTTCCATCCATGTACAGCACTTTACAAAATTCGAGAAAAAAAATTTTAGTGAAAAATTGAAAAAAGTTATGATGCCGGCATCATTTAAAAGTTTAAAAATCAGATTTCTTTCGAAACCCGATTTCTCCGCAACCAAGCCTCGAAAGTGGTTGCGGTTTTCAATTCCTAATTGACAGTAAAAAGACCTTTCCATCCATGTACAGCACTTTACAAAATTCGAGAAAAAAAATTTTAGTGAAAAATTGAAAAAAGTTATGATGCCGGCATCATTTAAAAGTTTAAAAATCAGATTTCTTTCGAAACCCGATTTCTCCGCAACCAACCCTCGAAAGTGGTTGCGGTTTTCAATTCCTAATTGACAGTAAAAAGACCTTTCCATCCATGTACAGCACTTTACAAAATTCGAGAAAAAAAATTTTAGTGAAAAATTGAAAAAAGTTATGATGCCGGCATCATTTAAAAGTTTAAAATTCAGATTTCTTTCGAAACCCGATTTCTCCGCAACCAAGCCTCGAAAGTGGTTGCGGTTTTCAATTCCTAATTGACAATAAAAAGACCTTTCCATCCATGTACAGCACTTTACAAAATTCGAGAAAAAAAATTTTAGTGAAAAATTGAAAAAAGTTATGATGCCGGCATCATTCAAAAGTTTAAAAATCAGATTTCTTTCGAAACCCGATTTCTCCGCAACCAAGCCTCGAAAGTGGTTGCGGTTTTCAATTCCTAATTGACAGTAAAAAGACCTTTCCATCCATGTACAGCACTTTACAAAATTCGAGAAAAAAAATTTTAGTGAAAAATTGAAAAAAAGTTATGATGCCGGCATCATTTAAAAGTTTAAAAATCAGATTTCTTTCGAAACCCGATTTCTCCGCAACCAAGTCTCGAAAGTGGTTGCGGTTTTCAATTCCTAATTGACAGTAAAAAGACCTTTCCATCCATGTACAGCACTTTACAAAATTCGAGAAAAAAAATTTTAGTGAAAAATTGCAAAAAGTTATGATGCCGGCATCATTTAAAAGTTTAAAAATCAGATTTCTTTCGAAACCCGATTTCTCCGCAACCAAGCCTCGAAAGTGGTTGCGGTTTTCAATTCCTAATTGACAGTAAAAAGACCTTTCCATCCATGTACAGCACTTTACAAAATTCGAGAAAAAAAATTTTAGTGAAAAATTGCAAAAAGTTATGATGCCGGCATCATTTAAAAGTTTAAAAATCAGATTTCTTTCGAAACCCGATTTCTCCGCAACCAAGCCTCGAAAGTGGTTGCGGTTCCTAATTGACAGTAAAAAGACCTTTCCATCCATGTACAGCACTTTACAAAATTCGAGAAAAAAAATTTTAGTGAAAAATTCAAAAAAGTTATGATGCCGGCATCATTTAAAAGTTTAAAAATCAGATTTCTTTCGAAACCCGATTTCTCCGCAACCAAGTCTCGAAAGTGGTTGCGGTTTTCAATTCCTAATTGACAGTAAAAAGACCTTTCCATCCATGTACAGCACTTTATAAAATTCGAGAAAAAAAATTTTAGTGAAAAATTGAAAAAAGTTATGATGCCGGCATCATTTAAAAGTTTAAAAATCAGATTTCTTTCGAAACCCGATTTCTCCGCAACCAAGTCTCGAAAGTGGTTGCGGTTTTCAATTCCTAATTGACAGTAAAAAGACCTTTCCATCCATGTACAGCACTTTACAAAATTCGAGAAAAAAAATTTTAGTGAAAAATTGCAAAAAGTTATGATGCCGGCATCATTTAAAAGTTTAAAAATCAGATTTCTTTCGAAACCCGATTTCTCCGCAACCAAGCCTCGAAAGTGGTTGCGGTTCCTAATTGACAGTAAAAAGACCTTTCCATCCATGTACAGCACTTTACAAAATTCGAGAAAAAAAATTTTAGTGAAAAATTGAAAAAAGTTATGATGCCGGCATCATTTAAAAGTTTAAAAATCAGATTTCTTTCGAAACCCGATTTCTCCGCAACCAAGTCTCGAAAGTGGTTGCGGTTTTCAATTCCTAATTGACAGTAAAAAGACCTTTCCATCGATGTACAGCACTTTACAAAATTCGAGAAAAAAAATTTTAGTGAAAAATTGAAAAAAGTTATGATGCCGGCATCATTTAAAAGTTTAAAAATCAGATTTCTTTCGAAACCCGATTTCTCCGCAACCAACCCTCGAAAGTGGTTGCGGTTTTCAATTCCTAATTGACAATAAAAAGACCTTTCCATCCATGTACAGCACTTTACAAAATTCGAGAAAAAAAATTTTAGTGAAAAATTGAAAAAAGTTATGATGCCGGCATCATTTAAAAGTTTAAAAATCAGATTTCTTTCGAAACCCGATTTCTCCGCAACCAAGCCTCGAAAGTGGTTGCGGTTTTCAATTCCTAATTGACAGTAAAAAGACCTTTCCATCCATGTACAGCACTTTACAAAATTCGAGAAAAAAAATTTTAGTGAAAAATTGAAAAAAGTTATGATGCCGGCATCATTTAAAAGTTTAAAAATCAGATTTCTTTCGAAACCCGATTTCTCCGCAACCAAGCCTCGAAAGTGGTTGCGGTTTTCAATTCCTAATTGACAATAAAAAGACCTTTCCATCCATGTACAGCACTTTACAAAATTCGAGAAAAAAAATTTTAGTGAAAAATTGAAAAAAGTTATGATGCCGGCATCATTTAAAAGTTTAAAAATCAGATTTCTTTCGAAACCCGATTTCTCCGCAACCAAGCCTCGAAAGTGGTTGCGGTTCCTAATTGACAGTAAAAAGACCTTTCCATCCATGTACAGCACTTTACAAAATTCGAGAAAAAAAATTTTAGTGAAAAATTGAAAAAAGTTATGATGCCGGCATCATTTAAAAGTTTAAAAATCAGATTTCTTTCGAAACCCGATTTCTCCGCAACCAAGCCTCGAAAGTGGTTGCGGTTTTCAATTCCTAATTGACAGTAAAAAGACCTTTCCATCCATGTACAGCACTTTACAAAATTCGAGAAAAAAAATTTTAGTGAAAAATTGAAAAAAGTTATGATGCCGGCATCATTTAAAAGTTTAAAAATCAGATTTCTTTCGAAACCCGATTTCTCCGCAACCAAGCCTCGAAAGTGGTTGCGGTTTTCAATTCCTAATTGACAATAAAAAGACCTTTCCATCCATGTACAGCACTTTACAAAATTCGAGAAAAAGAATTTTAGTGAAAAATTGAAAAAAGTTATGATGCCGGCATCATTTAAAAGTTTAAAAATCAGATTTCTTTCGAAACCCGATTTCTCCGCAACCAAGCCTCGAAAGTGGTTGCGGTTTTCAATTCCTAATTGACAGTAAAAAGACCTTTCCATCCATGTACAGCACTTTACAAAATTCGAGAAAAAAAATTTTAGTGAAAAATTGAAAAAAGTTATGATGCCGGCATCATTTAAAAGTTTAAAAATCAGATTTCTTTCGAAACCCGATTTCTCCGCAACCAAGCCTCGAAATTGGTTGCGGTTTTCAATTCCTAATTGACAGTAAAAAGACCTTTCCATCCATGTACAGCACTTTACAAAATTCGAGAAAAAAATTTTAGTGAAAAATTGAAAAAAGTTATGATGCCGGCATCATTTAAAAGTTTAAAAATCAGATTTCTTTCGAAACCCGATTTCTCCGCAACCAAGCCTCGAAAGTGGTTGCGGTTTTCAATTCCTAATTGACAATAAAAAGACCTTTCCATCCATGTACATTGTACAGCACTTTACAAAATTCGAGAAAAAAAATTTTAGTGAAAAATTGAAAAAAGTTATGATGCCGGCATCATTTAAAAGTTTAAAAATCAGATTTCTTTCGAAACCCGATTTCTCCGCAACCAAGCCTCGAAAGTGGTTGCGGTTTTCAATTCCTAATTGACAATAAAAAGACCTTTCCATCCATGTACAGCACTTTACAAAATTCGAGAAAAAAAATTTTAGTGAAAAATTGAAAAAAGTTATGATGCCGGCATCATTTAAAAGTTTAAAAATCAGATTTCTTTCGAAACCCGATTTCTCCGCAACCAAGCCTCGAAAGTGGTTGCGGTTTTCAATTCCTAATTCACAATAAAAAAACCTTTCCATCCATGTACAGCACTTTACAAAATTCGAGAAAAAAAATGTTAGTGAAAAATTGAAAAAGTTATGATGCCGGCATCATTTAAAAGTTTAAAAATCAGATTTCTTTCGAAACCCGATTTCTCCGCAACCAAGCCTCGAAAGTGGTTGCGGTTTTCAATTCCTAATTGACAATAAAAAGACCTTTCCATCCATGTACAGCACTTTACAAAATTCGAGAAAAAAAATTTTAGTGAAAAATTGAAAAAAGTTATGATGCCGGCATCATTTAAAAGTTTAAAAATCAGATTTCTTTCGAAACCCGATTTCTCCGCAACCAAGCCTCGAAAGTGGTTGCGGTTTTCAATTCCTAATTGACAATAAAAAGACCTTTCCATCCATGTACAGCACTTTACAAAATTCGAAAAAAAAAAATTTTAGTGAAAAATTGAAAAAAGTTATGATGCCGGCATCATTTAAAAGTTTAAAAATCAGATTTCTTTCGAAACCCGATTTCTCCGCAACCAAGCCTCGAAAGTGGTTGCGGTTTTCAATTCCTAATTGACAATAAAAAGACCTTTCCATCCATGTACAGCACTTTACAAAATTCGAGAAAAAAAATTTTAGTGAAAAATTGAAAAAAGTTATGATGCCGGCATCATTTAAAAGTTTAAAAATCAGATTTCTTTCGAAACCCGATTTCTCCGCAACCGAGCCTCGAAAGTGGTTGCGGTTTTCAATTCCTAATTGACAGTAAAAAGACCTTTTCATCCATGTACAGCACTTTACAAAATTCGAGAAAAAAAATTTTAGTGAAAAAATGAAAAAAGTTATGATCATTTAAAAGTTTAAAAATCAGATTTCTTTCGAAACCCGATTTCTCCGCAACCAAGCCTCGAAAGTGGTTGCGGTTTTCAATTCCTAATTGACAATAAAAAGACCTTTCCATCCATGTACAGCACTTTACAAAATTCGAGAAAAAAATTTTAGTGAAAAATTGAAAAAAGTTATGATGCCGGCATCATTTAAAAGTTTAAAAATCAGATTTCTTTCGAAACCCGATTTCTCCGCAACCAAGCCTCGAAAGTGGTTGCGGTTTTCAATTCCTAATTCACAATAAAAAGACCTTTCCATCCATGTACAGCACTTTACAAAATTCGAGAAAAAAAATTTTAGTGAAAAATTGAAAAAAGTTATGATGCCGGCATCATTTAAAAGTTTAAAAATCAGATTTCTTTCGAAACCCGATTTCTCCGCAACCAAGCCTCGAAAGTGGTTGCGGTTTTCAATTCCTAATTGACAGTAAAAAGACCTTTCCATCCATGTACAGCACTTTACAAAATTCGAGAAAAAAAATTTTAGTGAAAAATTGAAAAAAGTTATGATGCCGGCATCATTTAAAAGTTTAAAAATCAGATTTCTTTCGAAACCCGATTTCTCCGCAACCAAGCCTCGAAAGTGGTTGCGGTTTTCAATTCCTAATTGACAATAAAAAGACCTTTCCATCCATGTACAGCACTTTACAAAATTCGAGAAAAAAAATTTTAGTGAAAAATTGAAAAAAGTTATGATGCCGGCATCATTTAAAAGTTTAAAAATCAGATTTCTTTCGAAACCCGATTTCTCCGCAACCAAGCCTCGAAAGTGGTTGCGGTTTTCAATTCCTAATTGACAGTAAAAAGACCTTTCCATCCATGTACAGCACTTTACAAAATTCGAGAAAAAAAATTTTAGTGAAAAATTGAAAAAAGTTATGATGCCGGCATCATTTAAAAGTTTAAAAATCAGATTTCTTTCGAAACCCGATTTCTCCGCAACCAAGCCTCGAAAGTGGTTGCGGTTTTCAATTCCTAATTGACAATAAAAAGACCTTTCCATCCATGTACAGCACTTTACAAAATTCGAAAAAAAAAAATTTTAGTGAAAAATTGAAAAAAGTTATGATGCCGGCATCATTTAAAAGTTTAAAAATCAGATTTCTTTCGAAACCCGATTTCTCCGCAACCAAGCCTCGAAAGTGGTTGCGGTTTTCAATTCCTAATTGACAATAAAAAGACCTTTCCATCCATGTACAAGACTTTACAAAATTCGAGAAAAAAATTTTTAGTGAAAAATTGAAAAAAGTTATGATGCCGGAATCATTTAAAAGTTTAAAAATCAGATTTCTTTCGAAACCCGATTTCTCCGCAACCAAGCCTCGAAAGTGGTTGCGGTTTTCAATTCCTAATTGACAGTAAAAAGACCTTTCCATCCATGTACAGCACTTTACAAAATTCGAGAAAAAAAATTTTAGTGAAAAATTGAAAAAAGTTATGATGCCGGCATCATTTAAAAGTTTAAAAATCAGATTTCTTTCGAAACCCGATTTCTCCGCAACCAAGCCTCGAAAGTGGTTGCGGTTTTCAATTCCTAATTGACAATAAAAAGACCTTTCCATCCATGTACAGCACTTTACAAAATTCGAGAAAAAAAATTTTAGTGAAAAATTGAAAAAAGTTATGATGCCGGCATCATTTAAAAGTTTAAAAATCAGATTTCTTTCGAAACCCGATTTCTCCGCAACCAAGCCTCGAAAGTGGTTGCGGTTTTCAATTCCTAATTGACAGTAAAAAGACCTTTCCATCCATGTACAGCACTTTACAAAATTCGAGAAAAAAAATTTTAGTGAAAAATTGAAAAAAGTTATGATGCCGGCATCATTTAAAAGTTTAAAAATCAGATTTCTTTCGAAACCCGATTTCTCCGCAACCAAGCCTCGAAAGTGGTTGCGGTTTTCAATTCCTAATTGACAATAAAAAGACCTTTCCATCCATGTACAGCACTTTACAAAATTCGAAAAAAAAAAATTTTAGTGAAAAATTGAAAAAAGTTATGATGCCGGCATCATTTAAAAGTTTAAAAATCAGATTTCTTTCGAAACCCGATTTCTCCGCAACCAAGCCTCGAAAGTGGTTGCGGTTTTCAATTCCTAATTGACAATAAAAAGACCTTTCCATCCATGTACAAGACTTTACAAAATTCGAGAAAAAAAATTTTAGTGAAAAATTGAAAAAAGTTATGATGCCGGCATCATTTAAAAGTTTAAAAATCAGATTTCTTTCGAAACCCGATTTCTCCGCAACCAAGCCTCGAAAGTGGTTGCGGTTTTCAATTCCTAATTGACAATAAAAAGACCTTTCCATCCATGTACAGCACTTTACAAAATTCGAAAAAAAAAAATTTTAGTGAAAAATTGAAAAAAGTTATGATGCCGGCATCATTTAAAAGTTTAAAAATCAGATTTCTTTCGAAACCCGATTTCTCCGCAACCAAGCCTCGAAAGTGGTTGCGGTTTTCAATTCCTAATTGACAATAAAAAGACCTTTCCATCCATGTACAAGACTTTACAAAATTCGAGAAAAAAATTTTTAGTGAAAAATTGAAAAAAGTTATGATGCCGGCATCATTTAAAAGTTTAAAAATCAGATTTCTTTCGAAACCCGATTTCTCCGCAACCAAGCCTCGAAAGTGGTTGCGGTTTTCAATTCCTAATTGACAGTAAAAAGACCTTTCCATCCATGTACAGCACTTTACAAAATTCGAGAAAAAAAATTTTAGTGAAAAATTGAAAAAAGTTATGATGCCGGCATCATTTAAAAGTTTAAAAATCAGATTTCTTTCGAAACCCGATTTCTCCGCAACCAAGCCTCGAAAGTGGTTGCGGTTTTCAATTCCTAATTGACAATAAAAAGACCTTTCCATCCATGTACAGCACTTTACAAAATTCGAAAAAAAAAAATTTTAGTGAAAAATTGAAAAAAGTTATGATGCCGGCATCATTTAAAAGTTTAAAAATCAGATTTCTTTCGAAACCCGATTTCTCCGCAACCAAGCCTCGAAAGTGGTTGCGGTTTTCAATTCCTAATTGACAATAAAAAGACCTTTCCATCCATGTACAAGACTTTACAAAATTCGAGAAAAAAATTTTTAGTGAAAAATTGAAAAAAGTTATGATGCCGGAATCATTTAAAAGTTTAAAAATCAGATTTCTTTCGAAACCCGATTTCTCCGCAACCAAGCCTCGAAAGTGGTTGCGGTTTTCAATTCCTAATTGACAGTAAAAAGACCTTTCCATCCATGTACAGCACTTTACAAAATTCGAGAAAAAAAATTTTAGTGAAAAATTGAAAAAAGTTATGATGCCGGCATCATTTAAAAGTTTAAAAATCAGATTTCTTTCGAAACCCGATTTCTCCGCAACCAAGCCTCGAAAGTGGTTGCGGTTTTCAATTCCTAATTGACAATAAAAAGACCTTTCCATCCATGTACAGCACTTTACAAAATTCGAGAAAAAAAATTTTAGTGAAAAATTGAAAAAAGTTATGATGCCGGCATCATTTAAAAGTTTAAAAATCAGATTTCTTTCGAAACCCGATTTCTCCGCAACCAAGCCTCGAAAGTGGTTGCGGTTTTCAATTCCTAATTGACAATAAAAAGACCTTTCCATCCATGTACAGCACTTTACAAAATTCGAGAAAAAAAATTTTAGTGAAAAATTGAAAAAAGTTATGATGCCGGCATCATTTAAAAGTTTAAAAATCAGATTTCTTTCGAAACCCGATTTCTCCGCAACCAAGCCTCGAAAGTGGTTGCGGTTTTCAATTCCTAATTGACAGTAAAAAGACCTTTCCATCCATGTACAGCACTTTACAAAATTCGAGAAAAAAAATTTTAGTGAAAAATTGAAAAAAGTTATGATGCCGGCATCATTTAAAAGTTTAAAAATCAGATTTCTTTCGAAACCCGATTTCTCCGCAACCAAGCCTCGAAAGTGGTTGCGGTTTTCAATTCCTAATTGACAATAAAAAGACCTTTCCATCCATGTACAGCACTTTACAAAATTCGAAAAAAAAAAATTTTAGTGAAAAATTGAAAAAAGTTATGATGCCGGCATCATTTAAAAGTTTAAAAATCAGATTTCTTTCGAAACCCGATTTCTCCGCAACCAAGCCTCGAAAGTGGTTGCGGTTTTCAATTCCTAATTGACAATAAAAAGACCTTTCCATCCATGTACAAGACTTTACAAAATTCGAGAAAAAAATTTTTAGTGAAAAATTGAAAAAAGTTATGATGCCGGAATCATTTAAAAGTTTAAAAATCAGATTTCTTTCGAAACCCGATTTCTCCGCAACCAAGCCTCGAAAGTGGTTGCGGTTTTCAATTCCTAATTGACAGTAAAAAGACCTTTCCATCCATGTACAGCACTTTACAAAATTCGAGAAAAAAAATTTTAGTGAAAAATTGAAAAAAGTTATGATGCCGGCATCATTTAAAAGTTTAAAAATCAGATTTCTTTCGAAACCCGATTTCTCCGCAACCAAGCCTCGAAAGTGGTTGCGGTTTTCAATTCCTAATTGACAATAAAAAGACCTTTCCATCCATGTACAGCACTTTACAAAATTCGAAAAAAAAAATTTTAGTGAAAAATTGAAAAAAGTTATGATGCCGGCATCATTTAAAAGTTTAAAAATCAGATTTCTTTCGAAACCCGATTTCTCCGCAACCAAGCCTCGAAAGTGGTTGCGGTTTTCAATTCCTAATTGACAATAAAAAGACCTTTCCATCCATGTACAAGACTTTACAAAATTTGAGAAAAAAATTTTTAGTGAAAAATTGAAAAAAGTTATGATGCCGGCATCATTTAAAAGTTTAAAAATCAGATTTCTTTCGAAACCCGATTTCTCCGCAACCAAGCGGTTTTCAATTCCTAATTGACAATAAAAAGACCTTTCCATCCATGTACAGCACTTTACAAAATTCGAGAAAAAAAATTTTAGTGAAAAATTGAAAAAAGTTATGATGCCGGCATCATTTAAAAGTTTAAAAATCAGATTTCTTTCGAAACCCGATTTCTCCGCAACCAAGCCTCGAAAGTGGTTGCGGTTTTCAATTCCTAATTGACAATAAAAAGACCTTTCCATCCATGTACAGCACTTTACAAAATTCGAAAAAAAAAAATTTTAGTGAAAAATTGAAAAAAGTTATGATGCCGGCATCATTTAAAAGTTTAAAAATCAGATTTCTTTCGAAACCCGATTTCTCCGCAACCAAGCCTCGAAAGTGGTTGCGGTTTTCAATTCCTAATTGACAATAAAAAGACCTTTCCATCCATGTACAAGACTTTACAAAATTCGAGAAAAAAATTTTTAGTGAAAAATTGAAAAAAGTTATGATGCCGGCATCATTTAAAAGTTTAAAAATCAGATTTCTTTCGAAACCCGATTTCTCCGCAACCATGCCTCGAAAGTGGTTGCGGTTTTCAATTCCTAACTGACAATAAAAAGACCTTTCCATCCATGTACAGCACTTTACAAAATTCGAGAAAAAAAAATTTAGTGAAAAATTGAAAAAAGTTATGATGCCGGCATCATTTAAAAGTTTAAAAATCAGATTTCTTTCGAAACCCGATTTCTCCGCAACCAAGCCTCGAAAGTGGTTGCGGTTTTCAATTCCTAATTGACAGTAAAAAGACCTTTCCATCCATGTACAGCACTTTACAAAATTCGAGAAAAAAAATGAAAAAAGTTATGATCATTTAAAAGTTTAAAAATCAGATTTCTTTCGAAACCCGATTTCTCCGCAACCAAGCCTCGAAAGTGGTTGCGGTTTTCAATTCCTAATTGACAATAAAAAGACCTTTCCATCCATGTACAGCACTTTACAAAATTCGAGAAAAAAAATTTTAGTGAAAAATTGAAAAAAGTTATGATGCCGGCATCATTTAAAAGTTTAAAAATCAGATTTCTTTCGAAACCCGATTTCTCCGCAACCAAGCCTCGAAAGTGGTTGCGGTTTTCAATTCCTAATTGACAATAAAAAGACCTTTCCATCCATGTACAGCACTTTACAAAATTCGAGAAAAAAAATTTTAGTGAAAAATTGAAAAAAGTTATGATGCCGGCATCATTTAAAAGTTTAAAAATCAGATTTCTTTCGAAACCCGATTTCTCCGCAACCAAGCCTCGAAAGTGGTTGCGGTTTTCAATTCCTAATTGACAATAAAAAGACCTTTCCATCCATGTACAGCACTTTACAAAATTCGAGAAAAAAATTTTAGTGAAAAATTGAAAAAAGTTATGATGCCGGCATCATTTAAAAGTTTAAAAATCAGATTTCTTTCGAAACCCGATTTCTCCGCAACCAAGCCTCGAAAGTGGTTGCGGTTTTCAATTCCTAATTGACAGTAAAAAGACCTTTCCATCCATGTACAGCACTTTACAAAATTCGAGAAAAAAAATTTTAGTGAAAAATTGAAAAAAGTTATGATGCCGGCATCATTTAAAAGTTTAAAAATCAGATTTCTTTCGAAACCCGATTTCTCCGCAACCAAGCCTCGAAAGTGGTTGCGGTTTTCAATTCCTAATTGACAATAAAAAGACCTTTCCATCCATGTACAGCACTTTACAAAATTCGAGAAAAAAAAATTTTAGTGAAAAATTGAAAAAAGTTATGATGCCGGCATCATTTAAAAGTTTAAAAATCAGATTTCTTTCGAAACCCGATTTCTCCGCAACCAAGCCTCGAAAGTGGTTGCGGTTTTCAATTCCTAATTCACAATAAAAAGACCTTTCCATCCATGTACAGCACTTTACAAAATTCGAGAAAAAAAATTTTAGTGAAAAATTGAAAAAAGTTATGATGCCGGCATCATTTAAAAGTTTAAAAATCTGATTTCTTTCGAAACCCGATTTCTCCGCAACCAAGCCTCGAAAGTGGTTGCGGTTTTCAATTCCTAATTGACAGTAAAAAGATCTTTCCATCCATGTACAGCACTTTACAAAATTCGAGAAAAAAAATTTTAGTGAAAAATTGAAAAAAGTTATGATGCCGGCATCATTTAAAAGTTTAAAAATCAGATTTCTTTCGAAACCCGATTTCTCCGCAACCAAGCCTCGAAAGTGGTTGCGGTTTTCAATTCCTAATTCACAATAAAAAGACCTTTCCATCCATGTACAGCAGTTTATAAAATTCGAGAAAAAAAATTTTAGTGAAAAATTGAAAAAAGTTATGATGCCGGCATCATTTAAAAGTTTAAAAATCAGATTTCTTTCGAAACCCGATTTCTCCGCAACCAAGCCTCGAAAGTGGTTGCGGTTTTCAATTCCTAATTGACAATAAAAAGACCTTTCCATCCATGTACAGCAGTTTATAAAATTCGAGAAAAAAAATTTTAGTGAAAAATTGAAAAAAGTTATGATGCCGGCATCATTTAAAAGTTTAAAAATCAGATTTCTTTCGAAACCCGATTTCTCCGCAACCAAGCCTCGAAAGTGGTTGCGGTTTTCAATTCCTAATTGACAGTAAAAAGACCTTTCCATCCATGTACAGCACTTTACAAAATTCGAGAAAAAAAATTTTAGTGAAAAATTGAAAAAAGTTATGATGCCGGCATCATTTAAAAGTTTAAAAATCAGATTTCTTTCGAAACCCGATTTCTCCGCAACCAAGCCTCGAAAGTGGTTGCGGTTTTCAATTCCTAATTGACAATAAAAAGACCTTTCCATCCATGTACAGCAGTTTAAAAAATTCGAGAAAAAAAATTTTAGTGAAAAATTGAAAAAAGTTATGATGCCGGCATCATTTAAAAGTTTAAAAATCAGATTTCTTTCGAAACCCGATTTCTCCGCAACCAAGCCTCGAAAGTGGTTGCGGTTTTCAATTCCTAATTGACAATAAAAAGACCTTTCCATCCATGTACAGCAGTTTATAAAATTCGAGAAAAAAAATTTTAGTGAAAAATTGAAAAAAGTTATGATGCCGGCATCATTTAAAAGTTTAAAAATCAGATTTCTTTCGAAACCCGATTTCTCCGCAACCAAGCCTCGAAAGTGGTTGCGGTTTTCAATTCCTAATTGACAATAAAAAGACCTTTCCATCCATGTACAGCACTTTACAAAATTCGAGAAAAAAAAATTTTAGTGAAAAATTGAAAAAAGTTATGATGCCGGCATCATTTAAAAGTTTAAAAATCAGATTTCTTTCGAAACCCGATTTCTCCGCAACCAAGCCTCGAAAGTGGTTGCGGTTTTCAATTCCTAATTGACAATAAAAAGACCTTTCCATCCATGTACAGCACTTTACAAAATTCGAGAAAAAAAATTTTAGTGAAAAATTGAAAAAAGTTATGATGCCGGCATCATTTAAAAGTTTAAAAATCAGATTTCTTTCGAAACCCGATTTCTCCGCAACCAAGCCTCGAAAGTGGTTGCGGTTTTCAATTCCTAATTGACAATAAAAAGACCTTTCCATCCATGTACAGCAGTTTATAAAATTCGAGAAAAAAAATTTTAGTGAAAAATTGAAAAAAGTTATGATGCCGGCATCATTTAAAAGTTTAAAAATCAGATTTCTTTCGAAACCCGATTTCTCCGCAACCAAGCCTCGAAAGTGGTTGCGGTTTTCAATTCCTAATTGACAATAAAAAGACCTTTCCATCCATGTACAGCACTTTACAAAATTCGAGAAAAAAAATTTTAGTGAAAAATTGAAAAAAGTTATGATGCCGGCATCATTTAAAAGTTTAAAAATCAGATTTCTTTCGAAACCCGATTTCTCCGCAACCAAGCCTCGAAAGTGGTTGCGGTTTTCAATTCCTAATTGACAATAAAAAGACCTTTCCATCCATGTACAGCACTTTAAAAAATTCGAGAAAAAAAATTTTAGTGAAAAATTGAAAAAAGTTATGATGCCGGCATCATTTAAAAGTTTAAAAATCAGATTTCTTTCGAAACCCGATTTCTCCGCAACCAAGCCTCGAAAGTGGTTGCGGTTTTCAATTCCTAATTGACAATAAAAAGACCTTTCCATCCATGTACAGCAGTTTATAAAATTTGAGAAAAAAAATTTTAGTGAAAAATTGAAAAAAGTTATGATGCCGGCATCATTTAAAAGTTTAAAAATCAGATTTCTTTCGAAACCCGATTTCTCCGCAACCAAGCCTCGAAAGTGGTTGCGGTTTTCAATTCCTAATTGACAATAAAAAGACCTTTCCATCCATGTACAGCAGTTTATAAAATTCGAGAAAAAAAATTTTAGTGAAAAATTGAAAAAAGTTATGATGCCGGCATCATTTAAAAGTTTAAAAATCAGATTTCTTTCGAAACCCGATTTCTCCGCAACCAAGCCTCGAAAGTGGTTGCGGTTTTCAATTCCTAATTGACAATAAAAAGACCTTTCCATCCATGTACAGCACTTTACAAAATTCGAGAAAAAAAATTTTAGTGAAAAATTGAAAAAAGTTATGATGCCGGCATCATTTAAAAGTTTAAAAATCAGATTTCTTTCGAAACCCGATTTCTCCGCAACCAAGCCTCGAAAGTGGTTGCGGTTTTCAATTCCTAATTCACAATAAAAAGACCTTTCCATCCATGTACAGCACTTTACAAAATTCGAGAAAAAAAATTTTAGTGAAAAATTGAAAAAAGTTATGATGCCGGCATCATTTAAAAGTTTAAAAATCAGATTTCTTTCGAAACCCGATTTCTCCGCAACCAAGCCTCGAAAGTGGTTGTGGTTTTCAATTCCTAATTGACAATAAAAAGACCTTTCCATCCATGTACAGCACTTTATAAAATTCGAGAAAAAAAAATTTTAGTGAAAAATTGAAAAATGCCGGCATCATTTAAAAGTTTAAAAATCAGATTTCTTTCGAAACCCGATTTCTCCGTAACCAAGCCTCGAAAGTGGTTGCGGTTTTCAATTCCTAATTGACAGTAAAAAGACCTTTCCGTCCATGTACAGCACTTTACAAAATTCAAGAAAAAAAATTTTAGTGAAAAATTGAAAAAAGTTATGATGCCGGCATCATTTAAAAGTTTAAAAATCAGATTTCTTTCGAAACCCGATTTCTCCGCAACCAAGCCTCGAAAGTGGTTGCGGTTTTCAATTCCTAATTGACAATAAAAAGACCTTTCCATCCATGTACAGCACTTTACAAAATTCGAGAAAAAAAATTTTAGTGAAAAATTGAAAAAAGTTATGATGCCGGCATCATTTACTTTCGAAACCCGATTTCTCCGCAACCAAGCCTCGAAAGTGGTTGCGGTTTTCAATTCCTAATTGACAATAAAAAGACCTTTCCATCCTTGTACAGCACTTTACAAAATTCGAGAAAAAAAATTTTAGTGAAAAATTGAAAAAAGTTATGATGCCGGCATCATTTAAAAGTTTAAAAATCAGATTTCTTTCGAAACCCGATTTCTCCGCAACCAAGCCTCGAAAGTGGTTGCGGTTTTCAATTCCTAATTGACAATAAAAAGACCTTTCCATCCATGTACAGCACTTTACAAAATTCGAGAAAAAAAATTTTAGTGAAAAATTGAAAAAAGTTATGATGCCGGCATCATTTAAAAGTTTAAAAATCAGATTTCTTTCGAAACCCGATTTCTCCGCAACCAAGCCTCGAAAGTGGTTGCGGTTTTCAATTCCTAATTGACAATAAAAAGACCTTTCCATCCATGTACAGCACTTTACAAAATTCGAGAAAAAAAATTTTAGTGAAAAATTGAAAAAAGTTATGATGCCGGCATCATTTAAAAGTTTAAAAATCAGATTTCTTTCGAAACCCGATTTCTCCGCAACCAAGCCTCGAAAGTGGTTGCGGTTTTTAATTCCTAATTGACAATAAAAAGACCTTTCCATCCATGTACAGCACTTTACAAAATTCGAGAAAAAAAATTTTAGTGAAAAATTGAAAAAAGTTATGATGCCGGCATCATTTAAAAGTTTTAAAAATCAGATTTCTTTCGAAACCCGATTTCTCCGCAACCAAGCCTCGAAAGTGGTTGCGGTTTTCAATTCCTAATTGACAATAAAAAGACCTTTCCATCCATGTACAGCACTTTACAAAATTCGAGAAAAAAAATTTTAGTGAAAAATTGAAAAAAGTTATGATGCCGGCATCATTTAAAAGTTTAAAAATCAGATTTCTTTCGAAACCCGATTTCTCCGCAACCAAGCCTCGAAAGTGGTTGCGGTTTTCAATTCCTAATTGACAATAAAAAGACCTTTCCATCCATGTACAGCACTTTACAAAATTCGAGAAAAAAAATTTTAGTGAAAAATTGAAAAAAGTTATGATGCCGGCATCATTTAAAAGTTTAAAAATCAGATTTCTTTCGAAACCCGATTTCTCCGCAACCAAGCCTCGAAAGTGGTTGCGGTTTTCAATTCCTAATTGACAATAAAAAGACCTTTCCATCCATGTACAGCACTTTACAAAATTCGAGAAAAAAAATTTTAGTGAAAAATTGAAAAAAGTTATGATGCCGGCATCATTTAAAAGTTTAAAAATCAGATTTCTTTCGAAACCCGATTTCTCCGCAACCAAGCCTCGAAAGTGGTTGCGGTTTTTAATTCCTAATTGACAATAAAAAGACCTTTCCATCCATGTACAGCACTTTACAAAATTCGAGAAAAAAAATTTTAGTGAAAAATTGAAAAAAGTTATGATGCCGGCATCATTTAAAGTTTAAAAATCAGATTTCTTTCGAAACCCGATTTCTCCGCAACCAAGCCTCGAAAGTGGTTGCGGTTTTCAATTCCTAATTGACAATAAAAAGACCTTTCCATCCATGTACAGCACTTTACAAAATTCGAGAAAAAAAATTTTAGTGAAAAATTGAAAAAAGTTATGATGCCGGCATCATTTAAAAGTTTAAAAATCAGATTTCTTTCGAAACCCGATTTCTCCGCAACCAAGCCTCGAAAGTGGTTGCGGTTTTTAATTCCTAATTGACAATAAAAAGACCTTTCCATCCATGTACAGCACTTTACAAAATTCGAGAAAAAAAATTTTAGTGAAAAATTGAAAAAAGTTATGATGCCGGCATCATTTAAAAGTTTAAAAATCAGATTTCTTTCGAAACCCGATTTCTCCGCAACCAAGCCTCGAAAGTGGTTGCGGTTTTCAATTCCTAATTGACAATAAAAAGACCTTTCCATCCATGTACAGCACTTTACAAAATTCGAGAAAAAAAATTTTAGTGAAAAATTGAAAAAAGTTATGATGCCGGCATCATTTAAAAGTTTAAAAATCAGATTTCTTTCGAAACCCGATTTCTCCGCAACCAAGCCTCGAAAGTGGTTGCGGTTTTTAATTCCTAATTGACAATAAAAAGACCTTTCCATCCATGTACAGCACTTTACAAAATTCGAGAAAAAAAATTTTAGTGAAAAATTGAAAAAAGTTATGATGCCGGCATCATTTAAAAGTTTAAAAATCAGATTTCTTTCGAAACCCGATTTCTCCGCAACCAAGCCTCGAAAGTGGTTGCGGTTTTCAATTCCTAATTGACAATAAAAAGACCTTTCCATCCATGTACAGCACTTTACAAAATTCGAGAAAAAAAATTTTAGTGAAAAATTGAAAAAAGTTATGATGCCGGCATCATTTAAAAGTTTAAAAATCAGATTTCTTTCGAAACCCGATTTCTCCGCAACCAAGCCTCGAAAGTGGTTGCGGTTTTCAATTCCTAATTGACAATAAAAAGACCTTTCCATCCATGTACAGCACTTTACAAAATTCGAGAAAAAAAATTTTAGTGAAAAATTGAAAAAAGTTATGATGCCGGCATCATTTAAAATTTTAAAAATCAGATTTCTTTCGAAACCCGATTTCTCCGCAACCAAGCCTCGAAAGTGGTTGCGGTTTTTAATTCCTAATTGACAATAAAAAGACCTTTCCATCCATGTACAGCACTTTACAAAATTCGAGAAAAAAAATTTTAGTGAAAAATTGAAAAAAGTTATGATGCCGGCATCATTTAAAAGTTTAAAAATCAGATTTCTTTCGAAACCCGATTTCTCCGCAACCAAGCCTCGAAAGTGGTTGCGGTTTTCAATTCCTAATTGACAATAAAAAGACCTTTCCATCCATGTACAGCACTTTACAAAATTCGAGAAAAAAAATTTTAGTGAAAAATTGAAAAAAGTTATGATGCCGGCATCATTTAAAAGTTTAAAAATCAGATTTCTTTCGAAACCCGATTTCTCCGCAACCAAGCCTCGAAAGTGGTTGCGGTTTTTAATTCCTAATTGACAATAAAAAGACCTTTCATCCATGTACAGCACTTTACAAAATTCGAGAAAAAAAATTTTAGTGAAAAATTGAAAAAAGTTATGATGCCGGCATCATTTAAAAGTTTAAAAATCAGATTTCTTTCGAAACCCGATTTCTCCGCAACCAAGCCTCGAAAGTGGTTGCGGTTTTCAATTCCTAATTGACAATAAAAAGACCTTTCCATCCATGTACAGCACTTTACAAAATTCGAGAAAAAAAATTTTAGTGAAAAATTGAAAAAAGTTATGATGCCGGCATCATTTAAAAGTTTAAAAATCAGATTTCTTTCGAAACCCGATTTCTCCGCAACCAAGCCTCGAAAGTGGTTGCGGTTTTTAATTCCTAATTGACAATAAAAAGACCTTTCCATCCATGTACAGCACTTTACAAAATTCGAGAAAAAAAATTTTAGTGAAAAATTGAAAAAAGTTATGATGCCGGCATCATTTAAAAGTTTAAAAATCAGATTTCTTTCGAAACCCGATTTCTCCGCAACCAAGCCTCGAAAGTGGTTGCGGTTTTCAATTCCTAATTGACAATAAAAAGACCTTTCCATCCATGTACAGCACTTTACAAAATTCGAGAAAAAAAATTTTAGTGAAAAATTGAAAAAAGTTATGATGCCGGCATCATTTAAAAGTTTAAAAATCAGATTTCTTTCGAAACCCGATTTCTCCGCAACCAAGCCTCGAAAGTGGTTGCGGTTTTCAATTCCTAATTGACAATAAAAAAGACCTTTCCATCCATGTACAGCACTTTACAAAATTCGAGAAAAAAAATTTTAGTGAAAAATTGAAAAAAGTTATGATGCCGGCATCATTTAAAAGTTTAAAAATCAGATTTCTTTCGAAACCCGATTTCTCCGCAACCAAGCCTCGAAAGTGGTTGCGGTTTTCAATTCCTAATTGACAATAAAAAGACCTTTCCATCCATGTACAGCACTTTACAAAATTCGAGAAAAAAAATTTTAGTGAAAAATTGAAAAAAGTTATGATGCCGGCATCATTTAAAAGTTTAAAAATCAGATTTCTTTCGAAACCCGATTTCTCCGCAACCAAGCCTCGAAAGTGGTTGCGGTTTTAAATTCCTAATTGACAATAAAAAGACCTTTCCATCCATGTACAGCACTTTACAAAATTCGAGAAAAAAAATTTTAGTGAAAAATTGAAAAAAGTTATGATGCCGGCATCATTTAAAAGTTTAAAAATCAGATTTCTTTCGAAACCCGATTTCTCCGCAACCAAGCCTCGAAAGTGGTTGCGGTTTTTCAATTCCTAATTGACAATAAAAAGACCTTTCCATCCATGTACAGCACTTTACAAAATTCGAGAAAAAAAATTTTAGTGAAAAATTGAAAAAAGTTATGATGCCGGCATCATTTAAAAGTTTAAAAATCAGATTTCTTTCGAAACCCGATTTCTCCGCAACCAAGCCTCGAAAGTGGTTGCGGTTTTTAATTCCTAATTGACAATAAAAAGACCTTTCCATCCATGTACAGCACTTTACAAAATTCGAGAAAAAAAATTTTAGTGAAAAATTGAAAAAAGTTATGATGCCGGCATCATTTAAAAGTTTAAAAATCAGATTTCTTTCGAAACCCGATTTCTCCGCAACCAAGCCTCGAAAGTGGTTGCGGTTTTCAATTCCTAATTGACAATAAAAAGACCTTTCCATCCATGTACAGCACTTTACAAAATTCGAGAAAAAAAATTTTAGTGAAAAATTGAAAAAAGTTATGATGCCGGCATCATTTAAAAGTTTAAAAATCAGATTTCTTTCGAAACCCGATTTCTCCGCAACCAAGCCTCGAAAGTGGTTGCGGTTTTTAATTCCTAATTGACAATAAAAAGACCTTTCCATCCATGTACAGCACTTTACAAAATTCGAGAAAAAAAATTTTAGTGAAAAATTGAAAAAAGTTATGATGCCGGCATCATTTAAAAGTTTAAAAATCAGATTTCTTTCGAAACCCGATTTCTCCGCAACCAAGCCTCGAAAGTGGTTGCGGTTTTTAATTCCTAATTGACAATAAAAAGACCTTTCCATCCATGTACAGCACTTTACAAAATTCGAGAAAAAAAATTTTAGTGAAAAATTGAAAAAAGTTATGATGCCGGCATCATTTAAAAGTTTAAAAATCAGATTTCTTTCGAAACCCGATTTCTCCGCAACCAAGCCTCGAAAGTGGTTGCGGTTTTCAATTCCTAATTGACAATAAAAAGACCTTTCCATCCATGTACAGCACTTTACAAAATTCGAGAAAAAAAATTTTAGTGAAAAATTGAAAAAAGTTATGATGCCGGCATCATTTAAAAGTTTAAAAATCAGATTTCTTTCGAAACCCGATTTCTCCGCAACCAAGCCTCGAAAGTGGTTGCGGTTTTCAATTCCTAATTGACAATAAAAAGACCTTTCCATCCATGTACAGCACTTTACAAAATTCGAGAAAAAAAATTTTAGTGAAAAATTGAAAAAAGTTATGATGCCGGCATCATTTAAAAGTTTAAAAATCAGATTTCTTTCGAAACCCGATTTCTCCGCAACCAAGCCTCGAAAGTGGTTGCGGTTTTCAATTCCTAATTGACAATAAAAAGACCTTTCCATCCATGTACAGCACTTTACAAAATTCGAGAAAAAAAATTTTAGTGAAAAATTGAAAAAAGTTATGATGCCGGCATCATTTAAAAGTTTAAAATCAGATTTCTTTCGAAACCCGATTTCTCCGCAACCAAGCCTCGAAAGTGGTTGCGGTTTTCAATTCCTAATTGACAATAAAAAGACCTTTCCATCCATGTACAGCACTTTACAAAATTCGAGAAAAAAAATTTTAGTGAAAAATTGAAAAAAGTTATGATGCCGGCATCATTTAAAAGTTTAAAAATCAGATTTCTTTCGAAACCCGATTTCTCCGCAACCAAGCCTCGAAAGTGGTTGCGGTTTTCAATTCCTAATTGACAATAAAAAGACCTTTCCATCCATGTACAGCACTTTACAAAATTCGAGAAAAAAAATTTTAGTGAAAAATTGAAAAAAGTTATGATGCCGGCATCATTTAAAAGTTTAAAAATCAGATTTCTTTCGAAACCCGATTTCTCCGCAACCAAGCCTCGAAAGTGGTTGCGGTTTTCAATTCCTAATTGACAATAAAAAGACCTTTCCATCCCTGTACAGCACTTTACAAAATTCGAGAAAAAAAATTTTAGTGAAAAATTGAAAAAAGTTATGATGCCGGCATCATTTAAAAGTTTAAAAATCAGATTTCTTTCGAAACCCGATTTCTCCGCAACCAAGCCTCGAAAGTGGTTGCGGTTTTCAATTCCTAATTGACAATAAAAAGACCTTTCCATCCATGTACAGCACTTTACAAAATTCGAGAAAAAAAATTTTAGTGAAAAATTGAAAAAAGTTATGATGCCGGCATCATTTAAAAGTTTAAAAATCAGATTTCTTTCGAAACCCGATTTCTCCGCAACCAAGCCTCGAAAGTGGTTGCGGTTTTCAATTCCTAATTGACAATAAAAAGACCTTTCCATCCATGTACAGCACTTTACAAAATTCGAGAAAAAAAATTTTAGTGAAAAATTGAAAAAAGTTATGATGCCGGCATCATTTAAAAGTTTAAAAATCAGATTTCTTTCGAAACCCGATTTCTCCGCAACCAAGCCTCGAAAGTGGTTGCGGTTTTCAATTCCTAATTGACAATAAAAAGACCTTTCCATCCATGTACAGCACTTTACAAAATTCGAGAAAAAAAATTTTAGTGAAAAATTGAAAAAAGTTATGATGCCGGCATCATTTAAAAGTTTAAAAATCAGATTTCTTTCGAAACCCGATTTCTCCGCAACCAAGCCTCGAAAGTGGTTGCGGTTTTTAATTCCTAATTGACAATAAAAAGACCTTTCCATCCATGTACAGCACTTTACAAAATTCGAGAAAAAAAATTTTAGTGAAAAATTGAAAAAAGTTATGATGCCGGCATCATTTAAAAGTTTAAAAATCAGATTTCTTTCGAAACCCGATTTCTCCGCAACCAAGCCTCGAAAGTGGTTGCGGTTTTCAATTCCTAATTGACAATAAAAAGACCTTTCCATCCATGTACAGCACTTTACAAAATTCGAGAAAAAAAATTTTAGTGAAAAATTGAAAAAAGTTATGATGCCGGCATCATTTAAAAGTTTAAAAATCAGATTTCTTTCGAAACCCGATTTCTCCGCAACCAAGCCTCGAAAGTGGTTGCGGTTTTCAATTCCTAATTGACAATAAAAAGACCTTTCCATCCATGTACAGCACTTTACAAAATTCGAGAAAAAAAATTTTGGTGAAAAATTGAAAAAAGTTATGATGCCGGCATCATTTAAAAGTTTAAAAATCAGATTTCTTTCGAAACCCGATTTCTCCGCAACCAAGCCTCGAAAGTGGTTGCGGTTTTCAATTCCTAATTGACAATAAAAAGACCTTTCCATCCATGTACAGCACTTTACAAAATTCGAGAAAAAAAATTTTAGTGAAAAATTGAAAAAAGTTATGATGCCGGCATCATTTAAAAGTTTAAAAATCAGATTTCTTTCGAAACCCGATTTCTCCGCAACCAAGCCTCGAAAGTGGTTGCGGTTTTCAATTCCTAATTGACAATAAAAAGACCTTTCCATCCATGTACAGCACTTTACAAAATTCGAGAAAAAAAATTTTAGTGAAAAATTGAAAAAAGTTATGATGCCGGCATCATTTAAAAGTTTAAAAATCAGATTTCTTTCGAAACCCGATTTCTCCGCAACCAAGCCTCGAAAGTGGTTGCGGTTTTCAATTCCTAATTGACAATAAAAAGACCTTTCCATCCATGTACAGCACTTTACAAAATTCGAGAAAAAAAATTTTAGTGAAAAATTGAAAAAAGTTATGATGCCGGCATCATTTAAAAGTTTAAAAATCAGATTTCTTTCGAAACCCGATTTCTCCGCAACCAAGCCTCGAAAGTGGTTGCGGTTTTTAATTCCTAATTGACAATAAAAAGACCTTTCCATCCATGTACAGCACTTTACAAAATTCGAGAAAAAAAATTTTAGTGAAAAATTGAAAAAAGTTATGATGCCGGCATCATTTAAAAGTTTAAAAATCAGATTTCTTTCGAAACCCGATTTCTCCGCAACCAAGCCTCGAAAGTGGTTGCGGTTTTCAATTCCTAATTGACAATAAAAAGACCTTTCCATCCATGTACAGCACTTTACAAAATTCGAGAAAAAAAATTTTAGTGAAAAATTGAAAAAAGTTATGATGCCGGCATCACTTAAAAGTTTAAAAATCAGATTTCTTTCGAAACCCGATTTCTCCGCAACCAAGCCTCGAAAGTGGTTGCGGTTTTCAATTCCTAATTGACAATAAAAAGACCTTTCCATCCATGTACAGCACTTTACAAAATTCGAGAAAAAAAATTTTAGTGAAAAATTGAAAAAAGTTATGATGCCGGCACCATTTAAAAGTTTAAAAATCAGATTTCTTTCGAAACCCGATTTCTCCGCAACCAAGCCTCGAAAGTGGTTGCGGTTTTCAATTCCTAATTGACAATAAAAAGACCTTTCCATCCATGTACAGCACTTTACAAAATTCGAGAAAAAAAATTTTAGTGAAAAATTGAAAAAAGTTATAATGCCGGCATCATTTAAAAGTTTAAAAATCAGATTTCTTTCGAAACCCGATTTCTCCGCAACCAAGCCTCGAAAGTGGTTGCGGTTTTCAATTCCTAATTGACAATAAAAAGACCTTTCCATCCATGTACAGAACTTTACAAAATTCGAGAAAAAAATTTTTAGTTAAAAATTAAAAAAAGTTATGATGCCGGCATCATTTAAAAGTTTAAAAATCAGATTTCTTTCGAAACCCGATTTCTCCGCAACCAAGCCTCGAAAGTGGTTGCGGTTTTCAATTCCTAATTGACAATAAAAAGACCTTTCCATCCATGTACAGCACTTTACAAAATTCGAGAAAAAAAATTTTAGTGAAAAATTGAAAAAAGTTATGATGCCGGCATCATTTAAAAGTTTAAAAATCAGATTTCTTTCGAAACCCGATTTCTCCGCAACCAAGCCTCGAAAGTGGTTGCGGTTTTCAATTCCTAATTGACAATAAAAAGACCTTTCCATCCATGTACAGCACTTTACAAAATTCGAGAAAAAAAATTTTAGTGAAAAATTGAAAAAAGTTATGATGCCGGCATCATTTAAAAGTTTAAAAATCAGATTTCTTTCGAAACCCGATTTCTCCGCAACCAAGCCTCGAAAGTGATTGCGGTTTTCAATTCCTAATTGACAATAAAAAGACCTTTCCATCCATGTACAGCACTTTACAAAATTCGAGAAAAAAAATTTTAGTGAAAAATTGAAAAAAGTTATGATGCCGGCATCATTTAAAAGTTTAAAAATCAGATTTCTTTCGAAACCCGATTTCTCCGCAACCAAGCCTCGAAAGTGGTTGCGGTTTTCAATTCCTAATTGACAATAAAAAGACCTTTCCATCCATGTACAGCACTTTACAAAATTCGAGAAAAAAAATTTTAGTGAAAAATTGAAAAAAGTTATGATGCCGGCACCATTTAAAAGTTTAAAAATCAGATTTCTTTCGAAACCCGATTTCTCCGCAACCAAGCCTCGAAAGTGGTTGCGGTTTTCAATTCCTAATTGACAATAAAAAGACCTTTCCATCCATGTACAGCACTTTACAAAATTCGAGAAAAAAAATTTTAGTGAAAAATTGAAAAAAGTTATAATGCCGGCATCATTTAAAAGTTTAAAAATCAGATTTCTTTCGAAACCCGATTTCTCCGCAACCAAGCCTCGAAAGTGGTTGCGGTTTTCAATTCCTAATTGACAATAAAAAGACCTTTCCATCCATGTACAGAACTTTACAAAATTCGAGAAAAAAATTTTTAGTTAAAAATTAAAAAAAGTTATGATGCCGGCATCATTTAAAAGTTTAAAAATCAGATTTCTTTCGAAACCCGATTTCTCCGCAACCAAGCCTCGAAAGTGGTTGCGGTTTTCAATTCCTAATTGACAATAAAAAGACCTTTCCATCCATGTACAGCACTTTACAAAATTCGAGAAAAAAAATTTTAGTGAAAAATTGAAAAAAGTTATGATGCCGGCATCATTTAAAAGTTTAAAAATCAGATTTCTTTCGAAACCCGATTTCTCCGCAACCAAGCCTCGAAAGTGGTTGCGGTTTTCAATTCCTAATTGACAATAAAAAGACCTTTCCATCCATGTACAGCACTTTACAAAATTCGAGAAAAAAAATTTTAGTTAAAAATTGAAAAAAGTTATGATGCCGGCATCATTTAAAAGTTTAAAAATCAGATTTCTTTCGAAACCCGATTTCTCCGCAACCAAGCCTCGAAAGTGGTTGCGGTTTTCAATTCCTAATTGACAATAAAAAGACCTTTCCATCCCTGTACAGCACTTTACAAAATTCGAGAAAAAAAATTTTAGTGAAAAATTGAAAAAAGTTATGATGCCGGCATCATTTAAAAGTTTAAAAATCAGATTTCTTTCGAAACCCGATTTCTCCGCAACCAAGCCTCGAAAGTGGTTGCGGTTTTCAATTCCTAATTGACAATAAAAAGACCTTTCCATCCATGTAAAGCACTTTACAAAATTCGAGAAAAAAATTTTAGTGAAAAATTGAAAAAAGTTATGATGCCGGCATCATTTAAAAGTTTAAAAATCAGATTTCTTTCGAAACCCGATTTCTCCGCAACCAAGCCTCGAAAGTGGTTGCGGTTTTCAATTCCTAATTGACAATAAAAAGACCTTTCCATCCATGTACAGCACTTTACAAAATTCGAGAAAAAAAATTTTAGTCAAAAATTGAAAAAAGTTATGATGCCGGCATCATTTAAAAGTTTAAAAATCAGATTTCTTTCGAAACCCGATTTCTCCGCAACCAAGCCTCGAAAGTGGTTGCGGTTTTCAATTCCTAATTAACAATAAAAAGACCTTTCCATCCATGTACAGCACTTTACAAAATTCTAGAAAAAAAATTTTAGTGAAAAATTGAAAAAAGTTATGATGCCGGTATCATTTAAAAGTTAAAAAATCAGATTTCTTTCGAAACCCGATTTCTCCGCAACCAAGCCTCGAAAGTGGTTGCGGTTTTCAATTCCTAGTTGACAATAAAAAGACCTTTCCATCCAGCACTTTACAAAATTCGAGAAAAAAAATTTTAGTGAAAAATTGAAAAAAGTTATGATGCCGGCATCATTTAAAAGTTTAAAAATCAGATTTCTTTCGAAACCCGATTTCTCCGCAACCAAGCCTCGAAAGTGGTTGCGGTTTTCAATTCCTAATTGACAATAAAAAGACCTTTCCATCCATGTACAGCACTTTACAAAATTCGAGAAAAAAAATTTTAGTGAAAAATTGAAAAAAGTTATGATGCCGGCATCATTTAAAAGTTTAAAAATCAGATTTCTTTCGAAACCCGATTTCTCCGCAACCAAGCCTCGAAAGTGGTTGCGGTTTTCAATTCCTAATTGACAATAAAAAGACCTTTCCATCCATGTACAGCACTTTACAAAATTCGAGAAAAAAAATTTTAGTGAAAAATTGAAAAAAGTTATGATGCCGGCATCATTTAAAAGTTTAAAAATCAGATTTCTTTCGAAACCCGATTTCTCCGCAACCAAGCCTCGAAAGTGGTTGCGGTTTTCAATTCCTAATTGACAATAAAAAGACCTTTCCATCCCTGTACAGCACTTTACAAAATTCGAGAAAAAAAATTTTAGTGAAAAATTGAAAAAAGTTATGATGCCGGCATCATTTAAAAGTTTAAAATCAGATTTCTTTCGAAACCCGATTTCTCCGCAACCAAGCCTCGAAAGTGGTTGCGGTTTTCAATTCCTAATTGACAATAAAAAGACCTTTCCATCCATGTACAGCACTTTACAAAATTCGAGAAAAAAAATTTTAGTGAAAAATTGAAAAAAGTTATGATGCCGGCATCATTTAAAAGTTTAAAAATCAGATTTCTTTCGAAACCCGATTTCTCCGCAACCAAGCCTCGAAAGTGGTTGCGGTTTTCAATTCCTAATTGACAATAAAAAGACCTTTCCATCCATGTACAGCACTTTACAAAATTCGAGAAAAAAAATTTTAGTTAAAAATTGAAAAAAGTTATGATGCCGGCATCATTTAAAAGTTTAAAAATCAGATTTCTTTCGAAACCCGATTTCTCCGCAACCAAGCCTCGAAAGTGGTTGCGGTTTTCAATTCCTAATTGACAATAAAAAGACCTTTCCATCCCTGTACAGCACTTTACAAAATTCGAGAAAAAAAATTTTAGTGAAAAATTGAAAAAAGTTATGATGCCGGCATCATTTAAAAGTTTAAAAATCAGATTTCTTTCGAAACCCGATTTCTCCGCAACCAAGCCTCGAAAGTGGTTGCGGTTTTCAATTCCTAATTGACAATAAAAAGACCTTTCCATCCATGAAAAGCACTTTACAAAATTCGAGAAAAAAATTTTAGTGAAAAATTGAAAAAAGTTATGATGCCGGCATCTTTTAAAAGTTTAAAAATCAGATTTCTTTCGAAACCCGATTTCTCCGCAACCAAGCCTCGAAAGTGGTTGCGGTTTTCAATTCCTAATTGACAATAAAAAGACCTTTCCATCCATGTACAGCACTTTACAAAATTCGAGAAAAAAAATTTTAGTCAAAAATTGAAAAAAGTTATGATGCCGGCATCATTTAAAAGTTTAAAAATCAGATTTCTTTCGAAACCCGATTTCTCCGCAACCAAGCCTCGAAAGTGGTTGCGGTTTTCAATTCCTAATTAACAATAAAAAGACCTTTCCATCCATGTACAGCACTTTACAAAATTCTAGAAAAAAAATTTTAGTGAAAAATTGAAAAAAGTTATGATGCCGGTATCATTTAAAAGTTAAAAAATCAGATTTCTTTCGAAACCCGATTTCTCCGCAACCAGCCTCGAAAGTGGTTGCGGTTTTCAATTCCTAGTTGACAATAAAAAGACCTTTCCATCCAGCACTTTACAAAATTCGAGAAAAAAAATTTTAGTGAAAAATTGAAAAAAGTTATGATGCCGGCATCATTTAAAAGTTTAAAAATCAGATTTCTTTCGAAACCCGATTTCTCCGCAACCAAGCCTCGAAAGTGGTTGCGGTTTTCAATTCCTAATTGACAATAAAAAGACCTTTCCATCCATGTACAGCACTTTACAAAATTCGAGAAAAAAAATTTTAGTGAAAAATTGAAAAAAGTTATGATGCCGGCATCATTTAAAAGTTTAAAAATCAGATTTCTTTCGAAACCCGATTTCTCCGCAACCAAGCCTCGAAAGTGGTTGCGGTTTTTAATTCCTAATTGACAATAAAAAGACCTTTCCATCCATGTACAGCACTTTACAAAATTCGAGAAAAAAAATTTTAGTGAAAAATTGAAAAAAGTTATGATGCCGGCATCATTTAAAAGTTTAAAAATCAGATTTCTTTCGAAACCCGATTTCTCCGCAACCAAGCCTCGAAAGTGGTTGCGGTTTTCAATTCCTAATTGACAATAAAAAGACCTTTCCATCCATGTACAGCACTTTACAAAATTCGAGAAAAAAAATTTTAGTGAAAAATTGAAAAAAGTTATGATGCCGGCATCATTTAAAAGTTTAAAAATCAGATTTCTTTCGAAACCCGATTTCTCCGCAACCAAGCCTCGAAAGTGGTTGCGGTTTTCAATTCCTAATTGACAATAAAAAGACCTTTCCATCCATGTACAGCACTTTACAAAATTCGAGAAAAAAAATTTTAGTGAAAAATTGAAAAAAGTTATGATGCCGGCATCATTTAAAAGTTTAAAAATCAGATTTCTTTCGAAACCCGATTTCTCCGCAACCAAGCCTCGAAAGTGGTTGCGGTTTTCAATTCCTAATTGACAATAAAAAGACCTTTCCATCCATGTACAGCACTTTACAAAATTCGAGAAAAAAAATTTTAGTGAAAAATTGAAAAAAGTTATGATGCCGGCATCATTTAAAAGTTTAAAAATCAGATTTCTTTCGAAACCCGATTTCTCCGCAACCAAGCCTCGAAAGTGGTTGCGGTTTTCAATTCCTAATTGACAATAAAAAGACCTTTCCATCCCTGTACAGCACTTTACAAAATTCGAGAAAAAAAATTTTAGTGAAAAATTGAAAAAAGTTATGATGCCGGCATCATTTAAAAGTTTAAAAATCAGATTTCTTTCGAAACCCGATTTCTCCGCAACCAAGCCTCGAAAGTGGTTGCGGTTTTCAATTCCTAATTGACAATAAAAAGACCTTTCCATCCCTGTACAGCACTTTACAAAATTCGAGAAAAAAAATTTTAGTGAAAAATTGAAAAAAGTTATGATGCCGGCATCATTTAAAAGTTTAAAAATCAGATTTCTTTCGAAACCCGATTTCTCCGCAACCAAGCCTCGAAAGTGGTTGCGGTTTTCAATTCCTAATTGACAATAAAAAGACCTTTCCATCCATGTAAAGCACTTTACAAAATTCGAGAAAAAAATTTTAGTGAAAAATTGAAAAAAGTTATGATGCCGGCATCATTTAAAAGTTTAAAAATCAGATTTCTTTCGAAACCCGATTTCTCCGCAACCAAGCCTCGAAAGTGGTTGCGGTTTTCAATTCCTAATTGACAATAAAAAGACCTTTCCATCCATGTACAGCACTTTACAAAATTCGAGAAAAAAAATTTTAGTGAAAAATTGAAAAAAGTTATGATGCCGGCATCATTTAAAAGTTTAAAAATCAGATTTCTTTCGAAACCCGATTTCTCCGCAACCAAGCCTCGAAAGTGGTTGCGGTTTTTAATTCCTAATTGACAATAAAAAGACCTTTCCATCCATGTACAGCACTTTACAAAATTCGAGAAAAAAAATTTTAGTGAAAAATTGAAAAAAGTTATGATGCCGGCATCATTTAAAAGTTTAAAAATCAGATTTCTTTCGAAACCCGATTTCTCCGCAACCAAGCCTCGAAAGTGGTTGCGGTTTTCAATTCCTAATTGACAATAAAAAGACCTTTCCATCCATGTACAGCACTTTACAAAATTCGAGAAAAAAAATTTTAGTGAAAAATTGAAAAAAGTTATGATGCCGGCATCATTTAAAAGTTTAAAAATCAGATTTCTTTCGAAACCCGATTTCTCCGCAACCAAGCCTCGAAAGTGGTTGCGGTTTTCAATTCCTAATTGACAATAAAAAGACCTTTCCATCCATGTACAGCACTTTACAAAATTCGAGAAAAAAAATTTTAGTGAAAAATTGAAAAAAGTTATGATGCCGGCATCATTTAAAAGTTTAAAAATCAGATTTCTTTCGAAACCCGATTTCTCCGCAACCAAGCCTCGAAAGTGGTTGCGGTTTTCAATTCCTAATTGACAATAAAAAGACCTTTCCATCCCTGTACAGCACTTTACAAAATTCGAGAAAAAAAATTTTAGTGAAAAATTGAAAAAAGTTATGATGCCGGCATCATTTAAAAGTTTAAAAATCAGATTTCTTTCGAAACCCGATTTCTCCGCAACCAAGCCTCGAAAGTGGTTGCGGTTTTCAATTCCTAATTGACAATAAAAAGACCTTTCCATCCATGTACAGCACTTTACAAAATTCGAGAAAAAAAATTTTAGTGAAAAATTGAAAAAAGTTATGATGCCGGCATCATTTAAAAGTTTAAAAATGAGATTTCTTTCGAAACCCGATTTCTCCGCAACCAAGCCTCGAAAGTGGTTGCGGTTTTCAATTCCTAATTGACAATAAAAAGACCTTTCCATCCATGTACAGCACTTTACAAAATTCGAGAAAAAAAATTTTAGTGAAAAATTGAAAAAAGTTATGATGCCGGCATCATTTAAAAGTTTAAAAATCAGATTTCTTTCGAAACCCGATTTCTCCGCAACCAAGCCTCGAAAGTGGTTGCGGTTTTCAATTCCTAATTGACAATAAAAAGACCTTTCCATCCATGTACAGCACTTTACAAAATTCGAGAAAAAAAATTTTAGTGAAAAATTGAAAAAAGTTATGATGCCGGCATCATTTAAAAGTTTAAAAATCAGATTTCTTTCGAAACCCGATTTCTCCGCAACCAAGCCTCGAAAGTGGTTGCGGTTTTCAATTCCTAATTGACAATAAAAAGACCTTTCCATCCATGTACAGCACTTTACAAAATTCGAGAAAAAAAATTTTAGTGAAAAATTGAAAAAAGTTATGATGCCGGCATCATTTAAAAGTTTAAAAATCAGATTTCTTTCGAAACCCGATTTCTCCGCAACCAAGCCTCGAAAGTGGTTGCGGTTTTCAATTCCTAATTGACAATAAAAAGACCTTTCCATCCATGTACAGCACTTTACAAAATTCGAGAAAAAAAATTTTAGTGAAAAATTGAAAAAAGTTATGATGCCGGTATCATTTAAAAGTTAAAAAATCAGATTTCTTTCGAAACCCGATTTCTCCGCAACCAAGCCTCGAAAGTGGTTGCGGTTTTCAATTCCTAATTGACAATAAAAAGACCTTTCCATCCATGTACAGCACTTTACAAAATTCGAGAAAAAAATTTTTAGTTAAAAATTGAAAAAAGTTATGATGCCGGCATCATTTAAAAGTTTAAAAATCAGATTTCTTTCGAAACCCGATTTCTCCGCTACCAAGCCTCGAAAGTGGTTGCGGTTTTCAATTCCTAATTGACAATAAAAAGACCTTTCCATCCATGTACAGCACTTTACTAAATTCGAGAAAAAAATTTTTAGTTAAAAATTGAAAAAAGTTATGATGCCGGCATCATTTAAAAGTTTAAAAATCAGATTTCTTTCGAAACCCGATTTCTCCGCAACCAAGCCTCGAAAGTGGTTGCGGTTTTCAATTCCTAATTGACAATAAAAAGACCTTTCCATCCATGTACAGCACTTTACAAAATTCGAGAAAAAAAATTTTAGTGAAAAATTGAAAAAAGTTATGATGCCGGTATCATTTAAAAGTTAAAAAATCAGATTTCTTTCGAAACCCGATTTCTCCGCAACCAAGCCTCGAAAGTGGTTGCGGTTTTCAATTCCTAATTGACAATAAAAAGACCTTTCCATCCATGTACAGCACTTTACAAAATTCGAGAAAAAAAATTTTAGTGAAAAATTGAAAAAAGTTATGATGCCGGCATCATTTAAAAGTTTAAAAATCAGATTTCTTTCGAAACCCGATTTCTCCGCAACCAAGCTTCGAAAGTGGTTGCGGTTTTCAATTCCTAATTGACAATAAAAAGACCTTTCCATCCATGTACAGCACTTTACAAAATTCGAGAAAAAAAATTTTAGTGAAAAATTGAAAAAAGTTATGATGCCGGCATCATTTAAAAGTTTAAAAATCAGATTTCTTTCGAAACCCGATTTCTCCGCAACCAAGCCTCGAAAGTGGTTGCGGTTTTCAATTCCTAATTGACAATAAAAAGACCTTTCCATCCATGTACAGCACTTTACAAAATTCGAGAAAAAAAATTTTAGTGAAAAATTGAAAAAAGTTATGATGCCGGCATCATTTAAAAGTTTAAAAATCATTTCTTTCGAAACCCGATTTCTCCGCAACCAAGCCTCGAAAGTGGTTGCGGTTTTCAATTCCTAATTCACACTAAAAAGACATTTCCATCCATGTACAGCACTTTACAAAATTCGAGAAAAAAATTTTAGTGAAAAATTGAAAAAAGTTATGATGCCGGCATCATTTAAAAGTTTAAAAATCAGATTTCTTTCAAAACCCGATTTCTCCGCAACCAAGCCTCGAAAGTGGTTGCGGTTTTCAATTCCTAATTGACAATAAAAAGACCTTTCCATCCATGTACAGCACTTTACAAAATTCGAGAAAAAAAATTTTAGTGAAAAATTGAAAAAAGTTATGATGCCGGCATCATTTAAAAGTTTAAAAATCAGATTTCTTTCGAAACCCGAATTCTCCGCAACCAAGCCTCGAAAGTGGTTGCGGTTTTCAATTCCTAATTGACAATAAAAAGACCTTTCCATCCATGTAAAGCACTTTACAAAATTCGAGAAAAAAATTTTTAGTTAAAAATTGAAAAAAGTTATGATACCGGCATCATTTAAAAGTTTAAAAATCAGATTTCTTTCGAAACCCGATTTCTCCGCAACCAAGCCTCGAAAGTGGTTGCGGTTTTCAATTCCTAATTGACAATAAAAAGACCTTTCCATCCATGTACAGCACTTTACAAAATTCGAGAAAAAAAATTTTAGTGAAAAATTGAAAAAAGTTATGATGCCGGTATCATTTAAAAGTTAAAAAATCAGATTTCTTTCGAAACCCGATTTCTCCGCAACCAAGCCTCGAAAGTGGTTGCGGTTTTCAATTCCTAATTGACAATAAAAAGATCTTTCCATCCATGTACAGCACTTTACAAAATTCGAGAAAAAAAATTTTAGTGAAAAATTGAAAAAAGTTATGATGCCGGCATCATTTAAAAGTTTAAAAATCAGATTTCTTTCGAAACCCGATTTCTCCGCAACCAAGCCTCGAAAATGGTTGCGGTTTTCAATTCCTAATTGACAATAAAAAGACCTTTCCATCCATGTACAGCACTTTACAAAATTCGAGAAAAAAAATTTTAGTGAAAAATTGAAAAAAGTTATGATGCCGGCATCATTTAAAAGTTTAAAAATCAGATTTCTTTCGAAACCCGATTTCTCCGCAACCAAGCTTCGAAAGTGGTTGCGGTTTTCAATTCCTAATTGACAATAAAAAGACCTTTCCATCCATGTACAGCACTTTACAAAATTCGAGAAAAAAAATTTTAGTGAAAAATTGAAAAAAGTTATGATGCCGGCATCATTTAAAAGTTTAAAAATCAGATTTCTTTCGAAACCCGATTTCTCCGCAACCAAGCCTCGAAAGTGGTTGCGGTTTTCAATTCCTAATTGACAATAAAAAGACCTTTCCATCCATGTACAGCACTTTACAAAATTCGAGAAAAAAAATTTTAGTGAAAAATTGAAAAAAGTTATGATGCCGGCATCATTTAAAAGTTTAAAAATCATTTCTTTCGAAACCCGATTTCTCCGCAACCAAGCCTCGAAAGTGGTTGCGGTTTTCAATTCCTAATTCACACTAAAAAGACATTTCCATCCATGTACAGCACTTTACAAAATTCGAGAAAAAAATTTTAGTGAAAAATTGAAAAAAGTTATGATGCCGGCATCATTTAAAAGTTTAAAAATTAGATTTCTTTCGAAACCCGATTTCTCCGCAACCAAGCCTCGAAAGTGGTTGCGGTTTTCAATTCCTAATTGACAATAAAAAGACCTTTCCATCCATGTACAGCACTTTACAAAATTCGAGAAAAAAAATTTTAGTGAAAAATTGAAAAAAGTTATGATGCCGGCATCATTTAAAAGTTTAAAAATCAGATTTCTTTCGAAACCCGATTTCTCCGCAACCAAGCTTCGAAAGTGGTTGCGGTTTTCAATTCCTAATTGACAATAAAAAGACCTTTCCATCCATGTACAGCACTTTACAAAATTCGAGAAAAAAATTTTTAGTTAAAAATTGAAAAAAGTTATGATGCCGGCATCATTTAAAAGTTTAAAAATCAGATTTCTTTCGAAACCCGATTTCTCCGCAACCAAGCCTCGAAAGTGGTTGCGGTTTTCAATTCCTAATTGACAATAAAAAGACCTTTCCATCCATGTACAGCACTTTACAAAATTCGAGAAAAAAAATTTTAGTGAAAAATTGAAAAAAGTTATGATGCCGGCATCATTTAAAAGTTTAAAAATCAGATTTCTTTCGAAACCCGATTTCTCCGCAACCAAGCCTCGAAAGTGGTTGCGGTTTTCAATTCCTAATTGACAATAAAAAGACCTTTCCATCCATGTACAGCACTTTACAAAATTCGAGAAAAAAAATTTTAGTGAAAAATTGAAAAAAGTTATGATGCCGGCATCATTTAAAAGTTTAAAAATCAGATTTCTTTCGAAACCCGATTTCTCCGCAACCAAGCCTCGAAAGTGGTTGCGGTTTTCAATTCCTAATTAACAATAAAAAGACCTTTCCATCCATGTACAGCACTTTACAAAATTCTAGAAAAAAAATTTTAGTGAAAAATTGAAAAAAGTTATGATGCCGGTATCATTTAAAAGTTAAAAAATCAGATTTCTTTCGAAACCCGATTTCTCCGCAACCAAGCCTCGAAAGTGGTTGCGGTTTTCAATTCCTAGTTGACAATAAAAAGACCTTTCCATCCAGCACTTTACAAAATTCGAGAAAAAAAATTTTAGTGAAAAATTGAAAAAAGTTATGATGCCGGCATCATTTAAAAGTTTAAAAATCAGATTTCTTTCGAAACCCGATTTCTCCGCAACCAAGCCTCGAAAGTGGTTGCGGTTTTCAATTCCTAATTGACAATAAAAAGACCTTTCCATCCATGTACAGCACTTTACAAAATTCGAGAACAAAAATTTTAGTGAAAAATTGAAAAAAGTTATGATGCCGGCATCATTTAAAAGTTTAAAAATCAGATTTCTTTCGAAACCCGATTTCTCCGCAACCAAGCCTCGAAAGTGGTTGCGGTTTTCAATTCCTAATTGACAATAAAAAGACCTTTCCATCCATGTACAGCACTTTACAAAATTCGAGAAAAAAAATTTTAGTGAAAAATTGAAAAAAGTTATGATGCCGGCATCATTTAAAAGTTTAAAAATCAGATTTCTTTCGAAACCCGATTTCTCCGCAACCAAGCCTCGAAAGTGGTTGCGGTTTTCAATTCCTAATTGACAATAAAAAGACCTTTCCATCCATGTACAGCACTTTACAAAATTCGAGAAAAAAAATTTTAGTGAAAAATTGAAAAAAGTTATGATGCCGGCATCATTTAAAAGTTTAAAAATCAGATTTCTTTCGAAACCCGATTTCTCCGCAACCAAGCCTCGAAAGTGGTTGCGGTTTTCAATTCCTAATTGACAATAAAAAGACCTTTCCATCCATGTAAAGCACTTTACAAAATTCGAGAAAAAAATTTTAGTGAAAAATTGAAAAAAGTTATGATGGCCTCGAAAGTGGTTGCGGTTTTCAATTCCTAATTGACAATAAAAAGACCTTTCCATCCATGTACAGCACTTTACAAAATTCGAGAAAAAAAATTTTAGTCAAAAATTGAAAAAAGTTATGATGCCGGCATCATTTAAAAGTTTAAAAATCAGATTTCTTTCGAAACCCGATTTCTCCGCAACCAAGCCTCGAAAGTGGTTGCGGTTTTCAATTCCTAATTAACAATAAAAAGACCTTTCCATCCATGTACAGCACTTTACAAAATTCTAGAAAAAAAATTTTAGTGAAAAATTGAAAAAAGTTATGATGCCGGTATCATTTAAAAGTTAAAAAATCAGATTTCTTTCGAAACCCGATTTCTCCGCAACCAAGCCTCGAAAGTGGTTGCGGTTTTCAATTCCTAATTGACAATAAAAAGACCTTTCCATCCATGTACAGCACTTTACAAAATTCGAGAAAAAAATTTTTAGTTAAAAATTGAAAAAAGTTATGATGCCGGCATCATTTAAAAGTTTAAAAATCAGATTTCTTTCGAAACCCGATTTCTCCGCAACCAAGCTTCGAAAGTGGTTGCGGTTTTCAATTCCTATTTGACAATAAAAAGACCTTTCCATCCATGTACAGCACTTTACAAAATTCGAGAAAAAAAATTTTAGTGAAAAATTGAAAAAAGTTATGATGCCGGCATCATTTAAAAGTTTAAAAATCAGATTTCTTTCGAAACCCGATTTCTCCGCAACCAAGCCTCGAAAGTGGTTGCGGTTTTCAATTCCTAATTGACAATAAAAAGACCTTTCCATCCATGTACATCACTTTACAAAATTCGAGAAAAAAAATTTTAGTGAAAAATTGAAAAAAGTTATGATGCCGGCATCATTTAAAAGTTTAAAAATCAGATTTCTTTCGAAACCCGATTTCTCCGCAACCAAGGCTCGAAAGTGGTTGCGGTTTTCAATTCCTAATCGACAATAAAAAGACCTTTCCATCCATTTATAGCACTTTACAAAGTTCGAGAAAAAAAATTTTAGTGAAAAATTGAAAAAAGTTATGATGCCGGCATCATTTAAAAGTTTAAAAATCAGATTTCTTTCGAAACCCGATTTCTCCGCAACCAAGCCTCGAAAGTGGTTGCGGTTTTCAATTCCTAATTCACAATAAAAAGACCTTTCCATCCATGTACAGCACTTTACAAAATTCGAGAAAAAAAATTTTAATGAAAAATTGAAAAAAGTTATGATGCCGGCATCATTTAAAAGTTTAAAAATCAGATTTCTTTCGAAACCCGATTTCTCCGCAACCAAGGCTCGAAAGTGGTTGCGGTTTTCAATTCCTAATCGACAATAAAAAGACCTTTCCATCCATTTACAGCACTTTACAAAATTCGAGAAAAAAAATTTTAGTGAAAAATTGAAAAAAGTTATGATGCCGGCATCATTTAAAAGTTTAAAAATCAGATTTCTTTCGAAACCCGATTTCTCCGCAACCAAGCCTCGAAAGTGGTTGCGGTTTTCAATTCCTAATTCACAATAAAAAGACCTTTCCATCCATGTACAGCACTTTACAAAATTCGAGAAAAAAAATTTTAATGAAAAATTGAAAAAAGTTATGATGCCGGCATCATTTAAAAGTTTAAAAATCAGATTTCTTTCGAAACCCGATTTCTCCGCAACCAAGGCTCGAAAGTGGTTGCGGTTTTCAATTCCTAATCGACAATAAAAAGACCTTTCCATCCATTTACAGCACTTTACAAAATTCGAGAAAAAAAATTTTAGTGAAAAATTGAAAAAAGTTATGATGCCGGCATCATTTAAAAGTTTAAAAATCAGATTTCTTTCGAAACCCGATTTCTCCGCAACCAAGCCTCGAAAGTGGTTGCGGTTTTCAATTCCTAATTGACAATAAAAAGACCTTTCCATCCATGTACAGCACTTTACAAAATTCGAGAAAAAAAATTTTAGTGAAAAATTGAAAAAAGTTATGATGCCGGCATCATTTAAAAGTTTAAAAATCAGATTTCTTTCGAAACCCGATTTCTCCGCAACCAAGCCTCGAAAGTGGTTGCGGTTTTCAATTCCTAATTGACAATAAAAAGACCTTTCCATCCATGTACAGCACTTTACAAAATTCGAGAAAAAAAATTTTAGTGAAAAATTGAAAAAAGTTATGATGCCGGCATCATTTAAAAGTTTAAAAATCAGATTTCTTTCGAAACCCGATTTCTCCGCAACCAAGCCTCGAAAGTGGTTGCGGTTTTCAATTCCTAATTGACAATAAAAAGACCTTTCCATCCATGTACAGCACTTTACAAAATTCGAGAAAAAAAATTTTAGTGAAAAATTGAAAAAAGTTATGATGCCGGCATCATTTAGAAGTTTAAAAATCAGATTTCTTTCGAAACCCGATTTCTCCGCAACCAAGCCTCGAAAGTGGTTGCGGTTTTCAATTCCTAATTGACAATAAAAAGACCTTTCCATCCATGTACAGCACTTTACAAAATTCGAGAAAAAAAATTTTAGTGAAAAATTGAAAAAAGTTATGATGCCGGCATCATTTAAAAGTTTAAAAATCAGATTTCTTTCGAAACCCGATTTCTCCGCAACCAAGCCTCGAAAGTGGTTGCGGTTTTCAATTCCTAATTGACAATAAAAAGACCTTTCCATCCATGTACAGCACTTTACAAAATTCGAGAAAAAAAATTTTAGTGAAAAATTGAAAAAAGTTATGATGCCGGCATCATTTAAAAGTTTAAAAATCAGATTTCTTTCGAAACCCGATTTCTCCGCAACCAAGCCTCGAAAGTGGTTGCGGTTTTCAATTCCTAATTGACAATAAAAAGACCTTTCCATCCATGTACAGCACTTTACAAAATTCGAGAACAAAAATTTTTAGTTAAAAATTGAAAAAAGTTATGATGCCGGCATCATTTAAAAGTTTAAAAATCAGATTTCTTTCGAAACCCGATTTCTCCGCAACCAAGCCTCGAAAGTGGTTGCGGTTTTCAATTCCTAATTGACAATAAAAAGACCTTTCCATCCATGTACAGCACTTTACAAAATTCGAGAAAAAAAATTTTAGTGAAAAATTGAAAAAAGTTATGATGCCGGCATCATTTAAAAGTTTAAAAATCAGATTTCTTTCGAAACCCGATTTCTCCGCAACCAAGCCTCGAAAGTGGTTGCGGTTTTCAATTCCTAATTGACAATAAAAAGACCTTTCCATCCATGTACAGCACTTTACAAAATTCGAGAAAAAAAATTTTAGTGAAAAATTGAAAAAAGTTATGATGCCGGCATCATTTAAAAGTTTAAAAATCAGATTTCTTTCGAAACCCGATTTCTCCGCAACCAAGCTTCGAAAGTGGTTGCGGTTTTCAATTCCTAATTGACAATAAAAAGACCTTTCCATCCATGTACAGCACTTTACAAAATTCGAGAAAAAAATTTTAGTGAAAAATTGAAAAAAGTTATGATGCCGGCATCATTTAAAAGTTTAAAAATCAGATTTCTTTCGAAACCCGATTTCTCCGCAACCAAGCCTCGAAAGTGGTTGCGGTTTTCAATTCCTAATTGACAATAAAAAGACCTTTCCATCCATGTACAGCACTTTACAAAATTCGAGAAAAAAATTTTTAGTTAAAAATTGAAAAAAGTTATGATGCCGGCATCATTTAAAAGTTTAAAAATCAGATTTCTTTCGAAACCCGATTTCTCCGCAACCAAGCCTCGAAAGTGGTTGCGGTTTTCAATTCCTAATTGACAATAAAAAGACCTTTCCATCCATGTACAGCACTTTACAAAATTCGAGAAAAAAAATTTTAGTGAAAAATTGAAAAAAGTTATGATGCCGGCATCATTTAAAAGTTTAAAAATCAGATTTCTTTCGAAACCCGATTTCTCCGCAACCAAGCCTCGAAAGTGGTTGCGGTTTTCAATTCCTAATTGACACTAAAAAGACCTTTCCATCCATGTACAGCACTTTACAAAATTCGAGAAAAAAATTTTAGTGAAAAATTGAAAAAAGTTATGATGCCGGCATCATTTAAAAGTTTAAAAATTAGATTTCTTTCGAAACCCGATTTCTCCGCAACCAAGCCTCGAAAGTGGTTGCGGTTTTCAATTCCTAATTGACAATAAAAAGACCTTTCCATCCATGTACAGCACTTTACAAAATTCGAGAAAAAAAATTTTAGTGAAAAATTGAAAAAAGTTATGATGCCGGCATCATTTAAAAGTTTAAAAATCAGATTTCTTTCGAAACCCGATTTCTCCGCAACCAAGCCTCGAAAGTGGTTGCGGTTTTCAATTCCTAATTGACAATAAAAAGACCTTTCCATCCATGTACAGCACTTTACAAAATTCGAGAAAAAAAATTTTTAGTGAAAAATTGAAAAAAGTTATGATGCCGGCATCATTTAAAAGTTTAAAAATCAGATTTCTTTCGAAACCCGATTTCTCCGCAACCAAGCTTCGAAAGTGGTTGCGGTTTTCAATTCCTAATTGACAATAAAAAGACCTTTCCATCCATGTACAGCACTTTACAAAATTCGAGAAAAAAATTTTAGTGAAAAATTGAAAAAAGTTATGATGCCGGCATCATTTAAAAGTTTAAAAATCAGATTTCTTTCGAAACCCGATTTCTCCGCAACCAAGCCTCGAAAGTGGTTGCGGTTTTCAATTCCTAATTGACAATAAAAAGACCTTTCCATCCATGTACAGCACTTTACAAAATTCGAGAAAAAAATTTTTAGTTAAAAATTGAAAAAAGTTATGATGCCGGCATCATTTAAAAGTTTAAAAATCAGATTTCTTTCGAAACCCGATTTCTCCGCAACCAAGCCTCGAAAGTGGTTGCGGTTTTCAATTCCTAATTGACAATAAAATGACCTTTCCATCCATGTACAGCACTTTACAAAATTCGAGAAAAAAAATTTTAGTGAAAAATTGAAAAAAGTTATGATGCCGGCATCATTTAAAAGTTTAAAAATCAGATTTCTTTCGAAACCCGATTTCTCCGCAACCAAGCCTCGAAAGTGGTTGCGGTTTTCAATTCCTAATTGACAATAAAAAGACCTTTCCATCCATGTACAGCACTTTACAAAATTCGAGAAAAAAAATTTTAGTGAAAAATTGAAAAAAGTTATGATGCCGGCATCATTTAAAAGTTTAAAAATCATTTCTTTCGAAACCCGATTTCTCCGCAACCAAGCCTCTAAAGTGGTTGCGGTTTTCAATTCCTAATTGACACTAAAAAGACCTTTCCATCCATGTACAGCACTTTACAAAATTCGAGAAAAAAATTTTAGTGAAAAATTGAAAAAAGTTATGATGCCGGCATCATTTAAAAGTTTAAAAATTAGATTTCTTTCGAAACCCGATTTCTCCGCAACCAAGCCTCGAAAGTGGTTGCGGTTTTCAATTCCTAATTGACAATAAAAAGACCTTTCCATCCATGTACAGCACTTTACAAAATTCGAGAAAAAAAATTTTAGTGAAAAATTGAAAAAAGTTATGATGCCGGCATCATTTAAAAGTTTAAAAATCAGATTTCTTTCGAAACCCGATTTCTCCGCAACCAAGCCTCGAAAGTGGTTGCGGTTTTCAATTCCTAATTGACAATAAAAAGACCTTTCCATCCATGTACAGCACTTTACAAAATTCGAGAAAAAAAATTTTAGTTAAAAATTGAAAAAAGTTATGATGCCGGCATCATTTAAAAGTTTAAAAATCAGATTTCTTTCGAAACCCGATTTCTCCGCAACCAAGCCTCGAAAGTGGTTGCGGTTTTCAATTCCTAATTGACAATAAAAAGACCTTTCCATCCATGTACAGCACTTTACAAAATTCTATAAAAAAAATTTTAGTTAAAAATTGAAAAAAGTTATGATGCCGGCATCATTTAAAAGTTTAAAAATCAGATTTCTTTCGAAACCCGATTTCTCCGCAACCAAGCCTCGAAAGTGGTTGCGGTTTTCAATTCCTAATTGACAATAAAAAGACCTTTCCATCCATGTACAGCACTTTACAAAATTCGAGAAAAAAAATTTTAGTTAAAAATTGAAAAAAGTTATGATGCCGGCATCATTTAAAAGTTTAAAAATCAGATTTCTTTCGAAACCCGATTTCTCCGCAACCAAGCCTCGAAAGTGGTTGCGGTTTTCAATTCCTAATTGACAATAAAAAGACCTTTCCATCCATGTACAGCACTTTACAAAATTCGAGAAAAAAATTTTTAGTTAAAAATTGAAAAAAGTTATGATGCCGGCATCATTTAAAAGTTTAAAAATTTGATTTCTTTCGAAACCCGATTTCTCCGCAACCAAGCCTCGAAAGTGGTTGCGGTTTTCAATTCCTAATTGACAATAAAAAGACCTTTCCATCCATGTACAGCACTTTACAAAATTCGAGAAAAAAAATTTTAGTGAAAAATTGAAAAAAGTTATGATGCCGGCATCATTTAAAAGTTTAAAAATCAGATTTCTTTCGAAACCCGATTTCTCCGCAACCAAGCCTCGAAAGTGGTTGCGGTTTTCAATTCCTAATTGACAATAAAAAGACCTTTCCATCCATGTACAGCACTTTACAAAATTCGAGAAAAAAAATTTTAGTGAAAAATTGAAAAAAGTTATGATGCCGGCATCATTTAAAAGTTTAAAAATCAGATTTCTTTCGAAACCCGATTTCTCCGCAACCAAGCCTCGAAAGTGGTTGCGGTTTTCAATTCCTAATTGACAATAAAAAGACCTTTCCATCCATGTACAGCACTTTACAAAATTCGAGAAAAAAAATTTTAGTGAAAAATTGAAAAAAGTTATGATCATTTAAAAGTTTAAAAATCAGATTTCTTTCGAAACTCGATTTCTCCGCAACCAAGCCTCGAAAGTGGTTGTGGTTTTCAATTCCTAATTGACAATAAAAAGACCTTTCCATCCATGTACAGCACTTTACAAAATTCGAGAAAAAAATTTTTAGTGAAAAATTGAAAAAAGTTATGATGCCGGCATCATTTAAAAGTTTAAAAATTAGATTTCTTTCGAAACCCGATTTCTCCGCAACCAAGCCTCGAAAGTGGTTGCGGTTTTCAATTCCTAATTGACAATAAAAAGACCTTTCCATCCATGTACAGCACTTTACAAAATTCGAGAAAAAAAATTTTTGTGAAAAATTGAAAAAAGTTATGATGCCGGTATCATTTAAAAGTTTAAAAATCAAATTTCTTTCGAAACCCGATTTCTCCGCAACCAAGCCTCGAAAGTGGTTGCGGTTTTCAATTCCTAATTGACAATAAAAAGACCTTTCCATCCATGTACAGCACTTTACAAAATTCGAGAACAAAAATTTTAGTGAAAAATTGAAAAAAGTTATGATGCCGGCATCATTTAAAAGTTTAAAAATCAGATTTCTTTCGAAACCCGATTTCTCCGCAACCAAGCCTCGAAAGTGGTTGCGGTTTTCAATTCCTAATTGACAATAAAAAGACCTTTCCATCCATGTACAGCACTTTACAAAATTCGAGAAAAAAAATTTTAGTGAAAAATTGAAAAAAGTTATGATGCCGGCATCATTTAAAAGTTTAAAAATCAGATTTCTTTCGAAACCCGATTTCTCCGCAACCAAGCTTCGAAAGTGGTTGCGGTTTTCAATTCCTAATTGACAATAAAAAGACCTTTCCATCCATGTACAGCACTTTACAAAATTCGAGAAAAAAAATTTTAGTGAAAAATTGAAAAAAGTTATGATGCCGGCATCATTTAAAAGTTTAAAAATCATTTCTTTCGAAGCCCGATTTCTCCGCAACCAAGCCTCGAAAGTGGTTGCGGTTTTCAATTCCTAATTGACACTAAAAAGACCTTTCCATCCATGTACAGCACTTTACAAAATTCGAGAAAAAAATTTTAGTGAAAAATTGAAAAAAGTTATGATGCCGGCATCATTTAAAAGTTTAAAAATTAGATTTCTTTCGAAACCCGATTTCTCCGCAACCAAGCCTCGAAAGTGGTTGCGGTTTTCAATTCCTAATTGACAATAAAAAGACCTTTCCATCCATGTACAGCACTTTACAAAATTCGAGAAAAAAAATTTTAGTGAAAAATTGAAAAAAGTTATGATGCCGGCATCATTTAAAAGTTTAAAAATCAGATTTCTTTCGAAACCCGATTTCTCCGCAACCAAGCTTCGAAAGTGGTTGCGGTTTTCAATTCCTAATTGACACTAAAAAGACCTTTCCATCCATGTACAGCACTTTACAAAATTCGAGAAAAAAATTTTAGTGAAAAATTGAAAAAAGTTATGATGCCGGCATCATTTAAAAGTTTAAAAATTAGATTTCTTTCGAAACCCGATTTCTCCGCAACCAAGCCTCGAAAGTGGTTGCGGTTTTCAATTCCTAATTGACAATAAAAAGACCTTTCCATCCATGTACAGCACTTTACAAAATTCGAGAAAAAAAATTTTAGTGAAAAATTGAAAAAAGTTATGATGCCGGCATCATTTAAAAGTTTAAAAATCAGATTTCTTTCGAAACCCGATTTCTCCGCAACCAAGCCTCGAAAGTGGTTGCGGTTTTCAATTCCTAATTGACAATAAAAAGACCTTTCCATCCATGTACAGCACTTTACAAAATTCGAGAAAAAAATTTTTAGTTAAAAATTGAAAAAAGTTATGATGCCGGCATCATTTAAAAGTTTAAAAATCAGATTTCTTTCGAAACCCGATTTCTCCGCAACCAAGCCTCGAAAGTGGTTGCGGTTTTCAATTCCTAATTGACAATAAAAAGACCTTTCCATCCATGTACAGCACTTTACAAAATTCGAGAAAAAAAATTTTAGTGAAAAATTGAAAAAAGTTATGATGCCGGCATCATTTAAAAGTTTAAAAATCAGATTTCTTTCGAAACCCGATTTCTCCGCAACCAAGCCTCGAAAGTGGTTGCGGTTTTCAATTCCTAATTGACAATAAAAAGACCTTTCCATCCATGTACAGCACTTTACAAAATTCGAGAAAAAAAATTTTAGTCAAAAATTGAAAAAAGTTATGATGCCGGCATTTAAAAGTTTAAAAATCAGATTTCTTTCGAAACCCGATTTCTCCGCAACCAAGCCTCGAAAGTGGTTGCGGTTTTCAATTCCTAATTGACAATAAAAAGACCTTTCCATCCATGTACAGCACTTTACAAAATTCGAGAAAAAAAATTTTAGTGAAAAATTGAAAAAAGTTATGATGCCGGCATCATTTAAAAGTTTAAAAATTTGATTTCTTTCGAAACCCGATTTCTCCGCAACCAAGCCTCGAAAGTGGTTGCGGTTTTCAATTCCTAATTGACAATAAAAAGACCTTTCCATCCATGTACAGCACTTTACAAAATTCGAGAAAAAAAATTTTAGTGAAAAATTGAAAAAAGTTATGATGCCGGCATCATTTAAAAGTTTAAAAATCAGATTTCTTTCGAAACCCGATTTCTCCGCAACCAAGCCTCGAAAGTGGTTGCGGTTTTCAATTCCTAATTGACAATAAAAAGACCTTTCCATCCATGTACAGCACTTTACAAAATTCGAGAAAAAAAATTTTAGTGAAAAATTGAAAAAAGTTATGATGCCGGCATCATTTAAAAGTTTAAAAATCAGATTTCTTTCGAAACCCGATTTCTCCGCAACCAAGCCTCGAAAGTGGTTGCGGTTTTCAATTCCTAATTGACAATAAAAAGACCTTTCCATCCATGTACAGCACTTTACAAAATTCGAGAAAAAAATTTTAGTGAAAAATTGAAAAAAGTTATGATGCCGGCATCATTTAAAAGTTTAAAAATTAGATTTCTTTCGAAACCCGATTTCTCCGCAACCAAGCCTCGAAAGTGGTTGCGGTTTTCAATTCCTAATTGACACTAAAAAGACCTTTCCATCCATGTACAGCACTTTACAAAATTCGAGAAAAAAAATTTTAGTGAAAAATTGAAAAAAGTTATGATGCCGGCATCATTTAAAAGTTTAAAAATCAGATTTCTTTCGAAACCCGATTTCTCCGCAACCAAGCTTCGAAAGTGGTTGCGGTTTTCAATTCCTAATTGACACTAAAAAGACCTTTCCATCCATGTACAGCACTTTACAAAATTCGAGAAAAAAATTTTAGTGAAAAATTGAAAAAAGTTATGATGCCGGCATCATTTAAAAGTTTAAAAATTAGATTTCTTTCGAAACCCGATTTCTCCGCAACCAAGCCTCGAAAGTGGTTGCGGTTTTCAATTCCTAATTGACAATAAAAAGACCTTTCCATCCATGTACAGCACTTTACAAAATTCGAGAAAAAAAATTTTAGTGAAAAATTGAAAAAAGTTATGATGCCGGCATCATTTAAAAGTTTAAAAATCAGATTTCTTTCGAAACCCGATTTCTCCGCAACCAAGCCTCGAAAGTGGTTGCGGTTTTCAATTCCTAATTGACAATAAAAAGACCTTTCCATCCATGTACAGCACTTTACAAAATTCGAGAAAAAAATTTTTAGTTAAAAATTGAAAAAAGTTATGATGCCGGCATCATTTAAAAGTTTAAAAATCAGATTTCTTTCGAAACCCGATTTCTCCGCAACCAAGCCTCGAAAGTGGTTGCGGTTTTCAATTCCTAATTGACAATAAAAAGACTTTTCCATCCATGTACAGCACTTTACAAAATTCGAGAAAAAAAATTTTAGTGAAAAATTGAAAAAAGTTATGATGCCGGCATCATTTAAAAGTTTAAAAATCAGATTTCTTTCGAAACCCGATTTCTCCGCAACCAAGCCTCGAAAGTGGTTGCGGTTTTCAATTCCTAATTGACAATAAAAAGACCTTTCCATCCATGTACAGCACTTTACAAAATTCGAGAAAAAAAATTTTAGTGAAAAATTGAAAAAAGTTACGATGCCGGCATCATTTAAAAGTTTAAAAATCAGATTTCTTTCGAAACCCGATTTCTCCGCAACCAAGCTTCGAAAGTGGTTGCGGTTTTCAATTCCTAATTGAAAATAAAAAGACCTTTCCATCCATGTACAGCACTTTACAAAATTCGAGAAAAAAAATTTTAGTGAAAAATTGAAAAACGTTATGATGCTGGCATCATTTAAAAGTTTAAAAATCAGATTTCTTTCGAAACCCGATTTCTCCGCAACCAAGCTTCGAAAGTGGTTGCGGTTTTCAATTCCTAATTGACAATAAAAAGACCTTTCCATCCATGTACAGCACTTTACAAAATTCGAGAAAAAAAATTTTAGTGAAAAATTGAAAAAAGTTATGATGCCGGCATCATTTAAAAGTTTAAAAATCAGATTTCTTTCGAAACCCGATTTCTCCGCAACCAAGCCTCGAAAGTGGTTGCGGTTTTCAATTCCTAATTGACAATAAAAAGACCTTTCCATCCATGTACAGCACTTTACAAAATTCGAGAAAAAAATTTTTAGTTAAAAATTGAAAAAAGTTATGATGCCGGCATCATTTAAAAGTTTAAAAATTTGATTTCTTTCGAAACCCGATTTCTCCGCAACCAAGCCTCGAAAGTGGTTGCGGTTTTCAATTCCTAATTGACAATAAAAAGACCTTTCCATCCATGTACAGCACTTTACAAAATTCGAGAAAAAAAATTTTAGTGAAAAATTGAAAAAAGTTATGATGCCGGCATCATTTAAAAGTTTAAAAATCAGATTTCTTTCGAAACCCGATTTCTCCGCAACCAAGCCTCGAAAGTGGTTGCGGTTTTCAATTCCTAATTGACAATAAAAAGACCTTTCCATCCATGTACAGCACTTTACAAAATTCGAGAAAAAAATTTTAGTGAAAAATTGAAAAAAGTTATGATGCCGGCATCATTTAAAAGTTTAAAAATCAGATTTCTTTCGAAACCCGATTTCTCCGCAACCAAGCCTCGAAAGTGGTTGCGGTTTTCAATTCCTAATTGACAATAAAAAGACCTTTCCATCCATGTACAGCACTTTACAAAATTCGAGAAAAAAAATTTTAGTGCAAAATTGAAAAAAGTTATGATGCCGGCATCATTTAGAAGTTTAAAAATCAGATTTCTTTCGAAACCCGATTTCTCCGCAACCAAGCCTCGCAAGTGGTTGCGGTTTTCAATTCCTAATTGACAATAAAAAGACCTTTCCATCCATGTACAGCACTTTACAAAATTCGAGAAAAAAAATTTTAGTGAAAAATTGAAAAAAGTTATGATGCCGGCATCATTTAAAAGTTTAAAAATCAGATTTCTTTCGAAACCCGATTTCTCCGCAACCAAGCCTCGAAAGTGGTTGCGGTTTTCAATTCCTAATTGACAATAAAAAGACCTTTCCATCCATGTACAGCACTTTACAAAATTCGAGAAAAAAAATTTTAGTGAAAAATTGAAAAAAATTTTGATCATTTAAAAGTTTAAAAATCAGATTTCTTTCGAAACTCGATTTCTCCGCAACCAAGCCTCGAAAGTGGTTGCGGTTTTCAATTCCTAATTGACAATAAAAAGACCTTTCCATCCATGTACAGCACTTTACAAAATTCGAGAAAAAAATTTTTAGTGAAAAATTGAAAAAAGTTATGATGCCGGCATCATTTAAAAGTTTAAAAATCAGATTTCTTTCGAAACCCGATTTCTCCGCAACCAAGCCTCGAAAGTGGTTGCGGTTTTCAATTCCTAATTGACAATAAAAAGACCTTTCCATCCATGTACAGCACTTTACAAAATTCGAGAAAAAAAATTTTTGTGAAAAATTGAAAAAAGTTATGATGCCGGCATCATTTAAAAGTTTAAAAATCAAATTTCTTTCGAAACCCGATTTCTCCGCAACCAAGCCTCGAAAGTGGTTGCGGTTTTCAATTCCTAATTGACAATAAAAAGACCTTTCCATCCATGTACAGCACTTTACAAAATTCGAGAACAAAAATTTTAGTGAAAAATTGAAAAAAGTTATGATGCCGGCATCATTTAAAAGTTTAAAAATCAGATTTCTTTCGAAACCCGATTTCTCCGCAACCAAGCCTCGAAAGTGGTTGCGGTTTTCAATTCCTAATTGACAATAAAAAGACCTTTCCATCCATGTACAGCACTTTACAAAATTCGAGAAAAAAAATTTTAGTGAAAATTGAAAAAAGTTATGATGCCGGCATCATTTAAAAGTTTAAAAATCAGATTTCTTTCGAAACCCGATTTCTCCGCAACTAAGCCTCGAAAGTGGTTGTGGTTTTCAATTCCTAATTGACAACAAAAAGACCTTTCCATCCATGTACAGCACTTTACAAAATTCGAGAAAAAAAATTTTAGTGAAAAATTGAAAAAAGTTATGATGCCGGCATCATTTAAAAGTTTAAAAATCAGATTTCTTTCGAAACCCGATTTCTCCGCAACCAAGCCTCGAAAGTGGTTGCGGTTTTCAATTCCTAATTGACAATAAAAAGACCTTTCCATCCATGTACAGCACTTTACAAAATTCGAGAAAAAAAATTTTAGTGAAAAATTGAAAAAAGTTATGATGCCGGCATCATTTAGAAGTTTAAAAATCAGATTTCTTTCGAAACCCGATTTCTCCGCAACCAAGCCTCGAAAGTGGTTGCGGTTTTCAATTCCTAATTGACAATAAAAAGACCTTTCCATCCATGTACAGCACTTTACAAAATTCGAGAAAAAAAATTTTAGTGAAAAATTGAAAAAAGTTATGATGCCGGCATCATTTAAAAGTTTAAAAATCAGATTTCTTTCGAAACCCGATTTCTCCGCAACCAAGCCTCGAAAGTGGTTGCGGTTTTCAATTCCTAATTGACAATAAAAAGACCTTTCCATCCATGTACAGCACTTTACAAAATTCGAGAAAAAAAATTTTAGTGAAAAATTGAAAAAAGTTATGATGCCGGCATCATTTAAAAGTTTAAAAATCAGATTTCTTTCGAAACCCGATTTCTCCGCAACCAAGCCTCGAAAGTGGTTGCGGTTTTCAATTCCTAGTTGACAATAAAAAGACCTTTCCATCCAGCACTTTACAAAATTCGAGAAAAAAAATTTTAGTGAAAAATTGAAAAAAGTTATGATGCCGGCATCATTTAAAAGTTTAAAAATCAGATTTCTTTCGAAACCCGATTTCTCCGCAACCAAGCCTCGAAAGTGGTTGCGGTTTTCAATTCCTAATTGACAATAAAAAGACCTTTCCATCCATGTACAGCACTTTACAAAATTCGAGAAAAAAAATTTTAGTCAAAAATTGAAAAAAGTTATGATGCCGGCATCATTTAAAAGTTTAAAAATCAGATTTCTTTCGAAACCCGATTTCTCCGCAACCAAGCCTCGAAAGTGGTTGCGGTTTTCAATTCCTAATTGACAATAAAAAGACCTTTCCATCCATGTACAGCACTTTACAAAATTCGAGAAAAAAAATTTTAGTGAAAAATTGAAAAAAGTTATGATGCCGGCATCATTTAAAAGTTTAAAAATCAGATTTCTTTCGAAACCCGATTTCTCCGCAACCAAGCCTCGAAAGTGGTTGCGGTTTTCAATTCCTAATTGACAATAAAAAGACCTTTCCATCCATGTACAGCACTTTACAAAATGCGAGAAAAAAAATTTTAGTGAAAAATTGAAAAAAGTTATGATGCCGGCATCATTTAAAAGTTTAAAAATCAGATTTCTTTCGAAACCCGATTTCTCCGCAACCAAGCCTCGAAAGTGGTTGCGGTTTTCAATTCCTAATTGACAATAAAAAGACCTTTCCATCCATGTACAGCACTTTACAAAATTCGAGAAAAAAAATTTTAGTGAAAAATTGAAAAAAGTTATGATGCCGGCATCATTTAAATGTTTAAAAATCAGATTTCTTTCGAAACCCGATTTCTCCGCAACCAAGCCTCGAAAGTGGTTGCGGTTTTCAATTCCTAATTGACAATAAAAAGACCTTTCCATCCATGTACAGCACTTTACAAAATTCGAGAAAAAAATTTTAGTGAAAAATTGAAAAAAGTTATGATGCCGGCATCATTTAAAAGTTAAAAAATCAAATTTCTTTCGAAATTCGATTTCTCCGCAACCAAGCCTCGAAAGTGGTTGCGGTTTTCAATTCCTAATTGACAATAAAAAGACCTTTCCATCCATGTACAGCACTTTACAAAATTCGAGAAAAAAAATTTTAGTGAAAAATTGAAAAAAGTTATGATGCCGGTATCATTTAAAAGTTAAAAAATCAGATTTCTTTCGAAACCCGATTTCTCCGCAACCAAGCCTCGAAAGTGGTTGCGGTTTTCAATTCCTAATTGACAATAAAAAGACCTTTCCATCCATGTACAGCACTTTACAAAATTCGAGAAAAAAAATTTTAGTGAAAAATTGAAAAAAGTTATGATGCCGGCATCATTTAAAAGTTTAAAAATCAGATTTCTTTCGAAACCCGATTTCTCCGCAACCAAGCCTCGAAAGTGGTTGCGGTTTTCAATTCCTAATTGACAATAAAAAGACCTTTCCATCCATGTACAGCACTTTACAAAATTCGAGAAAAAAAATTTTAGTGAAAAATTGAAAAAAGTTATGATGCCGGCATCATTTAAAAGTTTAAAAATCAGATTTCTTTCGAAACCCGATTTCTCCGCAACCAAGCCTCGAAAGTGGTTGCGGTTTTCAATTCCTAATTGACAATAAAAAGACCTTTCCATCCATGTACAGCACTTTACAAAATTCGAGAAAAAAAATTTTAGTGAAAAATTGAAAAAAGTTATGATGCCGGCATCATTTAAAAGTTTAAAAATCAGATTTCTTTCGAAACCCGATTTCTCCGCAACCAAGCCTCGAAAGTGGTTGCGGTTTTCAATTCCTAATTGACAATAAAAAGACCTTTCCATCCATGTACAGCACTTTACAAAATTCGAGAAAAAAAATTTTAGTGAAAAATTGAAAAAAGTTATGATGCCGGCATCATTTAAAAGTTTAAAAATCAGATTTCTTTCGAAACCCGATTTCTCCGCAACCAAGCCTCGAAAGTGGTTGCGGTTTTCAATTCCTAATTGACAATAAAAAGACCTTTCCATCCATGTACAGCACTTTACAAAATTCGAGAAAAAAAATTTTAGTGAAAAATTGAAAAAAGTCATTTAAAAGTTTAAAAATCAGATTTCTTTCGAAACCCGATTTCTCCGCAACCAAGCCTCGAAAGTGGTTGCGGTTTTCAATTCCTAATTGACAATAAAAAGACCTTTCCATCCATGTACAGCACTTTACAAAATTCGAGAAAAAAAATTTTTGTGAAAAATTGAAAAAAGTTATGATGCCGGCATCATTTAAAAGTTTAAAAATCAAATTTCTTTCGAAACCCGATTTCTCCGCAACCAAGCCTCGAAAGTGGTTGCGGTTTTCAATTCCTAATTGACAATAAAAAGACCTTTCCATCCATGTACAGCACTTTACAAAATTCGAGAACAAAAATTTTAGTGAAAAATTGAAAAAAGTTATGATGCCGGCATCATTTAAAAGTTTAAAAATCAGATTTCTTTCGAAACCCGATTTTTCCGCAACCAAGCCTCGAAAGTGGTTGCGGTTTTCAATTCCTAATTGACAATAAAAAGACCTTTCCATCCATGTACAGCACTTTACAAAATTCGAGAAAAAAAATTTTAGTGAAAAATTGAAAAAAGTTATGATGCCGGCATCATTTAAAAGTTTAAAAATCAGATTTCTTTCGAAACCCGATTTCTCCGCAACCAAGCTTCGAAAGTGGTTGCGGTTTTCAATTCCTAATTGACAATAAAAAGACCTTTCCATCCATGTACAGCACTTTACAAAATTCGAGAAAAAAAATTTTAGTGAAAAATTGAAAAAAGTTATGATGCCGGCATCATTTAAAAGTTTAAAAATCAGATTTCTTTCGAAACCCGATTTCTCCGCAACCAAGCCTCGAAAATGGTTGCGGTTTTCAATTCCTAATTGACAATAAAAAGACCTTTCCATCCATGTACAGCACTTTACAAAATTCGAGAAAAAAATTTTTAGTTAAAAATTGAAAAAAGTTATGATGCCGGCATCATTTAAAAGTTTAAAAATCAGATTTCTTTCGAAACCCGATTTCTCCGCAACCAAGCTTCGAAAGTGGTTGCGGTTTTCAATTCCTAATTGACAATAAAAAGACCTTTCCATCCATGTACAGCACTTTACAAAATTCGAGAAAAAAAATTTTAGTGAAAAATTGAAAAAAGTTATGATGCCGGCATCATTTAAAAGTTTAAAAATCAGATTTCTTTCGAAACCCGATTTCTCCGCAACCAAGCCTCGAAAGTGGTTGCGGTTTTCAATTCCTAATTGACAATAAAAAGACCTTTCCATCCATGTACAGCACTTTACAAAATTCGAGAAAAAAAATTTTAGTGAAAAATTGAAAAAAGTTATGATGCCGGCATCATTTAAAAGTTTAAAAATCAGATTTCTTTCGAAACCCGATTTCTCCGCAACCAAGCCTCGAAAGTGGTTGCGGTTTTCAATTCCTAATTGACAATAAAAAGACCTTTCCATCCATGTACAGCACTTTACAAAATTCGAGAAAAAAAATTTTAGTGAAAAATTGAAAAAAGTTATGATGCCGGCATCATTTAAAAGTTTAAAAATCAGATTTCTTTCGAAACCCGATTTCTCCACAACCAAGCCTCGAAAGTGGTTGCGGTTTTCAATTCCTAATTGACAATAAAAAGACCTTTCCATCCATGTACAGCACTTTACAAAATTCGAGAAAAAAATTTTTTTTTAAAATTTGAAAAAAGTTATGATGCCGGCATCATTTAAAAGTTTAAAAATCAGATTTCTTTCGAAACCCGATTTCTCCGCAACCAAGCCTCGAAAGTGGTTGCGGTTTTCAATTCCTAATTGACAATAAAAAGACCTTTCCATCGATGTACAGCACTTTACAAAATTCGAGAAAAAAATTTTTAGTTAAAAATTGAAAAAAGTTATGATGCCGGCATCATTTAAAAGTTTAAAAATCAGATTTCTTTCGAAACCCGATTTCTCCGCAACCAAGCCTCGAAAGTGGTTGCGGTTTTCAATTCCTTATTGACAATAAAAAGACCTTTCCATCCATGTACAGCACTTTACAAAATTCGAGAAAAAAAATTTTAGTGAAAAATTGAAAAAAGTTATGATGCCGGCATCATTTAAAAGTTTAAAAATCAGATTTCTTTCGAAACCCGATTTCTCCGCAACCAAGCTTTTGCGGTTTTCAATTCCTAATTGACAATAAAAAGACCTTTCCATCCATGTACAGCACTTTACAAAATTCGAGAAAAAAAATTTTAGTGAAAAATTGAAAAAAGTTATGATGCCGGCATCATTTAAAAGTTTAAAAATCAGATTTCTTTCGAAACCCGATTTCTCCGCAACCAAGCCTCGAAAGTGGTTGCGGTTTTCAATTCCTAATTGACAATAAAAAGACCTTTCCATCCATGTACAGCACTTTACAAAATTCGAGAAAAAAAATTTTAGTGAAAAATTGAAAAAAGTTATGATCATTTAAAAGTTTAAAAATCAGATTTCTTTCGAAACCCGATTTCTCCGCAACCAAGCCTCGAAAGTGGTTGCGGTTTTCAATTCCTAATTGACAATAAAAAGACCTTTCCATCCATGTACAGCACTTTACAAAATTCGAGAAAAAAAATTTTAGTGAAAAATTGAAAAAAGTTATGATGCCGGCATCATTTAAAAGTTTAAAAATCAGATTTCTTTCGAAACCCGATTTCTCCGCAACCAAGCCTCGAAAGTGGTTGCGGTTTTCAATTCCTAATTGACAATAAAAAGACCTTTTCATCCATGTACAGCACTTTACAAAATTCGAGAAAAAAAATTTTAGTGAAAAATTGAAAAAAGTTATGATGCCGGCATCATTTAAAAGTTTAAAAATCAGATTTCTTTCGAAACCCGATTTCTCCGCAACCAAGCCTCGAAAGTGGTTGCGGTTTTCAATTCCTAATTGACAATAAAAAGACCTTTCCATCCATGTACAGCACTTTACAAAATTCGAGAAAAAAAATTTTAGTGAAAAATTGAAAAAAGTTATGATGCCGGCATCATTTAAAAGTTTAAAAATCAGATTTCTTTCGAAACCCGATTTCTCCGCAACCAAGCCTCGAAAGTGGTTGCGGTTTTCAATTCCTAATTGACAATAAAAAGACCTTTCCATCCATGTACAGCACTTTACAAAATTCGAGAAAAAAAATTTTAGTGAAAAATTGAAAAAAGTTATGATGCCGGCATCATTTAAAAGTTTAAAAATCAGATTTCTTTCGAAACCCGATTTCTCCGCAACCAAGCCTCGAAAGTGGTTGCGGTTTTCAATTCCTAATTGACAATAAAAAGACCTTTCCATCCATGTACAGCACTTTACAAAATTCGAGAAAAAAATTTTAGTGAAAAATTGAAAAAAGTTATGATGCCGGTATCATTTAAAAGTTAAAAAATCAGATTTCTTTCGAAACCCGATTTCTCCGCAACCAAGCCTCGAAAGTGGTTGCGGTTGTCAATTCCCAATTGACAATAAAAAGACCTTTCCATCCATGTACAGCACTTTACAAAATTCGAGAAAAAGAATTTTAGTGAAAAATTGAAAAAAGTTATGATGCCGGTATCATTTAAATGTTAAAAAATCAGATTTCTTTCGAAACCCGATTTCTCCGCAACCAAGCTTCGAAAGTGGTTGCGGTTTTCAATTCCTAATTGACAATAAAAAGACCTTTCCATCCATGTACAGCACTTTACAAAATTCGAGAAAAAAAATTTTAGTTAAAAATTGAAAAAAGTTATGATGCCGGCATCATTTAAAAGTTTAAAAATCAGATTTCTTTCGAAACCCGATTTCTCCGCAACCAAGCCTCGAAAGTGGTTGCGGTTTTCAATTCCTAATTGACAATAAAAAGACCTTTCCATCCATGTACAGCACTTTACAAAATTCGAGAAAAAAAATTTTAGTGAAAAATTGAAAAAAGTTATGATGCCGGCATCATTTAAAAGTTTAAAAATCAGATTTCTTTCGAAACCCGATTTCTCCGCAACCAAGCCTCGAAAGTGGTTGCGGTTTTCAATTCCTAATTGACAATAAAAAGACCTTTCCATCCATGTACAGCACTTTACAAAATTCGAGAAAAAAAATTTTAGTGAAAAATTGAAAAAAGTTATGATGCCGGCATCATTTAAAAGTTTAAAAATCAGATTTCTTTCGAAACCCGATTTCTCCGCAACCAAGCCTCGAAAGTGGTTGCGGTTTTCAATTCCTAATTGACAATAAAAAGACCTTTCCATCCATGTACAGCACTTTACAAAATTCGAGAAAAAAATTTTAGTGAAAAATTGAAAAAAGTTATGATGCCGGTATCATTTAAAAGTTAAAAAATCAGATTTCTTTCGAAACCCGATTTCTCCGCAACCAAGCCTCGAAAGTGGTTGCGGTTTTCAATTCCTAATTGACAATAAAAAGACCTTTCCATCCATGTACAGCACTTTACAAAATTCGAGAAAAAGAATTTTAGTGAAAAATTGAAAAAAGTTATGATGCCGGCATCATTTAAAAGTTTAAAAATCAGATTTCTTTCGAAACCCGATTTCTCCGCTACCAAGCCTCGAAAGTGGTTGCGGTTTTCAATTCCCAATTGACAATAAAAAGACCTTTCCATCCATGTACAGCACTTTACAAAATTCGAGAAAAAAAATTTTAGTGAAAAATTGAAACAAGTTATGATGCCGGCATCATTTAAAAGTTTAAAAATCAGATTTCTTTCGAAACCCGATTTCTCCGCAACCAAGCCTCGAAAGTGGTTGCGGTTTTCAATTCCTAATTGACAATAAAAAGACCTTTCCATCCATGTACAGCACTTTACAAAATTCGAGAAAAAAAATTTTAGTGAAAAATTGAAAAAAGTTATGATGCCGGCATCATTTAAAAGTTTAAAAATCAAATTTCTTTCGAAATCCGATTTCTCCGCAACCAAGCCTCGAAAGTGGTTGCGGTTTTCAATTCCTAATTGACAATAAAAAGACCTTTCCATCCATGTACAGCACTTTACAAAATTCGAGAAAAAAATTTTTAGTTAAAAATTGAAAAAAGTTATGATGCCGGCATCATTTAAAAGTTTAAAAATCAGATTTCTTTCGAAACCCGATTTCTCCGCAACCAAGCCTCGAAAGTGGTTGCGGTTTTCAATTCCTAATTGACAATAAAAAGACCTTTCCATCCATGTACAGCACTTTACAAAATTCGAGAAAAAAAATTTTAGTGAAAAATTGAAAAAAGTTATGATCATTTAAAAGTTTAAAAATCAGATTTCTTTCGAAACCCGATTTCTCCGCAACCAAGCCTCGAAAGTGGTTGCGGTTTTCAATTCCTAATTGACAATAAAAAGACCTTTCCATCCATGTACAGCACTTTACAAAATTCGAGAAAAAAAATTTTAGTGAAAAATTGAAAAAAGTTATGATCATTTAAAAGTTTAAAAATCAGATTTCTTTCGAAACCCGATTTCTCCGCAACCAAGCTTCGAAAGTGGTTGCGGTTTTCAATTCCTAATTGACAATAAAAAGACCTTTCCATCCATGTACAGCACTTTACAAAATTCGAGAAAAAAAATTTTAGTTAAAAATTGAAAAAAGTTATGATGCCGGCATCATTTAAAAGTTTAAAAATCAGATTTCTTTCGAAACCCGATTTCTCCGCAACCAAGCCTCGAAAGTGGTTGCGGTTTTCAATTCCTAATTGACAATAAAAAGACCTTTCCATCCATGTACAGCACTTTACAAAATTCGAGAAAAAAAATTTTAGTGAAAAATTGAAAAAAGTTATGATGCCGGCATCATTTAAAAGTTTAAAAATCAGATTGCTTTCGAAACCCGATTTCTCCGCAACCAAGCCTCGAAAGTGGTTGCGGTTTTCAATTCCTAATTGACAATAAAAAGACCTTTCCATCCATGTACAGCACTTTACAAAATTCGAGAAAAAGAATTTTAGTGAAAAATTGAAAAAAGTTATGATGCCGGCATCATTTAAAAGTTTAAAAATTAGATTTCTTTCGAAACCCGATTTCTCCGCTACCAAGCCTCGAAAGTGGTTGCGGTTTTCAATTCCCAATTGACAATAAAAAGACCTTTCCATCCATGTACAGCACTTTACAAAATTCGAGAAAAAAAATTTTAGTGAAAAATTGAAACAAGTTATGATGCCGGCATCATTTAAAAGTTTAAAAATCAGATTTCTTTCGAAACCCGATTTCTCCGCAACCAAGCCTCGAAAGTGGTTGCGGTTTTCAATTCCTAATTGACAATAAAAAGACCTTTCCATCCATGTACAGCACTTTACAAAATTCGAGAAAAAAATTTTTAGTTAAAAATTGAAAAAAGTTATGATGCCGGCATCATTTAAAAGTTTAAAAATCAGATTTCTTTCGAAACCCGATTTCTCCGCAACCAAGCCTCGAAAGTGGTTGCGGTTTTCAATTCCTAATTGACAATAAAAAGACCTTTCCATCCATGTACAGCACTTTGCAAAATTCGAGAAAAAAAATTTTAGTGAAAAATTGAAAAAAGTTATGATCATTTAAAAGTTTAAAAATCAGATTTCTTTCGAAACCCGATTTCTCCGCAACCAAGCCTCGAAAGTGGTTGCGGTTTTCAATTCCTAATTGACAATAAAAAGACCTTTCCATCCATGTACAGCACTTTACAAAATTCGAGAAAAAAAATTTTAGTGAAAAATTGAAAAAAGTTATGATCATTTAAAAGTTTAAAAATCAGATTTCTTTCGAAACCCGATTTCTCCGCAACCAAGCCTCGAAAGTGGTTGCGGTTTTCAATTCCTAATTGACAATAAAAAGACCTTTCCATCCATGTACAGCACTTTACAAAATTCGAGAAAAAAAATTTTAGTTAAAAATTGAAAAAAGTTATGATGCCGGCATCATTTAAAAGTTTAAAAATCAGATTTCTTTCGAAACCCGATTTCTCCGCAACCAAGCCTCAAAGTGGTTGCGGTTTTCAATTTCTAATTGACAATAAAAAGACCTTTCCATCCATGTACAGCACTTTACAAAATTCGAGAAAAAAAATTTTAGTGAAAAATTGAAAAAAGTTATGATGCCGGCATCATTTAAAAGTTTAAAAATCAGATTGCTTTCGAAACCCGATTTCTCCGCAACCAAGCCTCGAAAGTGGTTGCGGTTTTCAATTCCTAATTGACAATAAAAAGACCTTTCCATCCATGTACAGCACTTTACAAAATTCGAGAAAAAGAATTTTAGTGAAAAATTGAAAAAAGTTATGATGCCGGCATCATTTAAAAGTTTAAAAATTAGATTTCTTTCGAAACCCGATTTCTCCGCTACCAAGCCTCGAAAGTGGTTGCGGTTTTCAATTCCCAATTGACAATAAAAAGACCTTTCCATCCATGTACAGCACTTTACAAAATTCGAGAAAAAAAATTTTAGTGAAAAATTGAAACAAGTTATGATGCCGGCATCATTTAAAAGTTTAAAAATCAGATTTCTTTCGAAACCCGATTTCTCCGCAACCAAGCCTCGAAAGTGGTTGCGGTTTTCAATTCCTAATTGACAATAAAAAGACCTTTCCATCCATGTACAGCACTTTACAAAATTCGAGAAAAAAATTTTTAGTTAAAAATTGAAAAAAGTTATGATGCCGGCATCATTTAAAAGTTTAAAAATCAGATTTCTTTCGAAACCCGATTTCTCCGCAACCAAGCCTCGAAAGTGGTTGCGGTTTTCAATTCCTAATTGACAATAAAAAGACCTTTCCATCCATGTACAGCACTTTGCAAAATTCGAGAAAAAAAATTTTAGTGAAAAATTGAAAAAAGTTATGATCATTTAAAAGTTTAAAAATCAGATTTCTTTCGAAACCCGATTTCTCCGCAACCAAGCCTCGAAAGTGGTTGCGGTTTTCAATTCCTAATTGACAATAAAAAGACCTTTCCATCCATGTACAGCACTTTACAAAATTCGAGAAAAAAAATTTTAGTGAAAAATTGAAAAAAGTTATGATCATTTAAAAGTTTAAAAATCAGATTTCTTTCGAAACCCGATTTCTCCGCAACCAAGCCTCGAAAGTGGTTGCGGTTTTCAATTCCTAATTGACAATAAAAAGACCTTTCCATCCATGTACAGCACTTTACAAAATTCGAGAAAAAAAATTTTAGTGAAAAATTGAAAAAAGTTATGATCATTTAAAAGTTTAAAAATCAGATTTCTTTCGAAACCCGATTTCTCCGCAACCAAGCCTCGAAAGTGGTTGCGGTTTTCAATTCCTAATTGACAATAAAAAGACCTTTCCATCCATGTACAGCACTTTACAAAATTCGAGAAAAAAATTTTAGTGAAAAATTGAAAAAAGTTATGATGCCGGCATCATTTAAAAGTTTAAAAATCAGATTGCTTTCGAAACCCGATTTCTCCGCAACCAAGCCTCGAAAGTGGTTGCGGTTTTCAATTCCTAATTGACAATAAAAAGACCTTTCCATCCATGTACAGCACTTTACAAAATTCGAGAAAAAAAATTTTAGTGAAAAATTGAAAAAAGTTATGATCATTTAAAAGTTTAAAAATCAGATTTCTTTCGAAACCCGATTTCTCCGCAACCAAGCCTCGAAAGTGGTTGCGGTTTTCAATTCCTAATTGACAATAAAAAGACCTTTCCATCCATGTACAGCACTTTACAAAATTCGAGAAAAAAATTTTAGTGAAAAATTGAAAAAAGTTATGATGCCGGCATCATTTAAAAGTTTAAAAATCAGATTGCTTTCGAAACCCGATTTCTCCGCAACCAAGCCTCGAAAGTGGTTGCGGTTTTCAATTCCTAATTGACAATAAAAAGACCTTTCCATCCATGTACAGCACTTTACAAAATTCGAGAAAAAGAATTTTAGTGAAAAATTGAAAAAAGTTATGATGCCGGCATCATTTAAAAGTTTAAAAATCAGATTTCTTTCGAAACCCGATTTCTCCGCTACCAAGCCTCGAAAGTGGTTGCGGTTTTCAATTCCCAATTGACAATAAAAAGACCTTTCCATCCATGTACAGCACTTTACAAAATTCGAGAAAAAAAATTTTAGTGAAAAATTGAAACAAGTTATGATGCCGGCATCATTTAAAAGTTTAAAAATCAGATTTCTTTCGAAACCCGATTTCTCCGCAACCAAGCCTCGAAAGTGGTTGCGGTTTTCAATTCCTAATTGACAATAAAAAGACCTTTCCATCCATGTACAGCACTTTACAAAATTCGAGAAAAAAAATTTTAGTGAAAAATTGAAAAAAGTTATGATGCCGGCATCATTTAAAAGTTTAAAAATCAAATTTCTTTCGAAATCCGATTTCTCCGCAACCAAGCCTCGAAAGTGGTTGCGGTTTTCAATTCCTAATTGACAATAAAAAGACCTTTCCATCCATGTACAGCACTTTACAAAATTCGAGAAAAAAAATTTTAGTGAAAAATTGAAAAAAGTTATGATGCCGGTATCATTTAAATGTTAAAAAATCAGATTTCTTTCGAAACCCGATTTCTCCGCAACCAAGCTTCGAAAGTGGTTGCGGTTTTCAATTCCTAATTGACAATAAAAAGACCTTTCCATCCATGTACAGCACTTTACAAAATTCGAGAAAAAAAATTTTAGTTAAAAATTGAAAAAAGTTATGATGCCGGCATCATTTAAAAGTTTAAAAATCAGATTTCTTTCGAAACCCGATTTCTCCGCAACCAAGCCTCGAAAGTGGTTGCGGTTTTCAATTCCTAATTGACAATAAAAAGACCTTTCCATCCATGTACAGCACTTTACAAAATTCGAGAAAAAAAATTTTAGTGAAAAATTGAAACAAGTTATGATGCCGGCATCATTTAAAAGTTTAAAAATCAGATTTCTTTCGAAACCCGATTTCTCCGCAACCAAGCCTCGAAAGTGGTTGCGGTTTTCAATTCCTAATTGACAATAAAAAGACCTTTCCATCCATGTACAGCACTTTACAAAATTCGAGAAAAAAAATTTTAGTTAAAAATTGAAAAAAGTTATGATGCCGGCATCATTTAAAAGTTTAAAAATTAGATTTCTTTCGAAACCCGATTTCTCCGCTACCAAGCCTCGAAAGTGGTTGCGGTTTTCAATTCCCAATTGACAATAAAAAGACCTTTCCATCCATGTACAGCACTTTACAAAATTCGAGAAAAAAAATTTTAGTGAAAAATTGAAACAAGTTATGATGCCGGCATCATTTAAAAGTTTAAAAATCAGATTTCTTTCGAAACCCGATTTCTCCGCAACCAAGCCTCGAAAGTGGTTGCGGTTTTCAATTCCTAATTGACAATAAAAAGACCTTTCCATCCATGTACAGCACTTTACAAAATTCGAGAAAAAAAATTTTAGTGAAAAATTGAAAAAAGTTATGATCATTTAAAAGTTTAAAAATCAGATTTCTTTCGAAACCCGATTTCTCCGCAACCAAGCCTCGAAAGTGGTTGCGGTTTTCAATTCCTAATTGACAATAAAAAGACCTTTCCATCCATGTACAGCACTTTACAAAATTCGAGAAAAAAAATTTTAGTGAAAAATTGAAACAAGTTATGATGCCGGCATCATTTAAAAGTTTAAAAATCAGATTTCTTTCGAAACCCGATTTCTCCGCAACCAAGCCTCGAAAGTGGTTGCGGTTTTCAATTCCTAATTGACAATAAAAAGACCTTTCCATCCATGTACAGCACTTTACAAAATTCGAGAAAAAAAATTTTAGTTAAAAATTGAAAAAAGTTATGATGCCGGCATCATTTAAAAGTTTAAAAATCAAATTTCTTTCGAAATCCGATTTCTCCGCAACCAAGCCTCGAAAGTGGTTGCGGTTTTCAATTCCTAATTGACAATAAAAAGACCTTTCCATCCATGTACAGCACTTTACAAAATTCGAGAAAAAAAATTTTAGTGAAAAATTGAAAAAAGTTATGATGCCGGTATCATTTAAATGTTAAAAAATCAGATTTCTTTCGAAACCCGATTTCTCCGCAACCAAGCTTCGAAAGTGGTTGCGGTTTTCAATTCCTAATTGACAATAAAAAGACCTTTCCATCCATGTACAGCACTTTACAAAATTCGAGAACAAAAATTTTAGTTAAAAATTGAAAAAAGTTATGATGCCGGCATCATTTAAAAGTTTAAAAATCAGATTTCTTTCGAAACCCGATTTCTCCGCAACCAAGCCTCGAAAGTGGTTGCGGTTTTCAATTCCTAATTGACAATAAAAAGACCTTTCCATCCATGTACAGCACTTTACAAAATTCGAGAAAAAAATTTTTAGTGAAAAATTGAAAAAAGTTATGATGCCGGCATCATTTAAAAGTTTAAAAATCTGATTTCTTTCGAAACCCGATTTCTCCGCAACCAAGCCTCGAAAGTGGTTGCGGTTTTCAATTCCTAATTGACAATAAAAAGACCTTTCTATCGATGTACAGCACTTTACAAAATTCGAGAAAAAAATTTTTAGTTAAAAATTGAAAAAAGTTATGATGCCGGCATCATTTAAAAGTTTAAAAATCAGATTTCTTTCGAAACCCGATTTCTCCGCAACCAAGCCTCGAAAGTGGTTGCGGTTTTCAATTCCTAATTGACAATAAAAAGACCTTTCTATCGATGTACAGCACTTTACAAAATTCGAGAAAAAAATTTTTAGTTAAAAATTGAAAAAAGTTATGATGCCGGCATCATTTAAAAGTTTAAAAATCAGATTTCTTTCGAAACCCGATTTCTCCGCAACCAAGCCTCGAAAGTGGTTGCGGTTTTCAATTCCTAATTGACAATAAAAAGACCTTTCCATCCATGTACAGCACTTTACAAAATTCGAGAAAAAAATTTTAGTGAAAAATTGAAAAAAGTTATGATGCCGGTATCATTTAAAAGTTAAAAAATCAGATTTCTTTCGAAACCCGATTTCTCCGCAACCAAGCCTCGAAAGTGGTTGCGGTTTTCAATTCCTAATTGACAATAAAAAGACCTTTCCATCCATGTACAGCACTTTACAAAATTCGAGAAAAAGAATTTTAGTGAAAAATTGAAAAAAGTTATGATGCCGGCATCATTTAAAAGTTTTAAAATTAGATTTCTTTCGAAACCCGATTTCTCCGCTACCAAGCCTCGAAAGTGGTTGCGGTTTTCAATTCCCAATTGACAATAAAAAGACCTTTCCATCCATGTACAGCACTTTACAAAATTCGAGAAAAAAAATTTTAGTGAAAAATTGAAAAAAGTTATGATGCCGGCATCATTTAAAAGTTTAAAAATCAGATTTCTTTCGAAACCCGATTTCTCCGCTACCAAGCCTCGAAAGTGGTTGCGGTTTTCAATTCCCAATTGACAATAAAAAGACCTTTCCATCCATGTACAGCACTTTACAAAATTCGAGAAAAAAAATTTTAGTGAAAAATTGAAAAAAGTTATGATGCCGGCATCATTTAAAAGTTTAAAAATCAGATTTCTTTCGAAACCCGATTTCTCCGCAACCAAGCCTCGAAAGTGGTTGCGGTTTTCAATTCCTAATTGACAATAAAAAGACCTTTCCATCCATGTACAGCACTTTACAAAATTCGAGAAAAAAAATTTTAGTGAAAAATTGAAAAAAGTTATGATGCCGGCATCATTTAAAAGTTTAAAAATCAGATTTCTTTCGAAACCCGATTTCTCCGCAACCAAGCTTTTGCGGTTTTCAATTCCTAATTGACAATAAAAAGACCTTTCCATCCATGTACAGCACTTTACAAAATTCGAGAAAAAAAATTTTAGTGAAAAATTGAAAAAAGTTATGATGCCGGCATCATTTAAAAGTTTAAAAATCAGATTTCTTTCGAAACCCGATTTCTCCGCAACCAAGCTTCGAAAGTGGTTGCGGTTTTCAATTCCTAATTGACAATAAAAAGACCTTTCCATCCATGTACAGCACTTTACAGAATTCGAGAAAAAAAATTTTAGTGAAAAATTGAAAAAAGTTATGATGCCGGCATCATTTAAAAGTTTAAAAATCAGATTTCTTTCGAAACCCGATTTCTCCGCAACCAAGCTTCGAAAGTGGTTGCGGTTTTCAATTCCTAATTGACAATAAAAAGACCTTTCCATCGATGTACAGCACTTTACAAAATTCGAGAAAAAAATTTTTAGTTAAAAATTGAAAAAAGTTATGATGCCGGCATCATTTAAAAGTTTAAAAATCAGATTTCTTTCGAAACCCGATTTCTCCGCAACCAAGCCTCGAAAGTGGTTGCGGTTTTCAATTCCTAATTGACAATAAAAAGACCTTTCCATCCATGTACAGCACTTTACAAAATTCGAGAAAAAAAATTTTAGTGAAAAATTGAAAAAAGTTATGATGCCGGCATCATTTAAAAGTTTAAAAATCAGATTTCTTTCGAAACCCGATTTCTCCGCAACCAAGCCTCGAAAGTGGTTGCGGTTTTCAATTCCTAATTGACAATAAAAAGACCTTTCCATCCATGTACAGCACTTTACAAAATTCGAGAAAAAAAATTTTAGTGAAAAATTGAAAAAAGTTATGATGCCGGCATCATTTAAAAGTTTAAAAATCAGATTTCTTTCGGAACCCGATTTCTCCGCAACCAAGCCTCGAAAGTGGTTGCGGTTTTCAATTCCTAATTGACAATAAAAAGACCTTTCCATCCATGTACAGCACTTTACAAAATTCGAGAAAAAAAATTTTAGTGAAAAATTGAAAAAAGTTATGATCATTTAAAAGTTTAAAAATCAGATTTCTTTCGAAACCCGATTTCTCCGCAACCAAGCCTCGAAAGTGGTTGCGGTTTTCAATTCCTAATTGACAATAAAAAGACCTTTCCATCCATGTACAGCACTTTACAAAATTCGAGAAAAAAAATTTTAGTGAAAAATTGAAAAAAGTTATGATGCCGGCATCATTTAAAAGTTTAAAAATCAGATTTCTTTCGAAACCCGATTTCTCCGCAACCAAGCCTCGAAAGTGGTTGCGGTTTTCAATTCCTAATTGACAATAAAAAGACCTTTCCATCCATGTACAGCACTTTACAAAATTCGAGAAAAAAAATTTTAGTTAAAAATTGAAAAAAGTTATGATGCCGGCATCATTTAAAAGTTTAAAAATCAGATTTCTTTCGAAACCCGATTTCTCCGCAACCAAGCCTCGAAAGTGGTTGCGGTTTTCAATTCCTAATTGACAATAAAAAGACCTTTTCATCCATGTACAGCACTTTACAAAATTCGAGAAAAAAAATTTTAGTGAAAAATTGAAAAAAGTTATGATGCCGGCATCATTTAAAAGTTTAAAAATCAGATTTCTTTCGAAACCCGATTTCTCCGCAACCAAGCCTCGAAAGTGGTTGCGGTTTTCATTTCCTAATTGACAATAAAAAGACCTTTCCATCCATGTACAGCACTTTACAAAATTCGAGAAAAAAAATTTTAGTGAAAAATTGAAAAAAGTTATGATGCCGGCATCATTTAAAAGTTTAAAAATCAGATTTCTTTCGAAACCCGATTTCTCCGCAACCAAGCCTCGAAAGTGGTTGCGGTTTTCAATTCCTAATTGACAATAAAAAGACCTTTCCATCCATGTACAGCACTTTACAAAATTCGAGAAAAAAAATTTTAGTGAAAAATTGAAAAAAGTTATGATGCCGGCATCATTTAAAAGTTTAAAAATCAGATTTCTTTCGAAACCCGATTTCTCCGCAACCAAGCCTCGAAAGTGGTTGCGGTTTTCAATTCCTAATTGACAATAAAAAGACCTTTCCATCCATGTACAGCACTTTACAAAATTCGAGAAAAAGAATTTTAGTGAAAAATTGAAAAAAGTTATGATGCCGGCATCATTTAAAAGTTTAAAAATTAGATTTCTTTCGAAACCCGATTTCTCCGCTACCAAGCCTCGAAAGTGGTTGCGGTTTTCAATTCCCAATTGACAATAAAAAGACCTTTCCATCCATGTACAGCACTTTACAAAATTCGAGAAAAAAAATTTTAGTGAAAAATTGAAACAAGTTATGATGCCGGCATCATTTAAAAGTTTAAAAATCAGATTTCTTTCGAAACCCGATTTCTCCGCAACCAAGCCTCGAAAGTGGTTGCGGTTTTCAATTCCTAATTGACAATAAAAAGACCTTTCCATCCATGTACAGCACTTTACAAAATTCGAGAAAAAAAATTTTAGTGAAAAATTGAAAAAAGATATGATCATTTAAAAGTTTAAAAATCAGATTTCTTTCGAAACCCGATTTCTCCGCAACCAAGCCTCGAAAGTGGTTGCGGTTTTCAATTCCTAATTGACAATAAAAAGACCTTTCCATCCATGTACAGCACTTTACAAAATTCGAGAAAAAAAATTTTAGTGAAAAATTGAAAAAAGTTATGATGCCGGCATCATTTAAAAGTTTAAAAATCAGATTTCTTTCGAAACCCGATTTCTCCGCAACCAAGCCTCGAAAGTGGTTGCGGTTTTCAATTCCTAATTGACAATAAAAAGACCTTTCCATCCATGTACAGCACTTTACAAAATTCGAGAAAAAAAATTTTAGTTAAAAATTGAAAAAAGTTATGATGACGGCATCATTTAAAAGTTTAAAAATCAGATTTCTTTCGAAACCCGATTTCTCCGCAACCAAGCCTCGAAAGTGGTTGCGGTTTTCAATTCCTAATTGACAATAAAAAGACCTTTCCATCCATGTACAGCACTTTACAAAATTCGAGAAAAAAAATTTTAGTGAAAAATTGAAAAAAGTTATGATGCCGGCATCATTTAAAAGTTTAAAAATCAGATTTCTTTCGAAACCCGATTTCTCCGCAACCAAGCCTCGAAAGTGGTTGCGGTTTTCAATTCCTAATTGACAATAAAAAGACCTTTCCATCCATGTACAGCACTTTACAAAATTCGAGAAAAAGAATTTTAGTGAAAAATTGAAAAAAGTTATGATGCCGGCATCATTTAAAAGTTTAAAAATTAGATTTCTTTCGAAACCCGATTTCTCCGCTACCAAGCCTCGAAAGTGGTTGCGGTTTTCAATTCCCAATTGACAATAAAAAGACCTTTCCATCCATGTACAGCACTTTACAAAATTCGAGAAAAAAAATTTTAGTGAAAAATTGAAACAAGTTATGATGCCGGCATCATTTAAAAGTTTAAAAATCAGATTTCTTTCGAAACCCGATTTCTCCGCAACCAAGCCTCGAAAGTGGTTGCGGTTTTCAATTCCTAATTGACAATAAAAAGACCTTTCCATCCATGTACATTGTACAGCACTTTACAAAATTCGAGAAAAAAAATTTTAGTGAAAAATTGAAAAAAGATATGATCATTTAAAAGTTTAAAAATCAGATTTCTTTCGAAACCCGATTTCTCCGCAACCAAGCCTCGAAAGTGGTTGCGGTTTTCAATTCCTAATTGACAATAAAAAGACCTTTCCATCCATGTACAGCACTTTACAAAATTCGAGAAAAAAAATTTTAGTGAAAAATTGAAAAAAGTTATGATGCCGGCATCATTTAAAAGTTTAAAAATCAGATTTCTTTCGAAACCCGATTTCTCCGCAACCAAGCCTCGAAAGTGGTTGCGGTTTTCAATTCCTAATTGACAATAAAAAGACCTTTCCATCCATGTACAGCACTTTACAAAATTCGAGAAAAAAAATTTTAGTTAAAAATTGAAAAAAGTTATGATGCCGGCATCATTTAAAAGTTTAAAAATCAGATTTCTTTCGAAACCCGATTTCTCCGCAACCAAGCCTCGAAAGTGGTTGCGGTTTTCAATTCCTAATTGACAATAAAAAGACCTTTCCATCCATGTACAGCACTTTACAAAATTCGAGAAAAAAAATTTTAGTGAAAAATTGAAACAAGTTATGATGCCGGCATCATTTAAAAGTTTAAAAATCAGATTTCTTTCGAAACCCGATTTCTCCGCAACCAAGCCTCGAAAGTGGTTGCGGTTTTCAATTCCTAATTGACAATAAAAAGACCTTTCCATCCATGTACAGCACTTTACAAAATTCGAGAAAAAAAATTTTAGTTAAAAATTGAAAAAAGTTATGATGCCGGCATCATTTAAAAGTTTAAAAATTAGATTTCTTTCGAAACCCGATTTCTCCGCTACCAAGCCTCGAAAGTGGTTGCGGTTTTCAATTCCCAATTGACAATAAAAAGACCTTTCCATCCATGTACAACACTTTACAAAATTCGAGAAAAAAAATTTTAGTGAAAAATTGAAACAAGTTATGATGCCGGCATCATTTAAAAGTTTAAAAATCAGATTTCTTTCGAAACCCGATTTCTCCGCAACCAAGCCTCGAAAGTGGTTGCGGTTTTCAATTCCTAATTGACAATAAAAAGACCTTTCCATCCATGTACAGCACTTTACAAAATTCGAGAAAAAAAATTTTAGTGAAAAATTGAAAAAAGTTATGATGCCGGCATCATTTAAAAGTTTAAAAATCAGATTTCTTTCGAAACCCGATTTCTCCGCAACCAAGCCTCGAAAGTGGTTGCGGTTTTCAATTCCTAATTCACAATAAAAAGACCTTTCCATCGATGTACAGCACTTTACAAAATTCGAGAAAAAAAATTTTTAGTTAAAAATTGAAAAAAGTTATGATGCCGGCATCATTTAAAAGTTTAAAAATCAGATTTCTTTCGAAACCCGATTTCTCCGCAACCAAGCCTCGAAAGTGGTTGCGGTTTTCAATTCCTAATTGACAATAAAAAGACCTTTCCATCCATGTACAGCACTTTACAAAATTCGAGAAAAAGAATTTTAGTGAAAAATTGAAAAAAGTTATGATGCCGGCATCATTTAAAAGTTTAAAAATCAGATTTCTTTCGAAACCCGATTTCTCCGCATCCAAGCCTCGAAAGTGGTTGCGGTTTTCAATTCCTAATTGACAATAAAAAGACCTTTCCATCCATGTACAGCACTTTACAAAATTCGAGAAAAAAAATTTTAGTGAAAAATTGAAAAAAGTTATGATGCCGGCATCATTTAAAAGTTTAAAAATCAAATTTCTTTCGAAATCCGATTTCTCCGCAACCAAGCCTCGAAAGTGGTTGCGGTTTTCAATTCCTAATTGACAATAAAAAGACCTTTCCATCCATGTACAGCACTTTACAAAATTCGAGAAAAAAAATTTTAGTTAAAAATTGAAAAAAGTTATGATGCCGGCATCATTTAAAAGTTTAAAAATCAGATTTCTTTCGAAACCCGATTTCTCCGCAACCAAGCCTCGAAAGTGGTTGCGGTTTTCAATTCCTAATTGACAATAAAAAGACCTTTCCATCCATGTACAGCACTTTACAAAATTCGAGAAAAAAAATTTTAGTGAAAAATTGAAACAAGTTATGATGCCGGCATCATTTAAAAGTTTAAAAATCAGATTTCTTTCGAAACCCGATTTCTCCGCAACCAAGCCTCGAAAGTGGTTGCGGTTTTCAATTCCTAATTGACAATAAAAAGACCTTTCCATCCATGTACAGCACTTTACAAAATTCGAGAAAAAAAATTTTAGTTAAAAATTGAAAAAAGTTATGATGCCGGCATCATTTAAAAGTTTAAAAATTAGATTTCTTTCGAAACCCGATTTCTCCGCTACCAAGCCTCGAAAGTGGTTGCGGTTTTCAATTCCCAATTGACAATAAAAAGACCTTTCCATCCATGTACAACACTTTACAAAATTCGAGAAAAAAAATTTTAGTGAAAAATTGAAACAAGTTATGATGCCGGCATCATTTAAAAGTTTAAAAATCAGATTTCTTTCGAAACCCGATTTCTCCGCAACCAAGCCTCGAAAGTGGTTGCGGTTTTCAATTCCTAATTGACAATAAAAAGACCTTTCCATCCATGTACAGCACTTTACAAAATTCGAGAAAAAAAATTTTAGTGAAAAATTGAAAAAAGTTATGATCATTTAAAAGTTTAAAAATCAGATTTCTTTCGAAACCCGATTTCTCCGCAACCAAGCCTCGAAAGTGGTTGCGGTTTTCAATTCCTAATTGACAATAAAAAGACCTTTCCATCCATGTACAGCACTTTACAAAATTCGAGAAAAAAAATTTTAGTGAAAAATTGAAAAAAGTTATGATCATTTAAAAGTTTAAAAATCAGATTTCTTTCGAAACCCGATTTCTCCGCAACCAAGCCTCGAAAGTGGTTGCGGTTTTCAATTCCTAATTGACAATAAAAAGACCTTTCCATCCATGTACAGCACTTTACAAAATTCGAGAAAAAAAATTTTAGTGAAAAATTGAAAAAAGTTATGATCATTTAAAAGTTTAAAAATCAGATTTCTTTCGAAACCCGATTTCTCCGCAACCAAGCCTCGAAAGTGGTTGCGGTTTTCAATTCCTAATTGACAATAAAAAGACCTTTCCATCCATGTACAGCACTTTACAAAATTCGAGAAAAAAACTTTTAGTGAAAAATTGAAAAAAGTTATGATGCCGGCATAATTTAAAAGTTTTAAAATCAGATTTCTTTCGAAACCCGATTTCTCCGCAACCAAGCCTCGAAAGTGGTTGCGGTTTTCAATTCCTTATTGACAATAAAAAGACCTTTCCATCCATGTACAGCACTTTACAAAATTCGAGAAAAAAATTTTTACTTAAAAATTGAAAAAAGTTATGATGCCGGATCATTTAAAAGTTTAAAAATCAGATTTCTTTCGAAACCCGATTTCTCCGCAACCAAGCCTCGAAAGTGGTTGCGGTTTTCAATTCCTAATTGACAATAAAAAGACCTTTCCATCGATGTACAGCACTTTACAAAATTCGAGAAAAAAATTTTTAGTTAAAAATTGAAAAAAGTTATGATGCCGGCATCATTTAAAAGTTTAAAAATCAGATTTCTTTCGAAACCCGATTTCTCCGCAACCAAGCCTCGAAAGTGGTTGCGGTTTTCAATTCCTAATTGACAATAAAAAGACCTTTCCATCCATGTACAGCACTTTACAAAATTCGAGAAAAAAAATTTTAGTGAAAAATTGAAAAAAGTTATGATGCCGGCATCATTTAAAAGTTTAAAAATCAGATTTCTTTCGAAACCCGATTTCTCCGCAACCAAGCCTCGAAAGTGGTTGCGGTTTTCAATTCCTAATTGACAATAAAAAGACCTTTCCATCCATGTACAGCACTTTACAAAATTCGAGAAAAAAAATTTTAGTGAAAAATTGAAAAAAGTTATGATGCCGGCATCATTTAAAAGTTTAAAAATCAGATTTCTTTCGAAACCCGATTTCTCCGCAACCAAGCCTCGAAAGTGGTTGCGGTTTTCAATTCCTAATTGACAATAAAAAGACCTTTCCATCCATGTACAGCACTTTACAAAATTCGAGAAAAAAAATTTTAGTGAAAAATTGAAAAAAGTTATGATCATTTAAAAGTTTAAAAATCAGATTTCTTTCGAAACCCGATTTCTCCGCAACCAAGCCTCGAAAGTGGTTGCGGTTTTCAATTCCTAATTGACAATAAAAAGACCTTTCCATCCATGTACAGCACTTTACAAAATTCGAGAAAAAAAATTTTAGTGAAAAATTGAAAAAAGTTATGATGCCGGCATCATTTAAAAGTTTAAAAATCAGATTTCTTTCGAAACCCGATTTCTCCGCAACCAAGCCTCGAAAGTGGTTGCGGTTTTCAATTCCTAATTGACAATAAAATGACCTTTCAATCCATGTACAGCACTTTACAAAATTCGAGAAAAAAAATTTTAGTGAAAAATTGAAAAAAGTTATGATGCCGGCATCATTTAAAAGTTTAAAAATCAGATTTCTTTCGAAACCCGATTTCTCCGCAACCAAGCCTCGAAAGTGGTTGCGGTTTTCAATTCCTAATTGACAATAAAAAGACCTTTCCATCCATGTACAGCACTTTACAAAATTCGAGAAAAAAAATTTTAGTGAAAAATTGAAAAAAGTTATGATGCCGGCATCATTTAAAAGTTTAAAAATCAGATTTCTTTCGAAACCCGATTTCTCCGCAACCAAGCCTCGAAAGTGGTTGCGGTTTTCAATTCCTAATTGACAATAAAAAGACCTTTCCATCCATGTACAGCACTTTACAAAATTCGAGAAAAAAATTTTAGTGAAAAATTGAAAAAAGTTATGATGCCGGTATCATTTAAAAGTTAAAAAATCAGATTTCTTTCGAAACCCGATTTCTCCGCAACCAAGCCTCGAAAGTGGTTGCGGTTTTCAATTCCTAATTGACAATAAAAAGACCTTTCCATCGATGTACAGCACTTTACAAAATTCGAGAAAAAAATTTTTAGTTAAAAATTGAAAAAAGTTATGATGCCGGCATCATTTAAAAGTTTAAAAATCAGATTTCTTTCGAAACCCGATTTCTCCGCAACCAAGCCTCGAAAGTGGTTGCGGTTTTCAATTCCTAATTGACAATAAAAAGACCTTTCCATCCATGTACAGCACTTTACAAAATTCGAGAAAAAAAATTTTAGTGAAAAATTGAAAAAAGTTATGATGCCGGCATCATTTAAAAGTTTAAAAATCAGATTTCTTTCGAAACCCGATTTCTCCGCAACCAAGCCTCGAAAGTGGTTGCGGTTTTCAATTCCTAATTGACAATAAAAAGACCTTTCCATCCATGTACAGCACTTTACAAAATTCGAGAAAAAAAATTTTAGTGAAAAATTGAAAAAAGTTATGATGCCGGCATCATTTAAAAGTTTAAAAATCAGATTTCTTTCGAAACCCGATTTCTCCGCATCCAAGCCTCGAAAGTGGTTGCGGTTTTCAATTCCTAATTGACAATAAAAAGACCTTTCCATCCATGTACAGCACTTTACAAAATTCGAGAAAAAAATTTTAGTGAAAAATTGAAAAAAGTTATGATGCCGGTATCATTTAAAAGTTAAAAAATCAGATTTCTTTCGAAACCCGATTTCTCCGCAACCAAGCCTCGAAAGTGGTTGCGGTTTTCAATTCCTAATTGACAATAAAAAGACCTTTCCATCCATGTACAGCACTTTACAAAATTCGAGAAAAAGAATTTTAGTGAAAAATTGAAAAAAGTTATGATGCCGGCATCATTTAAAAGTTTAAAAATCAGATTTCTTTCGAAACCCGATTTCTCCGCTACCAAGCCTCGAAAGTGGTTGCGGTTTTCAATTCCCAATTGACAATAAAAAGACCATTCCATCCATGTACAGCACTTTACAAAATTCGAGAAAAAAAATTTTAGTGAAAAATTGAAACAAGTTATGATGCCGGCATCATTTAAAAGTTTAAAAATCAGATTTCTTTCGAAACCCGATTTCTCCGCAACCAAGCCTCGAAAGTGGTTGCGGTTTTCAATTCCTAATTGACAATAAAAAGACCTTTCCATCCATGTACAGCACTTTACAAAATTCGAGAAAAAAAATTTTAGTGAAAAATTGAAAAAAGTTATGATGCCGCATCATTTAAAAGTTTAAAAATCAGATTTCTTTCGAAACCCGATTTCTCCGCAACCAAGCCTCGAAAGTGGTTGCGGTTTTCAATTCCTAATTGACAATTAAAAGACCTTTCCATCCATGTACAGCACTTTACAAAATTCGAGAAAAAAATTTAAGTGAAAAATTGAAAAAAGTTATGATGCCGGCATCATTTAAAAGTTTAAAAATCAGATTTCTTTCGAAACCCGATTTCTCCGCAACCAAGCCTCGAAAGTGGTTGCGGTTTTCAATTCCTAATTGACAATAAAAAGACCTTTCCATCCATGTACAGCACTTTACAAAATTCGAGAAAAAAAATTTTAGTGAAAAATTGAAAAAAGTTATGATGCCGGCATCATTTAAAAGTTTAAAAATCAGATTTCTTTCGAAACCCGATTTCTCCGCAACCAAGCCTCGAAAGTGGTTGCGGTTTTCAATTCCTAATTGACAATAAAAAGACCTTTCCATCCATGTACAGCACTTTACAAAATTCGAGAAAAAAAATTTTAGTGAAAAATTGAAAAAAGTTATGATGCCGGCATCATTTAAAAGTTTAAAAATCAGATTTCTTTCGAAATCCGATTTCTCCGCAACCAAGCCTCGAAAGTGGTTGCGGTTTTCAATTCCTAATTGACAATAAAAAGACCTTTCCATCCATGTACAGCACTTTACAAAATTCGAGAAAAAAAATTTTAGTTAAAAATTGAAAAAAGTTATGATGCCGGCATCATTTAAAAGTTTAAAAATCAGATTTCTTTCGAAACCCGATTTCTCCGCAACCAAGCCTCGAAAGTGGTTGCGGTTTTCAATTCCTAATTGACAATAAAAAGACCTTTCCATCCATGTACAGCACTTTACAAAATTCCAGAAAAAAAATTTTAGTGAAAAATTGAAAAAAGTTATGATGCCGGCATCATTTAAAAGTTTAAAAATCAGATTTCTTTCGAAACCCGATTTCTCCGCAACCAAGCCTCGAAAGTGGTTGCGGTTTTCAATTCCTAATTGACAATAAAAAGACCTTTCCATCCATGTACAGCACTTTACAAAATTCGAGAAAAAAAATTTTAGTGAAAAATTGAAAAAAGTTATGATGCAGGCATCATTTAAAAGTTTAAAAATCAGATTTCTTTCGAAACCCGATTTCTCCGCAACCAAGCCTCGAAAGTGGTTGCGGTTTTCAATTCCTAATTGACAATAAAAAGACCTTTCCACCCATGTACAGCACTTTACAAAATTCGAGAAAAAAAATTTTAGTGAAAAATTGAAAAAAGTTATGATGCCGGCATCATTTAAAAGTTTAAAAATCAGATTTCTTTCGAAACACGATTTCTCCGCAACCAAGCCTCGAAAACGGTTGCGGTTTTCAATTCCTAATTGACAATAAAAAGACCTTTCCATCCATGTACAGCACTTTACAAAATTCGAGAAAAAAAATTTTAGTGAAAAATTGAAAAAAGTTATGATGCCGGCATCATTTAAAAGTTTAAAAATCAGATTTCTTTCGAAACCCGATTTCTCCGCAACCAAGCCTCGAAAGTGGTTGCGGTTTTCAATTCCTAATTGACAATAAAAAGACCTTTCCATCCATGTACAGCACTTTACAAAATTCGAGAAAAAAAATTTTAGTGAAAAATTGAAAAAAGTTAGTGAAAAATTGAAAAAAGTTATGATGCCGGCATCATTTAAAAGTTTAAAAATCAGATTTCTTTCGAAACCCGATTTCTCCGCAACCAAGCCTCGAAAGTGGTTGCGGTTTTCAATTCCTAATTGACAATAAAAAGACCTTTCCATCCATGTACAGCACTTTACAAAATTCGAGAAAAAAAATTTAAGTGAAAAATTGAAAAAAGTTATGATGCAGGCATCATTTAAAAGTTTAAAAATCAGATTTCTTTCGAAACCCGATTTCTCCGCAACCAAGCCTCGAAAGTGGTTGCGGTTTTCAATTCCTAATTGACAATAAAAAGACCTTTCCACCCATGTACAGCACTTTACAAAATTCGAGAAAAAAAATTTTAGTGAAAAATTGAAAAAAGTTATGATGCCGGCATCATTTAAAAGTTTAAAAATCAGATTTCTTTCGAAACCCGATTTCTCCGCAACCAAGCCTCGAAAGTGGTTGCGGTTTTCAATTCCTAATTGACAATAAAAAGACCTTTCCATCCATGTACAGCACTTTACAAAATTCGAGAAAAAAAATTTTAGTGAAAAATTGAAAAAAGTTATGATGCCGGCATCATTTAAAAGTTTAAAAATTAGATTTCTTTCGAAACCCGATTTCTCCGCAACCAAGCCTCGAAAGTGGTTGCGGTTTTCAATTCCTAATTGACAATAAAAAGACCTTTCCATCCATGTACAGCACTTTACAAAATTCGAGAAAAAAAATTTTAGTGAAAAATTGAAAAAAGTTATGATGCCGGCATCATTTAAAAGTTTAAAAATCAGATTTCTTTCGAAACCCGATTTCTCCGCAACCAAGCCTCGAAAGTGGTTGCGGTTTTCAATTCCTAATTGACAATAAAAAGACCTTTCCATCCATGTACAGCACTTTACAAAATTCGAGAAAAAAAATTTTAGTGAAAAATTGAAAAAAGTTATGATGCCGGCATCATTTAAAAGTTTAAAAATCAGATTTCTTTCGAAACCCGATTTCTCCGCAACCAAGCCTCGAAAGTGGTTGCGGTTTTCAATTCCTAATTGACAATAAAAAGACCTTTCCATCCATGTACAGCACTTTACAAAATTCGAGAAAAAAATTTTTAGTTAAAAATTGAAAAAAGTTCTGATGCCGGCATCATTTAAAAGTTTAAAAATCAGATTTCTTTCGAAACCCGATTTCTCCGCAACTAAGCCTCGCAAGTGGTTGCGGTTTTCAATTCCTAATTGATAATAAAAAGACCTTTCCATCCATGTACAGCACTTTACAAAATTCGAGAAAAAAAATTTTAGTGAAAAATTGAAAAAAGTTATGATGCCGGCTTCATTTAAAAGTTTAAAAATCAGATTTCTTTCGAAACCCGATTTCTCCGCAACCAAGCCTCGAAAGTGGTTGCGGTTTTCAATTCCTAATTGATAATAAAAAGACCTTTCCATCCATGTACAGCACTTTACAAAATTCGAGAAAAAAAATTTTAGTGAAAAATTGAAAAAAGTTATGATGCCGGCATCATTTAAAAGTTTAAAAATCAGATTTCTTTCGAAACCCGATTTCTCCGCAACCAAGCCTCGAAAGTGGTTGCGGTTTTCAATTCCTAATTGATAATAAAAAGACCTTTCCATCCATGTACAGCACTTTACAAAATTCGAGAAAAAAAATTTTAGTGAAAAATTGAAAAAAGTTATGATGCCGGCATCATTTAAAAGTTTAAAAATCAGATTTCTTTCGAAACCCGATTTCTCCGCAACCAAGCCTCGAAAGTGGTTGCGGTTTTCAATTCCTAATTGATAATAAAAAGACCTTTCCATCCATGTACAGCACTTTACAAAATTCGAGAAAAAAAATTTTAGTGAAAAATTGAAAAAAGTTATGATGCCGGCATCATTTAAAAGTTTAAAAATCAGATTTCTTTCGAAACCCGATTTCTCCGCAACCAAGCCTCGAAAGTGGTTGCGGTTTTCAATTCCTAATTGATAATAAAAAGACCTTTCCATCCATGTACAGCACTTTACAAAATTCGAGAAAAAAAATTTTAGTGAAAAATTGAAAAAAGTTATGATGCCGGCATCATTTAAAAGTTTAAAAATCAGATTTCTTTCGAAACCCGATTTCTCCGCAACCAAGCCTCGAAAGTGGTTGCGGTTTTCAATTCCTAATTGATAATAAAAAGACCTTTCCATCCATGTACAGCACTTTACAAAATTCGAGAAAAAAAATTTTAGTGAAAAATTGAAAAAAGTTATGATGCCGGCATCATTTAAAAGTTTAAAAATCAGATTTCTTTCGAAACCCGATTTCTCCGCAACCAAGCCTCGAAAGTGGTTGCGGTTTTCAATTCCTAATTGACAATAAAAAGACCTTTCCATCCATGTACAGCACTTTACAAAATTCGAGAAAAAAAATTTTAGTGAAAAATTGAAAAAAGTTATGATGCCGGCATCATTTAAAAGTTTAAAAATCAGATTTCTTTCGAAACCCGATTTCTCCGCAACCAAGCCTCGAAAGTGGTTGCGGTTTTCAATTCCTAATTGACAGTAAAAAGACCTTTCCATCCATGTACAGCACTTTACAAAATTCGAGAAAAAAAATTTTAGTGAAAAATTGAAAAAAGTTATGATGCCGGCATCATTTAAAAGTTTAAAAATCAAATTTCTTTCGAAATCCGATTTCTCCGCAACCAAGCCTCGAAAGTGGTTGCGGTTTTCAATTCCTAATTGACAATAAAAAGACCTTTCCATCCATGTACAGCACTTTACAAAATTCGAGAAAAAAAATTTTAGTGAAAAATTGAAAAAAGTTATGATGCCGGTATCATTTAAATGTTAAAAAATCAGATTTCTTTCGAAACCCGATTTCTCCGCAACCAAGCCTCGAAAGTGGTTGCGGTTTTCAATTCCTAATTGACAATAAAAATACCTTTCCATCCATGTACAGCACTTTACAAAATTCGAGAAAAAAAATTTTAGTTAAAAATTGAAAAAAGTTATGATGCCGGCATCATTTAAAAGTTTAAAAATCAGATTTCTTTCGAAACCCGATTTCTCCGCAACCAAGCCTCGAAAGTGGTTGCGGTTTTCAATTCCTAATTGACAATAAAAAGACCTTTCCATCCATGTACAGCACTTTACAAAATTCGAGAAAAAAAATTTTAGTGAAAAATTGAAACAAGTTATGATGCCGGCATCATTTAAAAGTTTAAAAATCAGATTTCTTTCGAAACCCGATTTCTCCGCAACCAAGCCTCGAAAGTGGTTGCGGTTTTCAATTCCTAATTGACAATAAAAAGACCTTTCCATCCATGTACAGCACTTTACAAAATTCGAGAAAAAAAATTTTAGTTAAAAATTGAAAAAAGTTATGATGCCGGCATCATTTAAAAGTTTAAAAATTAGATTTCTTTCGAAACCCGATTTCTCCGCTACCAAGCCTCGAAAGTGGTTGCGGTTTTCAATTCCCAATTGACAATAAAAAGACCTTTCCATCCATGTACAGCACTTTACAAAATTCGAGAAAAAAAATTTTAGTGAAAAATTGAAACAAGTTATGATGCCGGCATCATTTAAAAGTTTAAAAATCAGATTTCTTTCGAAACCCGATTTCTCCGCAACCAAGCCTCGAAAGTGGTTGCGGTTTTCAATTCCTAATTGACAATAAAAAGACCTTTCCATCCATGTACAGCACTTTACAAAATTCGAGAAAAAAAATTTTAGTGAAAAATTGAAAAAAGTTATGATGCCGGCATCATTTAAAAGTTTAAAAATCAGATTTCTTTCGAAACCCGATTTCTCCGCATCCAAGCCTCGAAAGTGGTTGCGGTTTTCAATTCCTAATTGACAATAAAAAGACCTTTCCATCCATGTACAGCACTTTACAAAATTCGAGAAAAAAAATTTTAGTGAAAAATTGAAAAAAGTTATGATGCCGGCATCATTTAAAAGTTTAAAAATCAGATTTCTTTCGAAACCCGATTTCTCCGCAACCAAGCCTCGAAAGTGGTTGCGGTTTTCAATTCCTAATTGACAATAAAAAGACCTTTCCATCCATGTACAGCACTTTACAAAATTCGAGAAAAAAAATTTTAGTTAAAAATTGAAAAAAGTTATGATGCCGGCATCATTTAAAAGTTTAAAAATCAGATTTCTTTCGAAACCCGATTTCTCCGCAACCAAGCCTCGAAAGTGGTTGCGGTTTTCAATTCCTAATTGACAATAAAAAGACCTTTCCATCCATGTACAGCACTTTACAAAATTCGAGAAAAAAAATTTTAGTGAAAAATTGAAAAAAGTTATGATGCCGGCATCATTTAAAAGTTTAAAAATCAGATTTCTTTCGAAACCCGATTTCTCCGCAACCAAGCCTCGAAAGTGGTTGCGGTTTTCAATTCCTAATTGATAATAAAAAGACCTTTCCATCCATGTACAGCACTTTACAAAATTCGAGAAAAAAAATTTTAGTGAAAAATTGAAAAAAGTTATGATGCCGGCATCATTTAAAAGTTTAAAAATCAGATTTCTTTCGAAACCCGATTTCTCCGCAACCAAGCCTCGAAAGTGGTTGCGGTTTTCAATTCCTAATTGATAATAAAAAGACCTTTCCATCCATGTACAGCACTTTACAAAATTCGAGAAAAAAAATTTTAGTGAAAAATTGAAAAAAGTTATGATGCCGGCATCATTTAAAAGTTTAAAAATCAGATTTCTTTCGAAACCCGATTTCTCCGCAACCAAGCCTCGAAAGTGGTTGCGGTTTTCAATTCCTAATTGATAATAAAAAGACCTTTCCATCCATGTACAGCACTTTACAAAATTCGAGAAAAAAAATTTTAGTGAAAAATTGAAAAAAGTTATGATGCCGGCATCATTTAAAAGTTTAAAAATCAGATTTCTTTCGAAACCCGATTTCTCCGCAACCAAGCCTCGAAAGTGGTTGCGGTTTTCAATTCCTAATTGACAATAAAAAGACCTTTCCATCCATGTACAGCACTTTACAAAATTCGAGAAAAAAAATTTTAGTGAAAAATTGAAAAAAGTTATGAAGCCGGCATCATTTAAAAGTTTAAAAATCAGATTTCTTTCGAAACCCGATTTCTCCGCAACCAAGCCTCGAAAGTGGTTGCGGTTTTCAATTCCTAATTGACAGTAAAAAGACCTTTCCATCCATGTACAGCACTTTACAAAATTCGAGAAAAAAAATTTTAGTGAAAAATTGAAAAAAGTTATGATGCCGGCATCATTTAAAAGTTTAAAAATCAAATTTCTTTCGAAATCCGATTTCTCCGCAACCAAGCCTCGAAAGTGGTTGCGGTTTTCAATTCCTAATTGACAATAAAAAGACCTTTCCATCCATGTACAGCACTTTACAAAATTCGAGAAAAAAAATTTTAGTGAAAAATTGAAAAAAGTTATGATGCCGGTATCATTTAAATGTTAAAAAATCAGATTTCTTTCGAAACCCGATTTCTCCGCAACCAAGCTTCGAAAGTGGTTGCGGTTTTCAATTCCTAATTGACAATAAAAATACCTTTCCATCCATGTACAGCACTTTACAAAATTCGAGAAAAAAAATTTTAGTTAAAAATTGAAAAAAGTTATGATGCCGGCATCATTTAAAAGTTTAAAAATCAGATTTCTTTCGAAACCCGATTTCTCCGCAACCAAGCCTCGAAAGTGGTTGCGGTTTTCAATTCCTAATTGACAATAAAAAGACCTTTCCATCCATGTACAGCACTTTACAAAATTCGAGAAAAAAAATTTTAGTGAAAAATTGAAACAAGTTATGATGCCGGCATCATTTAAAAGTTTAAAAATCAGATTTCTTTCGAAACCCGATTTCTCCGCAACCAAGCCTCGAAAGTGGTTGCGGTTTTCAATTCCTAATTGACAATAAAAAGACCTTTCCATCCATGTACAGCACTTTACAAAATTCGAGAAAAAAAATTTTAGTTAAAAATTGAAAAAAGTTATGATGCCGGCATCATTTAAAAGTTTAAAAATCAGATTTCTTTCGAAACCCGATTTCTCCGCAACCAAGCCTCGAAAGTGGTTGCGGTTTTCAATTCCTAATTGACAATAAAAAGACCTTTCCATCCATGTACAGCACTTTACAAAATTCGAGAAAAAAAATTTTAGTGAAAAATTGAAAAAAGTTATGATGCCGGCATCATTTAAAAGTTTAAAAATCAGATTTCTTTCGAAACCCGATTTCTCCGCATCCAAGCCTCGAAAGTGGTTGCGGTTTTCAATTCCTAATTGACAATAAAAAGACCTTTCCATCCATGTACAGCACTTTACAAAATTCGAGAAAAAAAATTTTAGTGAAAAATTGAAAAAAGTTATGATGCCGGCATCATTTAAAAGTTTAAAAATTAGATTTCTTTCGAAACCCGATTTCTCCGCTACCAAGCCTCGAAAGTGGTTGCGGTTTTCAATTCCCAATTGACAATAAAAAGACCTTTCCATCCATGTACAGCACTTTACAAAATTCGAGAAAAAAAATTTTAGTGAAAAATTGAAACAAGTTATGATCCGGCATCATTTAAAAGTTTAAAAATCAGATTTCTTTCGAAACCCGATTTCTCCGCAACCAAGCCTCGAAAGTGGTTGCGGTTTTCAATTCCTAATTGACAATAAAAAGACCTTTCCATCCATGTACAGCACTTTACAAAATTCGAGAAAAAAAATTTTAGTGAAAAATTGAAAAAAGTTATGATCATTTAAAAGTTTAAAAATCAGATTTCTTTCGAAACCCGATTTCTCCGCAACCAAGCCTCGAAAGTGGTTGCGGTTTTCAATTCCTAATTGACAATAAAAAGACCTTTCCATCCATGTACAGCACTTTACAAAATTCGAGAAAAAAAATTTTAGTGAAAAATTGAAACAAGTTATGATGCCGGCATCATTTAAAAGTTTAAAAATCAGATTTCTTTCGAAACCCGATTTCTCCGCAACCAAGCCTCGAAAGTGGTTGCGGTTTTCAATTCCTAATTGACAATAAAAAGACCTTTCCATCCATGTACAGCACTTTACAAAATTCGAGAAAAAAAATTTTAGTGAAAAATTGAAAAAAGTTATGATCATTTAAAAGTTTAAAAATCAGATTTCTTTCGAAACCCGATTTCTCCGCAACCAAGCCTCGAAAGTGGTTGCGGTTTTCAATTCCTAATTGACAATAAAAAGACCTTTCCATCCATGTACAGCACTTTACAAAATTCGAGAAAAAAAATTTTAGTGAAAAATTGAAAAAAGTTATGATCATTTAAAAGTTTAAAAATCAGATTTCTTTCGAAACCCGATTTCTCCGCAACCAAGCCTCGAAAGTGGTTGCGGTTTTCAATTCCTAATTGACAATAAAAAGACCTTTCCATCCATGTACAGCACTTTACAAAATTCGAGAAAAAAAATTTTAGTTAAAAATTGAAAAAAGTTATGATGCCGGCATCATTTAAAAGTTTAAAAATCAGATTTCTTTCGAAACCCGATTTCTCCGCAACCAAGCCTCGAAAGTGGTTGTGGTTTTCAATTCCTAATTGACAATAAAAAGACCTTTCCATCCATGTACAGCACTTTACAAAATTCGAGAAAAAAAATTTTAGTGAAAAATTGAAAAAAGTTATGATGCCGGCATCATTTAAAAGTTTAAAAATCAGATTTCTTTCGAAACCCGATTTCTCCGCAACCAAGCCTCGAAAGTGGTTGCGGTTTTCAATTCCTAATTGACAATAAAAAGACCTTTCCATCCATGTACAGCACTTTACAAAATTCGAGAAAAAGAATTTTAGTGAAAAATTGAAAAAAGTTATGATGCCGGCATCATTTAAAAGTTTAAAAATTAGATTTCTTTCGAAACCCGATTTCTCCGCTACCAAGCCTCGAAAGTGGTTGCGGTTTTCAATTCCCAATTGACAATAAAAAGACCTTTCCATCCATGTACAGCACTTTACAAAATTCGAGAAAAAAAATTTTAGTGAAAAATTGAAACAAGTTATGATGCCGGCATCATTTAAAAGTTTAAAAATCAGATTTCTTTCGAAACCCGATTTCTCCGCAACCAAGCCTCGAAAGTGGTTGCGGTTTTCAATTCCTAATTGACAATAAAAAGACCTTTCCATCCATGTACAGCACTTTACAAAATTCGAGAAAAAAAATTTTAGTGAAAAATTGAAAAAAGTTATGATGCCGGCATCATTTAAAAGTTTAAAAATCAGATTTCTTTCGAAACCCGATTTCTCCGCATCCAAGCCTCGAAAGTGGTTGCGGTTTTCAATTCCTAATTGACAATAAAAAGACCTTTCCATCCATGTACAGCACTTTACAAAATTCGAGAAAAAAAATTTTAGTGAAAAATTGAAAAAAGTTATGATGCCGGCATCATTTAAAAGTTTAAAAATCAAATTTCTTTCGAAATCCGATTTCTCCGCAACCAAGCCTCGAAAGTGGTTGCGGTTTTCAATTCCTAATTGACAATAAAAAGACCTTTCCATCCATGTACAGCACTTTACAAAATTCGAGAAAAAAAATTTTAGTTAAAAATTGAAAAAAGTTATGATGCCGGCATCATTTAAAAGTTTAAAAATCAGATTTCTTTCGAAACCCGATTTCTCCGCAACCAAGCCTCGAAAGTGGTTGCGGTTTTCAATTCCTAATTGACAATAAAAAGACCTTTCCATCCATGTACAGCACTTTACAAAATTCGAGAAAAAAAATTTTAGTGAAAAATTGAAACAAGTTATGATGCCGGCATCATTTAAAAGTTTAAAAATCAGATTTCTTTCGAAACCCGATTTCTCCGCAACCAAGCCTCGAAAGTGGTTGCGGTTTTCAATTCCTAATTGACAATAAAAAGACCTTTCCATCCATGTACAGCACTTTACAAAATTCGAGAAAAAAAATTTTAGTGAAAAATTGAAAAAAGTTATGATGCCGGCATCATTTAAAAGTTTAAAAATCAGATTTCTTTCGAAACCCGATTTCTCCGCAACCAAGCCTCGAAAGTGGTTGCGGTTTTCAATTCCTAATTGACAATAAAAAGACCTTTCCATCCATGTACAGCACTTTACAAAATTCGAGAAAAAGAATTTTAGTGAAAAATTGAAAAAAGTTATGATGCCGGCATCATTTAAAAGTTTAAAAATTAGATTTCTTTCGAAACCCGATTTCTCCGCTACCAAGCCTCGAAAGTGGTTGCGGTTTTCAATTCCCAATTGACAATAAAAAGACCTTTCCATCCATGTACAGCACTTTACAAAATTCGAGAAAAAAAATTTTAGTGAAAAATTGAAACAAGTTATGATGCCGGCATCATTTAAAAGTTTAAAAATCAGATTTCTTTCGAAACCCGATTTCTCCGCAACCAAGCCTCGAAAGTGGTTGCGGTTTTCAATTCCTAATTGACAATAAAAAGACCTTTCCATCCATGTACAGCACTTTACAAAATTCGAGAAAAAAAATTTTAGTGAAAAATTGAAAAAAGTTATGATGCCGGCATCATTTAAAAGTTTAAAAATCAGATTTCTTTCGAAACCCGATTTCTCCGCATCCAAGCCTCGAAAGTGGTTGCGGTTTTCAATTCCTAATTGACAATAAAAAGACCTTTCCATCCATGTACAGCACTTTACAAAATTCGAGAAAAAAAATTTTAGTGAAAAATTGAAAAAAGTTATGATGCCGGCATCATTTAAAAGTTTAAAAATCAAATTTCTTTCGAAATCCGATTTCTCCGCAACCAAGCCTCGAAAGTGGTTGCGGTTTTCAATTCCTAATTGACAATAAAAAGACCTTTCCATCCATGTACAGCACTTTACAAAATTCGAGAAAAAAAATTTTAGTGAAAAATTGAAAAAAGTTATGATGCCGGTATCATTTAAATGTTAAAAAATCAGATTTCTTTCGAAACCCGATTTCTCCGCAACCAAGCTTCGAAAGTGGTTGCGGTTTTCAATTCCTAATTGACAATAAAAAGACCTTTCCATCCATGTACAGCACTTTACAAAATTCGAGAAAAAAAATTTTAGTTAAAAATTGAAAAAAGTTATGATGCCGGCATCATTTAAAAGTTTAAAAATCAGATTTCTTTCGAAACCCGATTTCTCCGCAACCAAGCCTCGAAAGTGGTTGCGGTTTTCAATTCCTAATTGACAATAAAAAGACCTTTCCATCCATGTACAGCACTTTACAAAATTCGAGAAAAAAAATTTTAGTGAAAAATTGAAACAAGTTATGATGCCGGCATCATTTAAAAGTTTAAAAATCAGATTTCTTTCGAAACCCGATTTCTCCGCAACCAAGCCTCGAAAGTGGTTGCGGTTTTCAATTCCTAATTGACAATAAAAAGACCTTTCCATCCATGTACAGCACTTTACAAAATTCGAGAAAAAAAATTTTAGTTAAAAATTGAAAAAAGTTATGATGCCGGCATCATTTAAAAGTTTAAAAATTAGATTTCTTTCGAAACCCGATTTCTCCGCTACCAAGCCTCGAAAGTGGTTGCGGTTTTCAATTCCCAATTGACAATAAAAAGACCTTTCCATCCATGTACAGCACTTTACAAAATTCGAGAAAAAAAATTTTAGTGAAAAATTGAAACAAGTTATGATGCCGGCATCATTTAAAAGTTTAAAAATCAGATTTCTTTCGAAACCCGATTTCTCCGCAACCAAGCCTCGAAAGTGGTTGCGGTTTTCAATTCCTAATTGACAATAAAAAGACCTTTCCATCCATGTACAGCACTTTACAAAATTCGAGAAAAAAAATTTTAGTGAAAAATTGAAAAAAGTTATGATGCCGGCATCATTTAAAAGTTTAAAAATCAGATTTCTTTCGAAACCCGATTTCTCCGCATCCAAGCCTCGAAAGTGGTTGCGGTTTTCAATTCCTAATTGACAATAAAAAGACCTTTCCATCCATGTACAGCACTTTACAAAATTCGAGAAAAAAAATTTTAGTGAAAAATTGAAAAAAGTTATGATGCCGGCATCATTTAAAAGTTTAAAAATCAGATTTCTTTCGAAACCCGATTTCTCCGCAACCAAGCCTCGAAAGTGGTTGCGGTTTTCAATTCCTAATTGACAATAAAAAGACCTTTCCATCCATGTACAGCACTTTACAAAATTCGAGAAAAAAAATTTTAGTGAAAAATTGAAAAAAGTTATGATGCCGGCATCATTTAAAAGTTTAAAAATCAGATTTCTTTCGAAACCCGATTTCTCCGCAACCAAGCCTCGAAAGTGGTTGCGGTTTTCAATTCCTAATTGACAATAAAAAGACCTTTCCATCCATGTACAGCACTTTACAAAATTCGAGAAAAAAATTTTTAGTGAAAAATTGAAAAAAGTTATGATGCCGGCATAATTTAAAAGTTTTAAAATCAGATTTCTTTCGAAACCCGATTTCTCCGCAACCAAGCCTCGAAAGTGGTTGCGGTTTTCAATTCCTAATTGACAATAAAAAGACCTTTCCATCCATGTACAGCACTTTACAAAATTCGAGAAAAAAAATTTTAGTGAAAAATTGAAACAAGTTATGATGCCGGCATCATTTAAAAGTTTAAAAATCAGATTTCTTTCGAAACCCGATTTCTCCGCAACCAAGCCTCGAAAGTGGTTGCGGTTTTCAATTCCTAATTGACAATAAAAAGACCTTTCCATCCATGTACAGCACTTTACAAAATTCGAGAAAAAAAATTTTAGTGAAAAATTGAAAAAAGTTATGATGCCGGCATCATTTAAAAGTTTAAAAATCAGATTTCTTTCGAAACCCGATTTCTCCGCATCCAAGCCTCGAAAGTGGTTGCGGTTTTCAATTCCTAATTGACAATAAAAAGACCTTTCCATCCATGTACAGCACTTTACAAAATTCGAGAAAAAAAATTTTAGTGAAAAATTGAAAAAAGTTATGATGCCGGCATCATTTAAAAGTTTAAAAATCAGATTTCTTTCGAAACCCGATTTCTCCGCAACCAAGCCTCGAAAGTGGTTGCGGTTTTCAATTCCTAATTGACAATAAAAAGACCTTTCCATCCATGTACAGCACTTTACAAAATTCGAGAAAAAAAATTTTAGTGAAAAATTGAAAAAAGTTATGATGCCGGCATCATTTAAAAGTTTAAAAATCAGATTTCTTTCGAAACCCGATTTCTCCGCAACCAAGCCTCGAAAGTGGTTGCGGTTTTCAATTCCTAATTGACAATAAAAAGACCTTTCCATCCATGTACAGCACTTTACAAAATTCGAGAAAAAAAATTTTAGTGAAAAATTGAAAAAAGTTATGATGCCGGCTTCATTTAAAAGTTTAAAAATCAGATTTCTTTCGAAACCCGATTTCTCCGCAACCAAGCCTCGAAAGTGGTTGCGGTTTTCAATTCCTAATTGACAATAAAAAGACCTTTCCATCCATGTACAGCACTTTACAAAATTCGAGAAAAAAATTTTTAGTGAAAAATTGAAAAAAGTTATGATGCCGGCATAATTTAAAAGTTTTAAAATCAGATTTCTTTCGAAACCCGATTTCTCCGCAACCAAGCCTCGAAAGTGGTTGCGGTTTTCAATTCCTAATTGACAATAAAAAGACCTTTCCATCCATGTACAGCACTTTACAAAATTCGAGAAAAAAATTTTTACTTAAAAATTGAAAAAAGTTATGATGCCGGATCATTTAAAAGTTTAAAAATCAGATTTCTTTCGAAACCCGATTTCTCCGCAACCAAGCCTCGAAAGTGGTTGCGGTTTTCAATTCCTAATTGACAATAAAAAGACCTTTCTATCGATGTACAGCACTTTACAAAATTCGAGAAAAAAATTTTTAGTTAAAAATTGAAAAAAGTTATGATGCCGGCATCATTTAAAAGTTTAAAAATCAGATTTCTTTCGAAACCCGATTTCTCCGCAACCAAGCCTCGAAAGTGGTTGCGGTTTTCAATTCCTAATTGACAATAAAAAGACCTTTCCATCCATGTACAGCACTTTACAAAATTCGAGAAAAAGAATTTTAGTGAAAAATTGAAAAAAGTTATGATGCCGGCATCATTTAAAAGTTTAAAAATTAGATTTCTTTCGAAACCCGATTTCTCCGCTACCAAGCCTCGAAAGTGGTTGCGGTTTTCAATTCCCAATTGACAATAAAAAGACCTTTCCATCCATGTACAGCACTTTACAAAATTCGAGAAAAAAAATTTTAGTGAAAAATTGAAACAAGTTATGATGCCGGCATCATTTAAAAGTTTAAAAATCAGATTTCTTTCGAAACCCGATTTCTCCGCAACCAAGCCTCGAAAGTGGTTGCGGTTTTCAATTCCTAATTGACAATAAAAAGACCTTTCCATCCATGTACAGCACTTTACAAAATTCGAGAAAAAAAATTTTAGTGAAAAATTGAAAAAAGTTATGATGCCGGCATCATTTAAAAGTTTAAAAATCAGATTTCTTTCGAAACCCGATTTCTCCGCAACCAAGCCTCGAAAGTGGTTGCGGTTTTCAATTCCTAATTGACAATAAAAAGACCTTTCCATCCATGTACAGCACTTTACAAAATTCGAGAAAAAAATTTTTAGTGAAAAATTGAAAAAAGTTATGATGCCGGCATAATTTAAAAGTTTTAAAATCAGATTTCTTTCGAAACCCGATTTCTCCGCAACCAAGCCTCGAAAGTGGTTGCGGTTTTCAATTCCTAATTGACAATAAAAAGACCTTTCCATCCATGTACAGCACTTTACAAAATTCGAGAAAAAAATTTTTACTTAAAAATTGAAAAAAGTTATGATGCCGGATCATTTAAAAGTTTAAAAATCAGATTTCTTTCGAAACCCGATTTCTCCGCAACCAAGCCTCGAAAGTGGTTGCGGTTTTCAATTCCTAATTGACAATAAAAAGACCTTTCTATCGATGTACAGCACTTTACAAAATTCGAGAAAAAAATTTTTAGTTAAAAATTGAAAAAAGTTATGATGCCGGCATCATTTAAAAGTTTAAAAATCAGATTTCTTTCGAAACCCGATTTCTCCGCAACCAAGCCTCGAAAGTGGTTGCGGTTTTCAATTCCTAATTGACAATAAAAAGACCTTTCCATCCATGTACAGCACTTTACAAAATTCGAGAAAAAGAATTTTAGTGAAAAATTGAAAAAAGTTATGATGCCGGCATCATTTAAAAGTTTAAAAATTAGATTTCTTTCGAAACCCGATTTCTCCGCTACCAAGCCTCGAAAGTGGTTGCGGTTTTCAATTCCCAATTGACAATAAAAAGACCTTTCCATCCATGTACAGCACTTTACAAAATTCGAGAAAAAAAATTTTAGTGAAAAATTGAAACAAGTTATGATGCCGGCATCATTTAAAAGTTTAAAAATCAGATTTCTTTCGAAACCCGATTTCTCCGCAACCAAGCCTCGAAAGTGGTTGCGGTTTTCAATTCCTAATTGACAATAAAAAGACCTTTCCATCCATGTACAGCACTTTACAAAATTCGAGAAAAAAAATTTTAGTGAAAAATTGAAAAAAGTTATGATGCCGGCATCATTTAAAAGTTTAAAAATCAGATTTCTTTCGAAACCCGATTTCTCCGCATCCAAGCCTCGAAAGTGGTTGCGGTTTTCAATTCCTAATTGACAATAAAAAGACCTTTCCATCCATGTACAGCACTTTACAAAATTCGAGAAAAAAAATTTTTGTGAAAAATTGAAAAAAGTTATGATGCCGGCATCATTTAAAAGTTTAAAAATCAGATTTCTTTCGAAACCCGATTTCTCCGCAACCAAGCCTCAAAAGTGGTTGCGGTTTTCAATTCCTAATTGACAATAAAAAGACCTTTCCATCCATGTACAGCACTTTACAAAATTCGAGAAAAAGAATTTTAGTGAAAAATTGAAAAAAGTTATGATGCCGGCATCATTTAAAAGTTTAAAAATTAGATTTCTTTCGAAACCCGATTTCTCCGCTACCAAGCCTCGAAAGTGGTTGCGGTTTTCAATTCCCAATTGACAATAAAAAGACCTTTCCATCCATGTACAGCACTTTACAAAATTCGAGAAAAAAAATTTTAGTGAAAAATTGAAACAAGTTATGATGCCGGCATCATTTAAAAGTTTAAAAATCAGATTTCTTTCGAAACCCGATTTCTCCGCAACCAAGCCTCGAAAGTGGTTGCGGTTTTCAATTCCTAATTGACAATAAAAAGACCTTTCCATCCATGTACAGCACTTTACAAAATTCGAGAAAAAAAATTTTAGTGAAAAATTGAAAAAAGTTATGATGCCGGCATCATTTAAAAGTTTAAAAATCAGATTTCTTTCGAAATCCGATTTCTCCGCAACCAAGCCTCGAAAGTGGTTGCGGTTTTCAATTCCTAATTGACAATAAAAAGACCTTTCCATCCATGTACAGCACTTTACAAAATTCGAGAAAAAAAATTTTAGTGAAAAATTGAAAAAAGTTATGATGCCGGCATCATTTAAAAGTTTAAAAATCAGATTTCTTTCGAAATCCGATTTCTCCGCAACCAAGCCTCGAAAGTGGTTGCGGTTTTCAATTCCTAATTGACAATAAAAAGACCTTTCCATCCATGTACAGCACTTTACAAAATTCGAGAAAAAAAATTTTAGTTAAAAATTGAAAAAAGTTATGATGCCGGCATCATTTAAAAGTTTAAAAATCAGATTTCTTTCGAAACCCGATTTCTCCGCAACCAAGCCTCGAAAGTGGTTGCGGTTTTCAATTCCTAATTGACAATAAAAAGACCTTTCCATCCATGTACAGCACTTTACAAAATTCGAGAAAAAAAATTTTAGTGAAAAATTGAAAAAAGTTATGATGCCGGCATCATTTAAAAGTTTAAAAATCAGATTTCTTTCGAAACCCGATTTCTCCGCAACCAAGCCTCGAAAGTGGTTGCGGTTTTCAATTCCTAATTGACAATAAAAAGACCTCTCCATCCATGTACAGCACTTTACAAAATTCGAGAAAAAAATTTTAGTGAAAAATTGAAAAAAGTTATGATGCCGGTATCATTTAAAAGTTAAAAAATCAGATTTCTTTCGAAACCCGATTTCTCCGCAACCAAGCCTCGAAAGTGGTTGCGGTTTTCAATTCCTAATTGACAATAAAAAGACCTTTCCATCCATGTACAGCACTTTACAAAATTCGAGAAAAAGAATTTTAGTGAAAAATTGAAAAAAGTTATGATGCCGGCATCATTTAAAAGTTTAAAAATTAGATTTCTTTCGAAACCCGATTTCTCCGCTACCAAGCCTCGAAAGTGGTTGCGGTTTTCAATTCCCAATTGACAATAAAAAGACCATTCCATCCATGTACAGCACTTTACAAAATTCGAGAAAAAAAATTTTAGTGAAAAATTGAAACAAGTTATGATGCCGGCATCATTTAAAAGTTTAAAAATCAGATTTCTTTCGAAACCCGATTTCTCCGCAACCAAGCCTCGAAAGTGGTTGCGGTTTTCAATTCCTAATTGACAATAAAAAGACCTTTCCATCCATGTACAGCACTTTACAAAATTCGAGAAAAAAAATTTTAGTGAAAAATTGAAAAAAGTTATGATGCCGGCATCATTTAAAAGTTTAAAAATCAGATTTCTTTCGAAACCCGATTTCTCCGCATCCAAGCCTCGAAAGTGGTTGCGGTTTTCAATTCCTAATTGACAATAAAAAGACCTTTCCATCCATGTACAGCACTTTACAAAATTCGAGAAAAAAATTTTAGTGAAAAATTGAAAAAAGTTATGATGCCGGTATCATTTAAAAGTTAAAAAATCAGATTTCTTTCGAAACCCGATTTCTCCGCAACCAAGCCTCGAAAGTGGTTGCGGTTTTCAATTCCTAATTGACAATAAAAAGACCTTTCCATCCATGTACAGCACTTTATAAAATTCGAGAAAAAGAATTTTAGTGAAAAATTGAAAAAAGTTATGATGCCGGCATCATTTAAAAGTTTAAAAATCAGATTTCTTTCGAAACCCGATTTCTCCGCTACCAAGCCTCGAAAGTGGTTGCGGTTTTCAATTCCCAATTGACAATAAAAAGACCATTCCATCCATGTACAGCACTTTACAAAATTCGAGAAAAAAAATTTTAGTGAAAAATTGAAACAAGTTATGATGCCGGCATCATTTAAAAGTTTAAAAATCAGATTTCTTTCGAAACCCGATTTCTCCGCAACCAAGCCTCGAAAGTGGTTGCGGTTTTCAATTCCTAATTGACAATAAAAAGACCTTTCCATCCATGTACAGCACTTTACAAAATTCGAGAAAAAAAATTTTTGTGAAAAATTGAAAAAAGTTATGATGCCGGTATCATTTAAATGTTAAAAAATCAGATTTCTTTCGAAACCCGATTTCTCCGCAACCAAGCCTCGAAAGTGGTTGCGGTTTTCAATTCCTAATTGACAATAAAAAGACCTTTCCATCCATGTACAGCACTTTACAAAATTCGAGAAAAAAATTTTTAGTTAAAAATTGAAAAAAGTTATGATGCCGGCATCATTTAAAAGTTTAAAAATCAGATTTCTTTCGAAACCCGATTTCTCCGCAACCAAGCCTCGAAAGTGGTTGCGGTTTTCAATTCCTAATTGACAATAAAAAGACCTTTCCATCCATGTACAGCACTTTACAAAATTCGAGAAAAAAAATTTTAGTGAAAAATTGAAAAAAGTTATGATGCCGGCATCATTTAAAAGTTTAAAAATCAGATTTCTTTCGAAACCCGATTTCTCCGCAACCAAGCCTCGAAAGTGGTTGCGGTTTTCAATTCCTAATTGACAATAAAAAGACCTTTCCATCCATGTACAGCACTTTACAAAATTCGAGAAAAAAAATTTTAGTGAAAAATTGAAAAAAGTTATGATGCCGGCATCATTTAAAAGTTTAAAAATCAAATTTCTTTCGAAATCCGATTTCTCCGCAACCAAGCCTCGAAAGTGGTTGCGGTTTTCAATTCCTAATTGACAATAAAAAGACCTTTCCATCCATGTACAGCACTTTACAAAATTCGAGAAAAAAAATTTTAGTGAAAAATTGAAAAAAGTTATGATGCCGGTATCATTTAAATGTTAAAAAATCAGATTTCTTTCGAAACCCGATTTCTCCGCAACCAAGCCTCGAAAGTGGTTGCGGTTTTCAATTCCTAATTGACAATAAAAAGACCTTTCCATCGATGTACAGCACTTTACAAAATTCGAGAAAAAAAATTTTAGTTAAAAATTGAAAAAAGTTATGATGCCGGCATCATTTAAAAGTTTAAAAATCAGATTTCTTTCGAAACCCGATTTCTCCGCAACCAAGCCTCGAAAGTGGTTGCGGTTTTCAATTCCTAATTGACAATAAAAAGACCTTTCCATCGATGTACAGCACTTTACAAAATTCGAGAAAAAATATTTTAGTGAAAAATTGAAAAAAGTTATGATGCCGGCATCATTTAAATGTTAAAAAATTAGATTTCTTTCGAAACCCGATTTCTCCGCAACCAAGCCTTGAAAGTGGTTGCGGTTTTCAATTCCCAATTGACAATAAAAAGACCTTTCCATCCATGTACAGCACTTTACAAAATTCGAGAAAAAGAATTTTAGTGAAAAATTGAAAAAAGTTATGATGCCGGCATCATTTAAAAGTTTAAAAATTAGATTTCTTTCGAAACCCGATTTCTCCGCTACCAAGCCTCGAAAGTGGTTGCGGTTTTCAATTCCCAATTGACAATAAAAAGACCTTTCCATCCATGTACAGCACTTTACAAAATTCGAGAAAAAAATTTTTAGTGAAAAATTGAAAAAAGTTATGATGCCGGCATCATTTAAAAGTTTAAAAATCAAATTTCTTTCGAAATCCGATTTCTCCGCAACCAAGCCTCGAAAGTGGTTGCGGTTTTCAATTCCTAATTGACAATAAAAAGACCTTTCCATCCATGTACAGCACTTTACAAAATTCGAGAAAAAAAATTTTTGTGAAAAATTGAAAAAAGTTATAATGCCGGTATCATTTAAATGTTAAAAAATCAGATTTCTTTCGAAACCCGATTTCTCCGCAACCAAGCCTCGAAAGTGGTTGCGGTTTTCAATTCCTAATTGACAATAAAAAGACCTTTCCATCCATGTACAGCACTTTACAAAATTCGAGAAAAAAAATTTTAGTGAAAAATTGAAAAAAGTTATGATGCCGGCATCATTTAAAAGTTTAAAAATCAGATTTCTTTCGAAACCCGATTTCTCCGCAACCAAGCCTCGAAAGTGGTTGCGGTTTTCAATTCCTAATTGACAATAAAAAGACCTTTCCATCCATGTACAGCACTTTACAAAATTCGAGAAAAAGAATTTTAGTGAAAAATTGAAAAAAGTTATGATGCCGGCATCATTTAAAAGTTTAAAAATCAGATTTCTTTCGAAACCCGATTTCTCCGCAACCAAGCCTCGAAAGTGATTGCGGTTTTCAATTCCTAATTGACAATAAAAAGACCTTTCCATCCATGTACAGCACTTTACAAAATTCGAGAAAAAATTTTTTAGTGAAAAATTGAAAAAAGTTATGATGCCGGCATCATTTAAAAGTTTAAAAATTAGATTTCTTTCGAAACCCGATTTCTCCGCTACCAAGCCTCGAAAGTGGTTGCGGTTTTCAATTCCCAATTGACAATAAAAAGACCTTTCCATCCATGTACAGCACTTTACAAAATTCGAGAAAAAAAATTTTAGTGAAAAATTGAAACAAGTTATGATGCCGGCATCATTTAAAAGTTTAAAAATCAGATTTCTTTCGAAACCCGATTTCTCCGCAACCAAGCCTCGAAAGTGGTTGCGGTTTTCAATTCCTAATTGACAATAAAAAGACCTTTCCATCCATGTACAGCACTTTACAAAATTCGAGAAAAAAAATTTTAGTGAAAAATTGAAAAAAGTTATGATGCCGGCATCATTTAAAAGTTTAAAAATCAGATTTCTTTCGAAACCCGATTTCTCCGCAACCAAGCCTCGAAAGTGGTTGCGGTTTTCAATTCCTAATTGACAATAAAAAGACCTTTCCATCCATGTACAGCACTTTACAAAATTCGAGAAAAAAATTTTAGTGAAAAATTGAAAAAAGTTATGATGCCGGTATCATTTAAAAGTTAAAAAATCAGATTTCTTTCGAAACCCGATTTCTCCGCAACCAAGCCTCGAAAGTGGTTGCGGTTTTCAATTCCTAATTGACAATAAAAAGACCTTTCCATCGATGTACAGCACTTTACAAAATTCGAGAAAAAAAATTTTAGTTAAAAATTGAAAAAAGTTATGATGCCGACATCATTTAAAAGTTTAAAAATCAGATTTCTTTCGAAACCCAATTTCTCCGCAACCAAGCCTCGAAAGTGGTTGCGGTTTTCAATTCCTAATTGACAATAAAAAGACCTTTCCATCGATGTACAGCACTTTACAAAATTCGAGAAAAAAAATTTTAGTGAAAAATTGAAAAAAGTTATGATGCCGGCATCATTTAAAAGTTTAAAAATCAGATTTCTTTCGAAACCCGATTTCTCCGCAACCAAGCCTCGAAAGTGGTTGCGGTTTTCAATTCCTAATTGACAATAAAAAGACCTTTCCATCCATGTACAGCACTTTACAAAATTCGAGAAAAAAATTTTTAGTGAAAAATTGAAAAAAGTTATGATGCCGGCATCATTTAAAAGTTTAAAAATCAGATTTCTTTCGAAACCCGATTTCTCCGCAACCAAGCCTCGAAAGTGGTTGCGGTTTTCAATTCCTAATTGACAATAAAAAGACCTTTCCATCCATGTACAGCACTTTACAAAATTCGAGAAAAAAAATTTTAGTGAAAAATTGAAAAAAGTTATGATGCCGGCATCATTTAAAAGTTTAAAAATCAAATTTCTTTCGAAATCCGATTTCTCCGCAACCAAGCCTCGAAAGTGGTTGCGGTTTTCAATTCCTAATTGACAATAAAAAGACCTTTCCATCCATGTACAGCACTTTACAAAATTCGAGAAAAAAAATTTTAGTGAAAAATTGAAAAAAGTTATGATGCCGGCATCATTTAAAAGTTTAAAAATCAAATTTCTTTCGAAATCCGATTTCTCCGCAACCAAGCCTCGAAAGTGGTTGCGGTTTTCAATTCCTAATTGACAATAAAAAGACTTTTAAATTCGAGAAAAAAAAATTTTAGTGAAAAATTGAAAAAAGTTATGATGCCGGCATCATTTAAAAGTTTAAAAATCAGATTTCTTTCGAAACCCGATTTCTCCGCAACCAAGCCTCGAAAGTGGTTGCGGTTTTCAATTCCTAATTGACAATAAAAAGACCTTTCCATCCATGTACAGCACTTTACAAAATTCGAGAAAAAAAATTTTAGTGAAAAATTGAAAAAAGTTATGATGCCGGCATCATTTAAAAGTTTAAAAATCAAATTTCTTTCGAAATCCGATTTCTCCGCAACCAAGCCTCGAAAGTGGTTGCGGTTTTCAATTCCTAATTGACAATAAAAAGACCTTTCCATCCATGTACAGCACTTTACAAAATTCGAGAAAAAAAATTTTAGTGAAAAATTGAAAAAAGTTATGATGCCGGCATCATTTAAAAGTTTAAAAATCAAATTTCTTTCGAAACCCGATTTCTCCGCAACCAAGCCTCGAAAGTGGTTGCGGTTTTCAATTCCTAATTGACAATAAAAAGACCTTTCCATCCATGTACAGCACTTTACAAAATTCGAGAAAAAAAATTTTAGTGAAAAATTGAAAAAAGTTATGATGCCGGCATCATTTAAAAGTTAAAAAATTAGATTTCTTTCGAAACCCGATTTCTCCGCAACCAAGCCTTGAAAGTGGTTGCGGTTTTCAATTCCCAATTGACAATAAAAAGACCTTTCCATCCATGTACAGCACTTTACAAAATTCGAGAAAAAGAATTTTAGTGAAAAATTGAAAAAAGTTATGATGCCGGCATCATTTAAAAGTTTAAAAATTAGATTTCTTTCGAAACCCGATTTCTCCGCTACCAAGCCTCGAAAGTGGTTGCGGTTTTCAATTCCCAATTGACAATAAAAAGACCTTTCCATCCATGTACAGCACTTTACAAAATTCGAGAAAAAATTTTTTAGTGAAAAATTGAAAAAAGTTATGATGCCGGCATCATTTAAAAGTTTAAAAATCAAATTTCTTTCGAAATCCGATTTCTCCGCAACCAAGCCTCGAAAGTGGTTGCGGTTTTCAATTCCTAATTGACAATAAAAAGACCTTTCCATCCATGTACAGCACTTTACAAAATTCGAGAAAAAAAATTTTTGTGAAAAATTGAAAAAAGTTATGATGCCGGTATCATTTAAATGTTAAAAAATCAGATTTCTTTCGAAACCCGATTTCTCCGCAACCAAGCCTCGAAAGTGGTTGCGGTTTTCAATTCCTAATTGACAATAAAAAGACCTTTCCATCCATGTACAGCACTTTACAAAATTCGAGAAAAAAAATTTTAGTGAAAAATTGAAAAAAGTTATGATGCCGGCATCATTTAAAAGTTTAAAAATCAGATTTCTTTCGAAACCCGATTTCTCCGCAACCAAGCCTCGAAAGTGGTTGCGGTTTTCAATTCCTAATTGACAATAAAAAGACCTTTCCATCCATGTACAGCACTTTACAAAATTCGAGAAAAAAAATTTTAGTGAAAAATTGAAAAAAGTTATGATGCCGGCATCATTTAAAAGTTTAAAAATCAGATTTCTTTCGAAACCCGATTTCTCCGCAACCAAGCCTCGAAAGTGATTGCGGTTTTCAATTCCTAATTGACAATAAAAAGACCTTTCCATCCATGTACAGCACTTTACAAAATTCGAGAAAAAAATTTTAGTGAAAAATTGAAAAAAGTTATGATGCCGGTATCATTTAAAAGTTAAAAAATCAGATTTCTTTCGAAACCCGATTTCTCCGCAACCAAGCCTCGAAAGTGGTTGCGGTTTTCAATTCCTAATTGACAATAAAAAGACCTTTCCATCCATGTACAGCACTTTACAAAATTCGAGAAAAAGAATTTTAGTGAAAAATTGAAAAAAGTTATGATGCCGGCATCATTTAAAAGTTTAAAAATCAGATTTCTTTCGAAACCCGATTTCTCCGCAACCAAGCCTCGAAAGTGGTTGCGGTTTTCAATTCCTAATTGACAATAAAAAGACCTTTCCATCCATGTACAGCACTTTACAAAATTCGAGAAAAAAAATTTTAGTGAAAAATTGAAAAAAGTTATGATCATTTAAAAGTTTAAAAATCAGATTTCTTTCGAAACTCGATTTCTCCGCAACCAAGCCTCGAAAGTGGTTGCGGTTTTCAATTCCTAATTGACAATAAAAAGACCTTTCCATCCATGTACAGCACTTTACAAAATTCGAGAAAAAAATTTTTAGTGAAAAATTGAAAAAAGTTATGATGCCGGCATCATTTAAAAGTTTAAAAATCAGATTTCTTTCGAAACCCGATTTCTCCGCTACCAAGCCTCGAAAGTGGTTGCGGTTTTCAATTCCCAATTGACAATAAAAAGACCTTTCCATCCATGTACAGCACTTTACAAAATTCGAGAAAAAAAATTTTAGTGAAAAATTGAAACAAGTTATGATGCCGGCATCATTTAAAAGTTTAAAAATCAGATTTCTTTCGAAACCCGATTTCTCCGCATCCAAGCCTCGAAAGTGGTTGCAGTTTTCAATTCCTAATTGACAATAAAAAGACCTTTCCATCCATGTACAGCACTTTACAAAATTCGAGAAAAAAAATTTTAGTGAAAAATTGAAAAAAGTTATGATGCCGGCATCATTTAAAAGTTTAAAAATCAGATTTCTTTCGAAACCCGATTTCTCCGCAACCAAGCCTCGAAAGTGGTTGCGGTTTTCAATTCCTAATTGACAATAAAAAGACCTTTCCATCCATGTACAGCACTTTACAAAATTCGAGAAAAAAAATTTTAGTGAAAAATTGAAAAAAGTTATGATGCCGGCATCATTTAAAAGTTTAAAAATCAGATTTCTTTCGAAACCCGATTTCTCCGCAACCAAGCCTCGAAAGTGGTTGCGGTTTTCAATTCCTAATTGACAATAAAAAGACCTTTCCATCCATGTACAGCACTTTACAAAATTCGAGAAAAAGAATTTCAGTGAAAAATTGAAAAAAGTTATGATGCCGGCATCATTTAAAAGTTTAAAAATTAGATTTCTTTCGAAACCCGATTTCTCCGCAACCAAGCCTTGAAAGTGGTTGCGGTTTTCAATTCCCAATTGACAATAAAAAGACCTTTCCATCCATGTACAGCACTTTACAAAATTCGAGAAAAAAATTTTAGTGAAAAATTGAAAAAAGTTATGATGCCGGATCATTTAAAAGTTAAAAAATCAGATTTCTTTCGAAACCCGATTTCTCCGCAACCAAGCCTCGAAAGTGGTTGCGGTTTTCAATTCCTAATTGACAATAAAAAGACCTTTCCATCCATGTACAGCACTTTACAAAATTCGAGAAAAAGAATTTTAGTGAAAAATTGAAAAAAGTTATGATGCCGGCATCATTTAAAAGTTTAAAAATTAGATTTCTTTCGAAACCCGATTTCTCCGCTACCAAGCCTCGAAAGTGTTTGCGGTTTTCAATTCCCAATTGACAATAAAAAGACCTTTCCATCCATGTACAGCACTTTACAAAATTCGAGAAAAAAAATTTTAGTGAAAAATTGAAAAAAGTTATGATGCCGGCATCATTTAAAAGTTTAAAAATCAAATTTCTTTCGAAATCCGATTTCTCCGCAACCAAGCCTCGAAAGTGGTTGCGGTTTTCAATTCCTAATTGACAATAAAAAGACCTTTCCATCCATGTACAGCACTTTACAAAATTCGAGAAAAAAAATTTTAGTGAAAAATTGAAAAAAGTTATGATGCCGGCATCATTTAAAAGTTTAAAAATCAGATTTCTTTCGAAACCCGATTTCTCCGCATCCAAGCCTCGAAAGTGGTTGCGGTTTTCAATTCCTAATTGACAATAAAAAGACCTTTCCATCCATGTACAGCACTTTACAAAATTCGAGAAAAAAATTTTTAGTGAAAAATTGAAAAAAGTTATGATGCCGGCATCATTTAAAAGTTAAAAAATCAGATTTCTTTCGAAACCCGATTTCTCCGCAACCAAGCTTCGAAAGTGGTTGCGGTTTTCAATTCCTAATTGACAATAAAAAGACCTTTCCATCCATGTACAGCACTTTACAAAATTCGAGACAAAAAAATTTTAGTGAAAAATTGAAAAAAGTTATGATGCCGGCATCATTTAAAAGTTTAAAAATCAGATTTCTTTCGAAACCCGATTTCTCCGCAACCAAGCCTCGAAAGTGGTTGCGGTTTTCAATTCCTAATTGACAATAAAAAGACCTTTCCATCCATGTACAGCACTTTACAAAATTCGAGAAAAAAATTTTAGTGAAAAATTGAAAAAAGTTATGATGCCGGCATCATTTAAAAGTTTAAAAATCAGATTTCTTTCGAAACCCGATTTCTCCGCAACCAAGCCTCGAAAGTGGTTTCGGTTTTCAATTCCTAATTGACAATAAAAAGACCTTTCCATCCATGTACAGCACTTTACAAAATTCGAGAAAAAAAATTTTAGTGAAAAATTGAAAAAAGTTATGATCATTTAAAAGTTTAAAAATCAGATTTCTTTCGAAACTCGATTTCTCCGCAACCAAGCCTCGAAAGTGGTTGCGGTTTTCAATTCCTAATTGACAATAAAAAGACCTTTCCATCCATGTACAGCACTTTACAAAATTCGAGAAAAAAATTTTAGTGAAAAATTGAAAAAAGTTATGATGCCGGCATCATTTAAAAGTTTAAAAATCAGATTTCTTTCGAAACCCGATTTCTCCGCAACCAAGCCTCGAAAGTGGTTGCGGTTTTCAATTCCTAATTGACAATAAAAAGACCTTTCCATCCATGTACAGCACTTTACAAAATTCGACAAAAAACATTTTAGTGAAAAATTGAAAAAAGTTATGATGCCGGCATCATTTAAAAGTTTAAAAATCTGATTTCTTTCGAAACCCGATTTCTCCGCAACCAAGCCTCGAAAGTGGTTGCGGTTTTCAATTCCTAATTGACAATAAAAAGACCTTTCCATCGATGTACAGCACTTTACAAAATTCGAGAAAAAAATTTTTAGTTAAAAATTGAAAAAAGTTATGATGCCGGCATCATTTAAAAGTTTAAAAATCAGATTTCTTTCGAAACCCGATTTCTCCGCAACCAAGCCTCGAAAGTGGTTGCGGTTTTCAATTCCTAATTGACAATAAAAAGACCTTTCCATCCATGTACAGCACTTTACAAAATTCGAGAAAAAAAATTTTAGTGAAAAATTGAAAAAAAGTTATGATGCCGGCATCATTTAAAAGTTTAAAAATCAGATTTCTTTCGAAACCCGATTTCTCCGCAACCAAGCCTCGAAAGTGGTTGCGGTTTTCAATTCCTAATTGACAATAAAAAGACCTTTCCATCGATGTACAGCACTTTACAAAATTCGAGAAAAAAATTTTTAGTTAAAAATTGAAAAAAGTTATGATGCCGGCATCATTTAAAAGTTTAAAAATCAGATTTCTTTCGAAACCCGATTTCTCCGCAACCAAGCCTCGAAAGTGGTTGCGGTTTTCAATTCCTAATTGACAATAAAAAGACCTTTCCATCCATGTACAGCACTTTACAAAATTCGAGAAAAAAAATTTTAGTGAAAAATTGAAAAAAAGTTATGATGCCGGCATCATTTAAAAGTTTAAAAATCAGATTTCTTTCGAAACCCGATTTCTCCGCAACCAAGCCTCGAAAGTGGTTGCGGTTTTCAATTCCTAATTGACAATAAAAAGACCTTTCCATCCATGTACAGCACTTTACAAAATTCGAGAAAAAAAATTTTAGTGAAAAATTGAAAAAAGTTATGATGCCGGCATCATTTAAAAGTTTAAAAATCAGATTTCTTTCGAAACCCGATTTCTCCGCAACCAAGCCTCGAAAGTGGTTGCGGTTTTCAATTCCTAATTGACAATAAAAAGACCTTTCCATCCATGTACAGCACTTTACAAAATTCGACAAAAAAATTTTAGTGAAAAATTGAAAAAAGTTATGATGCCGGCATCATTTAAAAGTTTAAAAATCAGATTTCTTTCGAAACTTGATTTCTCCGCAACCAAGCCTCGAAAGTGGTTGCGGTTTTCAATTCCTAATTGACAATAAAAAGACCTTTCCATCGATGTACAGCACTTTACAAAATTCGAGAAAAAAATTTTTAGTTAAAAATTGAAAAAAGTTATGATGCCGGCATCATTTAAAAGTTTAAAAATCAGATTTCTTTCGAAACCCGATTTTTCCGCAACCAAGCCTCGAAAGTGGTTGCGGTTTTCAATTCCTAATTGACAATAAAAAGACCTTTCCATCCATGTACAGCACTTTACAAAATTCGAGAAAAAAATTTTTAGTTAAAAATTGAAAAAAGTTATGATGCCGGCATCATTTAAAAGTTTAAAAATCAGATTTCTTTCGAAACCCGATTTCTCCGCAACCAAGCTTCGAAAGTGGTTGCGGTTTTCAATTCCTAATTGACAATAAAAAGACCTTTCCATCCATGTACAGCACTTTACAAAATTAGAGAAAAAAAATTTTAGTGAAAAATTGAAAAAAGTTATGATGCCGGCATCATTTAAAAGTTTAAAAATCAGATTTCTTTCGAAACCCGATTTCTCCGCAACCAAGCCTCGAAAGTGGTTGCGGTTTTCAATTCCTAATTGACAATAAAAAGACCTTTCCATCCATGTACAGCACTTTACAAAATTCGAGAAAAAAAATTTTAGTGAAAAATTGAAAAAAGTTATGATGCCGGCATCATTTAAAAGTTTAAAAATCAGATTTCTTTCGAAACCCGATTTCTCCGCAACCAAGCCTCGAAAGTGGTTGCGGTTTTCAATTCCTAATTGACAATAAAAAGACCTTTCCATCCATGTACAGCACTTTACAAAATTCGAGAAAAAAATTTTAGTGAAAAATTGAAAAAAGTTATGATGCCGGCATCATTTAAAAGTTTAAAAATCAGATTTCTTTCGAAACCCGATTTCTCCGCAACCAAGCCTCGAAAGTGGTTGCGGTTTTCAATTCCTAATTGACAATAAAAAGACCTTTCCATCCATGTACAGCACTTTACAAAATTCGACAAAAAACATTTTAGTGAAAAATTGAAAAAAGTTATGATGCCGGCATCATTTAAAAGTTTAAAAATCTGATTTCTTTCGAAACCCGATTTCTCCGCAACCAAGCCTCGAAAGTGGTTGCGGTTTTCAATTCCTAATTGACAATAAAAAGACCTTTCCATCGATGTACAGCACTTTACAAAATTCGAGAAAAAAAATTTTAGTGAAAAATTGAAAAAAAGTTATGATGCCGGCATCATTTAAAAGTTTAAAAATCAGATTTCTTTCGAAACCCGATTTCTCCGCAACCAGGCCTCGAAAGTGGTTGCGGTTTTCAATTCCTAATTGACAATAAAAAGACCTTTCCATCCATGTACAGCACTTTACAAAATTCGAGAAAAAAAATTTTAGTGAAAAATTGAAAAAAGTTATGATGCCGGCATCATTTAAAAGTTTAAAAATCAGATTTCTTTCGAAACCCGATTTCTCCGCAACCAAGCCTCGAAAGTGGTTGCGGTTTTCAATTCCTAATTGACAATAAAAAGACCTTTCCATCCATGTACAGCACTTTACAAAATTCGACAAAAAAATTTTAGTGAAAAATTGAAAAAAGTTATGATGCCGGCATCATTTAAAAGTTTAAAAATCAGATTTCTTTCGAAACTTGATTTCTCCGCAACCAAGCCTCGAAAGTGGTTGCGGTTTTCAATTCCTAATTGACAATAAAAAGACCTTTCCATCGATGTACAGCCCTTTACAAAATTCGAGAAAAAAATTTTTAGTTAAAAATTGAAAAAAGTTATGATGCCGGCATCATTTAAAAGATTAAAAATCAGATTTCTTTCGAAACCCGATTTCTCCGCAACCAAGCCTCGAAAGTGGTTGCGGTTTTCAATTCCTAATTGACAATAAAAAGACCTTTCCATCCATGTACAGCACTTTACAAAATTCGAGAAAAAAAATTTTAGTGAAAAATTGAAAAAAAGTTATGATGCCGGCATCATTTAAAAGTTTAAAAATCAGATTTCTTTCGAAACCCGATTTCTCCGCAACCAGGCCTCGAAAGTGGTTGCGGTTTTCAATTCCTAATTGACAATAAAAAGACCTTTCCATCCATGTACAGCACTTTACAAAATTCGAGAAAAAAAATTTTAGTGAAAAATTGAAAAAAGTTATGATGCCGGCATCATTTAAAAGTTTAAAAATCAGATTTCTTTCGAAACCCGATTTCTCCGCAACCAAGCCTCGAAAGTGGTTGCGGTTTTCAATTCCTAATTGACAATAAAAAGACCTTTCCATCCATGTACAGCACTTTACAAAATTCGACAAAAAAATTTTAGTGAAAAATTGAAAAAAGTTATGATGCCGGCATCATTTAAAAGTTTAAAAATCAGATTTCTTTCGAAACTTGATTTCTCCGCAACCAAGCCTCGAAAGTGGTTGCGGTTTTCAATTCCTAATTGACAATAAAAAGACCTTTCCATCGATGTACAGCACTTTACAAAATTCGAGAAAAAAATTTTTAGTTAAAAATTGAAAAAAGTTATGATGCCGGCATCATTTAAAAGTTTAAAAATCAGATTTCTTTCGAAACCCGATTTTTCCGCAACCAAGCCTCGAAAGTGGTTGCGGTTTTCAATTCCTAATTGACAATAAAAAGACCTTTCCATCCATGTACAGCACTTTACAAAATTCGAGAAAAAAAATTTTAGTGAAAAATTGAAAAAAGTTATGATGCCGGCATCATTTAAAAGTTTAAAAATCAGATTTCTTTCGAAACCCGATTTCTCCGCAACCAAGCCTCGAAAGTGGTTGCGGTTTTCAATTCCTAATTGACAATAAAAAGACCTTTCCATCCATGTACAGCACTTTACAAAATTCGAGAAAAAAAATTTTAGTGAAAAATTGAAAAAAGTTATGATGCCGGCATCATTTAAAAGTTTAAAAATCAGATTTCTTTCGAAACCCGATTTCTCCGCAACCAAGCCTCGAAAGTGGTTGCGGTTTTCAATTCCTAATTGACAATAAAAAGACCTTTCCACCCATGTACAGCACTTTACAAAATTCGAGAAAAAAAATTTTAGTGAAAAATTGAAAAAAGTTATGATGCCGGCATTATTTAAAAGTTTAAAAATCAGATTTCTTTCGAAACCCGATTTCTCCGCAACCAAGCCTCGAAAGTGGTTGCGGTTTTCAATTCCTAATTGACAATAAAAAGACCTTTCCATCCATGTACAGCACTTTACAAAATTCGAGAAAAAAAATTTAAGTGAAAAATTGAAAAAAGTTATGATGCAGGCATCATTTAAAAGTTTAAAAATCAGATTTCTTTCGAAACCCGATTTCTCCGCAACCAAGCCTCGAAAGTGGTTGCGGTTTTCAATTCCTAATTGACAATAAAAAGACCTTTCCACCCATGTACAGCACTTTACAAAATTCGAGAAAAAAAATTTTAGTGAAAAATTGAAAAAAGTTATGATGCCGGCATCATTTAAAAGTTTAAAAATCAGATTTCTTTCGAAACCCGATTTCTCCGCAACCAAGCCTCGAAAGTGGTTGCGGTTTTCAATTCCTAATTGATAATAAAAAGACCTTTCCATCCATGTACAGCACTTTACAAAATTCGAGAAAAAAAATTTTAGTGAAAAATTGAAAAAAGTTATGATGCCGGCATCATTTAAAAGTTTAAAAATCAGATTTCTTTCGAAACCCGATTTCTCCGCAACCAAGCCTCGAAAGTGGTTGCGGTTTTCAATTCCTAATTGATAATAAAAAGACCTTTCCATCCATGTACAGCACTTTACAAAATTCGAGAAAAAAAATTTTAGTGAAAAATTGAAAAAAGTTATGATGCCGGCATCATTTAAAAGTTTAAAAATCAGATTTCTTTCGAAACCCGATTTCTCCGCAACCAAGCCTCGAAAGTGGTTGCGGTTTTCAATTCCTAATTGATAATAAAAAGACCTTTCCATCCATGTACAGCACTTTACAAAATTCGAGAAAAAAAATTTTAGTGAAAAATTGAAAAAAGTTATGATGCCGGCATCATTTAAAAGTTTAAAAATCAGATTTCTTTCGAAACCCGATTTCTCCGCAACCAAGCCTCGAAAGTGGTTGCGGTTTTCAATTCCTAATTGATAATAAAAAGACCTTTCCATCCATGTACAGCACTTTACAAAATTCGAGAAAAAAAATTTTAGTGAAAAATTGAAAAAAGTTATGATGCCGGCATCATTTAAAAGTTTAAAAATCAGATTTCTTTCGAAACCCGATTTCTCCGCAACCAAGCCTCGAAAGTGGTTGCGGTTTTCAATTCCTAATTGACAATAAAAAGACCTTTCCATCCATGTACAGCACTTTACAAAAGTCGAGAAAAAAAATTTTAGTGAAAAATTGAAAAAAGTTATGATGCCGGCATCATTTAAAAGTTTAAAAATCAGATTTCTTTCGAAACCCGATTTCTCTGCAACCAAGCTTTGAAAGTGGTTGCGGTTTTCAATTCCTAATTGACAATAAAAAGACCTTTCCATCCATGTACAGCACCTTACAAAATTCGAGAAAAAAAATTTTAGTGAAAAATTGAAAAAAGTTATGAAGCCGGCATCATTTAAAAGTTTAAAAATCAGATTTCTTTCGAAACCCGATTTCTCCGCAACCAAGCCTCGAAAGTGGTTGCGGTTTTCAATTCCTAATTGACAATAAAAAGACCTTTCCATCCATGTACAGCACTTTACAAAATTCGAGAAAAAAAATTTTAGTGAAAAATTGAAAAAAGTTATGATGCCGGCATCATTTAAAAGTTTAAAAATTAGATTTCTTTCGAAACCCGATTTCTCCGCAACCAAGCCTCGAAAGTGGTTGCGGTTTTCAATTCCTAATTGACAATAAAAAGACCTTTCCATCCATGTACAGCACTTTACAAAATTCGAGAAAAAAAATTTTAGTGAAAAATTGAAAAAAGTTATGATGCCGGCATCATTTAAAAGTTTAAAAATCAGATTTCTTTCGAAACCCGATTTCTCCGCAACCAAGCCTCGAAAGTGGTTGCGGTTTTCAATTCCTAATTGACAATAAAAAGACCTTTCCATCCATGTACAGCACTTTACAAAATTCGAGAAAAAAATTTTTAGTTAAAAATTGAAAAAAGTTCTGATGCCGGCATCATTTAAAAGTTTAAAAATCAGATTTCTTTCGAAACCCGATTTCTCCGCAACTAAGCCTCGCAAGTGGTTGCGGTTTTCAATTCCTAATTGATAATAAAAAGACCTTTCCATCCATGTACAGCACTTTACAAAATTCGAGAAAAAAAATTTTAGTGAAAAATTGAAAAAAGTTATGATGCCGGCATCATTTAAAAGTTTAAAAATCAGATTTCTTTCGAAACCCGATTTCTCCGCAACCAAGCCTCGAAAGTGGTTGCGGTTTTCAATTCCTAATTGACAATAAAAAGACCTTTCCATCCATGTACAGCACTTTACAAAATTCGAGAAAAAAAATTTTAGTGAAAAATTGAAAAAAGTTATGATGCCGGCATCATTTAAAAGTTTAAAAATTAGATTTCTTTCGAAACCCGATTTCTCCGCAACCAAGCCTCGAAAGTGGTTGCGGTTTTCAATTCCTAATTGATAATAAAAAGACCTTTCCATCCATGTACAGCACTTTACAAAATTCGAGAAAAAAAATTTTAGTGAAAAATTGAAAAAAGTTATGATGCCGGCATCATTTAAAAGTTTAAAAATCAGATTTCTTTCGAAACCCGATTTCTCCGCAACCAAGCCTCGAAAGTGGTTGCGGTTTTCAATTCCTAATTGACAATAAAAAGACCTTTCCATCCATGTACAGCACTTTACAAAATTCGAGAAAAAAATTTTTAGTTAAAAATTGAAAAAAGTTATGATGCCGGCATCATTTAAAAGTTTAAAAATCAGATTTCTTTCGAAACCCGATTTCTCCGCAACCAAGCCTCGAAAGTGGTTGCGGTTTTCAATTCCTAATTGACAATAAAAAGACCTTTCCATCCATGTACAGCACTTTACAAAAGTCGAGAAAAAAAATTTTAGTGAAAAATTGAAAATAGTTATGATGCCGGCATCATTTAAAAGTTTAAAAATCAGATTTCTTTCGAAACCCGATTTCTCCGCAACCAAGCCTCGAAAGTGGTTGCGGTTTTCAATTCCTAATTGACAATAAAAAGACCTTTCCATCCATGTACAGCACTTTACAAAATTCGAGAAAAAAAATTTTAGTGAAAAATTGAAAAAAGTTATGATGCCGGCATCATTTAAAAGTTTAAAAATCAGATTTCTTTCGAAACCCGATTTCTCTGCAACCAAGCTTTGAAAGTGGTTGCGGTTTTCAATTCCTAATTGACAATAAAAAGACCTTTCCATCCATGTACAGCACCTTACAAAATTCGAGAAAAAAAATTTTAGTGAAAAATTGAAAAAAGTTATGAAGCCGGCATCATTTAAAAGTTTAAAAATCAGATTTCTTTCGAAACCCGATTTCTCCGCAACCAAGCCTCGAAAGTGGTTGCGGTTTTCAATTCCTAATTGACAATAAAAAGACCTTTCCATCCATGTACAGCACTTTACAAAATTCGAGAAAAAAAATTTTAGTGAAAAATTGAAAAAAGTTATGATGCCGGCATCATTTAAAAGTTTAAAAATCAGATTTCTTTCGAAACCCGATTTCTCCGCAACCAAGCCTCGAAAGTGGTTGCGGTTTTCAATTCCTAATTGACAATAAAAAGACCTTTCCATCCATGTACAGCACTTTACAAAATTCGAGAAAAAAAATTTTAGTGAAAAATTGAAAAAAGTTATGATGCCGGCATCATTTAAAAGTTTAAAAATCAGATTTCTTTCGAAACCCGATTTCTCCGCAACCAAGCCTCGAAAGTGGTTGCGGTTTTCAATTCCTAATTGACAATAAAAAGACCTTTCCATCCATGTACAGCACTTTACAAAATTCGAGAAAAAAAATTTTAGTGAAAAATTGAAAAAAGTTATGATGCCGGCATCATTTAAAAGTTTAAAAATCAGACTTCTTTCGAAACCCGATTTCTCCGCAACCAAGCCTCGAAAGTGGTTGCGGTTTTCAATTCCTAATTGACAATAAAAAGACCTTTCCATCCATGTACAGCACTTTACAAAATTCGAGAAAAAAAATTTTAGTGAAAAATTGAAAAAAGTTATGATGCCGGCATCATTTAAAAGTTTAAAAATCAGAAAAATCAGTTATGATGATCATTTAAAAGTTTAAAAATCAGATTTCCTTCGAAACTCGATTTCTCCGCAACCAAGCCTCGCAAGTGGTTGCGGTTTTCAATTCCTAATTGACAATAAAAAGACCTTTCCATCCATGTACAGCACTTTACAAAATTCGAGAAAAAAATTTTTAGTTAAAAATTGAAAAAAGTTCTGATGCCGGCATCATTTAAAAGTTTAAAAATCAGATTTCTTTCGAAACCCGATTTCTCCGCAACCAAGCCTCGAAAGTGGTTGCGGTTTTCAATTCCTAATTGACAATAAAAAGACCTTTCCATCCATGTACAGCACTTTACAAAATTCGAGAAAAAAAATTTTAGTGAAAAATTGAAAAAAGTTATGATGCCGGCATCATTTAAAAGTTTAAAATTCAGATTTCTTTCGAAACCCTATTTCTCCGCAACCAAGCCTCGAAAGTGGTTGCGGTTTTCAATTCCTAATTGACAGTAAAAAGACCTTTCCATCCATGTACAGCACTTTACAAAATTCGAGAAAAAAATTTTTAGTTAAAAATTGAAAAAAGTTCTGATGCCGGCATCATTTAAAAGTTTAAAAATCAGATTTCTTTCGAAACCCGATTTCTCCGCAACCAAGCCTCGAAAGTGGTTGCGGTTTTCAATTCCTTATTGACAATAAAAAGACCTTTCCATCCATGTACAGCACTTTACAAAATTCGAGAAAAAAAATTTTAGTGAAAAATTGAAAAAAGTTATGATGCCGGCATCATTTAAAAGTTTAAAAATCAGATTTCTTTCGAAACCCGATTTCTCTGCAACCAAGCTTTGAAAGTGGTTGCGGTTTTCAATTCCTAATTGACAATAAAAAGACCTTTCCATCCATGTACAGCACCTTACAAAATTCGAGAAAAAAAATTTTAGTGAAAAATTGAAAAAAGTTATGAAGCCGGCATCATTTAAAAGTTTAAAAATCAGATTTCTTTCGAAACCCGATTTCTCCGCAACCAAGCCTCGAAAGTGGTTGCGGTTTTCAATTCCTAATTGACAATAAAAAAGACCTTTCCATCGATGTACAGCACTTCACAAAATTCGAGAAAAAAAATTTTAGTGAAAAATTGAAAAAAGTTATGATGCCGGCATCATTTAAAAGTTTAAAAATCAGATTTCTTTCGAAACCCGATTTCTCCGCAACCAAGCCTCGAAATTGGTTGCGGTTTTCAATTCCTAATTGACAATTAACAGACCTTTCCATCGATGTACAGCACTTTACAAAATTCGAGAACAAAAATTTTAGTGAAAAATTGAAAAAAGTTATGATGCCGGCATCATTTAAAAGTTTAAAAATCAGATTTATTTCGAAACCCGATTTCTCCGCAATTAAGCCTCGAAAGTGGTTGCGGTTTTCAATTCCAAATTGACAATAAAAAGACCTTTCCATCCATGTACAGCACTTTACAAAATTCGAGAGAAAAAAATTTTAGTGAAAAATTGAAAAAAGTTATGATGCCGGCATCATTTAAAAGTTTAAAAATCAGATTTCTTTCGAAACCCGATTTCTCCGCAACTAAGCCTCGCAAGTGGTTGCGGTTTTCAATTCCTAATTGATAATAAAAAGACCTTTCCATCCATGTACAGCACTTTACAAAATTCGAGAAAAAAAATTTTAGTGAAAAATTGAAAAAAGTTATGATGCCGGCATCATTTAAAAGTTTAAAAATCAGATTTCTTTCGAAACCCGATTTCTCCGCAACCAAGCCTCGAAAGTGGTTGCGGTTTTCAATTCCTAATTGACAATAAAAAGACCTTTCCATCCATGTACAGCACTTTACAAAATTCGAGAAAAAAAATTTTAGTGAAAAATTGAAAAAAGTTATGATGCCGGCATCATTTAAAAGTTTAAAAATTAGATTTCTTTCGAAACCCGATTTCTCCGCAACCAAGCCTCGAAAGTGGTTGCGGTTTTCAATTCCTAATTGATAATAAAAAGACCTTTCCATCCATGTACAGCACTTTACAAAATTCGAGAAAAAAAATTTTAGTGAAAAATTGAAAAAAGTTATGATGCCGGCATCATTTAAAAGTTTAAAAATCAGATTTCTTTCGAAACCCGATTTCTCCGCAACCAAGCCTCGAAAGTGGTTGCGGTTTTCAATTCCTAATTGACAATAAAAAGACCTTTCCATCCATGTACAGCACTTTACAAAATTCGAGAAAAAAATTTTTAGTTAAAAATTGAAAAAAGTTCTGATGCCGGCATCATTTAAAAGTTTAAAAATCAGATTTCTTTCGAAACCCGATTTCTCCGCAACCAAGCCTCGAAAGTGGTTGCGGTTTTCAATTCCTAATTGACAATAAAAAGACCTTTCCATCCATGTACAGCACTTTACAAAAGTCGAGAAAAAAAATTTTAGTGAAAAATTGAAAATAGTTATGATGCCGGCATCATTTAAAAGTTTAAAAATCAGATTTCTTTCGAAACCCGATTTCTCCGCAACCAAGCCTCGAAAGTGGTTGCGGTTTTCAATTCCTAATTGACAATAAAAAGACCTTTCCATCCATGTACAGCACTTTACAAAATTCGAGAAAAAAAATTTTAGTGAAAAATTGAAAAAAGTTATGATGCCGGCATCATTTAAAAGTTTAAAAATCAGATTTCTTTCGAAACCCGATTTCTCTGCAACCAAGCTTTGAAAGTGGTTGCGGTTTTCAATTCCTAATTGACAATAAAAAGACCTTTCCATCCATGTACAGCACCTTACAAAATTCGAGAAAAAAAATTTTAGTGAAAAATTGAAAAAAGTTATGAAGCCGGCATCATTTAAAAGTTTAAAAATCAGATTTCTTTCGAAACCCGATTTCTCCGCAACCAAGCCTCGAAAGTGGTTGCGGTTTTCAATTCCTAATTGACAATAAAAAGACCTTTCCATCCATGTACAGCACTTTACAAAATTCGAGAAAAAAAATTTTAGTGAAAAATTGAAAAAAGTTATGATGCCGGCATCATTTAAAAGTTTAAAAATCAGATTTCTTTCGAAACCCGATTTCTCCGCAACCAAGCCTCGAAAGTGGTTGCGGTTTTCAATTCCTAATTGACAATAAAAAGACCTTTCCATCCATGTACAGCACTTTACAAAATTCGAGAAAAAAAATTTTAGTGAAAAATTGAAAAAAGTTATGATGCCGGCATCATTTAAAAGTTTAAAAATCAGATTTCTTTCGAAACCCGATTTCTCCGCAACCAAGCCTCGAAAGTGGTTGCGGTTTTCAATTCCTAATTGACAATAAAAAGACCTTTCCATCCATGTACAGCACTTTACAAAATTCGAGAAAAAAAATTTTAGTGAAAAATTGAAAAAAGTTATGATGCCGGCATCATTTAAAAGTTTAAAAATCAGACTTCTTTCGAAACCCGATTTCTCCGCAACCAAGCCTCGAAAGTGGTTGCGGTTTTCAATTCCTAATTGACAATAAAAAGACCTTTCCATCCATGTACAGCACTTTACAAAATTCGAGAAAAAAAATTTTAGTGAAAAATTGAAAAAAGTTATGATGCCGGCATCATTTAAAAGTTTAAAAATCAGAAAAATCAGTTATGATGATCATTTAAAAGTTTAAAAATCAGATTTCCTTCGAAACTCGATTTCTCCGCAACCAAGCCTCGCAAGTGGTTGCGGTTTTCAATTCCTAATTGATAATAAAAAGACCTTTCCATCCATGTACAGCACTTTACAAAATTCGAGAAAAAAAATTTTAGTGAAAAAAGTTATGATGCCGGCATCATTTAAAAGTTTAAAAATCAGATTTCTTTCGAAACCCGATTTCTCCGCAACCAAGCCTCGAAAGTGGTTGCGGTTTTCAATTCCTAGTTGACAATAAAAAGACCTTTCCATCCATGTACAGCACTTTACAAAATTCGAGAAAAAAATTTTTAGTTAAAAATTGAAAAAAGTTCTGATGCCGGCATCATTTAAAAGTTTAAAAATCAGATTTCTTTCGAAACCCGATTTCTCCGCAACCAAGCCTCGAAAGTGGTTGCGGTTTTCAATTCCTAATTGACAATAAAAAGACCTTTCCATCCATGTACAGCACTTTACAAAATTCGAGAAAAAAAATTTTAGTGAAAAATTGAAAAAAGTTATGATGCCGGCATCATTTAAAAGTTTAAAATTCAGATTTCTTTCGAAACCCGATTTCTCCGCAACCAAGCCTCGAAAGTGGTTGCGGTTTTCAATTCCTAATTGACAGTAAAAAGACCTTTCCATCCATGTACAGCACTTTACAAAATTCGAGAAAAAAATTTTTAGTTAAAAATTGAAAAAAGTTCTGATGCCGGCATCATTTAAAAGTTTAAAAATCAGATTTCTTTCGAAACCCGATTTCTCCGCAACCAAGCCTCGAAAGTGGTTGCGGTTTTCAATTCCTTATTGACAATAAAAAGACCTTTCCATCCATGTACAGCACTTTACAAAATTCGAGAAAAAAAATTTTAGTGAAAAATTGAAAAAAGTTATGATGCCGGCATCATTTAAAAGTTTAAAAATCAGATTTCTTTCGAAACCCGATTTCTCCGCAACCAAGCCTCGAAAGTGGTTGCGGTTTTCAATTCCTAATTGACAATAAAAAGACCTTTCCATCCATGTACAGCACTTTACAAAATTCGAGAAAAAAAATTTTAGTGAAAAATTGAAAAAAGTTATGATGCCGGCATCATTTAAAAGTTTAAAAATCAGATTTCTTTCGAAACCCGATTTCTCCGCAACCAAGCCTCGAAAGTGGTTGCGGTTTTCAATTCCTAATTGACAGTAAAAAGACCTTTCCATCCATGTACAGCACTTTACAAAATTCGAGAAAAAAAATTTTAGTGAAAAATTGAAAAAAGTTATGATGCCGGCATCATTTAAAAGTTTAAAAATCAGATTTCTTTCGAAACCCGATTTCTCCGCAACCAAGCCTCGAAAGTGGTTGCGGTTTTCAATTCCTAATTGACAGTAAAAAGACCTTTCCATCCATGTACAGCACTTTACAAAATTCGAGAAAAAAAATTTTAGTGAAAAATTGAAAAAAGTTATGATGCCGGCATCATTTAAAAGTTTAAAAATCAGATTTCTTTCGAAACCCGATTTCTCCGCAACCAAGCCTCGAAAGTGGTTGCGGTTTTCAATTCCTAATTGACAATTAAAAGACCTTTCCATCCATGTACAGCACTTTACAAAATTCGAAGTAGTTATTGGTATCGATGTCGCTTGCAGTATTTATTAAGGCAGGTTTTGGCAGGTTTCAAAAAAACAAAAAGGATTATAATTTTCTTTACTGTCAACTTTAATTCCTATTTACCTTATACCTACTTTAGTTTCTAAAACTCTTTTGGTCTTATTTATAAACGTTGTCTAATTGAAGACAACTGTACAACTTTGGAAAATGTGTTCAAAAACCGTGAATAATGTGCTATTTATTTTTATTAAATAAACCGTATTTCCACCAATTTGCAAATAGTTAGACAGTGCTAAGTAGACAAAATTCTAATAAATACGACTGTTTTAGTTTAGTTAAAATTTATTCAAAAAGAAACGTAAGATTGGGTGGATTACAAAAATTGAATGAATGTTCAATATAACAATCAGTATAGTTTGTTCAAAAGATAGTAAGTTCAATTTTTTAATAATTTTCATTTAAATAAAAAGAGGAGTAGAAGTGTGCGGATTTTTTTCCGATCGAGATAACAACAAAACGTATTCTTATTGAATTAAGAAGAAAATTTCACGTTCCAAAATTAAATTTCCTTTTAAGATCAAAATGTTAATAGCACAGAGAACATGCTTTTATAACACATTACATTTTCTTTTCTCAATAACATTGCGAAATGTTTAAGCTGTTGCTGCTGAAAAAATTTAAACGTCAAATAATTTTGCTGGTGCAAAAACCGCTCCCATAAGAAATACATGTACACATAGTTTTTTTTTTGAATGTGGAGCTATTCCTTTAATAAAACAAAATAAAAATTCATTTTTGAAAGATTATTTCACTATTTCACTGCCTAAAGCCTCAACTACATAAGCCAAAAAAGTGAAAAAGTGCAAAAGTGAAAATTTTTAAATTGATTTTGTGATAGTTTTTCTGACTAGAAAACTTATAAAAATGATGCAGAAAGCTTAAATTTTGGTTTAAAAACAAATTTGTGTATTCTTTTTCACAAAAAAACGGCGCTAGCGGTAAAAAAAATATTTTTACTTTTGTACTTCAGTACTTTTTGGCTTATGTAGTTAAGCCTTAACAGAAGGCAAGTTATAATTATTCTTACATAATATGGGGTACCTACCGAAATAATCTCCGAAACCAAAAGCCCTGAATTTTTAAAAATCCACAAATTTATATAATCCCTAAGCATATACAAAATTATATTTTGTTTATTAGTCTCCATGTTATGTTTTGTGATATTAAAAATGAATATAAACAATTATTTAAAAAAATTTTAGTTTATTTATTTATTTATTTCTTAAGAAATTTAAATTTACACAACATAAGTTTTTATTTTTAATTTTGCGACGCGTTTCGGTTTAGATAACCATCATCGGGCGGTGTAGGTGTTTTATTTTATCAAATTTACATCTCGTTGTTGTTTCAATGTTGTTGTTGGTTGGGATTGTATGGCTCTCTTTTGTTCTCATGCGTTATTATTGTATTTTATTGCTGTGTTGTATAATGTATTTGTTTTAATAGTTAATTTGTCATTTAGTATTCTGTCTTGTTCTGTTTTGTAAGCTTTGTAAATTTCGTATTCTTCTAGTGCGTCTAGTTTTGTCCCTTTTTTGCATGTATGTAAAGGTATTAAGTTTGTCGCGAAGTCAGTGTAGTTATGGTTTTTTTCTATTAGGTGTTGGGCGAAATTAGATTTTGTATTTTGTTTTGGTCTGTGCTCTGTAAATCTGTCATAAAATGTTCTACCTGTTTGTCCTATGTAGTAATTGTCACAATCATCACAAATTATCTTATAAACGCCTGATGATGTGGTGGGGTAATTTTTCGATTTTTGTTGTAAAATTTTGTGTATATTATTTGTTGTTTTAAAAGATATGTTTATGTTAATTTTTTTGAATTCATGTTGTATTATATTTGGTAGTAAATTAGTGTAGTCTATAGATATGTATTTATTGTTATTGGTTGTGTTGTTGTCATCTTTGGTTTTGTTATTTTTCATTTTCTTTTTCTTTTTGTTAATTAGTTTGTCTATTAATTCTGGTGTGTATCCGTTTGTTGTTGCTATTTGTTTAATAATTTTTATTTCGTCATCATAATCTGTTTTCTTCATGGGGATGTTTAAAAGTCGGTTGATGAATGCATGATACGCTGCCATTTTTTGTGTTTGTGGGTGGTGGGAGTCCTTGTGTATTGTAATATCTGTAGTTGTTGGTTTTCTGTAAATTTTGTAATTTAGTTTGTTGTCGTTTTTATATAAGTTTAAATCTAAGAATGTGATCGAAGTGTTGTTTTCTATTTCTGCTGTGAATTGTATGTTTTTATTTATGCTGTTCATGTATTTTTGTAATAAGTCCAATTGTCTTGTTGTGCCATCGAATATAACGAAGGTATCGTCAACATATCTTGCGTAGAATATTATTTTTGGTTGTAGTTTATTTAGGTTAGAAAGTATGTGTTTATTTTCGTAGTAATTTAAGTATATATCTGCCATCAATCCACTTAATGGGGAGCCCATTGCGAGGCCTTCCTCTTGTATGTAGTATTTGTTGTTAAATGTGAAGTAATTTTGTTTGCGTGTTATTTTTAAAAGTATTATGATTTCGTCTATTTGTTGCTTATTTAATTTTGCTGTTGTTATTAAATTGTCTTTTAATATTTTAATTGTTTCGTCGATTGGTATGTTAGTGTACATGTTTGTGACGTCAAATGAAATAAGTTTATAATTTGGTAATATATTTAAGTTTTTAGTTTTTTTAATAAAATCTGTGTAATTTTTGATGCTTCTGTTGTTTTGTATTGTAATATTTGTTTTGATTATTTTTTGTAACTCCTTGGCTATTTTATAAATTTTATCGCAAAATTAAAAATAAAAACTTATGTTGTGTAAATTTAAATTTGTTAAGAAATAAATAAATAAATAAACTAAAATATTTTTAAATAATTGTTTATATTCATTTTTAATATCACAAAATTATAATTCAAAATCCACGAATCCACAACTCCACAATCCAAAAATCAACAAAAACCAAACCTTGCTAATTCAAATTTTATTTTTCAAAATTTTAAGTTTAAAAATCATTTATTCAAAAACTAAGCACTAAAATTTAATTTAAAAACATAATTAAAGAATGTATGTTTGAAATTTTCTAAGCTACAAATTAGTCCTGACATTTTGTCTGTACAACTTATCATTTCGAAGTTATTAGGTGTGTTCCTTTGGGCCTTGCAAAGTACTTTTTAGTACTTCTCAGTAGATGATGAATGGAACGCTTTAAAAAAAAGAAAAATCTAACCTCAATGTAGACGAAAGCTTTGTTGTTTGTATTTTTATTTTATTTTAAATTATAGGAAACATCAACAACAATAATTTTGTAAGTATTTTCTTCTACTGAAGGTGTCGCTTTCTTGCGTGTATTCATTTCGTTACTACATTATTTAAGTGCTTTGAACTACTTTGACCATAGAGGAGCAGTAGTTGAAAGCAGCCAGAAGTATTTGGCAGTAGATGCTGCAGCCCAAAGGAACACGCCTATTCTTGGAAAACCATTTTGCGGGGTTTTGTGGATTTAAGTTTTTGGATTTTGGTTTTGTCGTGTGGGTTTAGGTATGTGGCAAGGGTCTCGCCAAAAAATTAAAAAAAATTCCAAAATGAAAACAATCACTCTTCATTGTATATAGCTGCTGAAAATTAAATTTAATAATTTTAATTTGCTAGATACAGGTTGGTCTGTCATTGTTACTTGAAAGCCACAAATTAACTTAAATTTCCAGTGGATTGTGAACTTACTTTTTACTTTTGACAATTCACTAAAAAGATTTGTTGTTGGTCTCATTGTTCATGAGAATACATACATAAAATATATATTAAAAGAGGAGTTTTTTTAGGGGAAATGTTTAACATATTCTATGGAAAATAGGTAAAGAGTGGTCGCATTTAGGCCTATTCTGCCACATCTGTTATTCTGCTATGAATCATAAAAGATTTTCACCATACAAGATTTTTTATAATTGGTATTCAAAAGTTCGACCTTTTATAAAATTCTGTTATAAAACTTCGAAAACGAAATATGCAAGCAAACAGAACTAAAATCTGTTGTCATAATCAGCTGTTCTAAAAAAAAAATCATTATTGACACATAGGTCGCGTTCGAGTAAAATTTAAAAGCAATCCGGATTGGTTGGTGTTGTGTTTGTTAATCCTATAGGAAAAAACAGCTGATAAACAAACCAGCTATTTTGCAAAACAAATCTGAAAGGTATCCGAAAACTTTTGGGATTTAAAAAACAGCTGATATCAGAAATACGTGTCAGATGATTTTCAGCCTCTAGTCTCTCATTTTCTGTGGCAATGGATTAAAGTACACGCGGGATTTCTAGTTTGTGGTTTTGTTTTTACATAGATTTTGATTTTTACCGAACAAAATAAAATATAATATATATGTAACATACAAAATATATATAAAATAAATATCCAATCCGGTTCTAACACAGATTTTGTTGCTTTGTTTTTGGAGTTTTTTGTGTACTATTTATGCCGACTTTAGATATTTATCTACCTTTAGATAAATAGAATTTGAAATCTATAGGCGTTTTTCTTTTTGAGTTCAGAGCAGAGCCTGAACTGTCAAAAAAATATTTGTGTTTCTTTTTTAGCTCTGATCGTTCAGAGCTTCAAATTTGTGTTTCTCTTTTAGTTCTGAGCATGTTCAGAGCACGCTCTGTGAGCTCAGAATGAAATGGTAGAGTTAACAGAGTAAAATGCTGAACACAAACGAGATGACATTTGAAAGGCGGGAAATTGAAAAAAAAAATCATCGTCAAAACAATAAAAATGGCGGAAGAAGTTGTTTGCTCTAGTGGAGAAGGTAAAATAATAATAATAATTAAATAATTTCTAATCATGACAGTTCAGTGCTCAAGTTGTTTCATAATTAAATCAGAGAGCTCTGAACATACTCTGCTCAAAACTTACTCTGTTCGCTCAGACTCTGCTCAGTGCTCAGCTCTGAACTCAAAAAGAAAAACGCCTTATGATTACGTTTTTGAGCTCCTATGTTATACAACTGACCATTTTAAAAATGTGTACATATTTAGAATTTCATCAAGTTTGAATTTCTGGCAACACTGTTTCGTCCACTGGTGGTGTTTATCATTGTAAATGTGTGAGACATCAGGATATTTGAAGAAAATCCTGAGAAAATAAACACATTTTCAATGCAAATAATATCAGGGACAAGAAGTTTAAGTTTGTATATACATAGGTTCCTATACGTTTACACAAACAAACATAAGCAATAAGCATTCGTACAAAAGTGTTCGCATATTTTTTTTTTTTTTTTCAACACAAAAAAAAATCACAAAGACTAAAAGGAGGACCTGCCTGAGCAACGAACGACAAGAGCAACACAAAATAAAAAAAAAAATAATGCGTAAATTTGAGTGTTTTTGTCCTCCCACTATAACGGGCGTGTCTGTCGGTGGTAGTTAACAGTGACACAATCGTTCTGTGTCACGGAATTGTATAATTCAAAAGAATTCGTTTGCGGGTCGACTTCACGCGCCACAGCTCCACGCGACTCTACCAACAACAACGACAACGCCACCACATTGCATGCCGTGTCGACTTTGTTGTTCGTTTATATTTCTATAGCATCATCATATTGACTTAAATTATATAATTGCCAACTGAGGTAAAATTATTTATTTTTATTTTTGAAGTAAAACTTCTTTTGCGGCATGGGGGTAAAAAATTTTTCTATGGAGCTGTCAGTGACATGTCAAACTGACATACAAATTCCCGTCACGAATTACAAAATTCAGCGTCACGATATTATATTTTCGTTAAATGCAATGGTTCGTGTATTTAATATATTCGTTAAGATGGTTAGTGAATTCGAGTAAGGGTTTTTTGTGGGAAGAATTTTATTTCTGAGGATTTTTTTCTGTTGTGTTGGATTTTCGGCCATTGGTCGATTTAATGCGAGGAAGCATAAATTATGTATAGTTGTAGGTTTATTGGTTTTGCATGGAAATATTCTGCAATCTATTGTGTCTCTCGCTCATTGGGTGTTGTTGAAGTAAAACTTCTTTTGCGGCATGGGGGTAAAAAATTTGTCTATGGAGCTGTCAGTGACATGTCAAACCGACATACAAATTCCCGTCACGAATTACAAAATTCAGCGTCACGATTTTGCAACGGTTCTGAGTTTCAAATCGGGTGCTCTGAGTGGTAGGACTTGAAAAATACTTGCCCTGTTGTCGTGAAAGAAGTTTTACTTCTAGCGCGTGTACATAAGTACGCACACTCTTTTTTATTTGTTTTACAAAATAATAAGAATTTTATTAATGGTGTAATTATGACGGATTGGATATTCTTTTAAGTAGGTTTTATGTTTTTTATTTTTATTTGGAAGAGCATTCGTTAAAATGTTGCTTGAATATGTGTTACTGCAAAATCCCGGACTAGGACACATTCTAAGAGCTGCCGGTAAATATAAGGTTTACCAAAGACAATTGGTTAAATTTCCTTCTCTTGAATAAAAAGGATCAAGTGTGCACAAAGAAGGTATATAGAAGTTGAGCATAAGCAGTTGCTCGTTAAAATTCAAGTGATCACTAATTTTATTCATAACATTTGAAGTACCTACAATCTACATACTTCGTATTTTTGAGTATTTGCTCCTTTTTATTGCATAGTTGACACTATTTTTCAAAATAAATTTCCCTGACTTTCCCTGACCAATTTCAAAGTTTTCCTGACCAAATAAAAAAAAATTTAAACAGTAAAGCTAAGTATACACGATTGGAAGATCTTCCAATATTGGCCGAACTGTTAAAAGTCTGCCAATAGCAACCAATGAGTTGACAATTGCCAATTTCCTATCAAGTGAAAATTGTCCGTTTATACGGTTGTTAGATTTTATCCAAAAATTAGACAAATATTTGGTAGAAAATTGGATGACAATTGCCGACAATTTTTTGTCTTCCAATTAAAAATTGTCTGTTTACACGGTTGGAAGACTTTAAGAGATCAAAAAATCGGTAGACTCATTGGAAGACAATTTTCTTAAAAGATGACAGATAATTTGAAACTTTATTTTAGAAGTGAAGTATAAAACATAAACATAAAACCATTCGGTTTTTTTGTTCGATTTAGAATCCATATTAACATTGACCACAAAAAGCCAATTTAGCACTTCATTTCAAAATTTTGAAAAAAAATGTTCTAAATTTTTTTTTTTCATTTTTTTTTATCAAAATTTCGAGCTTGCATGCGAATTTTTCAAAAACTGTTGACATAAAAATTTGGTTTAAAATTAGAATTATAGATCAGATTTTTGGCTTTCAAAAACGGTATAATTGTAAGTGTTGCCGTTGTTTTTTTAATATTTTTTTTTTTTTAATTTAAGTCATTTTTTTCTAAAATTGCCCCTACCTCCTAAACGGGGCGAGATAGACCCCCCTCCCTCCAAAAATAAAAAATTTTGTTTTTGGCCCCTCTACAAAAAACCGTTATCAATTCTTGGTGCCATAGTTATCGTACTGGTGCCCCTTTTCGTTGTTTTAAAAAACACTTTTTCAATTTTTTTTCTTCAAAAGCGGATATATAATTTTGTTTTTTCCTCCACAATAGAAAAGAGTTATCTGCCAATTAAAAATTGGATGATGTTTTTGGCAAGAACATCATCCAATATCCAATTACCCCACAATCGTCCAATTGTCTGAAAATAAGAAAAAATTTGTGTTTAGACGAGTTCATACGATTGCAAGAAGTCGGCCAATTTTTTGATAGAAAATTGGGCGACTATTGGCTGCCAATTTTTTTCTGTCACTTTTGACAAATAAAATTGGAAGTCTACATGGTTGATAGAAAATTGGTGAAAATTTTTGCGAAAAGTCGGCCAATATTGGATGATCTTTCAATCGTGTATACTTAGCTTAACTCTTTAAAAAACATGTCAGGTGATAAAAAAAAAAATAATAATACTCAAAGAATAGTAGATAAGCGTTTTTTAGGACTCTCGAAGTCAGTTCTGTAGGCCTATTTTAAAGCGAAATTGTTCTTTAAATAAGGAAGAAAACTTTAAACGCAATTCCTTGTTTTTGTTTTTAATTTCGAGTTTAAGAATTAATGTGAAAAAACTATTCATTCAAATATATGTACATAGTGAAATAAAAGAATAGATTCTAAAGTTTTTTAAAAAGATAATGTAAAATATTGTATGTGTTAACGTAATTTTTTTATAATTTTTTTCCGAATTAAAATCATCAATAGCGGGACGAAAAAGCACTTTCGAAGAGGATTGACTTTCAGAACGAAATACAGATTAGGGCCGTTGAGTTCAACGAAATATTTATTTTTCTTTATTAAAAATTCAGTGCTTAAAAAATTTTCCCTGACCGCTTTCGAAATTCCCTGACTTTCCCTGACCAAATTTGCGTTCCCTGACTTTCCCTGACCAAATTTGCGTTCCCTGACTTTCCCTGATTTTCCAGTCGGGATGGCAACTATGAATTGATATTAATCAATATCGACGATATTAAGAGCTATGTGGCTTTAGCCGTTAGCGTCTAATTTACCAACAATGGATCTATCTGTGCGTAAAAAATGTACCTACCCTATGTGTGACCTTTCAAAATTTTTGCTTTTGATAAGTTCTTGGAATTTGTTTTTAAATTTGGACCCAAAATCCGGGATCTAAGCACTTAATTTTTAGATTTAAAAAAAAACATTTCAACAACTTTTAAGGTCAGAAAATAGTCATAAAATGTCAACTAGTTTCTTACATCCTGAAGTCCAAAAAATCGAACATACTCATCTTCTTAAAAAAGGTATGTACATACATGTGTAGAGCTATACCTGAATTAATTCCTTGAAAACCTCAGTTGGCAATCATTTAAACCAAAGGTTCAGAATAAAGAGCTATTTTTATTTTTGGGTGTTTTTGGTGGGAAAATATATATTTTTTCTTTTGACGCCAATTTAGAAAGGGAAGGCCTTGGGGAGGGGGGGGTGAGAGTATTACAACCTTTAGGTATAGGTAGATCCCGTGCGTGTTTTACAAACGCGATGCTGAGACGATGCCACCGATTCTATGATGGTGACGGAGGCGTTCGCATTAACAGTCCTTTCTTGATTTACATTCAGAATCGTCTTCTTTTACTATACTTATACAGTATCTCTCTACGTCTACACTTCCTTTCCACTAACATACAACAAAACGAATAGAAAATAAGACCCAAGGGAAATGAACGGATTCCATTCCTATGCAAATATGATTTTCCCGAGAAGATTGCGAACAAATTCACTTGGCATTGGCGGCAAAAAAAAAAAATATATGAGAGAAAGGGCGCCCAAGTCCCACACCCTGCAGTCCCAGTTATATAGGTCCTCATTCGTATATTTTCGTATCCGTTCCGTCTCGTCTTCGTCTTCTTCTTCGTCGTGTTAAGTACTGCTCAGTATATAGTATGATGATGTTGATGATGATGATGAAATTGTAAGCACAAAATTCGAGTTGATATGGTCCTTCTTTGTTATTCATTCAACGGCGAATGTATCTTTATTGAAATCATTCGGTTATAGTCGGCGAATTACACAGAGCGAATGATGAGTTCCTTGAATGGAAAAAAAAAAGTTTTTTTCTCATTCATTTTTTTTTGTCGGTCTATACTTTTATTTGAAGGAGGGTGTTGCTGAATGCTGGGCTAATGCTGATTTTGAGTCTGATGCTTCTGTTGGCTCTGGTGGAGCGCGTGACTTGGGTGTTGATGCGAAATGATGTCGTCTTAAAGAAGGTATACATTTGTACCAACGATATAACCTCCTCCCAAAGCTAATTGAAAAAGGCGTTGACATTTAATTATTCTTGAAATGATGCACGTATATAAATAAATTCCTTATCATCAGGAGGACTTTGAAGATAGCCTTATATCTTTAAGGGAGGCGTATAACATTCAGACGCGGTTTTAATATATAAATTAATAGGTATGTGTACTAATTTGGTCTTTAATCTAATCAAAAGCGCCTTTAAGGTGAATCGTCCTTCTGGCCTCAAGACACAGTGCTCCTTTTTTATATAATTATTTTTATCCCTCTTTTTCTCTTGCTCCCAGTGTTACCTACCTACCTACATTGAACGATATAAAAGATTCAACTGGGGGATATATAAGGTGTTGAAAAATACCGACACAAAGGGTCTTTCAGGATTTTTTTTTCTTGTACTCTTCTCTTCTTATTTCAAGTGTTTGAGTTAACCCGGAACAAACGCATGTAATCAAACAGACAGAAAGACAAGTGCTCTGAAGATAAATAGAAGTCATAAGTGGAATAACCCTTTAAGGAACCTTTTAAAATAAATCTAAAGCTGTACAGAGATAGCTTTGAAAAACGATTCCATGATTGAAGATGTCATTTGACAACACAAAAAAAAAGAACAAAGTAAACTTGAATTTATTATAGAACGTTTCCTAAACGATAAAAAAGAAGTGGAGAGAATCAATAAGGAAAACCATTTCGGAAACAAGATGTGGCTTCAAAGTCTTTTTTGAGATTAAAAAAATATAATTGAAATTAAAGATTAACATCCTTATTAATAAATTCAAATTAAACATGAATTATTTTTAATCATTTGAGTGCCTAAATGCGAAATCTTATCAAATAAAACAAAATTAAAATTAATTCATGTCAATTAGCTTATTCACTCAAAAAAGACGGATTAACGAGTAATTAAATTATAAATACTTAAGATATTTTTGCCAAACGATACCTAAAAAAAAGCAAATGCTAAGGACACATAATATGATATTTACCTATGTGTATGCTTGACACTGCTTGAGAAGCTATTGGAGAAGATGTTGAGACCACGACTCACCGCTGCAGTGCAGGCAACAGGAGTCTTGTCCGAAAGGCAGCACGGCTTCAGGAAAGGCCATTCGCCCAGCAGGGAAACCACTACTTGAGGCAGATCGTATTGCTGGCAACTCTGGATGTCAGAAACCAAATGAAGCGACATGCTAATCGCGTTTGAGATTACTTTCAACATCCTAGTCTACCTGTTGCGGATTATGAAGGACTATCTCAGGGACCGAGAGTTGATCTATGAGACCACGGAAGGCACTCGTAGAAAATTGAACCTCCGGAGCAGCACAAGGATCTATCTTGGGACCCGATCTGTAGAAAGTCTCCTATGATTATAGGAACATGCCGGAAGATACCTTTCTGGTAGGGTACGCAGACGACATTGCCGCGGTTATAACGGAAAAAAATATCGAAAGTGCTCAAGTGAAGCTAAACCAGGTGCAATCCAGAATGGATGAACACGGTCTAAGTTTGGCAACAGAAAAAAACTGAGGTAATCCTTCTGACGAAAAAAAAAAACGATTCCGACGCAAACTGAAGCAAGGGCGCGGTAAACTACTAGGGACTGAGGCTCAACACGAAGCTATCTTTCTGGCAACGGATAAAAGTCGCTCCGCTGCGACTGCGTCAAAAATCACAAATTGGCTCAGCAGACTGATGGCGAACATTGGTGGTCAAACGGTTAGCAAGAGTAGGCTTCTGATCATAGAAACGCATGGCCGTGATATTTGGGTAGATGCTCTTCGACAAAAAAAAAGTACCGGAAGCAGATGACAGCAGTGCAGAGGCACGGAGCTCTTCGCGTAGAAAAGCTCTTGCCAAACGGTGTTGGAACCAGCCGCATCGATCTCCTAGCGGCAGAAAGGAAATACGCCTCCGACAAAAAGGTGGAAATTCGATTGGAAGCGGCAACCGCACAGGCAAAACAGCTCACGAAGCGGAAGGGGCAAGACCCTTGGAGCTCGGAAAGAAGAGGAAGATGGAAAGCGAGGCTGATCGGAAACACGGTGAAATAAACTACTACGCCACCCAGTTTATCAACGCAAACGGATATTTCAACGCCTTTCTCCACAAGATTGGCAAGACGAACAGTCCAACCTGTCAGTACGGGGACGGGGGACTGCCAAGAAGATGACATAAACCATACCTTCTTCGCCTGCAACAGATGGGAAACCGAAAGACAGAACTGGAGAGGATTATCTGCATCATCACCCAGACGACATGGCCGAGAAGATGCTGACCAGTGACCAAAATTGGAACGAAATTGCCAACTACGTCCAATATATTCTCAGAAGAAAGAAAAGCGAAGGAGACCAATACCGCGAAACAGAGTGACTCCGAAAGATTGTATGATACAGCGATATAGGTAGGTACTCAGAAGAAAATCCAAGTAAACGGACTTTAGCATATAAACATTTTACAACTACATTTAAGGTAAAAGGTTATAATTCATAATAATTTTCCTTTAAACTTTAATGTCAAATACCTAATTTCACCTGAATACTTTTCCTTCAGGATGTTGTTTTGCATATAAAAAATAATACTCTTTCATGACTTGGCCATTAAAGTTATACAGAGGAACATCAGGAGCCCCAAAGGCTGACTTTCGCACTTTGAATACAAATAAGAAGACGACGAGTGTGAGGAACTGCCTACAGCGATGAACATTGAAACAGTTTTTTTTTCTTCAGAACATTTGTTAATGTCAATTGGATCGTCTGCGTCATGATTGGATATGCGGAGTCTTTATTTTGTGTTGTTGGTTTATATAAGAATAAATAAGAAGGCCAAACCAAACTGACGGAAATGATAGGTTTGTGTTATAAATTCCATGCCATGTATTACAATCAAATTGTAATTTATATTTAAATATACACACAAAAAACATGGCATCGGGAAGAACACATCCGGTGTACCTACTACCTACTATCCGTTTCACTTCAGCAGAAGGCTAATGGAGATTTTTGGGGAGTTGGAGTAGGGCGTATATATGGGTGGGTGGGTAGAAGATTGTTGATGGTCGATAGCCATTATCCTTTTATTCAAATTAATGTATATCGAGTATATATGGGATACATAGAAGTGTTTGATGAATGTCTTCGACATTTATCACGAAAGTCCTTTAATTCGGTATGAAGATAGATATAGTTTCTTTGGGGTTTTTGTAGAGATTCCTTGTGAGACACGACACATCTGCTACACCAAAAAGGACACCCAAAAGGTAATGTTATTTCTTGAGAATTTTAAATTATAGACATAGCATATATTTACGAGAATATATGTCCAATTGGATATTCTGATGTAACATCAGTTGTTGGAAGAGAAGGTTATTTTTATTTATTTTTATTTTTTGACTATGGCGAGGGTATGATATTTAAATCATGAAAATTGTCCAACAAAATAAATCCAAACATATGTCAAAGGATGAAAAGTCCATTACGAATGGGTGTGTTTTTTTTTTTTTTTTTTTAAACAAAAGATGATAAAAAATGTATTTCAATGAGACTATGCCCAAAGCTGTCAAATAAATGAAGAGTTATTCATCAAAATTGAATTTAAACAAAAAAAATATGTATATAAATTAGGAGGAAAAGGTTGACTTCAACTCACACATGTGGTTTGGATTTATTTTATTTTGGGAAAATGAAGGTGTTATTATGTAAATGGAATCTGTTGGTTTTCAATGAATTTGTAAGATTATTATAGTAATTTATTGACATACATAATAGAACTGATGGGATCGTTTAATTTATTCACAAAATAAATGAAATTATAGATTAATTCTTATTTAGAATAATTTGGTTTATATTAGTATTAAGGCAGTCAACGAGGGAATCGACTAGTCTATCCGTTGTGATGGTAAAAAACTTCTTCCTTATCCGTTTGGAACTCTTAAAGCACCCATTCTCTCCCATTGTACTTTTTAAAGTACAGTAAAATGCATTCACTTCATGGTGGTGTAAAAGTATGCTACGAAAAGAAAATGACATGTTTTAATTTTTCTTTACTTTATTGAACTTTTTCAAGTTTTTTTCAAATATTTTTTTTTTTCTATAGCGCAGTAGACTTTTGTTTAATCGTCTTTTTACGAGAACACCAATTTAAAATATTGTTCGTTTTGCTTCCATCAAAAAGTTCGTGTTCACAAAAAATTCCATAAACCAAATATTGTACTTATTTTTGCAATATTCGTTTAAAATAAAGATAAAAGATTGAAAAAATCAGGTCTTTACATATTTTGGTAAATAGATACGGAGGTAAGCAAAGCTAAAGTTAGATGTACTTTAAAAAGCACAATGGGATCATGCATACATTAGATTTTTAGTATTCAAAATGAATTTTAAAACTATTCCTACTAAACACTTTTATGAAAAACGAATTCACAATCTCCATTCTGCCCTTGAAGAAATGTGGAGATAGTCAACGCTGTCATAGTCATGACTCATGATTCCTCCACCGATGGACTATGTTATCGATGAAGAGGAAATGGACGAAGACAACATAAAGACAGTAGAGTTACCAAAAGACGTTCCATTTCTTTTTTAGCGGTAGACGGTTAAGCATTCGACATCGATGATGACATTCTGTTGTGTGAGTTGAAGAAGTCAATTGCATCTCATGTATATGGACAAAATCCAATTCAAGAACAAAATTTGAACGAAAAGAGATTTATTTGACCAGAAATCAAAACTGTGCTTCAGATTTGTTTGGACTTAAAGAAATTGAAGTATTTGAAAATTGTTTTGATGCCAAGGTAAGACAACTTATTTCTAGCCATACCATGTTTTACGCCAGGCAAAAAAAAATTAACATAACTTTTCATGACCAATGCATCAACCAACATTATATTGAAATAAGAGGCAAGAAATGGTGGTGGAACTTTTTCACAGACATGATTTCGTCTAACGATGTCAAACTTCGGAAGCTCCACAAGCAAGTAAATAATAAATAAGGGCGATCGACTTCAGTTCACAAGAGCAGTAACACTCCATTACCTACGATTTTTCACTTTGAAGCAGGCACATACTAGACTTATAGTTCACACGAAGCATTGCGGAAAGCCCTGCAGAGTACCACTTTCCAAAAAAACTACCAAATCAACTCAGATGTCGCCAGCGCCATTTAGGATCAAAACGTTGCTGTGAAATGTGTAATGTAACATTTATGTATCCAGAAAGATTGTTTTAAAGATTTTCATATCAATAATGAAAATTATTTTGATGCATATCAAAATTCCAATTGTACTAAATAAAGTACACCTTCATAACCTCTTACATAAATTTTTTTAAATAACTTTAATTTTTTTTATATATTAAATTTAACCTCAATAAACAGAAAATTTCATAAAAATTTAATATTTTTAATTTTTGATACCCTTGGGAGTTAATGGGTTAAGCTCTGAGCCGAAGACTAAGCAGAACGTAAGCGAACCGAGTGAGCTTTGGAGAGTACGATCGGAGCTCTCTGTTTTAATTCTGAAACACATTTGAGCCCTGAATTGTCATATATAAATAGTAATCTGTCAAAATACATGAAAATTATAGGAAGTAAGCCGAGCTCAGATTCTTTTTGCGTTTGCTCATTTATTTCATTTTAAGCTGTGAACTAAAAAAGAAATACAAATTCGAATTGTAGATATTCAAGACACAAACCATAGAAATTATATCTAGTGTAATATTTTACTTTGAATTCATTTAAATGTCATCTGAATTGACACATTGAAATAAAGCCATTGTATTTTGAACTATCTTTTGGGGTTATACTTTTATTTCCAACATTCACTTACATTCATTGAAACCATTCAACACGAACCTTGTGCGCTCTGAACTAAAACAAATGTCTTGTTTTTACCCTTTTTGTGGAAATTTCACGCTAAAAGGAATTTTTCGAACATCGTAGTAAAAATAACAAGTGAAAGTGATTTTACACTTGCTCAATTTCTATCGTTCAGGGTTTTCGTTCTGCAAAACTATGCTCTTCGATTAGCGAAATTGATAATACAAGCAGAATATTTGTAGAAGTCTCCACTACTTTTTTCGAATATAATTAATTAAATGACATTTAAGTTTTATTGTTTTTTTTTTGTTCATATTGATCTGTGCTTTAATTTTTGCCTTTTTTATCCAAATGGTTAAACTCATGCAATCAATGTAAATGTTCAACGTAACTTTTTTTTGCCAAAGCGGAATGCATAGGTATTCGTTTATAAATTACAATGAAATAAAGGTCCATTAAATTTTCGGCTTCGAAAGTTAAGCTAAATAAAACACACACAGCAATACATTTTTGATGAAAATTTTATTATAATATAAAGTTTGGTCTTTGCCATTAAATTCGAAAAACAATATCATTCAAATGGCCGCCTTGGGAAGATTCTCATCATGCGATTCTTTTGAGGTAATTTTTAACCACTTTATCGCACATTTCGGGCGGTATCTCGGCCATAACTTACGTAATGTTGGTTTTTAATGCGTCTTAAGCACGGGAATTATTTGCGTAATCACGGTCTTTTGCGTTAGAAAAAATCTAACGGTGTCAAATCGCATGATCTTGGTGCCCAATTGACGTCGCCAAAACGTGAAATTATACGCGCCCAGGAAACTTCTCACGCAATAAAGCCATAAATAGTAGTTTTGTGTGGCTTGTTGCCCCGTCTTGTTGGAACCACGTCCTCCAAGTCATGATCTTGAATCGCCAGCCATAAAAATCGGTTATCATTCGACCATATCGCTCCGAATTGACATTGGCATTTTCGAAGAAATATCAATGACACCTTTCGGCCATAGAGCTGCACACCAAACAGTCACTTTATGTGGATGCAACGGCATGGCACCTATTCGATCACTAGTGGGTTTTCTGTCTCATATATTCGGCAATTTGTTTGTATACCCACCGAGTGAGAAATGTGCCTCATCGCTGAAGAAAATATTGTACGAAATATGCGCCAAAAGTGGCTACGATTGAATCACCACTTTTGTAGTAAGTTTGAATAATTTTAATGCGTTGTTCGATTGCTAAGCGATCCATTATCGTAAATAGCAAACATTCAGCTAATATTATGACATTTTATTTTATAACGTAAACAAATTTATATATGGGCTTCGAACAACCCTTTACAAATGTTTTTTTGGCAAGCTCTCCAAAATTTTTATACACAAATGTAGCTGTCTGAGAGGTCGCAGGGACATAAGGCCCAGCGACATAAATCCCAAATTTTATATATAATATACGTTCCGTATATACATATGTACGTAGATATACAACATATACGTTCCACTTGGGTGGGACTTAAGGCCCAAATTCAATTTGGGCTTTATGTTTATGTTTAGGCACCGTTTATACGCCGCGATGCTGGGTGCTAGCACTGTACTATACATTTTCTTTCAGATAAAACATCAACAAATTATTATTATCTTTTATGCCTTTTAAAAATTTGGGACTTATGTCCCATTGACAACAATAAATATTCGGCTAGGGTCCTACTTGGGTGGGACTTAAGGCCCAAATTAAACGTAAGCCCCAAAAATACAATTTGGACTTTATATGTCTATGGGCTTTATGTCCCTGCGTCCGCCGTCCGCCGTCTGAGAGCGTAACGCCATCTGTAGGTGATTCAATTTTCGTGAGGGACAAAATTAGCCGATTATCAATTCCGTAGTGCAGTTTGTCATTCGAATGATTTTTTTTTAACTTCCCATTTACGAAATTAGATATCGCCATCATCTGCCCCTGAAAGTAAGAAATTTCCGGTCAAAATTTCTAATTTTCAGCTTCATAGTGTTTTTACCTGGTTCAATTCAATATCAAATTATGCACGTGTAAAAACAAAAAACCAATATATTTTGTATATGTCTAGATTGTCAATAAAATCTTTGATATGTAACCAAACATATGTTCAATAATTATTCTATCAATGAACGAAGGACTTGTTTCTTACTTAACAGAGCTGCCAGTTTTTATATGAATATAAAGCAGATATTTCTAACCTGTATAAAATAAAAACTGAAGACTCCAGTTCAGTTATTCTCCGGTTTAAATATTGACTATGAGTGGGTATGTTCATTGGAAAAGCCACTAATAATTTCCTTTTTGATTTTGATCTCTCTGTTGGACATGCCAATTTCAAATAAATCTCGAAATAAAAGGACTTCGTTTTTTTTCAAATTTGTCAACCAATCTTTAAATGTCACATAATTTTTTTTTCCAACATTTCACAATTCAATGAACCAAACCAAATCAAGTTCATTTTTCCACTTATTGCTCAAGTCCACTGCATCATCTCAGCACACCACCAAAAAAAAAAAAACCCATGCGACAAGAGAGTCCTTGCACTTGCACTTCATAAAAATTGACGTTATCTATATAATATTATGTGTGTGATGCCAAAGTGGTTCCCACAAATGGGCGCTGGCGCTTTTGAGTAAAGTGCTTCACCCGACACCATATTAAATTGCAGCCAACTGTACAGATCAACAGCGCATTCAATATATAAAAATGTTGGCATTTTTGAAAGACTGCCAAAAAAATTCTTTTTCACATCCAATTTATTGGACAGGATTCCCATGTCTGATGATGAAACAAGAAGATGCCAAGTCAAACCCCAAGCACAATTATAGGTTGTAGTAGAAGAACTTCTAGTACTTCTGTTGGAGGAGTTGACTCTTATAAATATATATGGTCGAACTTTTTCAACGTCCCGTCGCGTTGTCGTCGTCGTCGGGTCTTGGTCTTGGTCGTTGTCATCGTCATCATCATCGTCAGAGGTGGAATCGAATTACAGAAAATCACTTTTTCATTGCAGAACAACCACATTACGTATTCAATTCATCGTCTAGTCATTTTGGCCATCAGGCAACTATCCGTTGGCGCCTATTAATTCGAGCCACACATTACCTTGGTCCATTTGCAAGCAAAGTGTACAAATATAGTATAAATATATTTTGAGAGCAAGAGCACACACACTCCACATGTAAAGGGAATTCTTAAAAGCAATGCCCAAGCCCATAATATACTTCCATGGAACATTGATTTTATGTTCATAAATACCAAATGGGAATTTCGTATTAAAAGGCTACATGCCGAAGCTATAAAAATTCTACTCCCCTTCTCCATATATATATTTTCACGAGTATGGATGTATGTATTTATATAATGCGAGTGGAGTGGCATGCAAGGATTTCGATTTTGTTTTCGATTTCATCATACCCAATACCCCCTCAGCTCACTAGCGCCATCTCTATATACCTATAGACCCATTCCAATGACGACTATACGATATTTTAGAAGCTAGAAATGTCGCCCTTGTTTACAAGTTGTTCGTTCACAATTCGAGTACAGCAGCATCAGGCAGCACCAGCATCAGAATGGAGCGTTGCCATGCGAAACGATGGTGATGGCGAAGATGTCCTGGAAAAAGTTTCTCTCTACTATATAGCGAATCCATTATTATGCATACTTTAAGAACACCCAGTTGAATAGAATTTCTTTTGTGGAATTCCATTCAACTTTGCAAGTTCAATATTTCCGGGATATATGTACATGTTGTACATGATTTTATAAGAATAAGTTAAAGATGGTGGGGGTGGTAGCGATGAAAGCAGCAATCCCCTCCTTCTACTATATATTTACTATGCTGGCTCCATCAATCGCCACCATGCCGCTTCGTCCTTAATAGTCATGTGAATCACTATGGAACGTTTCCGCTCCATCAGTTTTCACTATTTCATAATATTGAGGGCTGGGTTCAAGGAAATATACAAGTGCGTATATAGCAAAGAAGGGTGCTTTAAAAGGGCTTCATTTTAATGAAAAAGAGAGAAAGTTATAGAAGTTTACGCATTTCTATGCAGAAGTCTGCAGATAGGCAAAAGCAATGGGGTTTTAGTAAATTTATCAAAAAAAAAACAAAAAACATAGAAAACATTGCACAACGGTATTAAAACTATCCCTACTATTTAATTGCTAATTAACTGCAAATTATTAAGCAATGAATTTTTCGATAAAACAAGCTTTAATTTTGAATAAATTAAGCAAACAAAAACGTAGAAAACATTGCACGAAGAATTAAAATGATTACAATTTAATTAAAGACTAACTAATGCCAAGTAATAAAGCAATAAATATTTCAATATAACAAGTTTGAAATTTAGCTAATACAAAAAAAAACATAGAAAAACATTGCACAACAAAACTAAAATTTCAAGTTCATTTAATTGATGGTAAATTAACTGCACATTACTAAGCAATAAATGATTCAATAAAATAAGTTTGAAATTTAGCAAAAAAAAACATAGAAAAACATTGCAAGACAGAATTTCAGTTGTCACAGCTAATTAGAGGTTAATTGACTGCAAATTATTAAGCAGAAATTTAGAAAAAAAAAAAACAAACCAAAAACATAGAAAACACTGCACGACAAAATTTGAATAGTTACATCTAATTAAAGACCAATTAAATGCAAATTATTAACCAATAAATATTTCAATATAACAATTTTTAACCCCTTTTCGCTAAATTTTACTTTTATAAATTTAGAGAACAAGAAACATAGAAAAGATTGCACAAAAAAATTGAAGCTATCACAAATTATTGAAGATTAAGTAATAATTATTATTAAACAGATCAATATTTCAATTTAATAAGTTTGAAATTTAACAACAAAAAAAATTTAAAAAAACATCGAAAACATTGCACGAAAAAATTGTCATTGTAACAGCTAATTAAAAACTTATAAAATGCAAATATATAACAAGTTTTAACCCTTTTTCGAGGCGTTTCTTTGCTAACTTTATATAAATTTAACAAACACTAAACATAGAAAAAACTTCACGACAAAATTGGAACCTCCACAACTTATTAGAATGGCAAATTATAAAAAAATAAATATTTCAATATAAAAAGTTTGCAATTAAGCAAACATAAACGTAGAAAAAACATTACAAGACAAAACTGAAATTGTCTCAGATATAATTAGAGATTAATTAACTGCAAAATATTAAGCAATATATTTTTCAATACAACGGGTTTTAAGTTTTAACACCTTTTTCATGTACAGTTTTGCGAACTTAACATAAATTACGAAACAAAAAAACATAGAAAACATAGCACGACAAAATTGAAATTATTCTAACTTGTTAAAGACTAACAATTGGCTAATTATTAAGCAAGAAATATTTCAATATCAGAAGTCTGAAATTTAGTAAACAAAAATACATAGAAAACTTTGCAAGATATAATTGAAATTGTCACAACTAATTAAAGACTAATTAACTGCAAATCAATATGCAGTAAATAATTTGATGTATCAAGTTTTAACTTCTCTAGGAGGTGTTGCTTTACTAATTTTATATAAATTTTGCAAATAAAAAACATAGAAAACATCGCACAATAAATTGAAATTATCACAACTTATTGATGACAAACTATTGTATATTATTAAGCAATAAACCATTATATATAATAAATTCCCTCTCCCCTTAACGAGGAGTGCTTCACTAACTTGGTATCATGATTAGCAAAACAACAAAAAAAAAACATAGAAAATAATGAACGATAAATTCGAAATTATCACAACTAACTAAATTTCAACCTTACCACGCAATAATAATAACTTTAACGTACGTCATCCTCTTTACATACATGTTGTGCCTCTAATATTACCAAACCAAAGGCATGACCGACTGAGTCGTAGCTGACTGTTGAATTGCTTCAGATTATGAAACATTGTCGACAGCAGTTTCGCGTTGGACTTAATGTGACGAAACGATTCGGCGCAACCAACTTCCAGAATGCACCCTCAGTAAGTCAAAGCTGAGTAATGCATTTTCGAAGTTAACATGCAAGGAAATCCTGGTTGGCCTCCAGAACTCAGGTGAGTCTAATTTTAGTAATCAACCGTGACGGTCTTTTATTGACCGCAACATACATATCTTTTTTGTAAGCTTGAAATATCATTTTAATCAATCCACCTCCCAACAAAAGTTTTTATAACGGCCCTGCAAATTATGTTTTGGTTAGAAAAAAAAGAGGCAGAAAGGAGTATTCTCCCTTCCACATCAATTCCAAAGCAAACCATCATTGAATGTTCAATCTATCAAAATCTTATACTGCTGCACAAAATGAAGTGCTTGTTCAAAGAGTAGCCAGTCTGTAGCTGATCAATACTATGTATATGTAGTTGCGAGGAGCGTTTTGTGTTCCTTGAAGAAGGAAATATTACGCTCCAAGATGATATCGTCACTCGACCATGAAGTAATCTAATATAACAATTTTCATTCCTTTGCGTCCTTTTTGTGTGTTTCGCAATGTTCTAAGGTTATTACATTTTGCTTCGATCCAAACGGATGTACTCATATAGATGTATTTAGTGTAGTTATGCATTGTATAGCGTTTGTAACTTCTCTTCTTGAACATTAGAGCGTCGTATCCATCGGTGGTTGTAAAGTTGGTTGCAGAAATTTCCATCAAGGACAGAAGGACACAAGAACAAGAAGACGAGATTCCTGCTGCTGATGCTGCTGTTGAAGCTTTATTGTGTGCATTGACTTCAAATGTCCTTTACAGAGTCCTTATACTCCTTGTGGCATATCGATGCATTCTCTTGCGGTATATATCTCCAGCGAGGTGGTGGAAGCATTTCCACTGTGGTCATCAGCAGCCTCCTTCTTTCTATATCCAAACACTGACCACCACCATCAGAAGGAGCATCTTTGTATATATCTCTATCATCGAAAGCATGTCGGCTGTCGGTTGTCGGTATAGGTACCTACATACATAAATTCTTTGAACTTGTATCTGCATTTTAAAAATTCATAGAATTTTTTCATAGAAATTCTTTCTGGGCATCTCATCGTGTATATACTCTGATGGGATTGAATTTAATAACAGAAAGATGTTGTGTGTGTGTTTACGAAGGATGTTCTATGGGATTACTTATTTTTTATTGAACAAATCTTTAGTGGGCTCTTTAACCAAAACAGAAGTATAGGTACTAGTAGTTGGGATTCCTCCTTGAAGGTACTATGAAAAATTCATAAAGATCAATAAAATTGTGAAACATGAGATTTTCTTGAATTCAATATAAATGGATTATTGAGGATTAGGTTCTTAAAACTTTGTTATTGAACGTTAATGTGGGTAAAATGTTTGTGAATTTATATGTAATTCTATAGAAGGAAAGTAAATGAATTGTCTTTAAGATTTTTTTGATTTTATTTTATAAATAATCTGTAGAAAATTAAATTAAGAATATAGATAGCAATAAATAATAGAAATAATAGAAAGTGTGTGCCCACAGTAAACATATTAAAGGTAATATCATTAGCGTTTTCATTTTTGTTCAGTTCATCTGTCAAAATCGAGGTATTATGGTGGTACATTGGTGGATCCAGTGCCCCTTTCCTTGTCTAATTTCAATATTTTGTTGTTGTTTCTAATGATACGAGTTGAGTTCCTATGGGCCATTTTTAATTTTTTGACACTTTCAATTTGAACGACCTGCGCAATATATTACCTTAGATTTGTGTACTGTGGTTTGTACCCTAACGTCATTTTATAAATTTATCAAATTTAAAGTGGACTGCTAGTTGCCAATCTCAGGTTGATTCAATTTTTGCCTTGGTCATTTTTGGCGACACTATAGCCAAACACTGCAACTAGCGGAAATAAAATGAAACCTAAATTTTGAAATTTGTACGGCTCCGGGTTCTTAGCACCTCATATGTGGGAGGTGGAGTTTTAATAGCCATTAAGTCTTGTTTCATAGCCACGCAAATTCATGTTCCTGTAGCACTTGACAAAGAATTTATCTGCATTAAAGTCAGTCTAAAAGATACAAACTTATATATTGTAACGCTATATATCGTACCTGGAAGTCCTCGTGATGTCTATATAAAAGCCTTCGAGTACCTGAGCTTCATCAACGATTTATTGGAGTATCAGGATGAAATTATTTGTTTGGGCGATTTTAATCTTACCCACGTTGCTTGGATACGCTGTCCAGATACAAATGTTATGTTGCCAACTGGAAATTTGAAATCGGACGATTTAAAACTAATTGATGATTTAACTTCTATTGGACTTCGACAACGTAACGATATTTAAAATACAAATGGAAAGCTGTTGGACTTAGTATTTACCACTATTGAAGACGATATTACATTGGAAAAATCAAGCGAGCCTCTAGTGTCTGAAGACATCCATCATCCAGCGCTGACTTTTTCACTTTATTTTAAATCAGATAATTTTAATAGTGAAATTTTAGAAAATTCATACGCTTATAATTAAAAAAAAAACTAACTTTTTAAAACTAAATACTTTGCTAAATGTTAACTCAATGGTCTTTGAATTTTAAAATATTTTGTTTGATTGTTTTCTTAAATCAGTGCCTCTTGCTATTCAAAAATCGAGTTTTCGGTTCCTGATTGGTACGATAATGAATTAAAAAGTCTTAAAAATCGAAGAAATAAATTTTGGTCCGCTTATAAGCTATTTCAAAGTGAAGTAAATTTTAAAAAATATTGTGAATCAAGAGATATTTTTAATAGAATTTCAAGATTAAAGTATTTTAATTATCTTCAGAAGGTGCAAAGAGATCTTAAAATGAATCCGAAATGTTTTTGGAAATTCATAAACAATAAAAGAAGGTCTTGTCCTTACCCGTCTATTCTCAAGTCGAATGGCATTTCAAGTCATGATCCTCGAGTTATAACGCAACTTTTTTCGGACTTTTCTCAAAGTGCCTTCAACTGTGATACTAACAACTGTGATACTTTAAACTGTGATACTTCGAACTGTGATAAACTTGACGAAAATTACAATAACTTTGACCTCTTAAAACCTTTTCCTTACTTGACTGATATAAACTTTAATATTTATTCTGAAAACATTAAAAAGTTTATATCTAATCTTGATGAAAGTTGTGTACCAGGTCCTGATGGTATACCTTCTATTATTTTGAAGAACTATGTTAATCACTTGTCGTTTCCTTTGTCTATTCTTTTTAACTTTTCAATGTCTTCGTGTGTTTTTCCGTCTACTTGGAAAGATTCTTTTATAATCCCTTTACATAAGAAAGGTAAAAAAGAAGATATTAAAAATTATAGACCTATTGCTAAATTATCCGTTATTCCTAATATCTTCGAGGCTATTATTTGCGAATCACTATGTTTTTATGTTAAATCAATTATCGCTGCAAATCAACTTGATCTTACAAAAGGTCGCTCTATTGTGACTTTTTTAATGGAACTGGCAGAAAGTTGTATTGATTCGTTTAAAAATAGAAAACAAGTAGATTGTATCTTCACCGACTTCAGTAAGGCATTTGACAAACTCTCACACCGAGTTTTGCTATTAAAATTGAGGAAGATGGGGTTTAGCGAACAGTTTGTATCGTGGCTCCAGTCTTATTTATTTGATAGATTTTATTCGGTTCTTTTCAATGGTTGTGAATCAATTAAGTTTAAGGTTAACTCTGGAATACCACAGTGTAGCCATTTAGGACCCGTACTTTTTATTTTATTTATTAATGACTTACCGTCTCTTCTGAAATATTCCAATTGTCTCATTTATGCGGACAATGTTACAATCTTCAAAACTATTGAAAATACTCGAGATTGTGAAGAGTTTCAGTGTGATCTTAATTCGTTTTTCGATTGGTGTGTTCGTAATTGTTTGACTCTCAATATTGATTAATGTAAAACTATTACTTTTACGAGAAAGCTATCTGTATCTCCTGCAAATTATTTTCTTAATGGTGTATTATTGTCATGAGTTAGCGATTTAACTGTCCTTGGTGTCCTATTTGATCAAAAACTTGACTTTATACAACACATCAACTCCATAACTAATAAAGCTAATTCAATTCTTGGGTGGATAAAGAAAGAGTCAAGACAGTTTTTTGATCCTTTTGTTATCAAACAGCTTTTTGTGACATTTGTGCGGCCCATTATTGAATATGCTTGTCAGGTTTGGTCACCCCACTATGATTGTCACAAAGACAGATTAGAGCAAGTGCAAAAAAGATTTCTGAGGTTTGCACTCAGAGGATCGGGTTGGGAAAATCCTAACGAACTCCCGCCTTATAACAACAGACTGAAACTGATAGACATGCCTAGTCTTGGGAGCAGACGCTTGTATTTATCTTTTGTCTTCATTGTGAAACTTATAAACGGAAATATAGACTCTTTGCACCTTCTGTCTCGCATAAACCTTAATATTCCCCAAAGGAGCTTGAGCAATTTGTCCGGATGCATATTTATTTCAAATTATCGGACTAATTACGAACGATTTTCTCCTCTCAATAAAATGTTTATGTTATTTAATTTTTTCAACAGTAAATATACTAATATGTTCAACCAATTAGTTCAGTTAATACTTCAATTAAATTTAAATCAACTTTTTTTCAATTTTATAACATGTACATATAATTATAACCTTTAAAGCTAGCAATTAGCTGAGTTAATAAATATAAATATATGGGATATTCGCAAAAAAGAATGCCATCTAAAAGTTCACTAATTGGTCATAAAAGGTCAGCTATTTTCAGAAATTGGTCAGGCTTAGAAAACTTGTAATCCAAGCTTGAACTTTTTCAAGGTCATAAAATTTACCATTTGAGAGGCCACCGGATCGTGATAAAAGGTCAGCTAGTTTCAGGAATTGGTCAGGCATAGGTTTTTTTTTATGAATTTAAACAAAAAAAAATTCAAGGTCACTAGTATAAGACTTTTAGCACCTCATTTGTGGAGTTTCGCAAAAAAATACATACCATCTGAAAGGTTATTTTATACTTCTAAAAGGTCAGCTATATTCGGAAATTGGTCAGGCATAGATTCTTTTTATGATTTTTTGCATTTTTTTGCGAAATGTTTCTATTATACGGAAATGTTCCTTTTAAGTTTCTTTCTCAAAAAAAAATTGTATGTGAATAGTATTAATTTTGTTTCATTTATAATAAACGTTTTTATCAAGAATTCGAAATTTTGAAAGTATCGTGGATGTTTTGAGAAAATATCTGGATTGTTATATTAATTAATTTTAAGGTACGAGTCCTTTCACTTTTTATATACCTATAGTTGATTGAACTATGTATCTATATAAAACGTGTAGGTTTTCGTTCCTTAAATTTATAACTTTAACATAAAATATTAATAAGATATAAAAACAACAGTTCTGAAGAAAAAATCCTGATCAACAGAATTTTGCTTAAGGTATAAATATAGCTTTCTTTTGATGTTTCTATAAGAAAACTTTTATTTGTAAGTCCCTATCCTGATAAGAGTTTTCAAAAACTTTCTCAAAAACAGTTTTTTTTTTTGTGAATATTTGCCAAACCGCACTGGGAACAAATGATTTTAGGAATATCTAAGCACTCAATACTAATTTTGTCTTATCACAGTCAAAAGTTAAATTCTATTTGTTCAACTTACTTCATTAACTCCCAAACCCAAAAATGTACTATTAACTCATACCTAAACCTGAACTTTTTTTTTAAATTCTATTAACAAACTTCGTTTGTGTCAAAATGTTTTTAAATTAAATTAAATTTGTGAAAGCTATTTTATTTAATGCGTGAATGTTCCAAAAAGGATATGTGTACATATATTATGTATGTATGTATGTAATAACCTAAGCTTCGTACCAAGAATATTATTTAAAACATTTGTGCAACTGATTAATAGCGATGAAACCAGAAAAAAAATTTAAAAAGATTTCTTAGAAGAAAAATTGCAGTTTGAAGTTTGTGAGAACATGTACCTATACAGGACATGGGCGGTTGTAAGTTCTTCCATGTTTGTTAAACAAAATATTTGTGGTGTAGCTTTTCCATTTCTTTTAATGAAAATTTGCTTGAAAATATTGTGAAATGCAAGAAATGTCGAAAAGAACCAATCTTTTAAATTATCTTTGATTGTCAAAATCTATTAGATTATCAGTCTATTTGGTACATATCAATTGGTATGTCCTCATATTCCTTTTGACACCAATAAAAAAAAAAAACATATTAAAATTTATGTTCATCAGTATCTGAACATTCATGCTTCAAATATTTTTAAATTGAGAAATATGGGATCGCAGTTATCTCAATCTCATACCAATTTAACATATTATAACACTTTAAATATTCCAAACTATTCCCTAATCAATTCCGGACATTTTACATTTATCAATTTTTAAATTCATAAATTATAAATGCCACAATTATATATTTTAAATAACCTATAACATATGAGATTTTTCCAACTGCCCAACAGACCCCCAATTCGGAATGATTCAAATTTGAATTTGTTTCGTACGGTGACGAAAAATATTCTGTGAATTATAATCGAGGTGGGAAACTTTGATAGAATGTCTTGGGTGTGCCAACATTTTGACAAAAACATAAATGAAATTTTGACAGTGATGTCAAATTGATGTGTGTCATTTTGACATAGGCATCTGTCAAAATGATATCCATCAAATTGCCATATGCAAAATGACATCACTGTCAAAATGTCATTTATTTGTCAAAATTTTGACACATCCAAGACATTCTATCAAAGTTTCCCACCTCGATTATAATTCACAGAATATTTTTCGTCATCGTACGAAACAAATTCTAATTTGAATCATTCCGAATTGGGGGTCTGTTGGGCAGTTGGAAAAATCTCATATGTAATAGGTTATTTAAATTATATAATGTGGCATTTATAATTTATGAATTTAAAAATTGATAAATGTAAAATGTCCGGAATTGATTAGGGAATAGTTTGGAATATTTAAAGTGTTATAATATGTTAAATTGGTATGAGATTGCGATAACTGCGATCCCATATTTCTCAATTTAAAAATATTTGGAGGATGAATGTTCAAATACTGATGAACACAAATTTTAATGTTTTTTTTTTTTTTTTTAATTGGTGTCAAAAGGAAAATGAGGACATACCAATTGATATGTACCAAATAGACTGATAATCTATTAGATTTTGACAATCAAGACAATTTAAAAGATTGGCTCTTTTCGACATTTCTTGCATTTCACAATAATTTCAAGCAAATATTCATTAAAATAAGTGGAAAAGTTACACCACAAATATTTTGTTAAACAAACATGGAAGAACTTACAACCGCTAATGTCCGGTACATGTTCTTATAAACTTCAAACTGCAATTTTTCTTCTAAGAAATCTTTTTTATTTTTTTTTCTGGTTTCATCGCTATTAATCTAATTTGAATCATTGCACAAATGTTTTAAATAATATTCTTGGTACGAAGCTTAGGTTCATACATACATACATAATATACATATGTACACTTATCCTTTTTGGAACATTCGCCCATTAAATAAAACAGCTTTCACAAATTTAATTTAATTTAAAAACATTTTGACACAAACGAAGTTTGTTAATAGAATTTAAAAAAAAGTTCAGGTTTAGGTATGAGTTAATAGTTCATTTTTGGGTTTGGGAGTTAATGAAGTAAGTTGAACAAATAGAATTTAACTTTTGACTGTGATAAGACAAAATTAGTATTGAGTGCTTAGATATTCCTAAAATCATATGTTCCCAGTGCGGTTTGGCAAATATTCACAAAAAAAAACTGTTTTTGAGAAAGTTTTTGAAAACTCTTATCAGGATAGTTTTCTTATAGAAACATCAAAAGAAAGCTATATTTATACCTTAAGCAAAATTCTGTTGTCCAGGACTTTTTCTTTAGAACTGTTGTTTTTATATCTTATTAATATTTAATTGTTAAAGTTATAACTTTAAGCACATATGTTTGGTCCGGCCCTGCCTCAAGGATTAAATTGAATTGAATGTGATCCCAGCGCTTGATCAGTGCGATTGAAAGATCCACTGGAATACCGAAAAACATTGCTCATCGAATTTTAAAACAAAACTACTTCCACCCATACCATGTGCAACGAGTAAAAAGTTTGCTACCACGTGACTATACGCTCCCAGAGTCGATATCTGCAGAACAATGTTGGGGAAAAGTATAAAAGTTTTTGGTTCAATTTTTACAACAACAATCGAGTCCAGGGTATCACAAAAGCGCTAGATTGTGAGAAGTTGCGAGTAAAAAAAGGAACGTACCGTACTGAACGTAGATCGTAGCGTACCATATTATGTAATGTAGATCTGTCTCACTCTTATTGACGGCAAACAGTGTCTGATTCTAGTGAGTAGTGCCTCTGTTTAAGTCAGGTACACCTTGGTAAAATCGATTTTTGAGTACAAAAAGCCTTATTTTCGTAAAAGTGATTGAAGTGAACTGAGGTCCTTTTTGCAAATAAAAAATGAAAAATATTTTTTACGAATGAATAGGTAGCAAGTATTGTACCATTTTGAAATCATGATGCTTTTTAAAAAACTTGCCAAGGTAGTGTAGTACTTTTTTTTTAAATATGAAGTGTCAAAGTTAGCTTAAAAGTTTTTTTGAAACATTACTCAGTCAAACTTTATTTTTCTTACGAAACTTGCAATATTTATTTTTAAATTTGTGATTGTAATCAATAGCATGGTTATTTAGGATTTCGTAAAAAAAATAAACACGTCAAAATTTGGAAATTTGTGACCACAGTATCTAAAAATGTGGTCTAGGGTATCGATTTTCACTATTTTTCTAAATATTGCTAATATTACTTAACCAAGCGAGATGCGATTTTTTTTCTTATTTTTTCCAGAACAGGTACAACCTACCCTATCACCCGTTACCCGCTTTTGTACGGATGCAGGCCCAATTCTAGAAGCAAAAATTCGCCAAGTTGTGGTCTGCGAAAGGCCGAGTTCTTGTTAGCGACGTGAAATCGGCTGCCTCGGATTCTCCTGCACACTTTCACGGACAGCTGCGATGTTTTCGACAGATCTTGCGTTTTGTCGACGTGTACTGGTGTTGGTTGATCGTTTTCTGAACCAGTGGACTCAAATTATCCACCACACTATACGAATATAGTCCACTCAGTAGGACGATTATGGCGACCGTTGAGTGGGCGAACATTGTCCAAACAGAACACCCATTTTGAGGAATCTCAGATGTAAGAAAAGTGGGCGTGATAGTAGACATTCAGACTTCATTCCGTATGTAGGTATTTGCTGATTATGCTGTTTAATAATTCTGCCAAAAACAGAATACCCAAATATACAATTTGAGGAAAAGTCTGTACATTACTCACACATTGTTGCGTGAAAGTTTTCATTTTAAAAATATACTTAAACAAATATACACGAAACTGTTTTAAAGGATATTGTTTTCTTTTTTGTTTTGTTTTTAATTTCCATGATTCCACGGATTTTTATCTTGATGCCATGATTATATGGAAGGTGGATGGTGTCACTTTGATGGAACAATTGTTTCGAAATCACTTTCCAAAAGGATTTTCGCTAAGCAGGCAGAGCCGATTTGTGGTGGGTGTGATGCAGCAGAGATGTTTGTTATATTTGCAAAGAAAGAAAGCAAAGGCAGAGGCAAAGTCAGACATAGATACATGAACATTGAACATGACTTTTTAAAAGAAGATTAAAGTGTTTTCCTGCAGTGATTTTATGTTTAGAGAGAAAGTTTCAATCAGTTTAAGTAGGTGAAGGTGTATATGAATGTAGAAGTTAAAGGGTTAGATACATACATATAAGCAGAAATGATGAATTTAAAAACAAACAAAGAATTTCAATTAAAGAACTTGTAAAATAAAATTTAAAAATTTGACTGAAAAACTGCTATAAAAATTTTTGGATTAAAAAGAAATATCATAATTTTGACTTGTTCTTGTATAATTATGTGACTGATTAAATCTTTACAAAATCGTCACTTTTACTGTCAAAAATGTAAGATTAAATTTTTGTTAAATTCCTTATTTTAATATCTTTATGTCAGAAATCAATCTATAGGTAGAAAAGTAACAATTTTTAGTTCTTTATGAGAAATCGTGTTGAAATCTATCCATCCAACGGGTATAAATAAATAGATATAAATTTCGGACGTACTGTAAAGAACATATAAACTTTAAAACAAGAAAGAGAAAAGACAAAGAAAACTTCTGGAAAATCCTATAGCTTTGGGAGCAGGGATGGAAAATTCGGTACAATTGTATCGAATTCGATACAATTGAGTTTGGTCAAGTACAAAAGTACAATTTGCCTTACTTCAGTACAATTTTATGAAACGTTTTCTTTAAATTTGCATATTTTCTAAATCTTTAATTATGTCGAATTTTTTTCAACAACAGAACCGAATATTTTCTGACATTCAAAAGAATGCGAAAAGAATCGATTTTTTTCTGTGTTTGTGTGTGTGACACTTGCATCAATTTTGAAGTAAAACGTGTTGAAATTTATCTAATCACTCAATAAACTTAATAAAACAAAATAACTAAAAGCAACAAAATCGAACTTATAATTCCATCAACAAAATATCAAGGTGAGTGCTTTGACTGGTAGGTATTTTGCGACGAGAATTTCCCGCAATAGACGATGAATTGCAACACTTTGTGGAGGACAAATGGAAATATTAGTACATATTTTAATATTTTTAACAAAAATCGGTTGGCCTATTTGTCTACATCGCGACGTGAGACTCCTATGAAATGGAGTTCTCTTCCAAAACAATATTTGCCCATGAATAGCAGAATCACTCACGTTGATTGAATTTCATGGAAATTATTTCCACTATCTTTTATTACATTTTTCACCGAGAACGGCTTAAAAATACACTGAAGAACGTAATTATTTACCTTATTCGTTAAATGAAACTGAACTTATTTCTGTATGTGATTTATTTGTTATTATTAATTGAAAAACACAAACAAAAACAAAAATTGAAAAGCACAAATATTTAATATAAAATTCACCGAAAATTCTTTCAACAAGCCGTTGTGTCCGTTCCCCATTCGTCCGCAAATGTCGAACAAATTTTTTCATATCAGAATATTATAAAGTCGAAATGTTGAAACAAAATGCAAGTTCAAACGTGTTCTGTCGTGATAGCAACAAAAAAACTTGTTAAAGAATTCATCGTGTTATGATTTTTGATATAAATGAAAATTATTTGAAAAAATTAACGTGAAAAATGCAAGCATTTTGACAGAAGAACTTTTAGACTGAAAAATAATTATATAAATAATTTTCACTTCTGTCAAAGTGCTTGCATTTTATACGTTTTTCAACATTTTTTTATTATAAAGTAGTTATTTCTTTATATTTGATGTTTTTTGTTTATTTATGTATGTACATATGTACATATATGTATATTTATGAATTGTTTTTGTCTATGATTTAAAGAATAAAATATTTTCGTTACATATAAAATATTTTTATTTTTTCATTCAACAAAAAAAATTCAGTACAATTGCCTTCATTTCAGTACAATTTTAAAGAAGTTTTCAATACATTCAAAAAATTTCGTTTTCCATCCCTGCTAGGTCTACATTTTTAAACTGGTTTAGTTTTTAAATTGGCAACACTGTTTTCTGAGTAAATTTGTAAGCTAACAGATAATGTGTACTCACTATATTTTGACATTTCACCACGAACAGACTTATACCTACCCCGAACAACTGTTGCAAATTATAAATGCCGATACATCTTCGATATGAAGTGCTTAAAAATTGAACATTCAAATTTGCGCTTCCGCGGCGCCAATCGCCATGTGCAACTAATTTATATTATTTTAAAGTTGTTAAAAAAAACACCCTGCACAATGTACATACCAATTAATAAACAGTATAGTGTAATGTAGCTCCGCAAGTCCAGAGCCCTCTACCGGTAGAGTGTAGACATACTTCCACAAGCCCACAGTTTTTTTTTCAACCCGTATACCAAGCACGTTGAATATTTTACACTTTTAATGTCTAAAAACCGTTATAACTGTTATAAATTGGCGTATTATTAATTCATCTAGGGCTATGTTAACATTTTTTCACAAAAATGAATTTGAAATTTTATTATCTTGATGCGGCAACACAGAAATGATTATTATGGTTAAATCTAACCAAAAAATTCTTCGTCATCATTTCAATCGACAACATGCGACATAACTTGTTATGCGTGTGGGATGAAACAGACATGTATACAAAACGAAAAGATTAACTGCGTTCACAAAGACCACCTCCAATCGTATAGATATATTTAACTTCAAGAATCGACAAGTTTAAGCATTAACACCCATAAAAACTATCTTGTAGATCGTAAACATTTTATTGAACTCTGAACGATTTGGAAAGACTTGTGACTTTGGCGCTAACCGTTATCACAGAACAAAATCTATCAAACCATTATCGTCACTCTTCTATTTTATATAACGTGTCAAAACAAAAGAAAAAACACAAAACTTTACAAATTGCTTTTATTGTGCTTTAAGAGTTTAAGATAAAATTCAATTTCCTGCACATGAAGAAGATGGATAATTGAGTGTTAAGAATGTTGAATAAGATACACAAAAAGTATCTTTAAATAATTATAAAAAAAAAAACCGAAACCATATACTGTACTCGCAGGATGAGTGAATTATGAAATACTTGTCACCACAAAACTTCTTCAGTGTTTATTTGTGTGTGTTCGTGTGACCCTGGCAAAGAAATTTCCATATAATTAGTAGTCAAAAATTCAGCTCCAGGATGTGAACCATTAATGCATACTTAATTCACAGAGTCTTTCGTGGCTGATGTAGTGTCACTAGAGGGGGGAGGGGCTGTGGGAGGTGGCAGTGTGTTCTTGAAAATATGTGCAGTCGTTCTATGTGTGCAATGACAAACAAGTTGTGGTTATACAAACCCTCTTGGGAATCCTCCTGTCTTCCCCCCCTGAGATAAGTTCTCACTTTTCTTGCAGTTTTCTTCTTCAACAAGATAAACTTAATGCAACACTTGCTGCATCTGCCGCAGCAAGGACAACTTCTCACACTAATTTCCCACAGGAGTTTTAGGCTAGGCACAACTATAGCAACGAATACATAGACATATCTATATACAACAACCTTCTACATGTTGCTGGTTGTGCTGTGTTGCAAAATCTTTATTGTGTGCGCTACCTTTATTTTGACTGGAGGGACGAGAGGTGACGTTAACAAGGCCAATAAGTTGCACAGTGCAATTTTGTTGCAATCTGTGCTAAAGGTCTTATTTTCGGTCCCAGGACATCGTCTTCTTGGCACAAATTCCTTGTCCCTTTTGTGGTTGAGATAGAAAGATTGTGAAAAAGTTGCTTTTGTTGTCTTGCATTTGGCAGTGGATTGGTGCGACCGACCGACGTGACGCGACGACAACAATGGTTTGGTGGGTGTATATGGTTTCAACGACGATGAAGACATTTGTTATTAAATATCTTTTAAGGTCATGTCGTTTGCCCTGAAGAAGTTGTATCCTTTCAATTCCTGGCTGCTCTATAAGTCTGTTTTTTTGCTGTGCATTCTTGTTGAACCGCTTTCAATAAAGACACACAAATTGTATTCTAATTTTAATACTCAGCTCAGCTATATTATATACGTACCCTAAGGATCTCTTGGGTTGCAGCAGCAAACTTCAAAGAAAACACCCCCAACATATAAGGTTGTGATATGGGAGACCCCCCATCTTCATCGTGGAAGATTGACAAAGGATTTTTATTATCATCATCAATTGAACGAACACACAAAGCCAAATTTCTTGTAATGAGCATGTCCTTAGGCCATTTATATTATTTCCTCGACACAGAGGGCTCTATGCGACCGAAAATGTGCTCCTGCTGTGAACTCTTATTTCCAAGCGGACTTCCCTTTTGTATACATTTTGGGGGTACCGGGGGTTTGAAAACCGAATTGCAAATAAGTTAAATGAAAGTAAGACAGAGCATCGAAATGGTATCGCGTGGAAGCCTGCGTTCCTTATGCAGTAAACCAGCAGCAAAATACCTTAATCCTTTGTCCTCCAACAATATAAACGATAAACTGTCTTTGGCAGAGATCCAAGGATGCTGCAGCATTAAACAGGCACTCTATATAATGCCGGTGAATAAAATCAGAAGTGGGAAGAAGTCCTCGTACTATATGCCTTGGGGGCAGTTGAGACTTAAAGCCATACAAAAGCCATTTCCAGTACTATGTATAGACTTTGGTTATAGCAGAATGGTGAAGACCGATGACGACAACGACGATGAAGCTGACGAAAGCAATTCACACATAAGGCAAGGCAAAAGCATATATACGAACGGGGAATACCTATATTCAACCTATTATACCAACCGAAATTTGCTGCTGCATAATTGAGCACAGGACTCATTAATCAGGCATTACCCAGGATTGTGGACATACATCTGTTATTGGGAACCACAGGTGGATTATGGATTTTGTATATGTGAAGCTAACCAGCTTGTTAGTTAACGGTTACATGTGTAACATGGCTTCTGGGATGCCCTTGGAACCTGGGATTATTGGAACATGCAGAGGAAAAATATATATCGAAAAAAAAGAGTTTCCATCGTAATTAAAGTAGGTTATTTTTTCAAGTACCTTTCTATGTATAAAGACTGTGTTCTTATTTCGAGGTAATTGCAGTTGACCTAAAGCTTGATTGTTATTCGTTGATTTATTTTTAAATCCTTAATCCCAAGGGGATATTGGTTTCGTGAAAAACAAATGAAAGCTTTTATCAAACTTAACATTAAGATCAGGGATCCTTGCAAATACTTCTTCGATAATCTGGGGGACATCTCGTTTTTGCCACTGAGAAACATCTGTTAATTCTGCCTTCATGCATCCGTGGGTTCATGCATCCATCCATCCACTATAGTTTGAGCCATGCGTCCATCCATCCATTTGTCAATACGTCCATGCGTCCATGCGTTCATGCGTTCATGCGTCCATGCATTCATGTGTCCATGCGTCCAAGTGTCCATGTGTCCATGCGGCCATGGGTCCATGCGATCATGTGTCCATGTGGCCATGAGGTCATCCGTCAATCCTTCCATCCGTCAATGCGTCCACCCGTCCATGTGTCCATGCGTCCATGCGTCCATGCGGCCATGCTTCCATACGTCCATCCATCCATCCGTCAATGCATCCATCCGTCCATCCGTCCATGTGTCTATGAGACCATGAATCCATGAGTCCATGAGTCCATGTGTCCATGCGGCCATGCTTCCATACGTCCATCCATCCATCCGTCAATGCATCCATCCGTCCATGTGTCTATGAGACCATGAATCCATGAGTCCATCAGTCCATATGTCCATGCGTCCATGTGGCCATGCGTTCATGCGTCCATGAGTCTATGAGACCATGAGTCTATGAGACCATGAGTCTATGAGACCATGAGTCTATGAGACCATGAGTCCTTAGTCCATCCGTCCATGAGACCATGAGTCCATGCGTCCATCCATACACTATAGTTTGAGCCATTAGTTCATGCATCCATGCGTCGAATCGTCCATCCGTTCCATGTCTCCACTCCACTGTAGTTTAAGCCGAATTGGTACAGAGCATTTTTAGTTGATTTCCTACAGGAAAAATTCGAACTTTTGATTCAGATTTTTTTTTCAAATTTTCTGGGAAACAGCTGTAAAAATTGCTAAGTATAATTTTTCAATTAAATCAGAAACACGAATGTCATTCGTGAAAAACAAATTTACTCTTTAATTCAAGATAGACAACCAAAACACTATACGAGGTTATGAGGGTCGGATTTAAGCTTTCTTATGTTATAAAGCAGTGTACCTACCTACAAAAAATAAAATAAAAATGCATTCTATAGGACTGTACATATTCAAGAAACAAAAAAAAATCCCCCTTGTCATTGATATCCTTCCCTCGTTAACAAATCCGACACAATAACAAAGCATCTCCACATTTCGCACTACACACCATTGTGTCCCAATGTTCATCTTCAAAACGACGACAACCATCACTTTGGGTCTTGCCTCTCCTTTTCATCTCATCATTTGCATGCAACCATCATCCATTCCATATGCGGTAGATAAGTGTCAATTATATTGTTCGAATTCTCGCAGGCGTGTGATTGACGTTAATTGGCGCCCAACACTCGTATGCGTGATGTTTGAGTGCATTTTATTACTTCTGTAGTTGTACAAAAAAAAAAAAAAAAAACTTAAATAATAAAAAACAAAATGCATTTTTTTAATAAAACAAAAAAATACAAAAGAAATTATAGCTCCTTACACCTGGAAAATTCTCTTGAAACTTTTAATGAGAATCTCAGTGTTTTTACCTTGATGATGATGACAAGGCGGACACGACGACGACGAGCCGTTTCCTTTTTGTCATTTTTGCTTCTTATAATGAATGTCTTCGGAAAAGTCACAAAACTTTGAATAATAATAATAATAAAGGAAAAAAAAAAAAAAACTTTTCAACTATGTATAATTAATTTTAATTACAATTGCACATTTCATGCTTTCGTCATTTATTCATAGAAATTATATTCATTAAGTTTGGAGCATCTGAAGCAGCATACACTTTGTTGTTGGTGATGTTTCCTGTTTTCTCCTGTAAATTTGTCATGGAACTTGAGTTTCTCCATAAACTTAATCAACATTTAACTTTCCCAGCAAATTAATAGTTTTTTTTTTTTTTAACTCCAGAAATGGGAAATGTAAACTTTTATTTACCAATCACAGGGCGAAGGGAGGATGACGACACTACAACTTGGTATCCTAACTTATATACGCTATGCGACAATATGGTCCTTCAGTGAGTTTAAATACCATTTGGCTAGTGTGCACGAAATAAAAGTAATTTAATGGCTAACCATACCCGATACCGCACCCTCTGATGGCCTGACCGAATTCGAATTTCAAGCCAGAGAAGCATCCTAAAATGTATATGGAGAATATGGGATGGAAACAGAAATAGAGCGGGCCCAACTCGCTTGCGGAAGCCGGATTGGGGTATGTGATTTGCATTCAATAAGCAGTCAAGAACACGCGCGACCACCCTTAAACTCAATTAAAACTTTACCTAACCACAAGAACTTCCCTTCGGCCTTCAGTTTATAGTCCGGATGTGAATGAACAGGAGTGCGGAAGCGCACTTGGGCCTGGATACAACAAACTCAACTCAACCCAACTGGACAAGGATTCAGTGGCTGCTGTTAGTGTATATATAGCGCAACAAATCCCTGGATGGCTGAAACTTTAATTGAATTTAAATGACATTTCGATTGAAGATGTGGCAGACTTTTATTTTTTTTTTTCTGTTAAAATCCCTATATCTCCATATACATAAAGGCTGATGGGATATATAGGGGATGTTGTATATATTTTATAGCATCAGGAATATGTGTGGTTTGCCCTATTTCAGAGGATGCTTTTTTTGTATTCTTGTCTGCTGGATGAGTGCCGTGACGAACTGATTTCGACACTAAAGTGTGGATTCAATTTCACGCACTTAATTGATACAAAGGCAACACAACAGAATCAGAGTGGCGACGAAAGACGCGACAGGACGACGACAGAGGAAAAGAGGATGACATCATTTGAACTGGATAATTTGACACTTTTTTGTTATCCGTAACGAATTGCGTGTTCATGTTTCCATCAATAAAGCTGGTACTGGGATTTGCGCACCGAAAGTATTAAACAAAAGAACGACGAGCGATATTATTGAAAAAGGAACAATTTAAATTGAAAAATTCCTATCGTATACTATTAATAGTAAGTCAATAAAGGTGGAAGAGCATACAAATGTAGGCACGTTTGGCGGGTTTTAAATAGTTTCTTTCCCTGTCATGAATCTTGAAATAAGTTGAAAGTGCGTAGTGCATATTGCCACGTGCGGAGTGTCAAGTTCGGAATGCCAGTGCAGAGTACGGGGTCCGAAGTGCAGAGTTCCAAGTGTGAAGTCCCAACTGCGAAGTGCCAAGTGCAGACTGCCAAGTGCAGACTGCGAAGATGCGGAGTGCCAAGTGCGGAGTGTCAAGTGCAGAGTGCCAAGTGTGGAGTTCCAAGTGCTTAGTGCCAAGTTCCAAGTGCGGAGTGCCAATTGCGGGGTGCCAACGGTGGGCCAATTGCGTAGTGCCAAGTGCGTAGTGCCAAGTGTTGAGTGCCAAGTGCGGAGTGCCAAGTGTGGAGTGCCAAGTGTGGTGTGCCAAGTGCGTATATATCAGATATTGTTTTTCACATCGAAAGACATAGACAGATCCTTGCTAGTTTCGGATGAGGACCAGTTTAAAAGGCGGAAGGAGCATTTTCTTCGGTTTTAAATCGCGTTTTCGCCAGTGAAGCAATCAAAGAACTGAAGAACAACAAAGCGGTCGGACTTGACGGTATTCCCGCAGAGCCCTACCAATATCAGGTGAGCTACTGCACCCACTCATTAAGAGAGCCTGGGAAACGGAGAATTTCCATGCAGAGTGAAAAAAGAAAAATTATTGTCAAGCTCCCAAAAAAAGAGTCCTTACGCAGTGCGAAAACTGGAGAGGGTATAAGCGTGCTACCTGCAGTGAGCAAGATAATAGCAAGAATTATATTAGAACAGTGCATTGAATATCGATCACCACTTCACCTGCTGTTCATCAATTTCGAAAAGGAGTTCGACAGTGTAAATAGAGAATTTATTGGGCTTGCTTTGCGCAGGAGGGGCTATTGCTGATTGTTATTATCAAGGCTACATATGATGGATCCAAATGTCACGTTCTGCATAAAGGAAGGTGGTCAGAGGAGTTTGAAATCCAAAGTGTTGTTAGGCAATAGGCAGGGTTGCATTTTGTCACAAATACTCTTTCTATTGATGATAAAAGATGTGCTGCATGCAGCTGTGTCGACTGGAAATAGAGGATTTCGATGGACTCTGTAATCACACCTCGAACATCTTGACTAAGCGGATGTCGTATGCTTACTCTCTCATAGGATCTTGAATCTCCATCAAATGGGTGGAAAGAGAAGTTAAAATCGTGGAGGTAAGGATCAATTCGACAAAAACTAAGGATCAGCCTTGGATTGGAAAATCCTCATCAATCGAAGTATTTAAATATTTCGGGATAATTAGTGTAGATGGTAGAGAATTTCCAATATCTTGAGATTATTGTCTCTACTGGCGGCAGAACTGAACTGGATATATACTGCCGAATCGGGAAAGGACCAAAGACCAAGCTACGTCTGTTCCGCTCCAATGTTGAATCCGTGCTGCTTTATGGGTGCAGCACTTGGAAAGTCACATCCGTTGTCATAAGAAAGCTGCAAACGTTTGTTAATAGATGTCTTCGAAACATCTTGAGGAACCCATAGGGCATAGAAGCTATTACACAAAGACGCAAGATTGGCAAGATCGCATAGGATTGGCCATACGTTTGGAAAAGGTGACAAGTGCTTTAGGAGTCAAGCGATGCAATGGAACCCGCTCACATTGTCAGGAAGACAAGTGGACCGACCTAGAAGTGCTTGGCGAAGAACGGTGGAAGAGGAATCAGTGCAACGTGGAAATAGTTGGAGAGAGTTGAGATATATCTCCAGAAATCGCACAAAACGGCGCGTAGGAGTAGTAGAGGCTCTATGCCTTGCTAGGGGAACCCCACGGACGTAATAGGTCCGAGGACTAAAGTAAGTAAGTTAAGGGTAAATAAAAATTTCCTTTTTCGATTTGTATATTATTTACGAGTAATTTGAATTAATAGCCGTTCAATTCCAAGATATTGGATATTTCATTGAGGGCTAAGCGGTAACATTTACTATTAGGAGATTCCCTTGTGGTTCACTTGATTTTGGCGAGTTACTAGAAATTTGGCAAATTGTTAGAAAGAAAATAGAATTCTTAATTTAAATAATAAACACTTAAAATGTCTTCTCTCTTAAGCAACTTATGTGGAAAACTGTTTACTTTTAGAACATCACATTCCAAAAAGAAATGTTTGCTTCTCTGCTAAAAATCAGCCTTCCTTTTGGTGGCATAGAACTGCAGATAGACAGAATATATATCTTTATAAATTACATTTAAAATTAAACAAAATCCCCTTGCTTTCTCTTATATATTGACAAGAGCCAAGTTGCAAATTACTCAACCCGAAGGCCACTATCAGCATTTTTGGGCTTCATTCGTCGGCTGTCGTCGCCGTCTTCATCGTCGTCGGTACAGCAGAAATAGGTACGGTACATATACTTGCGACGACGGGTAGGTATAGCAAATATAGGGTTTTTATTTTATACTCCGCTCCGCCACAGGACGAAGAGTAAAAGTAATCAATTTCTTTTTTAGAAAACGTATATTGCTAGGCTATAAATTTACCTGCCTGTTTGAAATATCCTCCGGTGAAATTGCTTTGTTCCTTTTTATATTTTTATACTGTGTTTCGTTGTTGTTTCAGTTGTTATATTGGTCCTATTTGCTAGGATATACAATATACAAGCATATTGTGATGTAAAAGGAGGCGCGGGAATGGGACACTATATTCCTGTGAATTTTCGTATATAAAAACCAAATAAAACGCATAGTTCAGCTTCTCCTGTACTCTAGGTATAGGTACAAACAAAACATCACCAAATATACTAAATGGAACCCAAGTTGAATCCCAAACGGGGATATGCGCGCTTACCGGCCGGCGGCGGTGGCGAAGGCGAAAGCATGGCTCGGGTGAGGGCGGCGAGACGGTAGTGCAAGCAAGCGGAGCAGTGGTGGTGTTGGGTACAGGAAATACTTATCCATTTCGTTCGCAATCTCCTAACATTTCCAATATCCTTTCTCTTAGACACACTTCCTCTTCCTGTTTTGTTATGTTGCTGTCGATATTATATTTGGTTGTTCAACATGATGGCATACGCTCGTTCGTTGCTGGTCCTATTTCTAGTGGAAGGAGTGGGAGGAGTAAAACGAATGGTTGACTTTTATTGTGTCCTCCACACGCCCCCTTCCACCCACCCAAATAGTCACTATAAGGGGTGGAATACATCCGCAATAAAGATATTTTTATTTGAATATACGACATTGGTATATACACAGTGAACAACTTATTTAGCAAATACCCTCGTTTCGATGGGAAAAATCATGAAAAGCCATCGGGTGTGGGTAAGATGAGGTGGGGGGTTTGTATTCTTGAATAAACATTGAAAAAAAAATACGTTCTCGTTCGTCGTTTTGGACTTTCTTGTCGAGATTGGTTTTTCAAAGATGAAAGCTATCCGTTGATATGGCGAGAGGAAGTTGTTCGATACTTTATTTTATGTTTTTTTTATTTGGAAGAAAATAGGTGGGTATATATTGTTGCGGTGACCATCTGAATTTTATTTCAAATGGTAATCTTCTGTTCTTTAAAATATTTTAAAAAAAAAGGTTAAATATGGCGTCACTAGATTCCAGTTTTAGAAAGCGGACGTCAATAAATTACAGTCTGACATAGCAGACGTCACTTTTAATTATATAGTCTAATATAGCACACGTCACTAAATTACAGTCTAAGATAGCGCACATCACTTGATTACAGTCTAAGTTAGATAGACGTCACTTAATTACAGACTGAGATATCAGACGTAATTGAATTACAGATTGAGACAGAAGACGTCAGAAATTACAGTCTCATATAGAAGACGTCGCAAATTACAGTCGCAGTTAAACGTGACTTAATTATAGTCTGAGACAGCAAAAATCACTTAATTACAGTCCGAGAAGGCACTAAACTACAGACTGAGATATCAGACGTTAATTAATTATAGTCTGAGATAGAAGACGTCAGAAATTACAGTCTGATATAGAAAACTTCATAAATTACAGTCGGAGATAAACGTGACTTAATTATAGTCTCAGATAGCAAAAGTCATTAATTAATTACAGTCTCAGATAAAAGACGTCACTTAATTACAGTCTGAGATAAGAGACGTCACGAAACAAAGTCTGATATAGCAGACTTAAAAATTTTCCCATTATGTGGTTTTTATAGTTGGCGTTTAAAAACATAAATGGTCACCATAAAAAGATTATTCTTGCAATTCTCAAGATATTTAAGAATGAAGAATATTTTTATTTATAAAGAGATGAGAGGTCCGGACTTTTAAGTGTTCGTATAAATTCATCTTTCATTCAGTAGCGGTTATGATGAGCATGAATGTTTCTTAAGCACATCACAACTTTTATTTATTTAACAAACAAAATAAAAAAAAAGTATTCTTCCTTCAAGTTTTGTATATAGATTTTTCAGATTTTTTGGGGTAGATTTTAAGTTATATTGAAATGAAGTCGCTTTTGGCGCCAATATCATTTGAAATAAAAAGGGTGGCTTTGAATTTAAAGAAATTGAAATGTATTATTTTTTTTTGTAATTCATAAAAATCTATATAAAGAAATATATATAAAGAAAAGATGTTGCTTTTTAAAGCAATTATTGAAAAAGAGCTGAGAGTTGCTTAAATGAGGGAGAATATATTTTTAAAGTCGTAAAATTAAATTGGAAGGCTTTTACTTTCTATATATAAAATGGTAGAATCAATTATTTTATTGCCATTTTTTGACGGTATAAGGAAAAGATTACTATTTTCTACTTTTAAGCACAGATAAGTCATAAAATAAGTTTCCTTCAAAAAAGTTGTACTTCCGTATCGGATACGGAAAATAACATTTCCGTGAAAGTACATTACAGGTTCTTCTACTTTATACCTTCATTTCTTGCTACAACCACAGCTTTACATTGAGCCGCTTCATAAGGAAAAAACACAAATATAAGAAAAATGAGTGTGAGTTTAGGATGATATTCAACAAAAATAAATCGAAATAGAAAGAGCTTAAGAATAAGAAAAACGGGTGTGGCAGTAGGCGGATACTTTAATAAATAACAAATTTCATGATTTATGGTTCAAGAGATCTTTATTATAAAATTTAACTTTTCTAGGCAATTTAAGTACGGAGGAAACTTGGATAAACATGCGAAAAGTGGGCGTGGTAGTAGGTGGATTTCCAAAAAATAAAAATAAATACCACTTGTCATACTTTACGTTCGATAGAGCTTAACTAACAAACTGAAAAGGATAGAAAATTCAAATAAGAAAAAAATGGGCGCGATAAGACTTAAAACGGGCACAGAAGATGCAGAGATGAAGGGCGTATCGATCGAGTCAGGATAGAGTAGAAAGAAAAGCTCATATTCAGCCTCCCCAGCTGAAATAAATAGTGCAGGTAATGCAGAATTAAAATAGACCAGTCTTCCGAGTCCCTAGGTTCAAGTTGACAGAAAAGTCCGAACCTTCCGTTTAAAAACCATCACGGATCCCAGAACATTTTGTTTAAATGACTGAAAGCAGCATGCTCGGAATTGTCGAGGTTATAAAGTTGCCATGTCTTAAGCTAAGAACATTTAGAGGTTGGGAGCCTGCTAAAAATCACCAAAAGAATACAGTTCCAATATGAAAAGGTAATGCTGTTTGCTCTAAACCAGACAAAGACACTGCCACAAGATTCCCACTTAGTTTAAACCTTGATATTGATACCCACCAAATTTCTTCCTTTCCTATAGCTACAAGAATATGCTACAAATGCATCAATTTCATTTTCCTTAAATATTCAATTGCCCAGAAACTTTAACACAAACATACCGTGCTTTATATTATAACAGTCAACTAACAATTCATCACAGCAGTATGTAGGTACTTATACACCTATAGAATGAATGATCAAATTCTAACTCCATCGTATAGAACCCGACACAGAGCATATTGTCAGTGATTCTGATGGCTGCCTGCCTGCCTGCCTATATGATGTTCAAAAATTCCTTTCATATTTCATTCTAATTGACATTTCGTTAGCATTTCTCTCGGTGGCATTCTGGACAAATCTGCTAGGCTATACTACTACTGTAATTTGTATCTTTTCGCTATTCAATGAATGTATAAGTGTATATATTTGTAACTTAAGCCGCTTCACATCTAGAGAAGAAACCAAAAATCCAATTTGCGTTTACCCAGTCACATCCTTTTATTCATGCAAACGACACGATGACACGGAGATAGCACTGAACAGTGAACAGTGAACACACTGAGTGAGTCTGAGTCTGAGTGAGCAACGGACAGTAGAAGTAGCAAACCGAACCGACGAACGCAAGCACAAAAATGACTTTTTGATGGCGGTGCTGTCCAGCTATAGTAACTAGACAGATTTGTCCCTGCGAGCAGACACATTTTCATTTATATTTCATTTTTCATTTCATACTGCAGTGGAGGGTATATATATATATATGTAGCAACCACCATCACCCAGAGGACTATAACAGACCAAGCCATCCACAATATCGCATCATCGCACACCCACAACAATGCCACCATCACACAATTAGAATAACAACAACAACGTATACTGCTGCCACAAAATCCTCATCATTCTAAGAATCTCTCCCTCTCTCTGTCTCTTGGACTTTGTGATAAAGCTGAGGGCTATTTTTCAACTTCCTTTGACTTTTCCAAAGAAACGCAACTACTATAGGGTCTGACGTTGGGCGCCACCTTACTCTTTCACTCCATAATAAGGCCTCAGGATAAAATACACACACACAACAAACTACACACACTCAAGTGTCAATTTAATTAAACTCCCAGCATCATTATGCAACCGCTATCAATCCTTATGTAAGGATTTGTGATGACTCGACACAACACCACGCTCAACTAATCCGGTTAATTAAAATTTGCAATCACACACAAGTTGGTACTTGGTACTCAACACTTTACCCATCACAGAACAGAATAACCAAACCAACTGACATTAGGCATCTTCTATAACTACTAGATAAAACAGGAAACAGGATAAAACGATGTGCAACAAGGATAAATGATAATTTATCAAATTGGTATGTAAGAGCATATCGCACTTACCGCAATGTTCCTTTTTTGTTTTAAAAGAAAGTTAAGGATATTTAAGGAACTTCTTGTATATCTATCTTGTGTGCTTCTGACGATGATGATTCTTGGTCATTCATAACGTTTTGTCTATTGCTCTCTCATCTTTCGAAAACCAATGACAACAACCGACGACGATGACAACGACGACGACGACGAGGACGACAACGACAATAACGAAGGCAAAAGGACGACAATTACAAATTGAAGTTAGTTTTAGTGGCGAAGTTTTGTCATCGTCCTTTTTGCGCGACAATGACTTGGAGCATGATGATGATGATGACAAAATATTACTCATGGCAACATCATTTGGACCAAAAGCAAAACCAACCTCAAATTGCTAATTCATATTCTCTACCCTTTTTCAGTTTTGGTGAATGGTGACATTGTCACCATCACTGCTCGCTCTACAACAAAGTCACATCCCGCATCAACCAACAGAGCCAACAGCCGAAAGCCAAACTCCCGGGGACTGAATATTTTCCTCTTTACCCTGGCGTAAGGATATAATTAGTTAAGGGCAACTTGACTTCTCCCACAGTGTTAGAACTAATTCTAGCGCGGCTGGTTTGAATATACTTGGCGCCTTGAGTGAATACTGTCTTCATAAAATTACGAATTGGATCTTAATCACGAGGTGAAAAGGGCGCCAAATTTTGGACAATTTAGTTTAGTGAAACGATGTTACAAAATTTTTAGTAAAAACAGGAATTTTAAAAATTTAATGTTAACGCGTGTTGTATCTTTTTAACATTTTATTAAAGTTAAAATCATTAAATACCTATTTTAGCTTTTCAGTTTATATAACTAACTCCAAATGACAATTATAAATGTGAAAATGTTATGTTTGTTTACTTTTTTGCATGAACTGTCACTGTTTTAAAAGCTGTCAGCTGAAGTTTATAGAAGAAAATAAGCTTAGTATAGATCTTAAAAGTTAGTAAATTGTTAAGTTTTAGCATACCTAAACATTGAAACCGGTAAAAACCGTAAATAACAATTTTTTGTACAATTTGTTTTTACCAAGATGCGGATATAACTAGAAAAAAAAATAACCTTTTTCTTATTAAAATCGTTTAAGCCGTTTTGAGATAAATGACCTCTTTTTAATCTTTTATACTAATTGTAGGATAGGTTTGGAGCTATTTTAATTTTGTATCCAGGGATTCACTTAAAAGTCTTTACACCCAATTTTTAAGAAAATCTAGGTAAAGACTGATATACAGGCGGGATAGATAGCTCTGATAAGCCATAAATTTGAACTCAAAACTTATGGTGGAGAAGTATAGGAGTGCAAATGAAGTACTCCGAAAGTCGAAGTGAAAACAACATTAGACTTTCATTTCAAAAAAAAAATCAGACAAAGGTGAATTTTGGTATAGAGGTTTATTGTTCTAAAAAGAAACCTAAAATTAGGCCAACGGCCTATTTCTAAAGCGGAATGAAATCTACTACTTAAGGATTGACAATTCCGAAAGTGAAATTTTCGTACCTGGCAACTTGTTTCCGAATGTCAAAAGCATTGAAATGCGGAAAATTTGTTTCTACAATAAATGTGATAGCGAAACGAACAAGGAAAGTCGCAAAATGTAATTTTCTTTAAAGAAAATCTCAGTGAAAATAACAATTTAAGCAAATAAAATTTATTTACAGGGAATTTTAAGCAAAAATTTACACACGAAGCAAAAACAATTTGATATGTTGGTGGAATTTATGTGTGGGCATCCCGATTTGGCAAAGGGACATTTAAAAACCGCTGACGCTAAACAGACTTCCAACAATTTATGGAATAGACTGAAAAAATAAACAATTGTTAAAGAGTGAAATGAATCTTTGTCATCAATCGAATTTTACCTTTTATCGCACATTTCCATTATGTTACATTTGTCGAGTATAATTTTTCGCTCTATTCGCTCTTCAGTATTGTCTGCATCCATCCATAGTGCAACCAAATCCATTTTATATTATATTAATTTTTTATATTATTTTTTTTTTGCAAAAATTTTGTCTTTTCCACCTCATTTTTTTATTTTTGGTTTCTTGATTTGACAGATTTCAAAAGAAATGAATTGAATTGATTTTTATTGAGTCTTTTGGGTTACAATTGCTGTCTTAAACTAAAATTACAATTCAAATGTCAGTTTATACATGGAAATATTGGCGGCTGTAATGTATTGCCTGCTCTTTCTTTTGCTATGTGTTATACAATGTTTGCCTCGTGGCGATCGATAAAATGTTTGTTCTGCTCTTGCTCAAAAAAAAGAGAGATGAGATACAGTAGCTTGTGGATTTATTCTTTTTTCCACCTTACGTACTAAGGTAACAAAAACAATATATACAAATATATACAATATCTTATAACTAAACCTAACACATGATTTGACAGATTTCAAAAGAAATGGTTTGAGACTCGAAAAAAACTAATCCGTAAATGGGAAAAGTATTAAGTACTATTTTTTTCATTCCGAGTCCAATTCAAAAGCGAAACGAAAGCACTTTCGAATAGGATTGACATTCGGAACGAGATACAGAGTAGGGCCCCAGGGCTTTTGATTTTAAAGGGTGAAAGGTGTTTTAGAAGAAAAGTAGTAGAAGTTTCTTCTTCCTTTTTCCTTTTTCCGTCTTTCTTCTTTTTTTTCTTCTTTCTTCTTTCTTTTTTCTTTTTTCTTTCTTCTTTCTTTTTTCTTTCTTTTTTCTTTTTTTCTTTTTTCTTCTTTCTTTCATCTTTCTCCTTTTATCTTTCTTCTTTCATCTTTTTTCCTTCTACTTTCTTCTTTGTGCTTTTTCTTGTTGTTCGAGACATAAAACAGAATAGAAACTTAAAGATCGTTTTGTCATCTAAAAGCATAATAAATAAAAATTCATCTTGTTGTGGTGAGTTTTTGGTGAGGATTTTTGAGAGGTTTGTCTGAGACTACCGAAAATGTTATCGAATCACAACAACCTCACAAGAAATTAAACTCGCACAAGAGCTTTTGACGGTGGTGAGCCAACGTTACTTTATCGATCTTCTCACGAACTATAAAAAATATACTTCGCAAACGATCTATACAAATTTATAGTTCTCTCACGAACAAACTAAATCCATTTTTTTCTGTATCTCTCGTTCGTGAGAGAGGAAAATAAAAGTCAGGTAGAATATGGTTCGCTCGCGATCGGATCCGAAAAGATCCTTGAAACAAATCATTCTTCATCAAATATCCATTCAGTTCGGTTTTTGAAAAAAGTGAAAAATTGTGAGAAAATTTAAAAAAGTCAAAAATTTTGAGAAAATTCAAAAAATTTTAAATAAGTCAATATTAAAAAAAAAATGATAAAATTTTGAGAAAATTTGAAAAAAGTCAAAAATTTTGAAAAAATTCAAAAATTTGAAAAAAGTCAAGAATTTTGGAAAAATCCAAGAATTTTGAGAAAATTCAAAAATTTTGAAAAAAAATCAACAATTTTGGGAAAATTCAAAAATTTTGAAAAAAGTCAAAAATTTTGAGAAAATTTGAAAAAAAAACTCAAGAATTAAAAAAAATAAGAAAAACTGAAAAATTTTGAAGAATATGAAAAAGTGAAGAATTTTGAGAAAATTTGCAAAAATTCAAAAATTTGGAGAAAATTAAAAAAATTGAAAAATATGATAAAATTGTGAGAACCTTAAAATTTTTGAAAAAAGTAAAAATCAAAATCAGTTTATTTAATGTAATATAATGATATATTTATGTAAAATGACATTTTTTTCTTTCAATTCCTGAATGAATCTTCAATAATTCCCACGAGATAAATTCGGGAAATAATCATATTTTATAGATCCCAACAGATTTGATTTTATCGTGAAAAGGAATTTTTTTTAAAGGAACCAAACAATAAGATTCGCGATCGAATCAAAAATAAAATTCTCTTTTGAATTTTCACGAGAACAAATCATTTTTTATCGCTCTTCGAACCTTGGAAAAAACCTTTGTCAATAAACTTATTCGAATAATGTGCTGTAAATTATCTTCAAATGTTCAATATAGGTACTCTACACAAATAGCATCTTAACCTACGAAAAACTCCCTTCAATATTTCAAGCGCCCTAAATGGTCATTTAATTCACCGATTTAAAAGAGCCTTCCCTGATCATCATCACCACCGGTTTTTCAACAAGGTTATAGTTCGTTCGGTGTTGTCTATGTCTATGATTTTGGTAAGTTTTTGGGTTCCTCATTCTCAAACAACAAAAGCCTCCATTAATTTTCTACACCCTATGCCGATATAACTTATATATGTATTATAGTTAGCTATATCCTTTAAACTTTTGTGAAAGTGCTGGAAATTGGTTTTAGATTAAAGAATGAAGAAACACGAAGCAAATGGGGGTTGAAGTCATCATGAGACTAGGGGATAATCCCCAACATAAACATCATCAATTTTGAAAGTCAAAAATTTATTCAAAACCCCCGTGTTCGTATACAAACATATATTCGTATACCTATGGGCGGCTGATGTGATGTGCATGTCCTTTAGATTCGATGGTTAATTAAAGGATATGTGCGCGTTGGGTTGATGGGGTTTTCTCATCATCAAAAATCTATATATGTATATATTGTACAATCGTTTGTTGTTGTTGTGAGGATGATGATGAGCCTGAAATACTTAACGATAAAATGAAGAGAAACTTTGAACGCCATCTATACATACATATACGGTATACGTTTTAAGGCACTTTAAAAGGTCCTTTTTCCCTAAAGGCTCTATTGAATTAAAACCAAATCCTTGAGCTTCTCCCTCGCTCATATAAAAATATGTTTTGAAAATATACAAATTCAGTTTGAATAAGATATGGTCGCAAATTATTATTATTATTTAAAGTGAAGTTTTTGTATAGCAGGCGGCATAATGACCTTGTTCACACGAGGACTTGAATTTTGATTTGGTTTATTTCTATATATTTTACAATATTATTCTATTATGGTTTGAGGATTGGTTTAGTTGTTATTTTTGTTCCTTGCCTCCTCCTTTAAAAAAAAAAATAATAAGAAGAAGTACGGACTTTTTGTGAATGAGAGAATATGCGGTTGGTGCGGAATCCTATTATGCAAATCATAAGAATCGACAGCTTCACTATGCAAATGTTTTGTAATTTCCTTCGCATATTTTTTTTTTTTTTTTGTTGATGGTGTAGTAGGGTGTCGTTAATTGAAAAATTTCCATTTTCTTGAAAAGCGAAAATAGAAAAAAAAAAAAAATAAATAATAATAAAAACTTGTTAAGTAAGCAACAGCTACTTATATTGCTTTTATAGACATTATGTAACGGTTCTGGGAGCCGTTTAGTTATTACAGAAATATAAGTATACGGAACGGAGAAAAGAGGACGAATGTCAGTGATTCGTTTTCCATTATATTGAACAGTGTAGTTGATCCTTTGCGCTAGAAGGTGGGGGTATAAGAAGCAAAGATACTTAAGGCGATTATGTTAATTATGTTGGACAGACAGACGGACGAAAGGAAGTAGAAGGAGAAAAATGAGACAACAGGCAACGAGTTGGGGATGGGATAAACAGTACCATCTTCCAGGATTCTCACCCAATTTTCATCTTTTGGACAAAGAGAGAACCAATAATGATATATATAAGGTACCTAGGTATACTTTCTTTGCGCTGTTATAAAGTTCCTGCTTCTGTAGATTTTTATTTAATGGTTTGTTTGAAATAAAAACAACAACAAGAAAAAAAAACACTTTAGCTCAGGATGAATGTTATTTTTCACTCGCCAAGCTGTTTTTTTTTTTTTTTTATTCGCTAACATTCCGTTTTTGTCCTCGTAAATCTTATTTAAACTTAAGGTTTTTTTTGTTTTATTTTATTGAGCATTTGTTGTTTTTAGGAAAGGGATTTGTTAAAAGGGCTCAATTGGGAAATTAATTAAATGGAAATATTCCAAAAACAAGATTAAGATAATTTATTTTTTTTTTTTTGAATAAATAAATGAAAGGTGTTTTGTTCTCTTTTATACGCACCGAGGCTGAAAATATCTCATTCTTTTTTGATGGTTTACTCTGTAAATGTAGGTGGTATATACCAACTCCTTTCGAGTGTTAATATCATTGCAGAATTTTATGGATTTTCTTCAGTTCAGTGAACTTTATATTTTCATGGAGAATGCATTTATGCATATATTTATTTTCACACTCGAAAGTCAAAATTGAAAAAGTAAAGTTTTCCAGTTAATTTTCAAACTATACGTATACTACGCCACCGCATGCTTTATGCATTATTTGACAGTTGCATTTTGTTCGGTAAAAATTTTATAGTGTTGGTGGTTTTGTGGTGCACATTGGTAGGCTATGTATATTGGAAAGTTAATCCAACTATTATGTAGACAGCCACCATCATCCACCACAACACAAGGAGAAAGTTTTCGTTTCATACAGTTTGAGATAGGCGTTTTTGAATATGCAATGCATATGAGATTTATGTACACATTTATACAATGCATTCTTTTTTTGAAAAATAAAAAAAATTTACGAGTTCAGACAGTGAGAAATGGTACAAAAAAAAAATTATGTTTTTGGATATCATCGAGATATCATAAAGTGAATGACCGCTTAGCACTTTTGAAGGAGTTTATCTTTTACGCATAAATGCACACTTTAACGGTGGCTGACCGTTATTTTGTTCGAACTTATATGATTGGGTTTGTTATACGGTATATGCGATCATAGTTTTTAAGTGCCCATTTTGATGTGTAAACATCTATACTGGCGGTAGAGTGAAACAAAAAACGTAACGTGTCTTGTGATTGTGAGTACGTTCAACAGACAACACTAGGTACGTTCAGGAACTTAACGTTGAGTGTTTATATACGAAATCGAAAGATCGAGTTCAGTTTGGGTTGGAATTAGGTTCATCATCATGCAATCCATAGTTAGTTCTGTGGCGGGGTAGATTCATCAGATCAAAACCGCGAAGGTTGTGAGTTCAGAGTTCCTCCACGATAATTGAAATTTATACAATTTATTAATTCAGGTGTATCAATAAAACCAGTTAATAGCTGGTGAATAAATACAATATCATTATTAAGCCTCCTCTGTGACAAAGTTTGAATCTGGAGAAGTTTAATCCGATGTTCATATGGAGAAAGGTTATAACGATCAGACCATTGCAACCCTTTCAACTCGAAACGAATAAACGCTGTACTGCTTCTATCCTGTTCTTATGGACCTCGTAAAGAGGTGTCTAAATCTGCGATGCATATTCTAAATGGGGACGAACTATGCAATTTTAAAGGGCGAGAGTAACGTATGGATCCTGACATTCTTTGGCCCATCTTTTCATAAAGCCTAACATTAAAGCCTAGCGATGAAATTAATATGCCCTGTGAAATCTAGTTTAGAATTAAAAAGAACTCCGAGGTCTTTAATACTTTAGACACGAAGTAAAATATGTTGTGATATTTTATAATTAAACAAACTGGAAACTCGTTTTTTTGAAAAAGTTATTAACTGGCATTTGGTTGGGTTGAGGTTCAAACCATTCTTTTGATACCATTTTGTTTATTTTTGATGTAGATACTGTCTTTTTTCTTTACACTTTAGTTTGTACTCCCTACCGACTGAAGAGCCGTCTACCCGTCAGAGTAAAAACTTATTTTCGGTTCTTTAAAATAGATCCAGATGCAGAGCAGGATCCAAATTTATTGTTGTATTATGTGTTAAAAGATGATCCCGATCCAGATCCGTAGATAATAAAACGCGGCTAATATCATCTTTACGAAGTAGTAGCTTTAATGTTTTTAAAAATGTTCATATCATCTGCAAAAGTAAGTATTTCGCTATTACGTACACATAAAGGTACATCATTAATAGCTAATATAAAAAAAGAGGTCCTAAGTGACTACCCTGAGGAACTCCCGATTTAGCAATAAACCAGGTCCCTCAATTTCACCTTGTAGAATCTATTTTGGAGAAAAAGATCGCACTACTTTTCACGGCTGGTTTGTTGATTACAAGTTTTTGTATAGAAGAACTTGGCTTTCTTTTCAAAATTTATGTTTTGTTCTGATCTCACTACTTTTTGCAAAGATTTTAATTTTGTTTTACCAGATAAATATCTGGAAAGATACATCCGCTAGAAGTGTCATTCTACAAGAATCGGAAGTGCTCCATTTAATCTTGTAATTCTGAGAAAATAGACGGATACCACTTTTTTTTCTTTTGTATCCACTTCAAACCCTACCGCTTTGCCAAATTTCAACAATCTACAGCGTTTGGAAGTGGTCCATATAAATGATACTAATTTTGAGAAAATGGGCGTATACCACGCCTCCCATGTGGAAAACTTAGAATATTTTATTTTTTCCTTTGGTGTACTCCAAAACCTATCATTTTGCGAAATGAAAAGATTCTGCGGCGGCGTCAGGAAGAGCTCCATTTAATTTTGATGTTTTGTGAGTGAGTGAGCGATTTTTGGAGTCCTATATCTCAGGAACCGCTTGTGTTAATTGGTTGAAACTCGGTGAAGCCCCTGTGTTTGGTCAGCTTAGCAAATATTGGAGGGGAGTCGAAAATCGCTTGAGTTTGATCCTGTAAAATAGGTATAGTGTCAGTGTATTCTGTGAAGCAGCCTCTTTTCCCTATTTCCCTCCTATTTAACCTGATATTTTTTATAAATAAAGAACAAAATATTATATTAAATAGTTATTAAAAAAACAACTTGTTTCATTTGACCTGAAGCCCATTAAACAAAACAATCACTTAAATAGTTAAATACAACTACCTTGAATAGCAGAAATTATTATTCAAGACATATTTTATCAGTAAAATATGATAAATCACGTTATAATGCTATGTAGTCAGTAAGTTGCACCCGCGATCCTAATATCGCGATCGCGGGTTCAACCAATTTGAATAAGGGTTATTTTTCAATTCAACTTACAATTTACTCTTTATTAACTACGACTGATTTAATTTTGTTTTTGATTTACTTACAAAGTTTCAAAACGTTAGCATTTTATTTCTGTCAAAAAAACAAACTTTTATATCTTTTGTATCGCGCGGGTGCAACAATCTTAAAATGGCTATTTGCAATCAATAAAGCTAAGTACAGACGATTGTCAGATCTTACAATATTGTCAGATCTGTTAGTGAAAAAACTGTTCCAAATGTCTTACAATCTTCTGAAAACAAAATTTTGTCTGACAATATTGTCATAAACGTCATTGTCAGACAACAATCTGACAAAAAATTGTCAGGTATCTTACAATCGTCTGAACACACAATTTTTATCATTGTCAGTCGATTAGGACATTGTCAGACTCATTGGTCATTGTCAGATGTTTTCATTGAAAATATCTTACAATTGCTGACAATTTCTTCATTGTCCGAAATGTCAATGAGTTGGTTAAAGAAAAATAAAAAAAGAGCTGACAATCCAACTGTCAGACATTGGGAAGAAATCTACCAACTGTGTAAACGGACAATTTTTCATTGTAAGAAATATGTCAATTGTCAGCTAATTGTTAGCTATTGTCAGACCATTGACAGTTCTGACAATATTGTAAGATCTGACAATCTTCTGTACAATGCTAAAAAAGTAAAACAAAATTCTTAAATTTTTTTTGTGGAAATGATTAAATGAAATTTGTCACATGGGTCTAAAATGTAAATCATCACCTGTCGGTGGCTATTTTGCGCGTGTGTTACCATAGTAATGATAATTGCAGTTCTGAGTTCGTATAACGACTCTTCGTACGACGATGTTGCGAAGTGGAAAAAAAAGATTCCTTTAAGTTAGGTCTCATTTTTTGTTTTTTTTTTTTTTATCAAATACAGTCCTTCTACTTTGCATTGTTATCAAACAGTTCAAAATATTGTAATTTAACAATTTATGTCGAAAATCGTCTATAGCGGAATCGCCCTAAACAAAATGAAAATACCAAAAAACAATAGTCTAAGTAAATGGGGTTTAACTCCCACTATAGCCAAAATGAATTTATTTTCACCAAATTTGTCAGTCTCTACAATAATTTTAACCTTCCCCAAATATTTTTCCCTGAAAACCTTTAAACATCCAGGTTTAATTAACAAACAGATTATCATTGTCATAGGACAACTTTAAAGTCGGAATTGATCAAGCATCCGTTAAATAAAACGAATATGATGCGAAGAAAAATTGACATAAATTAAAAAAAAAAAAAACTAAATGCACTCGCCTTTGTGTTCAATAAAAATACGAAATACGAAAATAAGAATAAAGGAAATAAAATTTCATCAAAAAAAAAAAAAAAACAAAAATTGGGAACAAGCAAAATAACATTTTATGTTTCATACCATAAATTAACTGACTTAACTTGACTGGATTGTGATGCCACATACTTTCGACAAAAAGGATAATAATAGCTGTGGCTGTTGTGTGGTATGGTATGGTGTGGTTGAACTAAAGGCAACCTATTGATTGTTCCGCTCTCTTCATATCCGACATCCGGTTTATATTTCACTTCCGATAGAATAGCTTTGTTCTTTGGTAGGTATATCTGTCATTGTTGGTTTTTTATCTTTTTATATTATGCTTTCATTTTTTATTACCAACATAAAAGAAACAATGAAGTTTTTTATTGATACTTTGCATATACATACCTAGATCTGTTTGTTTTTTTTTTTTTGTTTTTAACGGATAAGGAAAACTACTACTGACTATTTGATATAACAAAGGATTGTTCGGGAAAAAGCAATCAAATTAGAAATTCAAAACTAAGTGATCGATTTTGGTCTTTCTTTGAAATTAATACATAATATAACATATTGATGGCCAAATGCTTTTTGGTAAAATTAATCAAGATTATATAAACAAAGCTTTAAAAAGTTTAAGGTACTAACATACACAAATAAGCAGGATTTTCCAGTTATTAGACATAAAAGTCTGAGTATAGTGTTTTAGTAAAAGTTTACTATCACAAAGTGAAGTTTTAAAACAATGAAGATGTAATATGTTCGTTTTAGTATTTATGGGATTAAAGATAAATAACCCGAAGAAAGGACCATGGGCATTTTGGGCCCACTATTCAACATTCCTCAGCAGTGATGATACTTATGTCATATGAAAGCGTATGGAGAGCACTTTATTTCATTATATAGCAGCTAAATTGAAATCGAGGGCAAAAGTTGTGTTTTGGCACATTTTATAAAAAAAAGTATTTAAAATGCAAAAAAAAATATTTAAAAATAAATGGCAACACTTACTAAAAAGTGTTTCACCTTTTCTGAAAGCCTGAAGTCTTTCCTTTCATATTATTTTTAAATCAACTTATTTGAATAAACAGTTTTCTTACAAACTCAAAAAGCTGAAAAAGAAAGTTACTACTCCTCTGTATATATAGGGTGTCCCATAAACAATGGTCCAAACTGAAACTGGTGATAGGGCAGTTCATGACTACTCAGAATTTAGTAACTTGTCCGTACCCCATCATAACGGTTTTCGAATAACTGCAATTTTTTGGAAATTTCGAAAAACCCCTACTTTGAACCAGGTATTTGGTCACCCTGTCCATAATTGATTTTGTTTTTCTTAATTTGTTCCACTTTAATATTGTATGATAATAAGATTAGTTTTCTGCATTCAAATATTTTTGATATCATGCACCATTTTGCTCAAAATTAATTGATAATACGACATTTTGATCAAAATTTTTTTTTACTGGTTTTTAGATTTTAAAATTGGCCATGATATTGAAGTTTCTTAAAAGGTATAAAACTCATTCAATGACTGTCTTAGATTAAAAGTTATAAGAATTTTAACTCAAACGAACAGGCTTGTTAAATAAATAAAAATAAATCTTTTTTTGAGTTTATATGTAATTTTTTCGAAAACTATTTATACAAATAAGTTGACTTAAAAATAAAATGAAAGAACTGGCTTCAGGCTTTCAGAAAAGGTAGAACACTTTTTAGTAAGTGTTGCCATTTTTTTTAATTATTTTTTTTTTTTGCATTTTAAATACTTTTTTTATAAAATGTGCCAAAACACAACTTTTGCGCTTGATTTCAATTTAGCTGCCATATAATGAAATAAAGTGGGCTCGATACGCTTTCATATGACATACGTTTCATCACTGTTGAGCAATGTTGAAAGTGGGCCCAAACTCCATACAAAGTTGCCCATGGTCCTTTTTTTAATAATGACATAGCGTCCCTTTTTTCGAAAATGTTCATAAAAACAATAAAAACTATTTTATTTTTTATTTTTTTTATTTTGTATTCTGTATTTTGTATATCTGATACAAAAAGCCAATTGAGCACTTCATTTCACAATTTGAAAAAAAATTGGTTTAACTTTTTTTTTCGTTTTTTGCATACAAAATTTGAGTTTGCATGTGAATTTTTCAAAAACTATTGGCATAAATAATTTAATTTAAATTTTGGATTGAAAAACAGATTTCTGACTTTCAAAACCGGTGTATAACTTTATTGTAAGTGTTGCCGTTGTTTTTTAATATTTTTTTTCATTCTAAGTCATTTTTTTCTAAAACTGCCCCTACCTTCTAAACGGGGTGAGAAAGGCCCCCCTTCTATAATACAAAATGCTTGGTTTTGACCTTATATATATACCTCACTGTTTATACGCCGTAATGCTGGGTGCTAGCACTGTATTTATGTAAGCAAGCAAAAAAACAAAAATCTAATAAAAAAGAAGTTATAGTAATTTTCAATTTTCTCAAGAACTAGAAGGCATAAACCGTTTCGTTTTTTGCGTTCGACTCAGAATTAATATGTTCACTGACTTCTTCAAAAAGCCAATTCAGCACTTCATTTCACAATTTTGAAAAAAAATGGTCTAAACTTTTTTTTTCATTTTTTTATCAAAATTTTGAGTTTGCATGCGAATTTTTCAAAAACCATTGACAAAAATATTTTAATTTAAATTTAGGGTTACAGAACAGATTTCTGGCTTTCAAAATCAGTTGCGGAGTTGCGGAGTGCGGAGTTGCGGAGTTGGGGAGTTGCGGAGTGCGGAGTTGCGGAGTTGCGGAGTTGCAGAGTGCGGAGTTGCGGAGTGCGGAGTGCGGAGTTGCGGAGTGCGGAGTGCGGAGTTCATTGGATTACTCAAATAAGTCCCGAGTCCCGAAAATTTTCTGAATCTCACCCCAATAAGATGAGAATTTGGTCAGTCAGTGATAGAAATTTAACTCAGAAATATTCTTAATGACATCATATCTAATTTAAATACTCATATAATTTTAGTGAAGTAAAATTTCAAAAAAATATAATAATTCTTTAAATTGCTATTACAATTTCAAAAATAGTTTGAGCTTCGAAAAAAAAATATCGTTTATTTTCTTGAATAAATACATGAGATATTTTTTTTTCTAAGTTCCTACATATCGCAGGTGAAATTTTTTTCCAAAACATTTGTTTTTGTGTCAGATGGAAAAAATAAATAATAATTCTATTATATAAATCTAACTCTCGAAATCAGTTCTGTAGGCCTATTTTAAGGCGTAATTGTATTTTAAATAAGGAAAACTTTAAACGTGATTCATCAACATTTAGGAAAATAGCACTTACGTCGATATTGCACCGGAGCGCAGTGGTTCAACAGTAGGCCATAATTCAAAAAATTTACTGTAATAGTTCGTCTCAAAAACCTTATAATTTAGCTGAGCAAAACTCAAACTTATTATTAATCATAAAAAAAAATTACAACTTTAGTCAACACCGTTTGTGGCATAGGCTCCCATAACTAATTTACATATTTCTTTTAAAATCAAATGAATAGGTTTACAATATTCAGAAAATGAAAATAAAATAACGTCGTACCACAATCGTATACCTACCACCCAGTCGCGAATTTATTTTGTTTTGTTTTATACAAAAAACATTCGATAAAAAAAGCATTTTTTTTAAGCAAAATAAATTTTTTTTAATGCTTGAATAAAATTTTTATTTTTAATGCAAAAAACCTTCGAAAAAAATATGCATTTTTTTAATGCAAGAAATCTTCGAACAAAATTTGCATTTTTTTTAATGCAAAAAATGTTCCAAGAAAATTTGCATTTAAAAAAAAAAAAACCGCCATTTTTTTTAATGCAAAAAATTTTGAAATAAAATTTTCATTTTTTTTAATGCAAGAAATATTCGAAAAAAATTTGCATTTTTTTTTTTTAATGCAAATAATTTTTTAACTAATTTTGCCTTTTTTTTATTCAAAATATATTCAACTTGCATTAAAAATTTTTTTTAAAGCAAAATATTTTCAACTTGCATTAAAAATTTTCAACTTGTATTAAAAAAAAATTTTTTTAATGTAAATAATTTTCAACTTGCATTAAAAATTTTTTTTTAAAGCAAAATGTATTTTATTTGCATTGAAATTTTAAGAAGCCTGGTCAAGCATAACCAATATAAAAATTGAAAAAGAATAAATTCCTCAAACTCCCACAGAACTAGAGAATTTTTCATAAATGCGTATAAATTTTTTGGCATTACTACAAAAATTTTTAAAAAAAGTATTCAAAATCGATGTGATCTTTACAAAAAAAAAATTGATCCATTCGTTAAACTCGAAAAAGGCACTGAAAGCATACTTTCCAACAATGGCTCCAAATTTTGAACGAGTTAATTTATTCCTCCAATTCCAAGACATTTCGAAGAATCCGAATATTTTCAAAGAGAAGGTTCCAAATAAATTACCAAAACCTATATCGGCTATAGACTATCTGGGTATCCAAAATGGTTCAATTACCTTTAAACTGTTGTTGCATAAGCTACTATCAGCTGGATAACAACAACACAAACTTGCTTTGAATAAGTAAATTAACTGAAATCGCAAAGGTTTTTTATATGATAAATAGATACATAATGCTCTGTAGATACAATTATTATTCAGACCTGAAGCCCACCAAAGTAGGATCAATTATATTTAAATTTAAGAGGTCACGAAAAGGGATTTATTAATGCTCTGTAGTTTTTTTTTTTTTTTTAGTTTTTATCACTTATGTTTTATCATACAAGTTTACAAACACAAATGAATGAGCTTGGCTTGTGCCGTCTTCCAGATGCTCTGCATATATTCTGCAAACCATTCGCGCACCACTAATTAATATTTAAAATTTGATTGAAAAATTACATCTGCTTTATTATTATTTATTTCATTCAAGTTTTCAACAATAAAATCGTCATTATTATTATTTATTGTATTATTTATACTAGAATGTCATTTTATTAGACTTGACCATTCTTTATTCCATTCTTTATTCTTTAATCGTCAATAATTCAAAATAATAAATCCAAATTAAAAATCCCAATCGTTAAACCCTCAAAACTAACTTCAACTTGAACATCTCAACATTAAATTTATTTATACAAGGACCAAAAATGCATTCCTTGCGTGCTTATAAATAAATCAACATAAAAAACTTTTCCCATAGAATTCTAAATTTGATTATCATCAAGACTCTTAAGCTATACATAATATAAAGACATCCGGTCCTCATCATCAGTTTGAAAAACAGAGATCCTACTCCTTTTTAAGAGCCTTATATTCTTACCCCCAAAAAAATGTTGCTGTCAGTTAAATGATTTTGTTTCTACTTCATCTGACATCAAATAAAACAAGGATCACTCTTTATGTACTTCAAATGGACGATTGAGCAATTCATTAGGAGAACAACTTGCCTCTTCTATATGTATATTGACAAATACCACAAATCCTATAAAATTCTAGTAGGCACCTAAAGAGCATCCTAATCCTGCAAAAAAAAATAAACTCCTGAAAACAATAACAATAGCAAACCAAAGTTGAAAAAAAAAGAGAAAGAGGGTTGAGGGTGCAGCAAGCCTAAAAACCAACCAATTCGTATAAGATTTTCCAAATGGAAATTCCATTAGGACAATCTCATTACCATAAAATGTCCTTTTTTCTCATCGAACACAAGAAATTATTGATAGATAGTATAGAAACAATTTATTTCCCAAAAGAACCCTCATTCCCCTCACAATTCTTTTATTTTTTTTATGGACAGGATGGGTGGAGGATAGGGTATTTCATATAATCATAGTCGTATTTTAGTAGTTTGGAACAACAAAAGCCTTCGCAAACGAGTCTACAGCTAATTTAGCTTGATGGTTCATTAAGATTATATATGTATACCTCAACTCCATGCTTTTCTGCTGCTGCTGCTGCGGAAAGCCGGATAGCCGGAAAGTCCTCATGGGAATGACAATATTCGAAATTCATTCGAGCGGCCGTAATCACATTCATTTCGGATTGGCATCTTTATTGTTCGGTTATTGCTTATTCGTTGCTGGAGCTGTCGAAAGGGGGCCAGCGTGCTCTGTGTTAAAGTAGGCATATAGCTTAATTAAATAATTGATTTTTTTTTTATATAGCTGCTACTTATTTATATTTTATTACCAATGACACTTCTGAATCCAGCAGACAAGGACACACAAAAACTCTACTGGAATTGTTCAAAAATTTGCATTAATAGTGTACCGAATTATTGTGAAACTAATTAAGTGGGTAAAACGCTATCAACTCGACCTCGATATCTACAGTACCTACAATTATACTATAAACTATTGACAGATATTTGTTTTTTGTTTAAAGACATTAATACGTAAATTGAAACCCGGAGTGGCAATAATTTCGATTCCCGGGACTGTTAATTAAATTAACTTTTAGTGGTAATTTTTTGGAATAATTTCAGTTTTGCGAAACAATGGTTGAAAAAATCATTTACAGTGTCATCGCCACTCAATAATGACACAATTTGTATGCCAACAAAAAAATATATAAAGTCCTTTAAAGGATCCCCCACACCAACGCGAATTTTCGGTGGCGATGACGAAAACAATAATAACAACGTGTTGTTTTCATTGACAACCACGTGTTGTTATTGTTGTTTTCGTCGTCGCCACCGAAAATTCGCGTTGGTGTGGGGAGACGTATTAAAGTAGGTCAGGCCGCAGTCTATTAAAAATGTTACATCTGTTCTGTTCCAATTGTCTTACAATCGTCTGAACCAAAGATACTGTATCTTTCAGTATCTTTGGTCTGAACACACAATTTTGTCTGACAATATTAGCCGCGTTTTATTATCACCAATAACCCATACGGTTCACCCCGATAAAATAAAACGATACGGATCCTAATGAAAAAAGTATTGTATGCTCATCTCTCTTTGTCTTATGTTTGTATATTTTTTATGTAGATACTCTCTTTTTTCCTTAAAGCCTAGTACGCTGCTGATGCGAAACGAAAAATTCCTGTGATCTCCAAACAGACAACGAAACGCTTGCGAAGACACAACGGAAAATATCCTTAGAGAGTTTCATTAATTCCAAAAACAAAATCAAACATAAACGCAAAAAATCAGAGAAACCTATGATGTAAGAAAATGATAAACAAAAAACAACACAAATAAAACTCAAATGTCATTTTTCCGCACACAATAAATAGTCTGTATAATTAATTCAGTGCGAAAAAGGAGCGGAGACTTCTCCAAATAATCTGCTACAATTATGAATTTCGCTCTTCGAACAGCGTACTGCAAAACGAAAAGCAGAAGGAAATTTTCCGTTTATAATTTCGTTGTGTCATTTTTGTATGGGATTTTTTATTTTCGTTTCGCATCAGCAGCGTACTGGGCTTTAAGGAAAAACTAGGCAAGCTGAAAATTGAACCATAGAGGAATGATCAAAACCTACTAAGGCACAATACTGCTTTTTCAACTCAACACTATCCTTCTAAACCAATTCAATAGGAGTATTCCCGATCCAATGCAACTGGTCTTGTATCATTGCAAAAATGCAAAAGTGTTAAATTGCTATACCCTAACCCCATTGTAAAAAAAAACTTTGCACTTTTGCAACGATGCAAGACCTGTTTGCATCGGATCGGGAATACCCCTAATGAGTCAATGGATTTAGAACATAAAAACAGAATCATTGTGAATCGCTTGAAGGATATTTTAATGAAAACTAAATTCATAGCTTCCTATTTGACGGAGACTGGAGGCAGCTATGTCTAGGGACTAAGCTGTCTCCGTCTTTATCGGCTTCAATTTCAGGCAGCAGAGTCCTTAATCATGGAGCAATAATGGACCCCACACAGATTGAAGTTCTGCACAGGCTCATTTTTTTAAGAAATATGGACCGATGATTTCACCAGCCCATAAACCACACCAAATCATTGTTTTGGTCTGGATACAATGGCATACAAGGAACCTCTTGTTCTTTAATTCAAATACGCAGTTAATGTTTGTTGACCGGAAATGAGTCTTACAGCCCTATTATGGCTATCAAATATCAATTATTTGATACCTGTTAACTTCTATCAATTTATTGATAATTTGGTATTATAAGTACTAATTGATAATTCTAACGCGATTGTGAACACCGGTCAAAACATAATTGTGAAATTTGACGTTTCTTATTTGACTTTGAGTTTTGTGTTGTGGTTTACGATTAGATTCGTTTCAATAATGAAAGTTGTTTAATCGCTAAAAAAAATATATACGATTCACAGTTCATCAAAACCATAAAACCGATTTATTAATTTTGTTGATGCATATCAAATGCTATCAAATATCGTGTTGATGTTTGATAACCATAATAGGGCTGTCAAAATTTTAGTCGAAAACAGTTATAGCTCTTTAAAAAAATCGGAAAGGCTAGGGCACACATGCAACTTTTAATATCGAAACAGGTTTCGATTTTGAGTTGCATGTGCGCGCCCTGCTTAACCGGTAACGGTCAACATTTGAAGGAAATAATTTTAAAAAAATGTGAAGGATAATTCTTTTGTTTGATAATAAGGGTATCCATGCAACGTCGGAAAAGCATCGTAAACGTCTTACACGTCTTAAAGTTTACGACGTCGTTAACGAACTGTCAAAATTTGTATGGGAAATATTTTCAAACAAATCTAAAACTTTGACACAAATTTGTGTGTTAAATGAAGATGGTAAACATCGTAAACATGGTAAACCCTTGTAACTTAGAAGAAAAAATAGAGGAACGGGCATTTCGAGGAAAAATGAGTTTTTTTTCAAAAAGTGTGAGTTACACAAACACAAATTCATTCACACATGCACTTACATATGTGTTGATCGCAACAATAAACATACTTCATCATTTTTGCCAAATAACTAAAGAATTAATAGATCATTGAAAGCAATTTGTTCATACAATTGTATAAATATACTTTTTGGCTTACTTTGAGCGTTTTTGAATTGCGGATGACAAATTTTACGAATTTTAAAATTAAATTAGATATTTTAAGCTGTTTGAGGTTTAACGAACAGCTGATTTGTTTACCATATCGTTTACCACATTTACGCAAAGTGTTTTTTGGTGCGTTCATGAAATGTGTGTCGGAAACTTTACGATTTTACGACATCGTAAAGTTTAATACTTTCCTTAATAAGTAGTTTTTGAAAAATGTATGTAACTCAAATTGAATCACTTTTTACCATACAATTTAACGCAAAATACAGTGGTGAAAGAATTCACAGAGGATTTCCGCCTGATTGGTCTAATTTTGTTCGTCTTAAACAGAGACAACTTGGATGTAAAGGGTGTTTTTTTTTAGACGTGTGGTTTTCAAGAAGAAATAAAACACATATAATTTAATGTAATGGCCAAGAATTTAGCTTTATTATAAAGATAAGGGTTTGCCATTATGTTTTAAAAATTGTTTCTCTGAGGATGCGCATTATCCACTAGAGTAAAAGCGGTTCGAAACCGATCCATGCTTGAATTACTCTGCTAGGCAATTATGTCGACCGAATATTGGACGCAGCGCGCGCCTAGGAGCTATTCATTATGAAATGGCAAACCAAACTGAACATAATTATCAAGTGACAGCTGTCAAAAAGACCAACTCCGAAAAAAGTATTGCCAGATTAAAAACCACACGTCTAAAAAACATATTTTGCTTATAACAACACTTTTAACGGTAAATCTGGAAAATTATAATTGTATTCCGTAGACATGATAACTGGTGTGAAGCCAGAACCCCGACCTCCAAATTTTTGGGTAGAAATATATCAGAATCATTTGTCCAAGCAATATTCTCGAATTCAGCTTGACTTTTTATTGTGAGTGAGTGACGTGAGATAGGAAAGGGTAGATTGAACTGAAAGGGTTTTTTCTTCATCGTGTAGAAAGGGTTTCAGTAAAACGACTGTGTAAACAGGGACTTACCAACTTAAGGTAGAACTACCTATAATAGTCGGATGCCGACGTAAGTGGTCGTACGAAACGAAAGGAATACAAAGAATTCATATGACGTGCCCATAATTGAGGTTTTCTTCGTTTCGACCAATTTTCGTTAACTTTTGCTTTCGGAAGTGAAGAGCGCTCACCGACCGCTTCATGCGTAAGTGAACTGAGAGAATTTTCTTCCGACATCTTACGACTATTATAGTTCTACCTTTACGCCGTACAATTAAGAAATAAGGCTTAACTACATAAGCCAAAAAGTACTGAAGTACAAAAGTAAAAATATTTTTTTTACCGCTAGCGCCGTTGTTTTGTGAAAAAGAATACACAAATTTGTTTTTAAACCAAAATTTAAGCTTTCTGCATCATTTTTATAAGTTTTCTAGTCAGAAAAACTATCACAAAATCAATTTAAAAATTTTCACTTTTGCACTTTTTCACTTTTTTGGCTTATGTAGTTGAGGCTATAAAGAATATTACATACCTCCTCTACATTTTTATGTGAAACATCCTTTACCGCAACTCGCGATTGAATTCGTTTAAGACGTATTACGACGTTGATTTGGATAGAATTATTTACAATCGGAACAGCTGACTTAACACTAAACAGTACACTACATTAAAATATAATTCACACAATCACACCGTAAAGAAAACAACGACATAAGGCTTTCCTTTTGTAAAAGTAGATTTATCTCGCTCTAACACAAAAGACGTTGCACTTTGTTTTTTTAAGAATCTTGATCAGCTTGCACACTTCATTTGAGGAAGATTTTTGTTACTTTCGATTAACATATTTATTTCTTACGGAAATTTATAATTATTGTTCAATACACACTACCTATAACGTAAACAAAACGAACAAAACCCTTCGATTTCTCGCGACCAAGAATAAACCAAATTACAGGGCAACTGGCTGGGTACGAAGTACGAACATGAAAAAAGCACTAAATTTTAATTCAAATACATATATTATGTAAAATAAAGAGAGAATTGAAGCGATGACTGATGAGCGCATGCGTCTATAAGTATCAAAGAATATAAATACAATGCAGCTGTATACGCAACCGCGACTCGCTTCTATATGCGATTACACTGAAAAAAAAACATAGTAGACAATTGACAACAGATTTAAAAATTTCGAAGGCTGATCTTGTGTAAATAATTTTGTATTCTGAGTATATGACTCTTTCGTCGTGACAGTTTCTATGTATGTAGGCATTAAAGATTATTTGTATTATAATTATGGCTATGCGGGATACTTTTTCAAACATAACCAAATTGTCGTTGGCTTTTTGACACAAGGTTACGATTGTTTATAGGCACTATAGTTGGCCTTATATGGTCGTATTTATAAACGTTGTCTAACTTTGGACAGCCGTCCAAGTTGTAGATAAACATTTTTTTGATGTTTGAGAGAAAAATCTACTAAATACGCCTAATAGTGTTCAGCCAGTTAGGATAACAATCTTGAATTCAATTATCTGCACGTAATTATTGTGCTGATTGTACTTCTGAATTGTGACACCTGTTGTCTAAACAAGTGCAATCGTATGAGTTCCAGCATGGTTGGTGAACAAATTGTCGGTATAGAGTATCTTTGCACATTCAAATTCCAAAATTTTGAAAAACCCATTACTTTGTTGAATCTGGCAGATGTAAAATAGCAAAAAGAAAAACAAAAGGCGTTTTTTTTCTTTTCTTTAGAGGTGTTTGAATAAACGAGAGGAATATTTGTTTACCAAATAAAATTTCCTCTCTCGTAGCATCCTTTTCAATCCAATTGGAAGCAAATAAAATATTTCTATTTTTTATCACATCACTTTTTTTTAGAGGCGAAGTAGCTCTGAATGTCCTTCCTTTTCCTCGGAGCAGGGCTGTTTTTTCGAAACAAATAATATCCTCATAAAAAATATATGTAAGCTTATTTTCCTGTACAACTAATACAAAACCCGATCTCTTAATTTTTTAATGAAATTATGTTCAATATTTATGGGCCTACTGTCAATAAAATTGTTCAACAACAAAATTTATGTCTTTGAAATTAGCTTATTAGAATGTTCAAAATGTTTTCAACAAACTATATTACTAAAATTTTTAATTCTTCACATAAATAACAAAAAAAATCTTTACATTTTTTTTTCAAGAATTATTTATTTGTTATTTTATAGCTATAATTTTTTTCAAATACAATTTTGTTAAATACTTTTTGCTAATCATTAATCATAATATATATTTTTTTTTTCGGAGGCGTCTAAAATAGAATCAGTAATATTTGTAAATACATTTTTTTCGTTTAATTTACTCGAAATAACAAATTAATTTATCAACTTAACACATTATACATTTAAATAAAAGTTTAAACATAACGATAAACATAATTTTAAATTTTAATAATGCATACGGTCTAATAGCTTGCCCCAATGCACCTCCTTTGAGATATTTCTTGGTATGTACCTAAATGGCATCGACAAGCTAAATATTTAATTTAAAATAAACACAACACGCAATAAGTCAACATCTTTTGACTACGTCAAACGAGGATTTACACTTTCCTTGGATTGTTGCAATTCCAAAGTAATTTAATAAGCAGGAACTAAAACACAAAACAATTAAACATGTAGTAGTAAATCTTTTTCTATCTAAAATAATATCGATTATATTGCTAAGTTTAACAGCAAAGAGAGCACCAGAAAATAAAATTAAAAATCTCATTGTTTTTTTTGTAACGCCTGCATTGAGATCGCTAATGCTATATGACCATATCTTGGTCTTATAAATCATTTATAGATAACTTAAGTAAGAAAATTAGGAATAAGGACATTCAACCAGTCTACAAAGTCTCTTCGTCTTCATTTCTTATTAATATGTCATTCGGGGGAAATTCATTTTCTTGTAGTAAACACACAAATTTATGATTTGTAGTTTCTGTTTTTTTTTTTTTTTGTTTTGTTAATATTTATTTTATTTTTTTTTTAACTTTTTGTGTGCGCTGAAAAAGGGCATTGCAGCCAGTTTTTTAGATTAATGGGACCATCTATTTTTCTGACTTTCGTGTTTTAATTGCCTTTTCTGACTTTTTGCTTCGAGGAAGAGTTGTGCAACTGGCTGACATAGATTTTTCCTAAAAAGAAAAACAAAAATAGAGATAAGTTTAAACATTTTTAACTTTAATTATGTAAAAATAAAATAACAAAACACAAACAAACAAACAAAAATAATAACACTGGCTATAGGTTTTATGAACAATATCATGCTCGATTCTAAATCTAGGATCTGTAATATTCACAGTTATTTTTAGCAAAGTTAACTCAAATCCCAACCAGGGGTTTTGTTAGTAGGGTAATGGTATGTAGGGAAATGTTTTGCTTTGGTTTTTTTTTACCTAGCACCAGATTATTGTATCAAACCAAAACAAATTTATATAAAATCTTCAGTAAAATTTTTGAAAGCAATTTGTGTTGGTATGTCGAGATGCTTTCTTATAGTACAAAAAATTTCAAGATTAAAGCGTAAAAAGCATTTGAAAAGGTGTTTAAAAAAATGCGCCCTGAACTATTTCAAAAACAAGTGGTTTAACTCTGCTGATTTTTGTGACCATAACTTCTAAGCCCCAAATGGAATGAATCTTGTCGTTGGCTTAAAATCTGTAGGAAGTTGTGCATTCCGAGCTTCAGTAATAAAATATATTTTCGATCTTTGGTTTTTAAGATGTTTAATGAATAAAAAAATAAGTATGGTTTTTATTGAGATTTTTTTCGTGCATTTATTGAATTGAAAACGGCTTCCGTAAATGATTTTTTTGGCAAATACTATCTCTGTTTGGTATCTTATTTCTACCAAGTTTCCCAAAACTTTTTTTTTTCATAGGTTACAAGTTGTGAAATTTTTTGCAAACTTTCAAGAAATTTAGCGTAACCAATCCAGGCCTACAATAATCTAGAAAGTATTAGCTCAAGTTGGCTAGAAGTAGCTGTCAGCGAGATATATGTACGTCCTATAAGACTATTATTTGGCGCCTTACTCGTTAAACCGTTCAGAGCTTCTGTGAAACGCACGAGACGACTAATTTCAATTTTTGACTGATCAATTGGATTATTGTAGTAGAAATCCCCGTTTGATTTTAAGAGATACACGAAGCCGCTTTGCGTGTTTACCTATTGGAAAGGGCCCGGTCACGGTTACGCCAACTTTAACAAAGCTAATCTTGAATTTTTTTTTATTTCAATTGTAGAATGGTGTAATCATTAGAAATTATCTGGATAGGCCTTCGCACTAGAACAATAAAAAATCCTCTCGTTTAGAATGGAAAGTAGTTTTGGCAGAAAATATTAATAATAAAAATTGCCTTTTTAAATACATAACTATAAAATTGAATCTCTCAAAAATATTTAGCAGCATAACAAAAAAAAATCCTAAACAATATGTAGCCCAAGAAATCGTTTCCAAAATATATTAAGCTGGCACCTATAAACTTAAAAAAAATAATAAGGATTTTAAAAATGATTTCATAAATTGAATGACAATGCAGTTGATGAAGTTTCATTCTACCTATACGTTGTTGGTTAATAATAATTTGAGGAAGGTAATTACGAAGAACACTCAAGCATAATCTTAAGAATGAAAGTTAAAAAATTCCAGCCATAAAAACTGTAGATTAAAAATAACCATGATTGGCTGGTTTTTTTAAATTATGTGATATTTTGGTTCAAGCTTTTACCAAGGATTTTAAGATGTTCAAAAAAAGCTTGCTGATTTTGTTTGATTGGCAGAATAACGAGGCTGTTAGAAAGGATAACTGTGACAATTATATTATATACACCTTGTTTAGGCAGCAGTATGTACAGAGCATGAGTTAAACAATCCTGTGAAGACCATTAGTATAGTCTGGACGAATCAAAAATATCTTCTTACTATTTGCTTTTTTCGATGAGACCTATTCGAACCTATATTTCAGTTTCTAGATGGCATTGTTCAGAAATTTTTGTTGGTGGCAACTCAGTAGGCGTTGTGGTTGTGGGATTTGAAACAGCGACTTTATCTTTGGTTTCAGAACGAAATATGGACGGAAGGTAGGTCTTGAGAATACCACTCTTTTTTGCTGGTTGTTTTTCTGGCATAGGAGAGGAACTTCTAGAGTTGGAAAATTCAAGGGCTACATTATCTTTTGGTTGCTGAAGTACCGGGGGAGCAGGTGCTTTACCCTTGCAGTGACTTGTTGATCTACGAACCATGACATCGGATTTATGTGGTTGGACAAATTTTGCTGTATCATATAAAGGTGCAGTTATTTTAAGAGGAGCTTCAATAGCCGAACGGAAATTATTTTGAATTTCTTCTAAAGACTCCTTCAGTGCTTTTGGTCCAACTGTAATTGTATGATTAACTTCTTTCTCTACTTCAGCTTCAGGTGTTTTTTTGTCTATCATTATAATTTCATTTTCAACAAGTTTATCAACGGGCAATGAATCTTGAAATTCATCATCTTCAGATTCAGATAATTCACCACTTTCTATTGTGTCCAAAGTTTGTGAATTCTTCGTCTCTTCAAGCCACTTTTTGAATAGATCGTATTTTAAATTCATTTCTGGTGAATCCATTATAATAGGCAACTCGGTATTTTCATCTTTATACGTACTTGTGGTAGAAGATGTATCGTTATCTTTAGATCTTTGATTTTTGAAATATTGTTCATTGTCAAAATAAACTTCATCTTTCCAATTGTTATAAGTTTCATGGACCAATTCCTTCGATACTGATGGCGACGCCTCATAAAAACGATATGCAATCATATTTTCAGGAATTTCACGAATGAAACATTCCTTTTTTTTTGTTTATGTTTAACATAAATTAATAAATTAATAAAAAAAAAAAAACTAAAATTTTGAATACTTTTCGAATGTATACTTACTTCAGCCTTTTTTGCCTTAAATCGGGCTCTATTTGCATTTGTCATCGATGACGTGCGACTAAGTCCTCCGGACATCTGTTCTGCGCTGGAATATCCTGAGCTTATGTCCTCCGATGAGCGAATATTATAACTGAAGATAGAAATATTAAAAAATAAATCATTGTTGATTTTAATTTATTTTATTTTTAAGGTATTAAACTATAAAATGTTCATTTTAAAGTCTATATAAATATTATCAGATTTTCTATTGTGTAAAATCCTTACAATAGTACACTCAAAATTATCCAAGACAAATATCCTTTTTCACAACGATTATATTTGGAGCTACAAAAATTGATTATCGGACACTCGTTTTGTGGCTATTATTTGCAATTTTATTTTGAATGAAATTAATCAATAAAGCTTTACCACTACGTTGAATTAAAAACAATTAGATATCAATTAATTCAAAATTATACTGAACTTTAACATTATTGAAATTATTATACATGGTAACTCATGTTACTAAGGTTTTTTCATGTTTCAAATAAAAAATGTAAAACTGATCCTTTTGTAATTTAAAATTATTTTTAAGAATGCATTTTCTAATAATAATTATAATTAGAAAATTGAGAAAAAGTACACAGGGGAAAAGATAAATTTTCCATGAACTCCCCCTTAAGTGGATAAAACTATAAGTTGAGGTAAAAACAGAATTGCAGGACACACTTTTTTCGTGTTCTCTATCATCTTATCAGGTCAAAATCCCTGGGTCGATTTTTCATATAAATCCAAAACTTGTGCCTACATTATATCACAAGTAAAATGGCAAAAAGCTACGGATCGAACCACGGTTGTAAAGCAGTTGATGAAGTATTCAATTTTACTGCTTTATTTGAGTATGGGTAAAACTCTCACTTGCTTCCAAATAAGAGTGCAGACCGATAAATCTGTATATAAGAAAAAGGCGATTTCAACCACTGTCATGCATTTGACTTTATTGACAAAATCAACTCGCATCCAGGGAAGGCATTACTTCATAACTTAAGTGAGATGATTGATCTATAAGAACTTCTAACGAATTATGGAAGGAAATTTAAATAATAGCGAGTAAAAACTGGACGAGTTATAATTTCAAATGCTTGATTTGAACTGGGTTTTTTTAGAACCGATCAGTGATGTGGATTTACAAAATCCAAGGGTAGCACTTTTTTTTTGGGGAGCATTTTCGGAAGCTTTAGCTCGAATTGTTTATCGCAGTTCCAACATAAACACACCAATATCTATTACGCACACATGCTAAGTTGTGTTTTTTCTGGTCTCTTCACCCAAGAGATAAGCAAATATGAGCGTGACTTGCTTATCTCCTTTGATGTTTGAAGCTGTTTGATTTGTTGCTTGAATATAAGAAGCGACGCTCATTCAATTACTGTTATACCGTACAGCTGATGAAATAAATTTATTACAATGAAACGCGTTGCTCTATAGTCTGGCAGGCTACCGAAAGAGTAGCTATTTAATACCGGCTTTTAAAATAGAGGATGCCAAATTAAAGCTTTTTGTCATAAAATACACTTTTCTGGTTGCATTTTGGGCAAAATATACCTATCCTATAATAGAATCCTATAAATGGGATACTAAATTAAAGCTAAGACTGTCCTATTTTCGAAACCAGTAGTGGGACAGATTTGTATTGCCTGTTAACGGGTGTTTTTGATCACTTATGGTTTTTTTTTTTACTTAAAATGTAACATGTTTAAATATCTACAATGAAATAAAAGTGATAAATTATAAGCTATTTGATATGATTAAACATAGTTTTTCAAGTGCAAAATGCAACATACAAAAAAATTTGTTTTTTTATAAAACTGGTCGAACTCGCGCCAAAAACCAACAAAAGTCAGTCAAACTTAACATATTTCTTTTAGCTTAAAAAAGATTCTTCACTTCCTCATTGCTATATGATAACGTCACATTTTCGTATAACAAATAACGAATATTAATTTTGTATGTAATAATTTTACCTCGTAAAGTCTGCTGGACTCTTAGATGTAACATCTACCTCTGAGAAATACATTCCAGTTGAATGCCTGCTTCCTGAGGCAGAACGAGCTACTGGGTTTCTAGGCCTTAGTATTCTTTGCTGTGGCCTAGTAATTTCGTCAATCTATAAAAACAAAAACGAAATTGTTTAAAATAATAACCATTTTCAAAAACATAATTTAAATATACTTCGTCTTGAGTGCGATGAACATCGGGCTCAGACAAATCACTCAAACTATAGCTGCGACGAATAGTTTGCACCAGATTACCTCCACCCTATAAAATTTGATTATAATTCAATTTAAAAAAGACATATTTTGTGTTGGAAACCTTATTAAGTAGAAAATTAATTTTTAGTAAGATCGTACCATTTTTTTTGTTAGCTGTATTAGAACTAAATTGCTTGAAGTACACATGCTTTTTATTCTGTGCAAATAAAATCAAAATAACTTAGCAAAATCAAATTAAATGAATAAAAGAAAATCAACAACGAAAATCAAAGACGTGTGCAGTATATTATGTATTTTGTATAATTTGAGCATTTATTGATTTAAAAAAATAATAAAATAAAAAAAAAATACATAATCAACGTTGATAATAATACACGCACTCATAAACATATTTTTTTTTTTTGCATCTGCGATAATTAAAACAAATCTGAAATCTTAGCTAAATAATTAAAAATAAATTTATATGTATATCAATCGAATAACTAACATAGCATTCCTAGTGAACAATTGTTAAAAATCTAATTCTATTACTTATTTTGTGGCTATAGACTGTTTTCATGTGAACTCATTGTTTTGAAACACTAAACATGAAACAGTAGGCAGGCCTGAGATTGGACATTGCTTAAAACACCATCTTTGAAAGCATCAAAAAAACAGTCTCTAAACTTTAATATTCACTAAAACTTAATGCTTCAAATATAATATGATGCATTGAAATAAAAAAAACAATACTACAACGGTTAATGAACATTATTATATTTAAAACAATAAAAAGTTTAAATTTAAATTTAGTGACTGATTCTTTGTGCTTTGACATCAATGCTTCATCATTTTATATGTATGTTTTATGGAGATCATTCGAGAATGGTTCGAGGTTTTTTTTTTGTTATGTTATCACGTCCTGTCTACTCGATATCTACATCGACATCAGGAGTGCATTCGCGCAGTTTTCGGCGACCGCGCAATGGAAGCTTACTTCCAACTGATGATATCTGTGAGATTTTCTTCTCCTGTAATTTGGAACGAGCCAATCTGGTTTTTCTTTTTGGTGCTTCTCGGCACCTAACAGCGCCTTCATCTTGAACGTTTGGCATGTAATCATCATCATTATCGACATTTGTTGCAAATTGATCATCTTCTTCAGAAAATTCCTCTTGATAATTGACTGCATCCAATGATCTGGATCTTAAGACGACATCTGGAGGTGGGATATGAGGACCATCGCCGCCAGAGCCATCAGGTTGGTCACTGCTTCTTTGTGTTCTTAATGAAATTGTATCATCTGATTGACTGGATACAAGCATTCTAGGATTCTCCCCGGTAAGATTCAAGCCACCGGATTGGAATGTCTGAGAGGGTGTTGATGATGGATTTTGTTTTTTATTTTTTTTGGTAATTTATTGATGTTGAAAAAACAAACCAAATAAACATAAAAAAGAAAAGAAAGAACAAAAATAGAAAAACAATCTGGTGGGTGTTTTGTTGGTATGTACATATATAATTATGATGTTTTGATGTTGGAAAAGCATAATTCGCGCTTTGGAACATTTTAAATATTTGTCATGTGGAACATTCTGCTAAACATCAGATAGACGAGATTTTCTTTTTTTTTAATATAACAAAGAACCCTATTAACGTTTGCTAAAGCCATGCAAAATAGAATCAATAAAAAATGTTTTTGAATAACACACCAAAATAAAATAACTGGTATGTGAATTTTTGTTCACTATAAACAAAGTGAATGATTTTTTGAAATGATGTTGTAGTGTAAGGACATAATAATGTACATACATATAATAAGTATACTTAGTAAAATAATTGAAAATAAAAATAAATCAAATCTGTGTAAATTCCTCTCATCAAATTATATTTTGATTTCTTCTTGATAGTTATCCGTCCGAAACCAAACGAATATTTTTTTAAAATAATTTGAACTATATGCCCGTAAGACGCCACTAGTTGAATGAATAGAATGAATGAATAAATCAATTGTTATTGGCATGTTAATCATTTCGTAAAAACTCGGAGTATATAGAAAAGAATTCTGTCTGCAATGGGACTAGAACCTACGCCTCTATGTTACTAGCAAGCACCACATGCTCTGCGCCATTGCCAAGCGTATTCGTTTCCAGGAATGTATTGAATTTTGACTAGTGTATTTTTAAGAGTTATTCAATTTTAAAATGAAATAAAACACATAACTATATTGTTAATTGTCATGGTAGCGCGCACCGCGGTTGGGATGTATATAGCACAATCTGGAAATCGAATTTTCGACCGCTTAATCATCTGTCAAATATGCTGAAACTACTTTAATTATAAATTACATACATAATTAAATATCATTACAAATTTTGAATTTGGATTTTATTTACTTGTATATTATCTTTACGATGCGAGGTTAAGTGTAAGAAGCATAAATATTTTTAAAATCTATTAAAAGCATTAATAAGTTCATGATAAGACTATAACATTTCTCTTGATTCTTATGATAATTGGGAACTTTATAGATACAAAAATCCATTTATTAACTCCTTTTTAGGAGTGTATTAACAAACAAAAACGAATTGCGCATTCAATTTTAAACGTGATTTAGCTAAAACTGCAAAATCAAAAATATAGGGTTGGTGAATTTCTAAATTAAATTGAGGAGTAATAATGGAATCTAAGTGAGCTAGTTTATATTCAATTCTGTATATGTTTCGTTTCGCCCGACTACCTACTTGCGGATTGGAGTCGATATTCTTGCCTAGGTAGAGTAAAGGAACTAAAATTATTGGTTTCTTTAGGCTGTCGATAGACAGTGCGAGGTAGCACACACAGTACTTTGATAATAATACTTTGTTGAATTAACAAAAATAACTTTTACCAATGCCACAATTAAAAAAATATGTTTTTTTAAACACCAGTTCCAACTATTCTATGAATTCAATAACGCTAAGTTGTATAAAAGACTCTATTCTGCTATTCAATTCAGTCAAAATGTTTGATTAACGTGACTGTCAAAGTAAATTTAATCTATCAAATTGAAAAAATATCTATCAGTATCTACATACGTATATCCGCAGGTAACCTGTTTTGCAGATTATATGTGTCAATCTTTCAATTTAAAAGCAAATTGTGTTTATTTTGACATATGGTCCACATTAATTGGTTGCCTCGATTGCTGGGGACCGCTATTTCTAGCTAACCTACTTTTTGAACTAGAACACTTGTTCGTTTTGTAAATTTATGTTTCTAAATTTGTTTGGGCCCTAACATATTTGTTATAAAATATTATAAAATCATTTTTCAATGTATGGTTTCACTTGTGCTTTCAAAAAATATAAAAAATGCATCTGCTGCATCATAAAGGAACACCAAAAGCAAACACTAATGGTTTTCATTCATCAAAATCCATTTGGTTTAGCATTAATATTATGAATATAAATGACAACTTTATACATACATATGTATATCCATCTACACGCCATAAGATACTACAGAGCTCTATTAACATAAAATAACGACGCAATAAAACATCTTGAAGAGATGACTATTAATAAATCTGATCCGCGATATATCTTTTTACGTTATTCTATCTATTTACTTCACTCCTGATCTCAAAATAAAAAACAGACAAATTCAAACAAAGAAAAAAATAAAAACTAATTTTTTTCTTTTTAATACTCGACAGACTCAAGTCAATGCCGACTTAATCGGTAGACATTCGTCATTAAGTAATTAATTATTTAAGCTTTCGCAAAAACAACACATACACAAAATTCTTTTGCTACTATCCACTCCAGTGAGCGATCAGCGGTTTGGAACCCATCGGTCATTTGAATTTTTGCCCCACTAAACTAGTAACAAAATAAAAATCTCTCAACTATGTCGAAGTAAAAAAATTAAAAACATACCAAAAAAAAATACCTTCCGTCATTAAGCGCAAAAATAAAATACTATCTTTCAGTTAAGAAAATAAAAAATAGAAAAAAATATAATGCAATCAGTGCCAATAAAGAACCATTTAATGAAACGATGTTAGAGCAGAATGTTCGAATGAAAATGTTTAAAAATATTCCAAATTAAGTAAAAATTATATTTTATTTTTGTAAATAAAAACAATAAAATAACAACAAATTTAAAACATGAAAATATATATATAATTTATTATTTAATACGTTATTTAAAAAATTAAAATACAATGATGAATAGAAGTAGAGAAGAAATAATGTGAAAGATGAAGAAAGGCGATGATGATATGAGGTGCAAATAGAAAAATGAGTACTAATTTGTGCCTCGGCCAACAACTGGCGTTAACTCATTGCCTGGATTAGCCTTGGCGTGTAGAACAACAAGTAAAAGCACGTTAGGAGCAATTTTTTTTTATAGTTCACATTTTATAACCAAATCTATACCTTTAGTGCTGTCTGCATGATGACATTGGTGGCGTAATTAACTCCTTTGGATCCCAATTGTAGGACTGCTGAGTAGCCCCGTTCCTTAGCTTGATTTAGATATTCATCAATTTCCTGCAACGAGATTTTTTAAGAATGATATAAATAAAAAGAAATTGTTTCAATTCACCTGCTCTCGTCGCGTGAGCATTGGATGAACAAATTTGCGATACAATGTGGAACTGCCTTTGGTTGCTGGTGAAAGAAGCCATAGCACAATTATCACTTTAACTTCATAGTAGAACGGGAACCATGAAAGAAAGATGTCAGTGAACGTTTCAGTGCAGTTAAAGAATGCATAAACAATCCAATACATCATCCATTTTACCTAAAATTGTGTCGAGAATTAAATGCTTAATCTTCATAATTTTTTTTGTCAAATGAATATCTTGCACAAGTTGTACATACAACAAGTAGTGGTGCTTGACACAGCAGTAGCAGCAGCACAAGGAGTACATATTGTGCAATTGATTTCAATTGCTTCAATTGACTTGTTTTCTTTTAAAACATTCATACTTACATATTCCTTTACATTTTTAGTCCGAACTGCTTTGTAGGACGCATAGGCTGGATAAAGGGTGCCAAAGGTCAATCTGAAAATTGGAAATATAACACTTTGAGCACAGGATTTTGGTGTGATGAAAATAGCTATGAGAAAACATATGCCAGTTGCGGTGAGGGACATTCGTGGCAGCGGCATCCGCTGCAGCATTTCAAGAAACCGTCCAACCATTGTCAGATTATAAATGACTTGCTGTTCCCCAACGACAATGCTGCGCGGGGATGTATGTGTAACAAACACTTTTGGCTCAGCTTTTTGGCGTGGTGGCGCATCGCTATCGCTGCAAAATTCCGAATCAGTCAACGAACTCAATGAGCCAGCCCCGGGATAATTAGATGGCCAAGGGCGATTTAAATAAACTTCTAATCCACTTTCACCAAGGGATGGTGGACGAGACGATTGGTAACGATTCTCGTACTGATAAATCAATTCATCGATATTTCGAATGCGTTTGTTCGTCGGAGAAGGATAAGTAGATCCGACGCTGCCACTACCACCACCGCCTACAACAGCAGTCCTACGCATTTCAAAATCAAATACTAGTCGTCATTGAATAGAAAAAAATTATAAAATCCCGCCTCCTTTCAACAGCTGTTTCTAGTGTTTTCTTTTTTATTTTTTTTTTCCTTTTTTAAATTAAATTTTTAGAAAATCTTTACGAGTGCACGTCGCATCCGAAAGAATACTGAAAACTGAATATTTCTAAACTGAAAGCGAATGAGAGAGATCGTTGGCACGCTTTTGGATCCTAAAAATAGTCTATATCTCGAGAGATGACTGGTAAATTCAATGGATTTCGGTAACTTCGAGTAAGTTATAAAAAAAGAGGCAACAACATCCCTAGTACATAGAAAAGAATTATATTCTCAGCTAGGAATGTTGCAAAAAGAGAGCAGTCATATTAAAATTAGAACACTGCATGGCGAGTGTTGACACCGATTTGGGAATGTTTTTATATCGTCTTTTGAGAAACATTAAACAGACAACACTGGAAATTGCACCATATAAAGATCATAACACAAAAGAAATCGAATTTGCAAAAATTTACAAATTTTCTCTTGCAATAGCTTCCCCAACAATAATCCGAATGAGGAGCAGCACCACGAAGACGACGTGCACGGGGATACATTGTGCCGTCTGCCGCTGTTTGATTATCAACTCATTGGGGAGGTGAAGTGGTAGTTGATCTCTCGCGGCATTTGCGTCAAATGACAAAGTGAAATATGTATGTACAATGTACATATATATACGTTTTCACTTTTAACGCCAGTTTCACATAAAATCATGGTCTATACCTCGACTCAACTCAAAATGAATTCAATTAATTGAACGAAAGATACAAAACGTACGCGACTGACATGAGGAAACGATTAGAATTGATCGCTTCATGTTTCGCAATCATTGTTGAGGTACTTCTCTATATATAGTCGTATATTTAGATGATAACTCTGATGAAAATTGACTTTGTTTACAGATTTTCAGTCCCTGGGGGTCTTTGTGTTTATAGAATTTCCATGTTTTTGTTGTTTTTTTTTTTTTAGTTTTTGTTTTATTTTAAAATTCGAACACAAGGGAAGGCGTTTGTTCATTGACAGGAATGTTTTTTGTTTCAACATTGATTTCGTGTAAGACAACTAATTTGGGTATAATTTGTGTGTTTTTTCTGTGATTATTAGCTTTTTGTTTGTTTTTAATGGCTTGTTGCAAAATGTGAGGTTTAATATGCTTATTTAAGCTATACAGAAACGTTACAGGAGGAAATATATTTTACAGGGCTTCCTACTTTTTTTATTGATAGTATTACCAATCGAATGAAACAAACAGTTTTTTACGAAGAAAATAAGATTTTTTCATTTATGTATATTTCTATTTAATGTTTATTATGTACATATTGTAAAAAAAATTTTTTATTCCTATTTTGGGAAACTTATATTGCTTATGGAATGAAGATAACTGAATTGTGACCTCATACCCAAATATAGTTTCATTTACTTTTTCTTACAGTCCTGTACAAACTAAAATTCAAATTGAAATGTTTAGGAATGTCAAAGAACTCGTTAAGTGCGTTGAGGACTGAGGTGCATAAATACCAAAGAGATAAAGCAGAATAGAACAGTCAATATGACCAGGTATGACGTCATGAGCAAACATAACAAAATAGTGCGATCTCCTTTTATCAAGGGGCTTTAAATCAATAAGTTTACATCATGTATCGTACGAAGTCATTTGCGGATATGAGTATAGTTTACGGAGGGCAAATTTCGTGGATTTCTTTAGAATTTTTTCAATGCGAAGCATTGTTGGGTTAAAGTAGGGACATCAAATAACAGAGCAGTATTTTAAAACGAGAACGAACAAGTGTTTTACACTTAATGACTTCAGTGTATACGGATCTTTGAAATTTTTAGAGTTTCTAACAATAAAACTAGGCTTCTGGAAATTATGTAATCTACATGAGAAGTATATTTAAGCTGAGGGTCAACAATAACCTCAAAATCTTTGTGTACAATGTACATTCAACCTTTTAAGAACAATGTTTGAAATACTGTAATCAAATATTGTTGTTACAACAATCTGTTCAATTTTGAATATCGCGTTGCAGCTGGATACAAGGATTTAACCACCGTAAAAACCTTAAAGTAATCCACAAATTATAACTTTTCAGCAGTCAAAACGTCAGAAGGTAAGTCGTTTAAAAAATTATAAAGAGGGGTGGACCGAGGTGAAGGACATCAGAATAATTAATTATAGTTTTAGACGAAATTCTTCCTATTTTTTACGTGATTTTAAAATGGAAATCTATACCCCTCAATTAGGATAAAAGAACTTTATGTTGAACATGGTCAAACGCCTTGCAAATTCACTGAAAATTACATCAACTTGATTTTTATTTTTCACAGATTGAAGGCAATAACTAGTGATAATTGCCAAAATTGTTCAAGTTGACCTTCCCCTTGCAAAACCATGATCAAATTCAGATATATGTATGTGCATAATTCTTTACCACGGCATATATTTTTTCCTAGAATGTTTAAATTTTGTGATTGAAATCGCTTGGGCCAAAAGCATAACTTGTAATTTTGTTTAAAACACCTACTACTGACACACTCTTTTTCTTATATGTACATATTTGTTTTTTTCCTTATACATATTAAGTTCTCAATTATAAGTTCAAGTGACCTCAACTCTAAAATGCATTTCGCCTATGATCAGGTAGATGATTTCGTACCCTTCTAAAACCCAAATTTTGGTCGATTTTTATTGATTCTTATAAAAATCACTTTCAAAATTTCTCCAACCTTCGTTATTATATCGTCACCTGATTGCAAGAACCAGCTAACTCATTTTTTTTAATTTTTGAGGTGCTTGGGTTTTTTCTACCTTCAATCGATTCGCATCGTAATTTTTAATCTTTACTTCAACCAGTAGCGCAGAAAAAATATGGTGTTATAATTTTAACAGTACTATCATGCAAAAAATGGAGTCTGAAAAAGAGGCCAAAACGTTTTTGGCGACTTTCTAAAAAAAATCAAAAATTGAGTTAAGCTGGTTCTTGCAATCAGGTGACGAAATAAAGTTTTTTTTGAAAGTTGAAATTTTGTAGTTATACAAATGTTCAATGTTGGTTAATAATAATAAAAAACCAGTTTGAGCATAATAATATATAAATCTTTAAATTTATAAAATATTTATGTTAATTTAGTTTTGTTATATAAATAAGAAAAATATTAAGGAAGTTAGATAATTTCTATAGAAATCGACATTAAACATTTTTTTTTTATTCATAATTGCAGATTTCTTAAAATAATTGTATTGAAACACTGCATAATATGACACATGATTTGAAAGTATTTTAAAAGAAGTTTTTCTTTTTTAGTAGAATGTAGGTAAAGTATGTGTAAGAAGGGGAGGCAGACGTCCATAATATGAACATTTTTGAAAAAAAAACTTCTTATCAACTTTGTTTTTTGCAGCTATTGATTGACATACTTGAAAAAGCAAATAACGCTTAAAAAAATGTTCTTACACATCAAAAACTTTTTAGTTTGCTTATGATTTTGAATTTGTATGTTTAAATGAAAGTCAAAAAACCATTTTTTGTACGTTGTTAAATTAAATTTGTATTTTATAAAAAAAAAAAACAGCACATAATAATTTGAAACGATTGTTTCCTTTCTTTGACTTTCAAAATATGAGATTGACCGTAATTTTCACACCCCAAGCTAAGAAAATTTGGGGAAATTTCGACCAAAGTACTTGGAGTAACGGATATTGCTCAGGAGGCATGTCGCTAGTTCAAGACATAAGCTTACTTTATTAACCCCATTTTAATTTGTTATTTGTTAATATACCCAAAATATTTTTTGTTTAGCTTAATATAATGTTAGTTCAGAAAAGCATAGTTGAAAAAATACGCAACCAAGAAAATTTTTGATACGTTGCATTAGCCTCAACTGCGTTGCGCATTAAAATCACACCAAAGTAGTGATGCACTAATATTTGACTAATAAAACTTTTAAAATGCATATTAACCCAATCTAAAACTACATTTGAAAATGTAGACTTATCCTTTTTTTTATAATAAGCTGGATTTAGATTTTATTGTTCTCGTCCACCTTTAACAAGGTATTATGTATTAATATTTTTTGATCGTTATATTTTATATTTAGTACTGATAAAATTGTTTTTACAAAAGTATTAAAATTCTGAATTAAAACCCAAAGTATTCAAATTAGGGGTTCTGAGATGCGGCTTTTTGGAATTCAGGATTTTGGTATTATGAGATTCTGCGTTCTTTCCTCGGGTAAATAATTGTTAAGTTGTATTCATCTCCCATGCCTTCCCACCATATTTTGCATACTCCTAACCAATTCGTCCAATCTGCCTTGAAAATTTTGGCAGCAGTCGTTAGTTCCATCTGCTTTATTGAAATTAAGTTTAGATATATAGATATCTTACGCTATACAGATTGGAGAAATGTTTTTTCCAGATCCTGAGCATCGACTGCGGTTTTACTACAATGTAATCTTGATCTTTCAGGCTTCGTTTTGGCTCCTGCAACCTTTAGAGGTTTACTTTTTATTAAGCTCAAACCTCATTTCTGCTATGACACTTCTATATCTTCCTGGAAGATAATACTAAATCAGAGCATTTATAGCAAAAATAAAAACTATTCTTGAAGATAATAAATAATGATTTTTACTCACACAGTAGATATACAAATTTTATAAAGTTTTTTCAATTTAAAGCTTTTAATCAATGATTAAAAATAATAATTTAATGAAAGTTGAACCTTATAAGCTTTTGCGACCTACATCGCCATTCAGCATTCATAAGTTGCTGTAAGAAGTAATCAATCAATCATTTATTCTCAACAAAATACAAACCGAATTTGGAAAAGTTTTACAATAAATTGTATAAGGTCTACAAACCGTTGAATTAAAAGTCAAGGTGGGTAGATTCTCATTTATATTTCTTATGCTTCTTTTGAAGAAAACAGTCAGCCAACGTTCAATGATCCCGTTTCAACCACGGAAGTTGGTTTTTCTTCCAAGTCATAGGTATAAAGGGGTACTAGACGATGTCTGTAGTCTTACGCCCATACTCTGTTCATAGCCAATGTAGGTACGCATTCATTAAAAGACTCATTTTACATGTGATTACTTTTTTTTCGAAAGAGCATCAGTCAAATAATACAAGACTATGATTCATGGTCAATATCTCTCATGCCCACAGCGCACAGCGCACACAATGATCTTAAAAATAAACTTTGCGCTAGGCCGTTTGCCGTCAACATTCCAAATAAGGAATCAAGAGGCAAACAACCAACTAGTTTTGATATTATTTGGGAACCTAGAAGTGAGGTAAACGAATATCTTATTTGGAATAATGAGAATGACAAGTGGCAGCGGCTTTTATGCAACAGAAGAATAATATTGTTGACAAAGTACCGTAATTGTCACGCAATTAATTAATCCAATTTTAGGAATTCAATGAAATAAGAAAACATTTTCTTCAAGTACTACCTTCTCCTCTGCTTTTTGTCATTGTTCGTCGGTCGGCCACTATGTGTAATTGTTATTGGTATGAAAAGTTTCATCCCTGAAATTGGGATTACATTATTATCCAACAGCAAACCTTGCAAGTTTCTTAAGGTCAGTTTAGGAATTATTTCAGATAATACGCCCACGAGGGGACTGCACACAATGTCAGATTAATTAAGAAGCTACTAACTAGCTTCATTGAAAATCATTCTTGAAAACGCTGACAGAGTTGCTTAAAAATGCGAGGTCGCAAGGAAAAAGGGAAAGCAATCCTAAAAATCGATATTTTCCAAGGGGATGGATTATCAGTCTTTGTTGTTGGTTAGAAAAAAAAATAAAATTTGTTTTCATATTGGTAATAGTACTTACATGATTAATCGTGATATAAGTGCGCTAATCATTGCGTTTGTTCAACAAGTTCCCATTAAAATAAGAATTGAATTTGTTTCTTATTTAAAAAAAATATTCCAGACTTCTTTATATTTGTATTCTCTCCTCCTCGTATGCTGCACTTTCAAGGGATATACCAAAGAAGTCAGCAGGAGCGCAATGGAACAAAGAAAAAAATGGTGTAATTGCAGTTTTAATTCCCGTTGTAGAAAGTAATTCGGAATTACGATGTTCTTTCGACCAATTGAATTTTTACTTCTATGCAGGAAATGGTAGATTTTAGTTTATGAATTGTGACATTTTTGTGAAGCAACTAAACGGACTTTTCTCCGAATTATTGATAAAATTAAAACTTGTTCTATCTATAGCACTCGCAACGCAAAAATTAAATTGTGTACAATCGTCCAGCGCACTAAACTGACAAAACACATAGAACGAAAAACAAAAGCAAATACTTGGACAAAATGGATTTACCAAAAATTGACAGCTGCTATTTTTTTTTATCAGATTCAGATGGGTGTTTTGAGTTGGGGCATTGTTAGGCGTTGTACTAGTCCCATCTGTGTTTTCATTATAGAAACTAAACAAAACAATTGTACAGTTATATGCAAAATAATGTTTGATATTACTGGAAATGTCAGTTATGGATTATCGCTAAGGGCCAGTTAGTTCACAGCTGATCATCTTTAAACAAGGATTATTGCAACTAGTAAATCATCGAATGTGCATAATTACCAAATTTTTGTTCAATGAATAAATAATTTAAGTTGTTAATCAAGGAAATCACTAATCAGCCGAATTTGGTTGATTATAGCGCCATTTAGTTAGAAGCTGTGAAAGTCATCGTTCAGATTTAACTCACTGTGAACAAACTGGCCCTAAATACGACTTTTTAAATTTTTAAAAACAAATGTCACGGGCTTCTATGTCAAAATATTTAAAGGTCAATTTTTTTCCTGAAGTGGCACGTGGGAAGAGCTAGCATCGTGATCTCTTATTTTGGCGACATTTTTTGACAATTATTGTATGAAACTGACATTAGACTAGACGTCCATGACTATTACCATGAATAGCAATAACTAAATTATTCAGTAGATGAATGGCTATGATTAAGGTCCAGTTGTACAATAGTGGTTCAGCCTCGGTTCAAGATTTTAACTCACCGATTTCGGCGGATTAACCAACGTTCAACGCTGGTTCAAGTATGTAATTGGTTATTATCACACACTTGAACAGTAAACCACTGTTGAAACTCAATTAATCTGCCGAAATCGGTAGATAAAAATTGTTGAACCACGGTTTAAATATTTGTATAGGGCCAGTTGTACAAATATTTAAACCGTGGTTCAGCAAATTGTATCCACCGATTGCGGCGGATTAATTGAGTTTCAACAGTGGTTTACTGTTCAAGTGTATGATGATAGCCAATTACAAATATACTTGAACCAGCGTTGAACGTTAGTTAATCCGCCGAAATCGGTGAGTTAAAATCTTGAACCGAGGCTGAACCACTATTGTACAACTGAAAATGTCAAAATGAGTTTCTAGTGGTTTCTTCTTAAGACATTTTCTATAATAGCTGTGTTTTATTTTCCCCGAGATCCGAACCAGATTGGATTTGCTTACGAAAATACATGTATTACAAAAACAACACAAGATCCAACTTTGTTTTGGATTTGGATTTCCAAATCCGTTTTGAACACATACCCTTAATTTGTAAATGTCGTCAGTAGTGTAAAGAAAAAAGACAACGGGTGTATACAAATAAAAAAACAAAAGGAAAAAAGAGTTGGGTATATAACAAGTTGTCACTGAGATCCTGGGTTGTTTTATTTACATGATCTGATCTGGATTGGATCTGGGGGAAAATAAAACGCAGCTAATATATCTATGCAAATATGGCTTCTGTAATATTAATAAATGGTTTGTGTTACTAAATTAAGTCTAAAGGTCGAACCGCACTAGGCGGAACTGCACTTCAGCGACACCGTGCGCACTTTCGCACGAAACTGAACGAAACTTCACGTCGCGACACAGTTGGTCAGATTACCAACTTTGTCGAATAGTGTCGCGCCGTGAAGTGCAGTTGTCGCTTAGTGCGGTGTAGCTCATACAATTTCCTACAAATAAGTCGTGAAGTTAAGTTCCGCTGAAGTGCAGTTCCGCCGAGTGCGGTCCTAGCTTAAAGGTAGAACCGCACTAGGCGGAACTGCACTTCAGCGACACCGTGCGCACTTTCGTACGAAACTAAACGAAACTTCATGTCGCGACACAGTTGGTCAGATTATCAACTTTGTCGTATAGTGTCGCGCCGTGAAATGCAGTTGTCGCCTAGTGCGATATAGCTCATACAATTTCCTACAAATAAGTCGTGAAGTTCAGTTCCGCTGAAGTGAAGTTCCGCCAAGTGCGGTCTTGCCTTGAAATATGAAACAAATCTCATAACTACCTCAAAGTTTCCTGTTTCATGAATTAAATCGAGAATCATTTAATTTTCTTTTCACTCCACTTTTTAACAGGGTTTTCCCGCTTCTTTTTCGGATCGGGAATACCCCTACTGTTGTATTTTTCTGTTGCAATAGGTTTTGGTGAGTGTGAAACTGTTGTAAAATTGCACTCCGTACATTTTGTTGTTGTAGTGGTGTAAAATTTTACATTTCTGCATTTTTACAATAGGCGTTTTTCTTTTTTGACCGAGCGTGGCACTGAGCTGTCAAAAAGAAAACTATAGGGGTATTCCCGATCCGATGCAAACTGGTCTTGTATCATTGCAAAAGTGCAAAGTTTTTTTTTACAATAGGGTTAGGGTATAGCAATTTTACACTTTTGCATTTTTGCAATGATACAAGACCAGTTGCATCGGATCGGGAATACCCCTTATGTTACCGAGCTCTCAACTTGCATTTCTTTTTTAGCTCAGAGCTCGACCGGGGCTCACTCGATGAGCTCGGAAAAAAATGAACGAGCACATCGAGCACAAAGCTGAACGCGCCTAACTTCATACAATTTACAACAGATTTGAGAGTTCATGCCCTTCAAGAGTACTTTTTTTTATTGAGAAAGAGAGAATGTATGCAATACCCTAATGGTGAGTTTTTTTTTTGGGCTGAAAACAAAGGAGAAGACAACAAAAACAATTAACTTTTTTCAATGTGTTCACGTTTGTGCCCAGCGCAACAGTTTAATAAAAATTCCCTACTGAAAGAAAATCAATTTAACATCAAAAGTTGATTATTTAATTATTAAATACAAAATAAAGGCTTAAATACATAAGCCAAAAAGTACTGAAGTACAAAAGTAAAAATATTTTTTTTACCGCTAGCGCCGTTGTTTTGTGAAAAAGAATACACAAATTTGTTTTTAAACCAAAATTTAAGCTTTCTGCATCATTTTTATAAGTTTTCAAGTCAGAAACACTATCCTAAAATGAGTTTGAAAATTTTCACTTTTTACTTTTTCACTTTTTTGGCTTATGTAGTTAAGCCTTAAATCGTGATGTTTCATTTATATACAAACGATAGAAGAAAATAAATTGCATAATACCTTGCGTTCGGTAAACTATCAGATAGGCTATCCACGCATCCAAAAATTTTCAGATACGTTGGGTTATTGTTGCATCAGCTGTTTTGTCACACGGGATTACAACACAAACCTATCCGGATAGCTTTTGATTGATTCCCGAACGTGACCATATTCTTCAACTACAAAACGCCTGTATCGTTCGTTCATTTTTTTGGATCCGTTCTGGATTCCATTTGGTTTCGGTTCTCCCTGAGTATGGTGAAATGGGAAGCTCTCTCTCTCACAATACATGCACAAAATGAGTCCGTGGTGATTCTAATTTCCATACTAATTTGAGCCGACAAACGCAGTTTGTTTGAATCCGTATACGGAGTCATCCATACGTTGTTAACTACGTGCGCGGATCCAAAGCGGACTCGTTTGCTTGAAGGGCAGTGCTCAATTGAGTTTCTTAAATAGATCGGTGCGCTCAGGTCACGCTCTGTTCGGAGTTAGCTTTATTCGCTCAGAGCCCGCTCTGTGCCCCGCTCGGGGCTAAAAAAGAAAAACTCCTAATGATACTAGACCTGTTGCATCGAATGGGGAATACCCCTATTGAAAAAAACAGCATTGGGCGTTTTTCTTTTTCAGTTCAGAGCAGAGCCTGAACTGTCAAACAAAAGATCGTGTTTCTTTTTTAGCTCAGAGCATCCAGTGCCTACGTTCTGTAACTCTCGCATCGATAAAATTGGTCGAGAAACGGTGGAAAATGGAACAAAACTCATATGATTTGTTTCAAATTTCATCGTTTCTCGACTGATTTTATCGATGCGAGAGTTACAGAACGTAGGCACAGAGCTCCAATTTTGTGTTTCTTTTTTCGCTCGGAGCATGTTCAGAGCACGTTCAGAGCGCGCTCTATGAGCTCAGAGTAGATTGATAGAGCAGACGGAGTTGAATAGCTGAACACAAAGAAAATGACAACTGTGAACAAATAAAAAAGTGACAGCTGTTGAAGCGTGTTTCTTTAAATAAATCTGAACTCTCAGAGCAAAGCACGGTCTGTTCAGAGATCGCTCAGAGCATGTTCGGAGTGTTCAGACTCTGTTCAGAGCTCTACTCCGAACTAAAAAAGAAAAACGCCCATTTAAACTTTTCAACTCGACCAGCTATATAAAAGGGATGAAATTGGACTCGCTTTAACTCCGAATCCACCGGTAGAAAGTAAAACGAATGTCGATAACATAGTTTATAGATGTATTACCGAATCCGCACTCATCCGCACTTCTTTTCATACATACTTTGACGTTTCAAATTCGCAGATAGAAATAAATAAAATATTTCTCAAATAAAAATGGAAAGCACAAAAATGTAGGTTAAATTTTACAGAAGCCCTAGTATATTAATACCGTTTTTATACAGGAGTAGGACAACTACTCGTAGGCAATTTAAGGAAATGGTTGAACAAATGAAAAGTCAACCGGACATCGCTAGAAACTTTACCAAACAGCCGCCAGAGCTTGTTCAGGAGTTTTGGGAAAATTTGGCAGAGACTTTAAATTCATTGGGTCCACCATTCAAGGAAATTTCAGAATGGAAAAAGGTTAATTACAAAAACAAAATAAATAAATAAAATAAGAACACTGATAAATTCTTTGATTGTAATGTAGGTTTGGTCTGACTTCAAATCTTCTATCAAAAAAAAATTAGCCACAAACAAGAGAGCAAGTGGTGATGAGTACGAGGAGCAGATTTTCACTACCCTTGAAGATGAAGTCATAAAGCTGGTTAGACTACGCGATTGTATTGAGGGTGTTCCTCAAACACGATCATTCGGAATGCCAAAAAAACGAAAGCTTGGAGAATCATTCACCGCTGACTCTCCTCCGCCCGTCTCACCAATAACATATTTTGAAGAAAAACCATTCTGTGAAGATATGGTGCCAAGTGAGGTAGTAGAAGTCTTGACCGAATATGGTGTTGCACACGAAGACGAGAACAGTACAAATTTGCCTGACATTGCAACTTCCAAAAGGCGATACACCGGTAAAACACCAAGCCATACGCAACTATTAGAAGACCAAATAGGCCTTCAGAAGAAGTTGTATGAGAAAGTGTCTGTTGTCCTGACTAAAAATTTAGAGCAAGCTCAAAACCTAAACACTAACATCGAAAAAATATTTGTCTCGTTGGATCGATTAGGTGAGCACGAAGCGAAAAAAAATGATATTCTTCAATCGCTTCTCGAGGAAACCAAAAGACACAACAGAAGAATGGAGAAACTTGTTATGGACAAGGAAGAATATCTTTCGGACAGCTTGTCTGAATGAACTTTGTGTAAAGGTGGGCATAATAGAACTTAAGGATGCAATGCACTTGAGCCATTCATAAATTTTGTGAATATTATTGAATTTAATTTTGTTTTTTTGGAAAAAATACTTACCTATTAGTTTTATTATTTTGATATATTTAGATTTAAGTTCCTTAAATTAAGTTAATGTAAAAATAGTATTAGTAAATATCTAAAGTAAGGCTGATTATTATATATATTATACTTATATATATAAAATACGAAATTGAATGTCCGTTATTTCCCACTGATTTTTTTTTTAATAGAAGCCCTTGGATCAAAAAATATTTGTTAACCAAGAAGTTTTGATCGAGAGGTATAAAAAAGGCAGAAAAGTACGAAAATCACGAAATTTGTATTGGAAAAGTATGCGGTCAATGAGATTAATGACCACGGACAATTTTGTTTGTGTTAATTTTTTTTTTAGGACATAAACTTTTGATTTAGGAATATTTGATTTAAGAAATATTTTGTTTGAATAAAAACCGACACTAAATATACAAAGTTTTGTTGCTACAACAATTTAAAAAAAATATAAAAAATGCCTTTTCGTTTTTAAAAATTTGACAAGATTTCGTTTCTAAGCTCGTTGGCCTCTTGCAAATATATTTGACCCGTAAGTTGCTCCTCATTAAATTGTCCTTGTTCGGGTTCTTCCTCCTCTACATAGACATGGGAATCATAGCCTTGGTTTATTTTAAAATGTAGCCGGATGTTGTGGAGAGCCGCTGCAACATTTATAATTTGTACAGCTTTTTTTGGTGAGTAGTGAAGCTGTCGAGAACCCAGGAAGCACCGACACCAATTTTTCCACGCACCGAAAGTTTGTCTAACGACATTAAGGGCACTGCGGTGGCTATTATTGAATCTACTTTTTGCGGTTCCAACACGAGCATCTTTAAATGGAGTTATCAGCCACGGTGACAGCGGATATCCACCATCTCCTAATAAAATTAAAATATTAGTCATTAATTCGATGTTATGATCATTCAGAAAGAATATTCAAACCAAGCAATCTTGTGCAGCTATCTCCATTATCATACAATGATTTGAAATACTGGAATGCATCACTATTTGACCATACAATTCCGTCTTGACTTGAACCAGGATATGTGGCATCTACATACCGGATCCTTTGCTTGTGATCACATATCTTAAAAAATTGCGATAAAATATATACAAATATGCATACATAATCTTACAATCATCGCATTGAGGCTAAAAAATGCTTTCAAATTTAAAAATTGATGTGCATTTTCTCCAGTTGGTTTGATTATTTTTATATGTGTACCATCAATGCACATAACAACTCCAGGAATTTTGAATTTCTTATAAAAATAAATACGGGCTTCACGCTTCTCTTCATCCGTCATTGCAAGCGTTATCCACTTGGGGCACAATTGTTCTTCCAAAATTGTGAGCACATCAGAAAGCACAACAGATATGGTTGACTGTGCCATCCCAAGATTAAAATCTTGTCCAACTCCATCCTGATACCCTCCGTCTGCTAGGAACCCTAAACAAGCGGCCAATTTTAGTTCAGGTGAAACAGATGAAGACCTTACAAGTGGTGGAAGCTTCCGCTTAAGTTCACGTAAAACATATTTAAAAGCAGCTTTATTTAATCTGAAACGTTGAGTAAATCTAAAACAAAAATAATACGGATTTTTATACAACAGCTTAGTAAAAAATTTGTGTAAAAGTTTTTCGTACAAGACTAAAAACATATGCCAAAAGCTGTAAATTATTATTCAAAGTATATAGACAAAACTTCATTTTGAAGTGCATTAAGTTATTTTTATTTTTATTTTAAATAATTTGTCATAATTTTTTACAAATGTAAATTAATTCAATTTGTACTTTTTTCACATAACTTCCCCTGAAAAAGGCAGCAACCCCTGTCGAAACGTACGTCGGGAAAAGCTAATCCTAACTTAATTGTTTCATTGTCACATCCATTGTGACCAAAAAGCCGAAGGAAAACAAGATTTTAAATCTTATCCATTTTTTTAACAAAAGCTATAAAACATTATTTAAACCTAGTAGTTCGAAAGGGTGTTAATGAATGACTTTTTCGGTTTTTCATCAAACCACTTAGGTATTATTCAAAAAATTAGATGAAAAACCGAAAAAATTTAGTTTTTTGGCTACATTTCGAACTTCTAAAAGTACTAAAGACGTTTTTTTCAGTTTCAAAATGAATTTAAAAAATTCACTTCATAGGTAGCTATTAGTGAATTAACTGAAAAATAACTTACACCGTATCGGGGAGGTCAAAAATTCCTGAAGCTTTGTTACGTTGATCTATTCTATTTTTTCTAATAATTTTTTGTCTTGCATTTATGTAAAATCCAATAGAATCCATTTATATGCTGTTTCGAGATAAAAATATGAAAGTCGCGTGAATTGTTTGTTTATTTATCACATTTTTTTGACATTAAAACTTTCAACAGATGCATGACAGTTTCGAAAAATGGGTGCGTTCGGATTATGCAAAATTATTTTGAACTATCTAGACTGTCAGGCGTATTTATTAGATTTGTTACAGTTCTCGAAAACTCAAAATAGTACGAAATAGTTGGAAATATGCTTTGTTTAATTAAATAAAATGTTATATTAGCCAACTGTCCAAAATAAGACAATATAAATACGAGAGTGTCTATCTAGTGAAAAATTAATAAATTCGCCTTCTGATTTTTAAAAGATTTGTTAACTTTGTGCAAGAGAAAAGGAGTCGTCTCTTCGTACTCACTGTTCTTGAGGCTTGAGCTAGCAATTTTAGTAAAATAAGCAATTTAGTCTTTTATTAAGTATTATTGCAACTGGTATAATATCATCGAATATGCATTTTAGCCAAAATTTTTATCAAGAAATCTAAAATTTGAGTTGTTAATCCTGTAGTTAATCAATCGATTTTGATCGATTAGCGCGATTAGATTATAACCTTAAGCCATGATGCAATTTAACCCACTGTGAACAAGGTGGGCCTTGAAGTATCGGTTCAGATTGTATCTGCTTTCAGGTGGCGGCTTCTCAATGTAATTTATTTATCTTTTAAACGAATTGAGATCCCACTCCAAAACTTGGCATGTAATAAATTAATTGACTATATAAGCAAGATCTTAAGATCTAAAAAAAATATTAAAAGGGTCCAAGTTATCTAAAATTTGATTTGAAATGCTAATTTCCGGTTTTCTACCAAAACAAAAATGATTTACGGTTTTGATGTCATATATCTGAGAACATATAATTTTTCACATTTTCCACCAATGGAACAATTTTTCTATCTCTATTAAATTAAGCAACACATTTCATTAAGACCCTACCTCATAGCTTGTCGAAACATTACAAGCCCATAAATCTAGCGGCAGGCCTCAAAAATTTAAAGTTAAACAACACGAAGTATTATTATTATCAATGTCCATTATATTTAAAAATGTTTTACTTAAAATTGACACAACTCATTTAACTTGTTTCTTAACAATTTTTTGTTCAACCTATGTTTGCACAAATATTGTCCATTCAAAAATACAACTGGAATATCATATTTATAGAGGCGCAAATATTTTAGGTTATCCTTATCAGTTATGTAAACTTTTTCTAGATCATATTCTCCTTTGAAATTTTCTTCCAATTCATCTACCAACTCATCACACAATGGACATGGATCCATTGTGTACAATGTTAGGACTGGTTTTCCTTGAGGCATGTGATGATATCTGAAAATCAAATATTTCAAATTGTGGAAGTTATGAGGTTTAAAAAAAAAGAGTTAATACAAAAATGTTCACTTTTATTTAGTAAAATATAAAATTTTAAACTTTAAATATCAACGTGATGTATGTAGTTACATTTAGTTTATAAGAAATGCAAGTTCTGGCTTATTTTTAAAGGCACACATTTTCAGATAGTTTTTTTTTAGCATCTTACAATTTTTGGATGAGAATCGATGAAGCACCACCACCGCCATTGCAGATCGAACCACAACCGTACTCCCCAGCTTTAAGGGAATGCGATAAATGAGTTATCAATCTAGCGCCCGACATTCCAATTGGGTGACCCAATGAAACGGCTCCTCCGTGGATGTTAACTTTTGCTGGATCAACATCTAATTTTTTAATATTAGCTGCAACTACTAATGCAAAGGCTTCATTGATTTCCCACATAGCAACTTCATCCTTTCGGATGCCCGTTTTTTCAAGCAGCTTTGGAATAGCAAGCGCTGGAGCGATTGGGAAATCAATTGGATCTGTTTCAGCATCCTGGAAGCCAACAATTCGAGCCAAAGGCTTGAGTTTCAAACGTTCGGCTACATCAGCAGTCATCAGTACAAGAGCAGCACCTCCATCATTTAAAGTTGATGCATTTCCAGCCGTAACGGTACCATTCTCTCTTTGGAAGACGGTTGTCAGCTGTCCGAATTTGTCAAAGTTAACCCGTTTGAATTCTTCGTCCTCGGAAACTATTATCTCTCCTTTTTTCTTTTGTTGGATTTTAACAGGGGCGATTTCAGCATCGAAAACCCTATCAGCCCATGCTTTGGCCGAACGTTGGTAAGAGCTGATAGCAAAGTCGTCCTGCTCCTTACGAGATATACCCATTTTCTTGGCAGTGTTTTCTGCGCAATTGCCCATATGGAACTTGTTATATACATCCCATAGACCATCATGCACAATTCCATCAATTAGATTAACCCCACCATAAGGAGTTGCACCCCGTTTAAGATAGTACGGTACATTAGACATTGATTCCATTCCACCAGCAACAATGATCTCAGCCTGACCCAACATCAGAGTTTGCGACGCAATCATTACTGCTTTCATTCCCGATGAACACACTTTATTCACAGTCGTGCAGCACACGTTCTTCGGAAGTCCAGCAAAAATAGCAGCTTGACGAGCTGGTGCTTGTCCCAAACCAGCTGAGACTACATTTCCCATGTACACTTCGTTAACTTCTTCTTTCGAGATACCAGCTCTTTCAACGGCAGCTTCAATAGCTGTTGCTCCTAATTGTGTGGCAGAGAGTGGAGCTAAAGAGCTTTGGAAGCTACCCATTGGGGTTCTAGCTGCAGAAACTATTACCACATCGTTTATTTGTGAGCTGAATTTGCGAGCTTGCTGAGCAATAACCTTTGGATTATAAGCAAATAGTCAGCTATGTTAATCTTAAAAGTAATTCAAATTTTCTCACCTTAGATGCTTTTAGAAATGCAGACATCTTGGAAGAAATCTTCTTTACGGGTCAAAGTCTATGAAAAGAAAAATGCAAATACAAGAAAAATAAATGGTGTTGTTATGTGGATTTAGCTAACCGGCCAGTGAAGCGACTAAAAACGATCGGAGAATGTTTTTTTTTATATAAGCTTTGACAGATACAAGATAACAAGGAATGGAAACGACAAGTGTTTTATGAGCGAGACAGTTATGTTAGTGGGCCGTATCATTGAATTTTTAGGGCACAAACGGGTATAAATGAGTCACTATTTAAATGAAAAATTTCTTAAGCACAAAATGTAAGTTTTTGACCGAGACTTATGTCGTTTTCTATTTTTTTTTCTGGCTTACAGGATTCGATTATGAAATAAAATTAAATGAAAGAAGAACTGCCATTTTAAAGGTTTCAGAAGGCTTCTGGAAGAGCAATGTACAACCACACAACTTAAATCTGTTGAAGGTAAACAACAGAATCTGTTTCCGTGGAAATGATTTCATTTTCCTAACGCAAGTTGACTCTAAATTGCAACGGAAGTAAGAAAACTATATTTTGTTCACTCATATACATACATACGTAAGTGATAAAAATATAATTAAAATTTTAATGAATTACAAATTTTGTGTAGCGGCGTACTAAAACGGAATTATAACTGAGTAGGTCGAAAATTTATAGCCGTTTTTATTATGACCCATGATCCATATGGATCATCCTGCGAAAATAAAACAGCCTCGCAGTGGCGAGTAGCAGCAGCCTGGTTCGGGATCATAAAACATGAACCCGATAAAAAGCAATTTCATGTGTTGTTGTTGCTATGTATGTTATTTAATTTTATTTATTTATTTGTAATGCAATAATCAATGCAACACTATTTAACTTATTTTTATGGAGAGCCGCTCTAAAAATTGGGTGTAGTATTGGAGATTCATTCGTAAGAAAATAATTTTCGCACGAACCGTTATTATTTACTATTCTATAATAGGCTCAACTGATTTTGTTGATTTTTTTTACAGAAGCATTTAGTTAGTTTTAGTAATACTGCTTACAAAATACTCATTAAAAAGATTATTTGATTTAATTTTAATAAATACTTACCGTAAATTGTTTTGTAAAATTGAAAGAAAAAAACTTTTGTCATAAGTGTGCAATGTTTTTATTCGTCTTAACAACATTTCAAGTATCCAACTAATGATTTCGTTTCTTTCACATTTTGTTGTAGTAGATTTAATACAGTCCAGTCAATGAAGCCAGAAAAACAGCGAAATTCGGAAATAACCGCCGCAAAGCTGGATTTTGGTATATAGCTTCCTCGTGGTGTTCTTAAGAAACTGTCAAAGTCCCCATCGATATGAGCGCCGCTAACAATTTTACGGGGGGTTAAAGCCTGAAGGCCCCACAAAATGTTTTTTTCAGGAATAACTCCCAAATGGTAAGTTGTAAAAAAAGTCACTGACTAATTTGTAGCTTGAAATATTTCCTACAAAAAAGGTTAACATACTTTTTTTCATACAAATAACGGTTTTTGATATAAACAAATCAAAAGAGTTAAGGGTTTTACTTTTCTATGTAGATGGGTGACTTAATTCCAAAATTGTACATTTTGTGATAAAAGCATCAATTTTTCATTTATTATTGGTACATTATATGGACATGATTTTAAGTTATCGGTCCACTCTATTTGTCCACCCCTTTAGGTGGGAGGGGCAAATAAAAAAAAAATTCTAAAATAGAAAATGAATATAAAAACACAACAGCAACACTTACAATATTATGTAATAGCTTATCTTAAAGTCAGATATTCATTCTTTATGTATGTTTTTAAATTAAGTTATTTTAGTGCTTTTAGAAAAAATGATTTTTAAACTCAAAATTTTAAAAATTAAAAAAAAAAAAATAATAATAATTCTGGTAATTTTCAATTTTCTCAAAAACTTAGACTTACAGTCATCTGGTTTTTAGCTTTCGACTGAAAAATAATAAGAGTATCGAAAATTAAAACCCAAATCATTACTTAATAACGAAAAATTTTGAAAAAAAATTATTATTTTTTTTTTTTCAAATTATATTTTAAAAATTTTTAGTTCAAAAATCATTTAATCAAAAACTTAATTCAACTTAATTCAAAAACAAACATAAAGAGTAAATTTCTGGCTTTAAGATAAGCTATTTATAATATAATATTGTAAGTGTTGCCGTTGTTTTTTTTATATTCATTTTCTCTTTTAGAATTTTTTTTATTTGCCCTTCCCTCCTAAAGGGCCGGACAAATAGAGTGAACCGATATCTTAAAATCATTTCCATATAACGACCAATAATAAATAAAAAATTGATGCTTTTATCACAAAATGCACAATTTTGGAATTAAGTCACCTAGGACTAGTATGAAATTCAGAAAATACTTAAATAACTACAACAACAAAATAATTAAATTGCGTTAAAAATAACAAAGCTAGTTTATTCTTCACCCACTGACGTTCGTATGTTAAATTAAAAAAAAAAACAATAAATTATTACAAAAGTTACTCTTCACTAATTTTACATCAATTGCTTAACAGCTGCAATAAAACCAAAGTTTATAAATCCTACATACAAGTAGTAAACATTGAGTTTAAAAATTTCCCAGCGTTCTTTAAGCGCCACACTGAGACGTGAACTGCGACTAGTCTCCTTACGTTTTTGTTCAGCGAACGACGAATGAACACAACATTTGGACATGACCCAAAAAGCAGTCATACGATTTTGAGTCTTAAGTGTTGCCTCAATACCACGAATCAAATCGTTTGTCTTCAAAATTAAAAGCATTTGTCTATCGACTTGCTCCAGAACGTCAGATATATGAGGAAGAACCAGAGAAGTATTATTTTGTAATGTATCTTTCTGAAAGGATAACAAAGAAAATTGAATACTTGTTGTGAAATTCGAATTCCCCATCAGCTTACCTCTTCTTCGGAATATTTGATTTTGCTGATTCCCTGCACAACGGTCTCCCAGGGTCGTCCAGTCACCATACACGCAAATAATCCATAAAGATTATCTTTTATACCTAGATTATTACTGTGCAGTCGCATAGCTTCTTTGTCGACTTTCAAAATACTCAGCCAAAGCTTCGAATATTCATAACGGAATTTATCAGTTAAATTGGCATAGAGTCCATGGTCCAATAGAATAAGATCGACTTTCCCTTTGGAATTTTTCTTCACCAAGATATTTCCCGGATGTGGATCACTATGTACAAACCCAGTGGTAAAAATCATTTCCGAATAGAGCTGGCCAATCTTATTGGCCACTGAAAACGTATCGATGTTGTTAGATTTTATGTACTCCAGATCAGTTACTTGACCTCCATCTAGATATTCCATGACTAGAACTCGAGGCGTGGACAACTCCCAGTATATTTTTGGAATCTTCAACCAATTATAATGCTTGAATTGTGCCGCCACCTTTTCTGCATTGCGACCTTCGTTTAAGAAGTCCAATTCAACTGGAAGATTCTTTTTACTTTCAGTCACTAACCATTTGATTTTAAAGTCAGGAAACACTATGGCCATAATGTTGACTAGAATCTCCATTGTCTTCATGTCCACAACGGAATTGCCCTTCACATAAGGGTGCTGCACCTTAACAGCTACCACTTCACCTGTCTTTAACTTTGCTTTGTGAACCTGTGCCAACGAAGCTGTTCCAAGTGGCTTTGGATCAAATGATTCGAACAGATCATCGGGATGTTTCTTGAGTTCTTGTTTAATGACTTTGTACAAATCTTCCACAGCATTCGTTGGTGCGTTTGAATGTAAAATTTTCATAGTTTGGACGAATTCCTTTGGCAGCAAATAGTCCAGGGCACCTACATGCTGTCCCACTTTAATATAAACTCCTTTGTTTGTGCACATCAGGTCGAGTAGCTTTTGGGCGGCAATTTTGTGCACACGGCTCTTTTCGGCTTTGTACTCTGGTGAAGATTTGTCCCATTCTCTATAGTAGAGTTCTCGTTTATATGTAAGGGCAACATCGAACACAGTTATGGCGGATCTCGATAGACGGACAATGCCGAGGGAGTTGACGTCATAGTCGTTTGCTCGAAGACTCAACCCAGTGCTAACAGCACCCGCACCTACTATCGAGTACGTTATGACACGACGAATCATTTGTTGTAACTAACTCTACGCCAACTGAAATAATGAGGCGATAAATGAATGTGAATCTGTAAGGAAATAACATGGGGTGAATAATTAAGTAGGTAGGTACATTGTTCACGTTAGTTTAAATTAATTCGATTATCATCCACTCTATTACACAAATGTATCACAGACTTAAATCATAATCGTATGAGACTCTCGCAGTAAAGTTTTATTTGACGAGCATACATACTTTTTTTATTAGAAGTTACATAAATACATTAATTGTCTACTTACTTCATATAACTAAATGAAATGGATTTTTGGTATAAATTAAAATGCTCTGTGATGTTTACTATCTCAACATAGTCTACGATCTCTTTAATTTATAAGTTACTTTAAATTTAATATAAATATTTGGAATTTTCACCAAATCTCTACTTTCACCTTAACAACTACTCACTGGTCGCTACTTTACTTACTATACATTTTGACGTTTGACTTCAATGTATGTATCCATTGCTCCTCTGTCCTCATACCTCGTCATCCCTCATTTACCATAGCTCCACAGCACAAATGCATCTCTTTCTATACAGCTCTTGATTTAATTGTTTGATAGCAGCTGGCTAGCCATTGCACACGTGGTTATTGTATCTAGTATGTGATCCATCGGGTTTGGGATTACGAGAATGAATGAAATTATTTGTAAACAGAAAAAGATGTTTGACAAGATTTTAGTTCAGTGGTTTCTCAATGGTGGATAGTGGAATTCAATTAAAGCATTTACTTTGTCTAGCCTTCTAAAATATCTACCTAAAAATTACAAAAAGGTTTTAATACATAATCTGCAACCTATCATCATATAACCGCCTTAGTTATTCGCTTAAGAACAAATTTGAAATATCAAGACCACAAAACAAAATTTAAATATTTACAGGTAGGTAGCTATTACAACTACCTACAACCCAAATTACCTAATGAAAACGATTGAAGGCCTATTATGTACCTAACTATGAATAAAAATGTAATTTTTAAAATTAAAGAAGTAATTTCACAATGCCGTTTTCGAAATCAAAAGCAGAAAATTAAAAAGGCAATTGAAAGAAGTTGATTACTTTTATTAGGGTTAAATTAACATTTTTTAAAATTAATTTGCTAAAAAATCTACTAGGTATCTACACTGTTTACTATAATTTTTGTTTTCTCTCGAAGCAGGCAAATCTGTTAAAGTGAAGGAATTAAGTACCTAGAATTTATTTAAATTAACATTATGTATGTAGGTAAGGAAGGTATCACCTTCATCAATTTTAATGAAATTTAAGTTTCTGGTAAATTTGACTTGTTGGACGTTATGTAGTAGTTGGTACCTATTTTCTACTAGTAAAAAATGGGGGTTAGTAGGTACCTACATATTATATCATCAAAATTTGTAACAGACTGCATTTTTCCAATTACTTTTAATAATTCAATAACCTTTGACCCTGAGTGGATTATGAAGATTGAATCTGAAATGGTAAGTCTAATCGAGTTACATAAGAAACGTTGAAACGCCTCAAAATACATTGAAACAACATTTTCGACATTTTCTCCGCCCACGAACTGTCGTGATACCTACCGGATTCAATCTTCCCAATCTGAATAGGGTCTTTCATATTTAAATTGATCATTAAAATATTAAGTCAGTTTATGTGGACGGGTTTGGACAAAATTAAATTTTTGACGGCAGCGTTAGACAAAAAATCGAAAATTCTTTGAACGGGTTATAATAATGTCCGACAAATTTTGTTGGTATTTTTATATAGGTGTTTTAGGTGGTGTTATAACATGAATTTTCCACCGTAATCGGAAACTTTTCCAAATTTCGAATATATAAAAGCATCACCGAATTCGTTTGTAATGACAATAATTTTCCACTACGATGATATCTGTGATAGTTCTTTTTGGGGATTCGTAACAAGTTTCCGATTAGGATGTAATTTATGATAGGGCTGAAATTATAAGCTACTGATTTTTCTTTTTAAAAGTCTCAAATGTTAGAAATTCAATTTTTCAATTCGTCAGTATATATTTCTGAGATCTCTGATGTAACAGCCATTTTCAAATCTTATCATCATATATTATTTCTATAGTCTAGACTCACTTTCCGACTCTCATACTACACCGATTTTGATCAAACGAAGCAAAATACCTGCTGATTTGACGAATTATAATTTTATTTTAAAAATGTTAATAATTTGTCAAAAAATTGCATTTGTTTGTTTTCGTGCGTCCTTTATTTTTATGTAATTGCCAGAATTCTCGCACCGGGCAGGCTAGTATGTACATACATGGAATTCATCAGCGAAATTTATCAGTTTAGCCACATACAGAGGGGATATTTTCGATTTTAATTTTTAATGTTTCAAGGACGCTGAAATATAAACTTACCAAATAAATAGTTTCAATGATAGCTCTAAATTCCGCATTAGTTAAACTGTACTAATACAATCTAAATTATTCCAACTTGTCAAACTTTTTTCTTTGTAAAAAATTTTCTTGCCTTTGGTCTATCCTGAAATAGTTAAATACATAATAAATAAATACATTAAAATAAATTATTCGATTATTTCTAAAAGCATTTTAGTAAACATTTAAATGCGTTCATTGAAAATCTGAATATGTATTTGTAGCTACCTTTTTCTCAAACACCGTAGAATTATTAACGTTTTTTTCATTGATTCCTTTCTTCGGCTTTCTTAATATCATTTAAAAAACCAAAAACAATTATTACGCGACTTTAATGTGTAGTTGACTGCGTCATGTTTTTCAAACTATCTTGGCAATAGCCTTTTTGATTAATGAAAGAATGACGGTTCTTGTTCTGAAAAGAAGAGAAAATGCTTTTGAATTTGGATTTCAGAATCGAAATCAGAAACGTTTACAAGTATCGAATTGTTCTAATTAAAAAGGCCAAAAGACTTCGTCGTCTGGTACTTCTTTCGCTTGAAATTTTGGCCCGAACGTGTAAGGCCCCTTAAAATGGGAATCGAAAACTATTTAGCACGTGATCAAGAATGTATACCTTTGGAATGTATGTTCAAAAGAAATACAATCTTAGTTTTAATTTGCAGCTAGAATCATTGGTATGGAAATTGGAAAGACTTACATAGCTCGCGATTTAAGTATGCCATTTTTGTGATTTGAAGGGCTTTAATAAATATTTTGAATCAATTATTCAACAAATCACATTGAATAGGGGCTATGATTTTCCGCAAGTCTCGAATAACAAAAATCGCATTACAAAAAAAAAAACGAATATTACCAATCCCGTTTTTCAAAATTTCACAATTATAAAATCACGATTTTAACAATTTTTGTAGAATCAAATTCCAACAAAGAATGTTTTCAGCTTTTTCATAGAAACATTAGGGGAAAAAGGTCTTGAAATAAAACACTATGTGTTCAAGTTTATAAAATGGAACTTTATCTTACAAAAAGGTAATTTTTCACTTATTACTAAAATCTCTTAATCAAATAGCATTACAAATGCGACTCTTCATTATACAAACTTTTTGATTTTCAACCTCTTTTTTTGTTGATTTATTAAAATGCATTATAAAATGATTATTTTTACGAAAAATTGTCTAGATTATAATATAAAAGTAAAAAATAAAACAAAAAGGAATAAATATAATACATTAAATAGTTGCCATTGTATTTCGTGTAATATAGTTTTTTTGTTTTTGTGGGATTCTGATTTTGATTTATGTAGGTATAAATGTATTTTTGTGCACTTACCATTTATAGTAAAAAAATTGTTTCTTAAAATCTAATCTTAAATTTATATTTTTTTTTCTTTTTATATTGATTTTTTTTTGTAGCAGTCATTGGGAGTATGAAATACTTAAAATGTATTCTTTCATTACTCTCAGTATTATTATCATGTTAAGAGGAATCTTTAATTTTACATAGTATGAGCGCGTTAATTGTCTAAAAAAGGTATGAATCTTAAAGCCTACAATAGAATAATATAATATTAAATGAGTTCTAGCCTAAATAAAAAGAAAACTACATACATACATATACGTACTATAAAAAAGTAAAGCATTTAGGTAATGTGTTAAGAAACGAGATTTTACGTTTTAAGTTAATTGCTTATAAAGTATTTTTTAAGGGAATTTAAGGACATCTGTTGTGCTTTCGGCTGAGGGACACAAGACAAGGATAGGACGACGGATGAGGAATACTATTCGAAAGTTTTTTTTTTTTTTTTTGTGTTAATGTTGATATGTTGTATCTTCGCAGAAGCTTTAGTCTATAAAATATCTTTTTCCTATACTAAAATGTGCAAATATGAGGATGATGTTTGGTTGCTATTTTGTCATACAGATGTTTCTGAATTGAGTTTTAAGACAAATTTGTTGCTTTTTGGATCAACAACTTCTTCGGATATGTTAAAATGAGGCAATTTATGTATTGCCACAATGAGTGAGACGTCATTTTGAATTAACTGAAATGTGCATTCATTGGATATAGGTCGTGATAGAAGCTCATCACAGATAAGCGACCACGATTGAACCCAACGGCGTTCTTTTTCGCTTTGCAGAACCGGCGTTTCGGTGATATATGGTTCGAGAAATGCTCTTGGCGATAAATCATGTTTCAGGCAGTGAGCTAAGTGTTTGAGAATACTTTCAAAGGTGTGCCGAGGTTGTTGACGTGTTACTCGGAGGTATTTTTGTAAGGCTCGGGCCATTGATGGAAAAACTGCTTGTGCTGCTTCGTGTGGATCAAGGGGTATGGCTGGCGCAGGTTCATTGTGTATACGTTTGATGTGAGTAAAAGCTTCCTCTGCGGCAGTTATAAGGCGAGCGCGTCTCTTTTTAACTCGACGTTCGTATTCGTGTTCTTCATAAAATCGTTCATTGTGCGAAGAGTCACGTCGACGGGCATTGGCAGCTAGAACAGCTCTACTCTGACTCTGTTGCTGTGCTGTACTAACTCCATCGACTTCGTAGTATTTGAAACTTGTGGATATTTTGTTTCGCTGCGACTTTGATATAGGAATTCTCTCCAGATACGGATTGTATATGGGGAAGTCGACATAGTACCGCTGAAGTACCCAAACTGCAGCCCTCTGAATGCTAAGCTGCCCAAGTGTGTATGACCGACTTACACCGTCCGGTGAACGTATGATTTTAACATAATACGTTGGTTGTGTGTGTCTCAGTTCCAGTAAAACCACCGCAATATAATGAATAAAAATTAAAGTGTCGACAAAATTTGTTGCATATGCCACCAATGATTTATAATTAACAGCATCACCTCCTGTTTCGACAACTATTTTGGCTCCATTTGTTACCTGCACAATGTAGAAAAGCCAATATGAAAAGGTTGATACCGTAACCAGCAGCAGAACAGTGGCTCGAAATAAAAATATTCTCGGCATCGTTGCACTTGGGCGTCGCAAAAATAAAGCCCACAAACCAAGTGCCAATAAAATCAGTCTTGCTGTAAGTGAAACCAAAAGTCCCTTACATTCGCTGCTGCATGCTAGTAGTTTTGTTTTGACCGTTTGTGTTTGCTCTGGATGATCGAAAGCGGAGGGGAAAAATCCCAACTTCGGCATCATTACCATTGCCACTGGTGAAAAAAATGACACAAAACCAAGAATAAGACAAAACACTGATTCTATATATCGTTTGCAGGCGAAACCTAAACTTGTCTCATTATCCCTATTCCATGTATTATTAATGTCTTCCATGGAAATGCTTTGTTCGGAGGTGTTGCCTGTGACTGCGGTTGTGTTTTCTCCCCAGTTTTCATCTTGTGGTAGTATTTGCACTTCGATAATCTCTTGCCCGTCCCGATTTTCGTCTCCTAAAAAAAATAAAGGTTGAAAAGATTTTTGTTTAAGTAAAAAAATGGCAAATTAAGTAAGAGGTTAGATAATCGGCATGAATGTCTCACGTTTCTAAGCATTCTCCTATGACTTCAAGGTCCAATTCTAAAATTCAGTTTTGTTAATACCCATTTTGAACAATGTGAACTTTTTCATTTCATTTTTTCTTGTTCGGTTTCATATTTGTGTTAAAAACTTTCGACTTTTAAGATAATCTTGGTCAAATGCATTTGAACTAATTGATTGCTGTTTATTCACAGATAGAAAAATTGAGTAATATCAAGGTGTTTTAGGTAAGAATTAAAAATAATTGAAATAATTGGCAATATACAAATAAATATTTCTACCAATGAAAACAAAGAGTGAAAAAAATGCGAATACTGCACAAGATTTTAAAGAAGGCTTGCATTCAATTGATTACAATAAATTCCATAAATAATTTTAATTCATTGAATGAATGGTCAGAGATTCCATAAAGATTCCATTTTCTTTTAAATCCTGACGTACGGTAGGTTCCCTAAATAATCGGCCCTATCATGAATTCCACCGTAATCGGAAAATTTTCCGAATCCCGAAAAAAACTATCATCCTTTCGTTATGACTTTTGTATGAATTTTCTACTACGATGGAATCTCTTACAGTTTTTTTTCGGGATTCGTAATAAGTTTCCGATTACGATGGAATTCCTGATAAGGCTGAATATTATGTACTCTATGGTGCATCTTCTATCTTGCGTGATAAGGCTGAATATTATGTACTCTATGGTGCATCTTCTATCTTATAGCTTGAATAGATTTTTCTGTTAGTATGAACATACTCGGCAGAACATCAACCGATTTGCACAAGGATTATTTTTTTGGATTCATATAAAATGAGAAAAGAGCCAAAAATTTGGAAAAGTCGGAAAATCGTGACATTACATACTTTTAGGGGGAAATGGTCGATATATCAAGAGAGTAGATAAAAAATTGAGGCAGGTGGAACACCATTACGTTGATTCAGTGATCATATGTTCAATGTATAATATCTCGTTAATAGCAAATTTAGTGCTAAATAAAATTCTAACTAACATATACTTTTAGTGGTGAATGGTGACGATTTCCGTCAAACTTTACCAGTCAACCCGCAATCAACACCTGCGATGAACTTAACGCTTGCCTGAAATTATCATATTTATGTCAATACGTGACGAATTGACAACGAACAGGCGAGTTATGTTGTAGAACAATCCATCAGCCGATTATTCCTCAGAACATTTGTTGACAATTGGAAATGGACGAATTCCGGTTGATGCTACAAATGGCCTGATTTCGTTCCAGTCGAATTTTTGTGATTTCACATCATCGAAGGAAGAACTAATCAGCAGTGTTCCCAATTACATGGCGATAACTGTAACGTGCGAATTCGATTAAGCGAATCTTGTGTAAAATATATTTACAGTAGAAAGTTTCGTCGTCGTTCCGAATGTTTCGCGTTGGTTTAAGAGAACCATTTAATCTCGAATTTCCTTGCATTTCGCACGGACAATAATCTATGGAGTCTGGTAAAAACAGCATAAGTCCATTTTTTTCGAAATTGAGTCATAGATGCAGAACTATACAAAAAAAATCTATTTTCATTAGGTCTTAACAGTAAAAGTCTAAGTGAACCGATTCAAAAGATATTCCATGGTCCAATTTTTTTTTAAATTGGATTTAGAGTAAATTTTTGATCTTTAAAATGCATTTATATCAAAAAAAGATTTTGGACTTATGTTGTTTTGAACAGATCCCATAGAATTGTAAGTGGCGTGTTCAAAAGTCGGATCTGTTTCGTTTGTTTATGCACCGGAAAAAAAGAAAACAACATTGTTGTTATAAGTACTGTATTCAGAAACACTCCAATATAATTTATTTATACATATACATAGCTTATATGAATGTTTCTTTAGAGAAAATTTTCATTAAATAAATTTATTATTCCTAAACTAATATTAAACAAATATAGAGGTATTTTTATTTTCATAAAGAGCTAATATAACAATAATTGTTTATCACAGAGCGTTACAGTGGCCTGTAATATGTGTGGAATCCATTTTCGGTGTAAATAAAATTTATTGAATTTTATTTCAAAACAGTTTTATTCATTCAATATATATACCGTTTACAAGAGTTGATTGAGAGATCGGATCGAGTAATCCTATTTCGATCCGACCTAGGTCTACACGGAATGGAATCCTGATTCAATTCTCCTTGTAAACGTAGTAATAGAGGAATTAAATCAATTTAAGGGAAACAAAGTTCGCCGGGACAGCTAGTGATTGTATAAATTCCCTTACCAATTTCAAAAATCTAAATAAGTGTAAAGTTTGGAACTGAGATGACATAACAGTTGAGTGTTTTGGGTAGAGCCTGTATGTCTTATATTCGAAAAATTCGATTTTTGCAACTTCGCGTCGTAAATTTACCATTTGTCTTAAGTTTACGAAAAATTAGCGTAAATGGGTCCTTCAATTTGCAATAGGACCTAGAGGATAATCCTGATACGAAGCACCGTTATATTTTCAGTATGTTAAAAGCCGTGTTTTGGTGAGAATATAGCTCAGTGAAGTAAAAAAATCAAGAAAAGGATGCACAGCGACGTTGTGACAAAAAAATATACAAATATAGAACATATAGAACATATAAAATTAAAAAAAATCTGATTAGTTCCCACTGATTTTGAGTAGGACAAACTACTTTTATCAAGTAAGATTTGACTGGAGAAAAAAATTAATGTAAATGCCAGTAGATTTTTGTTGTTGTACCTCTTGTTAAATTTTGACTGACTGGGTTGCAGTTTTTCACCAAAACTGAAAACAGGCCTAAAGTTAAAAAGTTATAAGGCGTCAGCCAGAATTTGTGCCTTTCGTTGCGGATCCATTTTTGGGTGGGTTATATGAAAACTGCCTTTTCCGTCTTGGACCCTTCCGTACAGATCGAAATATGATTTATGTTTATGATCCTTTTTTGTAAACAGAATTTTCTTATTGGGATATTTTATCAATTTAGGTACGGTGGAATAAAGTCTTTTTGAATGTTTATGTCAGTGAAGTTCGTTATAGTGCTATAACTTGAGTGCAATTACACAGTTTACACCGTACCACAAATTTGAAGTAAGTCACGAATCGATAAAATTGGTCGAGGAATGTTGAAAAATTTAACAAAACTCGACTAATTTTTCCGATGCGTGTTAGAGAACGTAGCCACAGTTTTCAGGGAGTTTATATACCTACCTACCTACGTTTGCCCTTTAAGCATTCTATTTGTGTTGGGCCTACTATATAACACTACCATTTAGCTTTTAGCGAATATACGTTCTTATTAATCTTTCTAAAGCCTTAAGAAGAAAGCAGAAGTTTGGGTGGATATCCCGGCTTTTGGGAGGAAAATGATATTGACAAGCTAGCCATCAGATCAAAATTACATCGTGAACTTTATTAATATTTATAATTTTTAAACCATTAAAAATGCTTATTGGCATGGCCTTTTTAAAGTTAACAAAATTATTAAAATACTCACCAGTCATATTAACGCTTGTTTGGAACGGAGCCATGTCCCGTTGCTGCTTACTGGATTTGGAATGTGTACTACGATGTGAGTGTCTCGTTCGGTCTCGATGATAACTATTGTTAATGGTTCCACCACCTCCGCCTCCGTTTCCTCCACCCGAACTGTTATTATTATGATTCCTCGAGCGACGTGAACGACCACTATGCTCAGACTTTACAGACTCGTTTTCCATAGTATGATTACCAAAAGATTCAAAAAATCACTATTTCTCGAACACAAGTCCACAGATGAAAATGCAAAAGCATATGCAGAGCAATGCAAACCGAATGAAAGAAAATCCAACCAAGAAGACACTGAGAACGAAAACAACGGCAGCATTCCCCCTCTTTTTGTTCGATTACCTTTAATATGTCTCACACGTTTGATAAAAAAAAATGGTTAATCAATAAACTTGATTTTGAAGAAAGAATGCTTTGCTACTTCTTGCGTACCGACAAAGACGACCAAGAAGTTACCAACAAGTGCCAGCATTATTTTTGTCTGGAAAAGAAGCATTTTTATTAGTTTTGATGAATGTTCTAATATGCGCCCTTCAATGTGTATTCTTACGTTATTTAGTTTAATTGATTGCAATACATAGTTTTAGGATATTATTTTGTAAAAGAAGAATGAGAATTCTTCATTTAGAAACACTAGAAAATTATTTAGAAATTCCACAGTCCGCACAAAGAAGCCATTTTCTTATTAGCGATTTTTGTATTTCTTTTTTTTTTTCTTTAAGTTGGTAGAGCTGATTGTAGGTCTGACTTTAAGAAACGTTACGTTACATTACATTACAAAGGTCTGTCCAAGAACTTACCATAACTCCGTTTAGAGGCAAGTTAGTCCCCTTTCACACCAGGAAACTGATTTTCAAGCAACTTTCAGTTATAGGTTAAAAGAACAACTAGTAAAGAGAAATGAACGGTCTATGATTGGATATTGAAAATTAAAAGAAAACTTCTACAAATTTCCAGAGACTAGTTTCCTTGTGTAAAAGGGAACATACTTTTTATTATGTGAGATAACTGTACGGGTAGATAAAACTGATGGGAATTTTTATTCATCTTTTAAGTGCAGCTGTCTACACGGTCAGTTTCATTTATTTTACTGATCGAACACAATTTTTTCTTAGTCCCCTTTCACACAAGGAAAATCAGTTTCCGGCAACTTTCAGTTTATAGGAGAGAAGGGCACCAAGTAAGAGGAATGAACGGTCTACGGCTAGTGGGAATTGGAAATTAAAAGAAAACGTCAAAAAATCTCCATCAACTTGTTTCCTTGTGTGAAAGGGGACTTACACACGCATTTCGTCTTCAGGCAAAAAAGTCTTGAATCTTTTTAAAATTCACTTTTTGAAAAGTTAGATATAAATTCAGAACAATCCATCAAAAAATAAACTATTTTTATTGAACAAAAAAATACAAGCTGGTCTTGACAGTTTTACAAATCTGTACCTACGTTCTGTTGTTCTCGCATTGATAAGATTAATCGAAAAACTATACAAATTAAAATAAATCAAATGAATTTTTCAACGTTTTTCGACCAATTTTATCGATGCGTAGGTTACAGAACAAAGGCACTGTTCTGACTATTAATAGCAATTGTGCACAAAATCTTCAAAACTGCTCCAGACATACTCATTTAACAGAAATCAAAACTTTAGAACAAAACTTTCTCATTAAAGTCCCATTTCACTCGAGGAAACTGAGTTTCCAGCAACTTTCAGTTTTTGGGTGATTAGGGCACCAAAAGAGGATTGAACGGTCTACAATTGGTGGGAATTGAAAATTCTGAACTTCTCCCATACGTCAATGTGACACAAGCAAAAAATAAACCTTATTGGGGGAAAACAAACACTTTTACAAAGGGTCGACTATACCTTTTTGATTGGTGACTCGGCATACACAAACTCGGGTGGTTAATTTCACCTTTCAAGGACAATGGGAGACTGACTGAAAGTCAACAAAAATTTAACAAACGGCATTCATCAACTCGAATAACCGTGGAAAACACCTTCGCTTTATTCAAATGCTGCAGATTTCGAAGAATTTTAAAATTCACTGAGCAGAGAACGATACGAGGAGTGATGAACCTAGTGACAGTGCGTGCATACTTCATAATATATGCTTGACTTTGGATGATGATTTCGAGACTACAGAAATTGAAGAAGTATCACATCAAAACGATAATATTGCTGATTACGAAGATACAGATATCAACCGAAGACAAGTTTTGTTTAATTACCTTCGTGAAAAACGAATTATTTAAAAAAATTTTGTATGTAACCGATTTAAAAAATAAAAAGCAAGTGGATAGAAACGCAAACGCGTAAAAAAGTTTCTGTCATTTTCATTTAAGAGGATTTCTATTACTTTTAAGAAATTTCTTGAAATTGGTAGATATACCACCGCTCTCGTTGGAAAACTACTAGCTTCACAAAGATTGTTGAAATAGTTCCTAATTTCATTTTAAGTCCCCTAAGTGTTTCTGGAAACCATTTTCGAATCATACAAAGATTCAAAAAAATTTCGATATAAAAGTAATTTCAACATTTTCTTTAAAACTGAAAAATGCCGGAAATTACTTTTATATAAAAATTTTTTGGAATCCTTATTCGATTTGAAAAAAGCTTTCATTACCACTTAGAGGATTTCAATTCAGACTCAGAACCGTTCCAATATTTCAAATGAAGCAAGAATTTTGGAAATGACATCGTTATATAACTACCAATTTCAGAAAATTTCTATTACTTTTAAGAAATTTCTTGAAATTGGTAGAAAAACAACGATGTAATTTCCATACTACTTGCTTCATTTGGATTTTTAGAACGGTTTTGAATTTAAATTGAAGTCGTCTAAGTGATTATGAAAACCATTTTCGAATCAAACAAAGATTTCGAAAAACTTCCATATAAAAATTTCCGGCATTTTTCAGTTTTAAAGAAAATGTCGAAATTACTTTTATATCGAAATTTTGATGAATCTTTGTTTGACTCGAAAATGGTTTCCAGAAACACTTAGGGGACATAAAATGAAACTAAGAAATATTTCAACCATCCTTGTGAAGTAAGTATTTTGGAAATGACAGCATTGTATATCTACCAATTTTAAGAAATTTCTTAAAAATAAAAGAAACTTTCTGAAATTGGTAGATATATAACGCTGTCATTTCCAAATTAATTGTCTTATTTAGTTTATTGGAACCATTGACTTACTATATATGGACTGCCAGGAGCCAACTTCACGATGGTTCCACCTATAACTAAACGCCACTAGCCCTCACGTTTTACAGCGGAAAACACAGTGAAACACTTTTGACATTCAGTTTTGTGCTGTCTTGTTTTTCTTTCATTTGTGTTTGTTTTGTTTTTTTTTTCATTAATTTTAGAAAAATTTATCCTTTCTTTTAAATTTTGGAAAACAATAAATATTTTTTTTTATACAAATTTCTTGTGCAATGGTGAAAAAAGTATTAAAAGCAACTACATTTAGAAAAGTAGACTAAATATAAATAGACCTACTTGAAGTGCGACATCGAGAACAAAAATTTTGGTTCGAACACCAACAAAGAAAATTTGTTACATATGGGCGAGTTTTCGGGAATGAAGATATTCGATTGTCGTAAGAAGATTCTGGAGAAATTGAAGGACTGGGATTGTACAATCCGATGGTGGGTACCCTTTTGCAGTCGATCAAAGGACGTCGTTGAACCAATGATTAAACCACAATGGTAAGCGTTAATTTTGTCTACCTCTTAATATTGAAATTAGAGATGTATTTTATTTTTTGTAAGGTATGTCAAGTGTGATGATATGGCAGCAGCCACCACAGATGCCTTCAAAAACGGAGAGCTGAAAATTATACCGGAACAGCACACTAAGGTTTGGTACAACTGGATGGAAGGAATCCGTGAGTGGTGTGTATAACGTCAGCTTTGATGGGGTCATCGTGTTCCAGCATACTTTGTGACGTTCAGTGACTTAAGTATCAAAGATGCATTGGTAAGTTAAAACATAATGGCGCACATTCACAGTCGTTTTTAGACCCTAGTTTATCTTAGCCTGGAGTTTATCCAATGTAAATTAGATAGGATAAACCCAGTATTTTTTTAGAAACAACTTAAACAGTGACTATGAATATGCCCCAATTAATTGATATCGCTCTTAAAAAATCAACGCCAATAATTAACTTATTTTCAGGGTGAAAACGAAGATTACTGGATCATTGCTCGTAGCAAAGAAGAAGCTCTTAACCAAAGCAGCTTCAAAATTCAAAATCGATGCCAGCAAAATCATTCTAAATCAAGATGAAGATGTACTAGACACATGGTTCAGTTCGGGACTATTTCCCTTCTCTGTATTTGGAAAAACTTTTAGGCAAGTTGCCATTCAAAGAGATTTATCTGCATCCCATGGTTCGTGACGCTCATGGTCTCAAAATGTCAAAGAGAGTTTGGGCAACGTTATTGATCCAATCGTTGTTATTCGTGGTATAACTCTGGAGGGAATACACGAACAATTACTTACCTCTAACTTAGATCCAAGGGAAATTGAAAGAGCCATGAAGCTGGTCAGAAACAAGATTTTCCCAACGGAATTCCGGAATGTGGAACGAATGAGTTAAGATTTGCTCTCTGCGCATACATCACTCAAGCTAGTGACATTAACTTGGATATAAACCGCGTCCAAGGCTATCGATTCTTCTGCAACAAGCTTTGGAATGCCACAAAGTTTGCCCTCATGTATTTTGGTGGAGATGAAAAATATACTGCTAATATAACTCTTACCGGAAAAGAGAACAACATGGATGTATGGATTTTATCACGACTAGCTGCAGCCATCGAAGTATGCAATACAGGATTTGAAAATTATGAATTTGCTACAGCAACAAGTGCATGTTATAGTTTCTGGTTGTACGATCTTTGTGATGTGTACCTAGAGTGCTTGAAACCAATCTTCCAAAACGGAACTGATGACCAGAAAGCATCAGCACGCAAAGCTCTTTACACTTGCCTTGATTTAGGCCTTCGGATAATATCACCATTTATGCCTTTTATTTCGGAAGAGTTGTATCAGCGGCTGCCACGTTTAGAGCAAACGCCAAGCATATGTGTGGCTTCTTATCCAGGTATATGTTCTACCATACCTGACTAAATATTGTTTAAATTTTTTTACTTTACTTTTTTTAGAAAACACGTCATGGCGCAATGAAAAAATTGAGCGTGAAGTCGATTTCGTACAAAAAGCAGCGCGTATCATTCGTTCAGCTCGTAGTGATTACAATCTTCCAAATAAGACGAAAACTGAAGCATTCCTTGTCTGTACCGATTCTCAACCCAATGATATTCTTAAGAAATATGCAAATGATCTGACAACTGTGGCATTCTGCTCAAAAATTAATTTCGATACAGAAATACCCCAAGGCTGCGCTATTCTTACTGTCTCTGGTCAGTGTGAGGTTCATTTGCTACTTAAGGGTTTGATTGAAGCCGACAAAGAAATAACCAAACTCGAGAAAAAAAAATCCAACTCGAACAGACTGTCAGCAAACTAAATCAAGCCATGTCGGCCGCTGATTATAACACAAAAGTTCCAGCCGAAGTACAAACGGCAAATACTGACAAATTAGCTGAGTCGTCAAGTGAAGTTCAAAGGATTACTGCAGCCATTTAGACTTTAAAATTGATGTAGATTTTAAACAGTGTGCTTAAAAAAGGAGATTTACTTATTTAAACCATAATGATATCAGTTTTCAAGGCATTATAATTTGTAGTTAATTTTTTTTCTAGCGTATATCGTTACAAAAGCTTTTTTTCATCACAAATGGAAATAAAAGAAAAATAAATAAATGCAAAACAAATTTAATGAAAACATAAGTTATTTTTTTGTTTTTAAATAAATAGCGGTAGGTAACTGAAATTACAACGTTAAACGCGTAACGTGATCGGTTTTTCGTTTGGACGTTTTAATGTACCCCAGAAATTGAAGCTCTGCAACAGCACGTGTAAAACGGGCTCTGAAAAAAAAGAACAAATATATTCAAGCGGATAAATGAAAAAATAATTGAATTCCACCCGAAAAAAATTTGCAGCAACAAGAACAGAGTTTTTTTTATTTTAAAGAAGCTGCTAACAAATATTTCTTTCCTGATGTTTCACGTTCTCACAAAAGTTAATTGATTTAAATTTTATTTTTTTTTTTTGCGAGAAAGATCGATAGTCAAAAAGGAGCGATCGAAAATCTACAAAGTAATAATTTCGGTGCTTAATGCGGTTGACAATAATTACCGTCAATTTTGTTCACAAAACCTTTTATATTCATCCGTTTCAACTAGTGTAGTGTTTACTAACGTATAATGTGTAACTGAAGTTAACTGCAACAATTCTGCCCCAAAATTGTTAGTTCAAAATTTACTTACTGAATCTCTGGGTCCACTTGCTCCTGATCTTCTTCACTATAATCCACCACCGATCGAAACGACTGCAACCAGTCGAAAAGATTAATCATCTTCCCACACTCCAAGTGCAGCTTGTACGCCACAGAAAGATCCGGCAGTGTAGGCACCATTGACAAATTGCTATGTAACTCACAACATTTACACTGCAAATAGTATTGAGGATTATATGCAAAGCAGCTCGTGGTGCTCCAATTATATTCCTTCGAACAGTAGAAATGTCCGAAAATACAAACAATTCATACAATGGTGGTGCTTTAGTTAGTGGTTTCAAGCATTCTTCTACTATCTGAGTTTTGATATAATCCAATGTTTCATTCACCGATTTAGTAAAATCTGAAATTGGTTTTTCTTGTTTCGACATTTGTAGTAATTTCTCTTTTAAATCGTGACGACTGATTTGTTTAAGATCATGTTTTAAATCTGTTGTTGATGTTTTAGTTTGTTACTTAACTTCCATTCCGGCCATAACGACTTTTGTGAGAAGTTCTTTGAGAGCGTCTAGTTTCTAAAATTGTTATTTAATTATTATTATTATAAAAAAATCCCTAGATAAACCTACTTCATTAATTTTTGAACGAAATATTTCAGTTAGATCCAGATATTTGTCTTGAGCGTTGATAAAATCAATTGTTACTGTAAGAGCTCTAGATACACTTGCAACAAACTCATCTTTTAACATAAATGCAAGCATTTGCCATGATTCTTTGAATTCAATTGTGTCTGTGATATCTTTAGACAGACAAGTGCAATAGAGCTCACGCTGGAGTTTTCCCAATGGAGATTTTGGAAGATTTTGAACAAGAACTGTCAAAAATTCAAGAAAAGTTCGAAAGTAGATGAAGTGCAGGTGGCAATCACGTAATAATTTTGGCAGTTTCTTTTTAAGATACCCGTCATCTGTGAGTATAGCTATGACCTTTTGGCAATCATTCAAGGCCTCCACATAAGGACGGAAGGACAGAAGATGACGAATAGTTTCCATATCTTCGTGAATAAGAGATTTGATCATTTTAAGAGATGAACTGTAGGATGTGCAGAGGGCATAAGCGTTGCCTTGGAAGAAGTGTTCCATTAGACAATACTAAATCAAAATTTTTATTTTTTTTTTAATTGATTAAACTAATTAACACATTAAATTTTTTACCTTAAATCCTTGAATGAATCCATTTATAGAGAAATCATAGAATAAGAAGATATGGGTTAAGAACTTGAAGGCTTTTCCAGATAAATGCACAGAATACTTTGGCGACAAGATTACTTTCTCCAATATCTAGAATAACAAAGAAGTATTTTCAATTAAACAATAATTGAATCTATCAAGTTCTACACACTGAAAAACTTTATGGGAGCGGCATGAATTTCAAAATTATCAAAATTATTAAAATCAAAATAATCGTTGACAAAACACATGCTACATAAAATGATAAAACCTACATAATCTATGACAGAGGAAAAGAAGGTAAACTTGCAATTCGCTAAGTTTCCTTAGAATGCATTTTGTTAAAGAATTTGAACATTTTATTAACCTCGTTCAATCCAAGTGGAGCGGCTTGTGTTTGGAAGATCTTTAACCTGATTTTGCTGGTAACGTGATATGGCAATGTACTGTGTAGGGCTGAAACAGCTGTTGCTACTCCTAAGATCAACACAATTGGAACTTTGGAACAATACGAACTTAGAATCAAGATAAAATCTTGGAGAATTTTTCCATTAAAACACTCAAAATCCGGCAGAATGACAACCAAGGTTGCACCCAAATTTGAGGTTTTGTGCCATTCAACAAGAACTTGCATAGTAGATTGAGATCGACGCAGTCGTTTATGATCTCTATCTTCATCTTCCTCGATAGGTTCTTCAACAAAACCATAAACCATTGTTTCAACAGCTGCCTTAACACTTGAACAGTCACGGGATTGAATGACACAAACGCTCGTCGAGAGTTGCTCCTTAATACGTTGCGATAGAGTTTCGAATTGATCATGATGATCCGGTTGATTTATTCCTATAGGATAAGTTTTTGTTTTTTATAATCAAAACCGACTTCTTGGAAACTACTTACCGGTTAATAAAGCAGCAGCAGGAAGTATATTCTTTATCGAGCTGCTATCGCCACTATATGCCTTTCCAATATGATCAACCAACTCATTTTCTTGCTTGTCCCAATTACTCGTTCGTATTGTGAGTGCGTCGACTGCAGAGACCAAAAGGTTCCTGAAACCATTGGCAACACCGTGTGGCGCGGAAGCAATAGTTGGGTATCCAACTTTCAAACATACAGCAGCCAAATTGGCAACACCTTGTTGGAACTTGGAGCGCAAATCCTCGCGCTTGATTTCCAAGATTTCTGGTGAGAAAATTGAACCAGAGTCGTAAACTTGCTTCACAATCAAAACGTATGACAACGGAGAGGTTCAACAAGTTGAGCAAAGTGGCTTCGAAAGCACCGACTTTCTCGCCTGGATTCAAGTTTGGCACATCATTGATGATTTCAATTGTACCATGAAAATCTTGGTTTGGATGGACAGAGCCTGGAAGAAAGAAGTCTTCTGGGGTCCCAAACCGGTGTTCTGGGCTGGGATGATAACCGGGAGTGGAGCAATGGCACCATCACGAGCAGGGGCACGCACTTTACTCTCCAACGTGTCATGGATATCAAACAAATCCTCTTTGGTGAAAACGAAACCTACATTTTTCTTGAGCTGGTTGTTGTTCTCCAAGTGTCTGCGGATGGCTTTGTGGATCATGGTGTTTTTTCACATTAGAACGACAACCTTTCCACGAAGTGAAGTACGGATGTTCTGCATCTGGCGAGAACCTACGTTGTCGGAGCCGTTGCCGATGAAACATTTTAGGTATTCGTCGAACAATTGAACGACTTTAAGGAAATAGTTGGCTTTCCAGGCTGTTTTTTTCACCCTAACCATCCCGAGTAATTGTAATCTCTTGAAGAATTTAAGAACAAAAGCACAAACGTTTACGATGTTATTTTAGACTAAAAATGACTAAAAAAAAACTTTCAAGAGCATGAAGAAAAAATACCACACAAACGACAAATGTCAAAATGTCATTTCAATAGAAACAGGTGGCTCTGTTTTAATAACAGATGTCAGTAGTTTCTTTGTCTGGACAAGCTTTTTTTTACAAAGAAACTACTGACATCTGTTATTAAAACAGTGAAAATAATTACTTCTGTTTCCCGTGTTTCTACGCAAGGGTTAGTGTCGCTAAGGAGTGGTGGAACCACTTTTATTGGGGTTTTTGTATGAAAATGAAACTCAACTAGCAGTCCATATATAGTAGGTCAATGATTGGAACGGTTCTGAATTTGAAATCAAGTCCTCTTAGTGGTTATTAAAGCTTTTTCAAATTAATCCAGAGGTGTGTTTGTGTATGCAAAAAATACGCAGTCGATTGTATAGTGCGTAGACTAGGCTTTTTTTTAAACTTAAGGCTTAACTACATAAGCCAAAAAAGTGAAAAAGTAAAAAAGTGAAAATTTTCAAACTCATTTTAGGATAGTGTTTCTGACTGGAAAACTTATAAAAATGATGCAGAAAGCTTAAATTTTGGTTTAAAAACAAATTTGTGTATTCTTTTTCACAAAACAACGGCGCTAGCGGTAAAAAAAATATTTTTACTTTTGTACTTCAGTACTTTTTTGGCTTATGTAGTTAAGCCTTTACCATACAAAATTTTTAAACTCTTTGTATTTTGTAAATAAAAAAAACATTCTTTTGTGTTATTCATTTTTATTTACTTTTTCAAATATTTTTTTTATTAAAGCCAATTTTTCATTTTCAATTGCTTCCATTTTTTTAAACCTTAAATCTTTTTTGATTGCTTCCTGCTTTTTAATTTTTAATTTTTCCTCCAAATACCTGGAGTTGTTCATTTTTACTTTTTTGCTTGTGGTTCTGGAGTTTGGTCATTAGTTGAAGACGTTGATGGCGATGGAGTGTTTTCGAGATCGGGAAATTCAGATATGATGACGGGCGGTTTTGGAGCGCGGATGATGATGTTGTTGCTGTTGTTGTTGTTGCTGTTGCTGTTGATGTTGCTACATGATAACTGGCTTCATCCGTGTCTATTCTTACCCTATCCGAAAGGTGTTCATACTCTTGCAGGTAAACTGTGTCGTCGTACCGATCGGCCGTCACTATTGATGGAGCAGGCGATAGCGCTGGTGTTACTGTCGTTTCTGGTATTGTTGAAGGCTTTTAAAAAAAGATGTTAGAACAATTTTTTAAACAAGTTGCATGTTTTACTTACCATTCGTATTTCATCGGCTCCAAAATTGATTGTGTGATTATTGGAAATTATGGGTTCTTTCCCAAAAATTTCCTCCATTTCATCCAGAAATGGTGCGACGCACGGTGCAGCTCCTGTTTGGCTGTTGTTAACTTTTGCTGCCCGATACGCCCTTATAAGCGTTGTCATTTTTGTTTCTAGATGTTTTTTTTTTGTTGTTTCCGGACCCTGAAATCAAAAATTGGACCAAGAGATAGAGATTAATTTGTTATAAAAAGAAATGAGTTTACTTACAACAATACCAGCACCGATCATGTCCTCTAATACGTCGGAGGATGCATACTTTCTCCTTACTGGACAAATGAATTCAGGTCGCCTAGCATTGTAGAAACTAAGGAATGCCTTAGTTTCTTTTTGGTCCCATCCCTCTCTAGTGGCTGAAATAGAAAAGATAAATATTAATTTTATCCAAATGAGATTAATTACATATGTTTCATTCTTTAATTTTTAAATTTGAATTGTTTTTATAAGATGAAGTTATATATTTACCTCTATTATTTCTGTATTTTCTTTTTTCTCGATCCATCTCGTCGGTTGAACACTTTAAATCAGACACAAATAACTGTAGTTGGTTGCCGATAAAAAATTTAAAAAACCCGGGATGTGTTCATTAAAAATGGTTACTTACCAAAACCAATATTAGCTGCGTTTTATTTTCCCCCAGATCCAATCCAGATCAGATCAGGAAAATAAAACAACCCAGGATCTCTGTGACATACGTTATATACCCAACTCTTTTTTTCCTTTGTTTTTTTTATTCGTATACACCCTTTGTTTTTTTTTCTTTACACTACTGACGACATTTACAAATTAAGGGTGTGTGTTCAAAATGGATTTGGAAATCCAAATTCAAAACAAAGTTGGATCTTGTGTTGTTTTTGTAATACATGTATTTTTGTAAGCAAATCCAATCTGGTTCGGATCTTGGGGAAAATAAAACACAGCTATTATTCTGCTCGAAGGTGTTATATATGTCTTAGCAATTTGTAGAGGATAATTTTCATAAAATAATTTTATTTGCATCATCGAAAATGTATTTTGTTGTTGTTTAGTAAAATAATTCGCTGTCAAATTTTAAATCTTCATACAAAAGTTATTTTTTCAAAATATTTTCAAACTACCATACTCACCGAACATATTTTCCTGGAAAACATGCAAAGATACCAACATAACAAGCAAATTCATTGGAAAGTTAATGTTCACATTAGAGTTACTGAAGTTTGAATGTGCTGTTAACTTGTTGTTTTTGCATTTGCATGTTAAAAGTTGGCTTAATGAAAAATTTCTTAATGTTCACATTAGAAAGTCAACAAAACACGTTTATTTGTTTGTATTGCATTGTTTTCCCCCCAAATAGAACTGTCAAATTAGAAAGAGATAGTTTTGGGAAAAGCCCAATTAAAAGAAAACGGCCGCGTTCAGGTTGCACTAGGATAGCCTATCTAAGATACTCGAGTATCCAGTATGTTTCTGAACGCAAATCAGCTGTTGTTGACATTTCCCATAGGATAGATGAGTATCCCAGAATTTTTAGGATAGCTTGAGATTTTTTTTCGCCAACAGCTGCTTTGTCATCAGCTGTGATTTTACAAGGGATTACAACAACACAAAGCTATCCAGATCACAGTACACATATTAAAGGTAATATCATTAGCGTTTTCATTTTTGTTCAGTTCTGCGCATCTGTCAAATCGAGGTATTATGGTGGTAAAATGGTGGATTCAGTGCCCCTTTCCTTGTCTAATTTCAATATTTTGTTGTTGTTTCTAATGATGCGCGTTGAGTTCCTGTGGGCACTCGAACAGCCATTTTTAATTTTTTGACATTTCCAACTTTGACAACCTGCGCAATATATTACCTTTAATATGTGTACTGTGATCCAGATCGCTTTGGATACAAACATGAACGCGGCCAACGTCAAAAAATCTTCAACAACTTGTTTCCTCGTGTGAAAGGGGACAAACAGTTTCAAACAGTCGCGTTGAACAAACATGTCGAATTTTCAAACAGAACAAATTTCCGTGTAAATCATGAGCATCCCGGTTGCTTCTACTTTCCTGAACAAGTTTGTTTTGATTTTTTCCGAAGCCAGGGAACTCCCCATGAAGCTATTCCAGAAGTAAATAGAAGAATTATTCGAATCGAATGAAACAAAAGCAATCTGTGTGGTGGTCTGAAAAGTCCACATAATTTTTTCTTCCTGTTGGAACACTAAAAAAAATAATTTTGAAAATCAAAACATGAGTAGTAGTACTACAAAAGTAATTATTAATTTGATTAATAACTATCTAAAATTTATTTTCCAATTATATTTTCTTTCTATTATCTAGAACCCGGCAGAAAAGGTTGCCCGACCTTACCAGTTGCGGCTTCTTGAACATGCCATAAAACATAATTCTATAATATATCTTCCTACAGGAAGTGGAAAAACGTACATTGCCATCATGTTGATTAGGCATTTTTCAAAGGACCTGCAAAAGTAAGTTTATATTACTTACAAGTCTTTCACAATTATCTATGACCTCCCATTCAAGGCCACTGAATGAAGGTGGCAAACGCTGTGTATTCCTTTGCAATACAGTGGAACTAGCCCGTCAAAATGCCAGAGAAATAGCCAATGTAACAAATTTCAAAGTTGGCCTCTTCATTGGTGACATGAACGTTGACAACTGGCCTCAGGAGAAGTGGGAATCTGAAATTATGGCTAACCAAGTAAGTTCAAATGATTCAAATCATTTTTGTTTCAATTCATCTTCACTAATCGACGAACAAAGGTATTTGTAGGAACAAGTCAAGTTTTTGTAGACATGGTCACCCACCAGTACCTATCCATAAATAATTTAAGTTGTGTGGTTATGGACGAGTGTCATCATGCAACCAAATCGCATCCAATGCATCGATTCTTATCTCTGTTTATGTACGCCAATCAAGCTGATTTACCAAGAGTTGTTGGATTAACAGGAGTACTCTTGAAGACAAATAAGAAAGGTGACATTTTAAGTCCTCTAAAGGAAATGGAAGCTGTTTTCCGGGGAAAGATTATTACTGTGGAGAATTTGGATGAATTCCATAACGTTTTGCTGTAAGTATTGCACTTCCTCTTGATTGCATTTTTTTTCAGTGTGCATTGCAAATGCCATATCGCTGACGTGGCATTCTGCGATTGATGCACGTTCAATCCTGTATTATGTGTAGGTTATTAATTATAATGCAAACAAAGTTTATTTTTTGTTTATTTAAAGTGATCATAAAAATAAATGCTATCAAATAACGGAAAAATATTTGCATTTTGTGCAAAGAAAATAAAATTTTCATCATAATGAATTGTATTTGCTTTTTTTATGAAGATTTTAGGCAATAGCAGCTGTACAGGAAAAATTAATGAAAAACAAAATCCTTTTCCCCATGTTTCGTTTGTTATTTTTCGTCTTCTTTAGGGGCTAAGTTTATTCAGCCTTAATAACAAATAATATGTTTTTATGTTTTGCATGTCAATTAATTGCAATTATATTTTTGTCTTATCAGGAATAATATTTATTTATATAAACGAATAATTGAGGATATGAAAATGTTGTTAAACCGAGTTCTAAGAACCTAGATTTATCTTAAATTACTTGAGATAAACACTTCCAATTTTTGTTTACTAAAATTAACAAAGATTATTCATTCATATATAAAGTAATAAATTGTAACGTTTACAAAATCTTTAAAAAAGGGTACCATCTACACTCTTTTTTTATTACAATACTTTTGAATCCCTTTTTGTCCAGAAATATTTAAAAATCCAACCTTTTCAAAATTTTCCGAATACAGATACCTACCTACTTATGATTGTTATGCGTTAAATTATATCGGTTTTTGGATAATGAGTTTAATCGGATAAAACAAAAACTCCGTAATTGTTTCTTATCGAGCCCAATGTTAACTTATATAGACTAAGAGCCCACAACAATTTTTGGGTGTGAGTGATAGAAAAAATTCACTTTTATTTTTAGATAGGTCTTTAATTTTCGTATCGAAATATAAAAGTCTTGCATGTCAAACATAATAGCGGCCTTTGTCGGTAGAGTGCATTATTTTAGTGCATCTGTCAGATAAGCGGCCCCATGGAAAATGTCTTGAATTACCATATTATATTATCAGAGGGGAGCTTCTATCAGTGAGAACATATTTCTAAATGCTATGACATTTTATTTAGAGACCGGTTTCATACTCATATTTGGGTTCGTCTTAGATGCAGAAGACACCATCCAAGACGTCTTGGACCCCGATTTTCATGTCTAGGGCACTCAGATCTTTTATTAAATATAATGATTTAGTTGCAAATTCTTTTTTGGGTCTTCGGTTACAAAGAGACAGAGCGAATGGTAAACTTTGGATAGACCAAGAAAAATATATAAATGATTTGATAGATCGCTTTGGTTTAACAAGTTGCAATACTTGTTCAAGACCGATGGATTCAAACCAAAAATTAAGTAAAAACATGTCACCGCAAACAAAATCGGAAAAGGAAGAGATGTCCAAAATCCCATATCAGGAATTGATTGGAAGTTTGCTGTTTGCTGCACAAGTGTCAAGACCAGATATTAGCTATGCCGTGAATAATTTAAGTCGGTTTAATCAGAATCCAGGAAAGGCTCACTGGATAGCAGCAAAAAGAATCTTGCGTTATCTTAAAGGTACTGCAGACTTGAAACTTTGCTATTCCAAGAAGAATCAAGAAGATCAACTTTTAACCGGATTTTGTGACGCAGACTATGCTGGAAATGTTGATAGGAGATCCGTCACAGGGTATGTTTTCAAAATGCAAGGTGGCGCGATTTCTTGGTGTTCCCGGAAACAACCTACAGTGGCCTTATCGACCACAGAAGCCGAATACATGTCTATAAGTGCGGCTATTCAAGAAGCGTTGTGGCTTACCGGATTAAGTAAAGAACTATTACCAGACGTACAAGAAAAAATTATTCTATTCTGTGATAATCAAAGTGCAGTTTGTTTAACTACAACAAACGTTTATCACGCAAGGACCAAACACATAGATGTCAGGCATCATTTCGTTAGAGATGTCATAAATGAAGAATTAATCAAATTAAACTATTTAAGACTTCTGAAATGGTTGCGGATATTTTAACGAAAGGACTACCAACTGAAAAAACAATTTACTGTGCGGGATTAATGGGTTTGAGAAAATAGATCCTAGTGGGGATGTTGAAACGAATCTATTATAAAATATTTGTTTATTTTATCTAGCACTTTGTTTAATATTGTTTTTTAGTTTGTTTATGTTTATATTTCAATATGTTTTAATAAATTAATTATTCTGATTTTGAACTTTATCGAAATAAGTTGTTCATGAAATATTAAATTATATTCAATATTTCCAATTTTACCGACAAAGGCCCCAACCACGGAATGCAAGACTTTCATATTTGCTCTCGGTCATATGGGCTCTCGGTCTAATAATTCTTTTTTTTTATTTTTCTTAAAATTTATTTTTACTACAGCTCTATTTTTTAAATTATTTCAACTGTACTTTTATAAATTGTAGGTATATTACGTAAAAAATATATTGACAAAAATTCAATAAAAAAATGATAATTTTTTATTTTAGCTATAATCTGATGATGTGATAGTCAAATCAATGGTGGTCCATACAGGAGGGTTTTGTTTGGTGAGAAGATGTTTGTGAGTCATTGTAGTGTGTCCAAGCCTTAAGCGAACAAAGTTTGTAATTTTGGAATGTTAGCGTAACGAGGAGGAAGTTTGTCGTTATTGATCTCCTTGTAATGATGATGGTATTGGCTCAAATCGTTTAACTGTTTCCTTTTCATTCAATTTTGTATAGAGTTGGTCAAGTCGTTTTTTTGTAACTTTGTTAAAGTTGTATACGAGTGCATCCTTGGTTGAACGGACAGAGCGATCTCCTCCTTTGATAAGTCCGTTACTTATTTCGTTTATTTGGTCTACGTTGTTGTTTGGGTTGGCAACCCATATATACTGTCAGAACGGTTTTGCTTTTACCACCACGCTTTGATTCTGTTATGATAGCTTGAAGAATACCAAATGCTTCAGCGGCAAAGATTGAAATCTGGTAGTCTCAATGTTAAGTATATAACCGTCCTCTAGTATTATTGCGAACGATGTGTTTTCTAGGGTCTTTGAACCGTCTGTAACGAAAAGTTTCTATCCTTGGATACGAAGGTCTGATATGATATCTGAGTATCATCTCAGTATATGGTTAATATTAGTTTTGGAGCGGATGGGATTCGTTTATCACATTTTTGGTTTATGTCCTTTTCAATTACTGAGTTTCTATAGAAAACAAGTTTTGGAGTTAATTTTAGTGTTAATTCTTCTATTCGTTGTTATATTGTTGGTGTCGTTTGAAAGGCAAATGGATCTTCTAACTGCCTAATTTATTATTACTTTGTTCATCAAGAATGATTTTGTTTTTTTTTTCAAATTATTTCGAAAACGGCTTTTATTATTTTGATTAAACATCAAATCAATCAATTGCAAAAATAGCTAATTTCAATTTTTTGGCAAAAAGTTCGCATAATATAAATAGGGATTTTGATTATATGTATTGCATTATTTTGTGTTATTAGGGGCGTTCACATTTATAGACTTTTTCATCAACGCGTGTCGTGTCGTTAGGTTTTTGTATTGTCAACACCAGTGAAACGACTTCTTTCAATTTTCTTCGCAAAATTAAAAGAGAATAGGTTGAAATCGAAATAAAATCGAAAAAAATATTAAAATGATGCGCTAAGTTTGATACTAATACTGAAATACGCGCCATGTTCGCTCTTTGAAAAGTTATTTTTTAAATGTAGTCTGGAAAACGGTTGTTGAATGTGAACACCCCTATTCACGTTTGTGCAGTGAACTCTCTCGTAACCAGACACTGAGTTACTATCCAAAAAGTATTATAAAACTTGAAAAATTTAATCCCGTTTATTGGAATCTGCCCAGTTATGAGAGGTGAAGAGAGTACTCCGTATATCTTTTTATTTAATAAATAGTTTGTTATATTTTTGCAATCCGGTGCTTCTAAATACATAGTTAAAACAATATTGCATTTAAAAATTTTCCAAACAAATTTTGTATACACAGATCTTTGAATCGTTTTTTGAGAAGACTATATTAACAAAACTATAGTTGAATTAATATTTGTATCTTATGACCATTTAAATTCTTATAGATATTCAACAAAACCCCAAGAAATAATGCTGAAGTATTCTGATGTATCAATGACTTATGATGTTGAATTGCAAATCAAGGCAATAATCGATAAATGCTGTGTTCAGCTCGAAAATTGGGAAATGGGAGAAAAAAATAAATATTCAAAAAATCTTCGAACAATACGCGAACCGTCCAAACTGAAACAAGTAAAAAGCCTTCTTACTGATTTTGTCTACCAGATGGATGATATGGGAGTTTACGGTGCGTCTGTAGCTATAATGGGAGCTATAGTACAACTAGAAGTGAATAAGCGCAACGCTCCAACAATGCTTTTACGCAGCATGTATCGTTATGTGCTAACAAAATGTGAATTGATTCGACATTTATTAGTAAAGAAGATAAAAGCATTCGTTTCCGATGATGATGATGATGAAGATGATATGGATGAAGCTGATATTATATTAAATTTTTCCAAGCCAAAACTTCAACATTTGCTGTCGTATTTTATTTCTGAATTTAGTTCGAAGAAAGGTAATGAAATAAGTGCCTTGGTGTTTGTGCAACGTCGATACACCGCAAAATGTCTATATTTTGTAATAAAAAATTTTGTTGCTGCACATCCGCGGCTTAATCATATTATTCCTGAGTTCATGGTTGGACGGACCGCCGGAATGATTTATACTATTGACACGATTCTTGATTCAAAGTGGAATCGTCATGTAAGAGTTTTTCATTCAATGTAAATTTAAAAAATTATCTTACACTATTTTTTGTTCCAGGCTATTGAAAGATTTCGTTTAAAAGAGTGTAATTTAATTGTTTGTTCGAGTGTGCTGGAAGAAGGCATCGATGTCCAGGCTTGTAATTACGTCATTTCATTTGACACAATAAAAACTTTTAGTTCGTATGTGCAAATGAAAGGACGTGCACGTTCGTCCAAGAGTACGTATGCCGTTTTGTGTGAACAAATGAAACAGTACGAGGTTGCGCAACAAATTAAGCAATACCAAGAAACAGATGCTATCTTGAAAAAATATCTCATCACACGTACCATTGATAGAGAAATTCCAGATGAACGTCTAACGGCAGAACAGTTTACAGAACTCATTACACCCTTTAAAACACGCACAGGAGCTATACTCCAAGCAGAGTCCACTTTGATGCTTCTACATCGTTATTGTCAGACATTACCGCAGGATTCATTCACCAATTCGCAAGCATTATGGTCGGTTGAGTTAGATGACGGGAGTAATTGCGTTGTGGCTTTGCACTTACCACTTCAGTCTACTGTCAAAGATGTGATAATGGTATGTACAAAAAGTAGACAGTTTGAAGCTTCAGGTTAAGGTTATTCGTATTTAAACTAGAGTAAAAAATCTGTGGTCCGTGCGATAGCTGAAATGCACAGAGAAGGTTTCTGTGTAGTTGTCATCTGACTATTTGTTAAATTTGAGTGAGAACAACGTAAATTTTTTATGGTTTCACTAATAAATAAACCCAATAAAGGTTTGTTTGAAGTGAATTCAATTATTTAATTTATTGAATTTGAGTGAAAGTCGGAGAAATTTATTTTAAAAATTGTTGCAATTTTGCGGTTAACATTTAATCGATCCACTTATTCAGTGTAACTTTGTTGAATTGGTCGTAATTAGTAATTTAATGGATAGTATAGATTACGGTTGGCTTAAAACTTTTTGGGCGAATCGCATTTAACCAAATCTACTTTTCTGTACCAAAAGTTTATTAATGCTACTTCTATAGCAATATATATAAATATATGTATAATATATATATAAATATTTTTCAATCGCGTCAAACCTTCTATATCGTACCATATAGCGCTTCAGTGTCAATTGAGCTGTGCAAAACCAAGTTTTTTATCATTACCAAATGGTTCGATATTTTCATAAGAATTTTAATGGGCTCATGGCATGGGTAGTAACTTTTAAAAAGTCATTTATTTTTGGAAATTGAGTTCCCTTCTTATTACGAATAAAAATTCTTTGACTGTTTATATTTTCATGAAAATTATCAGTCCCTTGGTGTTTACAATTTTATACTCGTTAAACAAATAAATAAATCTATTTTCTTAAGTTTTTAGTCAACAAAGTATGAAATATCAATATCATCAAGCTTCTATTGATACGCTACCTACCATCTAATTTAATTCAATTTTATTATTTCAGAGTGATGTAATGAAGACTTGTAAAAATGCCAAAATGTCAGCTGCTTTTAAGGCTTGCGTTAAGCTGTACCAAAATGGTGAAATCGATGACAGCCTATTGCCAGTTACTCGTAAGAAAATACTTGAAAACTGCACCGAAACCTACTTCGCAAAATGGAAAAACGAAGAAAATGGTACCTGACAAACTAACAAAATGTGTGTTTATTTCATTTTATTTAACTCTCGTAGATAACCTCAAAGAAGCTGGAACCAAACAAAATGTTCGTGACTATAATAAGATATATCCGGAAGAGCTGATTGGTTCTCTACCCATTCCTGGTGAAATAGCCTATGCCTATTGTATCAAAATAAAACCAGAATTCCGCTTAGATGAGGATAATGCAAATATAATAAACCTATTGAATTCAAATTCAAATTTTGCTATTGTCGTGAGAAAGAAACTTCCTGCACTAGCAACAATACCGCTGTTTATGACACAAGGTCCACTTAAAGCACAAATATTGAGTGAACCCTTTGAGTTTATTATCACTGATAACAACGAACTGGGAAAGTTAAAAGCATTCAACAAAATGATATTTTCGGATATACGAAAATATTGGAAAAGATTCCTGGCTTTCGACAATAGAAATGGTCCAAATGCATTTTTGATTGCACCAGTGCAACATGATTGTGCAATCGATTGGGAGTTGGTTCGTCAATTTCAAAAATTAACACCAATGCGAGGTACAACTGAAACTGAAAGATTAAAGAAAATCCACAAACCTGAAGATTACCTTGGAAAAGTTGTCAGCACTTGGTATAGTTCCGATGAAAACATTCGCTATGTTGTGACAAAAATTCGACATGATCTAACTCCGCTAAGTGAATTTCCAACCAATATTTTTAGAAACTATGCAGAATATGTTGAGAATAAATATCGCGAACGAGTTGTTAATACAAGTCAGTTTATGATCGAAGTTCAGGCACTTACATCCCGTTGTAATTTCTTTATAAATTCTTCGGGTAAGAGCACAGAAAGTAAACGCTTGAAACGAGACAGTAAGATTTTGGTTATACCCGAGATGTGTCATAACTTTCGTTTTCCTGGCGATTTATGGTTAAAAGCTTTGTTTCTACCATGCATTTTGCATAGATTACATTATCTTTTGAATGCCGAAAAACTTCGTGTGGACATTAATAAGTATTTAGGAATTCACACAGATGCCGCTTATAAGCCAGCTTGTATCGAAATAGATTATTCGCTTCGCAGAGTGGGCGCTGATAGCAAAGAACCAAGAAGTATGCTTCCAGCTCTGGAGACTACACGTCGAGATAATAAAATAAATCAATGTTATACTCTAGTTGATATTGAACAAGGAAACTGGAAGGCGTACCTAGAACCAGTTGACGTCTATAGAAATATAAACACTGTCTACCCAATTGAAATCGATTACTATTACCAATTTGTGAATAATTTGCTAGATGATATGGATAAACTAAAACTAGATGATTCTCCAGATGTATCTATGCGAAATCTTGAAGCTCACAAACCAATGACAAGAGACTTCCAAATTGACGATTTAGCTAAAAGAATTTCCGATGTATCTTTCGATCCAGCTCGACGTATACAAATTCTGGATGACCATGTTACTTCTGATATTAAGAAGACTGCAGAGCAATTTGAATTCTTGGCTGCAATAACAACTGCTAAAACAAATGATCACTTCGATATGGAACGTTTCGAAGTTTTAGGTGATTCATTTCTGAAATTCAGTTCTTCACTACTGTTAATGCATAGACATCAAACATGGAATGAAGGATACCTTACAGCCATAAAATCTAGGTTGGTAAGTAATAGAAATTTGCTTTACTGCATGCGGGCAAAATTCAGTGGAACATTTATTTGTTCCTCAGTTTTTGAACCAGCTAGCGAATGGCTGCCGCCATTATCATCTGTGCCTTCGAATATTCTCAATGCCATCGAACAAGATGGCCTCTCACCTAATTGTCTTTACGAGTTAAATCTTAGTGAGGAAGAAATTAACTCGGGTCTTTGCAATGCGAAGACATTAGAAAGCCTTTGTGACAACGCCCAATTGTCCGAAACTTCCGTTGAATGCCTATACGAATTTATATACAAGCAATCTTTAGCCGATAAGGTTGTTGCTGATTGTCTCGAAGCCCTGTTGGGCGTGTGTGTTAAAAATTACGGAGTAACAAAAAGTTTCGAAATGCTGGACTATTTTGGAGTTTTTTACGACGCCAATAAGTCATTACTTCCAAAACTTCTACAAATTAATCTGGGAAGTCCGTTGTTGAAAGCCAATGTCAAGCAATCCGTGGTCGATGGATATTTGCTGAACTATGAGTTCTTGGAGAAAAACTTAAAATATCAATTTAAAGATCGTTCATATCTTTTACAAGCCCTAACGCATCCTTCTTATCCTACAAATCGAGTAACTGGATGCTACCAGCAGTTGGAATTTTTAGGAGATGCTATTTTGGACTTTTTGATATCATGTTATATTTTTGAGCGGTGTACGCATATGAATCCTGGAGAAATTACTGATCTGCGTTCTTCGTTGGTCAACAATGTCACTTTAGCGTGTGTCTGTGTAAGAAATCGCTTCCATCAGTTCGTTCTCTACGAAAGTCCATCACTTTCGGAGTCCATCAGAAAATTTGTCGACTTTCAAAAATCACAAGATCATCGTGTTACCGATCAAGTGAAGATTCTTCTTGAAGAAACCGTCGTTCAAAAGGGATCATTTAATTTGGCACAAAATATAGACGTTCCGAAGGCTTTGGGTGATGTCTTAGAAGCCTTGATTGGAGCGGTATTTTTAGACTCTGGAAATGATTTGCGATGCACTTGGAACGTTGTTAGTCAATTATTGGACATCGAATTGAATGAATTTATTGCCGAAGTGCCGCTTGACCCAGTTCGTCAATTATACGAGTATAAGGGAGCTAAACCGGAATTCCAATTGCAATGCGTAGAATATGATGTTGTTATGATGCAATGTCAATTCTACTGCCGTGATTTTGTAAAGACTGTTATTGGATGTGGAGCTAATAAAACGATGGCCAAGAAAGCCGCTGCTAAAATGGCATTACAAATTTTGCATGCCAATTAGAAGCAATATTATTTTTTATTGATATTATAATTACTTTAGTTTATTTAGAAATATATTCGACAACATTTTTCATTCCTGATTTTGATTTTAAATTATCTCCTTGTCAAATCTATACAAAAAAATTATAAAATTATTTATGTATAGGTTGCGCATAGCTAACAGATTTTTTTTTATAAGATAATAATTATTCATATAAATTTTTGTAATGTATGCTCTGTTAAATTTTAATATTATATAAGAATTATATAATAATTTAATATAAACTTAGAAACATGAATTGTGTATCTGTTTCAGTATTGAAAAAATAATTATTAAAATATTGAATACATATTATATATTGTCCCGCGTTACATATTTTAATAAATTAAAGCCTTTTTGGAAATTAAACCTGTGTTTTGTTTGAACTCTCGATGTCTGGTTTAATTGAGTTTAATTTCTTTTTATCTTGCATTTTTCTTCTTTAAAGTGGCAATAACTGATAGAAAAATAACCAACTTTTATAAATTAAAATAGTCGAAAGAGTCTTCAATTTAAAATAATGCGCAATCCTCTTGAGTTGTGGGATGCTAAAATATCAGCCCTTGTGAAGAATCAATGAACAATCAGAACGGGTAACTAAGGAGAGGCCCTATTTCGGTTGTCAATTATAAATACGATAATTGACGCATTCTAGCTAAATTTATAATATGTACGCTATTTCGTTCAAATTCACAAAATTTGCACTCTGTTATTCTAAAATTGAAATGACATTTATCTGAGCCGAAATTCCAACATGTTTCGAATTCGTCATTACGTAGTGTAAATACATAAAAATCAAACATTTGCTTTCTTGCGATGCTGATGCGCAATGTAGCTGATGCTGATGCGATACATCAACAATTACGCTTGAAGTTTGCGCATTATTTTATGCAAGTTTGCAATATTGGGTTCTTTACCCTAAAACTGCTGCTGGTTTGATGGCTTAATGAATGTTTGACGCAAGTGATTGGGCATCGTCTCTGCAACGATGCGTTTGTGAATTTACACGTATCAACTGCGTAAAGTCCTACGTGCATTAAAAGTTATACAAGGTCAAGAGTCGAAAATACATATCTGCATTTTGCAAATAACTTTCAAACGGTGAATGCTATCGAAAAGTAGTAGGAGATCATGCAACTCTAAAAATAATTATCGCGAAAAGAATGTCCATCCTTCGGAAATTGATAACGTGAATGATGCTCAGAATGGTATCGAGAATAAATTTACAGTTGTCGTTTCGTTTCATTTGTTCTGTGGAAATTTATTCCGGAGCAGATTCGCGATAAGAAGATTCAGAAAATATCATTATTTCAGAAAGGGTAAAAGAAGAAAACATTGGTTTTTCGCATAAAACTCTTAAACTGTCAATGTTTTCAAAAAGTCATCATGTAAAGTTTGTAGATAAGGATATCCTTTGTAAAAAGACTAACCGAACCTTAAATTTTAAAGTTTATATTCATATCGTCACGATGATAGAGCATCATATGCAGTTTTTAATAAATGAATTAAAGTGTTTGTACCCATCACTGAGAAAAAAACCTTCCATAACTTTTGTATTTGATATCACAACGCATACCTACACTTATAAACTTTCGTACTTTATCCAAATTTCAAAATGCCCAATAATAATAGTCGAAAATATAGACTTTTCTCATACAACTGTTAAACAGTGAATGTTATCGAAGAGTTCTTAAGGTTTTGTGACTACTACTTTTGTTGTCCTAGAGTGGCCATTTATATGGTATCATTATTTCAACGAAATTTTGAAGTCTTTTTTTTAATTTTAAATATCGAAGTTGTTCAAAATCAATTTATACTGACTTTTTGGACAGTGAATCGTCGCTACACTGCAGAACTGTTCTAGTCACATTTACAAAATTTTTCAAAAAGAACCTTAGTCCGTAACTGAATTTCGACATTATTGTTATATTCTATTATTAAAATTCTAAAGGAACTACTGCACGTAGGAATATTCGGAATACAACAAGTTTCCTTATGATTTAAAAAAAATCATTTGGAAATTTTTGACTTAACTAGTTCTGCATGGTAGCGACGAAATATCCTCACATTTTTTTTTCAAACGAGTAATATGTTTTTTGATCTTTTGTTATTTTTTATGAGCTACCGATTTAATAAACTTACTTGTAGTAAGCAGCACCTGAACCAACAAGTTGCTGCCCGCACAAACTTAAAAGTTTGTGTCATTTGAGAAATGTTTACCTATATTAGAAAAAAAAACAAATCTTAATGTTTTAAGCTAAGTCTAAATTTATTACGCACTTTACATTTTATAGTTAACATTTTTTTTATTTTTCCACGCTTCCATTTATGTATAAATAATATTAAATTACTGTCTAACATAAGGCTTTTATTAGATTATTGCAATATTATTAAGATAAGTCCAACGACAGACTTAATCAGAGGAGAAAAACATTTTAAATGGGGGAGAATCAAATCACAGATGTATTTTCGTTATTATCTAACCTATCCGGTGGGTTGTGATAGCTTAATGAGTCTGCGGGGGAAGCACTTAGAATAATTGCATTACTTTCTCCAAGTGGTGCTGCATTGATAACTAGATTTTCAACTGACCAACTTGTCTTGTTTCGCAAAGACTGATCGATCCTCGAAGAAATTGAGTTAGATCCCGATTCACGACGACGAGTTGAAGTTCTCAGAACATTAGCAACATCAAATGCTGTATAAGGCTGTCTGGATCTTGATAATATGGTTGTACCAGCTGATGAGGGTCGATGTTCACTTGGTCTATCGATCTTATGAGCTCCTCTTAAATTTCGGCCTAATGAAAGGCTTCGCTGGGTATAACTATTGTATAAAGGTCTTGGACGGATTTCAATATTTTCTGGCTGATTATCAACACCAGCTGGATTCGACAACACTGTAGAATAATCAGGTGGAAGACTATTATCGGCTGACTCAAGAGACAGGATTGGTCGTGGGCGACTTGGTTCACCCAGAAATCTATAAGAGAAACAAATTTAATAAAATCCTTGATTTTAAAAGGTTTTTGAAATAAATGACTATACCTTCTAACACTTCGTCTTATGCTTTGGCGTAATATTTTAGCTAAACGTGCTCCAGTTGCTGTTGTATATGAAGGCGGAGGTGTATATTTTGGAGGAGCATCATCTTGAGCATTGCTTGCTTCTAAATCTGAATTCCTTAAATTATACTGACCAGCTTGATTTCTGTTCCGATCAGCGCCAAGTCGCCCACGACGATGTGGCAGTGGTGATTCTGTTGGACGATATAAAAGCTGAATACGCTAGAAAAAAACAAAGCAACTATTTAAAGTCCAATTGTTATTTACAAAAAATACAACTTACATCCAAAATATCAGGTGGACCATTTGTAAGATACCGATATATTTGAATAATTGCTGTGATCGGTACGATTAGTAAAAATGAAACCTGAGTTAGACCGCCAACTTTTCTAGTCCAAAAGCTAAAGTATGACTTCCCTCGCCAATGATAAAATTGACTTGTCAATGAAACCTTATATTCAATTATAGACAAGGTAATCATTGCAATAGGAAGAAGCACATTCCAAGAAAGAGCCAGGAATGCAGACATTGATCCATTCATTCGCAAATCATTAACTAGCACATCTCCATTATAAGGACGACCACGAATCAAAAACACTGCCAAGATTTCCGCTGTCCATAATATCAACATCCACCACGCTCCTCCAAATACCATATCGAAGTAATGTATCATAGCCAGACCCATTTCGGAGGCAAATGGTATGCCTAATAACAGAGCGGTCACACAGCTCAATAGAACTGAGCTTGTCGAATTACCCAAACTACTAGAAATAGGCTTCCACATCACGCATAGCTGTCCCAATCCAAATAGAATGAACATAAAGAAGGTTAGTGCAGTCCAAATCCATGATAAGTCACGCTGAGCAATAGCCATTGCTGCTGGAAACAACTCAGTTATCAAACGTAACGCCTGATAGCCACTCTCTCGGACTGAAGTTAACGGAGACCGACGATAGGTTTCTCCCAGTAGGCTCGAATAATGTGGAACCCACTTAGTTGGGAACGAAATAAGGGCAGGCGTTATTCCTTTAAGTGAATATACTGAAGTGTAGGAGTCCATAAACTCTAAAAAAAAATGCAAAAACAAAATCATAAGTAATGATTGTTAAAGTAAGAAAATTGTAAAAGTTACCATATGATCTTGGTATATAAATATATTGGTTTTTATGCAAAATCTGCTCACAAGAGAATCCAAATACTCCCGCCAAACACAGACCCAACAATGTCAGCAATACCACCAATATTGCTTCACGACGAAGAATCACCTTACTATTAGTTTTTCCATGACTTCGACTGCAAACGGATATAACAGATGCACCCAACAAACCCCAAGTGAGAAAAGCCTCTTGAGCAGCCGCAGTCCAGGTTTTCGAATTTATCAAAAAATCCTCAAAGTCCGAAGCTGAGAATATATTTTGTGCACTTGTGAATCCGATGTAATACAACAACCGAAAGGTTATCACAATGAATAAGACCAGTGGAGTTAAAGTCAACAGTAATATAACCTTCCCAAACGATTTCGATCCTTTGCAAAGCACCAAGAATACTATTGTCCAGATAATCGACAAATTGAAGGCGAGCTGCTTGAAGAAAAATCATCTTTTTAACAAATCTTTTGTATATTGAAGGAAAAATATTCCCAACTTACCATATCACTCACCTGGAACCGAACATCGCTACCATCAATTCGCCTACCCAAGTGTAATCTCTGCAGCACGATTCCATTGAAATAATCCGCAACAGTTTCGGTTAGATTACCCGATACATTTGTTGATCGATGAAACAAATAGAATGATTCTTGCCACCGATAGAGTGGTTGGGATTTCGTTAGAAATGAATCTTTTAAATAAACTAATAGCCAACTAATGCTGACCGTAGAATACAATCCCATGACACATTGTCCCAAGACCAGAGCAATTCCGATACCTCTGCAAATTGGACTGATTTTCCACATTGAAACCGGTCCGGCTTTTATTTTGGATCCCAGACAAATTTGGAGCCAAAATAATGGAATTCCAAATACAACCGAGAGAAGTAGGAACTGAAGCAGGAAGTTTCCTCCATAATGAATTGTCTGGTTGGCAAAACGGCTGATGTTGAAAAGCCCCAATGTACAACACATGAGGGCCAATATTCGGCTATAAGCATTCGGCCATTCTGCATTAAAATCCAGCTGAGGCGATGGATTGTTATCAGGATCGATGTGGGAAATTCTTGGCTGCACATTACTGTTCTCCAGTGGTGGGGTAGCAGGCCTTCTTGGAGAATGATCAGCTGTCGTTGAACCTAATGAACTGGAACCAGTGCTAGAAACCAACGAAACCGGACTAGGATTGCGCGATGATCCAACTGAGCTGGGTTCAGATCCGATGTATCCTGAACATATAACGTCTGCCAGGTGTGAAGTAGTATTTGGATTGCGACGACCACAGTCAACAGAACCGTTAACTGGAGCGCTCATTGGTCGATCATGGTTTATAATTATGCAATGATTGCCACTGCCTGTGGCCTCGGAACGTATGGAAAATATCCGCGGATGACCATCAGCTCTCCGGCCAAATTGCCTAGGACGGTCTTCAGAATGCTCCTGTCCTTCTGCAGAATTCCTGTCGACCATTTCTTGTAAAATATCATAGGGCGTCAGTACACTGGGAGTAAAGTCAGTCTGTGATATACATCTTCTCATAGTGGGTGTACTAAGTGGGACACTGCCACTTGCAGTCGAATCTTCAACTTCCCGGGGAAAAGCTAATTCCTCTGAAGAGATGATGGCTGTTGGTAAGTCCTCCTCACTGCGTATATGATCGGGAAGAACTAGAAGTGATGTCTTTCGCATTGAATTACGTCGCCATGTCTTACGAGCAGGCGATGTGGATCTGGCCAATTTACCTGCAAAACAAACAAATAGCAATTAGTAAACTTCAATTGACCTTACTTTTAAATTTTAAAAATAAAGTCAAGGATTTTTTACGTCTCTAAAAACTGTGCCGTTCTATCTTCTTGAATTCAAATATAATATGCTTATAAATATAAAAACAATATATTTTTCTGTTGTGGTTTTCTAGTCAACGAATTTCAAACTACCTAGCAACATATAAATTATGTTTGACTCAGTGTCACAGCTTCGAGCATGCACTTGGGCGCAGAGAAAGAGGGGCGCAAAAAATAGTGTTCTATTGGTTATGAGTATGATAAGATAACGAATCGTATTGCAATGAAATTTGTGAGCCGTTAAAAAAATAATATTTTGAAAAAATAAATTGCTGCCTTGCAAAAAAATCTATAATCACTGTGGTAGTTTGCTCAAAAACGGTTCTAGGGATTTGAATTGAGCTGTTTTTTTGCAAGCCCAGGGCGAATTGGATGACACAAATGAAGGATGAAGATATGCGACCATAGTATTTTTGTTTCTGAATTTAATGGCGATGTCATATTTTTGTTTATTTAAGAGTTAAATTTCCAAATGGCCGACATAAGATATAAGTAAGAGCGCCGAGAATTCCTGCTAGGCCCCAGAATAATTTAACTTCGACTCTGGTTGAATTTATAACCCTAATGCAACGCAACTCTCTCTCTCAATGGATATAACGTGAGTCATCATCATTTATGCCCTTCAAATCAATTTCTTCTTAATTGATTCAATTTAAAAACCCTTATAATGCAACAAAGAAAAGAAAACCATTATTGCGCAACGACAATGGTGAAAGTTTTTTTTTTATATTTTGTTTAATGATTTTATCCATCATCGCTCATGAATTTTTATTACAATTTAATCGATGGACATTCATATAATAAAGCTATGCTTTGTAATGTTCTATACAACTAAATACAACTGTACTCATTCTTTAAGTACATTATTGTAGTTATAAATCTGGTGATGAGAAAGCATTGTACACATAGAAAGCATCGCGTCTACTCTAGGTTCCCAGTTCCCACATTGTTGGAGTGGTTGCACATTTGCGGTGATATCCTAATAAAAAAGAATATATATATGTACCTATGTAATATGGATATTATTAATCTCAGCAAACACACTCGTAATGAAATCAACTGCATTTTATTGCAAGAAGCCAATGAACTTTGATATCCGCTCGGAGATTTGCGGTTGTTTAATCCAAGAACTGAGATTTAAGAGTTGATATAATATGTAGGTACATTATTGGGATTTTATCTTGCCCTTTATAATGCAGTAGGTACCCGGTTTCTTTTTAAGTTGCTAAGCATGATGTAGTTGTACATTCCTAATTGGGGTAAGTTTTTACAATTTAATATTACAATTTTGTGTGCAGCAAAAAGGAAAGGAATTTAGCAAATATATCAAAGGTCTTTTCGTTTATTTCTTAAAACTGCATATTACTATCAATTTTAGTTAAATTTTTTTATAATATGAACATTGACAGAACTTTAAAGTAAAATTGGTAGAAATTAGCAGTTTTGAATAGAAACCGAACAGAGGTATAGTTTCCTATAAAATACAAAAAATATATACACGTAGGTACTTGTCTTATAGCTGAAGTTGATTGACCCAAAGTTATTTTGTAATAAGAAAATTCGAAATTCTAGATCTTCAAAGATCTTATCAGGGTGTTTAATATGCAATCATGAGAAGGTCTAAAATAGGCAGTTTGTTCTGGAGATATTCGAGACGAAAACCTTGTGGAACAATTTTTAGAAGTTTTGCTTTTTTAGTTTAAAAAAAACTGTCAATTAAATGTTTTTACAAACATATGAAAAAAATTAAAAAAATGTTTTTACAAAGTCTATTAGTTGTTGACCATTTAATTGTGTTTAGTATAAAATGAGCCCCTTGCGTCGAGACGAAAAACATTTTTCAACAATTTTTTAGTAGTTTCTGGAAGTTTTTTTGCTTTAAAACAAAACTGTCAATTGATTTTTTTATAAACCCCATACATTCTTTGTTAGTGCCTGTTTACATAGGCATTTTACTGAAGGGCGCATCCAGTGAGACAGGTAGATTTTATGTGCGTAGAAACGAGAAGGATTTTGGGATGGAATTTACCCTTCTCGTTTCTACGCACACATAAATCTACCTATCTCACTGGTTGCGCCTTTCAGTAAAATTCCTATGTAAACAGGCACTTACAGCATTGAGTGTAATATAAAATTATTCCAGAGACGATAGCATTATTTGTTTTCGAGATATTTGAGCCGAAAAACAATTTTGAACAATTTTTTAGTAGTTTTCTTCTGCAATGCTTTAAAAAAAACTGTCAATTGAATGTTTCTACAAAGTTTATCAGTAGTTATTGACTACGTCATTTTGTCAAAAATTAAATTACTACGGCTTCGAAATCAATTTTTTTTCTCAAGATATTCGAACCGATAAACGATTTTCTACAAATGTTTGCATGTTTTTTAATAAAAAAAAAAACTGTCTGGTGATTTTTTTTAAAAGTTCTTTCCAATTTTTTATTACGTCATTATGTGTAGAGTAAAATTAAGTCGAAGTCATTGGCATTTCTTGTTCTCGAGATATTCGAGACGAATAAAATTTTACAACTTTTTTTTCAATTGAATTTTTTTGAAACCCCTTTCTGCAGTTTTAGACGTTATTATCTGTAAAATATAATGTATTTGAAGTCAATATCTCTATTTGTTCTTTTGATACGGTGAACGAAAGAATGTATCACGAACGTACGAACGTATGTATTGATGTACACACACATCACACATATACTGATATCTCTCTTAAAACGGTGGATTTGGATTGTTGGAACAACGAGCTATGTAAAAATTTTCCATTCGACATATTAGGGGAGAGGGGGCACCTTTGAACACATTTTGGTTTAGAGCCTCCAAAAACCCAGTGTGATGGAATTATTAGCCTGTAAGTTATCGTCACTTCAAGAAATGTATTTAAAGTTTAATTTAAACAAGGTTTTGATTACATTTAATAAAGATTGATATTTTATTTTTTTTAAATACGAACAAGGTTCTTGTGTTCAAAGGTACCCCACATGTGGGGCAGGTTTGAACATAACTGGGGCAATTTTGAACGGAAGTATTTATAAATATTTTTAACAATAAATAATGAAGAAAACAATAAACAGTATCAATAAGTTATTTATGAAAAGCTCAATATAAAAAAACTTTAATAGGATATAAAATCTTCTGAAAGGTCAAACTCACTATTTAGAAAGTAGATCTTGGAAATAAATAGATTAAAACAAAGTTTTTGCAGCTAAAATTATCTTTGAAACTTTAATTTTAGTCTCCATTTGTTGAACGGAGAAAAAATTTATAATTTTTTTTCAATAACTAGTTTTAAACCTTTTCAAAGGTGCCCCGACCGTTTCGTTCAAAGCTGACCCAACATGTTAAACAACATAAAATTCGGCCATAGTTATTATACCTAGCATATTTACCAAGAATTTTAACTTTATGTTAATCAAAATGAAGATTTGAATTTAATAATAAATTTTAAACTCTTACAAAAAAAAATATTACAAAAATAAAATTTACGCATTAAAACTGCGTATTTAGGTAATGTCGGATGAACTTAAGACCGCAAAGTCGTTGACGTGTAAAGATTTCGCTATTGCCATGCTTAAAATTAATTTTAGATTTTAAAATACAGGGTGGCGCACCAATTGTGCTACAATAAGAAATTCAAATAACTTTTTTTTGAATCGATGTATTTCATTTATTTTTTTTTTACTGGTGAGAAAATTAAATTTTATTTTAAATAGTTAGTTGTTTTTAAAGATTATAGACCGCAAATGACCTCCACGCTGTCCCACGCATATGCGGCACCTGGTCAAAAAATTATTCATTGCGGCCTGAAGAGTTGAAGTTGGGATCGCCTCAATTATTGTCGTTATGGACTGCTTTAATTCAGTTAAATTCCTGGGCTTCGTTTTATACACCTCTTGCTTGACATAACCCCATAAAAAGAAGTCTGGTGCAGTCAGGTCAGGTGACCTTGGGGGCCAGCGAAGAGTGGAGTTCCTAGAAATTAATTTGTTTGCGAATTTTTTGTTTAGCTCCGCCATAACTGGTCTGGCTATATGTGCAGTTGCTCCACCTTGCTCAAACCAAACGCTGTTGAATGGTATACGTCTTCGGCGCAGTTCTGGGTAAAAAAACTCCTTCAACATCTTTAAATAACGGTCCCCATTGACAGTAACGGTTACACCGTTTTCTTCAAAGAAGTACGGCCCGACAATACACCTTGATGAAACTGCGCACCACACAGTGACTCGTTCTGGGTGCAATTCCGTCTCATGGAGCATTTCTGGATTAGACTCATTCCATATACGGCAATTTTGCTTGTTTACATTGCCGTTAAGATCAAAATGGGCCTCATCAGACATGAACAAACAATTGATCAATGTGTTGTCTTCTTCGGCCATTGATATCATTTTTTGGCAAAATTCCAGGCGAACAGGCAAATCCTGAGGGTTTAACTTGCTAGTAATTTGGACTTTGTACGGAAACAAGTTTAAATCGTCATGAAGTATCCGTTGTAATGACCGTCTACTAATTCCAATTTGCCCCGATAAGTTTCGGGTCGAAACGTTCGGATTGGCCTGTATTGCAGATGCTACTGCTGCGATTGTATCCTGAACCCGAACATTGGCATCTCGATGGTACGGCCTTCGTGCGATGCTTCCAGATTCGGCAAACATGTTTACAAACCTCATAATGGTCCATCTACTCGGGGGATTACCAAACTCCCGCCTAAATTCCCTTTGGACGGAAATGACGGACTGCAAAGCATGGTACCGTTGCACTATCCAAATTCTTTTCTTCGTATCCCAAGCATCCATTTTTATAAATCTAAATAGTAACCTACAAAATAAAAAAAAAATAAGCCGATTACTCACACAGAAAAAAAGTTATTACGTTTTATTTTTGTAGCACGATTCGTGCGCCACCCTGTATTTTTGTATTAAGATTTTATTAGCCATGTTCAAAGGTACCCCTCTCTACCCTACAATAACTTCGAATGGGAAGTTAATAAAATGGAACATATTCACCAATTTTTGTAATAATTACTGATTTTGAATTTTTTTTTTAATACAAAAATTTTTGTTTTACTATTTTGATATTACATATTGTTTAAACTTATTAGAGGCGCTCTTGCAAAAAATTTATTTAAATTTGTTAAACAGATAATGAAATAGTTGACAGTAAAAAATTGTCTATTAAAGGTACTGTTAGTTAAGTTTAAAAAAAAAATAGACTTGAAAGTTATGGATTCGTGTAGTAATCGAACTCGAGATTTTGATCAAACATTACATTAGGTACCATAAAAACGGTCAATAATTTAGTAAAAAATGAAAATCTTGTTTTTCTCAACTTAATAATTTTTACCAAGCCAATAACTTTTTCTAAAAAAAACCTCCGAATTTTTTAATTCCGAAAATGGTAAATAAAACCTCCCACTGAACCATATTTTTGATTTTCTCAAAAACGGTTTAGCTGATTTTAATCAATTTATGGAGAATGTTTCAAAAAGTCTTAACGGAATTGTAGGTATACCAAAATAATTTTTTTTTTGATTTTTAAAAAAAGCTTCAAAAAATTTGTTTGAGAATTTAATAATTCGAAAACGACTTTATCGATTTTTATAAACTTGTCATCAAGCAGTTTTTTAACATTAGGTATCTAGTAGATTTTAAATGAGAATTATTCTTATAACAAAAAATAACGGTACCTACCATACAAGTGTTTAAAAACCGGTAAAGAAAATCTTTTTTGAGGGCTAATATCAGTACGATCTACCAAATTATTGGAACATCGAATTATTGAGTTATTGAATGAAACAAAAAAAATGACGAACTTTGTCATGGAATTTATTTTGTTTTCCTATAAATTACTTGAAATTAAGATATATGTACATATGTTTTTATTTAATTTTAATGAAGGGAAATAATTTTTTATATTAATGTGACGTGGTTGATAAGTTTTTATTTTGTATGCTCACCATAAAGCTGAAAGGGACATTTTTTAACAATGATAGGCTTGTTGAAGTGATGACTTTCGTAAACATCGATGTCTTATTTTTCGACAGATTAATTCTTATGTACTTGCAAAAAAAAAAACACGCCTATTATCTTATAGCTTTAAAGAAGCTCATGAATAAATTCAATTTGCTCATATATAACCGAATAACCTTTAATATGTGCAATAATAGTTGTGAAAAGGAATGAGGCTACATACATACAAAACTATTCCGGTATAGGTATATGCAGTCTGCGCATCGAAGTTAATTCGAATATACATAAAAGTGCAAACAAAGAACGGAAAAGAAAACTAGTTTGGGAATCTACCACAAACCTGATTTTTAACACCCTCATTGACCTCACCACCACTTGCTCTTAACGTCACGCCATGCGCGCAAGAAAGTGTAAATGCTAAAAATAGTATACCTATAACAATATTAAAACCAACCACGGCCGGTCCTGCACCGCACCGTGCAACGACGACGTCTCGTTTTGACTTCGACTTTAAAGAGAAAGCAAATATACAAGTAAAAAACAAATTAGGTATATCTTACCTGAATGAGATGTATTATTATTATTATTTGATGTGGCCCTAATATCTTCATTGTCACCACCACCGCCACGCATACTCCGAAGTGCACTGCCACTTCCAATAGTCTTTCTCAGCATATGACCGCGATTTAGTGATGATTCATTCTCACAGCCGGCCTTAGAGCCTTTTGAAATTGTAAAACTACTTCGCATGTTCTTTGGAAGGGTTGTTGGTCGACGTTTGGGAGCTTTGTTAAGCACCTTCACATTATTATCACAGTCAATGGAGCTATTTAGACTCTTATTATCATCTAGCCCATCCAAGTATGTGTCCAATTCTAAGAGGCAATCTTCAACTTTTTCCGTTTGCTCTGAAGATGAAGTCAATTCCACACTAGAGCAACTGGCATGATTGTCTAAGATTGCATCGAGTTCATTCAGTACATTCAATGCTTCTTCTTGATTCAGTGTAAGTGAACTGTGGTTGATGTTGTGGTCTCGTTTTGTATTATCAAAATATGTTACAGGCAGACCATTAGTTTCACTACCTCTCCGCAATGTGCAGAATGGATGATTTTCAGCCTTTTTTCTTTTATTGCGGTTTTTACTAGCTAACGTCGACGGTGACCTTAAGGATCTCCTTTCGTTGGACATACGCTCATGAAAGACTGGTGGTTGTTCATCATCGCTTAATTCAGCAAATTCGCAAGCATTTTGTATAGACTCGATGGAAAGATTATTCGATAGATCAAATGAACTATTGTTTTCTTCTGATTCCGCTTTGAGTTTCTTATACGGCGGAAGTGCATCATCTTGCGATTTAATGACACGTCTTAGTTTCCTTCCCACGGTTCCGTATGATGATGTCAAGGTAGTTTCTTCATCTAACTTAGACAATCGCTTGGTATCACCAAATGCAGAGGCTTTCGAAGAAGCATCGTCTTTTGATTTGCGAGAAAACGGCAGCGTACAGTATGCTGAAGCGCCTTGTGATGTATTTGAGAACATTGCCTTTTTTTTGTTTATTGCTTGTGATGTTCTTGAATGGGATTTATTTATTGAGTTTCCATTTTTTTAGTACATTGTAAATTTATTTTTCACTCTGCATGAGTATCTGAAATTTTAATTAAAGTTTGAAAATTAAACATTATTTTTTTTTTTTATTTATGTACATAAATATATGAAAATACAAATTAATTAGTAGGTACTAGGTAGAAAGTATTGGTACTGTTTAACAAAGGTGCCTTATTTTAAACTTCTTTCCACCAGAGAACTAAAACAATATGTACCTACTTTGAAATAATACGAAAAATAGAGTGAAAGTTTCTTGTATAATTTGGTCACTACGGTAACAAGTTCAAGAATTGTATGTTTTATAATAGAGGGTGATTTTTTGTATTTAGAGAGGTTAAAGGCGGTTTAGTTAAGCGGTAGAAATAACGTTCATTCTTGAAACTGGTAATTAATTAAGAAAATATTTAAATTGTATTGAAGTATTCAAATTTCAAAATGAGGGAATTTTAACCAAATTATAACGAAATTCGGTAGGAAATTACGTGAAAACCTTACGAGCATACATAAGTAGAATCCATTCAAAATGGAATCCATTAAAAACGTCAAAAATCAATGTACATATTTACATATATACGAAATCAGACAGAAAGAGACAGAGATGTCAAACAGCTGTCAAACGAAATCATCAAAGTTGAGATGAAAACAATTGTTGTGTAATTTGCGAAAATCTAAAAGCCCTTCCACACTATCCCACTGAGTATTAACACATGCCAAAAAAGTGGAAAAAAATCATGTATAATAGTGTGGAGACAAAATATGACAGCCCATCTTACACAGCATGATATTCCAGCCTACACGATTTGACATATGTTAATACATGAGAATTTTTAGAAATGGTTCTAAAACTGTTGTGTGTGGAAAAAAATGAAAAGGAATTTCTCTCCCGCAAATTTGGCAGTAGCATGTAATTCTTTCACACTTTCAATTTGACAAGTATTAATAGTCAGTGGAATAATGTGGAAAGGCTTTAATTCGTTATCGGCGAAGTATGTTCGGACGTCGTCGGTCGGTCTCGGCCGATCGATCCAAACATGTGTTGAAGAATGGGAGCGCGTACACCGCTCTTATCGACATCGTCCGATAACGTCCGAGTTTTACCTATCAACCGACGAATCCAAACATGTTTAATAAAAAGTAAAATAGTATTGAAACAAAAATGTTCCACATACGCCACCCTACACCTTAAAGATCTATTCACATGAATGAACTTGGAACACTTGATGACTCCAAGTGAGATCGCCGGAACGAAATGCCAATTTTCATGGGACTAATGGCCGTTAAAAGCTATTTTGAATCAAAAACAAGAATGATTTTGAGATTATTCACGCGCGAACAATTCATTCGTTGCAGTGTGAATGGTATGTAGAATAGGGTGGAGCGTCAAATTTTTTTTTCCGATTTAGCTATTCGAATAGCACTAAAAAGTTGCGTAGTTACGTAAGCTACCCGTGAAAAAATAAAAATATTTCCGAAAGTATAAATCCTACAAAATAATATTTGTAATAAAAAGAAAGATAATTAAATTTCCTATAAAAAATGTATAACAACTTATATTGTATGATTAGCCGTTCTCGAGATATATGTTAAAAGGCGCTACGTAAATTCAAATTTTTCATATATTTGCGCTATGGAAATCTTTTTTAGCTGGAGCGAGTCACAAGTTACATCAACCCCTTTATTGGATAGAACTAGCGATCAGGATATGGAAGAAGAAGCGCTGTGTGAAGATGGTGACCGAAGCTTCAATAACAGTAGCTGGTGAAAAGGCCAGAGACGGGCTAATAAAAAATAAGATATATTCTCGAAATATATTGCCATTTTTCCACACAAAAAAAAATTATAACTTGAAAAATAAAAAGTTTAATTGGGTTAGTTTCTGAATGGCGTATTTTGAATTTTTAAGTTTTTATTTTCAAGTTTGTGTTAATTTATTTGTCTAAATAAAGTTAATATATTATAATTTGTGTTTTCTTTTTTCATGAATTATCATATAATTTATTTCGAAATTGTGAAATAATTTTAACGTTTACAAAAACGTTTGTTCCAAAAAGTCGAAACTTTGAGCTAAGGTAGAGGGCTAAAGACTTAATCCAAACTTTTTTTTTTAATGTCAAATTATTCTACTCATCGAAACGCAAAAAAATGGAGGTATTCGAAATTGATACAACAACTTTTATTTTTCTCCATACATCGACGCTCCACCCTAATGTAGAACGCGAATACAGTTCGTAACAATCAGATTGCAACTTGCGTGGCGACCAATTTATTTTCTCAAGTTTTTCTTATTTTAGTTATTAAAATGCAAATTTTAGTATCTTAACATTAATGTAAATAAGTTTTCTACTATTTTGTCTAGTTTTTGTGAAGAATTTAGGGCCAGATTCACAATGCACACTTAACAAAATAAGTCGTATTTTGACACTTTAGCCGTAGTTTGGGTAAGTGGAACTTAAGTGGCCAATGTGGGACCCTTAGGGCCAGTTTCACAGTGAAGTAAGTGGCACTTAAGTGCCAAATATGGAAAACTAATTCCCAATATCACAGTGTAAGCTTATCGGAATAAGTGACACTTAAGTCTCGCATGTTGGCCACTTAAGTTCCACTTACTCAGGTAGTAAAACTGCGGCTAAAGTGCCAAAATGTCAAAATTAAGTGCCACTTATTTTGTTTAGTGTGCACTGTGAAACTGGCTCTTATCCGATAAGTTTACACTGTGAAATTGTGCATTAGTTTTCCATATTTGGCACTTAAGTGACACTTAATCGAATGTGAAACTGAGCCTTTAGGCTTATTAAATGTTTTAAATCCCATTTGTTCTTTTATTCTTCGATCGTTGGTCGCTTTCATGTGAATAGTCCTTAAGACGTCAGCTTCACAAAGGCATTATTTTTGTTTCACAAAAATTATTGAGGTGGTCAAGCTTACTTTATACACTAAGGTTCACTTGAACAGAGGCAATAATTTTATTGAACTAAAACGAGAATTATGATCCAATGAGTCGTTACATGACTTTAATAAATGAGTGGAAAAATAATTTCAGAATCTCTCAAGAGAATATCATAACAAACATCACTTTACTGTACAATGTAACGGGGCTTTAACCAAATTTGAAAACAGAGTCGGAAATTCAAGCAATATAATCGGTTCACTTGACCAAAGACAGTTGTGAAATTAACTGCATACGTGAATATTTATTCATATACTGCTCGCACACTAAAATCGTAGAAATATTGAATTGGCTGCAATATTCACCTCACTTTTACGTTGTAGAAAATGTTTGAGGATGGCCAACCCGCATATTTTACGAAAGAGGAGGAATAGTAGAAAACTAATAAATAACTTCTCAGGGTTAATAAGTCAGCTAGTCCTTATTTACTTAACATCATTGTACGACCCGCTTTCATACCATAATTTCGAAAAAAAATGGTGGGCATACGCATTTACAAACTGCACAAAATTAATTTACTTTACTTCGAATTTTACTCAACTATCACATATAAGACGCATTTCCTTACCAAATATTCACGTATGCAGTTAATTTCGCAACTGCCATTATTCAAGTGAACCGATTTTATTGCTTGAATTTCCTACTCTGTTTACAAATTTCGTTAAACCTGTAACTTTCAGTTAAGTGATTTTTGTTGGTGTATTCTCTTAAGAGATTCTGAAACAAGTTTTCCACTCACTTATTAAAGTCATAAAACGAATTATAGGGACATAATTCTCGTTTTAGTTCAATAAAATTGTTGCCTTTATTCAAATGAACCGTAGTGTGTATGTAAAAGTTCAGGATGACTACCGTTTTTGGGAACATATACCTAAATTTATAAAGTTTGCATATTTAATAACTTTGCAAAGTTCAACGATCAGCTTATATGTGAATTAGCGGAGCATTAGAAATGCAAACATAAATTCAATGTCAAGTTTAATGTCGTATTAATTTGACATTTTAGTTCGCGTCATCTGCATTGCTGAATCCCCAAGCAACACACCTATTTTAACACCTGTATTATACCTAAATTTCATATAATTATTATCATATAGATAATAATAATTAACTTTAAAAAAAGAAACCCACAAAAACCAGCTCTATAAACGTGTTTAATTTTCTCAAGAAAAACGATAACCCCCGTTGCATTATACGAATTAATAATGTACCTAGGTATTCAATACACATACGTATAAATGTACATACATTTTTTACACTATACATATTAGTTAAGACAAATTTATAAACAAAGCACGTAGCTTAAAAGCAAAAGGTACTAACGTGATTTTTTGTCAAAAGTTGGTAATTTTCCTAAAATTTATTTACAAAACTTTGGTATTCTGAGTTTTTATTATCTTTATCTGAAAAAATCTAAATAAAAAAGGTAACAAAGAATATAATTATAGCAACTTAAGTGCAAGATCATTTATTAAATGCGTGAAATTTTAATATTTTTGTTATAGGGCATTATACATACATATATGCATACCTATCTTAATGTGTAGTAATTATCACTTGAGAATATTTTAAGCAAAAGAAGCATTCCAATGTTTTTCTTTAACATAAATTGCTCTAACCAGGAACGTAGTTAAAAGAGTGGTAAACTGACTAAACGGCATTTAAAAATACGTTGCTAATGTTTTGGGATATAATAAAAAAAACTAATGTATGTACATAAATACATATAATATGTACGTTTTTTCTTATAGCTTTTTGATTCATGTGTAATATAGTGACAAATGATGCATTTGAGAAGGCTGACAGGCTGATAGCTCTCGGTTTGACGTTATCTAACGCAGCGGTTACAACACCTGCACGTCAAATTAATCTACGCTTCACGTTAAAAAACCATCACGGTGTTAAAAACACTCTCTGTTTAACTGAGCCTTAAAATTAATATTTTATTTTTAGATTGATTAGTTGTCTATAAGATCGCAGGAACCTGTATTATTTTTTTTGTATTGTATTACACATACCTACAAATACATCAATTTGCAAAATATATAGCTTCAAAATCAACAAACAAATTAAATTCCTCCGTTCGGCTGTCAAAGGTATAACTAATAATTGACCTGAAGTGCTCGACCATCTTCATTAATTTAAGGTATAAATATTAAACAATTAAATAACTAAAAATTTGTGAAATAATTTAAAAATAAACGCAAGAACTCATTTTCAAATGGAAATTAAGAATCCTTCTGGCGTTCATGATTCTGAAATCAAAACCAGAGACATTTCTCTTCTTTTCAGAAGAATAATTATCATTTTAAAGGATTCAGAAGGCTTCTAGATTATACAAATTGATAATTAATAGGCATGTTCAGGAAAATGGGATCCAGGAGAGCTCAGCAATATCTATTTGAACATGATGAGCCAGAAAAATTTCTCAACATTGCTATAATGCTGAGGAAAAAAAAAGAATTGGATTCGCTTGCTCACTTTTTTATGGAGAGAAATCTCTGAGATCTCTTTTTTCCGAATGCGCCTAATAGGCCTTAAATAAATTTTCGATAAATTTTCAAACTTCTTAAATTTTATTTTTTAGATTTTCTTTTTCAACAAAAATGGAAGCACCACAGATCGTTAAGTATAATTTACAGAAGTCCTCGTCAAATATAAGTTCTTTAATGACTACATCCGTTGCTGAAGACACCTTTGTGGAATCCAAGTTTTTCAGTTGGAAGCGATTGTTCCGGTTTGGATCTTTGCTATTCCGATAAGAATAATAACGGCTGTAATGTCTTTCGCTAAAACGAATACACCAAAACCAACAAATATCTATTATTTCAATTTAAAAAATAACTTGAAATTTATTTAAAATGTTTTTGGTTTTCTTTTCACCTTGAAGTTAAAAAAAATGTTAAACAAAATTCAATAATAAATAAAATACATACATAATTTAATAATTTAATAAATTTTAGGTTTTCTGAATTATTTTGAATGACTGGCAAAGATATGTACATCTAGACAAAGAGGCGCAAGCAAATTTTGTGAGTGTATAATTTATAACCAAAATATGACCACTCACCACGAAAGTGTTTTAGAATTTTTTTTTCTCAGTCTTTTGCGGGGTTGCATTGATTGAAAATAACGGTTTTTACAATTTTTATTGGTGTTGTTATAATTGTGTTCGTCGTCGCCACGAAAGATTCGCGTTGGTTTGAAAACCTTAAAGGATCCCCCACACCAACGCGAATTTCTCGTGGCGACGACGAAAACAATAATAACAACGTGTTGTTTCATTGACAACCACATGTTGTTATTATTGTTTTCGTCGTCGCCACGAAAGATTGGCGTTGGTGTGGGAGAACCTTAAAACTGCAAAAAATTAAGTACAGAGCTTTTTAACAATTTTAGTAGTCATTACGAGAAGCCATAAGGACGAGTTCTTTCCAGCGTTGCCACTTCCGGAAAAAAAGTTGAAGTAGATTTAAAGAAAAAAGGGAAGTAGATGACAAAAATCGAAGGTCTAAAAATTAACTTTTTTTAACTTTGGTTAAAGAAAAAAAAAAAACTAAAAACAGAAATAAGCCAACCATTTTTTCGGTGTGTCAAAAAACAAAGATTTGGCCTTTTTTGGAAAATTGATAATGGTGCGAAATACGAAGTAGATTAAACTTCTTTTTTTTAAGTAAGTAATTGAAGTAAAGTGGTACCACTGGTTCTTTCCAAACAGTCTGGTATTTAATAACCTACTTTAAACTTGAAATTAATCTATTATTAATTTAATTCGAAACAAAAATCATGACTACGGACCTGACTATGCGACTTGTGTGCATAAAAGAAAGAAACGTTAGACCCAGTTATTCATTGACTGTGAACAAAAGTAAAAAAGTAATCCATGCACAACAGTTGTTATGTTACCTACCTATTCTTTGTTTTATTGTATGTTAACCAGCTAAAAGAAGAAGAAGCCATAGCTAAAAGAAAGGGGTATATACACGTACAACCAACACCTGCATCAATCAATTCGTGATAAAATCATAAGGACCTAAACATTATTTTTTTTTCATGACTGAATTAAGATACTGCAGCAAACAGCAAGCTGACAACATTATGACGTCAATGTGCAAATTAGTGGATAGAAATAGCAAAAGCGTTTAAATAAAATTAGAATTCGTTAAATGAATATGCAAAATGTACATATTATGTATGTTCATACCTAACCAAACACCCCAAATTCAAAAATATTATTTTAATTTGGATGTACATAAACGTACGATAGGTAGTGTTTATTTATTTCCAATGGAGAAAATACCTCAAACATATTTAAACAGCTGAAATTTTTCTCTAGCATTCATAACATTTCTAAGAAAACTTATAAAGCTTATAGTGAATTGAAAGTACAGAAATAAGTGCGGGTGCATTTGAGAGTAAAAATACTATGAGTAGCGCTCAAGTAGAGATCTCGAAATAAATTTTGAAAGTAGCTAACAAGTGGATACATGTTTTAATCACACAAATCCGGAGATTAGCTCATAGTATTCCAATTGTTGAATTTGAGAGTTTTGTGATAAGGGATCCCATACCTTACCTCCTTTTTTTTAAACTAAAACCCATAGTCTTGAATTCTAAAAAAAAAAAATAAATTTCAATCGTCTGCGCAATTATTGATATTCCACAATTTTTTGGTCTTTGAAAATTTTGCTGCAAAAAATGTATCGCGTGTAACCTTTTGTAACCTTTCTTTGCCCCGGCATTTTCATTTGGGTAAATGAGGAAATTTCCAAATTTGATTCCATTTTTTATAGTCTATTAGTCTGTTTTACACGACGACTTCTGAGTCAAGACTTTTTTCGAACTCGAAACTCCGCTGTGTGTCGTGGACCAAATTTCGGCGACTAATTTCTGACATTTTATTCTATACTTCTTGTTTGTTATTTAAGCAAATAGCTTCATTTATTTTCACTGTTTGTAGAGCGCATATGTATACATTTATGGTTGCTAAGATAAACAGCATTGAGAATTTTAATACCCAACAAAAGTAAAAAATAAAAGAGGTGCTAAATTTGTATAAAATTTCAATGTGAAGAAGAGTCAAGGCACAAAAGTCGAGGTAGTATAGTAATAGTAGACTTAGAAATTCACATTTTGAAATGAGGTAATTTCAATCAAATTTGCACGAAATTCGATAGAAAATTACATAAAAAAACTTAACGAACACTCCCAATCCAATGGAGTATATTCAAAGTGGAAATTATTGAAAATTCGATGAGTATATAAAAATAGAAAGAGAAAACAATAAAAGCGATCGATTAACTCTCAAATCAAATCCAAAACGAAATGAGATGTTAACCGAAAAAAAAAATAGTACCTAGGTGTAATGACGTTTCCCATTGGTCGTCCAAAAGTTTTCGATTCTGAAATGGAATCCAGAGGAGGAATGAAAATGAACTTCTATTTAATTCCAATAAACTCCAAAAGCCTTGGATTTGCTCTTGCGAGTTATATTTTCGACGTATTTTTCTGTTTCCAATTTCATTAAGAAGTAGACGAGAGACCCATACATACATAACAAAGTTTTTCGTTGGGTTACTTTTCAAAAAAGATAAATGCTTGAAGAAGCCATTTTGACAAATAGCCAAATTCGGTAGTAGTCCAGCCAAATTCGGAAATAATCGCCGGGATGCTGGATTTTGGTATATAGCTTCCTCATGGTGTTTTTAAGAAACTATCAAAAGTCCCTATCGATATGAGCGCCGCTAACAATTTAACGGGGGGTTGAAGGCCCCCAAAATGTTTTTTCCGGCATAACTCCCAAATGGTAAGTTGTACAAAAAAAGTGTCAAAGACTAATTTGTAGCTTGAAATATTTCCTACAAAAAAGATTAACATACTTTTTTTCATACAAATAACGGTTTTTGAAATAAACCAATCAGAAGAGTTAAGGGTTTTACTTTTCTATGTAGTTGGTCAACTTAATTCCAAAATTGTGCATTTTGTGATAAAAGCATCAATTTTGTTTGCATTTTTACTTTTTTTGTACAACTCACCATTTGGGAGTTATTCCCCAAAAACCATTCTTGGGGGCCTTCAACCCCCCCGTAAAATTGTTAGCGGCGCTCATATCGATGGAGATTTTTGACAGTTTCTTAAGAACACTATGATGAAGCTATACACCAAAATCCAACTTTCCGGTGATTTTTTTCAGACTCAAATGCTTTATTGACTGGACTATAGTGTGTGTGTAAGTTTGGTAAGTCGATTTTTTCATAATCAATTGGAATCAAAACAGAGAAGAACAATCGGATTGAAAACGATATAAATTTCCATCGGAGTATTTTTTAATAATAACAGGCTGTATGTTGTATTAAAAATACTGCATTCCGTCAAAAAAAGAAGGAACATGGGAAGAACTGTGTTAAAAAAAAAACAGGATAAACGATTTATTGCTTCGGGAAAAGTTTTAACAGTATGTACATTTTGCCGTTTTAGTTTACTTTTTTGTGTTTCAACTCTTTTATTTGAACAAAAAAAACTAAACTTTACCAACTCGTTATTCTCCCATCGTATGCTAATGACCTTTTGTTTAAATGTTTTTATTTAAGCAATTTTAAACTAGTTAAGTTATAAGAACAAGTTATTTCTACCCATTCGCACATATAACAAAAGAAAAGGCGCATTTAAATTTGAAATTTATTCAATTTAAATATTTGACTAAGTATAAAACTTCAAGAACATTTCGTTTGATATCGAATAATAAAACAAATGGAACAATTAAATGTCATTGTTTATCAAAAGATTTGCTCAAAATTTTATTAATATATCTACAGAAATAAACGGTCGTATTTATAAACGTTCTCTAACTAGTGAAAAATCTTATAAATACGCCTCAAAATGTTTGTTTTTATATAATAAAATAATGATGACTTAGTGCAAAACATTTTCCGAAAACAAAAAACAAACCATATTGTTAAGCTTAAGAGAAAACCTCAGAAAATATCTAAATCTCAGACAATTTCTCACCAAATAAAAAAATTAGTCTTCTATTTCAAAGTTAAAGAATTAAATTACAAAAACCCAATTATTAAGAATTTTTATTATTTTCAAGAAAAAAAAAGTAAAACCAATATATCCAGTTCAGGCATGCATGCATCATAAACGACGATGACTAATGCCCCATGCACCCATTTAATATACAATATCTAAAGAATATGAAATTTTAGACAAAGAATTAAAAAAAAAATTAATTCGGGTAATTCAAGCGTTGAAAGGAACTATGTATGTATGTATTGAGAACCACTCAGGTCAGGAGTGTTAATTAAGACATTCAATGAATCAATTACCAAGTCAATTCTATCATGCATCTGCTATATACAGTAAAATTAATTTGATCGTTATAATGTTTATTTTTTTTAATTCTACATTTATGTGCATACATACATATATGAGCAGAAATAATAAAGTAAATACTTTCAAAATATGATTTTAGATTTCTGAGAGAGCTCGAATTTCAAGGTCGAATATCGCAGGTATAAAAATATTATTAATTCAAATATTTACCGCACTTGATGACCTTGAAAATTGCAATCCAATAAAACCAATTTTGCGATATTGGCGAATTTTTTCATTAGAACAATTAAATTCAGTCATGTTTTGGAAAGTAAACTTTAAATGCATTACCAGGTTGAATGAACTTGCTGCGTAATGAATGAGAGATAGAATTTTTAAAGAAAAGGATTAATTTAAAAAAATTGCGAAATTGTTTTTTTAATAATTTGTTTTTAATGAGTAACTAAAACGAATTGGATTTCTGTGAATTTTTAACCTGAAAGATAGACGAAGTTTAACCAAAATCTTTAAAGCGGTTTTCGAGTAAGTTTATAAAACAGAACTAAATAACAGTTAAACATGGGGAGCAACCGTTCTAAATGAACTTAACACTGTGGGAGATACTGTCGATTTCAATGGCAATACCAATTTATTGGTTGCGGGTGGGATTGGCCAATACAGTTGTCAAACCGTCAAAAAATCAAAAAAATTTCTTGTTCATTCAAATTTGAATTCAATACATTTTTGTGGCGCGACATACATACATAAATGCAACTGAAATTTGATTTTTTCTCACTAAACAATTAACATCCTGATAAGAAGTTGTCTGATAAGCGATTTTCTAAATTTTTGACCTTAAGCTATCGCCAAGTGTAAGCTTTTTAAATAACCGCAATGAGATAGGTAATCTTATGGTGGTCGCCTTCCTGGCTGTATAAGATCCCTTATGTTTTATAAATCCACTACTGGTGCCATAAAAGAAGGACCTAGATATATGTATAATTTTGTACATCATAAGTATAAAGAATGTTTATTACAACTTAATTTTTACCTTATAAGAGTTATAAGCGATGTAGTCGGTGTTTGTGGTGGTTTTGTTTTTTTGTTTGTTTTAACCTCATCGACAAAATATTACGACTTATTATATTAAAAGTGCTACTACGTGATTATAAGCAGAGAATTGGTAAGGTCAGTTTCTCAAAATTTAAAAAAATGAAATAAAGCAGAAAAAGCTATGATTTTTAGTACGTGTTAAATAAGTGGGAAGACAAAAGATTCAATTTAAAGGAGTGAAAACTATATTACGTTTTACAAGTATATCGAATTGCAATTTATTTTTATGTGTCACGATCATTAAGTTGAATAAATGGTACTGTATATGTATAACAAAAACAATAACTTACATAAAGTTCATATATACATATACATATTCTAGAATAACGAGTAAATGTATGCATGATTAGATCGCATGAATTTCCGATTTTATATCTAATTTGTGCTATATTAATTATTTTATAAAATAATACAAAAATAACAGTATATTATGAATTTATTTAAAATATTAGCCTAGTTCCATTACTTTGAAACGGTATATTTCTATGAATTTCAACACAAAAGTCTGTCAAAGTTCATAAAAAAAAAAAAATAAAATGTGTAGAAATTCACACAAATGCACCCAAATTAAAGGAACACACCTATATATGTATAGGTTACTCGGTTTTCGACTACTTTGGACATGAGCGGGGTCGAGCTTTATAGTACTTCTTATTTTTAAAATTTTGAAAGAAACAACAAATTAATGTCGTTTTCCATTGGTCGTCCAGAAAGTATCAAAATGACAGTTCTTCTTATGGATTTCATTTCAGAACTACCAAGTTTTGTTTTGAGGAATAGATATTTAAAAAGGATTAACCCAATCATCAGACAACCTTTAGTGTTATTTAGTCTATTTGGTCCGTATATATATTCTTTTGCCTAACCCATGTTTCACTAAACTGCAGTTTAATACAGCCTTATTGTGAGTTTTACGCGCAACAACATTCCACACAGAAAATTTGACATTTCACTTTCCACTTATTGTATGTTTCACACGCGATTTTATGTTCAAAAATGTCCCTTATTGTGAAGCATTCATTTTGGGCGGAATGTAATGCCGTTGACAGCTTAAATTTTCACCTATTTTTAGTAGGCGAACGAAATTTCGTTCGGCCAAAACTCATAATATCTTTTAAATTCTGGGTGAACAAAAAATTTTAAAGTGAAATATATATCGGGTGAAACTCACAACCAAGGAAATGATTCATTTAAACAAATCTTGCATAATTAGCAAGATTTCACACCAAAATGAACAAACACACATATTAAGATTTGGCATTTCTAATAAGTCAAATTAAAAGTTGTGGTGTTTCTAGAAAAAAAAATTTTATTTTGAATACAATGAATTCGACATTAAGCTCTGATTGGTTACATAAAATTTCTTGAGAATTTCCACAAATTTTCATAATATGCTGTCAAAAACCATAGGAAAAAAATCTCAGTTTTGGGAAAATTGTTGAAAAAAAGCTAATAAACATGCATATTACTAAACAAAATATTCAGCCTTATTGTGAGTTTCGCCCGAACTACATTTAACCCGGCAAATTTTCAACAGTTTTGAAAATTTTGCATTCTTACTAAGAGATGTCTCGTCATTGATGAACTGTTAAAAAATTCCACGGGAATCCGAGGTGAACTCTATAGCCGTAGTGCAAAAGTGATAACTTCTGTTTATTATGTTTATCTTAAAAATTGTTGTAAAAAATAAAGCGTATTAAGTTCGCTACAAAAAAGATTAGGGAGATAAATGGTTCTCGAATCTGTTTTAGTTTATAGAACTAGCATTTTTATTTCGTGTACATATATTTACTGAATCGATATATTCACCTGCGTTGTCGCAGATCCACTTGAATTCAGTCTATCAAAGTGCGTATTAATACCATATATTAGCTGTAAATATTGAATGAGGGAGGAAATTAATAAGATCACGAAACATAGTCTTAAAGAATTTCCGTCTCCGTCACTATGCGCACTACGAAGAAAAAACCCATTTGATTAGTCAAAATGCGAAACTACAACAAAATCTAAATAAGCTTTAAACTAATGAACTAAAAGCAGCATTTGGATTTAATTCTTCAATATACATATTATGATATATAAGCACTTTTTAGTAAGAGAGTACGGGGTCTATCTCCCTTCGCTTAGGCGGGATCGTAAATAGAAAAAATACTTAAAAGAAAAAAATTATCCCAAACAACGGAAACACTTGTAATTAAGTACTATACCAGTTTTGAAGCCAGAAATATATCCGTTTGTTTATTTTATTTTTTTAATCAAGTTGTATTTCTATTAATAGTTTTTGAAAAAAAATTATTTCAAACTCATAATTTTGAAGAAAAAAAAATATAAAAGAATATAAGGGGAGGAGATAGACCTCCTCCCGTTGTAACAAAATTGCTTGTATTTTATTCTTCTACCGTCTACGTTCATACGTTATTATTTTACGACACCAAAGTTATCGTATACTCGTGACGTAACTATAATATTGGTAATCGATTTTTTGATGATATTCCAAAGAATAAGCATCATCAGATAAAGACTTTAACCGTACTACACGAATGTGCCCATGAGGCCCATTTTAGCCCAAAGTTCTGTCAAAGTCCACATAAAAAAATAAAATTGGGACTAGAATGGGTTATAATTGGCAGTTTTGGGAAGTAAATAAACAGACCAGATTTATTTTTTTTAATATGAACTTTGACATAACTGGATAGGTTTGCAAAGTAAACGAACAAGGTTATTATATGAGTTAGCTTCCTTTCTATTTTGGTCGTTTGACATTTGCCACTACTATCTTAGGCATGTTCAGGAAAATGTGATCCCAGAGATCTCAGAAATCTCAGTTACATGAAAAGGATTCCTCAGCAAAATTTCTCAGCTTTACTCAAGGGCAGACTAAGATTTAAAGGGCCTCGCGAGACTTAAAGAAAAAGGGCCACAAAATATGTAATAAACAAAATTTTATCGTTGTGTAATTGAATCCATAAACAGTCTGCACTGAGATTTAAATTATGTATGTATTTGAGTTAGCAAAAAATGTAACTTGATTTTTGAAAATATTACTTAAATAATTCAAATTTTAAAAATTGATACTTCTACCGAACATTCGAAAATACTCTAAGCAATCGAAATATCGCTGTTGTTCTTCTCTATTCTCTTTCTGTTTTTGTGTGAAAGCTTTCCTTTAAATGAACTGAAAGTACTTTAAAAATCATTCTATAGAAGTTTACTAATCCGAATTTTCCGAATCCCGAAAAAAACTAACACCGAATCCGTTCGTAATGACTATTTGTATGAGATTTTCCACTACGATGGAATCTGTGATTATAGTTTTTTTTTCGGGATTCGTAACAAGTTTCCGATTACGATGGAATTCGTGATAAGGCTGAATATTAATAATTCGGGCCTTGTTACATTACCAATGGGCCACAATAGCTCGCAATATTTAGTGCGGGAGGCCCAGCTTTAGTTTTGTTTAAAATGTCTGAGGGTATTGTGTTGGTGGGACCCCTTGGGCCTACAACAGCTCAATAAAAATAAGTCTGGGGGCCCCATCAGCTAAACTATAGATTTCGTTAAAATAATCTTGTATTGACCCAACAGATTTATCCTCATTGTAAGAGCTTCCTGGGATTCTTTTAGGGCCAAAAAATCTGTATATTTACTGCAAGGTCCTTATAAATCCAATTTTATGAGAAAGTTTTCTTTTAAAAGAACAGAAAGTTCTGCAGGTGCTTTCACGCGCTTTTTGTTCTCCAAGAGGGCCCCATTGGGCGAAATCCCGGTTGCCCGGTGGCCCATATCACCCCTGGCTTTACTGTCAAAATACTGGAGGAAAACAAATTTTGGATTTGACGGAGCGAAATCTCTGGGATATCATTTTTCTGAACGCACCTTTTAAGTGCCTTCTTGTAAATTACTCAAGAAAACGGTTTTACTATAATGTTTGAAAGCTGAAAAAAACCGAAAGTACAAACTAAATTAGGGCGGATATTAATTTTAATGATGAAACAGTAAATAAATGTCCAAAAATGTTTTCGGTTGCATTTTCGGACTGTTACATTTTTTTTCATTTGACTAGTGAGAAGAAATATTACAGTTAAGTAAAATATAAAAAAATTATTGTAAAAATATATTTTTTTCTAAATTTCTCAAACTTTAGAGCAAATACGCGATCAAAAGATATGAACCGATTTTTATTTCTTTTTAACTCTTTTTGCATTGTCTCCCCAATTCTCAACATTTCCGTGGTATGACGACTTAATAATCTTATTCATATCCGTATCTACTTTAATTAGATTTGAAATTGTGAAACTAAATGTATTCTTATGAAATTGGTAAAACAAAATTTGCATACAAAATGCTTTGAAGCAAATCCGTCCAACCATTAAGGCTATAGCTCAAAAAAAATACTTAAGTTTCATTTCAGTAAGTGACCATTAATATTTAAAAAGAAGTAAACGACTTTTTATGTCTACTATATTTTGCACGTGATCTACTAATATACCAACAGTTATCTAAACAAAGACTTAATTTACATTTTTTGTGTTAAAAAATATTATTTTTTTTATAGCAAATTGTTATGGAACAAATTTGCGATAGAAAAATTTAATAGAAACAACTGTTGCCATATCAGCTGAACTAATAAAATATAACTAATATATCGTAGGCAAATGCGCATTACTTCACTAAGAAACTCATACTTTAACTTCACATTAGATAAAATAAAAATTCTCATATTGAACAACTACAACCTTAAAAAGAATTATACCAGGGTAACTTGGTTACATTGATTATACATAATATGTAACAATAAACTTAACGAGTTTTTATTTTAAAATCACACGAAGTTTAAATTAACCCGGAAGATACTTTTTTAAGTGTTTTAAGGGCACCGTTATTTACAACACAAAAAGCAATATGAATCACAAAAACATTTAAAATTTTTTATGGCTTCTTGTTCTTATTTTAATCTGAAAAAAAATGTATTCAAAGAAAAAAAAAAGAAATAAAACTTTAATGTAACTGTGAATTAATTTCGACGAAGTAAGAATAGAATTAAAAGTCAGCTTTTCACTCGAAAAAAATGTATTGGTTCGGAATAATTTTTTGATTTTGGAAATTTTAATAATAAATTATGGTTACAATAAGAATAAAAAAATATTCTGCGTCATAAAAATAGCTCATTCAAATTTTAATTAATTTTAAATTCTTTATTGATTTTAGCACTGTCAGGTTCAACAATATTAAAATGTTAAACTGTGAGTTTGTTAGCTTGGTTGATGAATTTCGATTTTTTGCACTTGTTCCTTTTCTTTGAGAATTTACGAAGTTTAACATTTAAAACTGTATCACCTGCGCAGCGGCACGCGGCGTAAATTATCAGTTTGTATGAAAACTTACAAAATATTTTTGAGCTATCGAATCAAAAAATCAGTATGTTTGGAATTGAATTATAAAGTGTGTTTTTATTTCAGATTTGTTTGTTGTTGCAGTTACTACGCGGAATAATTTTTTTATTTTAATGTGTTGATTAATAATTTTAAAATTTTTTTATTGACCTAAAGCCCGCTTTAACCATCTTATATTGAGTCGATTACAAAGGTCACATAATATCAAAAACTAATTATATACATCATATGAGCCATCATTTGGTCCTATCATGAATTCCATCGTAATCGGAAATTTTTCCGAATCCCGAAAAAAACTATCACCGAATCTGTTCGTAATGACTATTTATATGAGATTTTCCACTACGACTGAATCTGTGATAGTTTTTTTCGGGATTCGTAACAAGTTTCCGATTACGATGGAATTCGTGATAAGGCTGGTTAGATTCAGTTGTGCATTTTATTTTAAAATTTAAATTTTTTAATTTTTAATTAATATTCATATAAATGGATCAATATTTCAGAATATTAATATTCTGCTGTCAAATGTTTAAAGCTAATTGTTTTTAAAAATATTTTATAAAGAAACGTTTTTGCCAAAACTCCTTTAACGTGACTCGTGAAAAAATGAAAAATTATATTTATTCCGAAATTTCAACTTAATCACCAAAAATGTCATTACCGTGGCATGTTTTATGTCATGATTTCTGTGGTAGAATTTTGTCATTTTCGTATCAGATCTGTCATTCCCTTGATATAGAAAAATAGTTAAAATTTATAAAAATTGGTGGCCCACTGGCTCAAAATGTTTTTTTTTGCCTTCAGAGTAACAAACATTATTAAATATCTTCATATATAGTAAATGTCAATTTCGAAATATAAAATATTAATGTTTTGAAATATTGACCCATGTATGTACGTCATATAAGATTTAATAAATCATTTCTTTGAATCATTAATCCCAGCCTTCATTTTATTTTAAATTTTTTAATTTTTTACTGGCGATATTCATTTAAATGTATAAGTATGTACGTTAAGGTGCCGTGGAAATATAGCCAACGGGTCATATTTCCTTAAAAAAATAGAAATAATACCCGCGGGCTATTTTTTCTTTTTCGAATGGCAATAAGACCCACCACAAAAAATCATGAAAACCTGCGGTAATTTTTGCCTTTCTGAATTGACATTAAGATCCACACTTAAAGTATTCATACTTTGCTTTAAATTATTTTTAAATGGATGATTTTAAAAGGAAACATTTTTGAACTTTGTAAATAGTTTTATAGATAAGAGTACCTTGAGTGGCCCGCTTCGCGGGTTTCAAGAATTTTAACTCCCTTTTCGGGGGGCTTCGTTCCGCTCACGCAACTCATTTGCTCCGCTTAGGATATGTTCAGTCGTCAGGAGCCTGTGTCAACAGTTTTCTTGCACAACATTAACTTGTCCTTTTTATTCTTTGAATTTAAACCCAAAAGAAAGATGAATTAAAACCCACAGCTTTTGTTATTTCCCTTTATTTTGGGAAATAAAACCCGTGGGCTTTATTTTGGGAAATAAAACCCGTGGGCTTAAAAATTATGTTTTGTATTCGTAAAAAAATTTTGTTTTTTTTTTTATTTCGACTTTCTCGAAAACCGTTCAACTAATTTGATTTATGTAGAAGCTTCTATGACAGATTAGATGGTAGGTATTATTTATCAGAATTTTTAGTAAAATGTAAAATGTAAAAAACGACTTTTATTGGAATTGGAATTGAAATTTGAATGGATCCAAATACAATGACGCGTATTTAATAAAAAAAACCGTTCCTACGATTTTGATAAAAATTTGTTCTTTATTCTAAAACAATATGAACAAATTTTTTGTATCTCCCACAAAACCGTTTTATTAACTTTATTTTATATAGAAGATGTAATAAGTTATAATTTAATCCGTGGGATTCAATAATTTTTAATTTGAAAAAGTCACGAAAAAGGAAAAATTAAGATGTACATACAAAAATGTAATAATTTTAAATTTAACAAAAAATAGAAAATTCAATAAATTTTTCAAAAATAGGTTAATATTTTTTTGTTTAAATTTTATGTTTATTTGCTAATAGTTATTTACTTAAAATTGTTTTCCCAACATTTTTTCTTAAACAAAATTAAAAGTTCATATTCCCATCGGTCATAAAATCCTTTCGTTTTAAACTCTAGGTGTTTTATGATATGTATCGCTTTTAATACTTGCAGAATGAATGTGCTTTTATTTTCGACCGGATTCACGACGTTTGGAATTCATTTGAGCTTTCATATCCGAATTGAAACTTAAAAAATGTTGTTTCAGTTAAAAGGGTATACGAAATTATTATATTATTTATTTTATGTAATTTTTTTTTACCTAATGCGAAGTTTCGAATTTAACTTTTACTAATTTCGAAAGAAAAAAAGGTTTAAATACTGACCAACCTGAAATCATAACATTTTTGGAATCAATTTGGTTCGGAACGGAAATCAGAACAGGTTTGAATACATGTGCATTTTTTTTCTTTAAAAAACTATCCAATGATTTTTAAATTTTACAAAACAATTTTAGAAGTTCTTAAATCCGTTATTTCAAATTAAGTTTATTTTAAACAGTTTGCCAGATTAAATTGTAAGATCCGTGAATGTATGTACATATGTATGTATATTTATTGTAACCAAGCACATATTGTTGTAAACTTGTATGAACTTACAAAATACTACTCTAAACTAAATTATATTTTTGGTAGGTAACATAAAACATCGTAAAGCATTGTGCCATAATAATTGGGATTGAGGAAGATAGTGCGAAGTAGATTATTTATAAATAAAATATTCGACGTTACATTCTTTTTTACATTATGTAAATCAAAACTTTTTTTCAAACTGCATTAAATTAATTGCTAACCTATATATAAATAATTAAAAATATTACGTATACGTCACAGTCAACAGTTAATAGTAGTTGTGTTTTTTTAAGATTTTTAACAAAATAAAATTAAATTTTTCTACTGCTTTTTATAATTTTGATATTTCATAATTCAATTCTAATTAAATTTTTATAAAAATGTTCATAAGGTTTCGTGTCATATCAAAATAACTATTAACAAGTATAATTACAGAATAACGAGAAAATTAATCAGTCTTAACACAAATTCCATTGTTATGGAAAATGTGCTACGAATCACGAAAAATTGTATTGCAGAATCCATTCGTAGTGAATTCGTTGAGTCAGGAAAATCTACTACGAATTTCTAAATTCGGGGAATTTGATATTACTAATTCCGAATGAAACGGAAATATGACCTCCCTTGTCGTAGCCAAGTGGAAAACGATTGTATTTCAGTAAAAAAAAACGTTTTTTTTTGTAAGTTTTTCTCCTGCAGACTTATGACCCTTATCAATATTTATGTGTCGAGTAACATTGTGAAACAGACCCTAAGAAACTTAAAATTTTATTTATTTTCATAAAGCGATAAAGCGTCAAAACAAGTTTTTTAAAATTAGATATCATGCGGTTGCGGCCACGTAGTCATTGAGCAATACAAGCGACTGCGTCGCGGTCGGTCTGCTTTAAAATCGGTTCTATTTTTTGTATTTAATCTTTAGCGACGAGGTACTTACTTTATGTCCGGATTGATTACAAGCTTTTCAAGAGTATTGTCGCTCAATAAATGGCCAGTCTTGTCACTCAATGCTTGGCCTTAATCACATTAATTAGGTCATCATTTTACACAAAACATATTTTGACTTAATAACAGATCGATTATTTGGATTGTGATGAAAAATTTTCACAAAAGAAAGATACATAATATGTATTTGAAAACAAAAGAAATTGCAATCTTTCCCTTTATTTTTCAAAAGTATCTATTTTTTTGCTTCTCTCTTTTCTGCTGTTATACCAAAATCAACAAAAACGGTTTCGGGAAATTGAGTGTAAATAATATATATACATATAAATATTTGAAGCGACATATCTTCCATCATCGCGGTTGCCTTTCGAAAATGAACTGAATTCTAAAATTATTCGTTCTTTAGTAAAAAGTTAAAAAGCTAAAAATAAGATTGTCTAAATGATAATAAAGTGCATTCCTACCAACAACTTACATTACTAGTTGCTACAAAAAAATACAAGACCATAAACATTTTTTCAAACATTGATTATTATCAATTTATTCAGTGAACAATGTTACCTTAAGGTTAACCAAAACTGACTGATAAAGTCGTGTTATCTTAAATTATTTTGCTTGAGGCTCAAGATTAAGTTCTCCGACCTTTTTAATTCAACAAAAGTCTGGAATAGTAAAAGTAAGCAAGAATTATCAACACAAATGTGTTTAACTTTTTCTTTCTATTTCATAAAATTTTTTAAAAATTAAAAAAAAATTGTTCTCATTAAAATCCCTTTAAAAAAAAGAATTATGTATTTAATTTTAGAATTTTGTTATCGCATTTGTTGGCTTGACCAATGACCATTTATGCTATAGTAAAATTAAAGTGAGTGTAACAGTTGATATTCCAAAACACTGCACTACAAAATATAATTACAAAGGGTTGAGAGTGTATCAAATATGTAACATAGTATAATTTAAAATTTTTTTTCCTCATTAACATTTCGGGTTACAACAAATAAAAAGAAAATCTTAATGAACAAAAGTTTATTTATAAATACAAATTAGAACTTTTGTTGCGCTTACATATTTTGTAAACCAGAACTGAATGGAATAAATCTAAAACCAGTTTAAAGTCAATGATAGGTGATATTTTTAGCTGCGATATATATACATTGACATATGTAGCTGTGTAGGTTCTATAGGGCAAGTTTTGGATTCGTTAAAAAAATCGAACTTGAGATTTTAATAAAATCTGACATTACGATGTATGTACCTACATATATTTGTCTGTCTTAATGTGCTGTACAAAACTATAGCTATCTGCTATACAATTATTGTTTAGAAAAGGCTTATTTATCTCGACAACGACAATAAAGAATATCATGAACAAAATTCTACTGTAGGTATAATCTAAATAATGATACAAAAAATTTACGAAAATCTTATATTAGCGGTACCTGCCATGTAACGGTTTTTTTTTTTTTTTAACTTCCATTCCGGAGAATAACACGGCCACAGGAATGGTTGGGTTTGAGCTTTCGACTAAAAACTAATTAAGACATTAATTATTAAAAAACCAAATTAGTACGTAAAATCTTGATGAAAAAAAAATGAGTTGGTAGGTTAGGTACTATATATTTCAATATAATGCTTAGCAAAAAAAAAACAAGTTTTATTAAAATTCTTTTAAGTTCGTAGCACGTTTATTTCATTGATTTGTTTTATCATTGGAATTTGGCAAACGTATAACCATGTAAACCAGTCGACGTTAATTATGCTTAAGTCAATTTACTCGTAATACTCATTTTTAAAATCAAAAACTAATTTTGCTCTCAATAACCTTCGAACGAATTTTGTCACAATAAAAATAGAAAAGTTTAAAAGACTTATGAACATAACTTGTTTTTTTTTTTTCTCTTTTTTGGATAACAATAGACAAAATTATCACAAATTTTGGTAAATACAAGGTGAAGTATATCATAAAAAAATTGTGGGTAATGTTAAAAATTTGATTTTATACATATTTTTGTAGAAAAATAAAATCAAAAAGAGAACATTGCTGATTTATATTAAATGAATCAAAGTTTGATTTGTTATAATCGTTGTTATAATATGAAGCTGTATACTGCGGTGGCGACAACCAGCGGAGAATGGGCACCTCGCCCATACACCAGCTGTTGCCGCCTCTGCGTTGTACACCAGCATTGATAAGCCAACTTGACTAAACTTAACTGGCGCATACACCAACCACCGGCCTATCAAACCCATCCACCAGTGGTTGAAGGATGATTCCAAGAAAAGACATTGACATTTGATTTTTTAATAACTTCGGGCTACAACTCGCTGAAACTCTATTCACGCCCTCAACGGGCTCTGTCATGCGTCTTTATCATAGGTTTTTCTTTAGGGTATCACAGTGGATCTACATTGATCTAAGTGTGACGGTAACAAGATAACCTAACCTAATTGTAAGGAATCCAGTTTAGCACCGATAGATAACAAATCGCCGAAAAGAAAAAGATACTGAAATGAACGATAAACACGACAAACGGCTAATGACACCGTAAAAATAATTTTGTTTGAAGCACAACCAACTTCACACCTATCTAGATTTATCGAAAATTGAAAAAAGAAAACGAAAGCTAAACGTTAGCCAAATATTAGTAGTAAGAAAAAACGAGTATCGTTTAATTACAACGATTCTCGTAATACGTAATCGCATTTGAACGGTAACGAATTAATTTTAACGATAATTTTAATCGCTTTCTTATGGCAAATTTCGTTAGTTACTGTTATTATTAATCAGCCATTCTCCTAAATTATAAAATTTGAATCCTGGATCCTGGGTGGATTCAAATTCAAATGTCACGGATTACCATTATTCAAAACTTAATCGGGTGAAAAAAAGGGTAGCACAAGCACTCTAACGAAATACTCGTAAGAAGCACGTAACAAAGTACTCATCCTACGATACACGTACAAAATACAAAAGTACTCAACGACCTATGTATTCGCGAAATGAACATGTTGTGCATTGTACATGTACGAAAAGAACAGACACTATTTATTTGGCCCTGTCCGCTGAGTCATAATTCCTTTGGTCAAAAGTCCATAATGAACTGTGTGAATCGGGAAGAAAAAATAAGTTTAGTAATTGAGAAAGTCTTATCACTAAGATGAATTTTACAAAAGTGAAAGTTACTAAATAGGAAATTACATCGCTGAGGCATTATGATGAATATTCTATGGGAAACTAAAATGAACGCCAAAGGATAAAGGTCACCTATTTTCTCCAGTTTTTTCTGTACCTATGTAAATAGTGGGATACATGATATCCACAAATTATTTGTGAAATTATAATAAGAGGATCAAAGACCATGATGACTCATGACTCTGTCCCACAAAAAATAGTTTTAAAAATGCTTCTTGAGTACATAAGCCGTTGAGCACATTTATGAGGTATGTGATGAACCATGTTAGTCGCAGTTATAGTCAAAACTTGAAAGAAATAATCTTTAAAAAAAATATATACAAAAAATAATTCTTTTGTTTGATAAACATTACAGGATAAATATGTTTTTTATTTAAGTACCTTTAAATGAATCACCCATTATGTGTCACTGAGAACATTTTGCTTTGTGACCATTTGGGTTTTGTGGAAGTGTCGGGTTTCATGTTGAAATAACAGCACTGGGAAGTTCCAATCACTTCAATTTTAAGTAAATATTTTTTAATTTACACTTCGACTTAAAAAAAAATATCTTCAACCCATAAAGTTTCTATATATCTACATATAGGTATACCATTTCAAATGTACCTAGTCATATCTTCGACTAGAGTATGAGAGTGCAATTCAAGTACATGTCACGAATAATAGTTATTAGCATTAGGGATTTTCCCTTCATGCTTTTATTTATACCTGTTTAATGACATTTTAACTTCGTTTTCTTCTTAACACTAGAATTAAATTAGCAAATTTATTATGTCTTTTCCATTGAACAACAATATGCGGGAAAAAATAAAAAAAATTCACACAATGCAAATCTACAAAAACGATATAAACAAATTAAAACGACAAAACTCACACCCAAACGTTAATTACAACCAGGTGGTTGGTTGAGCTTGTGCTGACCTTAATCATATACTTAAGGTCAGTGTAAACAAGTCTACCTGCGAGTGCACTCTCTGTTTATTACATGAATTCGATACTTCACATTCGAAGAAAAACATTTTATTATATTGTAGGTAGAGAGGTACCCAGTTTTTATGATTTTATATATAGCACAGGTGTACAAAAGTGTCCATCACGGTGGAAAGGTATTTCCCGTTAACAAAGCTGACTTCGTTCTCGTTGTGTTAATACTCTGGGCCCCATTAGGTTTTAAAGACAAATAGTTTACTCGTATAGTATGATATTTTATTTTATGGGAAAATCTAAGCCCCAAAATAGAAACACATTTGAAATTGGCTTAAGTGATCATGAATTTTTGTCAAAAAAAAAAAAAAAACTGAAGTGGATGAAATCCACCGTTCAAGTACGAGAGAACGAGAAAATCCGGTAATACCACTATATGGACCGGACAGGTATTGAACAATGGCCGACCACTATAGAGAGAAATATCCTAGACGGAAATTAACTTTACATAGCTCATTGATCTCGCATATAGGCAGAGTAGAATGTTTTTTTTCCTTCATATTTCGATTTCGAGTGTAATTTAATCTGTCTAAAAAAAAAGAAGATGAGGAAAGAGATTCTCTGGAGTAATCGGACCATCTCCAAGAAACTACTACACTACAACTACTGTGCAGTTCTTTTTTTAGACCAAGCGATATTGCCTAACTTCGTCACCGCCATCGCCACCGCTGCGGCGCGGCGCAATCATGTCCATATATATATATTGTTTCTCCTGCGCAACGAAGCATACCACGTTGTGTGTGATGCAGCCTGGCACTCAGCACCAGCGCTGCTGTGGCTGTAGCACACACTGTGGTGTTGATGGAGCAGCTATGTGGATGACGATTAGAGCGCAGTGTAGTGTTGCAAAAAAGAATCACTTAAGCGGATATTTTTTTGTTAAAATAAAAAACATTAGAGAATGTTGCGTCGATGAATATCTCAAAGCCGAAGGCAAGAGAGTGGGCTATAAAAGCACAGTTTTTATATGAACAGCCTTTAAAAGAATCAATCAAACAACAACAAATACACGCCTGATGTGGTTCCGGAGAAATCGCGTAATAATTCGACTATAAATCAGCATATTAGAGCCCACTCTTGTGGGCGGTCCCTTGTGAAGCCATTAGAGTGTAGCTACAAAAATAATTGTTATAAAAAGGAACTAATTTACTTATACATATGTACATATGTGCTCCTAAGCCTATACCACCAGCTAACAGAGGTTAATGACCATTTTATGCGCGCGATTATCCCCAAGTGCAACAAGCTAAATTATAAATTCAATAATAACAAAGTGAATCACTCGACCATGTTGGAATATTATGAGAAAGGTGGGCGCTGCTACAAATATTCCTTTTCGTCTAACTATAGGTATACTTAATTTAAATGTATGAATTTTTGATCAATATCGTCACAACTTACCTCACGAAAATTTTTATCCAAGAGATTGTAATTAGTCCATTCAGAAACCGTTTGAATGTGCTGTGTGCGGTTGTGCGGCTGCAGTTAGTTGGCTTTCAAGAAAAACCTATCTATAAACTTGTTTAACGCAAAATAAGTAGATACTTAAAAATAAAAAAAAAAACTTTCAGATTTATGTACGTAAGTACATCATCGCAAGCAGTGAATATAAGTGATCGCGTAGGGGTTTTCAACTTGGATATACAACACTCACATACAATGGCATTCACGAAACTTCTTTTTTCAAAAAAGGTAAACGATTCCCTCTATACTTAGGATTACGAGTAGGTATAGGCGCGATATTATAAAAAAAATGTATCTATTTGTTGTATTTTCCCTTTTTAGATCTTCACTTTATTTGAGCATACTTAATGAAATTAGGTTAAAGATCAACTTTTTTTGTATTCTAGTATTATGCTCTGGGTATATCTATGCAACACACAGTGGGGAGCAAAAAAATTCACAACACACAGCGTAGATCTAAAAAAAAACACGTCTGCCACGGACAATGTATTAACTCGAACTAACAGAATAACAGATACATTGAGCGAAAATTGCAGAAGAAGTATAGCCAGCCAAAGCCCCCAGAGCCAGGACAGGAGACAAGCAAGAGTATATAGCCATAGCGAGTAGTAATGATAGCGAGCAAAAGTATCTATATCTAGCTCAAGAAAAATCTACAGAGTGGAGCACCAATGGGAATGTGTGCTGTGCGAAGCCGAAGGCGAAGCAAATATGAATTGTGAACACAGAGAGACGGAGAACCAGTAATGTCAAATAAAACCATCAAAACTGGTTTTCTACATTTTTGCTTTCTTTTCAAATTAAACTTCGATAATCAAACGCCAGCCAGGGGCGTATCTAGAATTTCATTACCATGAAAGGGGTACTAAACAAAAAATGGAGTCACTTAAGGAGTTAGTGATTTTGATAGAGAAATATTTTTATATGTATACAAGTTACTGTATGATGTGTACATATTAGCTTTCTTACTAAAACACACCTTTTATATTAGAAGCCTTTCAGACGAGAAGAGAACATCGGAACGAAACAAAGACTAGTAGCAAGAGTTTTACTGGCAGAACATAATGATTAAGCTGTAGCTGAAAGTTGAAAAATTCTTAACTTTGTACTACACCATACATGTCTTGCTACAGCTACAACTTCAGATTGCTGCACACTATTGTCGTACTTTCTAACTTTCACAGTATAACGAGATACACAGTTTCACCATTGGGTCCAGCCAGTAAATCTCCCCGTCTGAAAATAGCCTCCTTGAAACTTTACGTTAACTTCTGTTCAAGCTTATAATACGTACAAATCGTTTGAGTGTCCAAATACATAGTTATCCTTTTGACAATGGTATTCGTTGATTTTATCAACCTAAGACCCAGTTTTTTCGGGCGAACTTACAAATTTGGTTAATTAACTCTGGATTAACTCAATATATGCTTTTTTTACTATGCGAGTTTTATAGGTCTCTGCACGCATTGCAAAACTACTTTTTGAATAAACTTTGGATTTATCTATATTAACTAATACAGATTTAACATACCACAGAAAAATTGGGCCTAAGCGACACAGCTTATTTATTCTATAGGGTTGTCCCATAATTTATGTTCCATGTAACCTGGTGATGACCTCTCAGAATTTAGTAAGTTGTCCATACAAAATCATAACGGTTTTTGATTAATTGCTTTTTTTTAATTTTGAAAAACTCACGCCGCCCGCCAAAGTCGATTTAATTTATTGCAGAAATGCTTCTGAAACAAATAAAAATAAAACATTTCTGTTCAAATAGTAGGACCATCTTTTTCATTTCAATACAATAATTTACTCTATAATATAAATCAAATTATGATAATTTGTTAAATTTTACGCCATTAATGGCGATCTCTTTCCCTGTCAGGAACTTCTAAATTATTGTTTGACGTATTTGTGGTCACCATCGGAGTTTTTCAACTCGGAGTACGGGGTGACTCAAGGAATAAGTCTACGCAGAGCCAATAATAGCAGCATCAATAAACGACGACATTGATTACAAAGCAGATGCTGAAGAATTTCAGAATTCGGGAAACACAAGGAACTTGAAACGACAGTTTTTAAAAATTAAAAAGGCAATATCTTGTTAGATTGAACTGCAATGAGTTCAAAAGTTTTTAAAGAGGAAAACATTGCTGGGTGATAATTTGTTCTATTTTATCAGTGATGAGCAAGGGAGCAAATTCCTCATTATCTCTAATTTAGATACGCTTTTGACTTCAACAACAATCTCAGCTCATAAAGAACAACAACAATGTGTTACTATAGTAACAGAATGCGTCTCTATCTTGTTTCTTGTTATGTAGGTTTAGAGAGATTAATGAACATATTGTTTGTTTGTAGAGTTTTAATAATGTTTCTTTTTCCTATTGTTTACTTCTGCTGCATTTATGCCTGATGCCTGTGCATAGTGCATGGTTTATTATGAATCACACACTCTTTTATTTGCATTGTGATAAGTTGTTATCACAAAAATAGGGGGACCTCAACTCAAACGACTTTTGTAAGGATTCCAGTAGCTTGCGCATATTATGGAAAACTATTGACAACATTTATAATATACATACATCCATACATACGCACATAACTGGATGATAGTAGATATTTATCTGTGTTGCTTTGAGTGTCTACTTTAAGCTAATATACATAGGTAATGAAAATAGAAACAATCCAGGTCGTTTTTATTTGGTTATCCGTTTTGGTACCGTGCGTGATATGGTTAGAAGATTACAATTTGTTTAAGACATGAATTCCGAATTATTCTGTAATTTTATTGTTTTTTAATTGAATTTATTACTTTATTTCAATAGAATGTTTTTTTTATTTTATAGTACAAACAGTAAATCGCTGCTTAAAACAGTATGTGAAAGTTCTCACTTTTTTTACATCTCAAAATATTCAATTTAACACAAGTACCTACTCAAAGCAGTAATGATATCTTAGTACAGTTAAACAAGACATAGACTAAATTTACCTCACAATCATTTGTAACACGTTGGCCTTTCCATTTTATTATTCCTCAAAGTTGAAAGCATAAAATACTATATTTGTTTAGGACTTCTTAATAGAAGTCCCATAAAATGTAATTTTTTAACACTTACTATTTTGTCTCATTGCTATTTTTCAGGGGGAAGTTGCCTGAGGTATACAGATACATTTCGTTAGAGATCTACAACTTAACATTAGAAAAGCATTGCTTTAATGAAATGAAACGTTCAAAATTTTAATCTGAATACTTTTTGACAACAAATCCCTCTTACTTAAAAGAATGGACAAATTTTTAAATGGGGTATCAACATAATTTATTTTTTTTTAGATATATTATAACATTGTATTTAAAGTATACTTCTTTTTTTTTTTCAAAAATCGACGAATTTTTGGCTACCCTCAATGTCTACTTCTAAGTGAGTTACTTCATATGAACTGGGGAAAACCCCAGCTGAAAACCCTAGGATATATATTGAATTGAATTCAAAAACCATTTTTTTTAAACTACGAGAATATTGTTAAATACATTTTTGACCGAGTATTGAGAAAGAAGTTAAGATGTTAGTTTCACTTACCTTTTCAGTAATAAAATATCAGTGACTATCGATTGGGTGTGGGTGTAAGGGTAATAAAGTCTTAATTTTTTTATTAATATAAATGCTTTTACATATTTATTTCATAATAAAATAAAATGGATAGTTTAGTATAAAAGTATTTTGTTATACTACCCTGACTGCCGTTTTTGAACAAAAATCTGAAATAAAATTTCAAGCAAATCCGTCATTTCGTTTAGAATTTCAGTCCTTTTCTGTTATTCGATTCGATCGGAAATTTATATATACGTTTTCTATTTAATTTTCTTCAAAATAGTTTCATTAATCTTCTACATATGTTTCAAATGCAAAGTAGTTCCACTTTTCATTTTGATTGCATTTTTTAGTCGTTCTATTTTCCTCTTATTTAAAATTACAGGAAAAATAGCAAGTTAAAATAAAAACTTACCTAGTTGTTTGATTTGTGTACTGTCCAATTGAGAAGAATCTTATTTGAGGCCATTTCTTTTCTTGACAAACGAATTTTTTGTGATAAACGAGACTTTTTTGATTTAATACAAGAAATTTGTTGCTTGTATTTTCTTGACTTTTTTGAGCAGCTGAAACGATGATATACATAAGTTGTGTATTCGATGAGTCACTTATAAACTTTTAGATTTCGCTTGTAATAATATAATCAATCTTAAATTACATTTGTACATACAAAAATATTAATAATGCAATATCAATGCCTATTCCTGTTCACGACAATTTAACTATAAAGAAAATAACAACATACTTTTTTGAACTTAACTTAGTTTTTTGGTTTGAAGCTTTTAAAAATAAACAATTGCAAATAATATTTTTATGACATTCATATACCTTTATTCTTTCAATAAACAAGAGAGAAAACTATTTAAATAAATTATGCATCACAACATACATTAGTGGAACAGATAAAATTTATAATAGGCGAAAACATAAAGTATTATTTATATCATTTTTAGTGAGGAAATATATATAAATAAATGTATGGAAGGCTAGTTAATTTACAACCACTAAACAACAGAATAAGTTTGTTTTTGTATTTACATTTTTTATATTATCTAATTGCAATTAAACATAAATCATGTTCGAGGAGAAAAAGGGTAGGAACATTATAGTTATTATTACTATTTCATTTTAAAGCCATCCGACGATATAATATTGATTGGTTGTATTTCTTTTTCGTAATTTATTTAATAACAGCATGCGGTTAGAAATTATAATATAAGAGCAACTAAATAATACCTAACATTATTGTACCGAAATACTTAAATTAAACCATATTGGATATAATAATTCTTCACGATAAGAATGTTCGAACAAATCCCTTGATCGCAGTTCTGCAAAGTGGACACTGGCTTACTCCAGGAGCACACTGAACACATGTAACTGTGTGGAATAAATGAGAATATTTTACAGATTTTGGTTTCATTTATAAGTAATTAAACACTTACCAAGATGTCCACATGGTAAGAATACCACGCCAACTTCTTCGTCCATGCAAACTTTACAGAGGCGAGCATCTTTAAGTTTTCGATTTTCCTCTTCTAATGAAAGATTTTTCTCGTTGCTAGAATCAGATGATTTTGATAAGGATTGACATTCTGAGGTCCATTTACTTGGACCGGGAATCGAAGCTGCTGCTGTTAAGGGTTCGGAAACAGGAACTGCAGCTTGATGCGAAGAGGAAGGGATGCATTCAGATGGTTGTGCATTGGTGGACGTTGAAGAGCTTGTTGAAGGTGGAATGCTATTGATTTGATCCCTTTCGACTGATGGAGCCATTTGATTTGTTGCATCAGGATGTGTCTCTGATCTGACTTCTCCGAAGAAAGAATTTATCAGACGAGATAATTGCTGAGTCATGTGATTTTCGTAATCTTCCACTTCGTCGTCTTCATCGAATTGATCTCCAAGAACAGCTTTCACCAGTTCCTCATTCGTTTCATAGGGTCGCCCAGTGCTCTCTAACTGTCTCTGAGTAGCATTACGGACACATCCGGCATTTAAGCCCATTTCTAATGCCTGAAGGACAGGCTGGGTACACATTGCTTCCTCCAAGGTCATTGGTCTTTCGGGTAATATTGGTTCCTGTGATGTTTCGCAAACGTTGTTTTGTGACATTTGTCGAGCAACTTCCTGAACTTGAGTCACATACTGTGGACTCATAACCAATTTAACAAATTGACAGTGGGGAAACCATTTGGCATGGTCAAACCAAGGATCGTCTTCTTTTTGCCATGATCGTAAACCACCATTGCAATGGAAGCAGCGAACTTGATCATCAATGCCTTGATAATAGAAACCAGCCTGAGATAGTGCTTCAGGTTTTTGTATATCAGGAATCGGCCAATTGGCATAGGTACGCATACGTGCATCCAAACTTGAATACTTTGCCTTTTTCGGTGGCAAAATTTGTTGTATTCCCAAGTCTCGAATACCATCACTAGCAATTTCAATTAGTGGACCGAGTTGAACTCGAGGGCAATCGGGAAAGAATCTCTGATGCTCTTCGAAAGCGTTATCATTCTTTTCCCATTTTGCTATGACTCCTTTGCACCAGGCACATTTAACTTGATCCGATTGATTAAGGTAGTAAAAACCAGCTTTAACTAAGGACTGTGGTGATATATTTGGATTCTAAAATATGTGGGAAAAAAGCCATGTTAAGTTGCTGTATCATTGTACAATAGGCGTGTTTTAGTTAGAAACTGCAACCCAGTCAGTCAGAATTTAACAAGAGATACAACAAAAAAATCTACTGGCATTTACATTAACTTTTTTCTCCAGTCAAATCTTACTGGATAAAATTAGTTTCTCCTACTCAAAATCAGTGGGAACTGTGGATTGTTTTCTTGATTTGTTTTACTTCACTGAGCTATATTCTCACCAAAATATGGCTATTATTATAAATTGTAAAAAAACGGTATTACTATAAGGTATATTTTGATAGAACTTGCTTTTGTTGTTGAGAATCAATATTAAATTTTCTAAAAAAAACTAGCAATAATCTTTGTCTACAGAAATAGAACGTGATTTTGACAGTGTTTTACATTATTAACTTAACTCTACACAGTAAAGTTCAAGATTTAATAAGTTTTGAGTTATATTTCAAGATATCGATTTAAAGATTTACTTATTTTTCAAGCAAGTTCAAATTTCGAGTGATTTCAATCTAGTCAATTGAGTAGCTTAAGTTAGATTTGGATAGGACAAATTTAGGGTTAATATCTTGTAGACTTGGAAAGTGATTCAAGTTGATAAACTAATACTCACAGGCCAGTTTTTGAAGGTCGCCAAACGATGCATTTCATTCTTCAAATCGATTTCTTCAATATTATTGCTTGCAGGTGCATTGCTAATGTTTCCAGGATCGTTTCCACTCGTCAAGGATCCATTGATCAAAGGAATGTTTCCGGACTCAGCTGGATTAATTATGTACATACAAAGTGGAAACAATCTTCGATGTCTTGCCATTATCTAGAAAATACACGCCATGAATTATTTTTATAGTACAATAAAATAATCAAAATACAAGGTACCTGATCTCCATATTGCCAATCAGATATCTTCTTTCGACACCAATGACATTCAGTCTCGAGCAGATTACCAGTTGCATAGAAGCCTCCTCTGGCCAATCGTTCCGGATCGATTGGGGCATTCGTTGGCCAACCGCTGAAACTTCGCAAGCGATTCTCTTCACTATTCATTCTTTTAGTGTATAGTACGAATGTGTATTCAATATCAAATCGATGAATACACCTTTGATTTTAATCGTTTTTCACTTCGTGAAACGTAAAGAACAAAAAAAAAACTCTTTTCTCAGAAATCAGAAAAATTCTTCAGAATCTTGCAAATTCCTTTTTCTAACAACGCATTTTTCACTCCCAACAAATGGAAAGACCTGGCTATTTCTTCGAAGGGATTTTTTTCTTTTCCTTTTGCTTCCAATACTGTGATGTACATAGAAGAATCTACATGTTTACTAATAGACCTCGAAATGAAAAAATATGGAATCGAGTCCTAAATTCCATTTTATGTATTTTTTTTTAATTTGTTGTGGTACTGATGTTACCTAACAAATTATTTCGAATAATTTTTTTAAGAATTTAATGATGAAGTTGAAGGAAAAATATTTTTCTACTTTCACGCACTGAACCACTGCCACACCATAAAACCAGGCCAAAACTTCGCCTTTAACCAGTGTCGAATTTTCTGACCAAAATAGTTAAAATGACAGCTGTGATGAAAAAGTACAGGGTGTGTTTGCTTAAGAAAAGGGAGAACTTCATTTTTGTATACTTATCAGTGCTGAATGCTTCTAAAGGTGTGTTTGTCATCAAAAACTTTATGTTGCATTTACACGAGCGATAAAATCCCATTTTGGTAAAAATCGCAGAAATTATGGCGAATTGTCCTTCGTGTAAATCCAGAAATATAGATTCATTGGATGATAGTTTTCCTTCTGAAAAAAAAACAAAACGGTTCTGAACTCTACACATATCGAGATCTTCAGAATTACCCATCGAAAATGCTATTGAGACATATTTTGGCAAGCTATTAAAGCGGATTTTATGCGGATTTTTAATGACAAAAATAGATACAAAATTGTAAATGATTTTCATTTTTTAGCGGCCATATTATTCACTTGATTAACCAGATTAAAAATTAAATCCGAATGTAGATAAATTGAATTAAAGCCGAATGTTTCCGTGGTTTGGGAGAGGCCTACCTTTGATCAAAATTTAAACCCATGGATTTCGGAGAATAAATTGAGTTTTAAGCCGGGTTCAAAGTTGACGAATTCATTAATATCCAATCACATATTTGAACTCTGCAACTGTGCTGTATAACCTAGGTACAAATTTATAGATCTGATTGAGTGCATTACGAAACTGTAGGTAAGTACAAAATTTTCTATACCTTCAAATTATATAATAAAACTTTTTATTTATTTGGTCTGTTTGGCAACGTGAAATTTCTTGCGAATTTGCACAAATTTTCACAAAATTTCACAAATTGCTGTCAAAACCCATAAAAAAAAACTCAGTTTTTGGGAAATTTGTTGAAAAAAGTTACCAAACAGGCATATTATAACAGAAAAAAAGTAAGTAAGTTTAAAATAATACCCACAATTTGAAAAATAAATACAAAATTGTTTATTTTATATATGTATATATAATATAATATATACATATAAATGTATATATAAAGATAAATAAACGCCCCTGAAGATGCTGAGAAAATGCAGCGAAACGTTGGAAAAAAATATATGTACGTATGTTTTTAATTGCATAATTCAATAAATTGACCAAAAAACCAGAACGTAACATGTTACAAATTGAAGTACCTACAAACAATAGGTCACAAATATAAACCTAAAATTTAAAAAAAAGTTTTGGAGCGACTTCGCATTCTTAATGATTTTTAACTCAATATCTGTTTAACTAACTTTAGGTTTCATATAATGATTTTGAAAAGAGCTATTATGTTAGTTTATTGTTCGCGTGCAAAAATTTGTTTAGATTTCTTGTAAAGCATAAGCCAAAAAAGTGAAAAAGTGCAAAAGTGAAAATTTTTAAATTGATTTTGTGATAGTTTTTCTGACTAGAAAACTTATAAAAATGATGCAGAAAGCTTAAATTTTGGTTTAAAAACAAATTTGTGTATTATTTTTCACAAAACAACGGCGCTAGCGGTAAACAAAATATTTTTACTTTTGTACTTCAGTACATTTTGGCTTATGTAGTTAAGCCTTAAGTAATATCAAATTTAAAGCTATTTTTCACGTTTTATCAATGTTTCTAACCGTTTTTGGCAACAATCAATACATTTTTTTCTTTTATAGGTACCATATTGCATGACGACGGGTAAAATGCTCATTTGTCGTTTTTGCATATTTTTCATAAATCAACAAAAAAAACCCTGTCAAATTTTGTATGGCTATCTATGGTCAGAGGTTTTTTTTTCATTAAATAACGAGGTCCTGCAATCTAACCGTCGATATGCATCATATTACAAATTTAACCTGCTGGGAATCATTTGGCCTTTAAAAATATTTTATGTACCTACCTAGAAAATTTGCGCCAAAATGAGAATTAATAACAATATTCAAGATAAATTAAAATAATCAGATTTTGCTTTTTTTAGGAAAATAATTTATAGTTTTTTGAAGGTAAATAATATTCCTCGTATAAATATGAAAAAATACAATTTTGTTATTGCAGTTCATTGAATGCTTGGAAGCTGTTTTAGAACGCATAGATCTTCGACTTTTGTTGTACTACAATGTCTTCATTTTGCCAGAATATGTATGTTGCAGTTCGTTGATGAATGTTCACTAAGGTAGGTCCTGCAAACAAATATTTGTTTATATTTTGAATAATACTTAAACATCATTTTATGCAAATCAGTGAAAAATTCTGAAGGGCCCTGAGGCCCAGATTCTTTGAAGACACTTTGCTCATCTATTTATTCTATTCCCTCAATTTTTTCATTTAATTTTGTATATTTATGGCTCAGGTTTCCATAAGGAAAATTTAAAAAAAATATGAAATAATGTGTTTTGGATGTCGGTTGAGCTTTAAAACACGAAAATAATAACTATTTTGTGCGGAAATGAATATTAACAAAGTTTTAAACAATTTAAGTTTCCATAGGTCCTTCCTATTAAACTATTAACTTACCTATAAGATCAAAACTATGAAAAGCGCTGTTTTACTAAAATATGCAAAACCCTTTTGCTATCAGAAAAATTGTTGCGATTCAAATTTTCTAGTAGGCTAAGTTATAGATAGATTCAAATTTCATTGAAAGGATAAAAACAAAAAAAACTTGTTAACCTATCAACTGACGACATAGTCGCCTGCCTGGCGACTGAACATACTCTAAGCGGAACAACGCAGTTGCGTAAGCGGGACTGTACCCCAAAAAGGGAGTTAAAATCCATTGAACCAGCGAAGCGGCCCACCCACAGTACTGTTTATTACAAAAAAAAATTGATAACATACCAACTGACGTCATAGGCGCCTGCCTGGTAGCTGAACATACCCTAAGCGGAGCAACGGAGTTGCGTGTGCGGGACTGGACCCCAAAAAGGGAGTTAAAATCCTTTGAACCCGCGAAGCAGGCCACCCATAGTACTGCTTATTACAAAAAAACTTGATATCAGCCCAACTAATAACTAAAAACATTTTCACTGACACAAATTTATAAGAAGTGTTGTATACTTTTAGGTGAATAACACATTTACTTTACATAATTTATTTTATTTCTCTAATATTGTTAATTGTTTATAACTTTTATATCGTTTTATGACTGTTTTTAATTAACTGGATATTGTATTACCCGAACAATCACAAATAACCATTTTGCAGTGCATTTAATAAGTAAATTAAGCTGTTTTCATGAAGCTATGGTTCGAACCTTAATTGTTTATATCTTTGTTAATAACAATTTCTGCACTAAAAAAAATTGTTTTTCGTTCTTTACGCTACTTAACAATTAAAAAAAAAATTCCCTTACTGTTCCTAATGGAAACCTCCGTTATCTGGAAAGGCTTTTTTGTTGTACCTAATCCATTGTTTAAAAACAGGTGATAATATCTGATGCACCATGATTGATGATTGATGTTAGAGCGACAGTTCTTGAAATGCAATGCATCTGGATTTAATTTTTAAAATCTGAATTTTAATTCAATTTTGAATTCTCGACAACAGTGCCATTGCCAGATCTTGGCCAACTCTTCATGTCATCCCGCAAAATATAAGATCACGTTCCCTGTCCTTTCTTTAATTCTTACCCTCATCTTGAATGCGTGGATCTACAACCCTTAGCGAATGCAGGTATTCACTTACCCCAGCGTAGAACTTCTAAACATAATCCTCTCACACCTTCAACAAATGAAAACTTCAATTGATTTGGGAAAATAAAAGTAAAATTTTATTTTCCTATTTGTTTTTATCTTCAGTTTACAGCTATCATCAAAAATTTCTTATAAAAAACAAAACTCCACTGTAACTTTCTACAAGAAGTATGTCCTGGGCTTCCTGAACGAGAATAGCTTCCTGTTGCCCTTGTGGTGGACCCTTTGTACCAATGGGAACTTTATCTTAGAGTTGTGGAATTGCTTGACGTGCACTCGGCGGGTCTTGCTGGCAGCAATTGCTTCGACCTTGATGATCTGAATGGAGTGAGCACGAGCACGATGACGTGCACCCATATCGCGGTAACACTGAGTGACGGCTCCGCCGACAGTCAAATCACGGTATTCGCGGTACATGTTGTGTGTGCCGGAACGCGAATCATAACGTAACCAGATGCCAAAGTTCTTGATCTTAATTGGCGAAGTTTCATACACTTGCTTTAGGGAAACAATTTCGCCGGTGGTCTTCTTGAACTTCTTCAATTGACGCAAGAAATACCAGAAACGTGACTTGGCCACAATGTTATCTGGGGCGAAAATTCTCATCTTGTAGAGAGGAGTCTGGGGCTCCTTCTCTGTGGGCAGTTTGCGCCCGATGACTTCGTATTCCTTCAACTGAAATGGAAAATAGTATTTTGTTTAGAATCCATGATGGCATAGGGTTACAAATTGCTATTCAAACAATTTTTCTTAAATAATTGGTTCACAATAAACAACATTTATTTTTATAATTATTTGTTCTTTGAATAAAATTGATTTTTTCATTTTTTTAATGAGAATTTATCCAACACGTATTTTTTATAACAAGCGAGTTTGACAGATAACCATAACACATGGTAGTTGTACACTATTTTTCACGTAATTCTTTAGAAAATGGAAATAATTTCACGATAAATCAACTGGGACACATTTTGTTATTAATTTAATTTTGTTTATTGTGATATTTAATTATTTTTTCACATAAATAAGACAATTTTTTCGGGAAATTTACCTGTCCCTTAGCTTTCATTTTGGCAGCGTTCTCAAAAAAGGAAACGGAAAGAGATGTTCGGCCATGATGTTGACTTTTAGTACACTTTGTACACTGAACTGAAATTAAGGGTATGTTCAAAGAGTTTGCGATTTTACAATTTAAATCTAAGGTGGTGTTCACAATTTGTAAGTAGTTAATACAAAATAGATTTTGTTTGAATCTGTGTAATGAAAGAGTTAAATTTAAACATGAGGGATAGAAACATAAATGGTGGCGGGGGTAGATGATTTCTAAGGTTAAAAAATAACAAAGTCATAACTTTTTCCTCTCCCTATTTTTTTCATTTAGTTCGAGTATTGTTTTATTGTGAAGTCGATTTTGGTTGTAAATTAAATATGATAAATAAGTGCAAACTCGTGTTCCTTTTTCACAAAAATCGCAAGGTTGAACCCTGTGGTAATATTTAGAAAATAAATTAATTGTCTCATTGTAATTGACTTGAATATTGCTTATGAAGACGCTTTGCCAATGCCAAAATTGCAACATTGCTCGGTAAATGAAATGCAACTATTGCTCTTTATCGTTATTTTGACAATACACCTTTTTCAAATTGGTTTCTTAGGGCCAGTTGTACAAATATTTAAACCGTGGTTCAGCAATTTTTATCCATCGATTCCGGCGGATTAATTGAGTTTCAACAGTGGTTTACTGTTCAAGTGTGTGATAATACATACTCGAACCAGCGTTGAACTTTAGTTAATCCGCCGAAATCGGTGAATTAAAATCTTGAACCGAGGCTGAACCACTATTGTACAACTGGCCCTTAGTGATTTTGTATGACTTTGATTCCTTTTGATATTAAAGTTAAAAATATTGCAAAAATTTGTGAATTAAAATTTTTTAACTGAACTGCACTTCAGCGACACCGCGGGCACTTTCGCACGAAACTGAACGAAGCTTCATGTCGCGACACAGTTGGTCAGATTATTAACTTTGTCGCATAGTGTCACGCCGAGTAGTGCAGTTGTCGCTTAGTGCGATATAGTTCATACAATTTCATACAAATAAATCGTGAAGTTCAGTTCCGCCGAGTGCGGTCTTACCTTAAGTGCCTGTTTACATAGGCATTTTACTGAAAGGCGCAACCAGTGAGACAGGTAGATTTATGTGTGCGTAGAAACGAGAAGGGTAAATTCCATCCCAAAATCCTTCTCGTTTCTATGCACATCAAATCTACCTGTCTCACTGGATGCGCACTTCAGTAAAATGCCTATGTAAACAGGCACTAAGTCGTGAATTCAGTTCCGCTGAAGTGCAGTTCCGCTGAAGTGCATTTCTACCGAATGTGGACTTACCCTTAATATCTGAAATTGTTTGGATACGAAATGACCCACCAACGCATTGTATTGTATTGTATTGTATTTTATTGAGACTTTAAAAATGACATTTGGAAATATATACATGAATTCTTAGATCTATCTCTTTCTGTTAATATAAACGATGCGGGAAGCGGAGGCTGTAATGTATGGCCGTTCTGTTCTGTCGTTTTTTAATTTTTCGGTTGCCAACATGGCTTGTCTTTTTCTTTTAAATGGAATAGTCTGCTCTTGCTCAGGAGCAATATTTCGGTTACGTGTTGGCTGATGCAACGGATAAAAAATATATGTACATATATACAATACCTACAAATAACAAATACCTTAAAACTAATATGCCATAGAATATATTTATATACATAAAATTACGTGTTATAGAGCGAGAGCGCTCTATGTAGAATTTTCAAATTTAATGAAATCACTTTTGTATGAATAGGTAGGTACATTGAATAATTTAAGACAATTCTATTTTTACATAAATTCACTTCTTCGAATTGTTATAAATGATTTTACAACAAATTTTAGCGGCAATAGATTGCATGATATTAATACTGAATTATTTAAAGACAGTTTCGGTTTTTACATAATTTCACTTCTTAAGCATAGTACGCAGCTGAAGCGAAACGAAAATTTCCATACAAAAATTGAAGCAACGAAATCATAAACGAAAAATTTCGTTTTCATTTTTGTTCTGCAGTACGCTGTTCAACGAGCGAAATTGACAATTGTAGCAGATTATTTGGAGAAGTCTACACTCTTTTCACACTGAATTATTTGCACGAACCATTAATTGTCCGCGGAAAAGTGACATTCGAGTTTTAATTTTTATTTTTATTTGTTGTTTCTCTGATTACAGCAAAGCCTTCTGTGATTTTATTTATTTTTTTTTATATTTCTTACAATTGGTGACATTTATTTTTTCCGTAGTCGTTTCGTTTAAGTTTTCGTTATCGATTTGGAGACCAAAGAAAATTTTCGTTTCACTTCAGGTGCGTACTAGGCTTTATGAGTTATTTTAGTTGATTTTAGATCAAACGTTAGTGGCAAAAGAAAATGAATAATATAGAATATGTATGAGGATATAACTTAGTAGAAACACTAAAAACAATAATAATTGAACAGAAAAGATAATTCACTGACTTTTAACACATTATGAGCAGTTGTACAGAGATTCACTTTAGCGTTTATTTTGTTGATTTGGTATGATGCATAGGGCGATCATCCTTTGTCCATTGTTGTGATGAGGGTTAGTCATCTGTTTTAAGCACAAGGTTATGTGGTGCTGGTAGCCAGGGGGCTAGGTTGGTGGTTGCTGGAGTGTATGATCATCTCCGGATTTGATCCACTTGGAATCCTTCCCCCAGAGGAGTTCCATGCTAGGTTTTCATGTGGGCAACATGTCGGTCACGGTCACATGATACAGTTGCTAGCGGGTAATGTGATACCACGCCAGAGTCCCGTTTAAACGGGATAGGCTCAAAGTCTAGTTCAAGCGGCATAGCTTGGAAACTAGCTTTTCAGTTGCTGGAGTGTGTGTACAACTCCTGTTACCATCCAGATGGACACCGTTCCCCACAGAGTACCAACTTTCGATGTGGAAATATATATTTAATTAAAAATAATTTATTTTACTGTTTTTTTTTTTTTTTTTTTTAAAGAAAAACTGAATTTGCAAGGTTGTGCCACTCGACACAACCTGCTTCGTTGCCTTCCAAAAACCCTCTTCCCACCAACGCATTAAATTGCAATTGCCATTGAAAATTGGTGAAGTTTAGACGATGAAAATTTATATTTCTGAGAGCTCAGAATAATCAAAAAATTAACACATTTTTGTTGTCAAAAACAGAAGCAACAAAAATTTGATTGGCTCGCTCCATTATCCGTTTGTCTTACTTAGCTCCGAACGGGGCACTGAGCGGGCTAGAAATCTATTTTACATTTTATACTACGTTTTTATTGGGCCAAATGAGGTAATTTCGTTGAAAATTTCCAAATTCGATTCCAAATTATCTCATTTCCCATACAAATTCACATTTTGAAATGAGGTAATTTCAACCAAATTTGCACGAAATTAGGTTGGAAATTACGTAAAAACCTTATGAACACACCCAAGTGGAATGCATCCGCAATGGAAACCCAGTAGAAACATTGCAAATGTCAAAATTTGATGTATAAGAAACAGAAACAGAAAGAAAACACAAGAAAAAGAAGCTATTAACTGCCAAATCAAATTCAAAATGAAGTTATCTGTCAAACGAAATTAGCAAATTTTCTATGAAAACACCTTTTATGTAATTTACGAAATTAGCTCATTTCGGCTCCAATGAAAACGTAGTATTAACTCGGAGCGCTCGAGCTCTCAATTTGCATGGCCATGGTTGAAAATAAAGTTTGTGTCCAAAATTGAAAATGACCAACTGTAGCTAAAAATGACCAAAATAATTTAAGTCTGAAATAGAACAGAACAATGAAAACATCACATTTATTTCAACATATTCTTCATATTACACAGATGAAATATTAGCTGTGTTTTATTTTCCCCGAGATCCGAACCAGATTGGATTTGCTTACGAAAATACATGTATTACAAAAACAACACAAGATCCAACTTTGTTTTGGATTTGGATTTCCAAATCCGTTTTGAACACACACCCTTAATTTGTAAATGTCGTCAGTAGTGTAAAGAAAAAAGACAACGGGTGTATACAAATAAAAAAACAAAAGGAAAAAAGATTTGGGTATATAACAAGTTGTCACTGAGATCCTGGGTCGTTTTATTTACATGATCTGATCTGGATTGGATCTGGGGGAAAATAAAACGCAGCTATTATATACTATCACCCTTTTTTATTAGAATTCGCTAAACACCTCTAAACGGATGAATAGTTATGTAATGCATAAGCATTTATGTAGCCACTATTCAACGCAACATAAATTATTATTTATAAAAGATTTTCCTACCCTGTATAGTTATAATACGCTTGTGTCAAATAAAGTACCAAAAAGAGGAAATCTATTACGTTTTACTTCCAAAACTGACAAACCAATCTCAGCTGTTCATAAAAAAAACAATTCTGTTGGATTCTTTTATTTTCTCTTAATATTAATATTCAGAATATTGTTATTTGTGTGGTTTTTGTGTTGTTTGTCAATAAAGTAATATATCTTGGAATAAAAAAAATCATTTTTATTGATTCATTAGAAGATTTATGTTTTCTTCACTCTACACCGTGGTGTTTTTATTGAAAAGAAAATATATCTATTAAGGCTTAACTACATAAGCCAAAAAGTACTGAAGTACAAAAGTAAAAATATTTTTTTTACCGCATAGCGCCGTTGTTTTGTGAAAAAGAATACACAAATTTGTTTTTAAACCAAAATTTAAGCTTTCTGCATCGCATTTTTATAAGTTTTCCAGTCAGAAACACTTTCCTAAAATGAGTTTGAAAAATTTCAATTTTTTACTTTTTCACTTTTTTGGCTTATGTAGTTAAGCCTTTAGGGTGGCTCTTTTGTTCGCAATGTCTAAAATTATTCTAAGTCCTTTCCTGAAAGTGATCAAAAATCTCCAAATTTGGCACATTTTAAGTAAATTTGGCACACATTTTAAGTTCTATTAAGAGTGCAAAAATTTAATTCCTCGAAGAGGTAGTATCCAATAAAAAAAACATTTCTTTTTTTACTTTTAAGGTGCAAATAGGCTGGGATTTAATCCGTATAATTATTTTTCGGTGTTACTAAGCTAGCCGCGTTAAAAAAAAATGCACAACGTGTTTGTATGTACATTGTACAGGTACATAATAATCATTTTTAGGGGAGGACAAAAAAGAAATTCAAACATTGCCAAGATAAGCGCTACCCTAATATCTATGTATTATATTGTTGTGTGTGAGTCAAACTGACATTTCGATACTAAAATATCCTTATACAGACACTATTCAACCCTCAAACGCGTTAAGCTTATATTGCCACTATTCAACGTTGCAAAGTTTTATAAATACGATTTTCGTGTTTAGAGGCACTATAAGAAGTGTATAGGTTTATGCACTCGCTATAATGCGTTTATAAATTCGGTTGTATATATATATATTATATCTACATAAATAAAATGTAAATAGCTGCGTTTTATTTTCCCCCAGATCCAATCCAGACCAGATCATGAAAATAAAACAACCCAGGATCTCAGTGACAACTTGTTATATATCCAACTCTTTTTTCCTTTGTTTTTTTTATTCGTATACACCCTTTGTCTTTTTTCTTTACACTACTGACGACATTTACAAATTAAGGGTGTGTGTTCAAAATGGATTTGGAAATCCAAATTCAAAACAAAGTTGGATCTTGTGTTGTTTTTGTAATACATGTATTTTTGTAAGCAAATCCAATCTGGTTCGGATCTTGGGGAAAATAAAACACAGCTAACATTGCATTCAAATACGCGTTTTTATAATACAAATATTCTTAAATAAAAAACTGGGCCATCTGTTACGCATAAAAGCAAAACCCGTTTTAATAAGATATCAGCCACCTCAGTAACAGGCAAATTATTCCTCAGAAAATTTTTTTCAGTTTTGCTATCAAAAAATTGGGGAAACCAAATTTCAAATTTACTTGCTCAATTTTTGAAGGAAAGATTTAGGCCGTGTCCGAATTGCGTTAAAATGTTGGTTAAAACTTGACGCTTAGTTAAATTTTGACACTAGCGTGGTGAATAAAATGGGTTAAAAACTAGCCACCTCCAGAGCAGGACCCATATGTTCTGTAACTCGGCGATAACTTTTCGAGGGGATAAACAGCGAAAAATGGAACAAAACCCATAGGATTCCTATGAGTTTTGTTTCATTTTTGTTCCATTTTTCGCCGTTTCTCGCCACGAAAAGTTATCGCCGAGTTATAGAACATGGGTCCAGGTTAAAATTTGACACCAGTGGCTAAATTTTGACGTTTCTCAAGAAAGAGAGAAAATTGAATTTGAAATTATTTTTAGAAGTGCAACAATGGACAATGGAAATAATCAATGTTATGAATTTTTAATTTTCATGTGCATGTACACAAACCTCGTAATAATACGCTGATATTTTAAAAAATATAAAAGAATTAATATAAAATACTCCCTCAAATTGTTATTCATCTTGCAAAATTAATGCCAATTGGTCATTTTGTTTTGTTTAGTTTTTTTTTTTAGTTTGTTGACAGCTGTGAACTAGTGTTCGCAGACTGCATAATCAAGCAATACACGTGTCCGAATTGCGTTAAAATTTTCTACCACTGGTTAAATTTTGACGTTAGGTTAAAATGGGATAATTTTTTCATTTTTGCTGTCCGAACTGGATTAAAATAGGATGGCTTAAATGGGATTTTTAGTTAAAATTCCCGCAAGATTAAAGAAATTTCCTTACCACAAATGTGTTTTATTATTCCAGAAAATAAATATTTTATACAAAATCCAGCTGGAAATGTATCACATAAAAATTCGACGCGAATATAAAGTACAAATTTCTTAATTTGATTTACTTTTAAAGGTTTTGCATCGATTATATCCCCAAACATTACGGAACAAATCCTGTTGTGTATTGCTTGATTATGCAGTCTGCGAAAACTAAAAAAAAAAACAAAATAAAATAACCAATTGGGATTAATTTATTTTTTTAATGTATTTTTGTGCAATATTTTTCCAGACTTGGCGCCAGCTTTTATAATTTCTTTGCGGACCTCCAAAACGTTTTCCCACCAATCTGCAATTTAACAGAAAAGGGAATTACGGTTCATGTTTGCTTTTTTTATGTTAAAAGATGATCAAGCTCGATTCTGATATTTACAAGCCTCAACTTTTCTCCTTCCAAACCTATAGAAACAAGAATACAATAGCTGTGTTTTATTTTCCCCCAGATCCAATCCAGATCAGATTATGAAAATAAAACACCCCAGGATCTCAGTGACAACTTGATATATACCCAACTCTTTTTTCCTTTTGTTTTTTTTTATTTGTATACACCCGTTGTCTTTTTTCTTTACACTACTGGCGACATTTACAAATTAAGGGTGTGTGTTCAAAATGGATTTGGAAATCCAAATCCAAAAGAAAGTTGGATCTTGTGTTGTTTTTGTAATACATGTATTTTCGTTAGCAAATCCAATCTGGGTCGGATCTGAGGGAAAATAAAACCCAGCTAATAATTGTTTTTACTGAATTTGTTCAAACTTACATTTAGAGTATGGTTTTCAAGAAGCTCTTGGTTTCCTTGTTTGCCGGTCCATTGTTGCACTTTTAAAAATAAATTCAAATTCAATTTTCTCTCTTTCTTGAGAAAAGTCAAAATTTAACCACTAGTGTAAAATTTAATCCTGCTCTGGAGCTGGGTAATTTTTAACCCATTTTATTCACCACGCTAGAGTCAAAATTTAACCAAACGTCAAGTTTTAACCAACATTTTAACGCAATTCGGACATGGCCTAAGCATATGAAACATATTGGAGCGATAGCGACATACCACTCCACAACATACCACACGAGATAGGTGTGGTTCCGGCTTTAAGGTCATCATATGCAAAAAGATGAGTTCAAACTGTTTTCTCACTTTTCTGAAATCTTTCCTAGCTTGATATGCAAAAAAATTAAACATGATCTCATATAAAAAGCTCTATGCGAGATAGTTTCTTACTTTCATATGCAAAAAGAAGAGAAAATGATGGAGTATACTCCGCACTCTGCACTCCGCACTCTGCAACCTGCACTCTGCAACCTGCACTCTACACTCCGCACTCTGCACTCCGCACTCTGCACTCTGCACTCCGCACTCTGCACTCCACACTCTGCACTCCGCACTCTGCACTCTGCACTCTGCACTGCGTACTGCTCAAGAAAAATCCGAGACAAAATTTGTCCTGGGAAATAAAAGCCCTTCCACACTATCCCACTGAGTATTAATACATGTCAAATTGAAAGTGGGAAATAATTCCATGCTACTGCCAAATTTGTGGGAAAAATATGCCTTTTAATTTTTTTACCACACACAACAGTTTAATTTAACCTCAATAAAAATGTGATGAAATGTGTGATAGAATTAGAACCATTTCTAAAAATTCACATGTATTAACACATGACAAATCGTGTAGGCTGGAATATCATGCGCTGTGTAAGATGGGCAGTCATATTTTGTTTCCACACTATTATACATGATTTGTTTCCCACTTTTTTGACATGTGTTAATACTCAGTAGGATATTGTGGAAGGGCTTTAAGTTGTATGAGTAAAGGTTCCCCCACACCAACGCGAATTTTCGGTGGCGACGACGAAAACAATAAAAATAACGTGTTGTTTTCATTGACAACCACGTGTTGTTATTGTTGTTTTCGTCTTCGCCACCGGAAATTCGCGTTGGTGTGGGGGAACCTTAATACATTTTTTCTCGAACTGCGTAAAAGGCTTTAAGGTTCCCCCACACCAACCCGAATTTTCGGTGGCGACGACGAAAACAGCAATAACAACATTTGGTTGTCAATGCAAACAACACGTCGTTTTCGTCGTCGCCACCGAAAATTCGCGTTGGTGTGGGGGAACCTTAAGCTATCCGCAAATCGACACGATGGTGGTGGCGATCGCGATAACTTTTATCGCGCCATAAAGATGCGTTCAAAAACCTGCTCACATCAGGCGTGTTTTTTTGCAAGCCCGGGGGGAATTGGTTGAAAAAAACGACAGCGGGGATTAGCGACGCCATGACAGTAAAAAACATGGAGTTTTCATACAAACTATCGATAACATGTATGCAATTCATGCCGGTAACACAGTTTTTCGGTGCGCTTAAGTTAAACCCCGAGATTTCTCCGGGATTAGTTGTTGTTGCATTTAACATGTTAATTGTATAGCACCGACGTCGTTTTTTTCATCCAATTCCCCCGGGGCTTGCAAAAAAACACGGCTATCAACGCGATATATTTGTATCCCATATCTTATCCTTTTTTTTTTATATTTTTATAATCTTTGTTCGACAGATCATATAAAATGGAATTCTTAAATAAACACGCTTCACCAGCTGTCACTTTTTATTTGTTCACAGTTGTCATTTTCTTTCAACTCAGCTGTCTGCCCTATCAATTTATGAACATGCCCAGAGCGAAAAAATAAACACAAAATTGGAGCTCTGCATGCTCTGAGCTAAAAAAGAAACACGATTTTTTTTTGCAGTTCAGGCTCTACCTGAACTAATTTCGAATTCCTTTCAACAAAAAAATCGATTTTTTTTCTAAAAGAATCGATTTTTTTCTGAATAATTCGATTTTTTTCTGTCAAAGCAAATCTTGTTAATTTTGCAAGATTCAAGAAAGATTATACACCGATTTGCACACACACTTGCAAGATTTGAAATTTCTAAAATGTCAAATTGATTGTCGCGGTGTTTTAAGAAAACAAACTTTTTTAAGAATTTTCAACGAATTTTCGGTGAATTTATTAAATATTTGTGCGTTGTTTTTCAATTAATAATAATTTCCAAATTGAATATTTTCTGGATATTTTACTTCAGAATTGCTGCTGTCAAGTGCCACACACACAATCACAAAAAAAGTCTTTTCGTATTCCTTTCAAAAAATTCGATTCTTTTTAGAAAAAAATTCGATTCTTTTGTTGAAGGAATTCGGCATAAAAAAGAAAAACGCCCATTGCAACCGTGAGAGGTGTGTTATAACCTTAAGATTTTTCGAACAAAATATGTTCTAAATAGCATTTTAAAATGTACTAAAACCACCAGAAACTTCGAAAAGACACTTTTGACGTTTATCTTCTCGAATTTTCTCGTCCCCCCAAAACTGACAAATCGAAAAAGTTTTTGTTTTTTTTTGTAATAATTGGGCTTTTCTAGAAGCTGTCTATTCGTGCCAAAGACAGAGATAGCAAAAATAGAATTTCCTCAAAGTAGCTTGTTGTTGTTGGATTTTTGCAGTGTGCAGAGTGAGAAAAATATTTGGTAAAAAAGCTCTATCTGCGATCCACTACCACTTGTCAAATTGCAAATTTTCGTCATTCTCGCTGCTAGTCGGTTGCTTTTCCAGTCTTCCTCAAAAAAGAACGTGATTTTAATTCACGAACAAATTAAAAAATAAAATAATATACCTATTTAAAAACAAAATCAATAAATTGAGCTCGATAGAGTGCAACAAAAAAGAAGTTTTAAGAACTTTTTTTGAACTCGGAAAACCTACTTCAATTCATTCATCTGCACTAATAAATCATGGCCAAATGGGGAGAAGGTGACCCACGTTGGATCGTCGAGGAGCGTCCAGATGCTACCAATGTTAACAACTGGCATTGGACTGAAAAGAACGCCACCTTATGGTCAAAAGAAAGACTCAAGTCACTATTTAGTGATTTGAAGATAGGTAAGTTCCTAATATCAAATATTATGGCTCTGTGTAGCACGAGTATCACAGATATATGAACTAATTTGTCTTTGATTCTATGCAGATCAAAGTGGAATCCAGTGTATTATTGATAAAATAGAAGATTGCACTGGTGAGGCCACGGCCAATAATCGAAAAGGCAAACTCATATTCTTCTACGAGTGGAACATCCTTTTGAAATGGTCCGGGAGATTGCCAGGATCTAAGGAAAAGTACTCTGGAAAAGCTAAAATTCCAAATCTCTCGGAAGAATATAGTATCAATGAAATCGAAATCACTATTACAATAGACGAGTCGAATAACGAGGAGGCCGACAGATTGAAACAATTTATGTACAATGTGGGAAGGGATGTTATCAGGAAGCAATTGGGCAATTACATCAAAGAACTGAAAGAGGAATACTCCAAAGGACTAATATTGCCAAGGAAAGGTTGTGAAGATGTCACATCACCAAAAAGCGAAGGCCAGGCCAAAAAAAGTGCCTTCAATAACTCGTCGTCGAATTCTGCCTCAACTACCCAAAAAGTAGTTACGCCCACCTCAAATAAGAACGACAAAACAAATTCTTCTGTTGGGTACAAGTTGGATGTGAAAACGTTGACTATGAGTGAAGACTTTCAATGCAGCGCATTCGACTTGTATAATGCCCTTACCAAACAGGAGATGGTTACCGCCTTTACACGGGGACCAGTGAAAATGGAAGCAGTTCGCGGAGGAGAGTAAGTACAAAAGTTAGATCTTTTTATTAGTCGATTTTTGCAGGAATTTCGGAGTGAAATCATTGAAAGTCAAGTCTTTGTTCCATTTTATTATTCAATTTCAGTAGTAAAAAGTATTTTAGATTGTCGCCATGTAGTCTAACTTGCTTCTATGATATAACATTAAAATGTTTATAACTAAAATATTCACGCCACTTTGATGACTCAATGATACCGACTAATCTGGAGTTTTGTAACAAAATACTAGGGGTGCATAGTCACTAAACGATATCAATGCACTCAGGTCCATTGGACAATCAAAAAACAGTCAACAGTTATAATTATTATGATTTATGACATACTATGGTGTTAAGTATCAATGCAATAAATGGAATTGAAGAAGTCTACCATGTGGCTTTGTTTATGTTTACATTTTGTATAATAAATAAGTGTGGCTTTTAAGGAATGAATGTATGTTATTAAAATACAGGAGACTTAAAGGTATCCACATTTTTATATTTTTTTTTGGGTCAAGTCCATTGAAGGTTTGATTGATGGTATCTTTCTAAAACATAGTACATCCTCTTTTTTTTTGTTAAATTAAGGACAGGCAACTTTGTTTTGAAGTAAGTAGAGACCTTACAAAATTTAGGTAAATAGACTTAGGGCGGTATTCAACGAACACTCAAAACTTAATGCCTTATTAATCTATTCTCCAAGCAGCAATAGTGAATATTTAGGAGCGCTCATAAAACTTATGAGAGCTATCGATCACTCATAAGTTATGAGCTCTCTCTCCGTACACTTGCTCGAAAACTTTCAACAAAATTTGTTTTTTTCTTTCAAATTGTCGACCTGTAACTATTTTGTATCAATTCTTTCAATTTTTTTTTTGATATTCATTAAATTTATTTGCTTTCATCAATTTCACAAATCTGGCCTATGTTGGATCTAAAGCGATAAGTGATATCTCGAAGCAGATTGCTCATAAGCTCCGTTATAGGTGTTATCACTGGTGGTGTCATTATAGGCAAGCACGCAACAAAGCTTGCAGTGATTTCTCTGTTCATGTACTGCTCTATCTCAAAAGCGTGGGTTCCACCTATGAGAATTCTACTACAATGACCCTAATGATCTGGCTATTCATGACATTAATAGTCTCGAGCTCTTAGTAAGAAGTACTAAATGGTTCATCGAGTGGGAAAAAAGCTTCTTGGAAGATAGCTTCCTAGATTCTTGTGGTATGACAATTTGCCAACCTATTGTCTAAGTGTGTTAAGCGTCTCTGCTGTCAGCCACGTAAACCTTACCTAACCTATTATTAAAAATTCTTTTCTTTTATTAACTAAACAGAAAAAATATTAATTGATCTTGTTTTTGCTGCTGCTGTTCTTGTTGTTAAGAGAGAGTCGATCTCATTTTCGAACTACGAAAAATACTTATGAGTGTTTGGTGAATAGCACAAATATTATTTGAGTTATGAGCGCTTGGTTTATACCGCCCTTAGATTTTTATCGCCTTCAATATATGATGTACATGTACACATAGGTAAATTTTGACCAAAATGGAAAGTGGGTCTTCCAATGCTGTCTGCCTGTCTGTTGGGCTGCATCCTAAATGGTTTAGTCTATTTTCTTTAAACTTGGCATATAGAATTGTTCTCTACTTCAGGTACGTTTTAGGATTTATTAGTACCAGAAATAACGGTAACTGCAATACACCATTTTTTAACTGTTTAGGAAAATATTCTTTCTCGAATATTTTGCCTACGATTTAATAAACAAAAATATGTGTATTATTGTAGGTATGATAATTTTTTCTTCCATTAACATCTAACTACTGAACTGCATTTCACCAAAAATATTTTAATTTATTTTTTTGATTCTTGGTGCTTATGCCAAGTCAAACATTTATTCCAAGTCTCATCAACATACCATTATGTTCAAAGACATTTGGCAATATTTTACTTGTTGTACTGAAAATACAGTCATTACATGAAAAGGAATATTATTTTTTAAGGCTGGCCCTGTCATTGTAGGTTGGGGTTCAGGGCCCCTATTTCATATTACGAAACGAACATAACCAACTAAACACCAACTCACGATTGTATCGTTAAATTACAACGATTCTTGTTATACGTAATCGCATTTGAACGATGAGGAAGTAATTTCACCGATAATCGTTTTACAAAATAGAGCCCAAGAAAAATAAGATGTCTCAAGTTAGCAAGCGAAACCAAGATTTTTTTCCTAAGAGTTTTTTTTAACAGCAAAGCTGAGAAATTTAGCAGAGAAATCCTAGGGGTCTAGCACGTAACTTTGATACAATCGAGTTTATTGGTGCCATCGAGCATAGGCAGTTCCTAATTTAACTCTGTCGACTGCTTTCGATTCGATTGAACAAAATTGGGAACTGCCTATGCTCGAGATTTTATGAATTAAGTTGGCCATGGCGTAATGGTTATCTCTGCCATTTAAAAGCAGAAATTATTTTTTTTCACAGGGAACGCTTCTAGTGAGGAATTGACAATTCCTCCAGGCGTATCTCTTGTCAAGTCTCCTCAATTGCTGCATACACGCATACTGGAAAGGTTGAGAGTAGTAAGTCACTAAACCTAGACAATAAAACCTAAATTGGGATGGACCGATCACGTAAGCTTCACTAGCGCAGTGCGTTGTGCATATGGCTCCGAAGGAACCTTGGACAGGTTCGACTCTCAGTGAGGCATAAGTTTTTCGAAATAAAATTGAACAAATAGAGACCAAGCGCCACAAATAGGAGTCTGCAGATCGGCGTGGCAGTCATGAAATAGCTATAACACTCCAGCACATATAAAAAATTGGTGGTAGCTTACCCAAGTGTTGTTGTTTCATTCAAACCTTCAATATTAATATGATGGTTCAAAAGCTTGGCAGCTTAACTACAAGTGTGTTATCACACAAAAACCCCTTCTGTATTTATTTTATTTCAAAAACCTATGTTTTCCAAACAATAATTGCAATGTTCACGTCAATACATGCCTTGAGATTGCAGTACGATAATCTATCTTGCTATTAAGCCAGTTCATATTTTTCAAAGATCTCCGCAATCCCATTTTAAGATTTCAAATTTCTTCCTTTAAATCCTTTCCTCTACCCCCCAAACCCGGCTTTAATATTTGGTGATAATATCCGCAATAGAATCTAAAGAACTACACTGTAGCCAAGTTGATTGCGTACAATATTTCGTTTAATTAATTTAACCTGAATTTCATTACCAGAACTCGTTGCAAAATTGCATTATATAAACATAAACATAATGTTTTTGTTATAGATTCGCGTTGTTTGGTGGAAACATTCAAGGAAAGTTTGAGGAGTTGGTTCCTGAACAGAAAATAATTCAGTCATGGAGGCTTAAATCATGGCCTTCTGGCCATTACTCAAGTGTAACAATAGAACTTGAACAGATGGTAAGATTTAAAATATATTCCTAAACATAATAGTTGATTACAATAAATTTGTATATTTCAGCGTGATCATACCCAATTAAAACTTAAACAATCTGGTATACCATCTGCCGAATATGATACCACTGAAACGAACTGGAAACGATACTACTGGCAAAGTATCAGGCAAACCTTTGGATTTGGACCTATGCTACGGAATGGCTTATAAATTTAATTTAATAAAAAGAAAGTAAAAAAAAAAATACTGACCCAAAGTTCAGATTCACAATTAATAAAACTGTAGCCGAATTTTAAGTTAGTTATTAATTAACGAATAAAAAAATCAAGTTTTATTTTATTTTCACTTAAAAGAAGCAAAATAAGCGCATAATTAAATTATTCTTAAAGCATTCGAGACGCCCATTTTAAAATAAAAAGCAATGTTAGTTCAAAAGATTATTATTATAAATAAAATGCTTTAAGCTAGCAAAACCGAACACAATGATTATTATTATTTAATTTAAATTATATCGATTCGTATCTTTTTTTTAAAGTGTGTTTAAAAATAAATAAAAAAAACAAACAATTTTCCTTAATGCATATTGAATTTGAACATTAATTACGTATTACGAAACAAAAAAGGCATTGTATACTTTTTAATAAGTGTTGATTAAAACAGCATTAAATGAAATTGGTATTTATGTATTTTATTAAATAAAGCACATCTCATTTCATTGATTGAAAAAGGGTCTAAAATATTCAGTTTATTAGTTTAATGTTTTTCCAGACTTTAATTTTTAACATTATTGGTTGATACTTTTATAACAATTAATTGGGAAACTTTCCATTTCAATCTCGTGGAATGTTTCATTCAATTTTCTTCAAATGTAGTTTTATAAATCATTAATCTTTCGAGTGCTTTTGAAATGTTTAAGAGCATTCTGTATTTTTTTATTTTATTTTGATCGCATTTTATGGGAAAATCGTTTTCATATGACGGATAACAGAATAGATAGATCGATTCTTTTTTTTTCATCAAATTGATCAATTTATATTCTTAAGAATAAGGAACTGGAAAATTGCTGATTGCCTGAACAGAATATAAGCATTCACGAGAATAAAAATAAAATAAGGCTGATAGTGTGTTTAATCGTTTTTTTTTAACTAAAACGACTAAAGCCATAGAAAAACAAACTTATTATTTTGTACAGGACTATTCGTCCTTGTAAATAATTACTCAGTCAAATACCTTAGAAACCAGCAATGTCGCATACATTTTTATGAAATGTTTCATATTAGCAATCTTTTCGTGAGATGTTTGAGCGCAGTTAGTTAAACTCTATCACGTTGTTCAAACTCAAAAGTGATTAAAGCGATAATTACTTAAAACTATTAAATACACATGCAAAAGGTTTTAAATTATAGCCCAATTGGCTTATCATTATTTTGGTGAAAAGATTTTGTTATGCTTGATATAATTCGCACGAAAGCGACACGATAGAGTTGTTCGTTATGGTTTTATTGTTAACTAAATACAAAGAACATATATACCGCCTTATCACAGGCCCCTTCGTAATAGATTCGTTCACGGATCCCAAAAAAAGTATCATGGCACCGTGCGTTGCGTCGGCCGTCGTAAAAAAAATATGGACACGAATTTGTGGGCTACCGATATTAATTTTCACGAAATTCGTTTGGAAATACTTCTGTTAGGACGACAGCTTTAATTCTTTTTTTTCATATTCGTAGCGTCTTTTGTACGCGTTTTTTTGTACTTAAATTATTATTATTATAAATGTTTATTTAGTAAAAAATATATGAAAATACTGTGTGATGTGTTCTTTAATTTAATTTAATTTAATTTTGACTTTGAAACTCATGCATATAATGTCATATGCATAAAAACAATTTTTTGGGTGTTTTAGTGGGCGCGGCTATAACTGACTTTGAAAATGTTAACATTGGCACCAAGAGTAATCATGCCAAATTTCAGGTTTTTATCTTTAATGGTTGATTTAATGCCAACTTTAAGGGCATTCTGCCCCATTGTGCGACGCGACGGGGCCACTGATCTCTATATACACTGGATAGTGCATTCATACAAAATTTTTGAGGCAAAACGATAGTAGTGGCCGGTACCCTCATATAACAGTATAACAGCGGCGCCAGCCGAATGGACGCTACTGGACCTGCATTTTCTTTTATTTTTTTCAATATTTACAGCCGCAATGCTTGTCGACATCAACTGATATCAAATAAATGCTCAATTTCGGCAAATATCTTCAATCTCTTTCTTCGTATAGAGTGAGATATGATGTCGTGGCCGGTACCCTTTAAAAAATTTGCCTCACAAAAACTGTTATACACTATAGGCTATTCACTATCCAGTGTATTATAGAGATCAGTGGACGGGGCCTGTGAAAAGGCCGATAGGTTCTGGTTTAATAATTTTTGGAAAATTTTTATTTTGAAATTTTCACTGATTTTGAGGTGATTCCTTAAACTTGGAAAAAGAATCCAAAATTATTAAAAAATTTTTGGGTTTTAATGAAAACAAAAATTAAAATCATAGATTTATATATATGTATATGCATTTTATGGAAAATTAGTGCGTCCTACATTGAGATTTGATCGGAATATAATAAACCGATCGGTGAAAAAGTTAAAAAAAAAACAAAACGGTTATATTACAGGTACCGTTAATAACAACTTCAAGTTATTTTATTTTGTTTAAATGCAGACAATTATTAAGATAAAAAGCCTTTTTCATAGCGGTTGTATGGCAGGTACCGTTATTTTTGGAGCTATAAAAATAATTTCCTGTCTAGGGAATCAACTAAAAATGGAAGGGACCTTCAATTTTCTGCCGAAACCTAACTAAGCTAAGGTCCGAGCTATGTTGAGAAATATTTTTTCATAAACAGCCTTATTGTGAGTTTCGCCCGAAAAATATTTTATCTTAAAATTTTTTGTTCAACCGGAATTTTAAAAGCTACTGTGAGTTTCACCCGAACGAAATTTCGTTTGCCTACTAAAAATTAGTTCTGAAAATAAAGAAGACCCTAAAATACAGGGTGTACCAAAAATTTGGACATGTTTGTAAGAAAAAAAAAATATTAATTTTAGACAAGTAGAAATATTCAAAATTAAAGGCCGAATATTATTTGTCTGCGTAATGTCAAGTCAAAATTTTCGAAAAAAAATCTATATGGTTCTTTTTTTTTGATTTGCCTATGAGTATTTACAACAAACTAGGGATGCACAATTACTTGAAGTTTATAAATTTACAAAATGATTTCGATTTTGATTCATTCCGACTAAATTTCAGGACGTACGACAATGTATGTTTTATGAAAATGACTACCTAATTAATTATATATGTAGATAAATTAAGGTTTTGAATTAACTTACCCATATAAGGGTGTTTCTCTGATATTTGGAAATTCCTCCTTACAAGACTGTCCTAAGAAAATTTTATTAAATATTAAAAATGTTTGTTAATAAAATGAAGGGCAATAGTAAATCAAATATATATCTTAAAGAAGCCCACACATTTTCCTCTTGGTTTTTAAGTTATGGACGATTTTATAAAAAACCGCGACAGGGGACTGTTGCAAACATCCAGGGGAATGTTTTTATGGACAAAAACAAAATTTTTGTGTATTAAATTAAGTTTTTAAATCATACCTACGATTTGATTTGATTTGAATGGTCATAGATTCGCAATCTGGCTTGTCAGACTTGACAAAACCCTGTGCTATGAAATGACAGGGGACTGTTCGCCAGGGGACTGTTATTTTTACATGAATTACTTAATAAAACAAAATCGTTTAAATATATCCGATAAGAAAAACAGATATGGCTACGTACTAGATAATCAATTATTTTAAATAAATTTTCGTTATTGAATCTCTTAAAATAGTAAAAAAAAGCTTACTGTTTTCACTAACGGCCGAGACGCGTGGTTGACAAGCAAACGCATTCGTAGCACTAACAAAGTGGCGGCTGCTGGCTTGCCTTCACAACCGAACGAACTTCACACAGGTTCCGTTCCATTTCACGATCTTAATATTTTGTGCCAAAACGAAATTTGACTTTAGCGCGGGTCTTACATTTCGAGACGGGACTGTTTTAATTATTTGAGGACAACATTCGCACGTAGATATTATTTTGATTAAAATTCTGTTGTAAAATTATAATTATGATATATAAAGATGCTTACAGTTTTTTCTATGTATTTAGATATTTTTTATTCAGTTATTAATGTAAAAAAATTAAAATATTGGTATTAAAGTTTGTAATTCTGGAAAAGGGACAGGGAACTGTTTTTTGAGGTGTTTGAGGTTCATTTATTCAAATATTAAATTATTAATTTCTGTGGCCTGCCAAGAATACCTAATACTATGTCGTTAGTAACAAAAAAAAAAAACTGAGAAATATTAAGTTTTATTACATAAAATTAGCTTGGGACAGTGATTTTCCATTTAGCGGAGAAACATCCATAAATAGGTAACCCAATTAAAATGAGCCCTATCGCGAGGGAATTTCCCCAGAGTTTTTTCCCATTTTGGGGAATTTGCTATGACGAATCATTTTGGAAAGATATTCATATCAACAAAAAAGCTATCGTGAATAATTATTCTAGGGATCTTTTCCGTATGTCATTGCAAAAATTTCTTTGGGAAAAATTATTTGGTGGGAGATTCGCGATTGAAAATATTTTTTCTCCAGTATTTTTTTATTTTCGCCGGGAAAAAAAGTTTCCATTAAGTTGGCGATAATGTTGAATAATTTTCAAAGAAAAAGGTAGTTTTTATAACTTTCAATTTTCTCAAAGAGTAAAAGACTTAGAACTTTCTGGTTTTTATAGCACTAAAAATTTGTAAAAAATTCAATTTTGATGAAAATAGATCAGTATGAAGATTCAATTTATTTTTTTCAAAATTAGTTTAGCCATTTTTAAGATTAAAAGAAAACACTTGTTTTATTTTCCACAAATTTATTTTCATTTTTATTATTAACTATTGCCAACGCGTATGGGTGCTCTTTGGATGATATGTCTCTGTTACATTGCTTACCTGCTGGACGTGTATTGGATAAATACGAAATCTTCGAAATAAATAAGCACAAGTGCTTAAATATTTTAAATTTCCAAATTGACCTACTAAACAATAGCCCACTTCTTAATAAATAAACTTTTTTTAAATTATAAAAAACAAAATTATTATTAAATTATTCTTTTAGTAAATTTAAATATACAATAACTTCATTTATTCGTGTGAATACTTTTATTCACCACTATATTTAGTTGCACCTCTTGTGATGATTCTATTTTAATATTTAGTGCCCTGATGATGTCCTAACTAAGACGAAACGCGTTGGCAATAGTTAATAATAAAAATGAAAATAAATTTGTGGAAAATAAAACAAGTGTTTTCTTAAATCTTTAAAATGGCTAAGGTTAATTTCCACCAAGTGAAAAATCCTCAATCAATTGATTATATAAAAAAAAAAAAAAAATCAGTTTAGTTTAAAATTAATTTTTCAATACCTGTATATAAAATATAAAAGAATAGGTTTTTAGCTTTTAAAAAAGCTGTAACATAGTTTTTAAAGTAATTTCTGTTAAAATTAGTAGTTTTAAAATGAATCCATGATTAAGCCAGAGTTTTAGAAAATGATGCCTCACATATAAACAAGATGAAATAGGCACTGTATCAAATAAATTAAATAAAGACATTTTAACCACCATCCTTAACCCCCTGCTCTCTTTCCCATAATTTCTGGATTATTTAGTCAATAAAACATAAATTTGTCAGGTTATAACATTTATTTTCGACTTCCACGTTCACCAATTTTGATCAAATTTTTACAGGGTGCTCTTAAGTAGAAATAATATTGCACACAAAATTTTTCAAACAAATTAAAAAAAATTCTCAATTTATTCTTGAAAAATCCTTATCTTGAAAAAGGGTTATGAATTTTTTGAAACTAAGTTTTCAGGTAAATATTTGTATACAATTAAAATTCGCATAATGTACATTTTAAAGAAAAAAAAAATGCAAATGTAATTTTGCACATAATTATTTTTTTAATGATAACAATACCAAAATATTGATACTCCTTAAATTTGACTTTTTACTATTGATATTTTATGGGTCGTATATAAAGGAATTTTTTGTCGGAAAATTTTAATTAAAGGACTTTAGAAAAACTTAAGAAAAACGAATCACAATATGTCCTATTTTTTATTAAAAATAATAAATATCACTGCGCGACCGACCCCTAAATATCAATGAAGTTAAAGATCGCTGCATCCGAATTTTTTTTTTCTTCAGACTTGCAGATCTCGATGAGTACCAATGGTATTGGAAACCTTTAAACACCAAAATGTTAAGAGCAAGTTTTTCCAGGGGTGATGTCCGTTACTTGTTTTGAATTGAATCTCGTTATATTTTTTTTTTAATTGAGTTACTTTTTAAGATATATTTTTTTTTAGACTTGCAGCTAGACCATAATAAATGTTTTATTTACCTACCATTCGTTGATCCGAAGTTATAAGGGTCTAAATTTGCCTGTATTTCCTTTTAAGTTTCATGGTCAAAATCTCAAAATTTTTTTTTTTTTTAATAAGGAACATTGCCCCTAGAGCAATGTATGCTCTACACAATCTACATAGTAAAATTTTTTTTTATAAAACATTTATTATGGTCTAGCTGCACGTCTATGTAAAAAAATATATCTTAAAAAGTTTAGAAACTCAGTTAAAAAAAATATAACGAGGTTCAATTCAAAAAAAGTAACGGATATCGCCCCTGGAAAAACTTGCCCTTAACATTTTGGTGTTTAAAGTTTTCCAAGTTTTGCAAGTCTAAAAAAAAAAACTTCGGATGCAGCGATCTTCAACTTCATAAATATCATTAATAAAGGTCTGATTTTAGAAGGACCCATATTTTGGTATTCTCTGTCTAAATTTTGAGGCCAATCTTGTTAGATATTCACATCAATCAATTCTTTACGAGCTCAGCTCCTGCTATTCTTAGATTTTCTTATTGAATTGTTACTTTTTCTATAGGGCAAGTATTGGTTTTTTATAAGACAAATTTGGAGGTATTATAACTAAATGTTTGCACTAACAAATTAATCGTGCATTGTATTTCTTTTTTAATGAATAAGAAAAAAAGGTCTGTTTCCTTTTTCTTAATTTTTTATTCTTCTTCATTAAAAATAATTTAATATAGTATTTTCGAACAGAAATGGTGCCCCTAGAGGGCTTAGAATACAATACTACGTAAAACACTGATTATATAGTATGTATACGAAATTTTCATAGAAAATAATGAGAAGTGTTACACTATATTGAATATTAAAAAAAAAAAATACGCTACCACATTTTATAAATTGACGTCCACTACGGCGTATGTGGAACATTTATCAAAAATTTTGAATTTACAATTGTATTTTTAAAAGAAGAATTTAAAAATAAAAAATGCAAGTACTTAGTCTTTTATTATTCAATTCTAAACTGTTCTAAAAATATAGAAATAAATATTCCATTCAAGATAGTAAAGTACCATACAAATAAAGTCCTCTCGCACAAAAATCAAAATTTAAATGAATGAAAAATAAAGACATATATTTTCATCATATAACTAACCCCCAGCACTATCAATCTCTCTATAAAAGGGCTCCATTGAAATAATTTCGCCACAAGTACTTATACAAAGAACAGATCATAAACTTTCAATCACTATAATAACAACTCACAATCATCAAAGTCCATTCAACTTGAATATTACGTTGAAAGGAAAAAAAAATACAAAAAAAAAAAACCGTTTTCATATTTATGTTTATGAAAAAGAAATCTCTGCCCATTCAAAACTCAAAGAGATCCTAAAGGAACACAAAACACATCGCAGGCTATTGCGCAAATATAAATTATTTTCCAAGCGTAGTAAATCACATTCTATGAATGGACCTATGGAAAACACACTTACCACCACACTATTTACACCTGAGGGAGTCTGATGTTTGTTACATATACGAAACATAAACCAACCGTACGGAATATAAATCTAATACAACCTATCATATTTCTACAGTACATCAACCTGCAAGGCATGATGATGCCAAATCAATCTACTTCTGAATATAAAAAAAAAATAAAACAATAACAAAAAAAAAAATATAAATGATTGCCTAGGAGAAGAGAACTCGTGTTGTGATACTCTACTCATCGCACAAAGAATATACATTTCAGTTTGAAGTTAACTGTAATTGAAAACAACTGATAAAATATTCCAATCTTCGATGTCTTGAATAGAGAGAGAGCAGCACCACTTCCAAAATACCACACACAGCATACTTTCCAGCTTCCGATTTCTAAAGATTCTGTCCCCCTTTTGGGAAAAAATAGAGAAGTTTGTGGAACGCACACTTGCAGGATTTCACCTAGTTAGCTAAGGCGCACGCCTGACGCGCCCGAAAAGAGGCTACAATATAGACTTAATTTTCTTAAATTTATAAAATTATATTAAAAATTTCTTTAGATATTTTTTATTTTTTCAAATTTGAAAATTCAAACTAATTTAAAAGATTAAGAAAAACCATAATAATATTAACTTAACCTTATATCTTTCACTTATATCCTCTCATCACAATACACATGAGAATATTCTGTCTATACATGTATTTGCTTCGTTTCAATAAGTTAGTAGGTCAACATACAACACATATATGAGCAATTCATTTTGGGGGAACAGCAATATCTATGTCAGTGTCCTTCATTCCCTTCCAGAGCTGTCCTTTTTTTCGGTTCGTTCGCTAACGATACATTTACCTACATCCATTGTAGGTATTGTGGAATGTTAACTAAAGGGTAAGTGGCGCCCAGCAGCCACCCGCTCATAAGGAAGCTTAGAGCTGTAGCTCCAGTGGAAGAAGCAGAATAGTCAAACACAAGCATACAAAACCATCCCCAAAATTTTAAATATGTGAGAGAATGAGAGAGACACATCTTTCCAATTCATATATTCCCAAGAATGTGTTTTTTTTTTATACTGAACATGGCTCATGATGGCTGCTGATGCTCTAAGAGCAAGAATCTCTGTTATCCTTGTTGTTTGTATTCAGTCCCGGACGAGAATCTGCATCGAAAGCTCCTCACTCGCTACGGATGTTATCACCGCGATATTGGAAAATAGAAGAAAGAAATTTGTGTTTTTTTTTTTTGTGTGAGCTAAAATAATAAAGCATATTTTATCTTGCAAGCAAAGGAGCACATAGTGTAGTGGAAAACAGTGAAAATATCATCCTAAAAGTATACAACTGATTATATAAATTTTAAAAAGCAAAATAATACGGTTTCCTTCTTCGTTTTGTTTTTTTTTGTTTTTTTCTCATTCAACAAAATTATGTTATAATGAAAAATTAGTTTTAAAATAAAAATCTTATTCTTAGGATAACATTGTAAGGATACGAAAATTGTGAAAAAACCTGTTTCTCTATTTGATTGATGCAAAGTGAATTATGTGAAGTGGGCGTGCTAATATTTATGTGTATTAGCACAAGTGTGTGTATGTGGATCAAGAGTTTCTTACAGATTTTCCATAAAATAAATCTGAAAAAATAAATTAAATTTCTATGCAAAGTTTGAGTTGCCCAAATAATATATATCCTTCCCTGGTGAAGGATATAAAAAAGTCCAAAGTGAATTTGTATTCTTAAATAAAGAAAAAAAAATTTATTTTGTGTGGAATAATTTTTCCTTACACAAAAAAAAGAATTAAAAAATAAATTATAACAAAAAAAAAACCCTGAAACAGTTAAGGATATAGCGAAAAAAAAGGACTCTCCCAAGGAATAGAACATAGAGGCACGGGTAATAGAATCGAGACAGAAGAGAAAAAGGATATCACCACCAAACCAATACATACCATTATCATTGCTATTATAGTCGCGCGGAGACTACGACGACAAAGCGACGTCGAGCAAGAAGAAGTAAGTGGACCAGAGGATACCACATTCCTGGAATCCTTTTGTATAGCATCTCTCATTTGTTTATAACGCGCCGCCTGCATATTTAGTTGTGTTTTTCTGTGTATGTGTGTATTTTTTTTTTTTTTGAGATGAGACTGGAATTTATAGTAGGTATAGATTATAATATTATTGTTGTGTTTATTTTTTTTTTGTTTATTTGTTTGTGTGCAGTACGGCTCTAACTCGTCCCTCTATAATATCGTTTATTCCATTTTAGCCTGGTGACAAGTGTTTACAGCATATTTGCAAAATACTTACAGGACTTATTTTTTTGGAATATCGAATTAATTCCGTCAAAGAATTGTCTTTTTTTTCTCCCAGTGTATGTGATATACACTTTGGTTTGGGAGTTTTGTTTTGTTATAGACATTAATTCAAATAAAAGTGATTTGATTTGATTACAGTTATTTAGAAATCAAAAGGATTCTTATTAAAGAGACAGTGAGTGTTGTATTTTGTTGTTTTTTCCACAAATCGTGTGAAAGCGAGAATATATGATGATATTCCAAAAAAAAAAAAAACAGTTTATAAGAGGTTTCTTGTGAATTTAAAACATCAATAAAAGAAAAACATAAACATTTTTCCTAAAAATGCAATTAAATCTTTTAATCTTCTGGGATTATTCTGTCTACAAACAAGTTTTTGCCCTGTTGTTTTTCAGATGAAAAAATATCTCATATCACAGGGCTGAATAATTCACCAAGTGTTATCCTACTTCTCTAAAATAAACAACTCTTCCCATACATCCATGTGAAATTGCTTGACTTGATGTCCAGACTGTAATAAACAACAAATATACAAATCTGATGTTATAACATTTAAGTAAAGTTTTCATAGACAAATTTATACCACTCAGACTTCACTTCGCTTAAGCCTAGCTTAAGTCTAGCTTAAGTCTGGCTTAAGTTAATTTTCCTTTTGAGTGAAATTAAAATTAAATTAAATTAAATTTGGGGTTCCTATTCATTCGAAATGCTAATTGTAAATTGGAATTTTGAGAATGAAAATTGATGTTCTGCATTTTGGTTCTTTCCGTTTTCTGAACGTATTCAATTCTCTTTTTTATGCGTTGTGAAATTGGTGCAACTTCATATTTTAAACAAAACATAATGAATAAAAGAATACAAAATTCATCTCAACAATTCATATTTAGTTATACTCACTTTGTCAGGCAAGTCTAATATACCTACATATTAGATTTTTTCGCAAAATTGTTCTGCTAATTATTACCTTATATCTCCGCTTTCTTTTTTTTCCCATATGCCACTGCTAATAATAATAATGAATACTCATTTTCATCTGCAGTATAATTTCATTTTATATTTCAAAAGCGTTTGATAGAGTTTGGCATCAAGCTCTCTTATCGAAAATGCGTGCATTTGATATCGATGAATCTCTTCTTCGTTGGATTAGAAATTACCTTTCGGACCGCTCAATACAAGTTATATTGGATATGGTGTCAAGTCTGATACCCATAAAATAAATGCTGGTGTGCCAGCTCCGTTTTGTCCCCGACTCTCTTCCTTATTTTCATCAATGATCTTTTGTCTGAAACCTCTAATCCTTTAAATTGTTTTGCTGACGATAGTACACTCAGCTTTTCATATTCTTTCTCAGATTTTCATCCCTGTTCTTTGGTTGTAGAACTAGAACGGCAGCGTATGATAAGCTCATTAAATTCTAATTTTGAAAGCATTGTCCAATGGGGAATCAAAAACCGCGTAGACTTTAATGCTTATAAAACTAAATGCTGCTTACTGTCGTTAAAGCGAAATCCACCTCCCATGTCACTATCCATGAGTGGCACTTGCATCGAAGAAACTGAACAGCTTTCAGTTTTCGTCATGTGCATCACAGACCACCTTTTGTGGAATGATTGCACATATTCGACGTCACCAAAAACGCTGCTAAGTGTTTAGGTTTTCTTCGGCGATGCAAGAAATTTGTCTCCCCTTCTGATCTGGCTATAATTTATAAAGCCTTCATCCGTCCAAAGCTTGAGTACAACTCGCATATCTGGGCAGGTGCTCCAATCACGCATTTAAGTCTTTTGGATAGAATCCAAAATAGAGCGTTGAAAATGATTGGTGATAGAACTATAACGGAAACATTGTCTGCTTTCGAACACCGCGCGCGCCGTCGCAATGTTTCCTGTCTATCACTATTTTATCGTTATTTCAATAAACAATGTTCTAGTGAAATAGCTAGTTGCATTCTCCCCTAAAACAATCTTACCGTAATACTCGTATCGCTGGAAATGCCCATCAGTTCACCCTTGACTCACTTGAGCCCAACTTCGGACGTACTGTTAAGTACGGAGATTCTTTCTTTAGCCGCACTACACGAATGTGGAATGCTTTACCCAGCTCAATTTTTCCTACCCATTGCGATGTTCAGACATTCAAAACCAATGTTCATCGGTATCTCCTTTTAAATCCTATCCCATTTCCCTAAACGCTCGTGCTGTGTTAAAACATTTTAAGGTTATTCATATCCCCTTTAGTGCGCGCAAAATATAAAAAAAAATTAAAAATGTATGTACCATGAATTTTGACAGTTCGTAGTAATTGCGAAATGTTCAAAAACGAATAAATTGTAGAACATGGAATTTCATTTCACGTGAAATTGAAATTCGATTTCAATTTAATTTCATTCGAAAAGCAGAACATGGGGTTATGTTGTTTCATTATAATTTATTTTTATTTTTACAATATACAATATACAACTGCAACAGCTTAGTACCTACCTATATTCATGTAGCGTGAAATAAAAATTAAATATACTTTCATTTAAACTTTTTCACATCAAATGTATTTTTTTTTTTTTTTTAAATCGAAAAAATAGTGTTTAAGGTCCTAAAAAAATTGAAAGTTTATGAATTCATTTAGAATGAAAATTTTTTAAATTTCCCTTGAAATGGAATAAGGAGAAAAATTCAAGGAAGAGGGAATTAGTTTGACATTCAATCCACCAGTTCATATCTTAAATAAATTATGCTTCATCAATAATTGAGGGAGTGAATTAAATTTTTTTTTTCTGGTATCTTAATATTTGACATGAAAACTTGGAAATTTTGTGGAGAGATTCTGTTTATATTTTTGAGATTGCGAAGGTCACTTATGTAGACCTTACACCAGCCAATGTTATTGGTCAATGTCAAGTATTCCGCATTTACATTGACCATGTAAAGGTTTTATTTCAAGGTTTTATTTACATATAATTGTGATACGATCTTTTTTTCGCAAAATAATTGTCTACTGTATTTTTTGAAATAATATTATCCAGGTTCAACTGTTGAAATGTTCGAAAGATAAACCAGTATAACCTTAGGTTAGATAAGATGGTCCTGATTTTTTGCTGAGTTTTTTATGATGTCAGAAGTGTTTCCCACGGGTAATACATCTTGCGAGGAATTGACAAATCTTCAGCTCATCTTAGTCGTTCGGCAGAAAATCTTAATTCCTGCACACAGGAATGATTTACAGTTGTAAGTCACCAGGTCTTGGTTCTACATGAGCTGTTACACCACAAAATGTATTTATTTATTAGTTTATGATGTTTTCCTATTAGATAGATAATTTAAATTTTCGACTTCGAACGCCGAACAAAACATTCATCCATATAATGATTACCAATTAACAATTGATAGTTGATAAATATTCAAAACACGGCTATATTTTCATGGCGATTATTTATTGATAATTTAAAATCATGCTTTAAAATCAAAGAGAATAGTTATTATTGAAAACTATAGTCTTTCAGAGTTAAAATTGCCAATATACGCACTAAACATCGATTATACTTACAGTAGGCGTTTTTCTTTTTTAGAAAAGAAAAAATCTGCCTTTCTTTTTAAGCTCTTTTTTCAATCAGAACTAGCTAAAAGCGCATGATTCAAGAGCTCAGAATAAAACGAGCGAGGAAAAAGAGTCAACAATTGAGAAAGGCTAACTTCATACAATTTTCATGTGATTCGACAGATTAATAATCATATGGCAATTCAGTGTCTCATATGTAATTATAAATTGATGTCATTATAAACTAGCTGCTCAGAGTTTAAAGGGTTCGCCTTTAGGCTCTACTCAGTGATTTCCTCTCTCTAAAAAAGAAAAACGCTCAGTTTGAAAACAAATGTTGTTGTTTGGAACGATTGTGATTTGTAATTGAAATTTGTAAAAACGCTAAACGATTTTTAAGCGGGAAATATATCTAAGTCGGCTCAACAATAATTGTCGTCTGTGAATCCAAACAACAGACGAAGTACGGTTGCAACGTAAATATCGAGTTAACGCGTAAGCTTTTCAGCATACAGTATATCACACAATGCATGCTGAAGAGCTTAAATTGGAAGTGGTGGTGCAATGGCGCGGTGTGTCAACGCTTGACACTGACTTGGGTACAATAATTAAATCGTGTATTTTCCGCTAAAAAAATCATTTCAATGAGAATCAATATTTTTGTACTTAAATGTAAGTTTTATTCTATCAGGTATTTCTGATCTAACATTTTTTTGCAACAATTAAAATAAATATATCGTAAGCCTAGAGTGGATACTGTATCAATCAATCTTAATTTTTTAAATGTTTCTTTTTATTCGATTTCTTCTCTGTCTTTTTGAGTTTTGCAGCTAGATTTTAAAATAACTTTCCGATTCGCTAGTTACTCGAAAACAAATCAAGACAATACCCTTCTTTAAAGTTTTAAATTTCTAGCTTATCGATAAGTCGTTTTAACGCCGGATCATAGATATATAAAATCGATTGCAAAATTTCGGGTACACAAGGCCCAAAAAAATATAAAATTATTATTATATAATCATTATTATTATAATTTTTGGTATAAAACTAAAAATGTAAAAAAAATAATGTCTTCAACTCTTCTTAGCCCCATACATTAAAAATGAAAAACGTAGGACGTTATAATTTGTTTTTTAGTTGAAGTCGAGAATTATTCTATTACACTTTTACAGAAAAGTATAAACTTAAATTTAGTTAAAAATTGTAAAGGCCATTTTAGGGGAACTATTGAATTCAGTATGTTGAAAACAAAAAAACGTATTTTTTTAGATTACATTTATAAAACAAAAGACACCAGCATTCCTTATTTTGAGTTAAAAATTATTACCAATTTTAATAATTATTATATTGTGCTGGTGGAGTGGACTCTCAACCCTTACTGCTTCGTTTTATAATTCGACTTTTTAACTTGTTCAATAGAAAAGTGACATTAAATTATAATTATAAAAAAGTCTTTTTTTAACCAAAAAAAATGAAACAATGAAAATTGAAATAAAAGTTAACGCCAAAATAACTCTATTCGCATATTGCACAAAACTTCCAATTTCTAACAATTTTTGTTCAAACTACTGTCAAAGTTTGTATAAATTAAAATAAAATTGTACTTAAATTGATACTGGAAGTTTTGATAAGTAAACGAACAGATCTTAATATAATGCTAGCTTATGAAAATTAAGAAGACAGAATTTTCCCATTGTCTGTTTTTAAAAGTGATTTGAACTTTTTATTATGTAAATTTAGGCTACAACACCGGTACTCAATATACAAATTTGAGTTTTAACATCATCAAATCTCATTTTGTTTTCCACTAAATTAAGATCTGACCCCCGGTGGTCTGCAATAGTTAAATGGAAAACGACATTAGATCTAGGGTCCACCAAGGATGAAAATAAAAATCACTGCTGAGTCGTAAAATAAGAAAAATTAAATTTTTTGTTTTCTTTTGCAACGTATTCATGCAACGTCGTAAATTTACAAATTGTGTAAAATAATAAGTTTACACAAAAGTTTGCTGTGTAATTGAACCAGCTTCTCGTTAAACGTTAAATATTAAAGTTTAAAATATATATACAAATAAGCGTATTCAGATTTTGAAGTTATTTTTAAATGTAGAACCTTTCCCAAAATATCATGAAATCGGAGCCGAATGTCTCGGAACGGAAAAAAAAATTAAAGATACACGACAAAAGTCAGGGGTGGAATCGGCTAAGGTGATAAATGATTGTCACATCAGCCGCGGTCAAATGTGATTATCATTTAGTTTTCCGTCTGGGTAAGGTGATTCAACTCAATTCAATACAATTGAATACTTTCCAACGGCATTTGTACAAAAACATGGTTGCCATAGTAAATGTTTCAAATGTTTGTAATGAGCTATCGAAAATATAGAACGAAAATGACGTCTTTGCGATATAATTCTTAATGTTTTCTTCATATTCCGGAATGTAGTAAACTTTTTTGGTCACAAGAATGTTCATTTTTGTAGGTATGAACTGTAAAAAAAAACTCTGAAAAATTCATGCAATTTTTGTAGGCTGCTGGCATATTTGGTCGTACTCAGGCAGAAACGTCAAATTTGTTGGAAAATGAAAATCATATTTTTGATGTGATAGCTCTTTAGCTATCAAATGTGATATCATCTTACACAGACTAAATTGCTTGATTGTGACTCTCACTTATCGCAAATCACCGTACACGATTCCACCCCAGGGTTTTTTTGCCTGACGGGAATTAGATGAGAAAACAATTTCGGGGCAAAGGCCCAGTTTCACACTCAAAGTAAGTGTCACTTAAGTGGCAAATATGGAAAACTAATGCACAATTTCAGAGGCTAAACTTATCAGAATGAGTGACACTTAATTCTCCCATATTGGCCACTAAAGTGCCACTTACTCAGACAGTAAAACTGCGTCTAAAGTGCCAAAATGGGAAATTTAAGTGCCACTTATTTTGTTAAGTGTGCATTGTGAAACTGGCCCTAAATGTAAAAATGCAAACTCAGGGCAGTGATCGAACGGAAATGAGTGAATACAAGAAAAATCATATGGAGCGCCCAAATTGGTGGATATATCCTTCAGTCCGAGCTCAACTCAACTGAAATTTGGTGAAAGAGGAATAAACAAAAAATAAATGGTTCCTTTCACTTCGATGACAATTCGGAAAGCATAACAAATACAAGAAAAAGCATTTTCTTTTGTTTATCCATATGGCCCATTATATGGATTTGTGTAAATAAACAATGCTGATCACTGATCAGTAATAGTTAGAAAATGTAGACGTACTTTGTTCTTTGTTTTTTTTATAAACTACGTTTTTATTCATAACTTTTTATCGCCAACAATTAGTTCTCTGAGTACCTAATATATCATATTTATGAACACGCCTTTTGCTAAAAGCCACAATGACGTTTGGTTAACTGTTGGTCTGTTTGGTAACGTAAAATTTTTTGCGAATTTTCACAAAATTTCACAATTCGCTGTCAAAACCCATAGAAAAAAAACTCAGTTTTTGGGAAATTTGTTGAAAAAAAAGTTACCAAACAGGCATTGTATTAAAAACATCTGGTTATTTTCCGCAGCAAAATTCTTGGGGAATTTTAACCAAATTGTGTAAATCATTTCTCATACAAAATTTGACAGTTCATTAACCAAATGGTAAACTTATCCAGCGTTTCACATCATTGCGTGAATACCCTTGTGATGTCAAAGTAAAATATCGTATCTCTTACTACGTTTACAAGAGCGAATCCACGGATCGGATTCAATCTGAATCGAAATTTCGATCCAGGTATATGACGATGCCAGATCGAAAGATAGAATTGAAATGGAATCGAAATGACAGTCTTGTTTTTATTGTGTGTGTGCAATCACCGCAATCATTTTGGAAACAAAATACAAAATAGCCGAGCTGGATCGGATCGGCAATCCGGATTCGATCCGATCTAGGTTTACAAACACCTAAATCTTGATTCGATTCGGATTTAATTCTCCATGTAAACGTATCTAACTGAAAAACTCGTCACTAGAAAAAAAGAGAAAGAGAGAGCAGTAGTTTCGTTACTTCGCATAAAGTTTCTCTTGAACCACTTTAAGGTTAATGGAAATTTCGTATTTCGTAAGTCTGTGACTTCAAACGATATAAGCTTAGTTCTGAATTTGTTATCGATATAAAAAAGAAAAACCCTAAAATATAGATTTTACATACATTGGATTATCATTGGATTTTCGCTATTCAAACCTCCTCAAATGACTATCAAGAAGCCATTGCTTAAATAGATTAATTATTTTGAATTAAATTCCTACAAGTTTACTAATCAAATTAAAAGATAATTTCAAAATTAGAAGCATCTTATCCGAATACAAATTCTATGACCTAAACAAGGAAGTTGCTACACAAAAAATATTTGAAATTTTCCTCAACGATATCGATATCTTTATTTTCATTTATGAATAATTTTTCCTAACACTTCCTTTCTACTTCTTCTGAAATACTCCTCTACTTCATTTGGCTTTGAAATCAATCATATTATATGTAGATGTCAATATCAAACTCAACTAAAATTTTGTTCCAATATCCCTTTTCTAGACACAACACGTGCCAAGAATTTTTGGTATCGATTCATGTTTAAAGGAAAATAATATCACATAACCCATTTTACCTTTGTGTAAATTTTTTTTTATCGTTTAGACACATGTTATACATGTATGCATATCTCTTTTTGTGTTTGTGTGTACTGTACATACATACATAATATATTTTGTTTTTATTTTGGAAGGTTTGGCTGCCATTAAATATTTAATTTGCAACATGCAATACGAATTTTCGTGTGTTATACTAATTTTTGAAAACACGTGGATTTCTAAAGTTAGACTTTGTGTATAGAGCCATTTTGTAGGCTAAGGAAGGGTCCATTTTAGGGTATGGGATTCAAGTTGAGACTGTCAAAATAACATTCTATCGTGAATGGGCTTGTCTTACATCGAACTGTGTGACTATTATAACGATGTGTCGTATGGGTCTTTTGAATGTCTCTACAAACCCAAGATTTCATTCAATCACGATTTTTTAAATATTTTAGCAATTTATTACCATAATCGTGTTGCATGGTGAAAAATTATATAAAATGACATAAATATTGTTATGTTTTCAGTCTTATTAATTCGGAATTAGTATCTTTTGTGAAGCCTTCGTGACATTACACTAAGAGAACTTCTTAAAATTTAATACTTCCGTTGATAGATCCAAAAAAGTAAGTCGTATAAATCGAGTCAGACTAATCCAGAATAATAACTGAACCTAATTTTCCAAAAAAGTCTGAAATTTAAAAAAAATTTTTCGTCATGTTATACAATATGTCTTCGCACAGTGGTGCAAAACAAAAACAAAATACCAAAACAAAATTTATATTTGCTTTTATAATTTTTTTAAAACACGTGAAAACACGGTCTCTTGTGTATCCCCACAGAAAAAAAAATCTGATCTTGGTGGCCAATTGACGTCGCCAAAACGTGAAACGCAATAAAGCGTAAAGGTCGTGTTGTGTGGCTTGTTGGAACCACATATCGTCCAAGTCATTATCTTCAATCGCCGGCCGAAAAAATCGGTTATCATTCGACCATATCGCTCCGAATTGACTGTAACCGTCTGCCCATTGGCATCTTCGAAGAAATACGGACCAATGACACCTTTCGACCATAGAGCACACCAAACAGTAACTTTGTCTGGATGCAATGACACCTCTTCGATCACTTTTGGGTTTTCCGGGTCCCATATGCGGCAAATTAGTTTGTTTACATACACACCGAGTGATAAATGTGCCTCATCACTGAAGAAAATGCTGTTCGAAAAATCCGCGAAAAGTGGCTACGTTTGAATCACCACTTTTGTAGTAAGTTTTAATAATTTTGTTTGATAGGTGTCAAATGCCTGCGCTACCAACTTGAAACTGCGAAATGAATGACCCGTTATTTTTAATGCGGAGTTAAAAAATCAATTTACAAGAAAATAATGCACCCATTTTTGAAATATCGAATGGTTCTCTGGACGTGTCAAAATTTTTTGGAAAATTTGTCCACCTTAGTAAAGCCTTTGCCTTTTAAAATCGACTGAGGAGCAACTTTAGAGAAAATTAAAAATGTCAAAAAATGATAAAAATTGTAAATGACATTGTTATACTGTTATTGGGAGAATGTTAAAAAAAAACTCGAGGTATCAAGTTTTAAAAAAATTGACCTTTCCGTTAAGGCTAAACAGAAAGACACACAGAATTCCGTGACTCACTTCTATTTTCGTCTTCCCTATCATCGTAATAATGAAAATCTCGAGTACGTTTTTTTTTACAAATCGCGATTAAAAATATAAATTTCTATGGATAATTTTTTTCAATGGGTATTTTTTTTATCAAATTAAATTTAAAGTTAGGAAATGTTTTTGTCTTTCTCTATTGCAGTTATAGCATAAAAATTCAATCCAATATAAAAATAAATGGATTTTGTAAAAAAAAGATTTTTGTTTTGTTAAGACGGCTACCCCAGTTCTTATCAACCTTGGTGATTGGATGGACTTATTTTTTTAAAGTATAATGGGCGTGTGAGTCATACACGAGTCTTTTTTTCGTTCGTTTCGTCTTTCCTCTTTTTGACAGGCACGTATCGTCGTGATAACATGAATTTTTTTTACATTCGTGAAGACTCTTTCGTTATTTTGAAGAACAAAAATTTTGCGGTGGATTTATTGGAATTATTTTCCAATAAATCCATCGCAAAATTTTTGTTGCTATAAATAAAAATGTTTTTTAATCGCCTTTTTAAGTATAAAAACTGTTTTACAAAACGAAATTAAATGTTTATAAGTTCTTCAAAAAATTCTTTGGTTTTAGAGATGAGCAATTAAAATATCCGGTAAAAAATCGATGCCAAAATTTATCGAACCTGAAAAATCGATGTTTTCTTTCTTTTTTTTTAATGTTGGTAATTAAATACGTTGAATTTACATCAAAACGTGTTTTTGACTTAGGGCAGTTTGTTCAGAGTGGATTAAATCCGTAATAATGATTCTGATTGAATCGACTCATTATCAAATTCGATAACTAACGTTTCAAATTATAGATTGGAGATAATCCTTGACCAAAAATGATTAGCTGGTACAAACTGGCCCTAAGACTAAATCAGTGCGTATGTTCTGTAACTCTCGCATCGATAAAATTGGTCGATAAACGTTGGAAAATGGAACAAAACTCATACGATTTGTTTCATTTTTCATCGTTTTTCGACACATTGGAAACTGTAACAAATTTAGTCCAGCCATTAACGAAATATACGACCATAACCCAAAAATATGGTGAAAGAACATTAAAATCCTATTTCTGTTATGTAAATTTTTAGGCAAAATATTGCAACCCAGTTGTATTTCAATCAAAAATTTTCGAGAAAATAAAAAAAAAAACGTAAATTGTTATTCTGGCATTGTTATTGTTTTAATAAAAATAAAAAGTAATGAATATTTATATTTTATTTCGACTACAAAATGTTCTTTAAAGGGAAAAAAATGTAAGAAAATAACATTTAAATACATAAATTCATGGATCAATAAGTAATTTAAAATAAAATTTATTTTTCAATGAACAAGAACACTTTTGTTGGAGCTAAGATGTAAAACGTTCCTTTTGTCTTCCCGATGTGCGATTCTTGCTTTATTTCAATTCATCCGTCCACTTGTCCAATACTTGATAGAATGAACATCGTCCGAGAGTCCGTAACGTATCTTTAACATTCCGAAGCCAGAACCGAGATGATTTTGCTTGAATCGGTTAACTGGACGTATTTTCCATTTTTTGCGAGCGACGTATACCAAAGCCATTGGAACTTTTTTATACTCTGACCAGTTTAAGTCCTGACGTAGTACTGCATAAACTTCAACCACTGAATATGAGATGCCCATGAAATCTTAATAAGCCCGAACTTAACAATACAACGGATATGTTTGGAATTGGAAGAGAATCAACTCCAGACCAGATGTGTCCTTGGAATTAACATATTGCTTTTTATAATTCTTACATTCGGCGAATATCGATAACTTTAACACTGGATCTCGAGGTTTCTCTAATATAAACAAACTATGTTACAAATAAAAATTAAAAAAATTAATTCTAATTCGCGAACACAGAACAACCACTTTATGTGTCAGTACTGAATTGAAAACAGATTTTAGTTCTGTTTGTTTGCATATTTCGTTTTCGAAGTTTCATAACAGAATTTTATAAAAGATCGAACTTCTGAATACTAATTATAAAAAATCTTTTATGGTGAAAATCTTTTATGGTGAAAATCTTTTATGATTCATAGCAGAATAACAGATGTGGCAGAATAGGCCTTAATAACTTTGCAGGCTGCATAATATAACGTATGAGAAAATTTGTCAAAATCTTACAAAAGACGCCTTCTGAAAAATGAGTAAGTACACAGAGATCTCGTTGCGTCAAATAGTGAGCAAGCGAATCCAAATTTTTTTTCTCAGCATTTTGACAGTAAATCCTGTTCACGTCAATGAGAGTATTGTGATTTCCGAGATCTGCCTAATGATAAAGTTATAGCGGCTTAATTGTGAAAATCAGAAAACGATAAAATTTTTATGACAAATTGTCGTTGTATAAAATTGACATTTATGTGACTTTTGTTAATATTTTTATGAACTGTAGAATTATCATCTGTCAATTTATATGAAATATGCCAAAATTTCAAAACATTTCACAAAGAACTTTTTTTAATAAAGGAACATATGAAACAAAAAAATCCATTTCTGGTACACTCTCTCATATTAACAAAATATCATGACATAATTAAACCTTTTCTATACTTTTCAAAAAGCAAATTCGTTCGTACCCGTCGTGTAATTTATTTTAAATCCAATTAAAAATACAATATTTCAAACCCACCCGCCCCATGAACAATGATAATTATTATTTATTATATTTATTATTAAAAATGTAATTATATTTAAAATTCGTGCCAAAATATGTTTTGTATATATTTTATCAACAAAAAAATAAAAAAATAGCTCTACTGACGTATTTATTTTCAAAAAATATGGAGAAATGCCATTAAAACGAAACCATCATTAGCCAAAATCCATTTTCCAATTAATTTGAAATTCTATACACACTTAATTAGTATATCATTAACAACAAGGTTCATAAAAGTGATACATATGTACGTATATATAAATATGTACTCGTACAATATTCATAGATATTAGAGTTAATTAAACCGTATACTCTGCAAGCCTTATAATAATTATATGCGACCATTCTGTATCTGATTCAAAAATCAAAATCAAATGAATCAAAAATATTATCCTCAATTGATTGTGATTAATTCCATATATCTCATATAAAATGTATATGTATGTTTATATTCTAATTGCAGTTTCAATTCATCCCTATGGAATATGCTGGCTTCTTGCAAAATAGTTACACAAATTTGTGCAATTAGTTGAAATGCGTTTCAATTCGATTCGGTGGTGGTTAAATAATGAACACTTAAAAGGTGGTAAAGCAAAGGACGATCAGCGACATAATCATAATCATCATCAGCAGCAGAAGCAGCAGCAGAAGCGGCGTAATATGCAATCAGGATTTCCGTCTTCATTACGATGCTGTATAATTATTTGAGAAAATGGAACATTCGGAAGCGAAGGCATTATTTGGATACATGATAAGGTAAGTCGTATTAGTAGTTATAAGATTTATTCAAAGGAACAAAAAATAGTATTTACCTATAAAGTCTTGCTATTTGGGACAGTCGTTAAAAAGAAAAATTAAATAAATCGGATAAGGTCTTTGTTATATTTTCATTTTTTTATTTATTAAAAGTATTAACGAAATTCACACCACCGATACCAATCTCCATTAAATATTTTTAAATAAGAAACAATGTGTATGAATTCTTATCAACGATTCTAGATACGCTCTCGGTCCTCCTCTCATTGTTTATAATAGAAGATTATATTTTTATCGTTTCAAGACTGGGATAAGTATATTGACACTATAGTGTCAATCTGGCTTCAATCTTTATATGAATAATTCAAACACCTTAAAGGAAAAAAATAATAATCTTTTAGTTTTCCCTCTACATCTTCTATATGATGATCCTTTGTGCGATGCTATCAAACAGCAAATTATGTTGTAGTAGTTGCTACCTGCTTAGCTGCCCCCTATAATTATCTAACATAAGGATAAGGAGTGAATAACTAAAATACATATTTATTTTTTTTTAAGAGGAAAAAATGCAGATAAGGGAATTAGATAATCTACTTCAAAGGATAGTAAGATTATATACATACAAGGTGACAAGAAATAGGTTTATACAAGATTTTTAATAGAAGAATAATATAAAAGTTATAATTACATATAGTAAAATTGTATATATTATATATTTATATTAAATCAGTGGCAACCCTTAACAAAATGTACTGTAGAAAAAGTTTGATTTAGAGCTGCAGATCCTATATTCGATTCCACTCTTTACTTTTGATTTATTAAAAAAATAAATTGAATCATTTAAGACTTTAAATTCGTATGATGTCTACCACAAACTATACAGGAGACAATAATATGCAGTTTGTGGCAGCACAGTGTCAAAAAATCCTTGATTTTTGTGGAACCAGGAATTTTTTGTAAAATACTACTTTATACCGAATTTCATTACATCGCAGGTCACCGTATTCGCTAGAGCCCCCTATAGCCCAACTAACAATTTTCCTTCTATAAGATTCAGTTTTTCAATTTCACGTAGTTATTGCCTCTGCAGGACTTGTATTGGGTTTGTGCGTTCGAAGTTATATTTTTATAAACATCTCTTTAAAGACCTACTGCAGGTTGATGTATACTACAAGCCTTAAAGTGTAAAGTTTCGTTATTATTTTTATAAGGTTTCCTGAAATTTATTTGCACGCAACAAAACAAAGGAAAAGCCCTCATGAGGAAACTCTTAGAAAGAGTTTGTTATATGCCTGCTCACAAAAGCCTTAAACAAGCTTATTTGTTTTGAAATCAAGTGCGAGATATTACAAACTCGACAAGGCTTGTGTACGAAACCCTGATGGAAACTTGCATGTGCGGGAGGTATACTTTCGATAAGTTGGTCTCAGCGAAGTGATATCAAATGGTTTTGTTTTTGTGCAAGGTCGATACTAGAGGTGCCATTTTGTTACAAATACAGTGGATTGTATTTTCCGAAAAAAAAAAATAATTCGACTGCCATAAAACCAAATCTACTGCACATTTTTACAAAATACCTACTCTTCAACTACTTTAATTAAATCATTCACAAAACAAATTTAAATGAATAATTTAAAGTTTTTAAGCTTTATTTTATGCATATTTAAATGCATAAACTTTGTATTTTTTAAATTAAAAATTCTACTGCGGAAAAGTCCAAACTACTGATTTTTTTAGATTAGCTGGTCTGGTGATTTCAAGTGATTTTATTTGTAAAAGTTCTGTGAATACAAGCTCGATACAAAGATTTTTTGATGTGCTGTCAAGCGCATGCGCGAGATGCAATTTTTTCGATGAGTTGGTCTTAACGAAGTGCTGTCAACTTATTTTAAACCATGTGATACTTCGTATGGAAAGCTGTTAAGCTGTGAGCATACCAAATTATTCCTGAATGCGGTGACCATATTATATATTTTGTACGAATGTTTTCCTTATTTTTGCTAAATTCAAAAATGACAAGCACCGAAAAATTATCACTTCAGATTGACATAACAAACATCGAAGGTTTATAATATGTACATTGTACATTATATGTACATATATGCATCGATATAAGAAAAACTTAATTATTTTATTTGTAATGAGAAATAAGATTTTAAAATAAAAAAAAATTGATACAAAATTAAATTAAATTTTCAACATAAAACGTATTGGAAGCCAAAATTTTGTTTTTTTTTTTTACAATAATAGAATTACAATTAATAGAATTAAAAAGCAATCAATACACTTAGATTAATTGTTTTTCATGGTGTCAAAATTTTTTTGTTATTTACCTTGTTATTGTTTATAGGTTACTGTGAATAATTAATTGTTCTTTAATAAAATGATATATACAAATTACAGTTTTCAGTAGTCCACAAAATGGATAGAACAAATTGGGAATTTTCTTATAAAATAGTTTTATTAGTTTTTTTTTATCAAATAAAGAAATTTGTAAATTAAGAAAAAAATAATTGCAAAACAAAACGCGTATGGTCACCCTGACAGTAGTTTAGTTCAACAGGTTCATGAAGTTTTAACGAAGTTCTCGGGAAGCTAATTTCGTTTTCAAGTGGTTCCGATTTGATACTTTTATAATTTATAGCAGATTGGCCTGATGTATAAGATGCCTGACTCTCACCAACACGTCTTTTTTTCAACTCCCACAAATTACATCAAGTATGAAAAGGTTTTTCTCCATTAAATAAATAAATACATTTCGTATCAAAAGAAAAAAATAGCTTGGATCCTACAAATTCACCAAACGAAGAAATTTAAATTAATAATAATCAGAAAAGAATTTATTTTTTTATTTATTATTTGCATTATCAAAAATGCTTTCTAGAAGGCTTCAAAATGGCTTCCATAAGGTCCAGTAGAAGTAGACTGTAGATTTAAACCTTACAAATGCACTAGGTAAACATGGTGCATTTGTAAGGTTTGAAAAATAGCGCATTTATAATGTTTGAATTATATTTGTTTCGATATGGCCTTAAAGAAATATATTGAGTATCTCATATCCATTTGCATAATATGATTGTTTACAGGCCTTTCGAGCTTCCCAAGTGGGCCAAATGTACTTTCCTAAGGCCATATACAAGCAATTTTGCTGTGTTGGAAATTACTTCGATAGACCCTACTAGAAGTCAAATTGTTAGTTGGGAGCACATGTACACATGTTACATTTGTAATTAAATTTATTCGTGTATGAACACGTGTATTTATTGTTACACGTGCATTTAGGCAATACACATGTAATAACTTCTAATACGTCTACTTCTACGGCATACTAGTTTCTTGGAAAATATTTTTTTTCTTGGTGTATCATAAGTAGGTAGTACGTAAAAACCTTTCTTGACACTGTAAAAATATAAAATCGCTTCACGTGTGTCAGTTAAAAAAAAAAGGTACGGTTTTATAATAACACGTGTATTTAGAACCTACACAAGTTGAATGTTGTTTACTACACGTGTACACGTTACATGAATATCCGTATTATTAGAATCCCGCTTAAAATTCACAGCTCTAGTACTTTCTGGATCTCAAGCCATAGAACTTAGCATATATGGTGGATTTAAGAAGCCCAGGGTCTGTAATATACGTTGTAAAAATTTAAAGTCCCTGAAACAAGAATTGCGAAAAGAGGAAGATCGAATAACACCAGAGGAACTGCGGCATTTTTACAAATCAATTAAAGTTGTGTATATAATTACGTGCTGAAAGTGGCCGCTTTGAAATTGTAATTACCATATTTCTCCCAAAAACCATCATTCAAAAATTTCATTGCTTCATCTTTCATTTTTCATAATATAATTAATAATAATATTTTCCATTTTCTTCCATAATAAATTGTTTACTATTAAAATATCCAATTATTTCTTGTTACCTTGTAAATTCTGATTACTGCAGAAAACTATTAATTTTACAGAAAAGAAAGCCTATTAATAATTAAAATTAAATAATCAATTTTTGTACTTGTTAACATGGAGAAGAAAAGATAGGTCTGTTGGTCTGTGAGCGTCCATCTTGCTTTACATTGATCTAGAGACTAAAAAAGTAAACTGATTTTCTTCAAATTTGTGCTTGTGTTACCCAGTCGTGCATTTTATTTTAAATACATACATGAGAATTTACGCGTACACTAGGGCGTATACGCACTTTTTTTTAAAATTAAATTACAGACTTTTTCCAAAATTTTGTTTTTAGAATCCAGCTTTATGAATTGAAAAAAAATTTTATTCATAAGTTAATTGGGATTTGTGAATTGATAAAATTTTAATTCATAAGCTAGTTGGTGATTTATGAATAGAAAAATTTTCAATTTATAAGCTATAGCTTAATCTAGCTTAAGCTAGCTTATAAATCAAGTTTAAGCTAACTAATGAATTGAAAATTCTCCTAAGCTAGCTTATGAATTAAAAAGTTTTCTATTCATAAATCACCAACTAGCTTATATGAATTAAAATTGTTTTAATTCACAAATCCAAACTAGCTTATGAATTAAGTTTTTTTCATTTCACAAATCCCAACTATCTTATGAATTAATTTTATTTCAATTCACGGTGCTGGATTCTTAAAACAAGATTTTGGAAAAAGTTTGTAATTTAATAAAAAAAAAAAAAGTGCGCATACGTCCTAGTGTACGTGAAAATTCTCATGTATGTATTTAAAATAAAATGCGCGACTGGGTGACTGGATTACTGACTTGTGAATTGAACGAGGGCTTAAGCTAAAAAAGAGCTTAAGCCTCTGCAACCCTGGCTCTTAGATAGTTTTTAAACAAATTTAAGTCTTTTTATGCAAAAGCAATCTCCAGTAACCTTGTATAATAATTTGCATATTATTTTTAATCTTTACGGAAATTCAAATATTGTAAATAAATAAAAACATTGGAAATAAATAAAATAATGGCAAACTATACACATATGTACATAAATAAGATAAAGAGGATGAAATAGAATAGAATAAGGGTTTGGGGTTAGATGGTTTCGGAAAATTCTCGTTAATATTGCTTATGTGATGATAAAATAGTGTGTAGGTCATGCTTCATGCTTCTCTACCCAGAATACGCAGTTTAATTTTTTTGTCTCATACATGTATGTATGTATGTATGTATAGAATGTAGGTTATCCATTCTGCACACTCAAAATTGTGCTTCTAATGCATATCAGATATCACGGTCGTTATACCTACTTTCATGGACTAGATAGAAAGCATTTCTAAAATGAAAGCATAAAATTCCAAATAAATCAATAATCGACAGCTTGACAAGTGAACGCTATAAATGCTACAAAAAAAATAAACAAAAGATATTTTTTTTGGCCTGTTAAGGCCAAGGACGAAATCCGCCTTTATACACATATTTTTTGTACATATCTACATAGAACTAGAATGTGATGTGTGTTAAACTTGTTTACATACATATCTGAATAATAGACATTCTGCCTTAGCTGATTGAGCTCAGTTTTCGCAAAAAGGGATGATTATTAAAATTTTCAAGGTGCAAAGTTTAAAAAAAAACCGAAAACGACTTTGAAATATCGAGTTTCAAAAAAAAAAAAAAAAAAAAAACAATAAAAATGTTTGTTTTTAAATTCTAAAAATATTTTGTTTTGAAACATTTGGTATGCAATATTATTTAAACTAATAAGAAGCTTGTGCTTTAAATAATTCATCAAAACAATTTAAACAGTCTGCGAGAAAGTCTTACATAACAAATGTGTTTTGTAAGGTTTCATTATAATACCAAAAGGTAATACAATACCTTCATTGTACATTAGGTACATATACATATTATATAAAACATAACAGATTTTTTGTATTAAAATATCTATTGTTTGAGCTCAAATCTCATACAACTCCCCTATGATGATGTTACCGACACGTTTTCTTGGACGATAGGGGCCTTACTGCTGAATTACTGGCTGAACACAATGCAACGGAGCCGCACCGGAGTCTCAGCCGGAACATCTGCCAAATTTTAAATACATTCAAAATAAATGCTACGAGCAGAATGGAACGCAACTGCAGACGGAGCTTCAGGCGGAGCTGCAATGGTTCGCGAACTTTTAATTTTTCACGTACAGCACTTTTGAAGTTTCAGTGAGAAAAAAAAGCCGAAAAAAATATTGAAGCTTTTAGTGCTTATTTAAGTCACGCAAAAATTATTAATTAAAAGAAAAATATTGGAAATAAAAAAAATTTCAAGCTCTTTTTCCATTTCTAAAAAAGGAAAAAAAAAAAAACACCACAAAGCTTTATGAAAAAATTACAGAAATTCTGAAAATTTTCTAAAACAGTTCAGTTTTTTCTAGGAAAAAGGACTAGACTTTGTATGCAAAAATGTCAGAGTTTTTTACAAACAAACATTTCACGTAATTTCACAGTTTCACACTCGATTAAGTGTCATTTAAGTGCCAAATATATAGAAAACTAATGCAAAATTTCAAAGTGTAAGGGCCAGTTTCACAGAGAAGTAAGTGTCACTTAAGTGCCAAATATGGAAAACTAATTCTCAATTTCACAGTGTAAACTTATCGGAATAAGTGACACTAAAGTCTCCCATATTGGCCACTTAAGTTCCACTAACTCAGGTAGTAAAACTGCGGCTAAAGTGCCAAGGTGGGAAAATTAAGTGCCACTTATTTTGTTAAGTGTGCACTGTGAAACTGGCCCTAAACTTATCGGAATAAGTGACACTTAAGTCTCCCATGTTGGCCACTTAAGTTCCACTTACTCAGGTAGTAAAACTGCGGCTTAAGTGCCAAAATGGGAAAATTAAGTGCCACTTATTTTGTTAAGTGTGCACTGTGAAACTGGCCCTTAGGGTCTGTTCAACAAAGTCTGATTAAGTCCTGATTAGTTACTCGACACATTAAATATTGACACAGGGTCATAAATTCACAAGAAAAAAACTAACAAATTGTCTTTTGTCTTTGTCTTTTATGTTGTCGTTTTGGTTATAAATGCAAAAGTAATTTTATTTGGTTTGCAGACCTATGACCTTGATCCGATATTAATTTGTCAAGTAACTACTCAGAACTTTACTGAGACGTGAAACAAGCCCTTAATCTCTTAATTTAAGCCTAGTACGCAGCTGAAGCAAAATAAAAATTTTCTCTGGTCTCCAAATCGATAGCGAAAACATTAACGAAACTACTACGGAAAAAATTTACCCGATTTGCCATTCCAGCATAGTTGATGTACATTAGAAATGAAAAAAACATTTATTCCCCTGACGTTTCGCCCTCTTTCTCTACTCGGCGTTACACTTTTTTGAATTTCTGTTGATTTTTTCACATTGTTAGTAAGTATGCCTCTGCTTAAACATTTCTAATGTTAAAAATAAACGTCGCCAATTGTAAACAAAAAAAATCAAAAAAAAAATCACAGAAACCATTGCTGTAATCAAAGAAACAACAAATAAAAATACAATAAATGGTTCGTTCAAATAATTCAGTGCGAAAAAGTGTGGAGACTTCTTCAAATAATCTGCTACAATTATCAATTTCTGCTCAAAATCTGCTACAATTATCAATTTCGCTCGTTGAACAGCGTACTGCAGAACAAAAATGAAAATGAAATTCTTCGTTTACGATTTCGTTGCTTCAATGTTTGTATGGAAATTTTCGTTTCGCTTCAGCTGCGTACTATGATTTAAGCTTGATAGCGAAATATTAAAATCAGGACAACTTTCCGACAAAAAGATTTTTTTGACACAAATTATGTTAAATTTTTCTGACGGATAATATTTCGAGCTACAAATTGTATACTGAGGTGTTGTTTTTGAAGCACCTGTGTTATTTCTTTACTCATTTTTAATTTTGCTTTAAAAGCAAGAAAAAGTTTATTATTTCTTATAAAAATTGAAGATCTTTCGAAAGGCGTTATTCCTTGTAAAACTCTTTCGAATGAAACAAACAAAACTAAAAGAAGTTTTGTATAAAAATTAAACACTATTTGGTCAATTTTAATAGATGTGTAGGTTTTAATTAAGACTTCACTAACAAATAAATAATGTCTAGTACAAACTCTTTAATTTTTCCATGATTTGCTCAAAGAAAATAATAATAACTATACCTACTCCTTTTACTATTTATAAAATTCCACAAACTATACCCTTGAGCAATTTCTTAATTCATTTCATTGTTTATTAAAAATTCCAGAAGTTTAGTCTACGAGTACCTACTTCTCTTAAAAAAGCATAAAATTCCAAAATACATAACACAAAAAAATGGTAAAACTCTCATTCGCCCTCAAGGTATATGTATGTATATAAAATCCCTCCACAGATTTCACTTAAAAATTGTAATGATTAATTTACAAAAGAAACAAAGAATAAGAAAACTTAAAAACATTCTAATTTCTTTTACAGTACCTAACTACCTACAAGTTTTTTTTTGTTGCCCTATTAAAAAACATAAACCCTCGTATTGTTGTTGAAAATGCACACAAAATGTGCACCCACCCGTCTTTGGTCGTCCCCAGCACCACACATCATTCATATACTATATACATACCGTTGTCGTTGTCGCAGCCTCCTCATACCCCCAATCTCACCCATTCTCTATCGAATAACAATGCTCTTGAGTCATTTGCAGAAAGGAAAAAAAAAGTGATTCGTTTAATAGTTCCAAGTTCTAAGAAAGGATAACCTAGCTTTTTTTTTGTTGTTGTCATTTTCGCTCCTTTTGTTTTGTACGCATTCGTTATCAATGTTTGTGCAAATGTTTATAAAGAGAGACATATCTTCATAATAAGGATATACACAAAACAGTGCGGTGCAAATAATTTATGCTTTCTTTTCGAAAAGATATCTTTCTATCTAAATTTTCAATTGATTAAATTGATACTACTTCTATTTATAAAAAATTCTTCAGTCTGCTTATAACTATTTCATATGTTTTATATATCTAGCGAGTCTTCAGTCAATCGAAATTTTACAGTGCAGTAGACTCGCTAGATATTTCTTTAGGCATGGGCCGGGTGAGCCAATGCCCGGGCCCAGAAATTTTTTGACCTACCGTCCGATGAGCTATTTTGATAATAAACATTTCATTTCAAGTGCTTAACATTGTGGTTACAAATTTAATCAATATTTTGTAAATACATTTATCTGCATAATGTATCTACATATATTTTATATAATCTCAATTTATGTAATTTGATGTGTGTTGTACCTCGTAATTGTTTTCTAAGTGTTTAAGAAAATACAAAAAGAAAATGAATGAAAAAATTATGAATGGATAAAATAATTTTAAAATAGCTAGTGTTAAAAGTATATGGTAAATTTTTTTGAATTGCAAATTTTATGAAGAGGCTCATAAAGAAAGGATTTTTTGAAATTTGAATTTTAAGTAGGGTAAAATAGATTAAATTGGTCAAGGGTCCAAAAACTAACTTCTATAAACAGAAGGTCGTAGAGTATTTATTTATTTTTTATTCGATAGATATTTAAAAATCCAGAGCTTTACTGATTTAAAAAAAAAAAAAAACTATAAAATTGGAAAATTCCTAAAAATCAAGGTCAAGTCAAGATTGAAATAAATTTTACACATCAGGAAAGGTAATAAAAAAAAAATTATCTACATATGTTTTAGGAAATTTTGATTTTATTTTTTTGAAACCATATTTCATGTTTCAAAAACAATCATTTTTGTGGATCAATTTCGAACAGTTTTATAATTTTATCTTTTTAACGGATTAATTTAGAAATCATAAAGGTGATAGATATTTTTAAGATTGAAATTTTTTTTTCCAACCGAGATATTGACATATTTCTGTTGTTTGATTAATCACCTTATAACTATTTAGTTATTGCATCTATATACAATTTGATATATTATACATAACTGTACATCTTACACGACCTTCACAATAGTTAAATAAAAGTAGGTAAGAAATCTCGGAAAAATGGAAAAAATGGGGTTGTTGTTGAAACCTTAAAATATAGGTAGAATGTTAGGCTACAGTTTTTAGAAATCATTGCGAAGTTACATAAAAGTATGTGTGAAAAAATGTAATTAATTTAAAATTTATTGGAAACAAAAACTTTATTAAAAAAATATTTTCATGGACGTGTACTTGACCCTTTTAAGAAAACTTATGATGTAGGTAGAGAACAACTTTTCACTTTCACTTTCAAACTGAAAACATTTGTGTGTGATGTCATTTAAAGAAGAAGTACCTGAAGAAATGGATCACAACATAAAAAAAATTTTTTCGACTGCGGGGGCCCCCATAGATACAATTAGATTAAACAACTTCTGAAATTGTTTTGACACAAAAGTTTATGTTTGATACAACGATATACTTAATTTATAAAAACCAAATATTTTGAGCGGTTTAAACAAAAATATCTCTTTATTCATATTTAAAGTTAAATTTCGTAAAAATGACCTAGCCATTTTTGAAATATCGAATGTTCAAAATTGCTCTAAGAGAGGAAATTTTAATGGTGGTTTAATGAAATAATAATATTATCTCATAGATTTTAATCAAAATCGTAGCATTCGTTTTCTACACTATTTAATTAGATTTGTCAAATTATTGATAAATGGACTTTGACAACCTTTAGTTGACAAAAATATTTGTGTAGTAGATACCGTTATTTTTGTAATAAGGTTATTTTTCTTATGTCCAATTTCATAAACAATCACTAAAAGCACTTTAATCGAAAACCCTTTTAAATTTTATCAGGCCCATAAATATTTTCAGTTTCACCAATCTATAAAAGGGAAATTTCAGGGAAATTTTTGTTAAAATCGAATTTTCTTCACATCCCTGGAAAAATAAATTGATTTTTTCTTTCTAAAGCCTAGTACGCTGCTGATGCGAAACGAAAATTTCCTGTGATCTCCAAACAGACAACGAAACGCTTGCGAAAACACAACGGAAAATATTCTTGGAGAGTTTCACTAATTCCAAAAACAAAATCAAACATAAACGCAAAAAATCAGAGAAACCCATGATGTAAAAAAATGATAAACAAAAAAAAAACCCAAATAAAACCCAAATGTCATTTTTCCGCACACAATAAATAGTTTGTATAATTAATTCAGTGCGAAAAAGGAGCCGAGACTTCTCCAAATAATCTGCTACAATTATGAATTTCGCTCTTCGAACAGCGTACTGCAAAACGAAAAGCAGAACGAAATTTTCCGTTTATGATTTCGTTGTGTCATTTTTGTATGGGATTTTTCGTTTCGCATCAGCAGCGTACTAGGCTTAATAAGCGAAATGTATGAGAAAAAATGAGAAAGCATTATGTATTGAAACAAATGCCAAGAATTGCAAAAAAAACTTCTTCAAGATAAAAAAATAAACATTGGTCGCTGGCGAAATGTTTTTATAAAGTGAGTTTTAATTAAACTTAATAATGAATGGACAATGGACATATAAGAAGAAGAGAAATCAATATCGTCATAGTCGCAGAATGGATTGCTATGAAGTTACGAAATCCGGAATACTCTTGCACGGCGAACTAGTATGTGTTGATCTTCATCGTCGGATGACGACGACGACGACGACGCACGCGACGACCAATCTATTATTTCAAATAAAAAGCAAATCATTAAAATATTGTTATTAACATGCAAAGTCGAAATTTGTTTACCTTTTCATTTTGTATCTCCAAAAAATAAGAATTTAAATGTTTCAAAATTTTTTCTGCAATTACTTTCAGCTGGTATATCCACTTGTTAACTGCCTATGATGACATTTCAATGACACTTTTAAAATTTAATGAGCCAAAAATGGGCATTTAATTTATAAGGGTGTCTAAAAGCTTGTTTAATTTAAAAGTGCTTGGTGAAACAAAAAAATCCCATTTTAAGGTTTAGAAGCCTGTTAATTGTTTAAAAGTCCTTCGTGAAATCGGCCATTAATCTAATAGATAATGTTAAAAACCCGCTTGGTGACAAGTTTAATAAAAAATCGAACAGGTGGCTTTCGAAATAATGATTTTTCATAAATAAAATTTTGAAACTTTTTTAAAAATCACAAAAATATTTTTGAAAAAAAATCCAACTCGAGATTTTTATCTAACTTGACATTACGATGATAGCGAAGTCGAAAAGAGTAGATCTCGCAATTCTGTCGGTCTGTCTGTCTTTTCAACTGCAGCCTTAACGGGTAAGTCGATTTTCTTTAAACATGGTAACTAGCTTTTCTTGGGCATTCCCCCGACACGTTTTTTTTTTTAATTTTTTTAGGACCAATAATAACGGTACCTGCCGTACAAATATTTTTAGCAAATAATGAAAATCTTTTTTTTTTCTCAAAAATGTTTACGAAACTTTTAAAAAATAAATTCAGTAATTTTTTTTTACAAAAAGGCTACCATTTTATAAAATAAAATTTCCCAAAAATGATTTTGAATTACTCAAAGACTTGAATAATTTACTTATGGTGTTTCGAAAAGTTTTTGAGAAATTGTATACCAAAATTTTCAATTTTTTTTTTTTGATTTTAAAAAAAAGTTTAAATTTTTTTGAGAACTTAATAATTCGAAAACGACTTGATTGATTTTTGATAAACTTAGCTCCCAGCACTTTTTAATATTATCTAGCAGATTTTATATAAAAAATTATTCATATAATCAAAAAAAAATGGTGCCCATACAAGTGTTTAAAAAAAACGTAAATTTCATTTTTCTCAAAAAAGATTCCTACGATTTTGATCATATTTTTTATGGGAGCTAATTTCAGTAAGATCTACCATATTATTGTATCTGCCGTTTAGTAACGGTAGAACCATTTTTTGTGTTTTCGAGTAAATTTTTCTAATTAAGTTTGAACAATATTGTGTATCAAAATTTTCAAATAAACAAATTTCGAAATAAAATTATTTTTTTAAAAATCCGTATTTCGAAAATAGGTAGATGATTTTTTTAAAAAATTTATTTTTAACTACGCATTAATAAACACTAAAAAATGGCGAAGCATTTAATTTGTTATAAGAATATTTTTTGTTAGAAATTTGCATAATAATATTACAACCCGCTTGGTGCCAAGTTTAATAAAAAATCGACCACTTTGCTTTCGAAATATTGAGTTTTCAAAAAAAAATTTCGAGACTTTATAAAAATTACATTTTTTAAACTTTTTTTTTTTTTAATTTTTCATTGAAAATTTAATTAAATTCTGACTAAATTTGTATGGTTCTATGGGAGATGCCATTTTTTCCCCCTTAAATTAGCGTAAACGTATTAAAACTAATTTAATGTTTTTTTTTTTTAATTCTGTGGCCAAGTTTTTGAAAAGAAAAAAAAAAAGACTTTTGTTAATTAGTAAAAAAAAATTTTATGACAGGTACCGTCCTAATTAAATAATTAAAAAACGTTCGGGTTAATGAACACAAAAGGGCTAGGTACCAAGTTTATAGAAAATTTATTAGCTCGTTTGCGGGAAAATAGTACAAAATAATCTTGTTTTGGTGAAAGTACACATAGCATCTCATAAAAATTTTTATTTGCAAGATTCACGCACGTTATTCTTACGGCAAAAAAGTGTAACCAATAATTTTTTTGTGTAGAATTTCAGAAGCAACAATTTTTTTCTTGACATTTATTCAAAAAAAAAAATTGATAAAATTTCATACAACAATAAGCTTCAGTTTTTGAAATTGAGCGTAATTTTTAGGTTGTTTACTTATGATATTTTTGGAGTTTGACCTATTTTTTCTAATTTTCCAGACCACAGGAAATTATCAGAAACTTTAATTGCTATTCGTGCACCTTGCACATATTTGAAGACTTCTTGCCTTAGAATCTACATTACTTCAACGACGAATTTTCCACAAGAGTTGGAATTCAATATTCAGTACAGATAATATGAACTCAATATTTATCGCTTGGAGGTGAATGAAATAATTGATAGACAGAATTGGCTTTGAGCCGCGAATGTTGAACGACGCCAAAATGCAGTTTTTAATTTGTGGCCGTGTTCATTTGTTAGCACGCATAGAACCAGCTCATAAGTTGTAAATTTCTGTACAAATTTTGTACTATTATTATTTAAAAAAAATAAGTTATCCTTGCACATCACTGTAAACTTGAAGCAAATCTGTATAAAACACAAGAACACTTCATTTCCTTGAAACAAAAAAAAATCACAAATAAATAAACGAATCCTCATGGAAAGTAAAAAGAGAGTGAGAGAGGGGGGTTAAAATTGCAAAAGAATGAAAATAATACTTCAACATCTATATATACATACATATATCTTTTGCAATATAAGCAAACAGAGTGAAACGAAATGATAAAAGCTTCCCTCGCTATCGTCCTTTTTAACAAGCCTCAGGGACTGTTGCAGCATCTTTATTCTCTGGTATTGTTGGTGCCTCATTTGTACTTATGATTGCATAAAAGACGAACTTCGTCCTCTATAGAAGATGCGCACATACAATTTCAAGAAATGATAGAAGTTGGAAACAGAGGCTTTAAGTGCAATAAGTAAGAACTAAAAATAAAAAAAAAAATAAAAAAAGCCTTTAACTCTAAGACAACGACAATTAAACTCAAGGGTGCACCATCATTCGCCCACCAGCTGTACTTACTTCTCTCTTAAGCAATTTAACCACAAAATGAGTGCCAGGCCTGGTGGCCTGATGAACGATGACAAGATAAAAGCGTTCTGTTCTCTTATAGCAATGTAATGGGACGAGATTGAATGATTGGGAAGAAAAAAAAAAAAAACTTTAATTATATTAAATGTGTGAAGTGTAAGTATATAATGTTGAATATCCTTGCTATCCTTTGGATTAAAACAAGCATGAGTGAATGGATACACGCAAACGAATCCTATATCATCATACATCTCAACCACCCATCAGCAAGGATTTCGAGATGCATACTTCTAATGGAATCCAATTACTCACATTCATCATGAGGCTTTTATTGGTCTTCGTCGGCAATCAGGATTCATAAAGGATTCTTGTGGCAAATATGTTTTTTTTTTTTAACTACGAATACACACCCACACGTCATGTGATGTATTTATAAAAAAAAAAAACAATTTTCTCATTGATGTGGTGGTTTATTTTCTTTGAATTCCAAGCATCAATGCAGAATATTCCGCGCCCAACTTCATACATTTATACATTTATACAAACCACTTGAGGCTCACCTGAAAGCTGAAAAGGGTGGTCGTGGTATAGTGGCATAAAATGTCGATATATACCGTCTTTTTCGTATAGTTGTACCCATGCTTAAGGGATTTTCAAAAAATAAAAGAAGAAAAGTTTTTAATTTTCATTTTTTATAATATTTTTGCTTTCTTTTTTTTTATAACTTCTGGCAGAGCCATGTGCAAAAGTGGCTTTTGTATAAATCAGAGTTGTTAAATTTTTGGCAGCTGAAAGTGAGGTTGATTTTTATTCATTTTATCTTGGCCTCTGGAGGAACAGAACAGAACAGATGGATGATGTGGAGCTAAAAGTTAACCCGAAAATTGGATGCCTTACCTTCTGTTTCTTTTATTTTTTTTTTTTCGTTTTGTTTTGTTTCATTTTTTTTTCAATTGAAATTATTGAGGGCAGATTGTCTCGCCTGGCTTCACTGTAAAATAATAATAATAAAAAAACAAAAAAACAAAAATCTGCCCACCCGCAAAAGAATTTTTCACTAAAATATGGTTTGTGTTTGCCCATCCAATCGAAATGAATTATGGTCTTTTTTTTAAGAAATGTTTGGTTCAATTTTTGTGAGGATATGAGTGTGTTTTGTTCTGCTTTGTTTGATTTTTTTTTTGAAGGATGAAATGTTGGTTTATCATTCAAAAAACAAAAAGGTCATGATATTAGAATTTGGGGTTTAATTTAACAAGAATATCGAGAGGAATATAGAATTTTAATTTCGAATTCTTAAAATTAATGGTAAAACTCTGTTCAGTAAAAAATGTCAGTACAGTGGATATGGGGTTATTCAAAACTTTGATGTCTTTATGCAGGGTGGTTTGAATAAGATGCGACAAAAAGCTTGGATCGAAATAAGAAAAGAAAATCGTACGGAAGGCTGGTTTATTTCCCTGCAATGGGGTAGGAGGAGCATTTTTTCCAAAAAATTTACTGAAAATATTAAAAAAAATATAGTAGATCAGCTATAGTTTTGTTTAAACTCAGAAACCAATTTTAAGAAAAAGTAGGCAATTTTTGAAATTTTCAATTTATACAAAAACTGATTCACCTTAAACCATCTTATTTTTAGTGTTCAACATAAAATTGATCGAAGCATGGAACTTAAAAGCCAAACTAGTACTTTTTTACGAAAATTTTTGAAAAAAAATATAAAAAAAATCAAAAAAAAATTGTTTTGACTTTGAATAATTTTTTAATTCAAAAACTGTTCATTAAAATAATAAAATTTCTGGCTTTAAAAAAGGTATAGCATAATTTAGTGGGCATTGCCGTTGTTTTTAATAATTTTTGTATTAATTTTAAGCAAATCTTTTATGAAACATCCGCTCTTTCTTAAATAGGAGGGAATAGAACCCTCCGCCCATACGATTTTTTCTAAAAACATATGTTTGAATCATTTCCCAAGTATTGATATGCCGAAAAAGCACTGTAGATAATATAGAAAAAATATAGGTACTTATTCAAAAAATTGGCGTTTAAGTAGCCTGTCGAGAGGTGGTTTTGGAAAAATATAAATTTCAGTTTAAGAAGCAAACGTGCAAAATTTCAAGTCGAGTCAGGTTGAATTGATACCAAATTTTTAGACATCCTGTCCCACTGTGAGCCGAGGTCAGAATTATTCAGATAACGTATACTATTTCCATTTGAAAGCAAATTGTTAATGTTTTTGTCGGGGGTTTTCTCAAATATCTTTTGGGTTTTGTAACTTTTGAGAACCCGTTTAGGCAAAAGTAATAATAATTTTTCGGGTGGGTTTATAGTACAAAACTGTTATGTTTGTTAAATTAACAATTGTTTGGACCATTATAAATCAAAACAAAATTTCATTTGGATGAATATTTAAACTTGAAGAGCCAGTCAAAGGAGAACAATTTGTATTATGGCAAATAAATAATCTTTTTTTTTAGTTTTGAGTGTAAAGACTGAGAAAAATGCGTGAAAAAACTTGTGTGTTTTTTTGTTTTGCTTGATAAAATTTGCTTTGTATTCAAATAAAAACTGATTTTATTAATTTTAAAACTTTTTAATTCAATGTTTTTTGACAAAACTTTTGGGCACACTTTTTCCACTTTAAATTGAGTTGCAAAGAAAAAACTCCGCAAATTTCCACCTCAAACTTAATCGGAATGAAATCCATATACAAATATTTTTTCGCATAATCCTACAAATTATAAGCTGCATAAAACTGCGGTAGAGAGATTTGATTGGAAAAAGTCATTACATTTTTTTTTCAAAATTTTTTTTTCCAAAACTATTTACTTAAACAATTTAATTTGAAAACAGGATTATTAGATGAATCTCTGAATTTAAAAAAAAGATTAAACCTGACATTGTAAGTGTTGCCTAAAGTTTTTAAACGAGGGGAAATAGACCCCTCTCCGTACGATATTGTGTTTACTTCGACCCAACCTTCACTTTCTAACCTTTTTTTGCATCTTATACAAAACAACCTGTATATTTTTGATTCGTTTATTTTTTTTCACTGTTTGACCTGTAATCTATCACTTATTATTATATTGGAAAAATTGTTTATTTTCTTTTTACACCTTTGTTCCACTCAATTTTACTCTGTTGCTGCTCGAAAACTGAACTTTTGACTTTTTTAAAAGCCGTTTTTAAACAGAAAATTATGACACACCCTGTGTAGCTATTTTTTTAAAATTCGTTATATTGATAGCCTTGGAAATTCCCTTTAAGATAAAAAAATTGTTACGATATCTTTATTCTTTTAAGAGTTATGATTTTAGCAACTAAAAAAGTCGAAAAAAATCCCTGTACGGAGCGGCGCACAGTGGGGCAGCTCTATAGAGAGCCATGATATGAAGTCCATCTCAAAATTTTTAAGCAACGGGAAAAAAATTTTGTTTTTCTTAATAAATACATTATTTTTGATAAGACATGGAAGAACTTTTTTTGGTAAGTCACCAATGCTAACTTAACCACGCTGTCAAAGTTGATCAAGTTGGTGCGAGAAAGCAAATAAAAAAAACTTAAAATCACTCGATTTGAGCACACTTAGAAGCCTTTTACTTAGGTTATAATTATGGGATGCTTAATGTTAAGATAGATAATTAAAGATAAAATGACAGGCTACAAATCTGCATCAAAATGTTTGCAAAAGCTTACAAAATTTCATACTAAAAACGTAAAAGATTGGCTTTTGAGAACTAATTTCATCACGGCAAATGACGGGAGGATTGAGGAACAAGAAAACAAAAAGAAAAAGAAAAAAACGTACCCACAAAGAATATACATTGCTGTAAGGATGTGGGCAAGACGTTGGTTGGAGTGGAATGTGTGCAATAAAAAACCACCACTGCACTGTGGCTGGCCGCTGGTGGCAAGCAAAATTGGCTTCGCATCGGGAACAAAAATGATATACATACATAGTTACATTATTAAGTAGGTTAGGTATGTCTGTAAAATGTTATGTTGATTAAATTGTTGTAGGTATTTTGCAAATATTATTCGTAATGGTACGATTAGGTTGGTTTGGTTGGCTTATAACTTCTGTTCTAACAATCGGATATTTAAAATAAAGGTCTTAAAATGAAGGTAAAATATCAAACTAATTTATTCAGTTAAAAAATAATTGAAATAACATAAAAGTGTAGGTGAAAAACGTTTAGGTTTAATTCATCAAAAATAAATAATTGCAAAAATTGAAAAATTTAATAACAAAATTGGATTCGCCAACAAAATTCTTATACCTACGTACATATCTATATAGGTACATACATTATGTATGTAGGTAGGTAGGAAGGTAGAAATGGCGATCACGAGCAACCTAGCTCGTTGACCCAATTAGCGCTAGAGTGCACCGTTTTGTTACCATAACTCGTTGGACCTGGGGATGTAAATGGTTTGGAATGTCTCAGAATGGCTCAGAGACGTAAGAGGTTTGACCCCTTAGGGCCAGTTTCACAGTGAAGTAAGTGTCACTTAAGTGCCGAATATGGAAAACTAATTCCCAATTTCACAGTATAAACTTATCGGAATAAGTGACACTTAAGTCTCCGATGTTGGCCACTTAAGTTCCACTTACTCAGGTAGTAAAACTGCGGCTTAAGTGCCAAAATGGGAAAATTAAGTGCCACTTATTTTGTAAAGTGTGCACTGTGAAACTGGCCCTTAGTATGACATTATGTATGTACATTTATATAAAAGGATTGATTTAGTTGTTCTGCGGTTGCCTTTTTACTTCTGTACTAATAATCGGATCTTAAAGATTAAGGTTTTGAAATAAGTTAAATAATAGGCTTCAAAATTTTGTGTGACAAAACTTGACTTCATTCTTAATCAATTCGATTGTTGAACCTATAATATGCACAGAGACCTATACTTGAACCTCTAGGATTATAACTTATAACTTTAGTTCTATAAGGGCCAGATGTTGAAGGTTAAGGTATTTAAATTAAGGTTAACTATAGGCTAAAGGTAGGATTAACCTAGCGAAGCAACTTAAATATAATACCTAATCGAAAAGGATTTGGTATCTTCTATTCTAATTATCGGATCTTTGAGGTTAATGTCTTAGAATTAAGGTAAAATCTCAGGCTACAAATTTATGTGACAAAACAACATCTAAACCAATGCGTTTTTTGAACTTGACCAACGTCTAAACCAATGCGACTTTTGAACTTGACCTACGTCTAAGTCAATGTGATTTTTTAACTTGAACTGTACGTCTAATAAATGAGGTGCTAAAGGTACACGTGACCTTGTATGACCTTAAAAAATTAAAAAGCTTATAAAAAAAATCTATAGCTGACCAATTTCTGAAACTGCCTGACCTTTTATAAGGATTAAGTAACCTTTTAGATGGTATATACTTTTTTCGAATATCCCACAAATGAGGTGCTAAAAATCGCTATGACCTTGAAAAACAATATTAAAAAAACCTATGCCCGACCAATTCCTGAAACTAGATGACCTTTTATCACGAACCGGTGGCCTTTCAAATGGTATACTTTTTTTGCGAATATCCCATAAATGAGGTGCCAAAAATCGCTTATGACCTTGAAAAAGTTCAAGCTTGGATTACAAGTTTTCTAAGCCTGACCAATTTCTGAAAATAGTTGACCTTTTAGATGGCATACTTTTTTGCGAATATCCTATATATGAGGTGCTAAGATCCCGGAGCCATACATATGATTTTCAAAAGTTCATACTATCTCGAGTTGTAGATTATTAAAAATGTTATTCTCTTCTATTTAAAAAATTTATTGATAAAAAAAACTCATTCCCTTAGCCTCTTTCGTTTCGAAAATAAGTTTTCAGCCATCTTTCTAAGTTCACGTTTATTTACCCTACAGAAATTTTGAATTTTAAAAAATCCCATATAGATGAATTTTTAAATAATTTACCATATAAGCTAGGGCTCCGGGATCTTAGCACCTCATATATGGGATATTCGCAAAAAAAGTATGCTATCTAAAAGGTCACTAATTGGTCATAAAAGGTCAGCTATTTTCAGAAATTGGTCAGGCTTAGAAAACTTGTAATCCAAGCTTGAACTTTTCTTTTCATTTGCTTTTCTAGGTCATTAGCGATTTTTGGCACCTCATTTATGGGATATTCGCAAAATAAGTATACCATTTGAAAGGCCACCGAATCGCACTGGGAACAAATGATTTTAGGAATATCTAAGCACTCAATACTAATTTTGTCTTATCACAGTCAAAAGTTAAATTCTATTTGTTCAACTTACTTCATTAACTCCCAAACCCAAAAATGTACTGTTAACTTATACCTAAACCTGAACTTTTTTTTAAAATTCTATTAACAAACTTCGTTTGTGTCAAAATGTTTTAAAATTAAATTTAATTTGTGAAAGCTGTTTTATTTAATGGGCGAATGTTCCAAAAAGGATATGTGTACATATATAATGTATGTATGAACCTAAGCTTCGCACCAAGAATATTATTTAAAACATTTGTACAACTGATTAATAGCGATGAAACCAGAAAAAAAAATTTAAAAAGATTTCTTAGAAGAAAAATTGCAGTTTGAAGTTTGTGAGAACATGTACCTATACAGGACATGGGCGGTTGTAAGTTCTTCCATGTTTGTTAAACAAAATATTTATGGTGTAGCTTTTCCATTTCTTTTAATGAAAATTTGCTTGAAAATATTGTGAAATGCAAGAAATGTCGAAAAGAACCAATCTTTTAAATTATCTTTGATTGTCAAAATCTATTAGATTATCAGTCTATTTGGTACATATCAATTGGTATGTCCTCATATTCCTTTTGACACCAAAAAAAAAAAAAAAAAATTAAAATTTATGTTCATCAGTATTTGAACATTCATGCTTCAAATATTTTTAAATTGAGAAATATGGGATCGCAGTTATCTCAATCTCATACCAATTTAACATATTAACACTTTAAATATTCCAAACTATTCCCTAATCAATTCCGGACATTTTACATTTATCAATTTTTAAATTCATAAATTATAAATGCCACATTATATAATTTAAATAACCTATTACATATGAGATTTTTCCAACTGCCCAACAGACCCCCAATTCGGAATGATTCAAACTAGAATTTGTTTCGTACGGCGACGAAAAATATTCTGTGAATTATAATCGAGGTGGGAAACTTTGATAGAATGTCTTGGATGTGTCAAAATTTTGACAAATAAATGACATTTTGACAGTGATGTCATTTTGCATATGGCAATTTGATGGATATCATTTGTTCAGTTTATATTTCAGAGTCCTCACTAATTTTCCTCAGTCAAAAATTGAGCAGACGAATTCAAAATTATTTTTCCTCGGTATTTGGACACAAAAACTGAGAAATTTTGCTGAGGAATCCTGTTTATATTTGTGAGATTGCTGAGATCTCTGATATCTCAGAAATATAAACTGACCAATTTTGACAGATGCCTATGTCAAAATGACACACATTAATTTGACATCACTGTCAAAATTTCATTTATGTATTTGTCAAAATGTTGGCACATCCAAGACATTCTATCAAAGTTTCCCACCTCGATTATAATTCACAGAATATTTTTCGTCACCGTACGAAACAAATTCAAATTTGAATCATTCCGAATTGGGGGTCTGTTGGGCAGTTGGAAAAATCTCATATGTTATAGGTTATTTAAATTATATAATTGTGGCATTTATAATTTATGAATTTAAAAATTGATAAATGTAAAATGTCCGGAATTGATTAGGGAGTAGTTTGGAATATTTAAAGTGTTATAATATGTTAAATTGGTATGAGATTGAGATAACTGCGATCCCATATTTCTCAATATCAAAATATTTCAAAGCTGTTTGTTCAAATAGTGATGAAAATTAATTTTGTTTTTTTTTTGTATTTTGCTTTTGTGTTAAAGGCATGTGAAGAAAAAACTGTCAGACAGAATTACATAGAATCTAACAAATTTTGACACATAGATATCTTATATATTACTGTCGTTTGCATTCATTGACAATTCTTGCATTTTTAAAAATTAATTTTGTATATGTATTTCCAAACTATAAGACTTCTTGGTGAACATGAAAAGAATTGAAAAATATAAAAATGAGGCACAGATATGTAGGTATTTGTTTATATACAAACCTAGAGAAACTATGCGCATCTCTTGAATGGTACATATTTTGAAATTTTGAAAATTTACATTGCATTTTTTTGTTTAAAGAAATATGTATATATTATCTGTAAATTGAATTTCTAGTTTCAAGGTTCTATATAAAATAATAATAAATAATATTCCACGAACGAAGCTAAGCTGTATTCTTTGTTTCACAAATTTAATTCAATTGTAAAAAAATTTGACAAAAACATCTATTTTTTTATTTTTTTTTTTCAAAATGTATTGATAGAATTTTCAAGTTTTTCAAGTAATATTTGCGAGTTAATAGGTGTGTCTTTTTTTCTCGGAAATTCTGTGCATTTGAGTGAATTTCTACGGCTCCGGGATCTTAGCACCTCATTTATATGGGATATTTGCAAAAAAGTAAGCCATCTAAAAGGTCACTAATTGGTCATAAAAGGTCAGCTATTTTCAGAAATTGGTCAGGCTTAGAAAACTTGTAATCCAAGCTTAAACTTTTTCAAGGTCATAAGCGATTTTTGGCACCTCATTTATGGGATATTCGCAAAAAAAGTATACCATTGAAAGGCCACCGGATCGTGATGAAAGGTCATGCTAGTTTCAGTAATTGGTCAGGCATACATTTTTTTTTAATATGTAGTTTTTTTAATTTTCATAGGTCATAGCGATTTTTAGCAAATCATTTTTGGGATATTCGAAAAAAGTATATACTATCTAAAAGGTTACTTAAACCTTTTAAAAGGTCAGGCAGTTTCAGAAATTGGTCAGCTATAGATTTTTTTATAAGCTTTTTAATTTTTGAAGGTCATACAAGGTCACGTGTATCTTTAGCACCTCATTTATGGGATATTAGAAAAAAATATATATTATTTGAAAGGTAACTCAATCCTCATAAAAGGTCAGCTAGTTTCGGAAATTGGTCAGCTATAGATTTTTTTTTATTAATAAAAAAAAAAATTCAAGGCCACTAGTATAAGACTTTTAGCACTTCATTTGTTGAATTTCACAAAAAAATGCATACTATCTGAAAGGTTATGTTACACTTATAAAAGGTGAGCTATATTCGGAAATTGGTCAGGCATAGATTTTTTTTTTATGATTTTAAAATTTTTTTTTCAAAGTCACTAGTATAAGACTTAGCACTTCGTGTGGGGAATTTCGCCATATTATATTACCTTTAAATACATTAAGTGTTGTTGAAAAGCTGATTAAAATAGCTTTCTGGTATCCACAAAATTTTTGTTCACAGTTTTATTTTTGGCTAGGTAATTTTTTTTGAAAAATATTACATTTTTTGTCAATTTAGAGTGTTTTGATTTATTGATATTTTTATTGAAAATAACACATGGTTGAAACTCAAGGCTTCAGCTCTTAAAAATTCCTTATGCAATCCCTTAAATTATGCCGTTAATATGTCATAGTTTTATTTTCTTCAAAACAACGATAAATCTATTAGTGATACACTCGGGCGTATACGCATTTTTTTTTTATATTTTATTGAAGTTAAAAAAAAATTCCATTTTAGTTTACCTGGCAAAAACTAAAACTTAAATAAAAAAATATGACAGTAAAACACATTTTAAAGGGTTTTGTTCTTTATTTTCCGTTATTGTAATTAAAGCGCCCTACCCACAATAAATTTTACTCTTCAGGTATTAATGACGGGTTTTTGGTCACGAAAAATTAATTAAAAAAAAAGCCTCCACAAGTATCAATAAACATTGACAGAATATAAGGGAATTTGTTTTTGTACCTTGTAGTAAATCATATATTGGCCAATGAACATTGAAGAAAATCAATATTTCGTCAAGTGTTTCGTCAAAGTATCAATAGAATAAAATATCATTAAAATAAAATATTAGTAAAATTCAAATTAAATTTAAAATGGCGGTTTTCTAACTACCCCTTCAATTTTTCGTCTTTAGTTTTAGAAAAAATGTGCTTACTTGCAAAAAAATGATTGTGAAAAGGGTCTCATTAAATAAGTGACGCGCAGTGTATATGCCACGCGTTTACTCATATTTTCGTTATACTTCCAAAATGGCCTGTCGTCCTTGTATACCATTATATTAATAAATCTATACCTCACATCTTCAATGCTTCGTCGCATTAAAACATAATTATTATTTAATTGTTTGGAGACATTTACTCTTCAAAGACAGGTGACATTTACATCCAATTCAAGTCAAATCACTTCAAGTCATCAAGATGTTCAAAAAAAAAAAATCAAATAACTCCAGTCATTATCCGCATGTTTTTTTATGAAAAATGTTTAAAATTTGTTTTAATCCAGTTTGAGATAAATATTTATTTTTGATTGCAAACCAAAGTACGTAGGTTTTTCGGTTATAATGTAAATAACAAAAAATATTTGCAAACCAACGAATTTTTTTTTGCTAAAATATTACCAAAACCTTATTATTTGTGGTTTAATTTGTATATATACTTATGTTTTTTATTACCTTAGGGGCCCTGTTAACTCATTGATGTTCCAGGAATAACGATGGTAAATACAGCTTACTTTGCTTATTTGAAAGGTCAAGATTAAAAGTGCGATGAGTGAATTGAAATGTTTTATTAAGAAGTCTTAAAATGTTTAAAAACAAAATGTTAGAAAAAACACCTTTATGGTTTTTGTTTTTATTTTTTCCTTTAAAGAAGCTCACACTTTATGAAAACATTTCTTGGTTATAGAAAGTTTTTCTTTTGAATGGTTAAGTAAATTGTTTGGTCAACCTTTTTAACCCTTGAATCCATTATAAAACTCAATATAAGTATATATAAAAATAAATATATATGTACAGTACAGCTAACTCTTTATGTGTGCACAATTGTAAACATTCGAACCTAATTAAACCATTTTGTTACCTTAAACAAGATATTCCCTACTGAATTCGTTCACTTTTAACCTTTTAGCTTTGAATTACCCAAAGTCCTACCTCTTATTGATATTTATATATACAATATGGTATCTAGATATATTGGATAAAGACTTGTGTGCCATGCCACACAGGTAACTACATACACTGTGTTATAAGATATTTTTGTTTTTTTTTGGTATTTGCAAATTATTAAATTGTGTACTTGTGAAATATTTTCTACAATATGACAAAAAAAAATAAAGCTAAATTTTTATATCATTATCAACAAATTGAAATATGATAAAACAGATTGCCTTCATTGCCAAGTCCAACGATATATTATATATTATTATCGTATACATATAAGAACTTTACGTCCTTATATATGCAAGTGTACACAATTTTCGAGGATAGCTATTTACGATTTTGTTATTTAATACTCTTTATCTATCATACCAAGAAAAAAAAAAGAGCAAGGGCGTAGTTAAGGAATTGTCAGAAGGGTTTGGTTCCTCAAAGTAATAGCTTTAAATTTAAATTTGAGTTTTTCGGGCGAAATGGCATTTTTTTAGGAGCGTTTGAAGCTTATTTCTTCCTAAAAAAAATTGTTAAGTTGGCTTTGGAAACTATTTATATTTCAAAATTATTAAGTGGCTAAATATTGAAGATGTCAAGTATTAGTTTGTTTATAAATAAAATATAATATTTAAATAAAATAAATATATACCTATAAAAAAATAAAAAAAAAATAATAATTAATTCAAAAACATTTTATTTATAATATTAGAAGTTAAAACAAATTAATAATGTCGAGAATAACGAAAATGTGAGCCTTTTTCTGTTAAACTTTCGAGTGAATTTTATGTATTCTGGTATCCGTCGGAGGAAAACGAATGTCCCAAAAAGCATATAGTCCATGATTGAAATGTTACATTGTCCTCGCATTTAGTATAGGACAAGGTTTTTTTTAAATGTGTGATTGAAATGATTTTCGGGGCTGTAACACCCCCATTTGGCTGCCATCTTGAAAAAGGGAATAAGAAACCCCTTTTCACAATACAGTGATGGTCCAGTATAACGAATGATATAATGTCCAGAGTCAATTCGTTATATCGAAAATTCGTTATATCGAATACATTTTCTTCATACAAATCTTTAGATAAATAGAAAGTACCATTGTGTTTTTCATTATATTATTTTATACTTCACTTAAAAGAACAAAACAAAACATATTTAACTTCATTTACATATACCTATACATATTAAGAATAGACTTGTTCAAATTATCAACATACTTAAATAGTGCATACGGATATTTGTGCTCATATTTAAGAAACAAAATCGTCAATATGCATTTGTTTTTTTGGGCGTTGAATGTTATGATTGAATGCCTCTGCCCATAAACTTCTTAGAACTGAGACTTTATAGTTTTCAATACCATTTTGTTCTGCCCATTGGATGCAATTGTCAAAATTTCCGACAACTTCGTAATGACTCACTCTTTGAACTTCTAGCTAGCATTTTCATCACTATCATTATCCACAATTTCGATTTCTTCAACATTGTTGCTATCAATATTTTCGGGTTGAAGAATTACTCCATATGCATTATTCGGTTTGACAAGGTCTGCTCTCGATGAAAGCTTTTCACCAGACTCTTTAAGATGTCGAATTCCAAAGCGCTTTTGAAATTTTGTTAGCCAACCGCTGCTAGCTGTGATTTCACCGAGGTGATATTATGTTTTTGGAAACTGCAATGCCTTGTCCTTTAAAATGTTACCATTAATAGAAACGTGACTCTCGCGTTGAGCACCTGTTTACATACACGAAGACGAATACGTAGGACATAACAAAGCAAGCGACAAAAAAAAATACTTGAGTAATGGAAAATTGTGTATGTACATTGTACATATCTTCCAATATTATCATAAACATACATATAAGTAGAAATTATCACATTTATACAGTCAAGAGTTTCTTTCAAATTTGTTGCTTGTACATTTTTTTTTTTCATTTTCTGAAATTCGTTATTTGTTCGTTATATAGAATACCTAATGGACTTGAAAAAAGTGTTCGTAATATCGATCATTCGGCATTCGTTATAGTGGACCTCCACTGTATCTTGAGAAAAATAGGTCTGACAAAAAAAAAAAATTACATATCTTTTTTGTAGAGAATTTAATTCTATACAATTTTAGTTAAGAGACTTTACCGTTTAATTAAAAAATAAATAAGATATAGCAAATAATCGACCAGCATGTTCTTTAGTTCTTTATTAATCGGAATGGCCTTACACAGTAAGATACAATATCTTTTTTATAGCGCAAGTTTAATACATCATTCAGATTTATGTGCTACTTTAAAGAGTGATTCAAACAAAAAATAATTAAATACATAATATAAATTATAAAACAAAATTTTTAAAAAGAAAAAAAAATTATTTTAAATTATTTTTTAATTTAAAATTAAGTTAAGCAAAAAAAAAATTACTTTAAAGGGTCATAACTTTTTTTCCAGCAGTTTTATTGAAAATCATTTTTTGTAGATCATTTCATTGCGAACAATTTGGTATACCCAGTTTTTAAATTCCATCATAGAATGTATGTATGTATGTATGTATGTATGTTTTCATATACTGCTTAAAGAACATATTTAAAAAAAAAACAAAAGTCAATTTAATTTAATTTTAAAATACTGGAGGTTATTCGTTAAATATCCCAAAAATTAAAAAAATATCACATAAGTATAAAAGAAATTGTAGAGCCCATTTTTCTTGTCAAATCAAAAGCATCTTTGTCTTTAATTCAAGCGGCAACCCTGCACAAAATTTTACTGACAAAATTCGAGTAAAAACTTTTGTTTAAACCCATCTGAAAATTATGTAAAATTCTAATTTGACTTGACCGTTTTCGATATTAAAATTTCCATATGTATTTTGGTTCTTAGATTTTTCTTAATTATTCATAATTCTGTGTATTTATTCTTAGAATCCAAAGTGTTTGATGTGTAAACATCTATACTGGCGGTAGGGTGAAAAAAATGTAACGTATCTTGTGATCGTGATTGTGACTCACGTTACGTTACGTATGTTTAGACATCTTAACCGTGAGTCCCGGCACTCACACTTTTTTTTTTTAATAGTCCATTCGGGAACATATTTTTTGCTAAAGTTCGTTATACTGCACCGTGTAAGAAGCTTAAATCAAAATAACCCTTGCAGGGTTGCCGCTGTTTTAAAGTAAAATTAGATTCGTCTGCGAATAAAATTGGTATTTTTGATTTAATCGAAAAAAAAAACAACCATAACCATTTTCGACAAGAAAAAATATATTTCTACAAAATAGATGTGTTATATTTGTTCATATTTTACAATTATGGTTAGTGCGAAAGTGCTTAAAGAAAAAAAAAGGGTCTTATCACAGGCCCATCGTAATATATTCGTAATACGAATCTCAAAAAAAGTATTATAGGACCATGCGTCGTCATATAATACAAATATGGACACGAACTTGTGGGCTATCGATATCACTTTTCACGAAATCAGAATTTGTTAGAAAATATTTCTATTAGAACGGCAGCAATATGATACTTTTTTTATTAATTCGTAGTACGAACCTATTACGACAATGCCTGTGATAACGCCAAATATTTATCTGATTTTGTTTTTTTAATAATTGGTTGTGACCCGTTCAATATTCTTAATATTTGTATATGCAAAATTGTGAAAGCCAATTATAAATGCACTCACTCAAGGCTCTTAAGATTTTAGTTAAAAACATTTTAATTTTGAATAAAAATAAAAAAATAAAAAAAATATCTTTAAAAATGTGTGTCCTTTTTTTAAAACTCTGTAAGTAAAAAACACCATAATTCAAAAAATTGCTTAAACATGATGTGTGAAATATTTTTGTATTACTTTTCCAAAAATTTGAAACTCACCACAGTAAAATATCTTTCTGATTTATTGCTGATTTTTTTTCTTTCTGGTTTTTGTTACATAGGTACGATTTCTTATAAGTATTTTAAAAATCTATTGATTACAAAACAAATATTTTTCTACCCCTCTATCTATAAAATAGCGAAATCGAGTTTACTATTTAAATACAGACGAATTTGTTTGTTCAAGCATACGTATAGGTTATCTGAAATTTAAAAATTTTGTATTATTCAAATAGCAACAATTTCCATTACCTTTTTTTCTTGGGACATATGTAAGTTTTGAAGTGCTACTTTTACTGACGAAAATCTGCTAAAAATTAATTGGTCTGAAGTTATGTATTTTTGCTCCCTTAAAAGTGAAATTTCTCAAAATTGTTATCTGAGTATTCATTTTATTTTTTTTTGTAAATGTGGTTCAGGCTGTTTTGGCGCTGAGCGCCTCAGTTCGTAACTTCTACAATTTTTTATTGATTTATCTAGATAAGGTAAATCAGTGTAAATTAGTGTTAGTTGAACTTTTAAACATATGATAAAATAAACAAAAATAATGCAAGATGTTGCCAAAAACCGTTTTCTAAAGTTAAATAAAAATCCACGACTAGTTCGCACGAACTTAATTTTGGGCAACGATTGGCTGAAAATTTTGAAGATTTATCATTATAGGTACATTAATACATATAATTAATTACTTGTAATAACAATAATAATATGTATAATATAGTAAATAAGAGAAAATGAGAAAAAAGCATGCGAAACACGTTTTTATTTAAAATGTTTAATCTAAAAATAAAGAACCCTGTGTGCGACGCACCGCGCCGTCTAAATTAAAAAAAAAATTAATCTAAACAAACAAAATCTAAAATTGTTGAAGCGGTTTTCTTAAAAAATAATTTTTTTATACGAAATTTCTTTAATATTTTTAATATTAAAATTGGTATGCCGCATGTTGATGTTAGTTTGTTTGTTTGTAATACTTTTTACTCAAACAAACTTCGTCTTTTCTGCAATCGCCTTGATAACGACAACTGGCTTAGTTGACGGGGATTCCGAGTTCAACGATCACCATATAGATTGTTCTATACTTTAACTGAATTTTTATTGATTAGAAGTCGTTTCTCGTCTTGCCCTATCACTCGCACTACGCGATGCCCATTTAGCAAATTCGCAAAATACATATTGAGTACATCTTCTGTTCCCTGCGTTTTGGTGACTTGGTTATTTTGGCTGTTGCAAAGGGCCTGCGTTTTGGTCTTGAAATCAGCAGTCAGTTGCTTGTCCTACGTGTCGTTTCGATCGCGAGACTCTTCTATAGACTTACATATACGTCAACAAATAAAAGGGTCAAAAATTTGTTTTTAAATGTTTCAGTAGGTAATTTTTAAAATTCTGTGAACAATGGTTAATATTAAAAAGAAAAAAAAGAAAAAAAAAACATTTTAAAATCTGAAATGTCTCCACCACGGGCTACAACAACAATTTTCTAAGTGTCTGAATTTAATCAAATTCCCTTAGAAATATTAAATTCACAGTATATCCATGCTGTGGTTTTTTATAAGAGTCGGTAAACGTCGACCATAATTTGCGTCTTGGAAGGGTACGACAGCGTCTAACTGATGAGCCTAACTGTCGTACCTAGGCGAAACGCAATCTTTTGGAGTTGAGGTCACTTGAACTTATATATTGAATTTCATTCAGTCGCTCCACTTAAACAGAAGTAATTTTCTAATTTTCTTCATCTACTCAATGTCTCCTTTTCCTGTCATCGTGCTCGGAACAATTAAGGAAAATAACGCGAAAAATTTCTTTTTATTATGAAATCGGATGAAATTAAATGTTCCTGACTTAACTTATGCCTGGGGCGTTTAGTTGATTCCTCAATTAATTTAAATTATTTTAATTTGAATATTTTTGTTTCCAAATTTGATTTGTGTGTTTATATTCTTAAAAATATTAAAAATAATTAATTTCAAATACAAACTTAAACACAATCAATACCTATCCCTCAATATTATTTTCCTTAGCTACGGCCTTGATTATGGGTTGGTTATACATAAAAAAAAAATATCCTTGACCATTGATTGATGTTACTTTTAATGTAAAGTGGGAGGTATTAGTTGTTCAAACATCTTTTATGGCATTTATAAGACTTCTTATCAAGAATGGATCCAGGATTCTTTAATATAATATATCACAAGGATACGTTAATATTCTGTTTGCTTTATTGATGTGATATTGCTTTTTTTTATGTAATTCTCCACTCTGTCTATACATATCTACTATATAAAGCAGTAGCTTAAATGACAATAAAATGAATTTTTTCCATTAATAAAATAAAAACAGAAGCTATCTCTATATAAACACATATATATAGTCGTTCTCGTATAATTGAAGATATTGCCTGATGGAATGTGATAGTAAATACATTCAGCGGTTTATTTTATGATATTCATTACAGTTTTGTGTGTTTAATGCTCTTTAATTTCACTAAGTAAGTTAGCTTTAAATTTATATATGCGTTGCTGCTTCTCTAAATCCAATATATTGGGTGGTTATTTATGAGCTTGAATTTGACTTAGTATTCCATTACCGTTTATTCCTAAAATAGTATAGAGGTAGATAATTTACCTTGGATTTTGCAAAGTAGCACTAATCTAATAAAAGATCAGGATATAGTTTATTGCGTCGTTTATTAGTAGGTGTAGCTTAGATAATTTAAGAGAATTAACTTTCCTGTTTGAAATTTGTATCAATTTGAATTTAACTTCAACATCTGCAAACAGTTGCCTTCGGCAAGTAATTCCCATAAATTATGACAAAGACCTACAGAAAGTGGTGATTTTCCTTTCAGGAAAATTGTAATTACGTAAATATAAGCTTTAAACTTGATAAATCATCTTTAGTATAAGCTTTAAACGTTTATATTTAACGGATTAAATAAATAAATAAATAAGTAAATAAATAAATAAATAAATAAATAAATAAATAAATAAATAAATAAATAAATAAATAAATAAATAAACAAGTTAAACATAATTTCACAGCTGACTTCACGTATTATAGCAGCTAAGAATGAACCGCGTTATTTTTGGAGATACTTAAATTATCGCTATTGCCTCTGCTATTGCCACTGCTATCGCCACTGCTATCGCCACTGCTATCGCCATTGCTATCGTCACTGCTACTGCCATTGCTATCGTCACTATTATCGCCACTGTTATCGTCACTGCTATCGCCACTACTATTACCACTGTTATTGCACTGCTATTGCTATCGTCACTATTATCGCCACTGTTATTGTCACTGCTATCGCCACTGCTATCGCCACATGCAGAAATATGACCGGTTAAAAACAACGTACAAACTCGGTTAAGAAATATATCAAAAATTGTCAATATACCATCTGCAAACTCACCACGTTAAATTATACGAGTCAACACGATTAAGCAAAATTATTTAAATCTACACACTGATTCGGTTAAAGTGCACAAAATTTTATTAAACAACTTCTGGGTTAGTTTGTTCGGTTTCAATACCAATTAAGTTAGTTAATGAAACATATTAAATCGCTCATAATAAAAATCTACTCAGTGATGTGTGAAATTAACTAAATATTTGATTTAAGCAAGAAACTCGTTTAACTTACACGATCTTCAGAATTGCGAATCTTAACCAAGTTTCTCCATTATTGAAAGCCTTTTTAGGTTTTTATTTAAAAAAATGTATTTTTATCGAGTCGACTACGTTAGAATTAACATAGTTCACTAACTATGTAATTTTTACCCTTGACTACGCAATATTTAACGTCATTTATTTTTAACCCATCAAAAACGCTCTCCGTTAGTAATTATTTTTCTGTGTGCACTGCTATCGCCACTCCTACCGCCCCCACCATCACTCTGTTTGTTCGAGACTTTAATTAGTTCATTTTATTGCAACGACTTTCATTAGTAAAAATACGCAGTGACCTTTAGAGCAGACAATAACGTCTTATGCCTTCGGTACTTACTTTTTTTTTTGCAATAACTTACTTATAATTCTTCCCTAACTTAAACATTTCAAAATAATATCACCTCCTGCCATAATGAAATATCACATTTCGCAACAACTAAAATCCTCCTTGATTTATGAAGGTGCTAAAATTTATGACTTCCAAAAACTCTCTTTTTCTCTCTACCTCAAGTAATAGTTTTCATCTTGATATACATATAAGTTTTTATTGGCGGGCTTCCTAAGTTTTATTTCACGTCCCGTCCTTAAAGCCACACAGTCATGATAAAAGCACAAGACATAAAAAAGTACTCTCCCCCACACTCTTCAAAGTTTGTCCTATAAAAATGCGAATATCATCATCATCATCATCACTCGAGCTTCTTGATTATGCAATAAAATGAACTATTTGAGAGTCAGAGAAGCTAAATGAATCTACAAAAACAAAAAAAAAACCTATAAATTTGTAAGATGGTACTTACAAACGAAATGCGTTTCAATAATATTCCTTGCACCTTCTTATAAATAAAATTCATATACATGACGTATATTGTATATTTATATAACCATCAGTTATGCCATCAGCAAAAGAAAAAGAACAAAAACAAAAAAATAAAACACAAACGAAAACCTACATAAAATGTCAACACTTGTCATTTATGTCATCAAATTATCCTGTTTTATGAAGCGTTTGCGAGATTACTTTGTAAACGATACGGTGCAATAAAGGTAAATCAAATAAAATCCTGTCATCGAAATTGAAGAAAAGATGAAAATAAATTTAATCCTTTAAATATAATTTTATCAACATTTGCAAGTTGAGATGTGCAAAAAAATATACATTTACATATACATATGTACCTTACCTACATAATATGAGGGCGCTCCCCTGCAGAACGATTGACATTTATATAATTTAATTTTAAATCATCTTCTCCTCATGTGGGAAAGGAAACTTTGTTTTTTTTTTTATTTAAATTTGTATGTGATCGTTTTTTCCTTAGGGAAATCTTTCAATTAATCCAAGGATATAACGTTCGTCGACTCGAAACGAAGAAATAGCAAAATTATTCAGTCGTATAGAGAAGAAGAATCGGAATTCTTGTATATACAAAGCTCTTATCGGTTTTATGTTTCGTATAGTACTTAGAATTGTAAAATCTTTTCAAATGCCCGTTTCTTTGCTTTTAAGTTGAAAATTAAATTTGGTAATATCCTCTCAAATACTCTGCTTTGCTTTTACTTTTATATATACTAACAGATTTCCGAAAATCACCCGTTTCTTGAAATTGGATATATGTATGCTATAATATGTAAGGTGGGGTATGTTGCAACAAGCTGAACAGAGTTGGATTTAAAGGTGACAGGGTCTGGAGCAGAGGAGGATGTTAGGGCCTATGAGTTGTGAATAAAATTGAACTAATAGAACCCATAGAACTACAAAAATGAGTCTGATGATCGCCATGCTATAATTCCTATAAAAATTTGGTGGTATAGATCACTCAAGTGTTGTTGTTCATACAAACCTTCAATAAAAAATACATTTCAAAATTTGTGACTAACAATATATTTAGTAAATATTTTTGAGTTTGTATTGGATTTAGATTTTTTTTTGTCTTTCCATTCGTTATAAGAATACAAGTCTATAGAACAACTGGCAGGTTCGTTAAAGAATGCAATCTTTGGTGAATACAGTCTTTAAAAAATAATTTATCGTTCATTTGCATTCCGATGTTCTAACCATTCATTTGACATAAAAATGATTACATTAATTTTGTCCTCACTATTTTACAGCAATCAATTGAATACAATGTTTTGGTAATTCTTCTTCAGCACTCCCAAAAGATTGCATTCAATTGATTGCTATTCAATGAATGAGTACAGAACTTTGCAATTACATTCTGGTAATGTACGAAAAAGTTCAGATGTTATAAAAACAAAATTAAACGTACAATAATTAAAGTTTTATGGAATTTATTTTATTTGCTGCTGATGCAAAACGAAAAATTCCATACAAAAATGATAAGTGTAGCCAGGGGCGGACTGGGAGTCAAAGGTTCTCCCGGGATTTTAAGAAAAAGGGCCACAAAATAGTAAAATGAGTAGAAGGAGTGAAAAAAGATTAGCTCCGAAAACGACCGCGACGGTTAAAAAAAATTTATCGTTTCTAACGATAAAAGTAACTTGATTTTTGAAAAATGGCTGCAATAATCCAAATTTTATAATTGATATTTCCTACTTATACTGAAACTGCGAAAAAACTCACAAAAATCATTGTTGTGTTTTTTTTTCTATTCTGTCCTGCGACCCTCTATGTGAAAGTTTTCTTTTAAATGAACTGAATCTATTTCAAAAACTTATATGGCCAGTACACCAAATGCTTTTAAATATTTACTGCTTCGTTAAATTTTAAAATGGCATTTATCGGTTGCACCAGCCAATTTTAGTTTTAAAAGGCCGATAAACAAGCCAATAAACTAAAATGCCATTTTCCTCCAGTTAAATTTTAAAAGCGAGTTTTAACGAAAATATCTTCCAAACAAATATTTTACTTTTGATAGGACATTTGAAAGTTACAAATAAAAAAAAATATTCAACATTAAATAGATCGTTGGAGGTTATAAATAAAAACAAAAATGAACAGGTAAAATCCATTATTTATCTTTTCAATTATTTCCTATTCAAGCCTACTACATACATATACCTACATCAATTCTTTTCAACAACTACAAAAAAATGGTGGTAAAAAAAAATTTGTTTCCTCAAAAAAATGTGCGTGATGAAACAAAAAAGGATAGGATAGCTTCTTCAGCTACAATACAAGTTTCAAAAGGGTAGCCACTCACTTCCATTTTAAACCAGATGTCATCTCTCACATCGCTATCTTACTTATATACTAATCCAACTTTTTCGTTCAGTTCATAAATTAGCTTACAAAATCCAGGGATGGTTCGCAAATAGCATTTTAGCTAAAAAATCAGAGAAATACATTCGTGCAACCCAAAAAATTTATCAAGCCGATAAATTTTATAAGAATTTTAGCAAAAACTGGTTTTAGTGGATTTTGGTGCAACTGGCCAATAGAGTATAAAATTTACCAAGCGAGTAATTTTGGGGCCTCTTAGGTTACCAATGGGGCCTCAAAATTAAATGTCGGAGCTCCAACTATAGTTTTGTTTAAAATTTGTGAAAATACCTACTGTGGGGGCCCCAAACAGCTCAATAAGAATCATAAATACAGTTTTAGGGGATAGTTTTCCTCTTATTATGCTTATTATGCAATACAAAAAGCACTTATAGAGTTTACCGCAGATTTCCCTTTGAATTATCCAACAGTTTTTGGGGCCTTCGTACAACTCCCTATGGTCCAACAACAGCTCAATAATAACTAGTAAGTTTTCTTTTAAAATAACAGAAAGTACTGCAAGGAATTTTCATGAACTTTTTGCTCGCCCAGGGGCCCACCGGGCAAAATCCCAGTTGCCCAGTGGCCCAGTCCGCCCCTGATTGTAGCAGATTATTTGCAGAAGTCTCCGCTCTCTTCTCGCACTGAATTCATTGCCAGTTCAGGTTTCTCAGGTTTCTCAGGATCTCTGAGATCTCAGAAATCTCAGAAATCTAAACGTAATTCCTCAGTAAGATTTCTAATTTTTTCTAACAAGAATCATTCAAAAGAAAAATTAATTTTCTATGAAGAATCATAACTACAGTAGAACAGCATTTAAAATAAAAAAAGGTAAATAACAGCCATTTTGTATTTTTTTTTTGTTGTTGTGCTTTGTCTTTCAAACTTAATGGCTTCTGACAGAACCAGTGGCGTAGCGTGGCAGGGGCAAGGAGTGCACAGGACCCTGGCGGCACTTTGCTTGGGGGCGGCAATTTTCCCAAATATGAGGGCGGCATATCTTAAACATGTATATCCGGGAAGCAATTTTCTAGGGGCGGCAATTTTTCAAAATATTAATCAAAAAAATATTTTCTTTTCATTTAGATCCAATTTTAGGGGCGAAAAATTTCGAAAAATCCGGAAGGCAGTTTGGATTGGGGCGGCAATTTTTTAAAAATATTTATCAAAACAGGCGTTAATGTATATATAAGATTTTTGTATGTTCTGTTTTTATATTTGTTTTTGTCATTTGGATCCATTTTAGGGGCGGAAAATTTCCAAAATTTTCGGGAGAGAGTTTGCTTGGGGACGGCAATTTTTAAAAACATGAATTTATCAAAACAGGCGTTAGTGTTACAAGATTTCTGTATGTTCTGTTTAAGTATTTTGTTTTCATTTGGATCCATTTTTCTTCAAAATGGTCCAAAGAAATTATTTAAAAGTTTTCGGGCGGTGACACAGCCAATAATTGCAATTCTCCTTTAATTTTAAGAAGGGAAATAAATCTACTCCCTCACTTTTGAGCTAATTTTTTTTCAAAATTTCCTTAGTCAAACCAAAATATAAATGTAAATGCCCTGGGCCCTTATTCCATAAAACAAAATAATCGAACGATATCAATTTGGCAATAGCTGTTCCTATCTTTCCCTTTTGATGTGATAGAGATGGGTATTGCCAAAACGATATCGTTCGATCGTTTTAGTTTTACGGAATGAAGCCCCTGTGTTATTAGGTATATTTTGCAACTATAATTCTGATTGTCTGAATCTGAATTCTATTCAGTTGTGAAACGAATAGAATTTATGTGATGTGTTTTAAAAAGAAAATTTTATGGTGTTCGAAAACTTGAAATTTTCCTTAATTTTAAAACCTACTCGGAATATTTTCGGTTTAGCTCATTTTTTTTACAAGTTTGCTCCGAAATTTTAGTACTGCGGTTCGGCAAAAAATGACTCCGCCCCGAGCGGCAAAAACCTACGCTACGCCACTGGACACAACACAGAACTCACCAGTTTCTGTCCGAAGAAATTTTTTCGGGTAAAAACCTGCAGGGAAGGGAAATTATTTTCTCACTCATGTCATCTCTCCTTCCAGAAACTACCCAAAATTTGCGTACACCTTCGGAATAAATCTGGTAAAAAACGTACAGTTTGTGGGGTCACTGGAACAGCCATTTTTAATTTATGACATTTTCAACTTTCAGCAATCTGCGCAATATTTATAAATGTATTAGCTCTGTTTGGTAACGGGAAATTTCTTGTGAATTTCTCACAAATTTTCACATATAGAAAAAAATTTCAGTTTTCGGAAATTTGCTAAACAAAAATGTTACCAATGGGCATACTCTAATTACCTTATGTCGAATTCCTGTAAAAGAACACCCATTTTTTTTTTTTATTAAAAATTCATTGAGTGTTTTGTTCAACAATGTCGAATTCGTTGTAACTAAAATAATATAATTTGTTTTCTAGACACACCCCAACTTTTAATTTGACTTAATAGAGAAGTGTCAAATTTTGAAAGTGTGAGTGCAGTTCATCATGAAATCTTGTTAAATATGCATGTTTTGTTTTGACAGAAAAAAAAAACAGAATTGATTTTTTTGCTTGAAAAGAATTCGCCATTATATTTGTGAAAAGTTCTTGGCAGCAGAACATTATTTGGTGTGTTAAAGTTTTAAGGTTAATAAATGCACCCATTTACATTTAAAAATTCATCAATGTTTCAAAAATTGATAAGAGCATTGACCTAAAAACCTCAAAATTTTGAAAAAAAAATAGTTTTATATTTTTTTTTAGTTTTAAGCTTGAAAATTCATTTTTCAATTTCCAATATTTTTTAACGATAATTTGATATTCGTATTCCAAAGTTTTAGGTCTTGACCGCGTTGACCGCGTAATTCCGCTATACCTTACAATTGTGTCAATGAGTTTTTTTTTTAAAGCTGAGGTTTTTTTTGTCTGTATTTATATATAAGGTGTGTTTTATTCATTGCTGCATAGCCAGCGCAGCAAAATTTCCCTTGTCAAACAAAAACAATTTGATTGCTGGCGAAAAAGAAGTCAGTAAAAAAAAAGATGGCTGTGCTGGCGATAGAGCTTTCAATTATTGAAATGAACGTATATAGTGAGTGATCGTTTTATTCAGACTTGTGCTGCGCTGGCTATGCAGCAATGAATAAAACACAACTATACTAATCCGTTAAACTACTAGGCAATTTCAAAAACAAACAAATTGAAATACACTCACGCACAGTTAAAAGCTGCTGTCATCTAAATTCATTAATTCTTCGATCTAGGTCTACATCGAGAAATCTCATTAAAATCGGATTAAAATGCTCGATCTAATTGCAACCTTGCCACGTGGTTCGATTCAAATTATCTCATGCAGAAGACCAGGTCTGCACGAAATCGTATCCAGACTCAATTCAGGTTCAATTTTACGGCATGTAAACGGATTAAATATTAAGAAGCACCGAATTTCTAAATTAATACCAAATCGGTCCAGGCGTTTAAAAGATATTCCTACGTAAATAACACAAAACTTTCCTAATTTTCAACTTAATCCACTCCGTTTTTCTATCATTTTACCTGTCTCACTTGCATACATCCCGATGGGGAGCCCAACTGATCCATTGAGGTCTGACAAAGGTAATTGGGGCTTGCCGTATCATCACCCATTCTAACCAAACCTAACCTAACATTCATTTGCTCTTATTCCAAAACAATGATTGTCTATTAAAATGTGTGAGTAGTGTTTTTACTTTTTACGCTTCTCAGTGCAGGTGCAGTAATGTGATTTTTATACATAAAGTGCAGTCATTCCCTTCTGTGTTTTTTTGTGCCTGAATAAATCCGGGCTTTGTTAAAAGGGCAATATAGCTGTGTCAGTGTTTCTAACTGATGGACATTTCGAGTAAACGAAACTTTTATACAGGAAGTAATTTGGGTGTCTTTAGATTCGACAGGATATTTACTTTCTCATTAATCCTTGTATATATCGTATATATATGCATTGTACATCAACATAGATATACATATCTACCTATACAGCATTGCATACTAACCGGAAGTTCCATTTAAATATAAATTTCTCTCTCTATTTTTTTGGCTATAGCATTCGTGTGTATGTATTTGTGTGTATCTACATAGTTGAAGTAAAATCCCTTTTCAGGGTTTTCAGGGTGATTCTGTCGTATAGTTTAGGATTAAGTCAGCACAAACATCAGCATCAGTGCAGTCTGCAGTGTGTGTACTGTGTGTAGATTTTAAATTGTATAGAATATCCTGCAATGCATGATCCTTGCCGAAAGCTATTTGCCAACAATAAAATGCAATTTCATCATCATCATCATCACCGTCGTCATCAAAACAAACATCAAACTGTCTCACTCTTGGCCACGGAACAAAGCTGTTTGCAGAATCGATTAGTGCTAGATTCTTTAATCCCCACACAGCTCTCCATATAGTATGTAGCTGTAGCCCCCTCAATAAATTGTTTCTTATGTAGCATTAGTATCAAGTTTATGAATAATTACCTAACCATCCGTACATAAAAGCAGCATTAAATAATTCATTTGCTCACAGGATGTACATATACAATACATCCAAAATAAAAACACATATATGTATACAAAACAGCCAGAGCTAAAAAAAAGGATTAGCTATATTGCGGGCCAGTGTTGCGCATTTTTGTGGAAGCACATTGTTGAGGCACAACGCATATACACAAACGCTGTATTCTGCAAGAAGCTTTATTGGGTTAAACATATTTTTTTTTTTTTTAACGGGGTATGGAGCATGCCACAAAGCTTGTATTTATTTACGGGTTGTCACTTTCAAAGTCTGCAGTATAAAGAAGCAAATGATAATTGTTTTCTCAAACAATTTATCCAGCATGCATCAATGAGCTGAGCGGAGATTTCATATCATGAGATTAATGAAAACACCCCTTTCACACGAGAAAATTCATTGAAGAAGAGTTTTTTGTATCTTTTATTTTAAGTTTCTTTGGCAATTATCATTCCACACGAAAAAAGAAAATCAGGAAGCCATTTTTTTTTTAAGTCATAGAAATCAGGCTTCTGGTGAATTTTAAAATTTAATTTTTTTTTTGAATGTTACAGAAATTTGTCTCTAGTTTCACTGACGTCCCATTCCTATACGGTTCAAGAATTAGATGTCATACCAACTGTCTCATTTTAAAAAACCAGATATCTGTCACTACATCAGGAATAGCTCAGATGTCAACTGTCACATTCTAATTGATTCGAATATAGAGAAAAGTATATCATGCTAGAATAATATCATGCGCTCCGCACTCCGCACTCTGCACACTGCACACTGCACTCTGCACTCTGCACTCTTCACTCTGCACTCTGCAATATGCATTCCGCATGCGAGAAAAGTATCATGTGAGAAATACATCATGGAAGAAAAGTACCATATGCACTAAAAGAACCATGCCGAAAGAAAGAAAGAGACATATATATTATATACAGATAGTTATGCTTCAAGAGTCATCCATGACTCTTTTCGATATTTAATGAGTGAGAAAGTGAAATCCGATCTATTTTCTCACTATCATTAAATTTTGGCACGAGGCAGTGGTCACGTTCGGGGATCAATCCAAAGCTATCCGGATAGGTTTGTGTTGTTGTAATCCCTTGTGACAAAACAGCTGATGCAACAACAACCCAACGTATCTGAAAATTTTTGGATAGGTGGATAGCCTATCTGATAGTTTACCGAACGCAAGGAGTAGGTACGTTCGGATATATAAGTCTGACATAAGAAATAATAAAGGTGGAAACATATTACTGAATTAAGGATTTGTGATAAGCTGTTTGGGAAGAAAAATATTTTGAGATAAAATTTCTGCAGGGTGTGTACGATTTTAAAAAGAAAAATTACTAAGCAATAAAATTCTAAAATTCCCTACGCTTTCATAGAAAGCTCTTTTATTTCAAAAATCCGTCCTTTCTTCCCTACGGTGCTGTTTTCAAACCGAAATCCCTACGTGTGACATCACTGCGAATGCGTAGTCAGCGCAATTCTCTCATTTTTCTAATTTTTCGAAGAGAAGAGAAACGCATGAGATATAAAGATTTTTTTCTTCATGCAATAAGACAGAGAAGGAGATGTGGTTGAATTGAGCAATGTTTGTTCGTATTCACCCTTTATCTTCACAGATTCACTTCCAAATGCCGACGCACGTGAAAGTAAATTATTCATATGAATGTTTTTGAAGTTTGGATTCATATTTTCGCAGAACAAGTTTCAGATTTCAGTGTGGAAGGGTGAAAAGTTAATCGATTCACTTTTTCACGGAATGAAAATCGGCCTGCAGGCCTTATGTCGCACCTTATACAAAACACCCTGTTTAATAAATTTACAGGTATCAGTACAATTTAAATGATTAAGAGACTTGGGTAGAAAATATTAAATGAGTAAGTTTTTGACAAAATTATAATCTTAATCATTTAGCAGCCAATTTTATACGAGGTGAGGCTGAGGCAAATTTAATTTCATTACGTGAATATGCCATAATTTTTGCAAATGGCGTCAAATATCAACATGACAAAATTGGCATGTTCATGAAAATGAGATCTTGGCGATCTCAGCAATCTCAGTTACATGAACAGGATTATTCCTTAGCAAAATTTCACAGCTTTGCTGTCAAAATGCTGAGCGAAAAAAATTGTGGTACGCTGGCTCACTTTTTGATGGAGCGAAAGATATGAGATCTCATTTTTCTAATGTTAAATAAATTTTCTTTTGCCCCACTTTCAGAATTGAAAACTCAATTTCTCAAGTGTACATGTGATCATAAATTATTCAATTTTACTATCAAAATTTGGATTCGGTTATTCAGTTTTTGAAGTAGAAAATTTATGAGAAGTAGCTAAAATAATTTATCTAATGTTTCTATATGCATTTGATTTTCAGAATACGAATGGCGAATTCCTTACAATGAATGTAGATTACCTGTGCGGTGCTACACCGGAAATTTCAATTAAAACTAACACCCATAAATTAAAAATGATTCCATCCGTCGCGGTCTTCGCGGTCGACTGGGAAATTCCCGTCATTAGATGCAGTGATTTAATTAAAATTATTATTATAGAAACTTTCATCATCTTTACATATAGCGGCTTTTCGGTCCACCGATTACCACATTCTCTCCTTAAAACCATTGTGACCACGCATTCCGGAAAGCCAATTTGAACTTAATTTTCTCCAGGAACACCTTTAAGTAAATAAACCATTTACCACTCACACGCATAAAGAAAGTTAGAAGAACAGAAAAAAATACATCAATATTAGTTAAGGTACCAAAAGTTATATTAATTCTATAAAAATGATGCTTTTGCTTAAAAAAAAAAAAAAAAAATCATCACCTCCGAGTAGGTTTACACGGCCGTCAAGTATAGTGCATTATATTTATTGTAGTATTGTTCACTTCTTCCTTGCACAATCTCATGTCAAGGACAAATCTGCAAAAAACTAGAAAAGTCTCTTTTGTTGCTGTGTTCCTGTGAGAAAAAAAAAAAAAAAAAGAAACAAAATTGTATAAGAAAGGTAATTGTCGTTTGTTTTTCATTTTATACGAGGGAAAAAGCTAAACTGGCAAACTTTGTGTTATGTTGCCCGTGTTGCCATTCCTCCATCCATATAAATACCTATAATATAACCATCTACAACAACAGTGCATCAGGGGTCTTTCCCTATTGTTGACGTTGCATGTTTAACTTGGAAAGCCCTCAGCTGGTGCTGGGGCACTACTTGACTGTAGCAATGGCGAAGTGCTGTTTATTTGCAGTTTGCACTACGTTTTGAGTGCCATTGCAGCAAATGCAAACAAAACCTTCTCCCATCGCATTCTTTCATATTATACAAGAAAAAGCACACAATCAAAAAGGCGAAAAATTTTACTCAAAAGGAGCAGCAAAAGCATCAGTAGTTATTAATTTCTATATTAGTGTTGTAGTTTTTGTCGTTGTTATATTTCATCACTTGGTGTTGACTTTGTACTCGTTTTTTTTTAATTTTTTTTTGTGCAGCTAGGATGTTTTTATCAATATGAGATGAAAGAGTGCATTCGTTGCGTATATACATACGTTCCATTGGGAAAATGGAAACTGAAAAAAATCAGGGTTGCCACTTCATTGAATGATGAACAGAAGATCAGATGCTTTTTGAGCAGACTACAACTTCTGGATTTCGGTTTAAATCTTTACGTTTTAATTTATACATATATAGATAGCTGCTTCGAGTTTATTGCAAGTTTTTCATTTGTAAAAATTGTCGAACTAAAGATTTTAAAACCACATTATGTTAAAATGACAGAGAATACAAAATGTCTACCGTATCCGTAAAATGCTCGACTTATTTTAAAATTGGAATTCAAAAGAGGTTTTTGATATTTTCTGTAGGTCCATAAATATTGGTAACAGCAGATAATAAGGAAATGCTTAATTTTTGCCACAATCAGTTTTGATTAAAAAATGTACGTTTACGTACCGTCTACTGAAAATATTTGCTGTTTGCTTATTCGCATAGATATGTGATTTAAGATAGCTCCAAAGTAAGTATTTTGGCATGATCTCATTGTCCAATTTTAATCAAAAATCAATGAAATTTGGTATGCAATCAAAGTAGAAATGGCGACCACGAGCGCCTAGCTCCGTGACCCAATTAGCGTTTGATTGCGCCGTTTTAATACCATAATTCGTTTGACCTGTTTAAATAAAGAATTGTTTCAACGAATTTGTGGAATCACTTCCCCAACCACAGTATGCTGAGGTAGGTAGGTAAATTGATTTTCGGTTTGAAGTGAAACTATATGACTTTCAGAAGAAAACATCGTCCCCTTACTCGCGGTTGAAGTTCATCTTAGAGCCAATTTGTTATGTTGAGAAAAGAGACCAAATCTTTGATCTTTGTTTCGGAGAGTTCGTTGAGGTTGTCGAAGAATGGTTTACCAAATGACTGTAATCTCATTCTGGCTAGAGCGGGGAATTTGCAGAAGAAGTGAGCGACCGTTTCCTTTTTCTGCTGGTCCCCACAACTACGACAGTGTGTATTGTGAGGAATTCCCAGCTTTGTCGCATGCTCTCCCAATGCCCAGTGTCCAGAACAGGTTGCCACGATCCCTGCTATCCTGGGTCTGCAAATTAAGTCAAAGAGTTTAAGACTTTGAACTGCATTCAAAACGGGGCTTCACAACTTAGGCAATTGTGAATTTAGTAAAATTTATGTTTAAAATATCGTAAATATGTGCTTGAATGCATACTTTTTTTAAAATAAAAATGCAGATTTGTTCCAAATTCAGAAAAAGTCCAAAATTCTGCGCAATGTTCTCAAGAAATTAAAATAAAATTTTTTGTTATTTCTGTATTGAACATTATATTTAAATGTGATAGAATTTTGACAATTTTGACAGTTTAAAATCTTTGTAATTTTTTCTAGTTGCTGAATTTGAACCTGACGTCCGAATAAGAATTTTGACGGTCTTAAAAATTTAAATCCCAAATTAGCTAGTTAATAGCTGCTAAAATTACAAATCTCACTTTGACTTTCGATTACTAGGCATGTTCAGGAGAATGAAATCTCGGAGATCTCAGCAATATCAGTTACATGAACAGGAATCCTCAACTTTGCTTTCAAAATTCTGAGGAAGGAAAAAACATCTTGGATTCACTTGTTCACTTTTTGAGTGAGACAAAACTTTCAGAGATCTCATTTCATTCTGAACGCGCCAATTAGTTGTTTAACAAATGTGAGCTGTCAGAATTTTTAATCTGACATCAGCTTAAAATACAGCAACTTACTACTTAACTAACAAGATTTCAAAACTATAAATTTAAATTATTTTAGTTGACCTAAAATTTGGTTTTTGATTTTAAAATGTCCAAATTATCAAAATTTATCAAGTTTGGTCTGAAAATAATTTTCAATGAAGAAATATCAAAATAATATCATAAAAATTAGTTCTTGTCTCTTGGAAGCATTACGTAACATTTTTGACTTCGTGATCTAAATTTGGTACAAACCTATCTATCTCCATTTGTAATCACTTCCTTGTGAAAGTAAACATTCAAGCTCATTTTTAAGACATTTCAAATACACATTTTACTCAGTTATGACTTTTACAATGTTTAGTTTGAATTTTGAATTTTCGTACCAAATTTTTACATTAATTCTGGCCCATCGTTATAAATATAAAATAGAAATTATCATTAATTTTTAAAGTTCCGAAATCATTAAGTGTATGGAATTTCATTAATTTTCGTCCAGAACTGGGTGGTAAATGATTTTTGTCACCAAAATTCTTCAAATGGACCATTGTGCACTGTCCTGTTGGAATCACATGTCTTGGGTATCGATATCATCCAGTTTAGATCGCAAGAAATGGCTTATTATCGATCTTGTGATTGCGGTTTGGTTTTGAAAGAAGCAGGGACCGATGCATGATTGCACAAGAGTAATGTTATGTATTTCGATTTGAACATTTTACCAAATTTTGTATGGAATAAACAAAATTGAACAATCTAAAAAGACTTATAAAATTGTATTTAAACATGTTCCAATTTTTTACAAATACAAATTAGGTAGGTACTATATACAAAATATAATGTTGAAGTGGCAACACTCACCGAAAAATTGAACATTTCTTAAAATATATAATACATTTTTCTCTCTCTCTTTTTTATCGTTATAGCACCGTTATATACAGCATCATTGCAGTCATTCATAAAGTGTCATCATTTGGCTTAGAAAATTCATCGAAGAAGCTTAGAGACATTTCATTATCATCATCATCACTATCATCATCTGTGGAGAGCGCTTTGAACGGGTCTTCTCAGAATGGTCTCATACAATGGCTTCGGCTTTGGCGGGCAGGCCCCTCCATCGATTTTGGCCCCATTATCGCCGACCCTCATGAAAACCACCAGCACCACTACAACAACAACGACGACAACAACAACCACAACTGCGGCCACAACACAAGCAGCTCTCATGCTATTGGAGAATATCACAGCACTAGTATTCGAAGACAGCCAAGCCAATCATACAAACGCTACGTACGTCGAAGAGCGTGGCCTTCGTTATACAATTCCGCAGATGATCCTGCTGGCCATTATTGCCACCGTTCTGAGTATTTTGACAGTGGCGGGCAATTTCATGGTTATGATCTCATTCAAAATCGATAAACAGTTGCAGACCATCAGTAATTATTTCCTATTCTCACTAGCCATTGCGGATTTTGCGATTGGTCTGATTTCGATGCCATTGTTTGCTCTGTCGACCATTCTTGGATATTGGCCATTGGGGCCGCACATATGCGACACTTGGCTGGCCCTAGATTATCTGGCCTCCAATGCGTCTGTGCTGAACTTGCTAATTATAAGTTTTGATAGATACTTTAGTGTAACCAGACCATTAACATATCGCGCAAAGCGTACCACTAGTCGGGCGGCTGTAATGATTAGCGCTGCTTGGGGTATAAGTTTGCTGTTGTGGCCGCCATGGATTTATAGTTGGCCGTATATTGAGGGTAAACGAACGGTGCCGGAGAATGAGTGTTATATTCAGTTTATTGAGACGAATCAGTACATTACATTCGGGACAGCATTGGCGGCATTTTATTTCCCAGTGACGATAATGTGCTTCTTGTATTATCGGATATGGCGAGAGACTAAGAAACGACAAAAGGATTTGCCTAATTTGCAGGCGGGCAAGAAGGATTCATCGAAACGTTCGAATTCCAGGTGAGTTTTATTTTGATTATCTATAAATAGTATTTGTATAGGTATTTATATATCTTTGGATAGTTTGTATGGAAATGATATGATATAAGAAAATTAAGAAGATTTATAAATAATTCCTTGAGCAAATAAGACGAGAGCCGGGTTATTTACAGCTGGGGCGTAGGAAGACACACTCGTTAGGATTTTTTTGAGTGTGCAAAGTTTTGAACCACGTTAAAAATTTCTGCAGCAAGAAGGACGAAATGAGGAAATTAAATACAATCAATCTGATTATTTAATAGAACCTTTTGTGAAAATGAACAGTAAATTCAACCATTTTTAAAAATACACACAACAATATTTTGCAAATTGGTATCAACTTCTTTTTTGATACCAATTTGCTTTAGTCTAGAAAATGACGAAAAATTTTGTTGTGTGTATTTTAAAAAATTCAATTTAAGTAAATCTGATTGCTAGTTTAAAACAGACCTTAAAATTTTTAATTATTTGAACTTTACGAGGTATATGTTACATTTATGCCAGTTTCATTTTTATTTTTATGTTTTCGAAATTCCATTTTATAATAATTTAATAATTTGTGTATAGAAAAATATTGCAATATAAAATTACGTTGGTTTCATGATGTCTCAGATAGATATTGGAGTTTAATCTCTGGAAATGCAAAACTTTCAGTTTGTTTGCAAATTGTTATAAATCTAAATTAAAGTTTAAACTATAGTCATAACTAAACTTTAAAATAAGAACAACTTTTGAGCTAATTTTTAAGTCGAAAAAATTTCATTGAAAAGGCCGTTTTCGAAAACGTCAAATCAACGTAAATTTGATCGCCAAATGATCGTCATTTTTTACGCCCCGCTCCATTACTTGTTTAAAATCTTTTTGAGTCAGTCAATTTTCTTTGGAACTCCGCTAGAGCTACTGTGTGTTCAGTATGAGTGGCTTTATGTATTATTTATTTCAACTCCAGTTTTAACTTAGATTTTTTTTTATTTGCATTTTTATTTTAAAAAGTGCATTTCCGGTCATTTAAAATAAAACGGAACTTGGCGGACAAAATATTAAAAAAAAAATGGTATTTTAAAGAAATTCTAGCCTTTTACATGCTATTTTTCTGCACCAAGTAGAAAATTGTAGCTGTTTTGTTTTTTATCAATTTTTTTTTTTTTTAAATTTTGTCAGCCAACTTCAGTCTTATTTTAGGGGACTGAAAATGCATTTTTTAAACTAAAAATGCAAATAAAAAAGTGATCCATAAAAGCTTCAAAATTAATTCTTGCACAACAAATTATCATCTAGGCTACAATTCCTGAGAAAAAAATTCTTAAATTGAAATGAAATAAATAACGTCTTAATTTAGCGGAAACTAATAAAAAAATCAAATTCCTGGAAAAAAAAATAATTTTTTCAACTAAATTAAATATAAAAAAACGCTAAATTTCTACTTGGTGCAGAAAAGTAGCATTTAAAAGTCTACAATTTCTGGCAAAATTATTTTTGTATTCGCCAACTTTCGTTTTATTTTAAATGACCGGAAATTAATTTTTTAAACTTAAAATGCAAATAAAAAATGATATAAAAAAGTGAATTCTTGTGCATTAAATTTGCATTTAAAATGTTAAAATTTTTGACACCAAGTGGATTCTTATTTTCTTATTAACTTCAGATTTATTTTAGCGAAAACTTTAATAATTAAGAAACTAAGCATATATGTAAATAAGGGACAAATTCCTACAATATGTAGTGTTTTTAACAAATAAATAAAATAAAATAAAATAAAATAAAATAAAATAAAATAAAATAAAATAAAATAACATAAAATAACATAAAATAACATAAAATAAAATAAAATAAAATAAAATAAAATGAAATAAAATATAATAAATAACACTATTTTGATTTCAAATTTATTTTTGAAAATTCGATTTTTCATAAACCTTTTAAAAGTTTTTTTTTTAATTTTTTTCTAAACAAGTAATAATTATCTATTTGTTTTTCTTAAAAATGTTTGCAAAATTGTATATGTGTATACAAAATTATTTTTTAAAAGACCCTCTCAAACGGTTTTTAAATTTGTCCCTTATGAATGAAATGAAATGAACATCGCATTGGTGTCAAAACAAACAACTTTAAACTAAACTTGTTTTTTTAGTAGGTGCTATAAAATAAAAACTCCCATAACTAATAATTTATTTAAATCAGTTGAATAGGATTACAATATTAAGAATTTAAAACCAACAATGTGATCGTAAATAAGACCAAGCTCGGGCGACGTAGCCGTACATTTATTGGTAGGGAAAAAGTTCTTTCGGAAATCTCGAAGGGAATTTAATTTCCCTCGGAATACTTTATTCCCTCGAACATTTTTATTTTTGATTATTTATAGGAACAGAGCAGTTCGCATAAAATGCGACAAACATCTGTGTCATTTATATTCGGAATAAAAATAAAAAGCTCGTGAAAAACCAGTGACTAATGACGTACAACTCTCTTGCATTCCTATAATGTGCGGTGTGCATTTAATATTAGTTTGCAGTGGTGGATGTGACCTAAAATTTTCTGTCGAACTGAAACGTCTCTCTGAAAGACAATGTTGGAGAATTTGCCACTTCTTCGCCACAAGCAGTGTGCATTAAAAAGTTGGGATTTGATCCCGCACATCTGGCATAAGAGTCTAAAGAAAACAACCCGCTACAAATGTAGCAGTCTGAGAGCATGACCATTCTGTATTTGTCATTCCTTAGAATCAATAATTTCTCCTCCTCATACAAAATGTGATGCCCACAATTCACTCCTGAAAGTATGCAATTTCTGGTTTTCGCAATTTTCCTACTTTTCCTTTATTTGTTGTTTTTTTGTTTTTAATAATTTTAAATGCATTTTTAGGTAAAAGAATGTTAAGTATTTTTAAGAACACATATTGGGCTTTCATAATAGAAAACAAAAAAATTATACTTAATAACGTGTTTTTGTGAAAAAAATCATATCAAAGTCAAAAAAACAACCTAAAATTGCTTAAAAATGTGTTTGATAATAAATTGCGGGAAGACCGTTATCCACACAGAAAAAGTTGTATGTTCGATACAAATTTCTAACTGTTCTTGTTTAAGCCTAGTACTCTGCTGATGCGAAAAGAAATTTTTCTGTGATCTCCCAACAGGCAACGAAACACTTGCGAAAACACAACGGAAAATATCCTTGGAGATTTTTACTAATTCCAAAAACAAAATCAAACATAAATGCAAAAAATCAGAGAAACCCATGATGTAAGAAAATGATAAACAAAAAAAAAACACAAATAAAACACAAATGTAATTTTTCCGCACACAGTAAATAGTCTGTATAATTAATTCAGTGCGAAAAAGGAGCGGAGACTTATCCAAATAATCTGCTACAATTATAAATTTCGCTCTTCGAACAGCGTACTGCAAAACGAAAAGCAGAACGAAATTTTCCGTTTATGATTTCGTTGTGTCATTTTTGTATGGGATTTTTCGTTTCGCCTCAGCAGCGTACTAGGCTTTAAATAAAAAAACAATTTAAAATCGGTTGTAGTTTGGCAAAGTTTGAGCCAGTCAAAGGAAAAATGAATAAAAATCATAAAAACCGTTATGAGTCCAAAATGAAGCGAAAACGAGAAAATTACCTCTTAAGTTTTTCGACTTGAAATGACCTCAGAAACTCATGGTTTTCTTCTGAGGCAGTGATTTCGGGACACCCTGTAATTTAAACCCTACCCCATTAAACAATTTCGATTTTCTCAAAAACAGTTGAAATGGTATTGATCAATTTGTTTATGGAGAATGTTTGAAAAAGTTTTAAAAGTTTTGTATACCAAAAATTTCAAAAAAAAATTTTTTGGATTTTTTAAAAAAGTTTCAAAATTTTTTTTCAGAACTTAATAATTCGAAAATTACTTAGTTAATTTTTATTAAACTTGGCAGCCAGCAGTTTTTTAACATTATCTAGCAGATTTTAAATGAAAATTATTCTTATAACCAAAAATAACGGTACCTCCCATACAAATGTTTAAAAACCGGTATTGAAAATCTCATTTTTCCCAAAAACACCTCCTACGATTTTGATTAAAATTTTTGTGTGAACTTATATCTGTACGATCTACCATACTATTGGAAAAAAAAATTATCTATCGTTTAAAAATAGAATCTCTCATAGAAACATTTTTTGATTTTCGACTATCTCATTATCAGTTGAACTGGTTTTAATGAAGTTTTTTGCACAACAGCTATTTGAAGTTCTAATAATATTGTATACCAAAATTTTCAAAACAACAAATTATTGATTTAAAAAAAAATTCAAAAATATTTTTAGAAAATTCCATATTTCGAAAATAATTTTTTAAATTAATTTTTTAACTCCGCAAAAAAAAATTGCTTCCTTTTTTTTTAATTTTTTCAAAATTTTATACATAAAAAACTTTTTTTTTAAAAACCGCTCTAACGATTTTCAGTTTTTATTTCTCATAAATTGAGATTTCCTTAAGAAATCGGATGACGTACATCGCAGGGTATCAAAACAATTTCAGAGGTTGTTTAATGAATTTATGTTTACCTAATTACATATTTTTTTATACAATTTTTCAGTCAAAACTGTAAATTCCATGCATATCTGCAACACAGTGTTATATTGTTCATAAATAAATGTTCCTACTCGCATAATACTAACTTAAACTTAATTACGTTTTAAGCATAGGTGGTATACAATATAGGCTTTCATACCTAATTTATTTCTTTTATAAGATAAATATAGTTTTTGAAATATTAAAACTTTAAAAACACACTGTGACCGCAGATAAGAGCAAGTTCGTGCGACCCAGTCGTGTACCAATTTTTATTTTCACATTTTAAATTCACTTCATAACAAAAAAAAAAAAACCTGTAAGTCTAAAATAATTTCGCATATAAGCTTAGTTAAATTATACTCTTCCAGCAATAAGGTTTTACAAAAACTTTTATTCAAGACATTAACCATAATTCAGTTGGCCTTTTTTGGAAAAAAATGTTCAAAATGTTAAACGAGTATGTATTTATGTATATATGCAGAGGAAAACCTCATCCTCTCTATCAAAATTAACAAACAAAAGAAAGATAATTCTTAGTTAGGATATACAAAACTCCCTTATATATTATAAACGACAACCCAATTAGAGTCGCGCCCAAAAATAAGCAAAAAGTTAACACAATTCAACCAGTCTTCATTAATAAAGTTCATTTATTTGAAGAAGGCGAACTTTTATGCCACAAGGTTTCTTATTTCTACTACTACACAAACAAAAAAAAAACACACACTCTTATACACAAACAAGCCCACTCACGCACAATATAGGGATATAAACCATTTTTACCAAATGGTCCCTGCAATGCTTCTTGTACATCGTCAATCCATATTAGGCACTCAATTTATAGCTCTGGAAGATAACCTTGATTTCAAACCACACACACAGTATATAGATAATGGGATCAGCATTAGGATAACAATGCTAGGTGTCTCTTTTGTATAAGCTCAAAGCAGCTTTACGACTATAAAGTAACCATACATAAATAAGAATATGCGTAGGTACCTATATATTGTTCAGGACGTAGGTTTTAAAAAACTTTGGGAACCTCGTGAAAATTAACTTCTTTTTGTCGCATAAACCATCCGAATCCTCCGAAAAAGACGCCACATTTGATTTCTTAAAAGTTTTTAGGATGTTCAAAGTTACCGCGGGCGCATATTAAGACTAAGTAGTTTAGACTTTTTTTTTGTTGATAAACCTACCTCTAGTCATTGTCAAAAGCCTACGCCATTTGAAAAAGAGAACATTATACAAACGTTGCTCCTGCTGTGTCATCATCATTAAGCGAAATCACTCCCAACATTTTATTTCATTTCATTTTGGGACTTCCTTTCTTAAAAGACGTCACATAATGACGTAAGCAAGCAGGTTGATTCGATTCCCACTGATGCTCTGTGTAAGACAAGACAAGACAAGACAAGGCAAGACAAACATGAAGGCAGTATTAAATGGGCATGGAAAATGGTCTCAAGTGGTTTTTTTTAAGTAAAACCATGGAGTATGTATATGTATTTTCATAAGTCAGAAAAAGGCGCCCAAAAAGGCAAAACCATCAAATTACACAGCGTAGCTTTTACGCCTACGCAAGCAACCATATTCTTAACTATCTCTGTGGCCAAACAATATTTGAAAGGATCCTATAGAACTAGTGATGGTAATATGTGCAACTCAAGTACTCAAGTGATACTGTCGGAAAATGGAAGAAGACAATACTGAACCATCAAAAGGTAAAAAGGACGAAGTGAAGGAAAGAAAGACGATGACGATGACGACGACGAGGAGTAACGCATGGTAGTAGAATAAAAGTAAACCCAACAAAAAAAAAAAAAATATAAAGAGGAAGGAACACTGACAGCATCCTTGTCAAGCTGTTCCGACAAACTCACCCCCTTGCCCTTATAACCCTCGTCCTTATATAGCGAAGTTAATAACACAAATAATATTTACCTGTTTATTTCAAGAGCGCGTATATTTCCTTCCAATAAAGGCAGGTGTACCTTGCTTGCTATACTTCCATTTACCTCCACAAGAGGGTGTTGTTCTTGTGTAAAGTTCCACATGGTATACACTTGGGTGCTTTGCTCTCGTATCACAATGCAACAGGATGTGTCCCTTCTAACAGGCAGCAACGGATGGAAATGTTTCCTCTATACTTATATAGTATATCTGATTTCAAGCTGATGCTTCAGTGCTTCGGTGCTTCTATATGACCTACATAGGGTTCTTTCTAAGTTGGCCACAGTCAACTTGCCTCCAGGTAAAAACAATATGGACGACACACACACATACACAATCGATGTTTTGCGAGGAGGCGAACACTAAAGAACATGATAAAAGCCCATAAAGATGCGGTGACAAGGGTAAGGACGAACCTACTTTGTGCGCCGTGGAGGGGGGGGGGGGATGTTGTGGATGGCTTGCGAACTCATTAAAACCGTCCAAAAGGGGAGTGCTGATGCTTTATGTAGTTTTTTGGTTATTGTTTAGGGCACAGATTGCTTTGTGCCATACTTGGCTATGTACCCAGTAACACCCCCTCCCCACATCACTCCTAACAAGTCTCTCTCCTCTCTCTCAATGAAAAAGTGCCGAAGGGTGACTCATGAATTATAGTGTTTGGACCAGAATTTGTACAGTTAAGTATCTCTGGGTGGATTAAGTAATAACCCTTAGGTGGAAAATGAGGACTTTGTGTGTGTTAAAGGATTCTTTTTGTTTTGTATTTTTTCAAGCATAAGCATGAAATGAATGGAGCTGCATTTGTAAATTTTCATATTCCCAAATGGAAGAGAGAAGGATAAAATGAGAAGGGGACCATAAGAAGGATTCATTTTATTAATGAAACTTGTTTAAAAAAAATTAAAAAAAAAGAAAAAAACGAAATGAATAGAAGGCGTGTAGGTTTATTTTTGAATTATGTGTACAGAGGGTATTTGAATCTCTTGTATATATTCTTTCTCAAGGATTTAACATACGAACGAATTTAATCTCATATTCAAGGACTTTTGAAAATTCACATCAGCAAATACACCTACATATACGAGTATGCTGATGTATAATCCTATTGGGGTTTTTGTTTTAAGTTGAAAATGGTCTATATGAATTATAAATCATATCACCCGGATAATTTACCAATCAACTGGTTGATAATACAAAACATCTCTCCCTTAAATCTAGAAAAAACAAATAGAAATGCTGTAAAATAAAAAAAAGTCTAAAGAGAGATAAAGGAATAAACATTTAAAATTCTTTTATTTTTGAAAAGGATACGAATAACATAAATGTCATATTCTTTCTTGTAAAATGATATTATTTATTTATGTAGGTATATTAAAGATTTAATTTAAAATTCAGAAACCCTTTGGAAAATATGAATTCAAATATTTATTTTACAATGTACATTTTTATTCGAGAGACAAATTCTAATTTTTGTTTTGAAATGTCAAATAAATATTCCATTGCATAAATAAAAAATGATGTCTATATGGGAATGTGATTGACAATTGCCATATAAATATTATTACTTAACCTTTATTTACATGTAACTTAACTTAGTACGTGACTGCATTTTATATAGATATCTCAAACAGTATCTATCCTTAAAGTTTTTGTGAAAAAGATAAATTCAAAATAGTAGTCTTTACAAAAAATTCTTCGTAATAAAAGAAACAGGGCTTGGAAGAATTATATAAAAAGTACGTCCTCTCAAAATTGTGAAGTTTATATAACCCTTTTTAATGAGTTTAAAAACCTCTCCAATAGTTTATACAATGACTACTTGTATAATATGGAAAGTTCAATTAAGAGTGATCCTAAAAGTTTTTGGAAATTTGTTAACTTAAAAAAGAAATCTGATGGCTACCCAGTCAATTTTACTTTTAATAATAATATTTTAAAGAGTACTCCAGAAATTTGTGAGGCATTTGCAAAAAACTTTCGTCAATCTTTTATTGACTCGCCAGTTATTGTTGACAAGGACTACTTCCATTACTTAGAAGCCTGTCCACAAACCACCATTAACAATATCAATTTTGACATTGATAAAGTTTTTCATTACCCTAACCTCACTTCATGATGATTACTCACCAGGACCTGACGGTATCCCTCCAATTATTTTGAAAAAGTGTAAATCAATCTTAGCTTCTCCTCTTCAACATATTTTTGCGCTATCCCTAACATCTGGTAAATTTTCAAGTATATGGAAGTCAGCTTTATTTCCCCTGTTTTCAAAAAAGGAGACAAATCAGATATAACTAACTATAGGCCAATTTCTAAACTATCTTGCATTCCTAAACTTTTTGAACAGGTTGTTGATGATAGTTTGACATTTAATTGTAAAAATATAATTTGCAATCAGCAACGTGGTTTCATGCAAAAGCGATCGACTGTAACCAACTTACTTGTATTTGTGCAGAAGTGCTCAGCTGCATTGGAACGTGGGTATGAGCTCGACTGCATCTATACTGACTACTCTAAGGCTTTTGATCAACTTTCTCATGAAATCATCAAGTTTAATTTAAAAGTGTTTGGATTTCCTCCCGGACTCATCACTTGGATTTCGTCTTATCTCCAAAATAGATCTTACCAGGTGAAATTCAGGGACTCTTTTTCAAATCATTTTATTGCAAAATCGGGTGTTCCTCAGGGTAGTCACTAAGGAAATCTTCTTTTTATATTAGCTATTAATGATGTACCTTTATGTGTACGTTATAGGGAAATACTTATCTTTGCAGATGATATGAACATTTTTAAAAACATTAAATCTGTAAATGATCGTTTACTTCTTCAAGATGATATTAATAGTTTTTTTTTATGGTTTCAAAAGAAGAATGGTTTAAACCTCAACCCAACCAAATGCCAGACAATACAATTTCAAAAAAACGTGTTCCCAGTTTGTTTAATTATAAAATATCGCAACATATTTTACTTCGTGTCCAAAGTATTAAAGACCTTGGAGTTCTTTTTAATTCTAAACTAGATTTCACAGGGCACATTAATTTAATCGTCAACAAGGCTTACGCCATGCTAGGCTTTATGAAAAGATGGGCCAAAGAATGTCAGGATCCATACGTTACTCTCGCCCTTTACAATTGCATAGTTCGTCCCCATTTAGAATATGCATCGCAGATTTGGACACCTCTTTACGAGGTTCATAAGAGTAGGATAGAAGCAGTACAGCGTAATTTTATTCGTTTCGCGTTGAAAGGGTTGCAATGGTCTGATCGTTATAAACTTCTCTTAAAACGAAATATCTCTTTTGTTCGCATTCTTCAAATCTCGCATAATAAAAATCTTGCTCTCAAAGTAAAAATTTTGCAAATGCAGAAAATTATTCACTTAGCAAATGATTGTATTAAATCGTTTTTCTGTTTGAATTTCGAGTATAGGTAGTACAAATGTATCTACTATCTACATACATACTTACATATCTATATGTAGGTATTATAAATTTCAAAGGATTTTAATATTGCAAAATGTGCGATTTTGTCTTTGATAATTCAAGATTTCGCAAGATTTTTTTTTTGAAATGCAATAAATCGCAATCCAAAACAGATAACTTATATTGTAACGTTTGCGAATTTTTGTTTAAAAATCTATTGTTTTCACCACAAAAAAAAAAATTAAATTTTTGTTGGTTATAGAATTGCATAGAAACAATTTTTACATTCGCATTTATTTCAACAAAAAAATAAATAAAAACTTTAATTCTAGTCAAAATGAAGGATATTTTTATAAAAATGGTTATGGCATTAAAATATAGAAGCGTTAAAATATCCTGCAGATCAAAATCCTGAATAACAAATTTTTGTTTTTTAAGTATGAAAAAGGAAATCTGTCAAATAATTCCGCTTTTCATAATCTAGCATCCAAAAATATCTCAAATATCAACAGAATTCTTGCAAATTTAAATCTCGCATTTTTGTAATTGCGAAATTGTAAAAAGTGCGATTTGGTAATTGCGAGATTATGAAAAATTATATTTTTTAATTGCGAAATTTTGCAAAGTCAGATTTTGGTTGATATATTTTTCAAGATCTTAATGGGAGATTTCGTAAGTGATTTTTTTCAATGCGAGATCTAGTTGTTTTGTTTTGCGAAATATCGTACTGTTCCCTGGTTCAAATTTAGTGTATCTACTATATTATATAAAAAATTCTCAAAACATAAAAAAATAAATAAATTGTAATAAAAATAATTATGTACATTAAAGATTAACCCCTGAAGAAGTCGCGAAAATCGACGAAACGTTGGGAAAGATGAAATAATTTGTTTTTATTTGCATCCTAAACAATTTGACTAAACAAGCCCACCTTCAACATCATAATATAAAAATAAAGTTCTTCACCATAATTTAGCCACTGGATTTTTTTTTTTGAGTTTGGTCTTTTTTTATAATTATCTTTGGCTTAATGAGACCAAAATCAAGACGAAGATACGACTATTCTTAAAAAATAAAAATCTGTACCCAGACAATTAATTTGAGTTTAGACAAAATTAGATTTTTATTATGTCAATATATTTAGTCATATTGAAACTATTTTTGTAATATTTTTTTACCTCTCATATCGGTAAAAAAAATGGAGACACAATTTTCCGAACAAAAAAAAAAAATTTTTATTCATTTCTTTACATCGTTCTCAAGAAAAAAAAATTGATTTCAATCAAAATTTGAAAGCAAAATTCTTATGCACTATCTAATGTTGACTTAAGATTCTCCTTTCTTTCTCTTTCTTCATAGAATAACAACTTAACTTAAGTTAAGTCATTTTCCGTGTGAAATGTATGGATTTATTTCTGTTTTCATATCATGGAAGCAAAACACTTAATTTGAGTTGGGTTGTTTTTCCTCAATGATATTTTTGTATATTTTCAATTTTTCATTTGGAAAAAATAACTTACGTCAATCTTAGTGGTTGTATAACATTTTATCCCAAGAAATATGTAAAAAATAATTGTTATGTCTTAAGTCGAATGTGGTTATTATTATTCCATGCGTAAATATTGGTACTAGAAGATTTAAATAAGGTGCCGCGTAAGTAAGTCAGTTTAAAAAACTCTATTCTAGAGTTAAGTTAAGTTATTCCGAAATTAAATTTATTTTTGAACGCAGATAATACAAAAAAATGTTGTTGTCATAACTCGTGTTTTTAACGATTTATGGACAATTTTTTAAGATGTGTTTTAAATTGTAAAAAATGTTATAAAATATGTTCTCTTGATGAGAAATACTTTTGACATTGGTCTCAATATGAAATGAATAATCAAATGAAGGTTTGATAGTTTTGTATATTTAAATTTTATTTGTGTGTCTGGATTTGTATGGACTGAAGGATATGTTTTGTTTTACAGCAACGACGTCTCGTTTCAGTAGTTTTCTAATGCAATTCTACACAGGAAAGTAACATAAGAATGATGCTGTAATTTTTCCAGGAGGATGCAGTCAAACTTCTTTATAACGGCGAAAATTTGAGCTATAATTCAAAACCTAGAGAGTTGGTCCTACACTTCCTTGCGGTGCAACCAGCCTCAATTTACTTAAGTTATGAAAAAATTTGTTCGAACTGTACTCTAAAGAGTAGGTTGGTAATATAAGATTTAAATAGTTCGTAGTACTGCATTGTAAGACCCTGATACCGATTCTACTAAAGTTAAAAATTCCAAAACTTCTTAAAAACGTGAATAACAGAGCCGAACACTTGTTTTTTTTTTAAGTGCGTCCTTTTCAACAAAATCTTTAATTCGATTAATTAAGTCTACCGTGGAATATTTATTTCTTATTCTAAACTGGTCTAATTGGTCGTCTATTATTTTTCTAAACATTTTTAGGAGCAATTTTTCGAAAATATTTATTAGTTATTATTGGGATATAAGCTATATTGGCCTGTAAGGCTTACCTTTCTTAGTTTTTATATAGACTTTTTAGAGTTTTTCAATTAAGTGTCACATATCAGAGCGTAAGGCAAGCATTTACTATGAATTCGAATTTTTCGAAAGCTATCGATAACTTTTCTTGCGACATCTGAGCACTTATTAGTTTGGTTTTTGTCGTACTCTAATAGCGATTCATGGCTATTCGATTATTATGTTGTGCGTGGCGAAATTTGTTTTAAGAGATTAGAAATCAGCCTTCTGTTTGAAAATTATTCTAAATGAAACTTAATTTTCCCTTTTTAGTTATTGAAAATACAATTCACAGAACTTAAAAATTCTAGTTAAAATTCGTGTTACAATTTTTATTTTTAACTTCAATTTGATGGCTTCATCGAAAAAAAAAACGAAGAGGAAGAAGCTCCATTATCAAAAACTGACACAAGCTTCTTTGTTTCATGACAAATTTAATTTTTTCTAATGTAGTATCTACTTTAATTTTAATATACATTTACATATATTTACTGAACTTGTATATTTTAATTTTTTTTAATAAAATAAAATGTACCTTCATCTTATATTATACAAATCAAATACCGTAAATTTACTTTAATAGAGATGTTTTATTAGAATTTATATCCCCTTTGTCAATTTTTGTAAGTGCTTTCATTTTACCCAAAAATAAAATTTCTTCAGTCGTTATGGCTGGCTGAAGTTATTTTATATTATTTAGGATCGAATAAGTTCTTTTATACCAAAAAAAACAAGAACATAAAGAATATAGAAATGGGCTTTGAATAAATAAATAATATATCGTTTTTTTTTGTTTCGGAGAAATAAAGTGAGATTCAGACAATTTGAACAAACTAATTTAAATGTTTTTTTTTTTTTTAAACAGTAGCATACCTATACATTGTTTTGGTAGATTTTCTAATATATCCTGTCTTTATGGGATGGCTTTTTTTCAAATCCAAATAAATAATGAGTAGATTTATATTTTTGAGATTGCTAAGGCCAACCAAAACAATTGATAAAATGGATCAGTTCAGAGATTTAGAGAAAAAAAAAAAATTACCCAAAAAGAAGTTCTACCGGGAAAGGTGTGATTTTTTGATTTAACTTATTAAGAGTTAGAGGACTGTATGTATTCTAAACGGGGGATTGTAGAATGTGGATTTTTTTTAAACAAAAGATATTCAAAGTTTAATAAAAAAAATATAGATTTACCAAAAAATTTTAAATAAAATAAAAAGAGACATAAAGCCAAAAGAAAGCCAAAATAAAAAAATGGTTGGTGAAAAATTCACCGTTAATTACTGTTATATTTGAATTAAATAAATTTTATTCTATTGAAAAGATAATCCAAAAAACATCAACCATATTTTAGAAATTTTTATTTAATTTTTTTTCGCGTCGTTATTGATTTAAAAAAATAAATTTTTTGTTAGTCAATTTTTTATAGTAATTATTTTTATCGTTTTAGGGGATAATTTTAAAAATCCGAAAATCACATATGTACATATACATACATACAAAGGTGATACATGCCATTGATATATATAATATGATGTGAAAAAAAAAATACTTGAAAATACTTGAGTAAAGTCAACGGTAAACACATTAGGGTTGCTTTTAAGTATTTTTTTTGCGATATTTTAATAAGAAATCAACTGTATTAAATCTGTAGGTAATTCACATAATTCGTTTAAGATCTCCAAGATTAAAGTCTTAAAATACTTTCATTAAGATATGAGACTAGATTATTTGAAATAATGTTAAATGTATTTCTAGATGTCAGTGACTACTACGGCATGGATCGGTCTTATTACACGGTTAAAAATTCTGGGGTATTTTTTAATACAGCTCTTGTATTACGGCCGTATGCAATACAGCAAATATTACATTTTAATACTAGGGAAATATTAAAAAAAATTTCTAATCAATTCTTATTACATTCTAATATTTTTGTATTAAAATATCATTTGTTATACAAAAAAGAGTCGATTTTAACCCAAAAGAATAAAACATATCCCTTGTAGAAAGGGGAAAATTTCTCTCTCAGTTGCCATTTCAAATATGAGAATTTTTCTGATCATTTTTGATTACATTTTAATACCTCCTCGCCTTTTTTTTGCTTCGATGCTCTTTTTTGTCAGCCATATTGAATATGAACATATTGAACAGACTGCGTCACTTTTTAATACAACCAAGATTAAAATTTATTAATATTGTATTAAAAATTAATAAAAATTAAAATAAAAAAATTTAAATATGCATTATTTTTAAGGCGCTTTGCAGTTTTTCGAGGCACAATATGTTAATTAGTAGACAAAATTTCAATCGCAATAAGATTTATATTCTCATTTGTGAAAAACGATGGAGAAAAGAATGTTATTATTATAATAAAAATAATAAGAATAATTATTCCCAAATGGAAATAAATTGACATACAAAGATAAATAGGTACTCTTGCAAAAATACACATTCATTATTATAGCTATTACGAATTACGAGTATGTATTCATAATATTTTCTGTGTTGCATTAATTCTCAAAAGAAATATCCTTTTGAGAGAAAATTTTCTTGTGAGAAATTTCTTTGTGAGAAATTTCCTCAATTTATTTCCTCTCTTTTTCTAATAAAGTTCTATTAAAAATGTAATAATTTTTGTATTAAAAGTAAAAATGTAATATTTGCGATGTATTAAACTTTAATACATTTTTGGTGTTGTCATATATACAACCCTGAAAATATTAAAATGAATGCCAGAATTTTTAACCGTGTAGATTTATAAATTGAGTTTTAATAGTCAGATTTTGAAAACGAATGCCTTTGATTACCAATAAAATGTTGAATAGAAAACTAAAAGATAAGTATAAACAACATGTTGTTCATCTATTTTAGTTATAACTTTTTTTTCTCGGTAAAAGTACCAATTGAATTTTCTACAAAACTAATGTGTAAACGATTTCAATGTAAAGAGAATAAAACTTAAATAAAAGAATTTAAAAAAACGTTTAATTTAAGTATTATTTAACTTTATTTATTATTATTTAATAATATCACAACATATAAAATTTTATTTTTATTTTAAATTTTAAGCTACGCGTTTCGGATTTTGTTCATCCATCTTCGGGCTTAATTCGTTGACTTGTGGTGTAATGTTAATTTGTATTAATGTATGTATGTATTTTCTCTAGGTTCTGCTGGTTGGTGTTTGATGTGTTTGTCTCTTTTGTTATCGGTTTCTTCTTGCGTATGTAATTGCTGTATTATATAGTGTGTTGTTTAGTATATTGTTTTCTTCTGTTCTATTTGCTTTGTAGATTTCGTACTCTTCTAGTGCGTCTAGTTTTGTCCCTTTTTTACATATGTGAATAGGTGTTAGGTTGGTGTCAAAGTTTGTGTAGTTGTGGTTGTCGTCGATAAAATTAAAAATAAAAATAAAATTTTATATGTTGTGATATTATTAAATAATAGTAAATAAAGTTAAATAATACTTAAATTAAACGTTTTTTAAAATTCTTTTATTTAAGTTTTATACTCTTTACATTGAAATCGTTCATAAACACACAACATGGAGACGACACCTCTAACTAATGTGTAATTTTGACTGCGGAACTTATTATGTTTTCTATAGATATGGCAAAAACCCTTTTACACCCCCACCCCTCAAATTTTTTTTGGGGGGGGGGGGGTCTACAAACCCGAAAATAATTTTGTATGTAAGTTCCCTCCACATTTAAGAAAAAACCTTGTCCTTTATTAAATTCGAGGTAATGTAAAATTTCAATAGACTATTGGTGAGTAATTTGGAGCATCGACATAAAATATGAGCACTGCTACAAAAAAAAACGATACAATCGATACATTCGAATTTAATAAAGCACGCAAAATGTTAGTATGAATCAATGGGCTACAGATTTATAGCTTCAGTAATCCTTTATATGACAAAAAGTGAGTTCTACCCCATCGACGTCTCGCCGCCGCTGCTGCAGCGTTCTGGATTCGGTAATCTAGGCAATTTTTGTTCATCAAAATAATATCTTTTCAAAAACTTAAGAATGAAAATTTTAATTTGGTACTAAAATTCAAAAGAAACGAACTTTATTTCCATTTAAATGAACGTACCAATTAATTGTGTCTCAATTATATACTTTTGTGTTATTTTCTATCACAAATATAACCATCATAGAGGTTTTAGTATTTAATATTTCTAAAAAGTAACCTTTTTTAGAAATATTAGATCCTAAAACCTTTCTCAAAGTAAAAACTTTTAAGCATGCAATGAAAAATATTAAGACAATCTATTCTTTAAATGAAGTATTTGAAAATGTATAATATTCAACCCAATTTATCCAATAAATACCTACATTTCAAAAATGCCTAGTCCCTCCTAATAATCCGTGTAGTAAATTTTCTAAACATTACCTTCAAAACACAGTATATTTGAAATCTGATATAACATTTCCATGTTTACATTCAAATATTTCTAAATTTTAATATCAAGTGATTCCCGATATATGTACTCGTACATTATCAGACTTACCAACGCAACACAAAAAATTTATTTTTTTTTTTAAGTTGGACTCCATTTTTTGTTTCTTTACCTGCTTTACCTTATTTTTAACCAAAAAAACTGATATATTTTTATGAGGAATTCTTTTCATGTAATTAAGATTGTCAAGAAAGAAAATTTAAAAGCGAATGCTATTTTTTGATTTTCCCCATTTGAATAATAATAATTAAAATTTCAACAAGCGATGTAAACACTTTTTCCTCAATATTTTGACAGAAAATCTGAGTAATCATGTCCTGCGATTGCTGAGATCTCAGTATAACGTAAGTTGTATTTACGTCTGTCTGTGGCTCTGTTTTTCTAAAAGTTGCTTAATAAAACACCTGCATATTCGTTATGTCAAAATTTCAAAACAATGGGAAAAACCTTGAACCTTAAAAGTTTGCTTCAAAATTAAAGTCATTACATTAACAACGGAAAAGTTAAAGAGTACAGTTCAATTTTTTTTAGTTTAGAAGAAGAAACTATGATCCGTTTTTTGTTCTTTTGTTGGGTTATTATGCATGGGATTTTAATCCCTCTATTTTTACGTTTAAGTGTTTTTTTTGCAACAATGAACTTATTCAAATTTTTACTAGTCTTTAACTTGAATTTATTTATAACTATATAATGTGGGTTACAAGTACATATAAAGACTCTTAAAAAGATGACCCTTATAGATTTAATTGAAAATATAATACATCCTCATTTCCCTGAGAATCTTTATTTTGTTCTTGAAAAAAAAAGAAAAAAAAAGAAAAGGATATTACATATATACTTTAATAGAAAATAATTCATAGGTACTTAACTTACATATATATAAAATTTTCAGATACCTATATTCGTATAGGTATTAATGGTTAAGTAACATTGAGTGTTATAATATATAAAAAAAAAATAGCATTTCCCATTGGCTCTCTATATGTGTAGTTGCTAGACTCAAGTATATTCCAAGGAGCTGTCAATTTTATAAAAGGATTTTTCCTTTCTATGAAATATATGGTTAAATAAACAACATAAAGCCCTCCCTTCCCTCTCTTCTAACACCTAAAGGCAATTTAGATTATATTGTGTGTAAAGCCGCTCCTGCATTAACAAAATCCCACTTCTGATCTCTTTTTTTCTCGAACAAGCAAGCAAGCAAGGACGACAAAATAATATGAAGGACACGTTTGTCGTCGCTTTCGTTGTCATCATTGTCGTCGTCAATGTTCTGGCCGTTGTTGTATTGTGTTTCCTTTTTTATTTTTTTTCTAAATCCAAGTGATTTGCCTGCTGTGGCAGTGGCTATATACGAAACACTCCTCATTTTGTCAGATTCATATTTTTTTTTGGATTTAAATGAAACTTCTTAACAGAATTAAGACGTTAAAATTAAAAAAAAAAAAAATAATAAAATGACTAGCCCAATATAATTCCATAGTGATATTGGCACGGATCCAATGCGGGTTAGATGTCAATTATAAAAACTAAAATGATAGAAATATCTTACCCCCACGTCAATTCTTTTTCAAAAAAAAGAAAAGGACAATAGACTGTCATGATATAGGCAAGGCAAGGCAAAATGGAATTTCTAGTAAGCGTGCACATAATCATAATCCTAGGACTTCCAATCTCTAAAGGGACAATATTCCTTTTATATATGTATAAATCCTTCGACCATCAGGACGAAAGAGCAATCGAGGGGAGTATACCTCTATATTATTATATTTAATCTTCCACGACTGTGGTATTTCACCAGCATTCTATCGTCGGAACATTCTTCTTATCAAGAATGAAAATGGGAACAGAAGCTATTTGAGAGAAGAGAAAAACGAGAAAATCATAAATTCCCAGGCAAAATTTAAAACAGAAAATACGAATAAAGACGACGACGATGAAAAAGAAGAAGAAAATGAAGGTAGCGAGCGCCACATAGTAAGGATGATAACGGTGCGGTGTCCGTGGTGGAAAGCAATGAGCTTTAAAATGGGAAATTAATCCCAATGATTGTGGAACAAGGTGGGTGAAATAAGGCCACCCTCGTCGCAACCACCGCGCCGATTGACAGACAGACTATTCGGGTGACTGAATGTGATCCTTCCATAATGAAAGCAAACAAAATTCTCACATAGGTCGAACTATAGATATCTGCAGATGTCATGGGGTCCTATACCTCCTCTCTCCAATGCTTCTGATTCCTTGCTCCAGCATGCCCATCATGATTGCGAATGTGGATGCGGCATGGAATTTTATTGTACATTTGGGAATGTCTATTATAGAAACTTTGAACAGACTGACAATATGCCTGACAGTTAGACACTAGTGACAGTAAATTGCCTGGTCGCTGTGGATATAAAATTCTTCTCTTATTTGCTCTAAGATAGGGGAGGAGGGGATCTTTGGGTCGGGCAGGTCTTTTGGCCTCTGGCTTGGGATTTAAACTTAAATTAAAAAAAAAAAATTAAATCTTTATTTGACATTGTTTCTATATTATATCTCTCATTTAAGCGATGAAAATACCGCGGTTAACCACCATGGCATGATGTCCATTTCGCATGTTGGAGGGAATGACCATGATAACTGGCGACGTCCTCGATCCGAATCGTCGGCGGATGCCGAGAGTGTTTACATGACAAACGCTGTTATATCTGATGCGGGCTATCATGGAATGCATTCGCGGAGATCGAGTGTAAGTATATCTCACCCTCGCACTCGCTCAAATGTCCTTTTTACTCGATTTTACGACTTTTTTTTGGTTTTGCTGATTTGATTTTGTTTTGGTTTTGTGCGGTCTACCATTAACTGTATTATTATCTTCCTGATTTTTGTTTTTGGGTTCTTGCCAAATAAAATAATATGACAATCGGGGAGCTGTGATTGTGTCCTTAATGTTTGCCCTATCCCAAATCCTATTCTATTTGTACATACATATATACACAACCCCAGGGTGCTATTTGAATGGCTTTTTTCTTTTATTTCGGTGGTGGTGTTGGTCGAGGACAAGAACGACTTTGATTCTTCATTCATTTAGTTTAGTTGGTCTTTTATGGTTTTTAGTGTTTAGTCAGCACTTTGCTATATCCTATGCGATGGAAAAGTGTTACCGCCGACGTGATAAATTGCTCTTCGACAACACCACCAATAAAAAAGTCCTTTTCATGTCTTGATTATATTATTATTATTGTTATTTTGACAAACAGACACAGCATTGAAATCCTTAATTTTTCTCTTTACATTTTTTGTTGTTGTTGTATCCATATAATTACAGATAAAGAGTGGAAACAACATGCGAAAATCGAATAAATGTTTTGGCGGAATAAAAGAATGGTGTATTGCGTGGTGGCATTCTGGCCGTGAGGATTCTGATGATTTTGTTTACGAACATGAGGATCCCTCGGATTTAGGGTATGCAACACCTGTAACCATAGAAACTCCTTTACAAAGCTCCGTATCCAGGTAGTAAAAGCCAAAATAAACAAAATAAAATTTTTCAAATATTTTATTTATTTTTATTTTTATTTAATTTGTTTTTTTTTTTTATATTTAAAAATAAAATACAAAAAAAAATATTATTATGACATACATAAATATACATAGTTGAAAAATAATAATGTTTTAAAGTGGAACGTTATGTACAAATCATTTTGTAGCGCGTTTAATAAAATGTTTAATTTTATATGAAATTTTGGTTTGATATTTAGCGTTATTTTTGTTTTATTGGTTGTTTCAACAAGAATGGATTTAAAATTATCTTTTTTTTATTTATAATTTTGTTTGTATATATTTTGTTTATTTATATTAAACAAAAAAAATTATATGCACAATGCACTGATTTTAGCGCACAATGCACACATAATATTGTATGGAATTTTGCATTTTATTTTATGATTTTGGTGAGCAAATATCGATTGTTACCATATTGCCTATTTCTGATTTGATGAATTCAAGAGATTAACAATTTGGTATTTTTTAAGGTTAAGTAAAAATATACTCCATCTGGCATCTTCAAAATTCCAGGCATTTTCCTTAATTCTTAGTCAGAAATTTCAATAACTGTGTATAGGAAATAGTAGAACATCGAAAATCTAAATTTAAAAACAATATATTTAGAAAAGGAAATTTGGTCAATAAAGAAATAATAACAGAGTTTTAAAAGACACCCTTTAGTTTTTGACCCAGGGTCATAAATCTTCAGTACAAAAATTCCACAATGGACAATTATTGTAACATTGATTTCTGAACACACATTTAAGATATTAACTCCGGAAAAATTTAAATCTGAATTTTGTTGGTTTGCTACCTTTTGATGTTTTGATGAGATACAATTAAAATGTTTTATCGAAATGATGGGCGTAAACAATTTTTTAAGGGGCCAAAAGTTTTGGAAGCATTTGGCTCCCTGCTCATATCAAAATTTACCTAATAAAATTGTAAAAACCGCTCAAATTGATATGAAATTTTAATCGTTTACCTATTTATGAACATCAAAAAGAAACGAAACTCCATAATTTAGATTTCCCCCAAAATGTCCACGGAGCCAAATTCTTACTTCAATGTCCGCCATGCTTCAAAATTGGTATTTTTAAAAAATTGTCTGCCAGATTTACCGTCAAAAAATATCTGTGTTTTGATACGAAGTATAGGTAATAGGCTGAATTTTTCGTACCTAAAAGAGGACTATTAGAATAGCTATAATGTCTCGCACCCAAATATAAAAAAAAAAATTTCATAGTTTTCTTGCGAAAATGAAATTTTCTCCAATAGTGTTTTTCGTGTGTGCGAAAAAGCTCCTCTCAAATAAATCGGACTGAGATTCGGTTAAATTGTAGGTTCTCCTCATTTTGACTAACATCATGCACAGAGGAATAATTATTCTTCACGAGGTCACAAAATTTAACTTGTCAAAAGAGATAAATAATTGAAATTGTTAAATGGCGACATTCTTCAGATAGTAGCCGTGTTTTTTTGCAAGCCCGGGGGGAATTGGATGAAAAAAACGACGTCGGTGCTAAACAATTAACATGTTAAATGCAACAACAACTAATCCCGGAGAATTCTCGGGGTTTAACTTAAGCGCACCGAAAAACTGGTGTTACCGGCATGAATTGCATACTGTTATCGATAGTTTGTATGAAAACTCCATGTTTTTTACTGTCATGGCGTCGCTAATCCCCGCTGTCGTTTTTTTCAACCAATTCCCCCCGGGCTTGCAAAAAAACACGCCTAGTGTGTGTTTAAATTTATTATGAAATTTTGTTCGTATGAAGATAAAAAATCCAATATGGATGTGCATATATGAAAAGTGGTCATATCAGTGGATTTTAGGAATTTCATTCTTTAAATTCTTAAAATATAAGAATTTTAAATATTTTTTTTTCGAAAGAAAAAAAAATTTTCAATTTCTTAAGTCAAATTATTGCTCACACTTTTTGACCACAACACGAAATAATAATAATAATAATTCCTAAATGTAACTTAAATGTCAAACTCATATATTATTTTATTTTAAACACAAACTTTATCAACTGTATTAGCGAATCAGATAAATAAGAATCAGACTCACTTTTGTCATAACTCACGATGAATAACTGAATCCATGCCAATATTTTTCCGGACAGAAGTTTTTCCGAACTTTCGGCTAAATATTTTTTTGACATTTCCATACAAACTATCGAAAATAAATTTTCACGACGATAAAACATAGTTTACATTCGTCCTGGAATTAAAGCTCAAAAAATGATTCAATAACACAGTCTAACATGAACATTTTCTTTTGTCAATTCTCTTCGGGTTTGGAAAAAAACGCACCTATTATTGGTTCCAACAAAGCCAATAATCAATTTGTTATTGATAATATGTGAAAAATATTAAATTGTCTTCGTGTTATCGAGTTATATAATTTTTTTATGAAATTCATTTGGTGTTCAGAAAAATGAGGTCTCAGATTTTTTTTCCTTAGAGTTTTGACAGCGAAGCTAAGAAACTTTGCGGAGGAATCCTGTTCATGTTACTGAGATTGCTGAGATCTCCGAGATGTCATTTTCCTGAACATGCCTATTGAATACATTTCTGAGCACCGACATGAAATTCATGGTATTTTTAAGTGATACCATGTTGTCTATTTTTGTTTGTGGTTTGTCAGTTTTCATAACATAAAGAAAGCTTTAAGTTCACCTGACAGATTCTACTTCGTTTGATAATGCACCGATCTGTTTAATCACATGCTTGTTAGTCCGACCAAAAAGTTTACATTGTATTTGTTTCGTTAACTGTTTCCTGAACGCCATTTTGAAATTTCTGTTGCTCTGTTATTATATGTTTACACATGTGCTAAGTATTTACAAAATCCACCGATACGCTAGATTCAACTTATATCCTCGGGTTCAATATGAAAGTCTTTCTTTGTGTGGGTGAGATATACATGGATTTCAAGGTCGTGAGATAGGAAAAAGTAAATTGACCTGAAAGAGTTTTTTTTTCGTTGTGCAAACACGGTTTTAGTTAATCGACTTTCAGTAAAACAACTGTGTAAACAGGCACTAAAATTGGAAATTGGAGTCTAGAATATCTTAAATGGGGTTTGAGAAAAGTAAATCACTTTTCAAAAAATAAAATTGATGCAATGTCAATTATGAGAATAAAATAAAGACATAAATGCGTTTTTGAAAGCCCCAGATGGAAATGAGATTAAGTTTTTTAAAACCTATGTTCTAAAACTTTCTACATTCCTTGATGACATATGGCGCTGAAAATTTGAAACTCAAAAATCGCTTTTTCGATTGGTAAATCCGGAAAAATATTTAATTCTAACAGTTGTGTAAACAAAAGGCCATAAGTGTCAAATCACCTTTGCCACCTATACTCGTCAGAAAATGATATATAGGTTATCTTTTATTTTCCTTTGCAAAATTCCACACTTAACGCACTCGTTTTGTTTTTTGTTTATTTTATTTTGAATTTGAGTTTTTATGTGTTGCAAATTGAAGTTTGATGATAAACAAAAAAAAAAATAAAAAAAAACCGTTTCGTTGTGTTTTGGCTTGAAACTGCTGTTAAGTGTTAGAAACCGAACTCGTGTCCATCACCTAAAATATTTTAATAATAATTATTTAAATTAAAAAAAAAAACATAAAATTATATATTTTTATTGTTTTTGTTTTTCCAAACTTTTTTAAATTTTTTTAAAAATTAAGATGCACATCGATGAATGTGATTCGTGATCCATATGCAACTGTGCGACCACCTAGTATGATATTACCCGATGTTTCACCAACTCCATTACGACCACCGCTTACGCCTCTTTCACAACTTCAAGAAATCTCGGGACCACGCGATTCGCGCTCATTACCAAATAATAGCAATCGTCTTGGCTCTCGTTCTGTTAGCCAAGACTCCGTCTACACTATATTAATACGCTTGCCGTCAGATGGCGCCAAAACGGGCGACGAACATGCCCCATCAATAAAAATGATTCAAGATGATGTTCCTTTACCCGCAATTTCGGCTGCATTACCACCGAGACGGCAATTGCCGTCACGTGACTCCGAATATAGTCTGCCAGTAGTGCGAAGGCTATCGCATGCCCCGCACGATATTCGAATACCGCTAAATGCGAAAATCATACCCAAGCAGCTGGGCAAAACTGTTCAACCCCTCACCGCCCGGCAGGCAAAGAAGAAGAAAAAATCCCAAGAGAAGCGGCAGGAGTCGAAAGCAGCAAAGACACTATCCGCCATTTTGCTAAGTTTCATCATAACCTGGACCCCGTACAACATCCTGGTGCTGATCAAACCCCTCACCACATGCGGAGACTGCATCCCCGATGAACTGTGGGAATTCTTCTATGCCCTCTGCTACATCAATTCCACCATCAATCCTATGTGCTATGCTCTGTGCAATGCGTCCTTCCGGCGGACCTACATCCGGATCCTGACATGTAAATGGCATACGAGGAACCGTGAGGCAATGGTTCGAGGTGTGTACAATTGATGGGATTATTTATGTAAGGAGGAAAGGGATGTTATTGTTGTTGTTGTTTTTTTTTTTGTTGGGTTCGTTGTAAATGTTTGTATCGTCGAAGTCGAAGCCATGTTGATGTCGAGAATTTTTGAATTTCAAAGATATTCATGTTTTGAGGGCAGCTTAACTTCTTCTTTTCAAATTCAATCGTTGCGTCGTCGGTCGGTCGTTGGTCTTCTCACGTACACGCCCACCCCTGTTAAAGGAAAACGAAAAGATTCTTCGACTGCTCCGGGACTTCAAGAACCCCGAAGGGATACAAGTCAAGTCATTCTTTGTTTGGCTTCGTTTTGGTCGGTCGGTCGGTCAGTCAATTTCAGTCCTGAATTGATTTTATGTAATTTATTTTCATTCCTATAACCATTCCCAGCCGAAGTGGCAGCAATTTATTTAAATTTCCGCTCAGGATATTCCAAAGGTTCTCCCTTTTTTTTTTCTTAGACATAACAGTTTTTTTTTTTTTTTTTTTCGGTTTGAACTGTTAAAGTAATGGCCGTGTGATTTGTTTTGTTCATAAAATGTTCACTTGTTAAGCACTATTGCGGAAGTTAAACGAAAGCCATCCTTTTGAAGTTGTTTTGTTTCTAAGATTTTCTTTATCTATAATTTAGGGGTTGTATATGGGATATAATATTAAAGATGGCAATTTATAGAGATGCTCAATCGGAGGAAAACGGCCTTTCAAATGACAAAACAAAAAAAAAGGACCATCGTATTGTTACAGAAAGATGCCTTCATTACATCTACTGGAATCAAACTTAAATATAGAATAGGCTATTTGGGCAATCTAAAAGGAGGGAGTAGGGACCTTTCACAAGTACATATATATAGACAAAACTGGTGTTATAGGATGGAGTGTGCTAAGAGGTGAGACTATGAATTTTTTGAAAAACTGGAAACCCTGTTGGGAAAAAACTGAAAAGAAGAAAAATCTTGTCAGAGATTTTTCAACAACATTTTCATTTTTTTTTATGGAAATTTATTTGTTATTTACAAAAAATCAAATAAATATTTGTAGTTGCTCAAGGGCAATTATTGATTTGTCAACATCACAATAAAGAAAAGTTCTAAAAATGTGGTTGTTCGCCGTACATCTGGCACAAAATTCTGATCAAAATTATTTTTTAATGACTAAATGTTAATTATCTTAAAACATAGTTTTGAAAAGCTAAAACGATTGTTGAAGTTATTTTATCAATAACTTCTTCATCAGTATAGATACTTCAACAACACTTTGTTTTTAGAGTGCCTATTTTTCTGTCTGTATATATCTACTTCTAGTTTGAATCGATATTAATTTTTCTGATTTAGATCTTACTTTGCGATTAAATTTCGATAAATTTTAAATTCAAAGAACTTGGTTTTTATCAACATTTTTGTTTGTTCCAAAAAAAGCTCTTCAAAACATTTCAAATATGTTTTGTTCAATAATTTGTACATAATTTCTTATAAATTTGATGAAAATTATCTTAATTCGAAATGTGAATTTGTGAAATTTTTAACGAAAATAGAAACGTAGCAACAGTTAGGCAATTTCGAAGGTGAATAGGTGAGGTCTAGTACTCTCGTTAAATTAAAAAATAAAAATAAATATATTCCACTGGGGAAAAGGGAGAAAGCTGTATGAAAGAACTACATTGTCAGTAAAATGAAATTTTTTTTCTCAAATCAGGAATTTAAACTTTCTGTATGAGCAAATAATTTTCACTCAAATACTGTGAGGGCCTTAAAAGGACGAAGTACCGAAATAAGAGAATATTAATAAGAATATTTTCCAAAAAAATCTTACAATCTTTTCCACAAATAAACAACATTTATTTGAAAAATAATCCACATTAATTAGCACACTCCTTACACCACACCATGTTCATGATTTAGAAAGTCCATGATCAGCATCAAATTTGGATCAAATTTTTCGACCGATATTATTTTTAGTAAATTTATAAACATTGATTAATCCTGACCATGAAAATTAAATTCTAGTTAGTTTATATTTTTTTTTTACTTCAAATACATCCGGTGAGAGAATCAAACATTTTTGAAGAAAAAGCAATGCACTTAAAGCGAATATCATTTAACTTGTAATACACCTCGATATTAATAGTGTGTTTAAAAAAAAAACAGAAAACAAACCTTTTATAAATAAAAATAATATAATTAATAAAATTTTACAAATTTAAGTAAGTGTCTAGAGGTATACATAGTAAACAAAAAAAAGAAAGAAATTTAAAATTATTATAATAATTATTAATAAAGTGCAATCAAAATCAAAAGAAAGCAAAATATATTGGTAATTTATATTTATAAAAAAAATATATAAAAATATTTATCAAACAATTTTGTGGAATTGATTATGATTTTTTAATATATGTATATTAATTACTGTTTTTAATTTAACAACATCGAAGGGAATTTAAAATTATGTTTCATACAAACCCTTTTGTATATCTTCGCTCATTGATATATATACTGTTTTTGTTTTTTTTAGAATTAAACTTTTTTGTACTTAAGTTAAGTTTAATAAAATAAAAATAAATGTATTGAAATATTATTAAAACATTAAAAAAAAACAAGGAGAGCTTTAATTAATTTTAATCTAATTAAGAATAATTCTAGTATATATGTATATGTATTTAACAAAATTTTTGTAAATCTAAGCTAATGTGAGTAAAAACAAAAATAAGTTTATAAAAAATGCAGTGATTGTTGATTTTTGTTTGTTTTTTTTTTAGATTTTATTGTATAAATTAAATATTTTATACCATCATTTTTAAAATGTTTTTTTTTTTTTTTTTATAGTATGTAATCGCAATTAGCATTTCAAATTTAAAAAAATGGATATATGTATATTTTTTGTAAATATGTAATTTAAGATATTTCTACTTTTCAACCACAACAAAATAGACTATCCCTATATTATTAAGAAGGTGACCCAAAATACAAAACAAATATAATGAGAAACTATACGAAAAAATAATGCGCACACAAAAGTGTTTACTATATTTAAATTCATACATACAATATTACGTGAAAACTTTAAATTAAAAAAAAAAAGATTACAACCAAAACACTGTTTTTTTTGTAAGAAAAACTACCTAATTGTTAATACAGGAAATATTTTTATATTTTCGTTGGGATGTTGTTTAAGTTTTGTTGCAGGATTGTCATTAAAGATGGACATTTTTATTCGTTTAAAAATTTTTTTTGTACTAGCAAGTATATTTTTAAATTATTATTTTTATTTATTTATTAATTTTTATTTCTATTTTTATTATTTTTATAATTATTATAAAATTATTCTTTTTAATTTTTGTATTTAAAAATAATCTTTTAAAAGTGGTGTACGACTACGTTTAAATATTTTGGGCGAGGTAAGTTTCTTATAAAATATTTAAATTTAACACGCAGCAAAAAGAGAAACTGAAAAACAATTTGTATAAAATGTGATAAATGTTTTTAATATTGTTAAAATGTATTTACATATGTATGTAAGTTAATGTACATATTATATTAAATTTGCATCTGCTTAGAGTGTAGTTAAGGTTATTTTAAGTTTTTCTTAGGTGGTTGCTATGCCAACGATAACATTATTATTTAATATTCGGCTTTGAAAATGGAACCAAAGCTCCCAATTTTTTTTTTATTTGAAGGCCTATAGTACACAGTAAACTGAGATTAAGTCATTTATTTATTTCATTAAGGATGAAACTTAGTTTACAGACAGATTTTTAACCATTAGATACAAAAATATCAGTCTTACACTCCGGTTTCCTTAATTAATACATTACATCTTAAGACGGTCGAATATATGTTCAGGGTATTCGAATAAAAATTGAAAAATAGGCTAGAGCTTGTAAGTTGGACCATGAGAGTAAGGTCGTATCAAGACAAGAAGAATGAGTCTATTTTTCCATGTTGCCCTTCATTTTCCAAACGATGTAGTCGCTATCTTAAATTGTATGTATTTTAAGTGCTAATTCATTTACATAGGTAAATTTTGGTTTTAGAAAAAAAGTGTCAAAACAATTACATAATTATTTTCAAACAAAATTTCGAACAAATTTTATAAAAATCTTTTTTTTTAAGAAGGATTTTTTTTTAATACAAATTCACTATTAGTGGAGTTCAAATTTTAGTAGGAAAAAAAATCGCACAAGATAATAAAGATTACAAAAAAATATATCACATTCAATTTTGTACAGAATTATTTTTTTGTAATTTTTATACGTGCCCGAAAATGCGCTCTTATAATCGCTTTTCTCTAATATATAGGGTTATTCAATAATTATTGGCATTTTGCGATCCACAAAATTATATTGGATTCACTTTCTGGCTAAGATGAACATGGGCAATATGAATGTTATTTTTTCTAAAACTTCGAAAGTTTTTCGACAGTAATTATTTATTGAAGGTTTGAATGAAACAACAGCACTTGGGTGAGCTACCACCAAGTTATTATAGGCTGGAGTTATAGCTATTTCACTTTTCCTTTTTCTGGTGCTTGATCTGTTCAATTTTATTTTTAAAAACTTTTGACTCACTGAGAGTAGAAGGAGGTTTCAAAAATATATGTATATTGTCAGAACAAGTTTTTGAGAAAAATAATAGAAACCGATTATATCGCATCTACGCGGAAATCGCAATGTTTAAACTTTTGAATTATATGTCTCTCTATGGGATAAATACTCCTTACAAAACAATTACAAAATTTGACACCATTTTTTGATGATATTTCTGTTTAATTTATTTATATTTGACTGGACTATAACAAGAACCAAAATTACAACCAATACAAGCTTTCGTTGTATTGTTTATCTCCTTATAGCCCAGTCGGAATAAACATTTGACTGGAAAAAAATTAATTCTACGCGTTTTCTTTTACAAATTCGTTAGAGGGGGTTATTAGGAGCATATGTGTATTTTTGTTAAAAACGGCATGGAGCTTAAGCCGCCACCTTGAAACTTTCTTAAAAGAATGACTTGAAATTAAAAAAAAAATTAAAAAAATCAACAATAACGACAACACTTACAATGTCATGTCATATCTCTTTTTTAAAGCCCGAAATATATTCTTTAATTCTGCAGTTTTTAAATAAAATTTTTTGAGTTGAATACTTTTTGGAAAATTGTTTTTTCAAAGTCAAAATTTTGAAAAAAAAATTGAAAACTATTTTTTTAATTTTTTTTTGATTATTAAGAAGTATTTTTTTGTTTTTAGTATTCAATGCTCTAATCAATTTTAAGTCAAACGATAAGAACCAGATGCTAATATGTCTTTTAGTTTTTGAGATAATTGAAAATAACAATGTACTTTACAACTTACTAAGTGGAAATAGGATTTTTACAGCAATTTAAACCATCGATTCAAGCCAAATTACTGAAAATGTACCTAGTTTTCAATATTTAAAACAATAATACTACTCAATAACTTAAAATTTTGAAAAAAATAAAGTTTTCAATTTTTTTTTTTTAAATTTTTAGTTTGAAAAGTATTTTTTCAAAAACTATTTATTTAAATAATGTGATTTAAAAATAGAATGGATTTCTGGATTTAACATGCCATTGTAAGTGTTGCCGTTGTTTTTTGCATTTTCTTTTTCTATTTTAAGTCATCTTTTTTTAGAAAATTTAAGATGGCGGCTCCAGCCCGATTTTTCCGAAAATCTACACAATATATTTGCTCTTTGTAACGAATTGTGAAAAAAAATTCACAGTCACATTTTTTTTTGCCACCGTTCATTTCCGACTTATTGGCATAGATCTACATGCAAAAAAAAGTAATGTTCTTTTCTAATCCTTTATATTTTATTTGATCAGTTGAATTTAACTTCATAATGTTTTTTAAGGTAAGCCAACTCAAACATTTTCAGCCTTGAGTATCATGAAAATAATAGTATAGATAGCAATTATTTTCGCACTTAAATTGTAAACTAGGCTTAACTTCATAATTAAATTTGTTGAGTGACGGTTCTCTTCCCGTGCATCGACGAAATTTATTTTATTTATTTTTAATTAACAATTATTTTTTATTTATTTATTTTAAAAACAAATACAGTATTTCCCGCTTAGTTATATCTCTCATTTAATTGAACACGTGGATTCAAGTGCTTCATACACATACTCCAAAGTCGAAATCTTGGTATTGTTTACGGTTAATTGAGTCTCCGTTAATTGAACTTTAAAACATAAAAAGTTGTAGCAAATTGTAGCAATTTAGAGGCACTGTTTTCGTATTGAAACTAACAGTCACGCTCAATACAGGTCATCTACATTGCTACATATTATGTATATATCAGTGGTTTACCATTGGCCATTCCAATGCGTTTAAATACTTTTTATGATTAGGTTTATGTTCCAATACTCTGAAATTTAAATTTTCAAAGTTTATATGTTTCTATATTCAACTTGTATATTCAAATTAGTATCGTTCAGTTACACTATAGACGCAATTCAAAGGCTCTTGGTTAATTAAATATTTATTTGAACAATAAAACGAAATAATTCGGTATAGTTAAGCGGGACATACTGTTTTGAAAAAAAATCTGAAAGAAATAGTGTTGTAAATTTAATTAAAAAAACGAAACCCTTTATTAATCTGAATTTTTATTTTTAAACGAATAAAATTGTTTCAGTATAAACGTCTTACATACATTAGTTAGTAAATATTTAATTTTTATACAAAAAAAAATAATAAGAAAATTTAAAAAAGAAACAACACACAAAATTGATTTCAATATTTGTAAAGAGGAAAAAAAATTTCAAAAAATAACCATCAAGGCAAAAAGTAGATAGATATACAAAATAAATCTTTTGAAAATAAATTTAATAGATAACAACAACAACAACCAAAAAAAAAAACTATATTACCTAATATTAAATAAAATGAAAAAAAAAAATACATATATGAGAAAAAAAAATAAAAAAACAAAAGTCTAATTAAATTGTAAGCCAAAACTCAAAAACAAATAGATAATTCATATAGCAATCTAAAATGAAATTTTAAATCAATATGACTCAAAAAACATAATATATATATAAAAATTTCGTATAGAAACAAAAAAAAATTATAGTCAAACAAATTTTCATCCGATTATTCCACATTGTATTTATGTAATAAAAAAAAAAGAAACAACATTATAATTATAAATTATGACCCGTCAGTCAGTTTTGTGTATTTATTTTTTTTTTATTAAATCACTCGTTTTTTACATTTAATAGAATAACAAAAAATAAAAAAACATATTTACATAGAATTAAAAATACGGGTATATGCGCAAAAACCAGCAGCAGAAATTAGTATATATATATTATTATGTAACAAAATAAAAAAAAATAAATTGATATAACATATATCTTGGGAAATAAAATTTAATAGAAAAAATAAAAAATTAATTTATAAATGTGACAGTATTGTTTGTATACATGTACGCATACAATATAAAAAAGAAAAGTTGTGTACATGTAATTATATTATAAGTTGATAAGTAAATAAAAAAAAGTCAAAAGAAATATATATATATATATGTATGTTTAATAAAAAATCGTTGTTTTTCTAAAAAAAAAAAAGTTTTTTGATTTTTACGTTCAGGTTATTAATGCTTTCTATACGGATTTTTGAAAAAAAAGGATGAAACTTGAGCAATAAGTGGACCTTATTGATAATGGCGCAAAATTTTAGACGATTTTTACGATGTTAAAGAATTTTTAGCATGATGCTAGGTTAAAAACAGAATTTTCTAAATTTTTAACATTTAATTAAAGTTAAAATCATCAAATGCCTATTTTATCTTTTTAGCACCAAACTAAGTCTAAATGTCACTCTGACAATTTCAAATGTGAAAAAGCAACGTTTGCTTACTGTTTTGCATGAACTGTCAATGTTTTGCGCGTGTTCAGCTGCAGTTTATTAAGAAAATAAACCTATGACAATTGTTAAAAAATGTTTAAAATTAAGAACATTTAAGTTAAGAGTTTTAAAGTTAGAAAATTGCTAAGTAGTTAGTATCATGCTAAGACCTTAACATCATGCTGTTTAAAACTTTGTGCCAATGATTTCAGGAAATTAAGGACCAAATGTAAAGGTAAGATATATCGCACAAGACTTATGTAAAGTGAAGTGATTGAGGTTAAAAACGGCTGCACAGGGGTATTTGCTTCAGGCTATAAGTACTTTTACCTTATTTGAGTGGGACATTAGACCGAAATCTATTTCGGGACTTTTGTCACAATTATAGAAGGAACATAAATTACGTTTTCCGATAGAAGTTAAAAATTAAAATCCTTGAAACCTGTGAAGCAAGCCACCGAAGCTGGTGTTGTTCAGGAATTTTAAAATTTACACATTTCGTAGTTTTACAGTGACATAAATGAAAAAAAAATATTTTTTCGGGACTTAAATCCGTCATCCATTTTCTGCGATTATCTTGGGTTTTCTAGATATTTCCGTTATGAATGAAGACGTTTTTTGCCGTTTTTGAGGTTATGTAAAAATTTGTTTTGCACACGATTCATGGAAGTTCAAATCTTCTTCTTCAAAATTCAGGTTAGATTAATACTTTCAGAAAAAAACAGATTTTTTTTCTCAAAAATCTTATCTAGTGGGTAAAAATGGATGACGGATAACAGGTGAGGGATTTTATTTCAGCACCAAAAATTACCTTCAGAATTACTCGCTCGTGACAAAACCGTGTAAGACCTCGTTATCGGAAAAGTATTCTCTCAAAAGTGAAATAAGATACAAAATTTTGTCAACAAATTTATTGCAGGGGTGTCAAAGAATGGTTTGATCTCACGATCATGTTTATTTTTTGATTGTCAAAATGTGAATGTTGATGAAATTTTTAGAATTTTTAAATTTTCCTTAAAATATTTTGCCTGCAGAATTCCCCATTGTCACTGGTCTTTTAGGGTTTAATACAACATGGAGGTGAAATGGGTTCTTTATTGAAATTTTTTAAATAAAAGATTTTATTTTAAAATAATTGAAAATTATGACAAAACTTCGATTTATTTTATATTACAAGTTTGCCTTGAGTTTTGATAATCGCATCTTCATGAGAAATGACATTTTAATTAAGAGTAGGCATCTGAGCGAATGCGTTCCTTTGAAAAAGAAAATTCCAAAAAATCGACCTCAAATAGAAATAAAACGCACGAATGTGCGATCACAATGTGGTTCTAAAGTCTGAATAGTTTATATCTATACTCATCTTATTTTAAAAGAAATAAATTAGTTATGGGAGCCTATATTTTTTGCCACCTGCTAACAACGTAGTTTAGTAAATGGGAGGATTAAGTGAGGATACCAAAATTATCAATATAGCATCGCTGTGCACATAATGCATATGCATGAAACATGCAATTTAAACTGACAAACTTGTAAAAAAAATATATACATAATTAGAAATAAATATGTACTCCATCTGATTTTTTAGTTAATCTTAAATTAGAGAAAAAAAATTCAAAAATCGTTTTTTTAATATTTTTTATATGTATAGAAAATTTTGAAAACATTTTTAAGAACAAAAATTGGTTTGCCATTTTTTAAAATGTATTAATGCGGAGTTTAAAAATAAATTTTGAAAAATTTTCAAGAAATAATTTTGAATTTTATATTAAAAAAAACCAAAATGTATTTTTTGCAAAATTTTTATTTTTTTATTTTTACTTATTAGAAGCTCTCGTGTAAAAAATTTAATTAAAATGGGTTCAATAGATAAAGAGATAGTCGAAAACCAAAAAAATGGTTCTATAAGAGATTCTGTTACTAAACGTAGATACAACACTTTCTCCAATAATATGGTAGATCGTACTTATATTCAGCCTTATTGTGAGTTTCACCCGAAAAATATTTCACCTTAAAAATTTAGACATTACATGCCGCCCGAAATGAATATTCACAATAATGCGAAACATACAAATTTTAATCAAAATCCTAAGATTCGTTTTTTTTATATACAATATAGTACTTATGTATGTACATAAACATATATCGTAAGTAACAAATCATTTAAAAACGGCGGCAATGCACTGACAGTATCCTGTTATACCTTTTTTGAAGCCAGAAATCTATCCTTTAATTCTTTTTAAGTGAATAGTTTTTAAAAAATTAATTTTCAACCTCGAAACTATTTAATATACCTACATATGCGACAAGTTTTGGATTCCTACATATTATATTGACGGAGAATACAAAAAAGTAGATCCCGTTACCGTTACCAAAGACAATTAAAAAATAAAATATTTTTTCGCAAACAAGAAATGAAAAAAAAAACAAATAAATATTTATGTTTGCATGCCAAGTTAAGGGCAGGAGGATTTAATTTTCGAAATTGTCCTCTTTTCCCAGTCAAATAAACCAATTTCTTCTTTTTTTCACTTTTGTCCTCTCTTAAGTTTGCATTTTTCGCACAAAAATATACAAGTGCTAAGTAAATCCTCTCGAAGACAAATCCAAATGTAAGCGAAAAAAAAATCAATAAATTCAACCCTCTCAAATAAAAAAAAATCCTTCGCCAGAAAGAAGGTATAGATAGAAAAATAATTTTTCAAATATTTACAAACAGACTTGACATAAATAAACCAAAACCAAAAAAAAAATTACTTCAAATTAAAACCTTTTTTTTTTAATCAAGCAAATTAATTTGCCAATTGAATTGCAAATTCACACTTTCATGCCGAAAACGTTTAAATAGCCATTTTGTGTAATCAATTAGTCTATACCTCAATACATAAGGGATTCCCCAATTAAACTGCATTCTGCCAATAATGCAGGTTCTTCCATTCATCATCGTCACATTCCAACAACAAAAACACGAAGCGTCAAACATGCATACATATATCACAAAAACACAACGATCCAATCACACTTTTTTTTTCAAATATGGAAATAAAAGTTAAAGGGAGGAGGGAAATATCCTAACAAATCCTTTTTGGTGCTCACGACACTTCTTTCCATTTTAATTAAACAAAAAAAAAATTAGGTTTTATACCCAGTCTGCCAAACGCACACTGCTCCAACCAATCCCTTTTGTTGATGTCCTTTGCTTTATAGTCGTTGTAATCGACTAAGAAAAGTATTGACTGAGGTTTTATGCAGTGCCGGATTTACCCATATATACAAATCTTTACTACTGTTTTGCTGTTTTGAGCATCAAATCAAAATCAAAATTAACGATGTATAACAGATATGAATTTAGTGTCTGATTTTTGAGAATTTTGACTGTTGACTGTTTAATATTATTTGGGCAGGGCCGTAGCTAGAGTTCTATTTAAGGTAGAGGGCATCGGTGATAACAGGTAGGGCAGAAGTACAAATTTTTTATGAAATATGATCTGATCTGGTAAAAGTGGTACCTACTCAATTGTAGGGAGGGGTGATAGATAAGTGCAAAACATTCATATACATATGTATTGGTTTTTATTATTATGTCTCTTAACATAGATATTATATTTAGTATACCTACATATGTAGATAACAATATGAAGCTCTTTCATTAAAATAACCTGAATTCTTCGATTCGCCATATTATTAAAAATACGAAGGACTTCATCCAGATCCAATGACTTGGTTCTTTTCTTTTCAAAGGCCAGAAATACCAAGCCTGCCATTCTTTCGTGACTATTTGATAGCCTCTGAGGCCTATTGAATCAATTGTAGCATTTGTATCTTTTGCTTCCATATGTTTTGAGGAATGAGGTTCTTCGTGGTCGATTTCCTCTTCCACTCTTCGTTTTTTGCTAAAGAAAGTACGGATATCCATATATCCACAAAATCTTTTAATCTTTAGTTCACAGCAATAAACAAACAACCTTGTCGCTAACTGATTATAAAACACTTATAAAACACCTTCACTACAGACGAATAAACTCTAATTTGCTTATTTTAAAATAATCAAAGACTGCAATACGTATAAAGACGGCACAACACTCAGAGATGCATATTAGTATAATTTATCCACCAATTTAACCGCACTCAAAGTATTCATAGATACTCTATTCTATTTTGAGTCTCTTACTCTTACAACAATTTTTGTGCATCCAATTTAAATGTAACCAACAATTTCTAACTGTATCCCACAGCTATGTATACTTCCTAGTTCCTAGTTAGTGCGCATCGTACTTGAGACATATATTTCGTTCAAATCAGCTTTGAAGTATGAACGAGGTTGTTTTTTTTTTTTGGTAGAATGAATGAAAAAAAAAAAATGCTAGACAAAAAGTACAGTATGGGCCATTTCGTTACACTGCTTATGAATGAGGGTATTGTTTTTTTGGTGCAATGTAGGAAAGGACAAAAATTGCGAAACGAGGATATTTTTTTTTTGGTGGAACAAATCTTTGTACCTATACAAAGAACGAATTTAAGGGAATAGGAAAATCGTTACGATACTTGATTTTTCAAGTTAGGGCATTAGAGGTTTTAAGGTAGGGCATTGCCCCCTAATTATAAAATAAAACAAAAATTGGACTAGAAATGGGCAGTTTTTGGATGAAAAGAAACAGACCTCTAATGTCAATAAATTTTAACGTACTTTTTTCCACATCCCCACAAGTTTGCATAAGTTTTTCTCAAAATCTATTAAATCTAAAAAAAGTGCCGTCATCTTGTTTGTGTAGAATTTTATAAGCTACAAGATTTATGTTAATTTTTTTCCCACCATAAAAAAGTTTTCGAGAAATTTATAAGAGTATAAATGTGTCTTCTTTCTTTCAGCTCTGGGCCAAATTTAAATTAATTTTTGAAATTTTAATTTTAAGTAGGGTAAAAGAGGGTAAGTTCGAGTCAGTCTTAAGATCGAAAAACTATTTTCTTTCAGAAAGCGAAGTCGGAAAAAGTGGTTCTTACAATTCTGTTTGTCTTGTCCATTCGACAGCTGGTTAATAGGTATATATCGACTTTCTTTTAACAATTGGTGCACAGCGGTTTTTAGGCAGTTTTGTTCACTTTTTTGGGACAATTTTTTTTTAGCAAATAATGAAAATATTATTTTGCTCAAAAACATTCCTACAACTATAAAAAAAACATAAAAACTTAGTATAATTTTTTCTATAAAAATGCAGCCATTTATAAAAACAAATCCGAAAAAAGGGTTTTCGATTTTCTCAAAAACGGTTCTACTGATTTTGATGAATTTTTTTATGAAATTATTTTTTTTTTAATTTAAAAGTTTAATTTTTTTTCTGAGAACTTAAAAATTCGGAAACTACTTAATGGATTTTTTTTTAAACTTAGATTTGGATTGTTTTAAAAAAAATTCAAAATTATTTTTTGGAAATTCGATATTTCGAAAATGGGTAGATGCATTTTTTTCAAAATTAAATTTTTTAAGTCAGCATTTATAAATGTTACAAAATTGGTACCATTTTTGTTTCTTAAAAATGTTTACAAAATTATTTTTTTAAAAAAACAGCGATTGAGATTTGTTTAAGAAATCAGATGGTGTACATTACGTTGTTGGTGTAAAACTAATTTAACTAATTTATATTCAACACGGTGCTATATTGTTCATAATTTACATAATATGCATACTCACATAATACTACCTTAAACTTAACTCTGTTTTTAGAGGTGGCAAAAAATATAGGCTCCCATAACTTATTTATTTCTTTTAAAATCAGCTAAACCATTTAAACCTTAAAACCACATCTGATGCCACTTAAAGAATTGGTATCACTCAACAGCACTGCAGGACTCGAACATCATACATATTACACATACCTACAAAATTTAACTTAAAATTTTCTGGATTTTTTTTTATTTTTCTCTTATATTCAAAAACGGTAAATTTAAATCTACCATCCGTTTTAATCCATCAGCTTTAGTTTTCCCTATAAAGCTTCATTGTATTTTATTTAGAGTAGTCGCACATTTTTCAGTTTGGTTCAGTGTTTATGTCCAGTTATGAAGAAATTATCACAATGTCTATATTAGGAGAAGTTGTTTTAATATCCCACACTGTTTTTGTAACATTTGAGGTGAATGAGGCTAAAAAATGTTAAAAAAGTGGTGACAGAATTCGTGAAAACAGCTTATTTTGATAACTTTTAAATGCAAATGTGTAATTTAGATAATCTGTAGGTGCCTATAACTGTTTTTCAAAACTCCGTTGTTAGTTTGCGACTGTAGTCAAGTGGAACAAGACGTTCTTTGAAGCTCAAAACCCCATTGAACTGGCGAGAACCAAAAAATCTCCATGATGATTGTTATTTTTGCTTCGTTAATTTAAATGGTATTAACTCAAATAACTGCAATAACTGGATTTATTCTAATGTACCTTCTGCCAAACGAACAACTTTTATAAAAAAGATCATTTTTGGTTGCTTTTGAAGAATAATTTTATTTCTTTTCGCCGTATGTCAGGTTTTATTCTATAGGAATATATATACATATGTCAAATCTAAAAAACTAAAGCTGATGGATGAAAATGGGTTTCATTACTGAAAATATACTTATTTTTCCTGAAAAAAATCTTTGTAATTATGTGTTATTTCTATAGGTTAGACTCACTTTGCGACTCTCATACTACACCGATTTTGACAAATGGGGTGTCAAACGAAGCGAAATTACCTGCTGATTTGACGAATTATATTTAATAATTTGTTCAAAAACTGCATTTGTTTGTTAAATATTGTATTAAGGCTTTCGATTTGTTAATTTTCTCAATGGTTCCTGTATTTGATTTGTGAATTTGCGTAAGGATCTTTCTGAGAGGATTTTTTTGGTAATTTAAAATGCGGGTTATAATCTTAACTTTAGGTTATTTCACATTTCAATCAAGGGGAACAATTTTATGTAGGAAAAATAAAACAAAACTCAATATACAGAATTGTTATGTAATTGCGAGAATTCTCGCAGGTGTAGGCTAGTTCTTTTTTTAATTGCTTTGGCATTAGCCGTGTTTGTTTGGGATTTTATATATTATAGTAAAGCAGAAATTCCCAAAAAAAAAACCGTCCGCAGTAGCCGCAGTAGCAGCAGGATTCTACTTCTGCTTTTATTGGCAGTAATTCTACTGTGGATGTTGTATTTGTAACTTGTGTAAAATCTTACTGTACTGTGAATAGCTTTCTCAAAAAAACGCGACTATTATGACATTTGTTTGGGTTACCTATATGACATTCTAGTTGGGTTTGGCGACGCTTTCTTCCCGACATTCTGGAAGATGTGTTTGTTTTTGGGAGTTATGAAATTTTCTGATTTGGGTTTTCTGACGTTGGGTGATATGAATGAAGAACGATAGAAATTAAAATCATCATAAGAACCAAAAGATAAGTCAGAAAACCCAAGGCCTATGTCATAACGCCCAAATAAAGTATTAAAAAATCATTTGGGCGAAATGACAATCAACGATTTGGGCGTTCTTTGATTTCAAAAAATAAATTGGGCGTTATGACATTCGTTTTAGGTTTCTTGTCAATTTTTTGTTTAACTTTTTGGGCTTTATGGCCTTTTTTGGGCTTTATGATATTTTTCATTTTGGGCTTTATAGTTTTGGGCAATAAGACCTAACGCCTCTTGAGAGCAGACGCTAATATTTATCTTTTGTCTATTGTATTTACCTTTCTACCTTAACTAACTATACTAAATAGCGGTGAATACCACTGCTTCTTATATATGTACATGTGAGTATTCTTAATATTCCAGTTAAGCTTAGCATCATTCTAAGATGCTTTGTTAAGCAAGAATACGTAAAATATCGAAAGTTGAAAAATTTGTATAGGAAAAGTTGTCCGAGTTTTCCTGTACACGTACTCTTTTCTGCGTATGCGGGGAATGTCCGAGACAATTTTTTCAAAATTCTTCATAATTCCGCGATTGTTGTTTGATCACTTTAAAGTACGAATATGTACTTGTTTTATTAATCGGGGACTAATTAAAGAAAAAAAACAGAATTGAGAATTGAAAAAGAGGAAATTTAAAACGAACAGAATTTTTAAGCTGTCAAAAGTCAAAATAATCTTTACATCAATTGGATTCTCTTTCGTTGTAAATGTTATTGTTTTTTTATTCTAGAATCAAAATGCCTGTTTGGTAACTTTTTTTTCAACAAATTTCCCAAAACCGAGTTTTTTTTCTATGTGTTTTGACAGCAAATTGTGAAATTTTGTGAAAATTTGTTCAAATTCGCAAGAAATTTCACGTTACCAAACAGATCAAAAATTTATGTATTCTGTATTATTATTATTTTTTATTTAAGTAATATTTTAAACAACAATGAAGTACATTAATAAAAAAGTTTTCTTTAAAAAAAAACCTGGTGTTGGTGAGTCACCTTTCAGAGAAGGAAATTCTGCTTCTTTATATTTCCAGTTTTTAAGCGGCCTTTGCGAGAAATAGGGTGTTTGTTTTTTTTTCGTATTCTTCTTATATTGTTAAATAAATTTAATTAGTTTGTTGTGATTGGAAAATTGTTCGTATTTTGTTCTACAGTCAAGACTTCTAGGCCGTTTAGCAATTTACCTCAATTCGGTCCTGATTCTTTGTGGGAAGTATAAGTGAAAAAGCGGCATAAAAATTCACGCTTCACATGGAATTTGGCGGGTAATTAATTAAAAAGGCCTAGTCCCTGTATATAGTCGGATTCTAATTGCATAGACTGTTATAAGTTGGATGTGGGTGTGTTTGTTTTATTTGCTGCTATATTTCTGGATTGTTATATTTGAAATTAATTACCTGTCAAAATGTCCTTGAGATTTGTACTTCCGCTTTGACATTGAAATTAACGTCGTTCTCAACAAAGGCAATGGCATTTATTTTTCCTTAAGCTTTGTCAGTCAAATCGATATAAGGAAACATTTCACCAAGGAGAGTCAAAATAATATGTTCTTCCAAAACCTACATATTATATTACATGGTATTTGAAGACATATTTTCTTAAAAATTAATAAAGCACTCCATTATACATACATATCTATATACATTTATATTTCTCCCAAAGCGTGAGCCATATAAATACTTATATTTCAGATCGGTGTATTTTCTTATTTATAGGAAAATGAAATATTCATCCATTAATCTGAGTGATATATGATCGAAAGGACTATAAATGAACAGAAAATGGTCGTAAAATGTTTAACAGCTTTTTGTGGTGCTATATCTTTTTTTTTTTTGGCAAATCCCCGTCGATAACTCGTTTGTCCGAACGTTTAAGAAATATTCCATTGGACACAATAAAAAACTGATGGTTGAAGGAATTTTGTAGGTCAATGTCTTGTAAACCGGAAAAATTTGTGTTAATCTGAATAATGTTTTTGGGGTTTTGAATTTATATTTAATGTAATTTATCATCAGGAGTTTTCATTTAAATACATTGATATTTGCAAGTATTGGTTTTATGTACAAAAAATTTTTGAATAAAAACTAACAACGTTGATGGGGAATTCAACAAATTGGTTTTCGCCACACCTGATCATCGCTGAGCATCTGATTTATAATAATTATTGTCTGTGTCTTTGCATCTAGGTGGACATGAAACTAGATTCTAAACAGGTGAAAGGATTTCCCACTTTAGTTGAGGCCTCCCTCTGCCCCGTACCCTGTTAGGAGAAGGTTCGAAAAATTTCGGGGTGGTGCGTTGCTGCCCATATGCTCAACCTGTCCCAGACATTTCAGGCGCAGTATTTTTAACTGTGTTGCACAAAGATCTAGTCGTTGGATCTTATCTACTTTAGACTCCATCGATTTTGACTTGATCAAATATCGCATGAAGCATCTTTCTATAAATGCAATTACCCGTTTTTGACATAGGTCTATTCGTCAGTACCACATGCAGCGTGACTGGAGATTATCATCTTGTAGATTGGGTACACAATTCCGAGGTCCAATTAATTGGACATAACTTCATCCGCCCAAATCTTATTGATTAGTTGATTTATTTCCCTTTCCAAGTCATTTTCTGTTGAATTAAATAGTTCAGCTACTAAGCCATCCACATCAACAGCATTTTAAGACTTAAGTTTGGAAATCGCTAACCGCATTTCTTGTTGGTCAGGTGGAAAACAGTTTTGGCTATGTCATCGTTGAAGTTGAATGCAGTATTCTGTCTAACAGCAGAATGTTGCCTGGTATCCACCTCACCGTCAAGCAGTTTAGTGATCTTTCCAATTCCTTAGTAACAACAGCGTCATATTACCAATGTCATCTAAACAGGCTTCTGTTCTGGCCTTGGGAAAACCCTTTTAGGATATATAGTTTTCGACTATTACCCCTTCCGTAACTACCATCAAAAGATTCCTTCACTCGTTTTGTCTGCCTCATTCCTTTTCTTCTTGAGAACTCGGTATTCTTCTCATCTGTCTTTCCCGTAGAACTCATCGTTCCAAGACATGCTGCATTGAATGCTTGGCCTCGTTTTCTTAGCTCCTTGCACCAGCCAGCACCTTCTATCGCATCATCATGGGCTTTGTTGTGGTTGCCTAGTGAAACCATGCACTTTAGGTGCTGAATTGATGACATGTTAGCAGTTTTTCCACTGGTCCTCTGCACTTTATTCTGGTGACTAGATTGCTGAGAGGTTAATAGGGACTAAGTTAGAAAAAATTCTGGCAGTCTATTACGATATTAGATTTGCGGAATCAAATTCCGCTCGACGGGCGATTTGGTGTCATTCGCATGTGGATATCCGCATGGATACTTGAACTCCAAGTCATTGTTGGCCCTTCGGAATGCTCGGAAAATCAGTATACAGGAAATGTACAAGAATAATTTGGGTGACGTGACGGTTGTTGATCTCGAGACCACCAAGCCATCTTTTTGAAATGTGTGAATCGAGTGCATTCTATGTACATATATATAATGGTGTCTCTCCCCACTACCGCAAATCCTGTCATGAGCCTAATAAACAGTTACTTGAATATAGACTTGATGTAATACTTTTAAATATATATTGTTATACCTAACTTAAAAATTAATCTATAAAATCTTCTTTTATTAAAATTCTTCTCTTAAAATTTTACTTCTATAGGTGAGCGAAACCTTTACGAATTAAAAAAACAGAAAATCCTTTCCATTCAAAAAGTTATAAGAACTTTATCGTCTATGAAAATAGCTTTACAAACAATGTATAATTTTCTAAGCTCGATAAATATTGGTTAAAATCCTTCAAAATGCAATATATCTTCTCTGGTGTTATCATGTTTCAAAGGCTGCATATTTAAGCAGCCTTTGAAATCTGTGCATTAAGGTGTATAATTTAACTGAAGTATATTTCTCCATATATATTTTGAAGAGGGTTTGTTATGATATTTTATCTACTCCTGCCTTAATATTAAAGTAGCTTGTTGTACCTACTTATGTATTATATCGTATTCAAGTTGGGAATAATAATAATAGAAGACAGTGTCCTTTGTGTTCAAATGATTCAAGCTGCTTTCCATTGAGAACCTTCATTTTTTATTATACAGATCCGTTTTCATCTGATGTTTGAATCTGATACACGTTTTAAAGATTTAGAGCACATTCAGTTCTTTCAGCTAATACCTTTGTCTTTGCGAAAAAGAATTTTTTTTATCAAAGGCAAGAGTTGCTACAATTTTAGGTTAACTTGTTTCTTTTATAATTATTAAGCACTGTAACGACATAGCCAAATGAATTTTGAATGTAGCGGTAAATATTGGAATTCTGGGTAGTCAAGAGAAGGTACAGTATTTGTTTAAGGAGAATTCGAAACGATTTCCGTTTAGTTGCTCCAAAAATAGGATATTTTGCTCGAAGGCTTAAATATTTTTTACTTGCGATATATGTATAGGTACTATAATATGGAAAGTTATGGATTCGTAAAGATAACGGTTTTTTGTAGAGGGGTCAAAAACAAGCATTTTTTACTATGAGCGGCAATTTAAGAAAAAAACTACTTAAAATGAAAAAAAAATTATTAAGAAACAGCGGCAACACTTAAAATAAAGTACTATACCGGTTGAAAGCTAGAAATCTGTTCTTTAATCTTAAATTTAAATTAAATTATTTATGTCAATAGTTTTTGAAAAATTCGCATGGAAACTTAAAATTTTGATAAAAACTGAAAAAAAAAATTTAGACCAATGTTTTTTTAAATTGTGAAATGACGTGCTGAATTGGCTTTTTGCGGTCAATCTTAATATCAATTATGAATCGAACACAAAAAACCGAATGGTTTTATGTCTTCTAGTTCTTGAAAAAAATGAAAATTACTAAAACTACTTTTACAGAAGATTTTTGTTTTTTTGCTTGCTTACATAAATACTGTGCTAGCACCCAGCATTACGGCGTATAAACAGTGAAGAATGTATGGGGGGCATGCTCATAAAAAAGAAGTTTGTGGTCGATTCCGATTTAATATTAACATTGACTACAAAAAGACAATTTAGCACTTCAATTCACAATTTTGAAAAAAATTGGTTTAAACCTTTTTTTTTCATTTTTTTTATCAAAATTTTGAGTTTGCATGCGAATTTTTCAAAAACTATTGAAATAAATAATTTAATTTAAATTTAGGATTGAAGAATAGATTTTTAGCTTTCAAAACCGGTATAGTACTTTATTGTAAGTGTTGCCGTTGTTTTTTAATATTTTTTTTTCATTTTAAGTCATTTTGTTCTTAAATTGCTCCTACCTCCTAAGCGGGGAGGTAAATGCTTGTTTTTAACCTCTCTACAAAAAACTGTTATCAATTTTGGCGCCTGAGTTATCGTACTCGTGCAGTGATTTTGATCAAAGTTGACATTACGATGATAGCGAAGTAGAAAAAAGTGGGTCTCGCAATTCTGTCCGTCTGTATATAGTCTGTCTGTCCATTCGGTCGGCCGATTTTCTTCAAAATTGGTACCTAGCGTTTTTTTCATTTTTTTTAAGACCAAAAATAACGGTACCTGCCGTACAATTTTTTTTTTTAGAAAAAAATGAAAATCTTATTTTTCTCAAAAACGTAGGTACCCACAACATAAAAAAAATTCTGTAATTTTTTTTATAAAAAGACAACCATTTTATAAAAAAAAATTCTGAAAAATTATTAAAAATGGTAGCTCCCATTGAACCATTTTTTTGATTTTCGAATTTCTCAAAAACGGTTCAACTGATATTGATCAGTTTTTTTATGGAGAATGTTTGAAAAAGTTTTAAAAGTTTTGTATACCAAAATTTTCAAAAAAAAATTTCTTGGATTTTTATTTTTTTTTTGAGAACTTAATAATTCGAAAACGACTAGGCCAATTTTTGTTAAATTTGGCACCCATCAGTTTTTTAACAATATCTAGCAGATTTTAAATGAAAATTATTTTTATAACCAAAAATAACGGTACCATCATACAACTGTTTAAAAACCGGTATTAAAAATCTCATTTTTCTCAAAAACGGCTCCTACGATCTTGATTAAAATTTTTGTGTGAACTTATATTTGTACGATCTACCATATTATTGAAAATACAAATTTTTCAACGGTTTCAAAATGGTATCTCTCATAAAACCATTTTTTTCGATTATCCCATTATCAGTTGAACTGATTTTAATGAATTCTTTTGAACAAAAGCTTCAAATAAATTCTAATAATAATTTATACCAAAATTTTCAAAAGAATAAATTATTGATTTTTAAAAACATTTTCTAAATAATTTTTTAAAATTCCATACTTCGAAAATGGGTAGATGATATTTTTTTTAAATTATTTTTTTTAACTCCGCATTAATAAAGGCTAAAAAATTGCGTACCATTTTTTAAGTTTTTCAAGATTTTATATATAAAAATAAAAACTATTTTTTTTTAAAAAACTGCTCCAACGATTTTCAATTTTTTTCTCATAAATTGAGATTTCCTTAATAAATTATTTATTTATTATAATTATTGTAATTATTTTTAATTACAAATCTTTTTTTGACAATTTTTCAGTTTAAACCGTAAGTTGCATGCATATTTGCAACACGGTGCTATATTGTTCATAAATAAATGTACCTAATCGCATAATACTACCTTAAATTTAACTACTTGCTACTTGCTTCTTGGATATTGTATCGTGAATTTTCTTATGTCATGGGACACAACGGGAACCCGAGTTGGCTCATCGCCATATATAGCTCCTGAAGATGAATGTATCATACAAATCTGTGGCTTTATAGTTGATAAAAAGATAGTGGGTCTCGATTTAAAATTCGTTGTTTTTTTTAAGGAATTGCTTATGGCTTGAAAGGCTCATGCAGTACGTTGAATAGGATTTAATGTCAAACGTTAATCATAGACTTCTAAAACTAGTTTTACTTATATATTCGTGCAAGATATAATAATCTACCTTTTTTCTTCGTAAAACTGTTGTTTCCACATTTCAAATAAGTATCATAACTCTAACTAGAAACCAGACAGTGTTAGCCATAAAATTTACCAAATGCCTAATAAAAGCATAGTCTCATTCCATCATTATAAACATCAAAGCTTAATGGCACTTGTGTGTATATACTTAAAGAACTGCATACTTAAACACAGAGCTATATGACACTGGATCATTTGCACTATCACTTCCTATATTCTCACAGCCCTGCTGTAGGTCGAATTTTCTGAAAGGACGCACAAGAGATACACATATACAATATATAAAAGCCTTTTAAATTATAGGTACAATAAATACATCCATATATGCAAAACAAACCCCCATAAGCGAGCCATTGTATAAATGTAGACAGGAGAAAGCCCCCCCAGGGGACATATGTCAGAGTATACATGAAATTATTTGTCCATAATACACAAAAAAGTATACACTACACACAATTACTTTGCAACAACGAACATTTCGAACACAGTGGCCTCCTCAGCTATTAGCGTTTCCCTGGGAACAAACAATCGCGCAACAGCGGGGGTATAAGTAGAAGTAGCAGCAAACTAGCAACACGCCGAACAGACTAATTTGTTCTTCCTAGAACTCACACCCCCACCCATAATTCCATCGGCTACTGGTTGTTGTTATCGTTCGGAAATCGGATAGGAAGCCTTCATCCATGGCCAACACTTTAGTGCATAACCAAGGGTAGTTTATCCACCCAATTGATGGAATCAAATAAATATCGTCGCTCATGCAATGGGTAAGTGTGGAAGAACAACAATTCATACAGTGATGTCCTGTGCAGGCAACACAGGAAGCAAGGACGGGGGGCGGGGGGAGGGTTCTATTGAAAGAATGGATAAATTGACAGACAGTTCGTTTTTTATTTATGAATACAACAACATAAAAAAAGGTATAAACAGCTCGAGGTGGTGTTTGTAAAAGTCCAAGCTGTGTGTGTCCTTCCGAAGTCCTTTTTATGATTGTAATTTCAGTTTAACACTGGACACGTTACACACTCCTTTTCAGCGGAAAAACGGAAAAGCGGAAATTAAAAATCAGAACTCCAAGCTGATTTAAAGTGTTTTATATCCTGTTGCTGGAAGAAGAAGGCTCAATATCGCATAGTATCGTCCACGCCGTCGTAGTAACGGGAATTTCCTCCATCAATATCCAGTATCGATATCGATATTCAAACGGATCTATATATAGAGCGGGAAAATAAAAGAACACTGGTAGCCAGATTGAGATTTCCTGCAATTGGCAGCAACAGCAGTGGTGCAGCTGAAGCTGTGATGTCGTCCTTCGTCATGAATTGATAATGTTCTCAACATGGAATAAGAGACCGGATATCTGATAACAACTACCTTTTTTACACGTTTCCATTTGAATTCGAACCTAATGATGGGCTGTACATCATCACAGGCCATGCCTCCAGGTGGTAATGCTATTGTCGATGCCACTTCAACTGACCCTAAGAACTTGGTGGTGGACAATTCGAATCCTGAGGCAACAAAAACAGCAGAAGTTTCTTCCGATGACAAGTACCGTAAATATCGATTATTTTGTGTAGAACAAGTGTTGAAAGCGTGAAACTTATTTAACTGTTTTTATGTTTTTTCTCTTTCTTGTTTTTTTTTTATTGCTATTTATTTCCATATATCCTGCGGGATGTTGCTGGCTATGCGGGGCAATCGACTCCTTTATATTCATTTTTTTTGTATCATTATGTCATCATTGTCGTTGGGTGGATTGACAACATGGAATGGCAACGACATCGACTTCGACATGGTTTTTCTGCTGCTTCTATACTGTTATACGTCGTTGTTCGTCGGTCGTCATCACGTCACTTGCTGTATTTATATATGGACCAAAAAATGATTCGAACTGACATTCATATCCTTTTTCAAATGGGTGCTGATATATATGTATGTGGGGGTGGATATATGGACTTTTGCAATATATACACTCTCTTCAATATCTATAACTATACTGGCAAAAAACTTCTGACAGCACCTGCGGAGGCGTTTGAAATCTCCTTGGATGATGTTGACAACGACAACGACGACGAACGAAGTGATAGCCTTATCAAAAAGCATCCTCCGAAGCGATTGCAAAAGTTAGTCGAGCAAGCGGCAACAGCTGTTCCAGCAACAACTATTGAACATTTGGAAAAGAAACTAGCCAAGGCAGAAGTTAGACGTCAGCAGTACATTCAGCAGAGAATCGAAAACATCATAACACTAACATCGAAAGGAGGAGGTAATGTTGATGCTGGAGGAGAGAATGAGGGCAACGAGCACGACGACGATCTAAATGATGGCCAAAAAGATGCTGAAGCAGCTGTCATTGTTTCCACGAACACCATCACCACCACCAGTACCACCATCACCACCACCAACAACAGCACTAGCAGCAGCACCAGCAGCAGCAGCAGCAACAGCAGTCAGGATGGTGATGTCGTAGTCCAACCGACAGCATCGCCGCCGCCGTTGAAAGAGACTTCTGTAAGTGTGGACAAGAAGCATATTGATGGCGACCATCAAGCTCAAGGTGGTGCAGACAACGGCACACATCCTTAATGGGGCAAAACTTTTTATTCCCTTTTTTTATGTGTGGCTACATACATATATTTAAACTATACAATTTTATTCTAGCGAAGAGTGATAGACGTTAAGGTATGGTTTTACATTTTTTTCTGTGCAATAAAGTAGATTTTAATTCATTGGTAAATTGACTTATAATGGACTTTTAACTTCGAAGGTGATTTTATAAATTAAAACAAAAAATTCTATTTTTTTTTTTTTTTGATGAAAAGGCAACTTCAAGAAATTTTTTGAAACATGTTGAAAAATGACATGACTTCTTCGTTGATTGAAATATAGGAAGGGTGATTTTTTCATACCTGGAAGAGGACTTTAAAAAAAAAAATTGATGTTATATCTTAGAAAGTATTGGTTTTTTCTTCGAAAGTTGTCAAGACCAAAGTTATAGGCATAGTGAAATAATTTTTTATGTTTTTTTTTATTTTAAACTATAGGAAATCGATTGCCGCTTTCGGCAGAAAGGTCAATAGTTCCAGAAGCTTTATTAGACTTAAATTGGTATACGGAATTGTCTAGGTTGAACTGTACAATCTTTCTGACAGCGGAATACGATTCGTCATTCGCCGATATTGAGAGTTGAGAGGAATAATTTTTCCATATCCTCAGCCTCTACTACAATTCTACTATGATGTTCCTATGATGATGTAGATCAGCTTTTCAGGCTTAGGTTCATCCCTTGTAACCTTGGAAGCAGCTTTTACCTTTTGGTACAAAGTCTGTTGCTTAGTGATCGGTTAAAAACAACGTAAAACTCGGTTATGTTGAATAAAAAACATTGTTAATATACAACGTGTGAACTCACCAAGTTAAATTTTACGATTTAACACGATTACACAAAATTATTTAAATCTAATCTGATTCGGTTAAAGTGTAATAAATTTTATTAAACTACTTCTAGGTTAGTTCGGTTTCAATAACCAATTAAGTTGGTTAATGAAACATACTAAATCGCCCATAGTAACCAATCTACTAAGAGAGATGTAAAATTAATTAAATATAATTATTTGATCTAAATAAGCACTCGTTTAACTTTAACGATCTTCAAAATTGCGAATCCTAACCATGTTTCTCCATATTAATATAGCCTTTTTAGGTTTTTATTTTAAACAATATATATTTTAATCGAGTTGACTACATTATAATTAACATAGTGAACTATGTAATATTTACACATTTAATTTTAACACACCGAAAAACTCTCTCGGTTAGTAATTATTTTTCTGCGTGTTATTAAACAATCCCACGCTTTATGTGTTACTTTTTTTTCTTTATGAGAATTCAGAGTTCCACTTCTTCTGCTCCCAGAGCTCGCATGATACTTCGATTATAATGTTGAAAATTTGGTTGAAGGTTGATTGACCCGAAGCTCTCCATGTCTCGTTGTTGAAGATAAATGTTGAGACGGTCGCAGTGCAATAAGACCCACGGAAATAAAGCTTCTGTTTATTATTTCTATATTTCCCAAATTAAAAAGAAAAAAATAACCCCTGGTAGAATGAAATGTAAACAAAAGCTGTGGGTCTTAAGTTTTTTTTTCTTGAGAGTTTCAATTGAAAAATATTTTAAAGCTAAGTATGAATTTTGAATCATATTTTAAGTTTGGGTCTCAATGTCAGTTTCAAAATACAATAACTCAAGCAGGTCATATATTAATTTTTTTGTCGTGAGTCCTACTGCCAGTCCAAAAAGAAAAACAAACCTAGCGGGCGTTATTTCCTTTTATTTTAGAATTATGACCCACGGGCTTAATTTCGGCGGATCTTATTACATTGCACCGTTGAGACTTGGGAAATGCGTACTATAGTTACACATGCAATGTCTCACCCTGCACCAAAGACGATTAGTAAGAATCTATTTTTTGGAGGAAGTGTCGTGCAATAAAATGTCCTCTTTACTTAGCTTGTCTTTAATATTGCCTTGGAAATTTTAATTTTGAAGCTGGACACTGCTCTAGCTTTTAAATTTGAATTTCCAAATGACTTGTCAAAAATGAAAAAAAAACAAGAAATAAAAAAAGGTACCTAGGTATTTAAAAATTAAGTTAATACAAAAATTATACACGCTATCGAACAAAATTTCCCTATCTCATTTTACAGTGAAAAAAAATTTCTAAGTCATACAAGTCCTACGGGAACCTCTCTGTATAAAATGTATGCTAATTCACTCTACCCATGGAAACAGCTAAAATAATTTTTTTTAAACACAATGTGAGTGACATCAATATAATTATTGACATCACAAAAAAGAGCAACACTTACAGAAGAATCATCGGGAACACTAACCTTACAAATTAAACCACTAAAATCTCTGGAGAGGAATCGAACATAAAAATATTAATTCATATTAAATGAATTAATATTTTAAATGAATGTTCTCCATTTTCGATTTAGAATATTATGCATACATTAACCTAATAACACATTGCTATTCGGTTATTTGTTGGAAAAATCCATTGTTCACTCTGGCGTATACGTAATATTTTTTTTATTTTCCACGGACTTCCCAGGAATTAAGTACCACATAAATGTAGGTATTTGAGTGAGCAGAATAAAGGTGGGGAATGGGGAGGGGGTGTTTATAACCAAGTAGTCTGTGAAAGAATAAATTATTATTCTTTATTGATTTTTTGTGTGTATGTTAGCGTCCAATGTAAATCTATTTTTTTGATTGTTGCATGTTTGCATACTTTTACGATATACACTATATAATATGTAGTTAGCTGATTACCTAAGCTGTACTGAAAAATAAGAATTATTTGAAACACTAAATAATAATAATATACGGAGAATCTTTTAAAATTTCTTATATTTGTAAATTAATTCGCTTAGTTGAAAATTCCCGATCAACTTGCAAAAAATAACAAAAAAAAAAAAATAGTGTATTTACAAGGATCTCACTTGTCAACAGACGATTTCAAGTGAAATCAACCAGATTAAATAACAATTTTTGTACACTTAATTCGGTTAAAAGTTACATGTGCATAATATTTTAAATAAAAAAAAAAAAATCACATAACTGAAATATAAAAAAAAAGAGAATGTTCTTTTCAATAAATTTAATTCTTCAACTGAACGTGTGTTTACTAAACTTGACACTTCAGTTAAACTGGTTTTTCAGTTGTGACAGCACAATTTTAGATGATTTACTTGCAATATATATTTTTGACATTTTACAAGATACATGATGATATTTTGTCCTTTATCAGAATTCCAGTTAAATGAACAATTTTTCAGTTGTTTAAATTTAGCTTGAGTGGAGTGGAGTAATAATGTGACAGCAATGGTGAGAACCATTAGGGCCTAGTGACTTACATTCTCAAAATTAAAGAGATACGATTGGAAATTTGTCACTTTCTCATAAGAAACAGTTCCCCTAAAAAAACATTATTATTTAAGGTGATTTTAATAATTTTATTCCAACTTTTTAACTATTATGCAAAGGGATAGTTTTTTTTTATCAAGGGGAATCGTATCTATACTAAGTCATTATAAGCATAAAGAATTGAATTCATTGCAAAAATCAAATAAAAAGTTCAATGAAAGTGAACACAAAAAGTTCATCGCACAATATTGTCGTTTTCGGTTAGATTTTGTGAGAGTGGTAAAGTTTTAAGAAAAATTATAAATTTGAAGTAGAAAGCGTGAAAAAAATCTGAAAAAAATAAGTAGATGCCATGAAAGCAAAATCTAAGATTTTTTATTTTTTTCTTCACATTTATTACAACCTCCGCGAATAAATCGAATGAAAATTCAGTTAAATCATTTTGAATGTAAATATTTCGACAACCAGACCTTGTACAGGGTGCCCGGTGGGAAATTTATTTTTTCAAACGTGAATAAAAAAAAAACTATGAGACATGTTGTTATATTTTTTAGTTTATTACAAAGAAGAAGAATGCGGATTTTATTTTTTGAATATTACATCATCCAAATTTTGTCCATTTAGTTGTATACACTGTTGAAAGCGGTCCATCGTATTTCGTGCTACGCGCTGTAGAAGGCTTGAATATCGTTGATTTATTTATATATATTATTTATTTTCTTACAGCTCCATCACAGTTTGCGGGTTATTTTGCTGTAAACTTTACTCTTGAGGTACCCCCATAAAAAAATCTAAGAGGGTTAAGTCTGGAGACCTCGGTGGCCACCAAAGCGGCTGATCAGTTTTCCTGGGAAATGTTCACGCAGCAACCTCATGGCGGCTCTAGCGGTATGGGGAGTTGCTTCATCTTGTTGAAACCACGTGTGGGATGAGTAAGATGGATGTGCTCGTAAATTGGGTAAAAAATAGGAACGGGTCGTTATTCTGTATTACAAAATTCTGTATGACCAAAATTCTGTAAATGGATTGAAAATTCTGTACGATCATAAATCTGTATTTCATTATTCTGTAAATCTTTTATTCTGTATTCCAAAATTCTGTAAATCCAGAATTCTGTAGGTACATTCAGTTTGTGAGTAATTCGCGTAAGCCAACTTTCCCCGTGGCCCAACTAGCCCCGCCCTACCTTATATATCAAAATTCTGTAAATCTAGAATTCTGTATATCAAAATTCTGTAAATACAAAATTCTGGAAAATTATAAATACTTTATATTCTGAACTCCAAAATGCTGAATTTCAAAAATTCTGTAAATTTTTCTTTGATAATTTACTGAATTTTTGAAATACCGAATTTTGAAATACAGAATAATGGTTTTACAGAATTTTGAAAAACAGAATTTTAGATTTTCAGAATTTTGAAATACAGAATTTTAGATTTACAGAATTGTTGATTTACAGCGTTTGTTGATAAGGCGCACCAAACACTGGCTCTTAGGCAATGTAACGGCCGTTGGTGTTTTAAAAGTGGGTTACGTGTTCGTGGAGCCCAGAAGCGACAGTTTTGCTTATTGACATGTCCATTCAAGTGGAAGTGGGTTTCGTCGCTCCAGAAGATGCAATTCACAGTACGAAATATCTCCACCATCATTTCGCAAAAATTTTTCCGTAAATTAAAATCATTTTCTTTTAATTCTTGGACTAATTGAATTTTAAAAAGGTGAAATTTCATGTCTTTCTTTAAAATTTCATGAACTATGGTATTTGGGAGCCCCAAACAAGATCCTCTTTTTCTTATTGAAGTTCTTGGAATCTCGCACAAGCTTTGCTCTACATTCCTTATGTTTTCGGTGGTCCTTGGTTCTGATATGCCCTGGATGTGGCGTATTTAGAGCTGAAGCAGTTTGTCGAAACATTTGCACCCACGAACGAATTAAATTAACATTTGGCCGGTCACTCAATCCCCGAATATTATAACGGGAACACAACTGCCGGCGCGCGCTAACGTAAGAATCACCACTCTTAAAAAAGCTTCGATAGCGAATGCACGATGCTCTCCCGACCAATGTGACATTGTAATTTATAAATCCGCATTGAAGATGATTCAAATGACACACAAATCTTTTCGAAAGGTTTTTAATTGTTTGAGACATCGAAGTTTTAAAACATAAATTTCCCACCGGACACCTTGTAAAATAATTTGGTTTTCAGTTTTAGAAAGGTCTTAAAAACTAAGAAATAATAATTTTGAAATTTGCATTAACTTAATAGTCTCGAATGCAGAAATATTGCCATTCAAATAAAGTTTTTTTTTTAACAAATTTGGTTGAATTGGGCAGAAATAAGGTAATATCACTTTGGATGGAAATATTTCGAGAACCAGGCCTCGTAAGATTTTTTGGTTTTCAGTTTTAAAAAGGTATTAAAAACTAATAAAAAACTTTAAAATTTGCATTAACTTACGACTCTCGATTACAGAAATATCAGCTTCCAAACATTTTTTTGTGTTGATTTTCGAAATTAGTCCGAAATATAACTTTGGGTGTAAATATTTTGAGAATCAGACCACTTAGAAGAATTAGGCTTACAGCTATGCATACGGTTTTTAAGACCTTTCTTTTGATGTATATTTCGATGGGTTTTGGAATGTTTAAAAAAAAATTCATTCTGAGTCAAAAAGTAGCAAGGGGTTAGCCCATTCTTTTTTCAAAAAGTCAAAAAATTTCATTTAAAAATTTTTTACATTGAAAATGTCTGTGAATTTCCATTTCAGAACTGAAAATCGCATCTATTTACGTGTTTCGATTGCGGAAATATTAAAATATGCAAATAATAAAAAATTTAATTAAATTGACAATTCAATTCTATGGTAAATCAAATGTTTCCAACCAGTTTCATAGCTGTAAGAATATTTTTCTTTTGATTCACTTAATTCCGTGCTTCTTTAAGCCTAGTACTCAGTTCGAGTGAAAATGAAATTTTCATATAAAAGTGACACCTAGTTCATTGATATGAAATTCACAACACGAAGTGAGTAACAAAATATGAAAGTGGAATATGAACCGGTTCTTCAATCAGTTTTACGCAAAATTTTCATTTCCCAACGTACGACCACTAGGAAAAAACTGATGTAGTGTGGAAAATTGTGACATATGTCAATCAATTTGTTTTGCTCAAAATATAAATTACAAAATAAAAAAAAAATATTTCGGATTAAACGATTGTCTTTTCCAGCGTTTTTATTCTTATCAACGAGGAAAAAAGAACAGAATACAGAATATTAAAACCCCTTTTTGGAACTTTTTCAAGATTCAAATAACAGTCATTCAAATAAATTATTTTTTTTTCATTCGAAGTGAGAACTGAGTACTAAGAAATTTAAAACTGTGTATCAAAAATTCATGTGAAGAATTAATTATGGGTTCGTATTGAATTTTAACGTGTATGTGTATTTTGAAACGTTTTTGTTTTTCATATCACGTGAGGTGAGTACTAGGCTTTAGGAGTAATAATGTATTAATAACTTTTTTGTCAAGTGAAATTTTGTTGGCATGTTTTTTTTATTCCTCTGTGTGGGAATTATGAATGTTGGAAAAATATACGGACAACGAAATTGTAAATTCACTCCTAGGAACATAATTTTGCTTGACGATAAAAAAAAAGAAAAGAAAAAAAAATCAAGAACGAGAATGATTTAGGCATGAATATAGGAAGGTGGTAAAACTTCAATTCTAAAACTGACTGCCGCAGATAACGCGCCATATATACACAAGCTCCGTCAAATACATAATTCGATTTGTTTGAAAATATGAAAATCCACAATCGCATAAAGAAACAGGACAAAACTGGCACTTTTCAGATTATGTTGTGCCACATCGTGCGTTGTCAGCAACAGCAGCCAGAATAGCAGGACAACGATGGAGCCGCGGCGGCGGCGACAGTGGATGACAGGATAGAAATGGATGAATGAGGCTAAAAATAGGACCACACACTAAACTTTGTGCAAAAAGTCATAGCTAAATTTGTAAACCCAGTACGTGATACGTGCCACGAACGTGCTCATGACCATATCCTATGCTCCTGCTGCATGTTGATTGCCTTTGCGTGTCTAAAACTTGACAAGAGTTACGCCGCCGACGACGCTGATATAGACGCGTATACGGTGATGGATATGATTACCTATACCTACACAAATTTATGTGAAAGAGAGAGATAGCATGGCTTGAAATAGAAAAATATAAATCCTTCCTTCAGAGAGCAGGCAAACTAGAACAGGAGCGTGAGTAACTACATAGATATTTGCCTTATTGATTTACTCATATGACCAGGACCTGCCATAAATTGAAACTATGATAACATCAACAGTTAGCATTTCGTGCGTCGCGTTTGTCCAAAGCCATTGTTCGAAATTCCTGTGGAGAGACTTTTATAGACAGTTGGAATTTAGTGACGTGGGTGGGTGGTTGGGGGGTGTTTGGTGTAGCTGGAGTTGGAATGAAATGTCATGCCATCAGCCATAGATTGTGTGGTTTGACCGGTCAATGACTCTGCTATTTTAAGGTGGGAAACATTGTTTATCGCCAAAGACTATAAACCTATATGAATAGTGTAAAATGTCCAAAAGAATCCACCCTCATGTTTCCGAAACATTAAATTCGTCAATTTATCTTTTTTGGTGATGTATAATATGTATATTTTATATTATATGTGTAGGTACCTATACTGTCCTACATACGTATATTTTTTTAGATGACCAGCTTTACAGCCGATACATTCCCACCCATTGTTGCCCCGCTTTATTTCCATAAAATTTGACTAATGAAGTGAATAAACTCGTCGTCAAATTCAATTGAATGGAATTGTTTTAAATGTAAACCATATTGTGGTTTTTTTTTTATGTAGGTACATATCTACAAAACTTGGTGGTTTTGGGTTTTAACTGTTGAAATAGTGTGAAAAAATTGATAATGAATAATTAATTAATTAAATTTAATTAAATGTAAAATAATGCGTAGCTTAGTTTAGTCAAACTCGAATTTTTAGGAAATTTATTTTGGTTGTTGAATAAATTATAAATTGAAAGATGAAAGCAAATATTTGTGACATACAATCATACATACATACAAATTGGTCGGTTACATTTTCAGGAAAGTTTTATATCCTTACAAAAACTTTACGAAATCTTAAATGGAGCAATGGGCTGGCTCAGCCTCTATAAATATTGCCAACATGCTCTTTCGTACCGTAATAGTTTCTTATATTAACACACAGTCGAATACCCACTTATTGCAATTTTTGAACTAAATAAATCAGGTCAAATTATGTTATGTTGCTGATCATACAAAACTTAATACTTTTCTTTTGTGTTTCAAATCACGTTAAAATTGTCATTAATTTTTATAAATACCAAATCAAATAAACAAAATTGTATAATATTTGTGTTTCAAATCACGGTAAAATTGATAACATTGTCAACTCAAAAATATTTGTTTGCAGTATTATATACAAAAGTTGCGAAAATTAGGAATTTTAATCTCTGAACTGTAAACTATAAATTCATATCTTTTGTTTAAATTTTCTTATGTTTTATAATTTTTTTTTTTTTGCATTTTGTTTCTTTTATTTTTTAAATCATATTATGAAATGTCATCTCAGGCAGACGGCAGTGTATTGCCATGTCTTTATTCTTAAGTATACAAATTGTTAAACTTTATGATGAAAAAATAAAGAATATTATCAATCTATCTATCATACATACAAATTATAGAAGATATACGTAATCTAATATTTTTAAGGTACTGCACAATATAAGATAAGTTCTATATAGTTTGTCTATTTTTAGTTTTTTTTTTAGTTGTGAAATATTAGCTGATATAGAAGAGAAATAGCAGGCATTGACGTACATACATATGTAGTACATCCATTATTTTGACAGATACTATTTGGCAGAATTAAATAATTTTTTTATCTGAATTTGAAGTGCATAATGCGAGGTTCAGAGTGCGGAGTGGAGATTGCGAAGTGCAGAGTTAGAAGTTTAGGGAGCGAAATTTGAAGTGCCATGTACGGATTTTGAAGGGCGCAATATGAATAGCGAAGTGCGGAGTGCGGAGTGCGGAGTGCCAAGTTTAAAGTGCGAAATGTAGAATGCGTATTGTGGAGTGCGTATTGTGGAGTGCGAAATGTGAAGTGCAGAGTGGGAAGTGCTGAGGTGAAATTTTGTATTTGCTTTATTTAACATAAAAAAAGAAAGTTTTCATTCTCACATGCGAAACAAAATAAACGACAGCTTTTTCTTTCACAGTTTTTCTTCTTAAATTGTTTAAGTTGCAATATTTTTGACAAAAAAAGTAATTTATAATTTAAAAAGAAATAATCCTATGTGAATAAATTAATGTACATATATCATTTTGGAGTGATAGCGAAGAAGAAAATGAGGATTCGGTATCATTGAACTTGCGAAGTGTAAAAAGAAATCAAAGAGATTTTTCGAAGGCTTTTACGTTGGCAGACATACATAAGTTAAGTTTCAATTATTTGTTCCCAATAGTTGCATTATTAAATTAGTTTTAAAAATGTTTTCAACAATTTCAAATAATGTTTAAATGTGTTGGATAATATACTAATGAAAACAGGGACTTTATATAGATACTGGGTGGGGGAGGCTATACCAATGGTCAGTTAGAAATGGTTTCGTTTTTCTTCTTGCACTGTAAACTAGTCACATGTTTTTTACATATGAATTGTCCATGTCCGAGTTCTCAGCTGCATAATTTGTGAACTTGTTCATGTACCCAGCAAAATTTTTTTTTTGAGTTGAATTTCTGAACAACAACAACTACTTAAAGGTGCTACCACCAATGGAGATATAGCTATTTCAAGGGGTGCCAAGCCCATCAGTCTCCTTATTAGTGGTGCTGAGCTTTAATCCAATTTTATTATGAAAAACTTTCTGCACACCATATCAGATTTGCTCTGTCTTAGAAGTCGTATGCACTACGCATTCCACTACTTTAGACCACTGACGTCACAGGTCGAGATGTGTATCGTTTGTTTATCAAATGCATTTGTAGCATCAGCATTTTTCTAAGCGCCTTCAAGTATGCTGTCTTGTTCCGCCTCCATTTTTCTCCATACCTTATTTCAATAGACTACAATTCGTAGTACGTATCAAAGGGGGAGAGGTTGGAAGATCGGTAACAGACCAGACTATTTTTGAGTTGGTGTTGTGTTGAAAGTCCTTATCAATGAAAATAATATTAGTGTTTCGTAAAATGTAACTCTACAATATATATAACTTATATATTTAACTATATATTGTAAACGACTTCTTGAACTTAAACAAATTCATACATATTTCTTTTTTAACAAATGCTTAATAATTGAAACACAATCTGACACAATAATAGTGATGAGTCTTCTTAATTAATTTTGTATTTGGGACATTTCACGTGAAGCGGACAACGAAAAAAGTGATGGGTCTTGAAATGCGTTGAATTTGTGTTATTTATACTTCTTTTGATTCTTAACATAAATACAGAAGAATTTTGAATTGGAAATTTGGTGCTCCAGTAATGGGTTTGTAAAGTTTCAGCAAGCTATGGGTAAAAGTTTTAAAGAAAAATCTTGATAAATTACATGAGGCAATAGAAAAATTATTTTAGTGGAGGAATATACTGCAAATCAGATGTTCTTCTCATTTATGAAATTTAAACCGGTAATCAATTTTTTTGTTTGATACAAAGCCGGAAGTTAAGATTTCAAATGAGATATTAGCAAACTTATCCCTTTTTAATATTTGTTTTTAAGTTTAAGTTAAGTAAATGTACCTAGCTCATACATTAGAGAAACTACATATGCCAAGTGTCAAAATGGGATACTCATTCGTTTAGAAGATGCATAAGGTTGTTAGCAATTTAATTTAAAGGAGACGACAGTATTTTTGGGTCCAGTGCATAGGAAGATACCTACCTTTTTTCTAAGTTTTGCCTCATTTTATTTCTTAAATCATGTACTTATCGATTTTCGTTTAACGTATCGATAAAAATGTATCTCTCATCTCTTAAGATATATGACAGCTGCCAGTGTCCTAAAAGTATGCAATTAAATTTTGTCGATTTTGAAGCATAAACGAACACAGAAACAAAAACGAAATGCGATACAGGGACCAGATTCTGTAATAAACGAAACGGAAGCGGTTCGTTTTTCAAAAACGAAAGAAATTGTGCGAAAACGATATTTGGCATTCTGTATCGCATTTCGTTTTTGTTTCTTTGTTCGTTTATGCTTCAAAACCCAAAAAAATTTGATTGCATACTTCTAGGATGTTGACAGCTATGAAATATCTTGAGAGATGAGAGTTAAATTATAATCGATATCTAAAATCAAAGAAAATCGATAATATGTAAATGATTTCAGAAATAAAATTTGTCAAAACCTAAAAAAAAACTTATCGTTGTTTAATCAATAGGGATTTTAACTTAAATCCCGTTCATTTGAAAATAAAAAGTACATAAATAATGAAAAAAATGACATATCGAGTAAAGTAAAATGTAGCAAATAAAATGGATCTAGATATCCCGTCACTATTATTTTGAAATCAAACAATCTGTCTGTGTTTTACTTTGAGGAAGGATTATTTGTGGTATATTTGAAAACGAAATAATTGCCAAGCAAGAAAAACACTTTAAATGTAAGTATTTCTACGTTTAAATTTTAGAATAAACAATAATTTTCTATTCCTGTATGTATTAGGACTTCGCAAGCAAAATCATTCCTAACTGACCATTGGTAGCTTCCTCCACCCAGTAGAGCATAGTCTCAAAATTGTAGGAAAATATATTATTCGCGTCCGTTTCTATTCGTATATTATCCAACACATATTTAAAGGCTATTATATTTAGTCGAAATCGTTGAATAAAGCTAAAATTTGTAATAATTTTATTTAACAACATTTAATAACAAATAATTGGAGCTCACCTTTTGTCTGGCAACGTAAATGGATCCGCGTGGTCTCTTAGACTTCTTCTTACATTTCTCAAGACCAATAATTCCGAAATGTTATTTTCTTCTTCACTGTCGCTCAAAAAAGCAATATATTCACGTATCATAATTTTATTTATTTATAAATTTATTTTTTTGTCAAATTTAATGCAACTTAAGCAGCTCACAAAGAAAACGTCAAAAGATAAGCTGTCGCTTATTTCTTTTCGCATGTGCGAACGAAAACTTTCGTTTTTTGTGTTACATGAAGCAAATCTTTCGCACAAACGAAAACGTTTGATCGCTTTTAAGATACAGAATCTGGCCCCTGAATGCGAACTATTTACTAAGGTCTCCGTGCGGAGTGCTTAGAGATTGCGAAGTGTGGAGTGCAAAATGTGAGGTCCGGATGATGAAAAGTTTCTTTTTACTCCTCTTGGTACAGAAAAAATGCAGCACAAATACAATTTTTCATACTCCCAAGTCATATACATATTTATAGAATTTAAACCCAGAACCTCTGCAATTAAAGTACAATTGTTAAACTATCTAATTCTTATAAAATAATATCATTTCATAATTATTGAATAATAGAAAGATCCCTACTTCATGCTTTCAACTCTAAAATCATTTCCGCTGCAAAGAAAATGAACACAAGTGAAAATGTTTAAGTAGTGAATTTAAAATTTCATTATTCTAAACTTGTTTAATATCTATGCCTTCGTCTTAAAATAGCGAATACTGAAAATAATTATTTCATACATAATAACCTAGTGCAACTAGAATTTTCGAAACAGTCAAAATCACCTAAGAGCTTAAAATTGCGCATAAAAACAATATTGAAATAATTCTACACAAACAAAAAATGTCCCCAAGACCCCAGCAACTGTGTCATTCTAGTGACACTATTCACTTCACCTGTACCTACTGGTTTACTTAGTTTCGATACATTCGCCAAGAGTCTTAATGTACGACACGAAACAAACGCGTCTATTAAAAAAAACATGACAAGAACCCACGCCGCGCCGCGCCGCGCCGCGCCACCACCACTACCGCACCGCGCCTCAGCTATAAAGTTAACTTATTAACTTGCTGGCAAGTATCGCCCACCACCAAATTAGGTAGTTCCGCAGTTTCTTTAAATTAACTATGTCGTGGTCACAAGTGGAGGAAGAGAGGAACAATAGGAAGCACTCCCTATAGTTCCCCTCTTGGAGCATTGTTTAGAGCGGAAGGAGTATTATACGGATACCATCTCTTCAAGTCCAACCATTTCGAATCAAAATGAAAATACTTATAAACACTAATTATTATTTTCATCATAATTACATTATTTTCGACGTCTGTCATCAGGTGAGTTGATGCCTTCACTATAGGTAGGTACATATTCCGTGCGTCTCGTTGTCGTTATATCGTAGATGTTAGTATATGTTAGCACACGGGCTGGACTTTTTAATTATTCATTAATTTGATGAGTAGGAAAAGTTAAGGTAAGGTTTATACGTATATATACAAAAATTTGCATTAATGTGCTTGATTTTAAATGGCGGGGACCGCTTGGCGATATAAATAAATATAAATATATATAGTTTCGATATTAAAAAAACACTGCCCACCCCAAAGAAGGCGATAGCTACTTCGACCTAAATAAGGAAGGAAGCACTGGCATACGCGTTGTGGTCTCAATAAGGAAATCAGATAAGAAAACCTGAAACTCAGAAGAAACAAAGAAATGTTTTTTTTTATTTTTTTTTTGTTATAATAATTATAATTATTATTTTTACTTCTTATTTTTGTTATTTACGATAAACAAATTTAAAATGCAAATTCTGGATTAATAATAAAATTTCTAGATTAAGATTTAATTTATGTGGAAATATGATACAACGATGATAAAGAACCTGGGTAGATACTGGATACATATATTCTATTTAAATTCATTTCAGTTTTCTGTGTAAACTTTAAATGTCTGTAATATTTTTGGGACAGATTAGATATACCTAATAATTACGATTTTCAATTTCATTAGAAATTACTTTAGCTTCCAAGTAGTAACGTGTTTTTTCATTAAAAAAATCCCAGATGTCATTCATTAAGCAGAGTCCAAAAGCAAGTAATAAGTTTCATTTCTTGAGATTTATATTAGTCAATCGTTTAATAATATTTAAAGATGGGGCTTTTTAGAGTGAAGACTCTGCTTATTTATTTATTTTCCATCTTATTCTATATGAAGATACTTTGCAGTCATACAATGGGATTTCACATTGTTCGGTCTTTTGAAAAACCTGAAAAACCTTTGAACATCTTAAGCAGTAGAAAAACCGAATATAAAATTTATTGGAGCTTCAAACAACCGTATTGTATAAAGCATCGTTAGCCGAATATATCGAAAAAAATAACGGGATGCTCCCAATTTCAGGCTTAAATTCATCCCACTACTAGTATTTCTATAATTAAACAGAGAAGTCACACATAAACATTCACACCCCTAGTAATAAACTTAAATGAAACATGAATTATTTGTTTAAAAACAGTGCGAAATCCTACGAATAAAACAAAATTTAAATAAAATCACGTTTATTATGTAGCTTATACTAACCAAAGTGGGTGCATTTACCAGTATTTAGTTTAAAAAATAGTTAGTTGTTAGTAATTATTTATTAATAATTATTAAATTTGTGATTTAATTTTTGATCAACGTTTTAGTTGTTTGTGAATAAGATAATTAAGCATATTTCATATCGCAAATAGTAGTGTGTCCCATAAACTTAGTAGGTATTAACATTACTGATTCTTTACAAAAAAACTTATGTTAATATAAGTATGTACTACTTTGGCTTTCAGTATTAAATGTTTCCACGGTTTTTTAATTGAAGGCTTGTGACTTCTAGTATTTGAGAAAATTGCAAATAACAAAAACTATGTAGGTACATACATACATACATAAGTAACTACTTACAAAAATATTTTTTAATTTACTTTTTTGTATTTAAAAAATAAAAAAAAAAAAAAACAAAAATAATTTTATTAAATTTAGTTAAATTTAATATAAATTGCTTTTTTTAATGATTTAATGCAATAGATTTAAAAAAAACAACACATAATTTTGGCTGTATATGGTTTTGGGAAATTCTGCCTGTGTGCGTTTTGAGGTTCCTTGAATTTTTTTTGTAGAGAGGTATTAGAGACGAATACATTTTACAATTTATTTTTTGTATTGCTGTAGTAATTCATTTTTTTTGAAAACCTTATTCTGCACTTTATGAAGTTATTGTCAATGGAAATTTCAAGATATACAGGTCAATCATCGTATCCGTTCGGAGAGTAAAATATATTTTTCTTTTCTAATTTACAGAATTTTTTATAAACCGAATATTGACACATTCGAATTTATGATCCCAACCCACAAAACATACATATACCTACTACATACATCTTTTCACTTCATCATTCTGTATAATTTAATATATTTTGTTCTATAATTGTTCCAGAGGTTCGTTTTTGGCCGAAGATGATGAGGATGATGATAATAAAAATTATGATACAGTGATTAGTGGAGCCTTTAGAATTTAAACATGTACTATGATTTTTATAAAAATCTTAATTAATGACAGAAAAACAATTCTATTTAATTATTTTTCCATCAAATTTAAATAAAACAATTTTTTTTTTTATAAAAATTATTTAATTTAATTTTTTTCAAATATGTATGAAAAAAATGATTTATAATTTATTTTAAACTTTCAAACAATTCGATATAAATTCGAATTATTTAAATCTTCAATATGTTAATTTTTTGTTTTCTGTTTTATTATCATAACATATAACTTTATTTATATTACAATATTAGCTATTTGGAATCAATAATTCAACCAGTCCAAATAAAATAGTGCTAAGTCTTCTACTTGGCTGATGTATTTCAGTAGTATGTATATAGAAATTGTATATTATTAAAAAAACCTTCTAATATTAATATTTGTTTGTATAATACAGAAATTTGAAATTGGGAAAAATAAAAAATGTTAAAAAATATTGTTTTGACTTATTCAATTGAGAACTTATATAAAATTTTGAAAAAAAAAAATATTAATAAAAAAACAACAAAAAATGCAGTTACTGTGCTGCTTAAAATTTATCTGCAAGAATTAAGTTTGTTATATAAGCGTAAGTATATATTTATGTTTACGTATGAAGGTATACTGAATAATAAATTAAATTGCGTTCTTTAATTTTTCTAGACATAGCTAGCTACCTACGTACCTATGTACATTGTACATATTATATATTGATCTTCGAAACGTGCAATGAATTAACATGAACATGAGAAAGACACTAATTGATATTTTAAAACTGTAAAATTAATGAAGCAATTCTGAGAAAATGATAATTATTAAATTCTTTGTCATAAATAAAAAAAATGAATGTTAAATTTTTAATTGTTAAAACGTTTCTCTGCCCCGAAATAGTTTTTATTCGAGCATGTCAAAAATAAGTTGTTCAATATGAAAGTATGTATATCTAGACTATCTATATTATCATGTACATATAACATTTTAAACGAAAAGGGTTTAAAACTTCTATATGGAGTTTTTTTTTAAACCTTTTAAAACTATTTCAACTAATAATTTAACAAAAGATATGATGCGACAACATAACTTCCGTTTTTGAAATATGCGCTATTCAGACTTTATGGTATCGTATACTCGTCGTCACTCTGCTTTATTGCGTTCTTTTTCTATAAAATGTTTACTATGGTTGATGTGTCAAAATAAATGTTAAAATGTCAGTGTTAAAATTCCTACTGTGTAACATTTCATTGAGGAACAATCAATGTTAAAAATATTATTGATCTGTCAATCGAAAGGGGTTGACAAAAAAAAATCGAAATAGGTACATTTAGAATGAATAAATCAAAGAAATTTTTTGTTTGCATCAATTTTATTTGATAAAATATGTGTTATGATCACTTAAATGCGTATAACTAAATTAAACTAACATTAACTTTATTTTTGTACAAAGTCGAATCATTAACGAAGTGTATAAAATTTTTTTCCATTCGTAAAAGACACAAATTCCTCTGTAAAAAATCAACCCAACTAAAAGATTAAACATATAAAAAGAACAATATTCATTAGAAAATAACTGAAAATAATTGCAAAATTCAAAATCCACAAAAAATAAATTATATTGAAAAGAAATACAAAAATTAAAATAATGTCAAATCAAAAGAACGAAAAGTAAACGAAAAATATTTCCAAATTAATCTGCTTTTGACAGATCAACACTTCAATTCATATCAAAGAGGTGAGTTGAAAACTGTTAGAAAATGTAACATTCTGACCATCCCAACATTGAATTTAGGAACGATTTATTGACGCGACGTCATAATTTTACACAGTCTTACAATTTTCTATTTAGGAACGACCAAACTTAACAATAGTAGGTGCGTTTTATTGGTAATTTATAGCTAGTGCAGCAATCAGGTACCAATAAAACGCTCCGGCTGTGTTCAAAAACGCTTTAGCTACTTTTGATTGTGTTCACAAAGTATTTCTGCTTCCGTGTCTCCACTAAACTACAAAATATCATAGAACACATCCATTTTATGAGTGAAAAACAACATTAAGGTTCAAGTCATGAATAATTTTCAACGCGCCATCTTCATCTTCAAAGTTCAAACTTTCTTTATCCACTTCCATATCCACTATTTTGCTGGCAAATTTATCGGCAGTAATTGATTGTTGTTATTGTTCACCGAGGGAAATTTTACTGTGCTAGCTATAAATTTACCAATAAAACGCACCTAGTGTAACAATAGTTTACATTTTATAGAAAAAGAACGCAATAAAGCAGATTGACGATTGCATTCAACAGACGTAGTTCTAATGTTTTGTTTCTTTTTTGACTTGGTCTGTCACCATTAATAATAATTTTATCTATATGCCGGTAAGACCTAAGGTCTTTTAATTGCAAACTAAATTGCACGGCACTAGTTAGAAGAAAAAGAAGGATAGGAAAGAATTTTTTGTTGACACAGTTGACTGAGAAATAAGGTGTTAATTTATCTCATTAAATCCCACGGGTGGCGTTCAGTAATCAGTTGAAACTGAGGGAATAAATAAAAGAATGAAGTGGGGCTCGAACAAACACCTCTAAGTTAGCAGTCAAGCACTACTTACCGAACGAATGTTTTGTGATCGCAACTTAGCGCGCCTTCCAAAATCACAATCACATCAATGTAGAGCCGTTGAGCCCTATTCCGGACAGGACCATATAAACGTTCAGACAAACTAGTGAAAATTAGAAGTGGAGTCCCTCTGCACATCAGATCACTTAGAAACATTGAAAAGGACCCAACAAGACCTGGAGCCAAGGCCAATATCCGGGCAGAAATTGCAAAACTACTGTGCTGTGCTGGTATACGGGTCATGGCAAGCGCTTATTCATTTGAATGTGCAAAGAAGGCTTTACAAACCTGATATAATTTTCAAAACCGTGTAAAACAAAACTTTAAGTACCTAGATATTAAAAAATAATAATAAAATTTGTTAAATGGTTTTTATTGTACATATTTAAAAAAAAAGGAAGTTACGTTGCCAATACTTACTTTTTTCGAATTTCAAGACAACCACGCACGGACTTAAATAATGAAATACATACCTACTTTAATTTTCTATTTTTTTTTTCAACCATTTTAGTCGAGTCCATATCACTTCTAGGTGTCTGAATTTATACAAATTCCCCTTGAAAAATATATCTTACAGCATATCAATGCTGCAAATTTTATTTGTGTCGGTATTCATCGACTAAAATATTGCGTCTTAGAATGGTACGACAGCATCTGATGAACCCAACTGCCATACCTGGGCGAAGCGCATTTGGACTAAAGGTCGCAAAAACTTTCAATTGAATTTTTATTCAATACAGTCCGCTAAAATAACAACAGAAACAATACATTTTCTTTGTTTTATTCTTCTTCTTCGTATATAAAGATTTTTACATCGAACTTATAAAGTGCAGCTCCAATTTTTTTTTTTTTTCAATATGATTATATTTATACCCTTACTAGCTGGTCCGTTCGTCTTGGATATCAATTTTCGCATTTAAAAAAAATGAAAATAAAATTTATAGAGGCTTCAAACAACCCTTAACAATGGATTTTTTGGCATGTTCTAAATTTGTATACATATACATATGTAGATGAAGCAGTTTGAGAGCCATCTGTTGGCGATCCCATTTTCGTGATGGACGACGATATTAGCCGATTTTTAATTTTTCGTTATTCCTTAGAATCAATAGCCCCGTTTTATTATCTACGGATCTAGATCGGGATCATCTTTTAACACGTAATACAACAACAACTTTGGATCCTGCTCTGTATCTGGATCTATTTTAAAGATCCGAAAATAAGTTTTTACTCTGGCGAGTAGACGGCTCTTTAGTCGATAGGGAGTACAAACTGTAGTGTAAAGAAAGAAGTCAGTATCTACATGAAAAATAAACAAATATAAGAAAAAAAGAGATAAGCATACAACACTGTTGTCATTATGGATCCATATCGTTTTATTTTTATGAGATGATCCTGATCCAGATCCGTAGATAATAAAACACGGCTAATGTTTCCTCCATCCCATACAAAATGGAATTTTCACCATCGAAACCAGAAAGTATGCAATTTTTCCTACAATTTTCCTACTTTTATGGACAAAATTCTCCAATTTTCGGCGCAGTAGTGTGTTTACCTGGTTCAATACGAATCCAACGTTAAAAATCCCGATTCCATTCGGTTGATGCTCAGTCAAGTTATTCGCTTACAAACAAAAAGACAATTTAATTTTATATAATAGATGATTTTTATTTTCCCCCAGATCCAATCCAGATCGGATCAGATCATGAAAATAAAACAACCCAGGATCTCAGTCGCCAGGTGACAACATTGTTCTATACCAAACTCTTTTTTTCCTTTGATTTTTTTATTTTGTATACACCCATTGTCTTTTTTCTTTACACTACTGATGAGTGACGACATCTACAAATTAAGGGTGTGTGTTCAAAATAGATTTGGAAATCGAAATTCGAAACAAAGTTGGATGACTAGATTTTGACAGAAATACTGACAATTTGTCATTCGTGTAAATGCAGTAAAATGCATGTAAAATAATACTATATAGCTTTTCCAATAAAACACACCTATTATAACAAACCAAAGACTCTTCATGGGCTTTCTGGTTTCGATATTTTTGGATCTACTTTTTTAAGGATCTACGTGTTCTCAACCAGCTCCAGTTACTCTATAATTAACATTCTCCATCGTGTTTTATACAAAATAAAAAAGAACACTCATTTCCAAAGAAGATACGCGTATAATGATTAACTGCATTTATATATAGAATATATTTTAATGTATTTTTTTTTTAATTTTGGCTAAGTTTGGCTCTTTAAGAGAAAAAACTTTTATATAAATATTCGAGAAAAAAAGTAAGAAATAAAAATACAACTGAACTTGAATTTAATCATTAAATTCTTTTTTAACTCGAATTGTATCTCTGCTTGATGCAGCAGCACCTAAAGTTGTTGATGATGATGTTAATGATGATGACGATGATGCTATTGCTGCTGCAACTGCAGCCGATGCTGATGATGTTGATGATGATGAAGCATTTTCTCCTCTCGAGACATTTGCTCTAGATGAACGGTCTGTAACCTGAGTTGATCCACCCCCAATGTTATTGGCTGCTGCAGGTGCAGCCATAGAAAGCGGTATGGTAATATATTGATGTCCACTTCCATCTAAAAGTTAAAAAAAAAAAAAATTATAGAGAGAGAGGGAAATAAAAAAATATCAAGTGGCTGAGGTGGAGGAAAAAACCGAAAGCCAAATCAAAGAAAAACTTAATAAAAGTCAATCACATTTGGCCCCAAAAATGGTGGCCAACCAGATGTCAACCGCACGACCAATCATCGATCCGATTTAAGTACCACACCGCCCCTATGTCGCACTCCTCCGCCGTCGCACCGCATCGCACCGCACCAAACTGACGACGACGAAGCAGCCCATATGCAAGTTATGGTGGCGACAGTGCGCACAGAAGTTATGGACATCTTCGACATATTTGCGGATTAAATACATAAAGTATTGGTTCGGTGGAGTAAACTAAATGCCTCACGCCGACATGTGTAATTCACCAAAAAGGAGCACCGATCCGATCGTCTATACGCTTACTGACCATGCTCGGACCACGAACGAAATAGGTAGGTACGTTAGCGGACGGACAAATGGACAACTGGACAACACGGCAGCAGAGCATGGCATGCAATTATTTGACTTGACTTGGCGACGACGGACGGATAGACGGACAGACAGACTTGGCATCGTATATACACACGCGCTTTCATTTCAATACTTCAGCTACTGCAGCGCGGCAGCTACAACAGCGGCTGCGTAGGAAAATACAGTTGCACTGCCCCCCCCGACCGAAGACGACCGACGAGTGGCGACGGACGCAGTGTGAGTTCCTTTTTGGGGCGCGATTTTAGAACAGTTCGTCCGCTTATTTGCCTTTCGGGAGGAGCATCGATCAATGGGAGCTCCTTATTAAGCGGCCCCGATCGTTGATATTATTACGCAACTGGGGCCGTCGAACGGGTGAACTGAACATGGAGGTGCGGCGACGACGGTAGTGGTGGTTGACACAGCGCGCGCGAGCGCGCCTTTTTTTATATGCAGATGTTTAAGGAAACGGTGAATGAATTTGATTGAAATGGAAGTTCAAGATGTGTGAACCTCATCCCGATTTGGAAGATGGATTAAGTTATTAAACGAATTTGGCGTCGGCGTACGTTGCGCTGTGCTGCCAATGGTGTTATTTTGGATTGGAACTCACGACTCGTCGATCGATGCGGTATCTATATGTATACTTTCGGTTTCAATGAACTTCGCACGGCTAAAAGGTGGTGCTGGTGCTGTTGGAGGTGGAGGCATCATTATTATTATTGTTAATATTGTTTGTTCTTACCTTCTTCGGTGTGCAGTTGCAGGTGCCCCGACTGAATTAGACCTAGGAGCACCTCCTGGGGTATGTTAGCTAATGCTGATGCCGGATAAACAATGTTACTCGGTTGGTTTTGGTTCGACGTTGCAGATGTCGAAGATGACGACGGTGCTGGTTTAAATACGTCATAAAATATTGGTTCATTATTTGTTGTCGCTGCTTTAACTGAAGAAGTAGCAGCTGGCTGATGCTGAACTTGGAGTTTGGTTTGATTTTGTGAATTTAATAATGCTACATCAGAAGAAACATTTGGCGGAGACTCAGTTAGGAGGGTCTGGGTGGCCTTCAAGCTAGGAGGTCCTGGGGAATCAACGTCTGAAGATTCATCTGATTCATTTCCTGACGACATAGGTGATCTGTCGTCCTTAAAAAAAAGAAAAAAAAAATTCTAATAAATTCTCAATGTTGCAACAAAGAAATAAAATATAAGAATAAGAACAAAAACAAAAACAGCATCATGTAGTCAGAAAGTCTAGGTACACGCATGCACACCACACTGCACAGTGCACCGGAGCAAATAGCCATTCGGGGCGAAACGGCAATCATCGTGCTTAAAGTGATGTTTGGAATCCTAATTAGATATCAAATTCCACGCAATGCGCCTCAAAGATTCCTATTCCTACACAATTATTTAGCGAGTCAGTTGCACTAGCCTATACACTTAAAGAAAGTAATTTACTATAACTTTGATTCAAAACTTGAAATAAACATCAAGTATAAGGTTGATTGATAAAAAACTTAAATTCGAATTTTCGATCATTTCAGGGTTTCCGACAATTAATTTTAGCCTTTCAACTAGTTTTTCACTTTTTTATAAACAAACAGAGGTTTTGTAATGGAAATATTTTTTTAAATATAAAAAAAGGGTAAAAACTGAGATATCTATATATGAAACTTTATAAGTCGGAACGGGGAAGTAAAAGCTTAAAAATTAATAGCTGGTATGAATAAAGCTGAGCGTTTAGAAGTACGTCCTTCATTTAGTATAAACGAAATCCTTAAATACGATCATTTTCATAGCATTTGCTCATTATTTTTAACTGAGAACATGCTCTGAGCAAATGCTCCATTTTTTATTAATTTTACTTAATGTACCTACTGGTAGGTAGGATATTTGTTGGAAAATATTTCATTCATGTTAGAAAAAATTTTTATTTATGAGTGTTTTTGGTGTATGGAATTTTTGAACATCACAATTTTCGAAGTCAATCTTTGATAGTTTTTGATTTAAGGGGTATAATAAGGCATATGTAGATATAAAATTTTAAAATAAAATTGATTCCGATTCCGTTCCGTAAGCCCAGAAAATTTCATATCAAAAATGAGTGCAAGGCTTAATTTTGGATTTTTAAATTTGGTACATGGTTATTTAAATTTTCTAAAAATGACTTTAACGATTTTGGTTAAAATTCGTACCTAAAATGTACAAATTGATTGCAATAAAAATAAAGGTTTTTGACATAAATTTGACGTTTTGACGTTTTTTTTTTGAGAAAATTCGCATATTTGGGTAATTCCATATTTTCGTTAATGGCTCGCCTAGTTCAATACAGTTTTGTACACAGGTACCTACTTCTTAGTAATTCAAATAATATTGCAGTTCAAAATTTTATATTATTTACATTTTTCATACTTTTCCGAAACTCTTTAAGTGAATTTCTCTAAGTGTATATAAGAAACGCAGTGAGTATAGATATAATAAAGGCTTCTTCTAATTATTTGTTTGTTTTCGCTGCTTGATCTATTCTCGAGACCTCTTTAGAGAAAAATAATCAATAATTTATTTATCTTGAGGATTGCCAACAAGAATCTTGTTGTGGCCACAGAAAGATAAATAGATATTTGTTCCGTTTAAAGATGCCCTTATATTGCATGGAGGTTCTTTTTTTTTCTATTTCTTTTTCTTCTGGTTTTTTTTTTTTTTTATTTTGTATCTAGTATTGTAGTTTGATCTTGTATGGGAAATGCGCGAGACGACTACACGCATCAGGACTTGTGTCCCCTTTTATTAGGTATAGGTATATATTTTTTTCAATCATCATCAACATCATGATCAGTAGCAGTAGTTGATTTTATATATAAAAAAAAATTGTATACACCTGACAGAGAGCGAGTAACAATATTGGTAACAATTTAAATGTTTACTTAATAACTGAACTTGCATCAGACGATCATAGAAATACTTATATGAATTAAGGACGAATTAAAAAAAATATTGAGGGTTTCTTCAAAAGAATTACTCTTGAGGAAGCAGTTAGCTGTTCTAAAGTACAAACTTAGTAAAAAAAAAATTACTAGAAAAAACATTATTTTTTATTGTATAAAATAATTTCTCCTAGCCCCTCATTCATTTCAAAAACCTGGAAGAGAAAATAAGTATTGAGTATATAATGCCCATTTTAAATGTGTAACGACCCCCATAAACAAATTTTTGGTTACTGTCAGTGTCCGTTTATGAAAAATTGGTCTAATTAAAATTACAACTCTCTAGCTCATCGGGGAGTTATATATAGTTTCAAATCGATTATTTTTTTGGTTAAACGAATCTATTAATTTTGTTAAACTTCGGATTCAATTGTAAATTAAAACTCGTTTTAAATATTTTGCGAAAAATCTTTTAAACATTTGGGCGCCAGAATCATAGCACCTAATTTGTCGGATTTTCAACAGTTTATATACAAAGTATACTATCTGAAAATTTACGAAATGTTTATTAAAGGTAAGTTAGTTTCAGTGATTGGTCAAGTCATGATTTTTGTTTAAATATAGTCGAATGCTATAAGAAATATTATTTGTTGTAAAGAGTAGGTACTCTCTGCTGCCCTCCACGAAATGAAAATTCTCTCTGCTGCCTACCACGAAATGAAAATTGATGCGGAATTCGAAATGTATTGTTTGCCATTGAACTCAATCATTCTTAACCGCGTTTCTATACCATTGAACGAATTTTTCTTTTTTTATAAATAATAATAAAATAAACTTTAAATACCTTTGGTTGAAGAATTAGAACATCGCGACTGTAAAAGCCTTTTATAGGTCGTGTCGCCGGCCATCCTGGTGCGTGGAAATGGCAATACTAATGATAATTTATTTTAATTAAAAAGAATTCATTCAAATATAAAGTCATTACTTATAGCAATGATATATAGATGATAACCATAGACGTGAACGTGACGATACAAAATCAAGACTTGGAAGCGAAACATATCACCATTTCCATAGGCAACAACATTGCATATGGAGGTGACACACGTGTTACTAAATGATAAGGGTCTGCAGTAATGTCATTCATTACTAGACGAAATCCGTCACAACAAAAACGTGAGAAATCGTATTTTGCTGATAGTTATTTCTTTAAGTACGAATTTATTTGTGAAGGCTAGTTATAGAAAGTAGGAGTTTTAGTACAGCATCAAAAGGAAAAGTGCAACTTGTTGCCTTCCAAGGAAATGCATCTTCAATGTAATTTCGTAGACCGTTAATCAATATGAACTTTTAAAGTTTCTTCTAATAAGTGAAACTATATATAATTGACATTTTGTGACCACTTAATAACCTTTCAAAATGTACATAAGTATAAGTACTTGGGGTAACCCAGCGGGAAATATCGTCCGCAATGAATTTTATAGCTGAATTCATAAATGAATTCACTTGCCAAATTATAGGAGAAACGACATGCAATGATTTAGTAAGTGAAGAGTTAACTTTCCTCAGTTCATAGCATTGAGCCCACTTTCTGCTTTGTGTTTAGGAAACAACCCTTTCTTTTGGTGTATTACAAATTGCTATTTTAGGCCGTGTCCGAATTGCGTTAAAATTTTGGTTAAAACTTGACATTTGGTTAAATTTTGACACTAGCGTGGTGAATAAAATGGGTAAATAATTACCCAGCTCCAGAGCACGGTAAAATTTGACACTATAGTGGTTAAATTTTGACGTTTCTCAAGAAAGAGAGAAAATTGAATTTGAAATTATTTTCAAAAGTACAATAATGGACCTGTTAAAGTTGTTAATATTAATTCAACTATGTTTATAAAAATACTTGTTTTAGTTTGTATAGTATTTGATATTGTTTTCAAGATATGAAATTAATAAATTTTTCATTCAAAATTTTCTCAGCAATTGAATCGGATGTTTTCTTTTTAATTAAGAAAACTTTATTTTAAAACTAAAAACATAATAGGTTATGGGACCAGCCACGATTTCAATAAAAAACTGTATTAATTAAGAGATTTTTATTAGAATATTTTAAATTAATTATTAATAAACAAGGCACCATTCAAGACTATTTATAATGGATCTATCAAGACATATAAAACCTTTATCTGGAGAAAGAGATTGGCCTGTTTGGAAACGCAAGATACGGGATGAGGGAGCTTTAGATGTTATCGATTCGAAGCTTAAGAATCCTAACCCCTTACCGTTAAATGCTTCAGAAGCAGATTTGAAGAAATATCAAATGGAGAGCAATCTCTATCGGAAGGCAAACAGTTATGCTAAGACCTTGCTAACCAGTTCAATGACTGATGAAGTGTATCAAAAAGTCATGGATAGTGAAACAGCTAAAGATACATGGGAAGCGCTGAAACATCAATTTGAAGCAACTTCCAAAGATCAACTTTTTAAGAAATGTACTGATCTTTTTGAGTTCGGTTGGACACAAGTTGAAGATGTCTCAACACATATCGCTAAATTGAGAAGTCTCTGGAGTGAACTCAACAATGGGCTCAAAGCCAGAAATGAAAATGCCCTACCAGATTTGTTGTTAGTTTGTAAAGCGCTTCAGATCCTTCCTAAAAGTTTTGAAACTTTTCGATCGAGTTGGATGCTATTGACCAAGGATACAGAGAAGACTTTTGATGAGCTCACAATGCAACTGTGTTTGTTCGAGAGGAACACACACAAGGCTAGCGAAGACAATTCTCAAGAAGCCTTATTGCTGAAAGTCAATACACAGAGAAGGAAGGAACAACATGCTAAACCTAGGCGATCAACCAAAGAAGACGACATGTGCAACTATTGCAAGAAAAAGGGACATTGGATTAACCAAGAGCTTCTGGAAAACCATACTCTAAATGTAAGTTTGAACAAATTCAATAAAAAAAATTATTGTATTCTTGTTTCTATAGGGTTGGAAGGAAAAAAGTTGAGGCTTGTAAAAATCATAATCGATCTCGATCATCTTTTTACATTAAAAAATGCAAACATGAATATAAAATACTTCCTCAAATTGTTATTCATTTTGCAAAATTAATGCCAATTGGTTGTTTTGTTTTATTTTGTTTTTTTTTTTTGTTAGTTTGTTGACCTAGTGTTCGCGGACTGCATAATCAAGCAATACACAATAGGATTTTTTCCATAATGTTTGGGGATATAATCGATGTAAAACCTTTAAAAGTAAATCAAATTAAGAAATTTGTACTTTATTCGCGTCGAATTTTTATTTTGAAGGTTTCAAGCTGGATTTTGTATAAAACATTTATTTTCTGGAAGAATAAAACACATTTGTGGTTAGGGAAATTTCTTTAATCTTGCGGGAATTTTAACTAAAAATCCCATTTAACCCATCCTATTTTAATCCAAACCAAACGTCAAAACTTAACCAGTGGTAGAAAATTTTAACGCAATTCGGACACGGCCTTAATAGGGAAAGTTATGCGATAAAAAAAACTGTTGAAAGGTAATGTACAAGTTCACCAGTTCATCGTCTGAATCCACTCATCTGCTTTGTAAAGTATATTATGGGAGAGAAGGAAAAAAAATAATTCTCTTACGACGCGACGCTCTCTTTTTTTTACTTCGCCTAACTAAATGTTATTGAAATAGGTGCTGAATTACGATTTTATTCAACGATTAGCCAACGGAACTGACATGTTAGATACTACAAGTTAATCTTATATAATTTTAACCAACGAAATTTATAATTAAGTATATAGCCTGTTGGAAGAGCAGCCGGCTGGGTTATCAGTAGACGCGCGCCGGTTCAAATCTCGCGCTCAAAATAATTTTTTTTTCTGTCCAACTGGTGAATAAGCAACTTCCAAGGAAGTAGTGATTTAGATGTGGAATTTTCATCGAGAAAGTGGCACGTGCTTCCCGCCAATGACTCGCCCATGTTAAATTCATCAAAGGGATAATCTAAAAGTGGCAGGTGCAGTTTCCATTCCTCAAGGAAAAAGCAGAATTTTCCTCAATGAATTTTTTAATTTTTCCCGCTGGGAAATGAAGTGCTAATAAATATCTAATTCTTAATCACTTTAACATACTTTATCGACCTTGAAGAAAAAATTCAATTATTCATAATATACATATTCGTTTACATTTTTAAGAAAAAAATTGGTACTCCATTTTTTAGTATTTATTAATGCGAAGTTAAAAATTTTATTTTGAAAACAAAAGCATATACCCATTTTCGTAATAAAAAATTTTCAAAAAATAATTTTGATTTTCTTTTTAGATCCAAAATTTGTTGTTTTTTTTTTTAATCCAAAATTTGTTTTTTGTTTTTTTTGAAAATTTTGCTATGTAATATTATTTAAATCTTATTTAGAAGATCCAAAGTAAATCTTTCCATTTAAATCGGTTCAACAGGTAATGAGGTCCTATGAGAGATACTGTTAAAAATGGATAATCCAAAATTTGTTCCAAAAATATGGTAGGTATATCGTACCTACTGATATTAGCTCACATACAAATTTTAATCAAAATCGTAAATCATTTTTGAGAAAAATGATGAAAATGAGAAAAAACTTAACCGGTTTTTAAACACTTTAAAATGTCGTAGATAATGATAAAAATCTGGCGGGTGCCAACTTTAACAAAAATCGTTGTCGAACTATTAAATTCTCAAACAAAAATTTTGATTAAAAAAAAAAAAAGCTGAAAATTTTGGTACAGATACTTTGAAAACTTTTTGAAATATTCTCTATAAATAAAATTGATTAAAATCAGTTAATCTGTTTTTGATAAAATCGAAAATAAAAAATATTTCTATGGGAGGTACTATTTAAAACTATCTGTCGGAGATTTTTTTTTATAAAGTAAATAAAAATATTGAATTAAAAAAAAATTGTGGGCACTTTTTTAAGAAAAAAAATATGATTTTCATTATTTTTAAATATTGTATGATAGGTACCGTTATTTTACGTCAAAAAAAAGGGACAGGGAATGCCCAAAAAATGCTTGCTACCAAGTTTAAAGAAAATCGACCCACGGCCGTTTAGGGTGCAGCCGACAGGACAGACAAATAGACACAATTGCGAGACCCACTTTTTTCGACTTCGCTATATCATTGTAATGTCAAGTTTGAACAAAATCTGGAGTTCGATTTTTTTTACGAATCCATAACTTACAATCGGTGCCGAACCTGGAAATTTTGCCGTGTTAGGCAAATTCTTATTTTTCCACCTCAAATTAAAAAAAAAAGAAGATAACGACAAAATTAACATTTAAATCGGGGTCTTTCTTTACAAAATTTTTAAATTAAAATACTGATCTATAAGGTTTCGGTTTTGAAAATCTTTTAACTATTTTTTCTTCTTCAATGCGATAAAGCAATTTTATGAAATAGTTGCAAGACTAGTTAATCGCCCTTGGGTAATTGTTGAGCGAAAATAGGGTTTTATAAGCTGAATCTTCGAGAAACTAGCTTAACCTGATGCAACACTTTTATGAAACGTCAATAATATTTTAAATGTCGTTAATAAATTTGTATACAATTCAAGTAAGAAGTATGAAGCTAAATAGTTTAAAATTGACAATTAAGTTTGAAATTAACAACGGCAGAAGCTTGGTTAATTATATTAAATTCATTCAAGATATCTTTAGCTATGATATCCTTTTGAAGTTCGCTGTTAATTGTTGCTCCAAACAGGTTAAAAGTCCATTGATTTTGATTGAAGCATTTAAGAAAGGATATTTATTTGCATAAAACTCGTTTCAAAAAGCTGTTGACAGTGCAAACTTGAATTTGTGTATAACTTTTGCTCTGCTTAACCTACGGATATCGGAAAAATTTTTCAAAGCAATTCGCTTAGAATATTTAGCATTTTTTTGAAGAATGGCCCAGCGCTTCGGAAAACAACGAATAACGAAGAAAGTACAGGGAAGTTGTTATTGAAGTAGACGGATGTTTTACGCTTTTTTGGCTTTGAAAATATTGTACTGATTTTGCCGCCTTAGTCATGTGCCGCCCTAGGCAATTTCCTGTTTTGCCTACAGGATGGTTCGGCACCGCTTACAATATGTAGATACACAGCACCTACGATAGTAAAAATATCGAGACAAAGTTTTAAACAAATGAATTTTCGTATTATAGTTTTTATGTTCCAAAAAAAATTTAGGAAAACTTAGGGCCCGTTTCAAAGTGCACACTTAAAAAAATAAGTAGCACATAATTTTCCCATTTTGGCACTTTAGGTGCAGTTTTACTGTCTGAGGAGGTGGCATTTAAGTGGCCAATATGGGAGACTTAAATATCACTTATTCCGATAGGTATGTTTATAATGTGAAATGGAGCATTATATTTTTCCATATGTGACACTTACTTTGATTGTGAAACTGGGCTTTAGGCAACTTAGGTTTTGCGATTTTGGGGCATTACATCGACACTTATTTTCATGTGGTTTTAGGGCCAAAAATTAAGTTAGGGAACAAGGCCGTAACCAGAGGGGGCTCATAGGTGTTTGAACCCTCCCTCCTCAAATTCTTAGCTAGTGCACTTTTTTTCTCATATTTTTCAGTTCAAATATGAATTTTCACAAAATATCGTTCGTATGGAAGTACATACTATTTTATTATTAACAACAAAAATTTTTAAATTTCTTTTTTCAACCTCATACGATAAAAAAAAACGTTCCGCCATCCACCTAATCCTCTATTCTTTCTGCATTACAAAATTTTAGAAATAAATTGCAGCAACTTAATTGGACAAGAATATGAGGGGTATTTTTATTGATGTCCAAGCAGTTGTACGGGAGTTTTACCCAGAAGCTTTTAACGTTCATTGAAGTGCACATTCATTAAACCATGCTCTAGGGAATTCTTTTTAAAGAGACTCTGAAACCTCATTCAAGTCGACTTGTTTTTTAAAATCAGTTTTGGCCAGTAATTTTTTGATAAGCTTGTGCTGCTTAATCATGTTGTACACACTGCCACCGTGTAAAAATTTCAAATTCCATTCTTGTGACCTAGTGTCAACTCTGGACAACGTAAAGCTATAGTGACAATATACATACATACGTGTCGAAAAATTCGAGAAAATGTTAAATATATTTTTGAGACTCGCGAGGCCTTCTAAATATTGTGAATGAACAGTATCGAACAGTATCGAAGCAGCTGCATAAGGCCAATGTAAATGCCTCAAGTCCTGAAAACTATTTTAGGATATAGTTGTTATATGATTCCTCTTCTAAACGACTTCATTATAACTCAGCTAGAAACGCAGTTCGAAGACTGTTCTATCTGAAAAAGAAATTGAACGAAGAAAACTTTAAATTTTATAGATTTTTGGATTGCGATACGATGAAAGCTGAGTTTCTGCTGTGGAAGACAAAATGTCATGAACAACTAGAAAGACAGCTGGCTCCAAAGAACATAATAACAGCTCTTGGAGACTACAATAAGGATCATTTTTCCAATATACATTAACTTTAAAAAAAATTGGCAACTTTGCCAGCACCAACATGTACACCAGAAAGAACGTTTTCGACTATAAAATGATAAAAAAAACTTTTTTAAGAAACCCCACTGTCAAAGGACGACTTGCTGGATTATCCTTAATTATACAATAAATTTGAAATTTAAGATTATTTAATTTACATCAATCTCTTACATAACCTTAGTAGCGGAAACATATTTTTCAAAAAATCATAAACCCCCCGAAATATTTGTCTGGCTACGGCCTTGGTAGGGAATAACATTTGAGCAAATTTAACCCCTAAGAGCTGTTTAACTACCATCATCGAATTTGTTTCTGTATACATTTCACTTAAAAAAAAAAATCTGGGAGTCTTCAGTTATTGGATGAGTGGTTTGGTCTAGAAAGGAAAGGTATTGCTCAACTTTTCTACCCCAAACTCATCCAACAACCTTCATTCTTATTTACCCTATACACAGTGTTCTGATTCTGACCCTTACAATTCTTTTCGAATCGATTTGAACACAGCCGCACCCCGTCGTATTGCTGATATAACGTTGTCTACCAAATTACATAATATTTATATTGCCAAAAAAAAACAACAACAAAAAAAACACAAATTCCTAAGATGTCTTTTTCTTGCGTAGGAAAATTAGTTTCCATATACAAAATCCCCTTGGTGTCATCAAATAAACACAATTTTAATGTATGCAGACATTTCAATTGTCCTGCGACGCAAAACGAAACGACCCCTCACCCCCACATTGCATTGTGAATGTTTAATATTAAATCTACGTTCTTCTTTTAATAATATCCTCCGACATAGGAGCGGAGCGTTTATTTTCGTGAAATGTGAACATAAAAGGCATTTTAACGAGCTTTTCTTGAGACTTCCATTGGGCTTTTATTGTAGCTCTCAATCTGTTTGTCTGATGATGATGAAAATAAAAATGTGGGAGAGTCTGTGTTTCTGGATAAATACGAATAATTCATCATGAGTTTTATTCATCATATGATGATGTCCCTCCAATGGGATAGGACATACCTACTTATTAAATCCTATCCTACATTCCAGCAAATATAGGTTTTTCTTATGCGTATGAGTCCTTAGGACTTTTATAGCAAAGGCAAATTTAAGAAGTGAATTTTTCAAACTAGAGACTGCATGTCTGTGCTTGGCTGATGATGGTATAGAAACATTCCTGGTGCGGCCACACTACATCACACAGTAAGTTCCTACCGGCACAATGCCATAAATGTAATTTACGCGGGCATCCGCGATGGCAGACTTCATGTCTTCGGCGCGGTCGTCGCGGCGGGTTTTGGTTCTTTCGTTCGTTCGTTTGTTCATTTGTTCCTCTCTCTAACTGCGCATCTTCAGGGAATTCGAGCTATTTCTATATACGCTAAGAAAGAGTGTCTTGAGTTGTTTTTGCTGTTTGCTGTTGTGTGTGCTGATGTTGTTGTTGTTGTTGTTGGTATCTCCTTGCCACAGCTACTGCTATACTGTCACACACAGCAGGAGCATAATCAGAGAGATTCTAGGAAAATCGCAAATCAGGAAACAACTCACTTTTTGTGAGGCGCGTTGGCATGATCGACGAACGCCATATACGCTGGGAACAAGTTCGCACCGCAACCGCCGCACCGCGCCGGCCGCACCAACAGAAGCCGCATTATCCATATTGTAAGTCCTATCCATCAAGCAAGGATAGGGGGTGCTGTGCTTTGCTTTGATGGTTGGACTAACATTTTCTCTGGAGATTTTTTTGCTTAACTTAATATAAAATTAATATAACAATCACATCGCACCGCAGGAACACTCCTCGTCCTCGCCCAAGATTCCACATCCACCACAACCAGCCACTCGCACTATACAAGACCAAATGTTAGGTTTATGCGTATATACAGCGGGGTTTTTGCAGCAGCGGCATTCTTTCGGAACTATATGGGATGCGGTTGAAGGTGCATCATATGTTTCGAAATGATGCGTCGCGTCGTGTCGATGTTGTACGTATAGTGTATCACAGTCCGAGCGGGGTTGGTAATGGACGTGTGATCCGAAAAAGGCTTCTTCAAGGTGGATCACCTAAATAGACATCCGACGGATCTACCAGTTAATAGATTTACCAATTCAACCCAACCAACCAACGTATCATGTTAAGTGTTTAGTTTTTTTTTCTTTTTATTTTCGATGAGTTTCATCAGCGCGTAGAGTGTAGTTTGATTCTGGTGATCGCAACAGACAGCCGGACACACAGTGGCTCGTTTATATTGATAAACGATTAAAAAGTCATCAAAAGCCTGACATCCCAGAGGAAGAGGTGGGCGGGAAAAGTGTCAGTCTCTTCTCGATAAACCAAGGCGATACTAACTCTCAGGTATCAGAGACGAGATTGAGACGAGACAATTCGTTTTGGACCTAAATTCGGTCTCGGCAGAAAATATTAAAGTTTAAAAATTTGCATTTTTAATTTATAAATTGGGACTTTTCAATGAAAATATTAAGTAGCTTCTAGATATAAACTCCAGTTCGGTATATTTATCTTAGAAATACCAAAAAATGCGACAAGACCGAGACTAAACCGAAACGAGATCCCTGACAGACTTAGTTATGCGAAACCGAGATGGATACCGAAACGATGCTCACATTTTTTTTTCGAATTTAACGCAACTTTTTTTAATTTTATAGGATACTAAAAAATTTTAAATATCTGTCTACGGTACACAATTGTTTAATCAAGTATATTTAATTTTCTTCGAAAACTACTTTTTGAAAAAACGAAAATTCCAAAAACACTACTCACTCTCTCTCGAATTTATCGAGAACAGTTTAACAGTTAAAGGTGTGACCGACTTTAATTAAATTTTGAAAATGGCTTGTTCATTTCTTGGAAACTAATTGACCATTAATTACAATTTCCTGACAATTATACAATATACAGGATGAACTAAAAGGATATTGTCGGTTTGAATACGAAATTAAAATAAATAAAAATCTTTAAACTATTTTTAAATCGAATTCTTTTATAAGTCAGTTTAAAAAAAAATTCAAACTAAATATCGATTAAAAAATTAAATAAAACAAAGACAGTTCTTAAAAACATATACATACAGTCGTTTTTATTAGATTTTTTTCTACTTAGACAATGTCCAACTATTTTCAAATAGGTGGAAATATGCTTTATTTAATAAAAATAAATATCGCATTATTCACGGTTAAGACAATCTACTCTTGTGTCTTAGTTAAGACAAAAATAAACAAGGTTTTTGAACACATTTTTCAAAGTTGGACAGTAATTGTTTAAAGTTAGACGGCGTTTATAAATAAGACTTATTTATAAACCCATTCCAAAGTATGTGTAACTTTGAACAGCTGTCCAACTTCAAAACCTTATTTATAATTATGTTGAATCGAGTGTCTAACTTAGACACTGGAATTGGTGTTCCAAACCTATTCTAAAGTGGGTATGTTCAATGCACAAAAAGTTGAAAATTAAATAAAATGTTCATTGAACGTATCCAAAATCCAAATGCTCACGAAATTGACATATTACAGGGATGTTAGCAAGTGTATGAGAACATATTTAGACAGCTGTTGGAATGCGTTTATAATTAAGGAGAAGTCCAACTATTTAGACAGTGGCTAGCTGGACAAATGTCCAAGAAATGTTCTAAAGAAATCTAATAAATACGACTGATAAAATTAAAAAAAAATTAAACTGATTTTTTTAAGGTTTACGTTTTTAAGAACTGTTTTTATTTTAATTAATTTGTTAGTTGATGTTTAAAACTACCTTTCGTATTTATAAACATTGTGTCTAAGTTTAGACAGCCATTCAATTTATATAATAAAATATTTTTTAATTGTTGTGTATAAGGTATAGTTTTTCAGTGCGAGAAAATTCCTGAAACATGTGATTAATTGAGTAGATATTTTTGACAGATGCATCCTTCCGAAAATATCGAAATGAAGAGAGGGACACTATGAAAATCGACGTTTCTATTTCTCCAACGGAATAGGTTGTCTAATTTTGACTAATGTGACATTTTTTTTTTTTTTTAGAAAAATCCTTTTTTTTTTGAGTATTTAGTAATACATATTGTTATTTTTGTATCAAGAAACACACCTAATTTAAAATCCTTAGGTGTGCATGCAGCATATACAATATCAAATTCACGATTCCCGCTTAACGCTTTTTAGGTACCATTTTGCTCTTTTAAAAAATCGATTTACTTTGATTCCTATATTGGCTTGGTGGTAGAGCAAAAGCTTAAGATTAGGGGTGTGCGAGTGTAAGGAGGGTGGGTGGTGTTACTTATGTCTTAGATTTACATAAGTTAAAAAATGAAAAAAAAAATTAAATACCTATTCAACAAATGATTATTCTAAAAACAAAAGTTTAATTTTTTTTTAAATTAAAATACTAATATCCATTTAATTTTCAGCATTCGACTTTAAAAAAATAAATCAAAACAAACCCACTATACAATACAGCAATAAATTACACCAAAAATAAACGAGATAAACATACTTCCACCCACCACCATGAGCAGCATTAACACCAGTATCAACAACTGAAACCCCGAAGATGGTTGACAAAAAAAACCGAAACGCGGCGCTTAAAATTTAAAAAATTAATGTTGTGAAATAATTAAATTATAAAATAAATAAATTTATTTTTAAAAATTAAAGTTTTTCTTTTTTAAATCAATTTACATTTGTTTTTTTCTCTATTTTTCGAAAAGAATTAAGTATTAGAAACAAAAATTGTATGTACTTAAAATTTAAAATTTCCAAAAAAATTACATAATTTGAAATTTTGTTTTCATTTTCATTATAAAAAAATATTCAATAAAACAATTTGATATTGAACAAAAATTATTGGATTTCTGTCTTTAAAAACAAAAGTTATATTAAGCATGATACAGTGAAAACTCCCATATTGTGGTTTGGTAAGTGTGGCGGTGCAAGTGACAACTTGTAAAAGCACAAATTGATAGTTGTAAAATTCTGACCCAAACATAATTTGAACATTTTGTAGAATTGTCGAAAAATATGCGAAAATTGTCATGTTTTTGGATGACACAAAATTTATCAATGAATTTTCAAGAATTTTGTGAGAATTGTCAATGTCAAATTTGTACTGACAATTTTTATTTGAGGCAAAAAAAAGTATACGAAAATATACAACGATTGTAATGACAAATTTGTCGTTGTACTGAAATGAAAAATCTGTAATTACCAGGGTTGCAAAGGCTCTTCTTTAGCTTAAGCCCTCGTTTAATTCAGAAGACAGTAATGGACTCGTGAATTGAAAAAAAATTAATTGATAAGCTAGTTGGGATTTGTGACTCGAAAAAAATTAATTCATAAGCTAGTTGGGATTAAGCTTGATTCAGCTTGCTTATGAATTGAAAATTCTCTATACTTATAAATCACCCATTAGCTTATGAATTAATTTTTTTTAAATCATAAATCTCTAACTAGCTTATGAAATAAAATTTTTGAATTCACAAATCCCAACTAGCTTATGAATTAAATTTTTTTCAATTCATAAATCCCAACTAGCTTATGATTAAATTTTTTTTTTTTCAATTCAAAAATTCCAAAAAGCTTGTGAAAAATAATGTTTCGAACATTATTTGTCTCCGAAAAATTATGTGGAGACTTTTGCATGTACAGTTTGAAAAAAAGTTTGGATTTTGCGTACTGCTAAAGAAAAAATCCGAGACAAAATTTGTTCTGGGAAAAAATTTATATGAGAAATAAAATTTTACCTCCATTAATTTTTTTTTATTTTCGATTTTCTTAAAAACAGTTCAACTGATGTTTGAAAAAATTTAAAAATTTTTGTTTTGATTATTTAAACAAGTTTCAAAATTCTTATTTGCGAACTTATGAATTCGGAAATGACTTGGTCGATTTTTGTTAAACTTGGCATCGTGGAGTTTTTTTTAACTTTATCTAGCAGAATAAAAAAAAATAATTCTTGTGATAAAAAATAACGGTACCTAACATACAAGTGTTAAAAACCGTTAAGGTAAATCTTATTTTTCTCAAAAAAAAAAAACAAAAATCAGAATTAGTTTTTCTATCAAACCTGTTGATTTGTGAAGGTGCTTTTAATAATTAAAAATTTAAGACTTGTGGTGGTATACCAACTGGTTGGCGCCCCCCTAGAGAAAATCCCTAACTACGCCAATGCTAATAACGGGCGTTATTTGTAAAGTCTCAAATAATCGCACTCAAAAATCCCACCAGCGCAGCATTCGAAGTATCTGAATTCGTAAAAATTACTATGCTGTCAATTACAAAACGTCCCAAAATTTGACCACTTTTATTCTTTCTAGTAAGACAAAAAAAAGTCAATGAAGAAATTTTCTTGACTCGAGAGTTCTCCAAAACAGTTATACATGACACATTTCTTCCAATAATTTGTATTTCTAGTAAAGGTCGAGGACTAACGAATAACGATATCTTCCCCCATGACTTTCTCAATATATAAAATATTGATTTATAAATTTATGAATATAAAATCTTATTTTTGATGTTTTAGTTAATCAGAAATATTGAATAATAATCATGTGATGAATTTTCCTTTTCTATGTGACAAAACTTCCTTATGAAGATTTTGCAATGAGTTACACTTCTGACCTGCCACCTGCTGCTGTTTAATAAATTCCATTCGAAAGGATTCCGATACGTTATAGATTGACCCCTATTGAGATTGACAGTTATCAATTGATAGCTGGTAAATATTAAAATTTGGTACATAAAAAAAATTTGGTACATAAAAAAAATTTGTTAAGCAAAATGATTAACTTTTCCGTGATAATTCTCAATTTTCTTGTAATTTACATTGATATAGTGTGAATAGTGCGCAGTATTCTCAACGATCGAAACTTTTATCAATTTTGTTATGTTAAATATCGATTTTCAATTTTTATCAACTTTAAATTGATAAATGACAATTTTAATAGTTATAGGGGTCATTTAAATCTTTGATATTTTTTGCCAAAGAATTATTTAAACCCCTCGAAAAAATTACTGGAAATAGAAAAATTTCTTTTTAAGTCCATTATATTGCTCCTGTACCACTGTATAGACTGTAGGACGAATAAACAATATGCTTCTTGAATTCTGTTCAGTATTCAGTTTATGTAACACACGCGTTTTTACGCTTTGTCACAACTTGCAGTTGAGAATTTTTATCAAACCATTTCGAGTGCAAAGTAAAATGGCAATTTGCGGAGATTCCTTCCATTTTTTTTTTTTTTTTTTTAGTTTATTTTTTTCAGCTGTTATATACCTACCTACCGGCGTAGATTGCTATAAGTTTTAACGAGAAGGAGGATTCAGCAGTATTGATCAGCGCGTCAGTCGTATGCCAAAGTTGTAATGTTCGAATTTACAAAAAAGGACAGAATTGTAACCGGAGCTGGCCTGCCATCGATGGCATCACCCGCCGTTTGAGCTATTTCTCTTTGCCATCACAATCACCATCATCATCATCATCGCCATCGACATTGCCATCGGGCAGCGCAAATGAGTGACATCTTTGGAATAGGGTCAATGATCAGGCGCAGACATTATGGCGATAGAAGATGATGAGTTTTATTTATACGGAGAGAATCTTTCTATACTCGCGTACATATAAAACTTTGACTTTGAAAGACGTGACGTTGCTCAAATTGGAGTTGTGGTGGCGTGGCGTAGAAAGGCGGTGGGAAGGTTTCTGTTTTTTTTTTTTATTTTTTCTTAAAAAGCTTTCAACTTCCTGAAACGGGACTTGTTACTATTTGACAGATCGTTATGAGGTTTTTGTGTTTTATAAAAAAAATGAGAATAGTAGAATGTTTCCTGTTTGGGATTTATCGTCACACTTTTATTCCACATTTGCCGTGCAAAAGATTGATTGGGAGTATATTTATAACCTTTAATTAGCCTTTTATGTAGCTATAGGAAAGTTAACACTATACAATCCATATTAAACACCAAGCCTTGCTTATTTTATAGGATTTGCGGTTTATTTTTTGAAAAAGTTTACTGAGAAATTACAGATTTCAGACACGGTACTTGTCTGTAAACTGATTTAATGCACTTAGATGTGTCGCTTTATTTAACGAAGCATAAAATAAGTGTTACCTTCTTGGAAGTGATAGAGTTTTCTATTTTTCTCAAATCTTTTTGGACAAGGCTTAGCATTATTAAAATGAACTTATAAATATACCAAAATAAAGATTTTAACTTAGCTTTTTGAGTCTTCTTTCCCGCTCATGCAAATCCGTTGAGGATTTAACTAAACAGGTATTCTAATGCGAGTTGTATAGAGAAAAGGATATACATATTTTGGTACTACAGTTTAAGCTTTCATTTTAAGATCAAAGCGGTTTCAATTTGATCTTTCGCACATCGATTCCACTTGAATCGAAATTTTTTTTACTGTACGAATCGAAATCACTCGAATTTTCAAAAACGATTCGTATCGAATAACCCAGGGAAAATTTATCAAAAAAGATCAATTTTAATCCAAGTGAGATTTTCAAACACAATTATCATTATTTCGGGAGAAGAACTTGGCTTAAGAGTCCATTGCAAAATCTGACTTACCTACGCACAAAAAGTTAACATGTAGAAAATATTGATCTTTCGAATATAATTTTTAAACGATAAATACTGGAGGAAAATACTTCATGCAAATCTTGAAGACCATGCGATTTTCTAAAAAATATAGTTTTTGACACTTTCCTTCCTCCGAAAAATTAGATAAAAGATATTGGCCATTTAAAAATAAAACGTAAAATGACGAAAATATCGTTTTTTTCACGTATAACTCCTAAACGAAAACATGTCAGTGGAAAGTGTGTACATTATTCCATTTAAATGAAATAATAACTAACATTTATTTAAATAATTTAAAAGATATCATTATTTTAAAAAATTGATCAAAAATCAAATATGTACTGGTTTTTCGATCTTTACTCAACGAAGTTATCAAAAACTCTCATTTTATAGATTATATTATTTTTTATACAGGTTCATTCATTTTGTGGTTTCAAGTTGGTAGCGCTGTCAAACTCAGGTGTCATTTGAAGTGTCATATAATAACCTTGTTCGTTTATTTCCCAAACCTACCCATTTATACCATTTTTAGGCCGAAAGACTGTCAAAGTTCATATAAAAAAAAATAAATCTGGTAGTTTCGGGCAAGTACGTAAATGTTTGCCATTAACGATAATGGATCGCTTAACAATCGAACAAAGCGCAAAAAATTATTAAAACTTACTACAAAAGTGGTGTTGGAACAACAGCCAATAAACACCGATTTTTCGAACAACATTTTCTTCAGCGATGAGGGACATTTCTCAATCAGTGGTATGTGAACAAACAAAATTCCCGCATATGGGGCTCAGAAAACCCATAACTGATCGAAGAGAAGAGGTGCCGTTGCATCCAAACAAATTGACTGTTTGGTGTGCTCTACGGACGAAAGTTGTCATTGGTCCGTATTTCTTCGAAAATGCCAATGGGCAGACAGTTACAGTCAATTCGGAGCGATATGGTCGAATGATAACCGAATTTTTTTGGCCGGCGATTGAAGACCATGACTTGGACGGGGCAACAAGACACACAACACGACCAATTAAGGCTTTATTAGGTGAGAAGGTTCCTGGTCGCACAATTTCATGTTTTGCCGACGTCAATTGCCCACCAAGATCATTTGACACCGTTAGATTTTTGTATGTGGGGCTACGCAAAAGACCGTGTTTACGTGAATAATCCGCGAGGCCCGAACTCTACACCCATTAAAAACCAACATTACTCAAGTTATGGCCGAGATACCTCCCGAAATGTGCGAAAAAAAGTGGTTAAAAATTACCTCAAAAGAATGGCATAGGTACTGCGAATCTTCCCGAGGCGGGCTATTTGAATGATATTGTTTTTCACACTTAATGGCAAAGTCCAAACTTTATAATTAAATAAAGTTTTCATCAAAAATGTATTGCATGTGTGTGTTTTATTTAGCAAAGAATTTCAAACGACAACATCGATTTTCATATACTTTTTGGCTCAGACGAATATGTAGGGAGATGAACGTTAAAAAAAATTTGGTTTCCAAGTTTTTAGACATTATCTTTTTTTTTTTTAATTTTAGTGAATATTTTCACCTGCAAATCTAAGCTCTACGACAAATAGAAGCAGAGAAAAAATCTATAACGCGTTATAACGCCTTTTATTTTCAATTTCGCGCGAAATTTTAAGACATGTAATTTAATGGATGCCAAAAAAAACTGCAAAACAATTGAATGTCAAATAAAAAAAGGCGAAACTACAAAGCGCAAATTTGTTGTTAAAAAGTGACTTTTTGGGGGAAAATGTAAAAATACCATGAGCGAAAGAAAAGTAATATGAAAAATACTCAAAAAGAACGATTTTCCATATAAAAAATCTAATAAAAAATAAAAAAAAAAATTTAATAATTATTAAAACAACTAAACGGCGAAATGATCTATCAGCGAAATAATAAAAGGGCGAAGCGATATTTTGCGAAATAATGAAACGGCGAAAAGTTATTTCGCGAAAAAACAATTGGCCAAATATCAAACATCGTAACAAAAAAAAACTAAACAACAAATTGCTAAATGGTATTTGCGAAATGATTGAAAATATTTTTGAAAAAATCGTAATATAAAAACCCTGAATGTTAATTGCGTAATGATTGAAAAACATAAATTGAAAATTAAGAATTGCGAATTAAAATAAATATTTAACGACTAAATCGAAAGAAAATCCAAATGAATTGTGCCAAACTATGGTGACCCTGTTTTGGGAGTTAGTTCTTTTAGGACCCATCAGTTCACCCAACTATTATTGTTAGTATATGATTTTCAATTGTTTTCATTACAAATTCTGACTTACGAAATTTTGTTGTTAATTTTTCTTCTGAGATTCTGTTTAAAATGATTTTCTGGGATTTTTTACTTTCCAAGCTTGAGATGCTAAATTATCTGCATTGCATGTTAAGGTAGGTTAAGATTATGTATATCTACTAATTGAAATTAAAATTCAAAAGCAGAACCACTTTTTAATCTAACATCTATTATTCAACTCCACATTCAATAAGCTATATGATTTGATTTAGAATAAATTCAATCAACACAAATTGAATGCCCCAGCATGCAATGCAACCGATAAAACATGTATGGCGAATCTCCATTTGACCAACAATCAGACAGATGTCAACTCTTAAAATTCAGTCATTAAATCCTTCCATCTCTGACTATACAATGAAGCTTTTAAACTCCTGGCCCCACACCTAGATGATGAGCAGCACAACTCCACACCTTGGCCAGACGCAGACCATCACTGACAGCTGCAGTAGAAATATATCAGTGTACCATCGCAGCAACAGCATATAGCGGCGCAACAAATCGAAGTCACCTAATTGCATGGCAGAACAATTGAACAACAAAATGTACATACACACAACAACAGTGTAGTTTGACTTGGACATATCAGGCGGCCATCTGAATGCTAATCCTTGCGCGCCCCGAGCGATGGACGACGACGTACGGGCGACGGGCGACGCGACGCAAGAAAAAAAAAGATCGACGACGCGACACTCGTAAACTGTTGTGTCCGATATGTCTGTCCAGTAGGAAACTATTCAAGTGGCAAATCTAACCGCCGCGCCACCACGTTCGATTTTGTGTGCAAATTGCGTACTTACTTAACCACCCTGCCATCTCCAGCTCTCGCTTAGCACAGCGATGCACGAAGCTTGATTCGATTGACACTCTTTTTGGTGGCACCGCCGCCGCTGCTGCTGCTGCCGGCCGCCACCGCTACAGAAACCAACTATCGTCATTGCCACTGCCGCCAACAACAACGGCCAAGCCTAGCAGCTACTCGTAAATTTATGAGGTGAATAGGACATTACGTTTCGAATGTCGTGTAAATTCTATCTTTGAAAACTTCATGAACCACACAAACGTAATACTCGCGTATAGTTGCAGTCGTCCCCAATTGTCCATGTCCACTGTCCAGTCTGGAGTCCGGCAATGTTGAACGTTGTGAGTGCGGGAGCCGCATGGCGGGTAATCAGTTTTGTTGTGCAAGTGTCGGTCTAGCTTTCAGGAAGCATCCGTTGTTGACTCATCGCGCCGCATGTTGGTTGCTTCGGTCGCGTCGACGGTCGGTTCGAGGCTTGGATTTAGGTTCCACATGCAGATCTACGATCAATTGAATTTCGATTGTCTTTTGTGTGTCGCTTAGCTACCGCCAGGTAAGCAAGTTACAAGCTTTGGTATTTTTGTTGGCTGCGTTCACTGGCCACCTACCACACTTAGCCTTATAGCCAAAGGAACAAACGCAATGGGCAAACTTAATTTGCATTTTTATTTTTATGTTTTCATCGAAAATGCACACACATTACTGCGGCACACAATAATCAATGGCGGCAGATGCACAGAAGCTGGCCAAATCGATTCTAACCAAAATAAGAAAAACAAACACAGCTCCCACCGGTCCCACATAGATTTTATGATGACGAAAAAAAACAGAAAAGAAAACGTCTTTGCGCTTATTTTGTGTGTGATGGCAAGATCCGATCGGCCGCAATTCAACTGCAATCCAAGCCGACACAATCGAAGCCTAGATGTCAAGGTGCAGCATCTGAAAAAGTCTTATGGGTAATCAGTGTCATATGCAGATGGAAGTGGCGGCGCAGGTGGCCAAAGTAACCCGACATATGCCGTCGGCTTGTTAATATCAAATCAGTCAATCAAACGCGCCATCAATCAAGTTGCTTGCTTGGCAACATATAATGGTAGGTATACCTACTGCGCTGGAAGCTGGAGGCTGGATGTAGAATGTATCTGTACACATACACTCAGAGAAATCAACTGACTTTAATCAATAAAATTGCTTAATCCAAATGCAAAAGTCAATTTAATTGCTTCTTAAATAAAACAGAAAATAATTTTATTTCAAGGAAATCGTTAATTTGAAATTTGTAATTTTTTTTTTTAATTTTTAATTAAAAAATTTGTTAACAAAACATTTGCAACATGCTGCCTTGCTGATGGAATTTGCATTTTATTTTTCGTCAAATTCTAAAGAATACAAATAAATTCGTCGCCAATTTCGCCTTTAAAAAAAAAAAACGATTTAGGTACTTTCTACAAGGCGCTGAGAAAAGGTGCGTAGACTCTTTGTGACCAAAAAGATAAAGAACAACAAAGCTAGGTACGCAGTTTTAAATACAGATTTTTTGAATTTTTGCTGCTTCCATCATTTAGTGCATTCACATACAAAGAGAAACATAGAGACAAGAAATGTTCAGAATTTCAAATTAAATATTTTGTATTGTTTTGATTCCCCTAAGGGTTACAATTCTCCCACCTTCTCTCCTCCTATCCTTCTCACCTTACTCCTTCTCGCTGCCTCTAGTGGCTTCACCCACTCTTCCCCCTACATCATTCGTCCATTATATCCCTCAATTTTTCCCCTATTGATCTTCCTTCATCTCCGCCTGACCTGCATATTTCTACCACATGTTCCCACGTCTCTGGCTCACAAACTCTGCGCATTCTCTCTTCTTCTTGTTTCCAGCACCATCTTTCTCTCACCTCATTCCCTAGCCTGACCTTTGCTATTATCTTTGTCCTGTCTGTCTTCCATTCCGCTTTCAAATATTGCGGGATCCCCTCACTCGTTACTTCTTTATAATATATCTGGATTCCATTATTTGTTCCCGTCTTCCTTCTCCTGCTCTCTTCTGTCTTCCCATTCTACTCCCTCGTACCCTGTCTCTCGCTATCTCGCTTCCTTTCCTACCTGTTAATTTCTTTTCATAATTCTACGCCCTTCTTCTTGCTAATATCGTTATCTCATCTCTTTTTGTTTCCTCTCTCACCATATATCCTGGGGTTTGCCATTCTAACCCTAGTGTCCATTCTAGGTACCTCTCTTGCATTCTTTCCATTTATGAATGAGAATTAAGAGACTTTGCCCACCATCTTGAATTTTTTGAAAGAATCAATTAGAACAGCCCGAAAGTTCGTTACGGCAACATGACCTAAAACAAGAAGGTTTTAAATATTTGCAAAATATTGTCTGTCAACATTCTGAAAATTTTTATCAAGTCCCTTTTCGGTGGTATACTTAGATTTTTCATCCACCCCCAATAATTTGCATCCTGACATCAATAGAAGGGTAGTTTTAAATCCTGTAAACTTTCTTCAGGCAGTTATATCCGTTAAACCAATTTTCTGCAAACTGTCAGTTCCATTTTTAAAGTGTTTGTAACTGTATCCTGCTGGCATACACGCTTCAACTTTAAACTTTTGAAGCTGTTTTATCGAAAAATTGTGTCCATCGACCTGTAAATTTGCCTCCAAGATCTTATGATATGACTATTTTTGTTTGGGGACAGTCGCTCGTCTACGCTGACAAACCAAAAACAGTTGAAGCATTTAAAGAAAATATTACTGGGGCCTAATTCCGTAAAACGAAAAGGATCAAACGATATCGTTTTGACTATACACATCCCTATCACATCAAAAGAGAAAGATAGGGACAGCTACTGCCAAAACGATATCGTTTGATCGTTTTGGTTTTAGGTACGGAATTAGGCCCCTGGTAAAAAAAAAACAAAAGCTTGAAAAAGTTTGTGGAAAACTTTTTTTATCGCAAGGCAATCGTCAGATCCACCCGTAGTGGGCATATGCCCAAATTTGTGTATTAACAAAGGCCCTCACTATAGTCAACTGATGAGTCCAAGTGAGATCACCGGGACGAAACGCCAATTTTTGTAGGACTTAAAGGCCGTTAAAAGCTATTTTGAATCAAATAAAATAAGTGTTTTTACATTTACATTTAAGTAAATAAATAAAATAAGTGTTTTAAAGTTATTTAAAAGAATATCTTTTATTTAAAAATTTGTACTTAGTAACGTTATATTTTGAGAAAAAATTGTTATAAGTTTTTTTTGAATTGAAAATAATTTAAACTAATTTCATTTAAAAACATGATAAAATAATGAGTTCCTGGCTTTAAAAAAAGCTATAACATAATATTGTATTTATAAGTGTTGCCGTTGTTTTTCAATTCATTTTCTATTTTACCGATTGGATTATTTCGAAAACGGTAATTTTTATAAAGAAAATTTTATGTATGTTATTGGTACGAATTTTGTTTAAGCTGCAAATTATTTTTGACATTTTTCTGTACAACTAACTATATGGGAGTTATTCCTGAAAAACTAATAAAGTATGCTATTTCGGGATTTCACTATTTTATGTTGAAATTTTTAATTCATTTTTAAAATCCTATTTGAGATACAGATTACCAGATGACATTGATTCATTGATTTTTACTAGCGATATATTTGATTATTGGATTCGTAAAAAAATAGAATTCGAGATTTTTATCAAACTTGATAAAAAAAAAGTGGGTGTCGCAATTTTGTTTGTCTGTCCTTTCGACTGCAGCCCAAACGGGTGGGTCAATTTGCTTTAAACTTGGTACTTAGCGTTTTTTTTCGGCGTTCCCCCGACAAGTTTTTTTCATTTTTTTAGGACTAAAATAACGGTACCTTCTATACAATTTTTTTTAAGCAAATAAAGAAATCTAATTTTTCTCAAAAACAACTCTTAAAAAAAAATAATTTTTTCTTTATAAAAAGGCTAATATTTTATAAAATTTTTTTTCGAAAAATGGTGCCTCCCATAGAACCATTTTTTTTTGATTTTCGATTTTTCTCAAAAACAGTTACACTAATTTTGATCAATTTTTTTTGTGGAGAATTTTTCAAAAGGTTTTAAAACGAATTGTAGGTTTAAAGTTTAAATTTTTTTTTGAGAACGTAATTTTTAGAAAACGACGTCGATTATTTTTAAAACTTGAAACCCAACAATTCTTTAACCAGCACATTTATAATAAAAATTATTCTCATAACAAAAAATAACGGTAACTGTCATACAATTGTATGAAAACCGATAAGAAAAATCTCATTTTTCCTACGATTTTAATTTTTGTGTGAGCTAACATCAGTACGATCTACCATATTATTCGAAAAAAAAAATGTATCTATATCGATTGAAAATGGTATCCTAAAGAACCATTTATTTGGTTTTCGACTATCTTATTATCTGTTAAACCGATGTCAATGAATTTTTTTACACAGGCCCTTCTAATAAGTTTGAATAATATTGTATATCAAAATTTTCAAAAAAAAACTAATTTTGAATTTAAAAAAAACTTTCAAAATTTTTTTTTTGAAAATCTATGTATATCCTAAAATGGGTAGATGATTTTTTTCAAAATTAATTTTTAAATAAAGCATTAAAAAATACTACAAAATGGCGTACCAATTTTGTTTCTAAGAAGTGCTTACAAATTTTTTATGAAAAAATGCGATTCTTGGCAAATCTAAATTCAAAAATTGATGAAACATTTAAGAATTTATCCGGAAAAACTTAAATTTATGAGCAATATTGGTAAAAATCAGAAATGCTTTCTTTTCATAATTCATGAATCTCGTAGCGGGATGCGCTCTGCCTAAAGCACTAACTACAATTTTTAGTAAGAAAAAGATTTAACAGAATTTATTGAAAGCGGAGGAACTTTAGGATACATATTTTTTTCTAAGTGCATTAGGTCACAGAATATCCGAATCGGATGGATGTGTTCGGCGAGTTGGTGACATGATCACAAAACTGCGCAGCGCTCAATCACAAAGCTCATTAGAAATACACTACGACTTTTAATTATTTTCTGTTCGTTCGTTCAACGCTCGCTACCGCCACCGCCGCTGCACCAAGCCGGACGCCATCAGAAAGCCAGCGTTTAGAACGTACATATAATACAATACAATCATATAAGTACAATTTTCAAGTCAAATGAACCTCGGCAACCTCCCCTGGGATTGTCACACAGTGGGACAGCCGACCAATGAAATCAAATTAGCTTCTCTCATTAGTGGATGGAAAAAATTCCAACTGCCAGAGTTGACATTTTTTTTTTTTATTTCATTTTTTTTTTTTCATTTTTACTGATTTTTAAACTGAACTTGCTGTCAGACTAGCGGCGCATGATAAATCACTCAAACTGTTACAAGAGTGAAAATTGAAGCTTCATAGCCAGTTTGTCCTTTTCGGTTCGAATTCGAATTGAGATTCGGATTTGGGCTTTCCGCCATCTCCACCACGACCAGCACAACCGTCTCTGGCTGCCATTTTGTGTAATTCTTAGTTTGTTGTTGTTGTTGTTTTTTGTTACGATGACTGTAGCAATAAGTGGTTATAAATAACTTGGAATGTGATATACTCGGCCAGGTATACCTTACCACCGAGGTAGTATAGCTCTGATCTGCGCGTATAGGAACGCGTACGCACGACAGGCCGACTCGATAGCTGGCTGACTGGCTGGCTGGCCGGCTGACCGCCTGCCGCCAACGATTCCAACGCATGTTGCTTACTATACTTGCATGTATCTATATTGGCATTGGAGACTCTGCGCTTGTCGTGGCTGTCGACGACGTTGTCCTAGCCGTTTGTCGTCAACGTCGTCGTTGTTGGCCGTCTTCGTTTCTGACCGACCGACAATGTTGTTGTGCGTTTTAACGCAGCAGCAACAGGAGCTATATGTATATAGAGAGATGGCAGAAGCAGAAGTGGTGGAAATTCTTCTCGACGAAAATGGACAAAGACACTTGAATTTATTATTGATTTATTTAAACAATTTCTATATAAAAGGTTTTGCCAACAAATCACACTGTTTCCAATGCTATTTATAATTTTATTTTTATATACACGAGGTTACCTTAACGTTGTGTATTGATGAAGGATTTTTCATAAGGCTTAGGTATTTACTTAGTTTTAATTTTTTTTATTTGTTATTTTACAAATAATGCGATATCATTTTTTAATTGAAATTTTTTCTTTTTTAATAAAAAAGTCGACCAACCCTTATCTAACAATTTTTTGGACTTATAGAAAAGAATGCATTTTTTTATGTCGACAGGCAGTCGAATTTTGAATTGTTAAAGGTAAATGAAAAGTTTAATTGTACATATTTTTTCTGGAAAATGTCGTGGTCCTTCTTTAATTTTTCCTCATTGAAAAAATTACACAATTTAAAATTTAAAAAAGTGTGACTGTATTGAATTTTGCAAAATAAGAGGAAAATCTCAAATGATAATAGTAGTTTTAATTTTTATATCGAAATTTGTGTTTAACAAAAGTTACAAAACCTTATTATTTCTACTTTTGGAAAAAAATATTATTTACTTAAAATCTTTTTAGTACAAAATGTGTAGGTATACTTTTTTGTTAATGTACCAATTTAAATTTACATGTAAAGAAGAGGAATTTTTGTGTTAAGTCTAATTCGATAAAAAAACAAATATGTTAACCTTTATTCAGCGCAATATATTGCATAATTTCTAATGCTAAAAATGTTTATCTTTCCTTAAGAAAACTTTCTTCTGCTAAATTAACCCTAATCAAATAAATTAAAAGACCTGAAATGGAAATAATTTATTTTTTTTATGCACAAATATTTTGAATTCGTCACACTGTTTTTTGTTTGTAAAACAATTGTCGGTCAATTTCGAAGAATTAATGCATTACTGCATAGCAATTTATTTTTCACAAGGACACAGGATTTAATTAGAGTTATGAAAGTTGATAAGTCAAAAACGAGAAAGGATATTTAAAAATTGAGTGAGTTCAAGTTCGCGTTCTAAATTCTAATTTACACTTAGAATTTCCTTTGTTTGGTATGGTAGGGCGGGGCTAGTTGGTCCACTTTTTACTTGAAGTCGCATAATTACCAAACTACTCATAGTACAACTATGGAGCTGGTATCAAAAGAAATAATGGACTTCTGGCTTCTAAATGAAATCTGAAAAAACGGCAACTATTTAGTTTGTATGAGCCCACTTTCTGCAAGTGAGGAGTACCACCCGACAATCTTTCAGCGAATGATTCGATCCACACTATAGGCAAAAATATCCCAGTTCCTCTTCTTCTTCAGAACTTTATTATTGTAACAAAAACCTTCTGGGCCAACTAACCCCACACCTGGTTTGAGGAGCATATTTAGTCATAAATACATAAATACAAATTATTCACTCATAAAAAAAACTTTACCACAGTCCTTAATCCTGGATTTTTCACTAGGAAAATGAAAAAACTATCTTATCCGCATTTTTTACTTTTACCCTCGAAAAAGACAAATCTGTATGTGGTTTACATTCTGAGGGCACAGGATCCGTTATGGCACGTGCTGGGAAAAGAGTACGCTGTGTTCGTAAATAATCATTTTCTTGTAGTACTTTCAGTTTGTGAATAATTCGTGTGGGCCAACTTGCCTCGTGGCCCAACTAGCCCCACTCTACCCTGTATGCATAAACATGTACATTAAATTTATACATACTTGTAACCATATACTAAATGTTTAAATAAGAAAACCATAGGCAACAAATGTTTTTATTTTGTTTTTCTTTTAATTTTAATTTTTTTTTTTTTTTTTTTTTTTTTTTTTTTAATTTTAATTGTTTTTTTTTTGTTTTTTTAATGAAAAATCTATTTATTTTAAATCTATACTTAAAATAAAATACAACTCCAATTCCAATAAGAAAACTGAAAATAGAAGAACTTTTGTAGGTACTTGCTGTTTTTTCTAGTTCTAGCTACTTAAATTAAAAGTGTCGCCTAACTTCACCTTCGCCTTCGTATCAGTCGTCGTCGTCGCGTCGTATCAGTTGGATGTTGTTTTGCCCAAAGTAAATAGAGTTCTCCCACACCAAGCTGAATTAATATGTTTTCATAGGTACGTAAATGAAATTCCACAAGCCCGTAACGTTAACAAGTTTGCAGGAACTATTTAATTGCCATGGCCCCGGACAAAAAACAAATCAAAAACTTCTAATTTAATGATTAGGAATTCTAGTTTTGGTGGATGTAGTTCACACTAGATATTCGTCACGAAATCTATGTATGATGAACTGAACTTAACAAAAAATTGCGAATTGACAAAGGCCCTCACTAGTCAACTTATGAGTCCAAGTGAGATATCCGGGATGAAACGCCAAATTTTTGTAGGAATAAAGGCCGTTAAAAGCTATTTTGAATCAACAAGTCCAAATAAAATAGTGCTAAGTCTTCTATTCTACTTGGCTGATGTACTTCAGTAGATAGTATATAGAATTTGTATTATTAAAAAAAACCTTCTTACATACAAAATTTTTATTGTTATTACAATTTTTTTCTAAAGCAGATGATTTGGTTCAGGCTTTAAAGTGCAAGTGTTGCTGATGATCCGAATTTATCGATTTACCTGCGTTCGCAGCAATTGAACGTGTCGTACTCCTCACTATGGCGTATTTTGCATTTGGATTTGCATCTCATGACTTCTACCATATGTGATTCTAACGAGACGGGGCAACAAGCCACACAACTCGACCAATTATGGCTTTATTGCGTGACAAGTTTCCTGGTCGCGTAATTTTACGTTTTGGTGAAGTCAATTGGCCACCAAGATCATGTGATTTGACACCGTTAGATTTTTTTCTGTGGGGCTACGCAAAAGACCGAATAATCCCCAAACTCTAGACGCAAAACCAACATTACTCAAGTTATGGCCAAGCGAAATGTGCGAAAAAGTGAATGACCCTTTACATAAGAGCATGGACGTTAGAACTATCTCGTATACTTTATTAATTTGTTTTTAATTTTATAAAAATGGGTCCAGGGAAAAAAACTTAATTCCTTCCCCAGAGAGCTGGCATTATCTAGTTGCTAATTTCAATATTTCTTTTTTCTCAAAGACTCTCTACGCCTTCAGTTGGTTGGTTGCATCGTTAAGAGAGTTCCGTGATAGTCGAAACCTTTGTCGTCTTAGTCTTATAATCGTCAACAACTAGGTAGGTATACGATTGAATAATCGTGTTGAATGTCCTTTTAGCAGGAATATAGCAACCGCCCAGATGCACAACTACTGGCCATCGTCATTGTCGTCGACAACGACAAAAGCCGAAGCACGAACAACAATCAGAGCGGGTTATTCTTAATTTTTATTTAAATTTCAACATAGAATGTTGCCTGGAACTGTTGTGCTAGAAAATACATATACATATATAGCTCTTCAGAGGTACAGAGCAAGAGTTATAGATAGGTACATTCTTTGGACTTCCTCGCTCAGCACACATCTATTTTTTTTTTTCTATAGGTCGTCGAAAGGATCCACAAGAAAAGGTATTCAATTGTCGAAGAACGCACATGGAATCTATTTGACGGAGATTATTGTTATTACTATTAGAGATTATGCCACGACTGAGGACAAGTTCACGTTCATGGTTCCGCCAACAACGATGGGCCTACGAATTGCAAATAAGCTAAAAGAGGAGCCTACATATATGTATTTTCTATCGATATGTTATTGTTGGAATGATGGTATCGATGACGCCACCAGCTTGAGAAGCCCCATAGCTACATATATAAGACAAGCCACACACAAACAAGACTCTGTACTCTTCTCCTGGGTTGTTCTAACATGACAGCAACAGTTAAGACCGCCACCGCGTCCGTCCCTTCGGCAATCGGGAATAGGTTCCTAGTGGAGCATACAGCTTACATGAATGCAACACAGGTAAATAGGGATCCGAGCAGACAAACTGCTCTACAATTGGATAATTTATGATTGGTGTGGTGCATCTGGGCATTTGCATTTCAAATTAATTGCCAACCAGGTTGGCTTCGATTTTCTTCCAGATGAAGTGATGAATTTCCTGCACCATCGACTCGATATCTCGTTGTGCAGTGTCTCATTCTTCCAAAGCAACTCATTGTGTAATTGCTACATGTAAGTGAGCTTTCTTTGCTGGCTATTGTTCTTTGAATCCGAAATTCCTTGGCTGCTTCAGAGCGGATGTCGGAGACAGTTGGTGCGGCCGGCGCGGCGTAGGAGTAACGTGTGGTGGCGGTGTAGGTGACCTGACCGCTTGACTGCTCCTGTTGGGCGTTGCGTCGCGTCGTCGGATACACCACGGGCAGCAGCATGGCGGCGAAGTAAAAAGGTGCTGATGCAAGCTGGGTCCCGTTCTCGTTTGGCAGAAGGTTGATTGGAGAACCTGGTTCTGGGTGCACCGCCACCATCACCACACATAGCATTCAGCCAACATACATTTCCATTAAAATGGGACTTTTATGTTTGCAGATAGTTTGCTCCCCAAAGATTACCCCCGACGTCGACGACGATGGAGATATGGAGACGGAGACACACGTGCAAACAGATGCGAGTTGACAATGCAAATGCAACGCAACGCACCGCACTCTTTGGAAGACGGGGGAGGAGTGGGCGAAAGGAAACACTGATGGGGGCTTCTTGTTGCGCTGTCCTCGTTGTCGTCGTTCATTGTTGTCGTGGTCTTCTTTTGGAGATTTTCAGCGCTTTTCCACGCATTCCCGCCTGCCGCCTTCACTACCATCACCGCCACCGATGAACTTCTGGCACGTCGAGTCGGTCGGTCGCATCGCCCGACCAGGACGGGACGGAACAGGCGAATTGCAATAATTTATTTCAAAAATTATTTTCGTATTGTCCAGTCTTGTTTTGAATGAAATTGCAACCGTTTCGCAGTCGACTGGGTCTCATTTTACCTTTCTGCCACTATTGGCAAGAACAAAAGGCTAACTTGCTACTTACATCCAGAAGACCGAATCACCGAAGAAGCCGCAGTAACAGCAAACAGCACAAGTAATCTGCTTGCATGCCAAAACGAACAAGCGACATTTGAATGAGGTAATGAGAAAACCTGATCACAGTTTACAACTTTGCGTGGTCCTGGGGGGAATTATAAATAATTGTTAACGACAGTCAACCTGCCAAAGAAACCTCAGCCATTGCCAGCCAGCCAGTCCAGGTCCAGTGCCGCAGTAAGTTCCTTTAGTTCCCAAAGTACCTAACCCATGGGCCATGTCTTTGGTGGATCTTGATATACATTAAAATATCCGCTTCTGTGTTCCGCTCCTGTGAAGAAGGAAGGAAGACCGATGCCCATTCAGCGCGTGCGATCCATAATCAAATTGAAAAGAAAAATATCTTTGGCTGCTCAGGGTTCGCGAGTCTCGGATTTCATTTCGTCTTGTGTGCCAGAAGCCTGAAGTAACCAGAGACAATTCAATTCGAACAACTCTATAAAATGTATCTTATAATGAGTAATAGGCTTGAGTTTGCATGACGGCATTCGTGTGCTCGTTTCTCGCTTAGTTCTGGGTTTTTTCAGTTTTGTTTTTTTTTCGGTATTGGGTTCTGGGTTCCGATTCCTTTGATTTTGATTCCCCCCGCGCAAAATGCAGATCTCATGTAGATGAAGTCTCCAATGTGGATTTAACATGTAAATTGATTGAATGTGATTTGTTTGACTATTGTTGTTGCTGCTCTTGCCTTTTATTGTGCCTTCTTCTTGGTTTGACAAGTTTATTATTTGAAGATTATAAATATGCAAGCAAGTGCTTCATTTTTCTCATTTGTCAGAGGTGCAGTTTTGGGGCTATTATTTTTTCAGGGACAGCTTGAAAGGAATTCGAAGAGGTTCGTTTCATGATTTATAATTAAACGACTTGGATGACGGTTTAGATGGGGAGTAAATTATTTGATTGTAATTAATAAAGATATTGTATTTCTATGATATTTATATACTTTAAATAAATGGTTTTGTGTTTCTTAGTTCTTAAAATAAATTTAGAATTACTAAGCAAAATGTCTTGTAAGAAGATATTTTTAAATTTTCTTAATATTTTCTTTTACTCCAATAATCATCCATGGTTTTTTGTAGATGACTATGGATCGCAGAAAAAAGTATTGATTTAGTTTTAAGATTAGAAAAAGGAAGCTTAAATCCGTGATTTTGACTATCAACCTCTTGTAGGATTTTCGTCATCTTATTTTAAAGAGTGAGAGCTCAGTTATTTGTAAACGAATGAGCTCGGTTATTTCTAAGCGTATGAACTCGGTTATTTCTAAACGAATAGAGGTGAAGAATTATTATTTTTGTAAACGATAGATTTTCGAAATATTTTTTTATATTATATTCAGCCATCGAAAGAATGAAAATTTCCGAAAAATTCAAGAATCAAGATATGAACATTTAAAAGTCGAAAAAATATTTAACCAATATTTGTTTTTGTTTCTTAGAAAATTTTGGAAATCGTGGAAACACTTTTTTAAAAAGATTATTTTTTGTAGGATATATACAATTTTGTGAACATTATGACAAAAAAAATTGATACGCAATTTTTTAAAAAAAAGTCGTCCACCTATTTTCGAAACGACGAATTTTTAAAAAGTAATTCTTTTCAACCCAAATTTTTTTTGTTGAAATGCAATTTTATTCAAACTTATAAGAATCTTGCATAAAAAATTCATTAAAATCAGTTCTACAGATAATGAGATAGTCGAAAACTAAACAACTGGGGCATATATTTCACCATACACTTTGCAACTTAGCAAAAAAAATTATTTCCTGCAAATAAAAAGTGGAAGTGTTTCACAAAATTTTCCAAAGTGACATGACTTTTCAAATTTTCAGACTATTTTTATAAAGTGAAAAACAAAAGTGTTGCACCAATCAAAAAGAAGTTAGTACCGCCATTTTCGATTAAAAAAACACTGTGCACAATGCAGTTCACTGTGCACAAGTTGCTGCGATGTGCCGCAAATTTGCAAAATTTGAGGATGAAATTTTTTCCAAGATTAAGTTTTTCTAAAAACCTAAAGTTGTGCTGTTGTGTGCTCAAAAAATGATACACCCGAAGAGATAAAAAAATCGCATATTTGCAACTTTTACTACCGAACGCAAATAATGCGAAGGAACTTAGCGTGATATTAGCACCATCATTTTCGATTTTCCAAAAAAAGTTGCACTGTATTGTGCTCAAATTGTGTGATGTGTAGTAAATATTTTTTTTTCTAAATTTGTAAATTTAAGGAATGAATTTTAAATTCGCAAATTTGCATTTTTTTTTTCAAAATTGCGATTTTTTTAAAAGTTATACATGTGCTGTTTTAAGCTCAGTTTGTGCTTGTTTGCATTTTTTTTTTTAAGATGGCGGTGCTAACTTCACGCACATAAATAATGTAGCACAAAGCCCACGCATATTTTATTTTTCTTTAAGTTTTCTATTTGCAGTTGGACCTCCCTATCATCCGCCACTAGTCGACAGGAAGGATTACACGGTCACACAAAATAATCAACGGGTTGACTCCAAAATTCATGTTTTTTGGTAAACTCGAAAAAATTTTGAAAAAAAATAAACTATGTCGCCTTCTATTCTAACTATTATTTACTTTTTCATTTTTTTTTTTTCATTTTTTCTCCACAACTTTTCACAACAAACGCTTATTTACAAATGAAAATTTGTCTTTGCTTTTCAAAATTCTGAAATTAATTTACAACATTATTTGTTTGATGCAGGGTTGCGAGTTTGTGAATTAAAAAAATCATTAAGTCATAAGTTAGTAGATGACTTGTGAATTAAAAAAATTTAATTCATAAGTTAGTTAGTTACTTATGAATTAAAAAAAAATAATTCTATAGCTAGTTAGTGACTTATGATTTAAAAAAAGTTTAATTCATAAGTCAGTTGGTGACTTGTGAATTAAAACAATTTAAGTCATAAGCTAGTTGGTGACTTATGAATTAAAAAAATTTAATTCACTACCTACTAAGTGACTTGTGAATTAAAAAAAAATTTAATTCACTTCCTACTAAGTGACTTATGAATTAAAAAAAATTTAGTTCATTACCTACTAAGTGACTTATGAATTAAAAAAAATTTAATTCACTACCTACTAAGTGACTTATGAATTAAAAAAAATTTAAGTCAAGAGCAAGTTAGTGACTTATGAATTAAAAAATTGTAATTCATGAGCAAGTAAATGACTTATGAATTAAAAAAAATTTAATTCACATCCTAATAAGTGACTTATGAATTAAAAAAAATTTAATTCATAAGCTAGTTGGTGTATTGGAAATTCTTAAGCTTGTTTTGACTACATAATTTTTTCATTATTAACGAAAGTGGTTTTCAAGCTATTTGAGAATTTTGTGTGAGTTTACGTCTATGCAGTCCCTATAACCCAATAGAATAAAAAAGCAATATCGATAAAATATTTGTGTTGAGCAAATGATGGGTTATCATTCTCTCTCTTGGAAGATTTTATAAAAATAATAGAAAAAACTATTTTAACTTACAAACATAAATCATTCACCCATCAATTGTTCAGTGACTAGTGACCAGTGCACATTAAATTTATACATAAATTGTGAAGTGAAAAAGTGAAAAAAGTGAATATTCAATATTAAAAAATTTAAAAAATATACATATGCGTTTATTAGTACGTTTTCTATAATCTTTTTACCTTTAGTATTTAAAAACATGATTTTTTTAATCAGAATTCATCCATTAGCTTATGAATTAAATTTTTTTAATTCATAAGTCACTTAGTAGGTAGTGAATTAAATTTTTTTAATTCATAAGTCACTTAGTAAATAGTGAATTAAATTTTTTTTAATTCATAAGTCACTAACTTGCTCATGACTTAAATTTTTTTTAATTCATGAGTCACTTAGTAGGAAGTGAATTAAATTTTTTTAATTCATAAGTCACTTAGTAGGTAGTGAATTAAATTTTTTTTTAATTCATAAGTCACCTACTAGCTTATGACTTAAATTTTTTAATTCACAAGTCACTAACTGACTTATGAATTAAATTTTTTTTAATTCATAAGTCAGTAACTAGCTGCTGAATTACATTTTTTTTAATTCATAAGTCACCCACTAGCTTGTGAATTAAAGCCAAGCTTAAGCTAGAAAGTGACTTAAGCTTTTGCAACCCTGGTTTGATGAAACGAAAAGAACAAATACTTTGCAAAACTAACAAAACTTTTTACTAAAGAGAAAAGAACTTTTCATTTGCAAATTTGCGTTTCGTAAATCGAAATTTGCAAAATAAAACTGAAAAGTTACAAATTAAAAAGTTTTTGGTGAAATGGGTTCCTGGTTCTTGAGACATGCTTAATAATCGATAATAAAAAAATTGGTCCAAGAATATTGTAGATCGCACACTGATATTAGCTCACATAAAAATTTTAATCAAAATCGTAGGAGTAGGTATGGGAGGTACCGTTATTATTGGTTAGAAGAATAATTTTTATTTAATATCTCCTAGATAATGTTAAACAGTTGGGTGTAGAGTTTAATTAAAATCGACCAAGTTTCTTTTAAATTATATACACAAAATTTGATGAGAATCAGTTGAACCGTTTTTGAGAAAATCAAAGAAAATCGAAAATCAACAAAAATGTTTCTATGCGAATTTATAAGCATTTTCAGTCAATTTTCTTTTATAAAATGTTAGTAATTTAAAAAAAAAATACTGAATTTTTTTTTGAATGTAGGCACGTTTTTGAGAAAAATAAGATTTTCATTATTTTTTGAAAATATATTTATGACAGGTACCTACCTACAGTTATTTTGCGAGACCCACTTTTTTTCCACTTCGCTATCATATCGTAATGTCAAGTTTGATCAACATCTCGAGTCTGACAATAGATCTCAATAATCAATTTCCAAAACTATCAGTTTAGATTTTGTAGTAAAAATATAAAATATTTAAATGGCACGTGTGACACTTAGGGCCAGTTTCACAGTGAAGTAAGTGTCACTTAAGTTCCAAATATGGAAAACTAATTCCCAATTTCACAGTGTAAACTTATCGGAATAAGTGACACTTAAGTCTCTTATGTTGGCCCCTTAAGTTCCCCTTACTCAGGTAGTAAAACTGCGGCTAAAGTGCCAAAATGTGAAAATTAAGTGCCACTTATTTTGTTAAGTGCGCACTGTGAAACTGGTCCTTAGTATAGTACGAGAGCTAGCAACGTCGAACAAAAAAATCATTTCAAAAGTTATGATTTTTTAATATATTGTACTCCTCACTAAGTCAAAGTGAAATTTTGAAAGTCTGGCTGGTGGAATACGTTGCGTTTTTCAGTATGCGTTACTTTTGCAACGCTGAAAATTTGATAAAAAATTAATTTTAACAGTCTTGGCTTCTTTTTCATTTCGTTCTATAAACTGTCTGCAATAAGATGTCTGGCTGGTGTCGGACGTTGTAAAATACGTCTGGCAAGGTATTTTTTAATAAAAAAAAATTAATATTAGTATTTTTATTTTGAAAACAAAAAATATTAAAATAGAACGGTAACACTCATAATATTGTAGTTTAGCCTTTTTGAAAACATAAGAATCTATTCTTTTATTTCACATTTAAATTAGGTGCTATAGTTTAATTAATGAATAGTTTTTTAAAATTAATTTTCAAACTCAAAATTAAAAATAAAAATAACCTCCAAAAGTGGGTGTGCCAAAAAGCTTTGTGTGACCGAATTGATAGTAAGATAATTGTCCATATATACATATTTCGGAAAGAATACAACTCTTATTTGTATCGCCTTTTGGGATAAGATGAATTTTTTTAAATAGGAGGCGTATCAGTGGCAGAAATTTTACGTAATGATTTTTTTACTATTCCTTTTTTTAACACAGTCGATTCGTTTTTTCCGATTCTACCGATTTATGACTGGCACACGGAAAGAATTGAAAAATCAATATAATTGCGAAATTTTAGGTTGTAATTTACAAAACTCTTTTTTTTAGTAAATCAAGACGGTTTTATTTAAAAATGATTGAAAAAATTGTAAATTAGCATTCAAATCTTCGTAAAATACAAAATTTTATAATTTGGTATTTATTATCAAAAGTCATAATTCGAGCTTGTTGACTTCAATGCAAATTACAACTTTTGAGTCGCAATCTACTACTTCTGGGGAATAATTTAATTTTACAAATTATTAATCTTGTTTTACGAAATGTAAATGGTGATTTTCATTTTCTTAATGCTCAAACCAATAAAATGTAATCACGATATATAAAATTGAGCCAACACGATCGTAATTTATGAAATACCTATTTTCTGATTTAAGATCAAAACTAAACAGTAAATTACAACTTTTTAGTCGCAATCTACTATCTTCAGGGGAATAATTTGAACATTTGTATGGTGATTTGCATGCTCTCGATACTAAAACCAGACCACGGGCTACTATTTTTTTATTTTAAGTGTCTGAATTTAATTAAATTCTCTTAGAAATATAGAATTCACAGTGCATTCATGCTGTGTTTTATAAGAATCGGTAAGCATCGACCATAATTCGCATCTTAGTAGGGTACGACAGCATCTGACTGATGAGCCCAACTGTCGTACCCGGCCAGAACACAATCTTTGGAGTTAAGGTCACTCGAACTTATATATTGAGGTATGTATTTTGCAATTTCACTACCTCATCAGACTTTGTAGCTAAGTCGGAAATTATTTTCACTTAATTTGCAGTTTTTCATTTGCAGCAAATCCATAGGTTTAAGTTGTAAACGAAAAATTGTTCTTGAATCTCGACAGGATTGCTTGAAAATGGAAAGTAGATTAATCTTTAAAAGCTGCAAATTGCCAAATAAACAGTTTCAAATGACGACTCAAAAGTTGCAATTTAAAGATAAATAAGTATCAAAACTGTGATCGTCATTTGCAAACTGCCGAATAACCAGTTTCAAATTACGACTCAAAAGTTGCAATTTAAAGATAAATAAGTATCAAAACCGGCAATATATTTTTTCGTCGATCGAATAGTTGATACTCAAAAGTGGTGAAATATGATTTTTGAGGGTCAATATCTCATTTCGCTCATTTTATGAAATTGCAAACAAAAAGTCGTAATTTACTAATTTCGAAGCCAAGGTACAAAACTGGATTCATTTTTCGTGATTTATAGCTTATTTTTCTTGATCTGATCTAATAATTTTTTCCGTGCATGCTCCATACAAAGTAAACCACTGTTAGGCGCTATTTAAGTGAAATGTTATTTTAAATCATTTAAACAAAAATTTCCAATTCTGTAAGTACCTATAACAAGGAGAAATTAAAATCTCATTTAATCGTATAATGAGTTTAATTCTGTTTCTAATTGAACAATGTTGACTGGACTTATATATAACTCACATTATAGATTTACAGAAAAACGATTGATTTAAAGATTTTGAATTTTTGGGATAAATATTTATTAAACTACGTGTTATTCTAATAAAAATATGAAGAGTATAGCAAACTTATAAATAGATGTGTTATAAAGCGCTTTTAATATTTTCTCGCTAATCTAGATTTAACTTTTTTAACTAAAGCCCACAAGCCACGAACTTATGCAAATCAAACACCACCACCGATTTGCATCTCATTATCCAATCAACATTATATTAATTTCTAAATTTACAAAATTTCACATTTCCCTCTGATTTTCTACCCCAAAAATGGAAAAACCACTTACTTTTATTTATTTTTTTGAGATAAAAACTTTTGCCAATAACACCTACAACAATGTGTTGTTGTAATTTGTATCCAACAACGATGTGGACGTCGGTCGTCGCGTCGTCTTTGCGGACATTCAACTCTTGAAACACAATGCTTTATAAAATTAATTTAAAAGGTAGGTACCTACCGCATATACCCCCACCATATAATTCCATATTAAGACATTTTTAAATACCCCAAGTCCCAAGTCAAATGAAAAACTATAAAAAAAATTTAAATCTAAACAAAATTTAAAAAAAACATAGAAAATTAATTTCAATAGATTTGCAATAAATAAAGTTTATAAAAGTCTGATTTGACGCCCAAACGCAATGTCTCTTCGCAAGCTATAAAGTATATTATCTCGTCGCAACACATTTTTTTTTATCGTCACTGTCGCCAGTTTGGTCATCGCATTTGTTCCGTCATTTATATAAATAAAAAATAAAAGAAAAAATATAACTTAACAAACAAGAGGTCAGTTAACAGATCTTCCACCCCCGGATGTAGGTATATAATATGTATAGACTCCAAATTTGGTAACCTCGCATCACAAGCTTTGTTGCTGCTTCGAAAGTGAAAGACCCTTCAACCCTGTTTGTGTGTTGTTTGGCACAATCATCATCATAGTCGTAGTTAGATAGGTTGTCCTCTTGCCCGGTGCGCCGCCATCATCAGTTAAAATAATATCTATCAGATTCAGATACAACTTAGATTTTGCACGAGTATTAGCCATTTGGTTGCTTTATACATCGCCCCGACCATAAATGGCCCGAACGGCCTTATATGGCCATCTTGCTTGAAATGCGCACTCTGAGGCTGGCTTTCTGATTAGCCAGTGCTAACTCTAAGTCTCTGAGCAGTGAGCTGAGCTGAACTGAACTGAGCTGCGCGTCACTGCAATCGAACGCGCACGATATATCTGCTATGGATGTGTCTGTCTCTATGTGGAAAAGTATCTAACAGATACGACGACGACGACGATGACTACGACAACAAGAGCAACTTGGCCGAGTAGGAGTAGGAGGAAGCCAATGAAGTCATGGCGAATAATGGCTCCAGCTTCAACCCGCACACATTAGAATAGAGAGGCAACCTGGAAGCAGAACTGTGAAGCGTCACTGTGTCTATTCTGATGCCCATATAGCTTATGTGGCTTGGCCTGCGCTTGCGCTTATGCTGCACTGGCTCGGCTTGATCTGGGCTCTTGGCCACAGATCTTGCAATTAATATGTGAATTACGAATGCAATGCATTTTGTTTCAATCCGAGAACGTGGAGCTCGTCTCGTTTTTAATTGGATTAGCATTTGGGTTCGAATCTTCTGTGCATCAGCTTTGACTGAATATGGAAACATGAGAAGCCGATTGGAGGCTCGAGTTACGTCCGTGTCCGTCCGTGCGTCGTCGTCTAACACAGAGCTGTGTTGTTAACATGTTAGTTGTAATATTATTTTTAATAATAATTTTTACATATGAAACTCATTACGGAACTTCTTAGATTTTTTTTTAATTGAGGTGCAACACAACATACCGATGCCGCCAGCCGCCACCGCCAATGATGATGGTAATGGTGGATGGTGGTGGCGGGCGTCGGCGGCATCGTTCGAGTCGGCGGTGGTAGGTATGACGATTAAAAATAATTACGTAAAACGTCAAGTAGCATTATTTTTTACACAACTTAATTAATTGTTTGCAATTAGACTGTGAGTTGAGTAGGAGTGCGCTACGAAGTCCACGTACATACATATATACAATATACATATGTAAGTTTATGTATTTATGTGAGGCAATGTTTTTCTTGCGCTAACCAGAAAATAAAAAAAAATAAATAAATACTGTCAAGTGCCATCATGATGCCTTTTTCATCAGAAAAACTCATGTAATTTGTTTTACAACTTTGAAAGTGAATTTCTCGCTTGCATAAACTTACAGGGTTACGAAATTAATGTAAAACATTAACGAGGATTTCTTTAAATTTGATTAAATATACATATGTATAAAAATGCGTTTCTAAAGTTTGATTGAGTGAAAAAGTTTTTATTTTATTTTTGGTCAGGGTTAGGAGGTTTTGATTTGATTTAATTTAATTTAATTTTTTTTCTATAAAGAAGTTTTTCGAGGTTGTACCTTGCCTTATAATTAACCTTAACAGAAAATTGCTCTTTGAATATTTAATTTAAATAATATTAAATTATTAATTATTATTTCTGCTGACTAACAACAGACATGTTATTTTTTTATAAATATTCAAAACATATTGCTAATATTATTTCCCTTGAAAATAGAAAACAAAATTTGGAACTTATCTAATAAAATATTTGAAAGTCGTCTTTTTTATAGAAATATCTTTTATACTGAGCTTTTCTTTGTTCTTTCTGAGGCGCAATCTTGATTATTCTTTGAATTTACTATACAAGTAGTTTCTTAAATTTTCAAAGTTTGTATTCAAAATGTTCAATGTGAGAATATCCAAGTTATGGAGTTAGACTCAAGTTCATTCTTCAACAGTACATAATGAGTAGTCGATTTTAACTTTGGTCTTTAGTTTTGGTAAAAAAAAAACTCACGCGAGTTTATAACGATAACGATGAAAATCCCGATAATTTCAAGCTGGGCAATTAAAACCAAATGAAGTGATTTTTTGAAATTTGGAAGAATTTATGTTTTTTTTTTAACGAAATTCTACAATGAAGAATCAAAATATTTTAAATTGAATGGCTTAGGTTTATAAATAGGTACCTATATACCGACTCCACAATTAAGATTTTTATAATTTCAATACCAACAAAAATTTTACTGTATAAAAGACCATCGACTGACAGCAAAAATCGGAACCAAACTGCACCGAGTTTTTAGAATGTCAATTATTTTCAAAACGCTTCACATAATTTAAAAATAATCGAAATTTCAACAGTTGACATTTTAAAAAGTCGATGTCCACGCGATGGTCCATATTTTGCACGATATTTGTTTATGACAGTCAGTTGACTTTTTTAGACGTCGAGATTTCAAAATTTCTACATTTTGATAATATTTTAAATTTCGAAAAATTCGATTATATGAATAGACATTTTGATAAGTCAACAATTTTTTGTCGATAATTTGGACGTCATTCATCCAATATAAAAAGTTGATAGATCAATATAAGTCAACCTATATGTAACTTCTTAGGCTTTCGCGGTTGTTCATAGACATTGGTTCTTGTGAATAAAAAAAAAGTTAAAGCTTTTTTTGAAGGAAGCTAAAACCAACTAGTCATAACTTTTACTATCAGTTAAAGCTAGACAGTTCTAGCTTAAGCTTTGTTTTATGTGAATAAAAAAAATGATAACGCTAAATAGCTTGTGCTAGAAAATTCTAGTTTAAGCTTCGCAATTTAAGCTGTTTGTTTTTTATTCACATGTTTCGACTAGGTAGCTTTAGCTAAAACTGTTCATATATAGACCGAAGGTTGTTTTGGATTTTGTTTTGCCACTATCTGTATTATAGGGCAAGTTTTGATTTTGGGTTAAAAATGTTTTTATCATATCGTCCGTCAGTCTCTGCGTCTGTAGGTTCATTGTGGACCAATTGGTTTCAAATTTGTACATAGGTCGGGTAGATCCAATAAAACGGTTTTGATATTTTAAAGAAAATTTTCTTATTTTTGAGTTACTCTCTAACATTAATTTAATTAACAGCTCGCACAATTTTTAAGTACCTACCTGCGATTCATAATTCTCCATTAACTTTGTAATTGTACATTTTATTGGCTTACATATGTCCCTACAATTTCTAGCTACCTTACAGCATTTTCGTGCAATTTAATTCATGCTGCAACTGTCAACGACAATTACGTGCTTAACAGTCTTTCATACAGAAGAGCGTTCAACTCCAAGATCTTGGCCTACACCATACTGAACTCCAGGTTCACTTAGATATCTTAAAAATATCTGCATTCTCTACTCAGAGGTGCACCTCCTCAACGCTCCGTTGAGTCTTCTGAAAAGTAATCAGAAAGCTACTGCACATTTCTTTTGAAAATCTAAATCAACTATGAAAATCTTCATCACTAACTTCCAACCGTTTCGCACATAATCGCACTATAACTAAAAAGAATACTGAAAACAAGACCTAGTCAAAGCTTTCTAGACAGGGAGAAAAAATCTTGAAATTTTTGTAGCTTTAACTTTAATATTCTAGTTAAAGCTATTTTTATTCACACAAATTGAAGCTTAGGCTGGGAAAACAAGCTAAAACTAAATGAATTTAGCGTTCGCTATTTTAAAATAGCTATGACTAGAAAACATCTTTAACTAGCTAGCTTAAGCTTATTTTTATTCACCAAAAATCTAGCTTTTACTTAAAAATCCAAGTTTTAGCTTTAGCTTTTTTTTTATTCACAAGGCCCATAGACTAGAAAACATCTTTAACCAGCTATAAGCTTAAGCTTATTTTTATTCACAAAAAATCTAGCTTCTACTTAAAAATCAAAGTTTTAGCTTTAGCTTTTTTTTTATTCACAAGGCCCATTATAGGGTTATTATTTCCGGATTAGCCACGTAATTAAATTATTGAAGAGTGCACTTTGTACTCACCCCGAACGTATCGCATCAAACTTCATTGTGCGTGGGTCCCCGGGAAACTGTCTTGTAAATTTTATATATTAGATTGGCTACGCAGGTTGTTGCGGTGCGTTGGTGGTTCCATCTCGTGATGTTGTTGCTGTTATTGTTGAGGTGCATGTTTTTGGGAACTTAAAACACCCTGCGATGTAATAAGTATTGTTTGCTCCCAACAACTTAGTTTAGCATTTTTAAGATTTAATAAGCCGTACCTATGGGGATTTTGATTTTCATCCGAATATTTTATTCCTTCCAAAAATTTGATTTTCCCAAAATTAAGTGTTCTATCGTGAACATCTTCGGAATAAATTTCCCCCAAACAAAAAATGAAATGACAGAAAATATCAGCCAAGTTCCAGGGAAAAAATATGTTAAATAATATTATTTCTTGTTTTTAGCATATCGCACGCATGTAGTACAAAAGTGACGCGAGTCAAAAATCATAGTTTTTCAGAAAAGGCAAAAAAACTGCTTTAAAGCTTTACATTTATTTATGTCGAATTCCTTTCAAAAAAAGAATCGAATTTTTTTCCCAAAGAATCGAATTTTTTCTGTCAAAACGAATCTTGCTACACTAGAAAAATCCGTTTTGACAGAAAAAATTCGATTCTTTTGGAAAAAAATTCGATTTTTTTTTTGAAAGGAATTCGACATTATATTTGTGTCTAAAGTGACAAAACTAAAAATAAGACACTTTTTAACTGATCTTGGCCTACCAGTTCGCTTGAAAAATTAAGTTGCAACATAAAATGTGTAATTTTTTTAAAGGAAGTTTGGACCTTATTTGAAAGCACAAACACGGCTTTAGAGCTATCTTGAGGAAAAATATTGAACCTAGATTAATGTGAATTGGATACAAATGACCTGAGGAATTTTACCGTACTGTTATTGGTTCTAACTCAAATATTACGTTTTTTGAGTTGTGTCACTTTTGTACTACATGTGCGATATGAGTACTACACTTAAAAAAAAATTGGAACATCGAAGTTTTTAACATCCACACATACACAAAAAGCTAAGAAAATAAAACGTGCCAGATTTGTATATTCAATATCACGACACTTTTGACTTTTTTACCCACGTCCTGACATTTTTGTTATACTTCATCTTCCCAAATATGTTTGTCGCCTCAAGAAATTTTTAGCAGGCTTTTAAAAGAATGCAATATTTTTTTAATTTAATAGTTAATGACTTCAATAATAAGATTCCATTCATTGATTTTACTTTGAGACTTCAGACTTCAAATTATGCAATCACCATTCACTTGAATCAGAAAGATTGCAATCATATTTTTATTCCCATTCATTTTACATTAAATATTTTGAGAATTCATAAATTCTTTGCATTCTTTTGCTTCCTTTTGCATTATTTTGCATCCTAAAGAATTTTAAAGAATGCAGAAAAATGCAAAAAAAAATGCAAGGACTGCAAAGGAATGCAAAAGAATGCAAATGAATGCAAAAGAATGCAAACTAATGCAAAAGAATGCATGAATTTCCCATTTGCATTCAATTGATTGCTGTAAAATGAATGGGAACAAAAATCATTGCAATCTTTTTGATTGATTTTTTCAATGCCATGCAGTTAACTCTGAGTTAAACCAGTTAATTTTGCATAATAAATTGAACCCGAGTTAACTCGGAAGCAGTTTTTTAGTGAAGGATTAACTTTAACTTTCAGTTGTCAAAAATCTATTGATATCAATTTGCGACCCTATGGATATGTCCTTTCACTATCGAAAAAGAGATGGAGAAACTGTGCGACAGTATGGAAATGCCGATTTCCTTAGTGTTTACCTCTCTATTTTGATAGTGTTTTGACACAAATCTGTCAATAATTTCGTGTTGAAATGTTTAACTTAATGAGAATGAAGTCCATCATTCTCCTTATATGGGGGCTCATTAATGTTCCGGAACAGGTAAAAGGTCCTAGGCATCCTTCAAGGCATTTTTAACGTAGGCAATTATTGCCTGAAAACATTCAAAAGCTATAAATCGAAGTTTTATATAAATAAATCCTTTTAAGTTTTTTTTGTTTTTCAGGTCAAGATTATAGATATTTTTGTGAACGCTTTTTAATCTCGGTTGTCAGGACGTTCAAAGCACTTTTTTCCAAATTTTATCAACAAATCATTAATTTTAAAGGGTTTTATTAATTTTGTTGACTCCTTTGATTCTTTGTTTTTATGGTAAAATTAATGTTGTTACGAAGTTTTATGAGTGTAAGAATTTTATTTGAAGCATTTTTAACAAATAGATCTCAGAATATATTTTGCTCCACAATTGGGTTTCCGATTATTTCATAATTTACAAATTTTTAAGTAAATCACAATAAAATGTGACATTATTAAAAAAAAGTTAACCTTGTATTTCAAATCAAATTATAGTTAATTATAAAATTTTGGTTTTATCAGTTTTTAACTAAATATTGTATTTAATTATAGCTATAGAAGCTTGATACAAAAAAATAAATCAAATCAAATCAACAACCTGTGCTATTAATTGCTATATTATTTTTTCGAATATTTCCGCACATTAACAGCATAAGGTGCCTGAAGTTAATTGTAATACCGAACAGATTTATAAAACCAACTAATTAACTGAAACTAAATTTAATATAATATGTTCATGTTTCTTACATAAGGGTGAGACGTGACTTAAAGTATAAGAAGAGTCAAACGTCACATATTGTAATTGGCTTCTTAGCGCTTTATATATGATTATGAGTCCTGACAAAAAATTTATATACTTAAGCACAAAAGATGTGTTATTTTTATGAGTGACATAATGTGTGGGTAGATGGATGGTTCCTTTTCATCCTTAAAATGATTTTCTTAGCTGTCCTTTTCATTTCAGATGTAAAGCGTAGGAATTTTATATTCAATTATGTATATATATGAAATATATATAAGTTAGTAACAAAATTCAATTAACATCATAATTAACTTACTTAAATAATGGATCTTATAGAGATACTTCATTATGATGGTCATCACTTACCTAGAAAATAAAAATAAAAAAATATTAAATAAATTTTCTACATGAATAAAGGTTTTCAATGCAAATATAATAAAAGAATAAAAAGAAGAAAGTAATAAGTAAATGTATATGTTTATAATATATTATATGTTAATTAGTAAACGAGGTAACTGATTTAAGTATGCAAGCCAGAAAAAAATGGCGAAATCCAATATTTTCGTCTTCCTTATAACTGTAATGTCAAGTTTGATTAAAACAATACAAGTTGGATTTTTTAAGGAATGGATTATACAGGGTGATCGGTATAAGGTGCACCAAAAAGCTAGAGCAAGTAGGTTGAGTAAAGAAAAGAAAAAATCGTAGTGGGGGTATTTGTCTATTTCCCCTCGTTTAGGCGGGAGGGGCAATTTTCTATAAAACAGAAAAAAAAAATATTTAAAAACAACGGTTAAACTTAAAATGCCATGCTATACCTTTTTGGAAAGCCAAAAATCTCTTCTTTTCATTAAGTTGTGTTAGTGAACATAGTTTTTCAAAAATTAATTTTCAAACTCGAAATTTTGAAAAAAAAAAATTTTTTTTTAATTAAAAAAAAATTCCAAACTAATTTTATTCAAAATTTTATGTAATTTAGTATAATTTTCGTTTTCAAAATTCAATGCTCTTATTAATTTTCAATAAAAAATACCGTTGTTTTTAAATAAATTTTTTTTTCTGTTTTAAGCCAATTTTGTAGAAAATTGGCCCTACCCCCTAAACCTGGGGAAATAGAAAAATACCCTCCCCTACGATTTTTTTCTTTTCTTAACCCAACCTACTCGCTCTAGCTTTATGGTGCACCTTATAGTTTAAATCGATCACCCTGTATAACTTGCCAAAGAGTAGTAGTAGTGCGTATCCCCTTATTCTTTTCGACAGAAGGTTGACGGGTTGACATTCAAATTAGAAACATTAGTATAACTGTATAAGGCCCGTTTCAATTTAACTCAATGCGCGTAAGTAGGTGTTTTCATTAAAAAATGTACTGTTAATCTAGTTATTTGCCACATTATGAAATGTTTATATGTAGATTCTGATATTTAAAAAAATAATAAATAATAATGGACATCCCATCCCGTAACTACAATCAAGTAAAAAACCAAAAAGTAGAAAAAAATAGTTTTCGGTATTTTTGATTTTCTTAAAAACTATAATGTCTACATTTAGGCATTTGCGTTTTTAGTATTTGACTTTTAAATGATATAAGAGCATGGATTATTAAAAATAAAATTTAATAATGTAATATTTTGAAAAAATATAGTTTCGTTCAAAATTTTGAATTTGGAAATTTATGTTATAAATACTACGCACTAAAATTTAAGAATAGCTTGCATTAAAAAAAAAAGAGAATACTAATCAAGATATTGATTTAAGTTATTTTTTGTTCTTTAATAATTTTATTTTTATTTGTTTGCAGTTTTAGAAAATTGCAGCGCTACTGTCATGAGGAAAAAGACCCTCTCGGCTCTCGTATAGAATTCAATTCATACCTGATGGTATATCGCAGTTAAAAATGCTCTCAATGTTTAGAAAAATATTAATATATTTATCAATATATATTTAATTTTAATAAATAAAAATAATTATTTAAATCGTTTGGTAAATGAACGTTGAATTTTTTTATTCATAAAATTAATGTGCTATAATTTACTAAAAATAATGATAATAATGGATTATTGCTGTATATACATTTCTGAAGTATTTAATCATTTTTGTACTCATATTGATACACATGTATGACGTATGTATGTATGTACATACATACGCTTCATTAAAATAGGTTAAATTTAATAATTTTGATTTTGAATATGTATTTAATTTCAAAATGTATTCCATGTTGATGCGTTTTTTTTTTTTTTTTTTAATTCAAAAATTAATTGGCGATAAGTTGCCGATAAGTCGCAATAGAAATTTCAGTCTTAATGGATTTGAATTATTTTGTCGCATCGACAAACAGAAAAACGATTATGAACAAATGTTATTGATACGAAAAGTGATTGACGAAATATATAGGCATAGATTGACGCCAGAAAATTTGTTTTTTAAGATTCAAATTCTGAACACACATTTTTTTTATTAAAAAGTGCCAAAATGTTAGTAAATTCCTTCATCGATGACGTACATACATAGATGCACAGAAATAAAAATTAAAACAGGAAATAGCTATCTATTTGTTGTATCATATATGTACATAGGTATATTGGCTACAGATCAATTTTTGGAAAAAATACCAGAAAATATGATGAAACTACGCCAGAAGAAACATTTCTGGATCAATTTCCAAATATTAAAATTCAAATAAAATTGGAAAAAATATTAATTTTATTTAATTGATAAAAGATTTCTTTATTTGAGTGATTTTAAGTTTTAATTTATTGAGCAAACTGTCTTACTGATATATTTGGACGATTTTTTATTTCAGAGTCCTTAGTCCTTACTCCTACAAAAATCAAGCAAGCGAATCCAAATTTTGTTCTCTCAATATTTTATCAGAAAAACAGACAGATTTTTCTGAAGAATCCAGGGTCCAGGGAGCCGATTACGTTAAACGAGAACGATCGTTTTTGGAATAGCTATCCCTATCTTTCTCTTTTTTGTTTTACGTAATTAAGCCCCTGCAGGGGCGGACTTGGCCACAGAGCAACTGTGATTTTGACCGATGGGCCCCTAAGAGAACAAAAAGTGCATGAAAGCCCCTGCAGTACTTTCTGTTCTTTTAAAAGAAAACTTTCTCATAAAATTGGATTTCTAGAAGCCTTACGGTAAATATACAGCTTTTGTGGTCCCAAAGTTATGGACCCTCCTCAAAATGAGGATAAAGCTGTTGGTTCCCTATTTTAACGAAAACTATAGTTAATCTGATGTGGCCTCCACACTAATTATTATTGAGCAATTGTAGGCCCAAGGGGGTCACAGTACTCTCAGACACTTTAAACGAAACTATAGTTGTGGCTCCCACATTAAATATCGAGCACCACATATTATATACTCTTAGAAAACTTTATATTATTATAGGTTTTTGTAGTAGGTACTTTCAGTTCATTTCAGGGTCACAGAAACAGAATAGAAAAGAACAAAAAAGATACATATTTTGATTGCTGTGAGAATTTTCGAAGTTTCGGTAGGAGTAGGAATTAAAAAAAATTGTAAAATTTGCATTATTGCAGTAATTTTTTCAAAAATCAAATTACATTTTTTGTTTACTCGGAGCTTATTCCTTTTAACTCCTTCTACTCATTTTATTATTTTGAGGCCCTTTTTCTTAAAGTCGCGGTAGACACTTTGACTCCCAGTACACTCTGAGCTCGTGTTTATATTTTTGAGATCGCTGAGATCTGCAAAGTCTCAGAAATATAAATTGGTTCAATTATCTAAAATTTTAAGTGATGTGCCATATTTCAGAATTTTATAGAAAATAAAATGTCAAAATACCAATACATAATACATATGTGTTTTGGGTGATTTGAAATGTGTCTCATAGAATTATTGATTTGGGTATATGTGGATTATCTAATATTACAGATTACAAATACTAAAATGTAGCCCTTTTAAAGGAATTTGTTTTTTTTTTCATTTTGGAATATAGTTTAAAAAAAAAGGAAAACAGTTTCAGAAAAATATAGAAAAATTCTGAAATTCATGCAATTTCGGTAGAATGCTACTATTTTCTTGAAAAAAAAAATACATAGCAGAACTTTTATGGACATTTACAAAAAAAAATCCGGAAAAATTGTTATATTTAATATATGCAAACAAAATCATTATCCTAGGATACGTTGGAATTTCGAAACATAATTTTTTTTTTCTTGCGTAAACACGTCAAATATGTAAGTTAAGAAATATTAAAGCGTTTTAAAAACAATTACATGCAAAATTTATTTTCAAACTTAAATAGATAATGTGCCAAATTGTTCATTTGAGAACGATAATTATTTTTAATTTCGAAGAAGCAAGCATTTCATTATTTCTAGCATTTTTCCAAGTTAAGCAATAATAATGTTTGACTAAAGAATTTCAAAATATTTTGTACGTCTAGATAGAGTATGTAAAGTATGTACATACCTATCTAAATTTGAAAATTCAAACGAATATTCTTCCTTTTTTTTGTAAACATTTTGTAACAACAGGGAATGTCTTCACCACTTTCTTGAAAATTTCTTTTATTTTTTTTTTCGAAAGTTATAAAGTTGAGGTTGCCCATTATAAGTTTGTGTTGCCGTGCAGTTATTTAATAAATTACCTGATCACACCCAGGAATTTAAAATTAAATTAATTTCTTAGCATATATAAAATATGAAATTGATTTAAATGAATATTAAAAAACCTCTTCACAAGTTCACTAAAAGCTGAGTAAAGTTCTGATTATATAATTACTCGACACATAAATATTGGCAGAAGGTCATAAGTCCAAATCCCAAGAAATTTTTTTTGTGGATTTATACCACGGATGGGTCACAAGTTAACATTGATTTTTAAGAAGGTTTTTTTAATAATACAAATTCTATATACTACTGAAATACATAAGCCAAGTAGAAGACTAAGCACTATTTTATTTGGACTTTGTTGAGTTATTGATTCAAAATAGCTTTTAACGGCCTTTAGTCCTACAAAATTTTGGCGTTTCGTCGTAATTTTTAAAAATCGTATTAGGAATTTGCAGAAAATATGTAGAAGCTGCCCCAACATTAGCCCACCAACCTAACCTTTCTTCAACTGCAGTTAAAATCATTTAAATGACGTCAAAATTCAGACGAAATCTATCAGCTTACCTAACTTTAGTTATGAATTAAAATAAATATACATAATATGCTACTGAAGATATACAAATAAAAATATGTATGTACCAATATCAATCAAACTAAAATTCAAACCCAATGTTTGAGAATAAATATTATACTAACTGGGAATTTAAATTAAATAATTTCTTCTTCTTTAATGAGGAATTAAACATGCTTCAGAATATTCAACTTTGTTTAAAAAAAAGCAGCTCTACGTGTATTGTTTATGAAAACAAAATTATTGGCAATTTTTAATCAAGAGGATATATATAATTAAAATGCTTTATAATAACTCATTTTAAAATATTTATATATTAATTTATGTTTTCTACACTGATATATTATTTAATTGAAAAAAAAAAAAAACAAATTCAAGGCTATATATAAAAAAATAATCAATTCTGCTTACTGCGTAAATTTAATTACAATATTATTAATTGTTGACGTATCTCATTGTGAAATACAATACCCCCGTGATTAAATTCTTTTTTTTTTTTTTTTTTTTCTTTGTGAATCTTTCTCAAAACCTACCCACCACTTTTAATTCATATGAGAAGAAGTAGATAGGTAGGTATATAGAGACGACGCCGATGAGACGACCAATTTTCATATTAAAACTGACAAACGTTATTTATCAGTAACTTGTTTCGTCGCCCAATCACAGACTTAGCTTGAAGTCTCAGCAATAAATCCAACCAGCTCCATTAATGGAGGCCACAACAAAATTAAATAAAACAAACGTCTTAACAAACAAGTTCCCGCCCACAATGGGCACCTCTTTATAACCATGTAGATAGATATTGTCCCCCCCATCGAAAGAGTAATATAATCGTCGTTGTCTGCAAAGACCCTCTTTCTGTTGATTTTTTCCCTCGTATACCCGTATCATATGTGTCTGAGTGAAATAACAATATTAGCTCTAAAAACGATCTTCATACTTCTGCTTTACAGACAAAAGCTCTCTCTTCACAAATACGACACTCTATAGGTCTTTTGCAGACTGCATGGGGATCACAATTACGCGCTCCAACGATACTCAATTCTCACTTAAGTCAGTCTCAGTGTGTATCTCTTAGGTTCATCAATCAAGCGTGAGTGAGTGGTGCATCGGATTTTGTTTGTCTGTTTTGTTTATTTCAATTCAATTCAATTCGATCGAATTGTGTGTGATGTTGATAGGTCATTTGCATAAAATTAAAGAAGTGCGTCATTTCCGTTCGATTGGGTAATTTATGAATTTCGAAAAAATGATTTTCGATTATTTTCTCCCACCATTTATGAAATTAACTGTTAGTTCGTTAAAAATTTCAAATGATTCGAACTAAAAATCAAATTTTGGTGAACATGTGTTGTGAAAAAATGTGATACAAAAAAAATGAATGATTTTTTTTAAGTTGAAGGTGAGTGTTTCTATAAAATATTACTTTGTTTACATTTTTTACTTAAGATAGAATATTACCTACACCCACTGAAAAATTGACACCTGTTAGTTAGTAGGTTTATCCAATTAAACATTCGTTAGCGTTAACACCTTCACCGAAGAACCGATCTCAAGGAACTTCAACAATGTTTTAATACTTGTTGAAGACTTGTTGTATATTTTACAATCTTGCTTTTTTTTATATACATATATATTTTACGCGTAGAAATATACGCACCATTAATTGAGCTGGTGTTGCTGATTTAATGGCCAATTGGCCAACTGTTGTTTCTGTCACCAGAGGCAATCATTTAAATTTGCAATCAACAAAAACAACAACAACAGCAAAAAAAAAAAACAACTATGCACAGAGCTAATCAGCAAGCAATTTGAGTGCCTACTATACCTCTGCTGTCACCGCTGTCGTATCAAAGTAACCAAGATGCCCATTCATCCTGACGTCTAACTTGGGTTTTAAGTCAAAGTGGGTTTTCATTGCGTTGCGTTGCGTTTCGTTTCTGGGTGTATGTATAGCGGGGAGTTTATAGCTCTCAACAAGAGCCCTACAATTTTACCGCAAATTCTGCGCGCGCACATACAGCAACTTCTGTTCCGTTTAACTTTGTTAAATTAATTTGTCTGACGTTTATGTTCAGTTGATTTTTTTTTCTCCTCTGATTAAGCCAACTATCGATTTTAAGAGGGGAATACATCAGGTAAATTAGTTCTGCTTGGAAAGAATTGTGGGGCAGCCACTTGGTCTCTCTAATAACAAAAACCTAATCCTGTTCCTGATGCGATGGACAGAAAGGCCTCTTTCTATACAAAAAATAAACAACCTCAACACATCAGGATTTGCAGAACCCCTCGATCTAACGGAATTGATGGGTTTGGTAAATATTTTGACTTTGCGGGCATGTTATCGCTTAAGATCGTGACATTTTAGAGAAGTCAATAATTTGTGCAGAGCGCACACGCCTGATCTTTTTCCGTGTCGCGTCAGTCGTCGTCTTAGAGATTAAAGAAAAACCTATATAAAACTGCTTGAATGAACAGCAGCCTTTAGTTTAGACGGACGGACAGACATTTCGTCTTCAACTTGTTTTTATTTTCTTGCAAAAGATCAATTTTCTGCGTACCTATAGATACCAAGCATCTCAAATATAAGATTTGCATGAATGATCACTTATAGGCGAGGACATACTACCTTATTCCACTGAACACCGATTTTACCAACCGATCGACTGTCTTTTAGTTGCATTTTCACACCTTTTTCTTTTCGTTAATGGGGGAAAAGGCTTAATTGACGCTCGCGCCATTAAGCGATAATGGCTATGGTTTGTGAGGTGGTTAGCGCCATCGCAGTAATTCCTTGGCAATTATGTATGCCTGAGCCTGAATTTTTTTTTGTATGTATAAAGGAGCGGAAAATGTTTTGCGGGGAAGTAAAGTTGTTGTAAAGTCGTAAGTCTTAATAGTCTTGAGCGCCAAACAACGACGCACGGAGGTTGTTGTATTTTAGACAGCCAACAACCATCAATATGCAGATGAGGGTGAGTCAATAAGTGAGCATGATTACCACCTTGCATTTTAGGTAGTGAGCGATTGTATTTCAAGAAGAAATTTGTTTCATAAATCATGATTCACGTTTAAGCTAAGTTTACACAAAGAAGCGAAGTGAAATTTTTTCCCAGTGAAGAAAAATAATATTTGTGATGTGTAAACATCTTTACGGGGGGTAGAGTAAACGTGTTCATTACGTGTAGCACGTTACATATAATGTATACGTTACGTGTCACACGTGCACTGTGCAACACCGATGCATTATGTAAACAAGAATCCGACACTCGGGCCAACGTTTATGTTAACGCATCTTAACCGAGAGTCCCGGCACTCACACTTTTTTGTTTTTTTATTGATATTTTTCTCAAATCGTTTTCGTCGTTAAATATTCAGTCCTATCGTGAAAGAAATTTTCCCGGAGTTTTTTTTTTCATTTTGAGAAATTTCCTATCAAAAATCATCTTCGAAATTAGGGAAAATATTCCTTTCAGCAATAAAGCTATCGAGAATAATTGTTTCTTTATTTCAATGTGAACATTTCTATTTCCACAAGTAAGTTTTCGAGGAAAAATGACCTCGTGGGAGATATTCGATGGGTAATATTTATTCCCCTTTAATTTTTTTTGTCGGGGAAAAAATTGTCATTAAATTGACGACATTTCACATGGGTTTTGATTTCACTTTAATTTGAAATGTAAATTGGAGAAAAAAATTCTTTGAAATTTTCTATTTTGTCCTCAAAGTGATAGCAATTCTTTCCTCAAGAAATTAGTTGATTTTAAAGATCTTCGTTTTACCAGACTCCAAGGCTCTATTTTCTAGTTCTTCGTTTACGAAACTTGCGAAATGACAAGTGGGATTTTTTTCGTTTGCCCAATAAGGTTTAATAATTTAAAAAAATTGACAAAACAGTACGTTTTGTCAATGTCAAGAAGATTAAAATAAAGGTAAAACACATTGACTTATGAGAAACTGATAAAAGTTAGAGTAAATGTGTTCCGTTAAAGAACCTTTTTTTACTTTTTATTTCAAATGTTATCTCGGGAAGTTCAAAATTCACTTTGTTAATATGTGTTAGTTTGTGTGAATTTCTTCACAAAAGCCAATTAAAGTTCAGTCATTAAAAAAAAAATAAAATGCGTATAGAAATTCACACTAATGCACATAGTTTCAAAGTAAACGAACACACCTTTTATTTTTTCGAAGATTTTCTTAAGAAGGATTTTATTTCAAGTATGGCAACCATGTTTGTTTGAAAAAAAATCAAACAAAAAAAACTAGCATGCATGTTGCATACGTTGATTGCGTAATTAGCTAACAGAGAGGTTGATGACAAGTTATATGTATGTTGTTGATGGTAACCAGGGGCACATAATTTTAATTTCTTCCAACATATAGGTAATAACGAAGAAAGTCTATTTTGACGGTTGTTTATTACGTGTTTATCGAAAACTTCACTTTTGACCAAACTATCAGCTTCTAGATAAAAAAAAAATTTAATGGTGTTAACATTATTTAGTTAAGAAAAAATAAGGAAGTTTCTGTTTCCTCTAAGGCTTGATTTATATCTCAATTTTGAGTGGGAAGAAATATATTAGCGAGTAATTATTCGATCTAATCTATATACAATGCTGGAATCTGACGGAAAAATGTTTTTCAAATTAAATTAATCAAATAGACCATTAAGAACAATTAAAAGCAATCTGATAATCGACGTGGCATAGTGAAATAGCTATAACTCTAGCGTATACAAAATTGGTGGTAGTTCCGCCAAGTGTTTGTTGTTTCATTCAAACCTTCAATGCTGGAATTTTTGTTCTAAATAGAAAGCAAAACATTCGATTTCAAAAGATATTGAATGCAAAAATAAGTAAAAAATTGCTTCACTTTTTTTCGTGACAATGAAATATTTGTACCAGTGGAAATTACGAAGATTTTGTTCGAAAAAATAGATGACTTAAAACTGTGTTTATCACGTTGTATACATCGAGACCCCTTAACTGCCGTCTTTAACATATCCTGTGCCGATGAAATCTGGATGTTGTCAGATAGAATCATTTAAAACAGAAATTTTTGTTGACGTTTCTGTGGTATTTTGGACCTTCGAACCTCGTTACCGGACCTCCTGAGAAACTGACACTTTTGAGTTTGTGTTAAAAACAATTAAATTTTATAATTTTTTTTTCAATTGAAAGAAAATTCAAATTCAGAAAGACTAATTTTAAGAAAGAATATAATCAAGACAAAAACGATCGGTGCATTCTCGTATCATTCGTTGTGACTTCTAACATTAAATTCGATTTAATACTCTACGTGAAGAGTTTTATGTAGCTTTAAAGAATTAGTTTCAACGAAGACAAGAGATTTTACTTCCAAGCCAATAAAGATCACAATTTTTGTTTGGCGAAATATAAATTTCGAATGATCTGAAATCTTTTATAGTTAGTTTTTTGTTTTAGTCAAAAAATTTAACAGATAATTTTGTATTTCAAATCAATCACAATCATTGCAAGTCTGGTGAAAAATAGATTATTTTCAAGACTGAAATAAATAATTTTATTTCTTATAACAAACCTAATCAGTGGAAGGGTGAAATAAGCGGGTGTACTTTTTGAAGATTTTAACCAAAATGAGCATAGGTACAGTTGGCGGATTTATTTATAAATTACGTATTAAATAAGGTAAGCACGTTTACGAAATTTGAAGTCACTCTTTTAGTTAAAAATTCAAAATGGGCATAAAAGTGGGTGGATAAGGAAAAAAACTTTAAATTAAAATTTTTTTAAAAGCATAAATACAAAAATCTAACTGCCTGAGGTCGACTTGCACAAAACTTTGCCAATAATACTAATTCCACCTTATTTAACTTTTAAGCGGCATATAAGAAACTTGAACTATAGATAACATTGTTTTGCGTTGCTAAATTGCTGTTACTATGGTAAAATGTTTTGTTTCTTTATTACTTCATAATAATATTTAAAAATTGATCGTCAGTATTATTTAACTTTGCTTCGTGTTCTAAATTTTAAGGTTAAGAAGAAAAAAGCATTTAAAAGAAAAGGGGCATAGAAGTGGGCGGATAATCAAGGAGATGATGAAACATAATCTTCTTGATGTACATACGTACCAAATTTCTCATTCTATAAAGATTTCTTTTATTTACCTACTGAAAATATAAGTGATTTTTTCTTCTTTTGACATTTAAATTTATTTAAGAATAAATCAACAAAGTAACTTTAAATAAATTTTCATGAAACACCAAAATTTTTATCAAAAAAAAAAAAGAACCAAAGAACTTTTTTTAAATTTATATTGAAGGTTTGCATGAAAAACAACATTTGAGTGAGCTACCACCAAGTTTTTATAGGCTGGAGTTATAGCTATTTCACGACTGTCACTCCGATCATCAGACTCCTTTTTGTAGTGCTTGGTTTATTTTATTCAATTTTATTTAGAAAAACTTTTTGCCACGACTGGGAGGTGAACCAGACCAAGCTCCCTTCATAGCCATATATGCACTACGTACTGCGCTACCGAAGGTCACGTGATCGGTCCATTCCAATTTAGGTTTTATTTTTTGACAAATGCATTTGAATCAACCAGCATTTTTATGAGACACACACAAGTTGTTGTTGAACATAATTCGGTTTCATTCTATTTTCTTTTTTTTAATTTAGTTAAAAATTGACTAATGTTTAAAAAGCTCTATAATTCAAGCTCGTAATAAACAAATTAAATTTTTGAAGTGATATTTCCATATTTAAACCCTTTCAAAGATACTGAATAAACCCCTAAGCATGTTAAACTCTGGTTTACGTTTGTTCAACGTTATACTTAAGTTTTATTTATAAAATTTTTTGAATGTCTTTGTACTCTAAAAAAAAATTTAAAACAAAAAAAAAACGAGCCTTTATAATAAATGATAGCGTTCGCTGTCTAAATCCTATAATTCGAATTCCTCTTCTATAAAAAGGTTAAAAAACAAATGTTTGACATTTTTCAATAAATCTGTTCATAGACAGCAGAATGAACAGATGCCACTGCATATAGGGGGTCGAGCAGGAAAAAAACACTATATTTCAAAGAGCTTAATTTGGTGTTGCGATATATTTTTTCATATTACCTATGTTTTCACGAAGAGTTTGGCTGTTATATTATTTAATAAGCATTCACCAGAAAAATGATTTTAAATCGGAATTTTGAAATACATAAGCCCTAAAAGTAATATTTTCGAATTATTTCTCGACATCATGAATTATTATTTAAAAACGTTTCTTCAGTGCATTTCGATGATAGTAATCTCATACAAAAAATTCTACACTCTTTATTAGATTACAAGGGAAAATCAAGCCCAAATTTGGAATTCAAAGGCATTACAAACTTGAGTATATACCCGTGCAAAAAAAGCTCTACCTTCCTGAAATTAAGCTGAGATTTTTTCTTGAAGTTTTGGAAGTTCCGCTAATTTTCATTAAAAAAATATTCAATTTATATTATAAAAGTAACAAAATATTTCCGATTTCCGTTCTGTAACTCTCGCATCGATAAAATCAGTCGAGAAACGATGAAATTTGAAACAAATCATATGAGTTTTGTTCCATTTTCCACCGTTTCTTGATCAATTTTATCGATGCGATAGTTACAGAACGTAGGCACTGGTTTTAATTAATTCCTAAGTACTACCCTATTATTAAAAACTCATAACCTCCCATTGATTCTAGCCATAAAACAAATAGTGCCCTTTTGATTCAGCTGGTAAAAAAAAAAAAAACAATGATACCACCACTCAAATGTTTTTTCTTAACTTGAAAAATTTTAACTGTTTTGGGTAACCTACATAATATATATAATCGAGTATTAGTATACAACTTCTGCCAAAGTGTGGGCTTCTAACACGTCACGTTTCCAAGTTATGATGTGAAAATTATTTCATATGTTTGTTTCATTATAAGTACGAAACAAAGGTCGAGTGAAAGGTTTATTAAAGCAGTTACAGGTGCAAAATTAATAGCTTGTGTACAATGTACAGTGAGCAAGCATTCTATCAAAAAAAACGTGTTTTGCAAATTACAAAATTTCCAAGAAATCAAAGAGATTTGTGTTGTAATATTTCATAGCTCTTACGCATATAACCCCAAATATGCTGAAAAAGATTTTTTTTTCTTCTTAACTTTTAGATAAATGTTTAGATAAAAATATGTCGCTAGAAAACCTGACGTGATTGATTAAAGCTGAAGCAAGATTCAATTTCAGTTGTTCAAAAAAAAAATCATAAAGTCTAGTTTATACGTTATAGACAAATATATACTCAAATTCTCAAATTTTGTCAAAAACACCATTGCTCTCGGCAGTGGCGGATCCAGGATTTGGTCATGGGGAGGGGGGGGGGGTCCAACTACACCTTTAGGAAAAATTTTACCTTTATAACATTTTACAACCAAAAAACTTATTAGTGTATATAACTAAAATGTTCTTTTATTTTAAAGAACTTCCGTGGTGCAAAACCATGATTGTTTTTCGTAAATAGCAACAATAGGCTTTCGTTAATTGTACAAATATCATACCGACATGTCATAAAGAAACAAATACATCAGTAAATTTAAGGAATCATTTGTTTATTTGCAAAATACATATTCCAAACAAAACTCAAGTTTTTTTTTTTTAATATTTTGTGTTGAAATCTTTTTGTAGGACGAATGCATTCGTCTTAGAATGTTAAGTCCACAAACATTGGTGTTTCGTACCGGCGTTCTCACTTGAGCTCAGCAGTTAACTGTTTTAAACAGGCAATTTTTGTTAAGTTCAGTTCATCCTGAATATATTTCATGACGAATATCTAATGTTAAACTGTATCCAACAAGATTTGAATTCGTAATCATTAAAGCGGAAATTAGTTTGTGTTTTTGCCAGAGACCTGGCATTGTGTTTATACATACTAAGGTTTTGTTTTTTTTTGTACTTTTGCAAAACCCTGAGAAAAACTACGTAGAATACATGAAATGTTTTTGAATATATTGAACATTCTAGGAAATCCTTTTGATAATGTAAAGATTTGTTTCTATAAATTTTGAAAATATTTTTAATTTTACGAAATGGTCAAACGTATACCAAATATAGCTCGAGGACAGATAAATATTTAATAAATAAATAAACTAATATAAAAATATTTGTTTTAAATGCTCATACACCTCCCCCCCCCCCCGAGGATCAGCCACAGTTTAACTCTAAAATGTTTAACGAAAAAAAATAAGTGACATAATTGAGATATTTATTAATTTTAGGCAAGTGAATAATAATTCGATTTTTTTTTACATAAGGAACAAAACAATCAGCTAAAATATAAGTTCTTATTTTCATCACGTTTTTAACAAAAATTGCAGCAATATTTTATATACATACATGATCTGATACGGTTGAAATTTTAACTAGTAGGTATAAATACAAAAAAAAATGTAATCCTGCTTTTTATCAGGATCTATTTCAAGATCCAAAAACTAGTTTTTTTTTATTATTATTATGTTTAGGTAGTGTAAAATGTAGTGCAAAACAAAAAATACAAAAAAAAACACATGAAAAATATACAAACGCAATGAAAAGGACAACTGACTGTCATTGTGATCCTGTTTGTTTTATTATGAGGATCTGATAAAATCCAGATCAGATCACGTGAATAATAAAATTCAGCTTTAATGATAACTGTTTTTATAACGAGGATTCACTTTTTCAAACATATTATTCGTTATTATATAAAAAACCTTAAATGTACCCTTTATTTGGAATAATGCTTTTTTGTGTATCTAAATGTGTATAAGCTACTTAATTACTAAAAACAACTGATAGTAGGTATTCAAGATATTTACCAATACCCCTTTCATCTCATAAAATCAAAAGCAGTGATTAAAATTTAGGTCGGTCCTTATAAGGATTTATTACAAAATTTCAATTTTACCCTCCCTTCCTAAAAATATTTGCCATATTCAAAATTTAGAGTACGTACCTACCTATATACCTTATTTTATCTTAAAAGACATTTTAAAAAAGCTCTGCACTAAAATTTTGGTTTTTCCGAATTTTTTCGAAGTTTGGCCTTTTTTGTTTAATTTTCTTGCGGGATGTTGGTTCCAAATTTCAACAATATCGAATTTTGCATTACGGATTTATTGTAAAAATTCAGCTATGTCGTTATTTGAAATTTGCAACCATTTACCACTAAAATTTTGGTTTTTCCGAATTTTTTCGAAGTTTGGCCTTTTTTGTTTAATTTTCTTGCGGGATGTTGGTTTCAAATTTCAAAAATTTCGAATTTTGCATTACGGATTTATTGTAAAAATTCAGCTATGTCGTTATTTGAAATTTGCAACCATTTACCACTAAAATTTTGGTTTTTCCGAATTTTTTCGAAGTTTGGCCTTTTTTGTTTAATTTTCTTGCGGGATGTTGGTTCCAAATTTCAACAATATCGAATTTTGCATTACGGATTTATTGTAAAAATTCAGCTATGTCGTTATTTGAAATTTGCAACCATCTACCATTGGTCTCTCTTGAATGCAGAAATATTGATATGCAAACAAATCTTTGGGTTGATTTTCCAAAAACCATTCGAAATATAACTTTCGATGTACCTAAATATTTTGAGAACCAGACCCATTATTTTTTATTTGTGGTGAATAATTGTAGATACCGTACAAGGGAGCGAGCAACTTGTTACGTTGAAGTTAACATAACAGCCAGAATTGTATTAATTTAAAAATAGAAATCCAGACGCAATAATAATTTTAGATAGGTATACGGACATCATTTCTCAGCCCTCAGGCATTCTACGGGAATGTGGAATACTCTACCTGATTCTATTCTTCCCTCCCATTGAATATTCAGAAAATGAAAACAATCAATTTGAATTTCTCATCCAACCCTGTCAATTTTTACTAACACTCCTTTGAGGGCTCCCGCATAATAAACTTATTAAAAACTTTAGTACCAACACCTATCAATTTATATCACAATCATATTACATATATGTATATTATATATATTGATGAAAATTTAATCTATTTTCTCCTATATGGCTTTAAAAAGCCTGGAAAATTCTCCAAAAACCTTCAAGAATATCAAATTTAAGAAATACCTAACGGTTAATGCTCCCAGTGCAAGTATAGACAGACACAATTGATGGACGAACTTTTTTGAACTTTTTCTTACTGTCAAACATCAAACATTATTATAATATATGTCTAACGTCTCATTCTATTTATTTTCTCCAAAATTTGCCCTTCTAAGGTAAACAAGTACACAAAATAAAAAAAAGGTCCTTTAGTAAATCTTTAATTTATTTTGATGCATTGCCCCTGATTTTATATACTACGTAATGTCTCAATAATCCACGCCTAAGATACCTAATACAAAATCCATTCATCTCTATACAAACAAAGTTCCCTCATATTTCCCAAGTAAGGTTACAACCGATTTCAAAGCGAATAATTCTGATGTTTTATATTTATTTTTTTTTTTTGTAAAAATTTTCATTTTCAATACAAACCGAACAATATAGGTACGTACATAGCTTCTATAGAAACAACATGGAGCACAGTGTATATATCTTTATCAAACTGAACGATCGTCCCCAGCTTCTTTGAATTGGTCATAAATTGCTAAGAGCATACGACGGCAAAGCACAGATACAAAGTTTCTCAATTTTTTAGTCGAGATATACACATTTCCCTGAGAGTTCTTTCAATATACATTGTACATACTTAGGATTGGGAAGACCGCACGAAAAACTGATTGAGAGAACCAAGAAGATAAAACATCACCACCACCACTATCACCACCAACAACAAACAAACGGCTTGGAAACACAAAATCCTATATAGGAAAATCTCTGGAGATGAAAAACCCTGAAAATTGTTCCCAACGTGGCATAATAATAACAATAAAAGTAAATTGGCCTGAAAAAAAAAAAAAAAAAAAATACAAAACAAAAAAGAAGATAAAAACAAACGAAACAAACGAGTGGCATAGGAAAAAACTACAAAAACAACAGCAAAATACCAGTCCAATCGAATTGCCAATTGACGCCGTATAAAGTTTTATTGCGTCCTGCGCCTGGTTTCGAACTCCATACGGTCTGCCAACATCAGCAAAACCTACATAGGTAATCCCCACATCGTCGTTGTCGTTGTCGTCGTCGCCAAATCGAATCGTCTGTGTACCGCTTGACAAACGGCATTGAGGCCTAATCACTGATGTGAATGTTGGTCGGTTTGTTCACAGCCGTCATCGTCGTCAGCCGCCCGCTATATGTACATATATGCAAACCTCCTATACTGTAATACAAGCAACCAGGACACGAAGTCTATTCAATTTTAACCTTTGGTCTATTAGTGACCATTTGCGGGTTTTAAGGGATACACACAGGTGTGTTATCTGTGTCAAATGGCTTTGGGGTTGAAGGGTACAAAGGGATATGAGTCTGGTCTGGTTTGGTTTGGGAGGATATTCCCTGAAAGGACGAAAGAATTTTTTTTGTTCTGCCTAATGGTCTGCGGTGAACCTTGGGGTGGACAGGGCGAGAATTTGAATATATATAGGGAAAAGTGACAGCAATTTTAACTCAATAAAACTCAAATATTGTCAATCAAAAAAGCAAATGAATAAATCAAAAAGAGAGTCAAGCCACAAGCTAAATACTTTTACTACTTTTTTTATTATGGCTTTTGTCATGACCTACCACATTCTCGTTAAAGGTTTAACAAAAACAAAGACGTCTACGCCCTTGCTCTTTCTTTGATATAATTAAACTCATGCTCTGGAAGTGTATTTATTGCCAAGTTAAAATAAATAAAAAAAAATACAAAGAATTATTCTGCAGCTTCCCAGAATTTTGATTTCCAAAAGCTGGTACATGGAAATATCGTACTCAATAAAAATAAAGTAATAAGTCCTTTAGATGGATTTTTAACGTTAAATTCATTTATTTTTTTGGAATTTCAACTACAGTAGGTATTACCTGTAAAGTAATTGAAATCGTTCTGAGAAAAAATTTTAATTAAATTTATGGTTGTAGGGGTCATACCATTTCATTGAAACTCATCGAAATCAGTGATTTTTTTGATGCCAATATAAAGCTATTGACTTAATTATTAATTTTTGGCAAAAGAAATTTTCATTTTTTCCCAAGTTAACACGTGAAATGAATTTCTTTATTTCAATGAATGAACTACCTTACCATTGATCATTGAAATCTTAGAAGTCATTTTATGTCGAAATGAAATATTTTTTTGACTAGAAATAATAGTTGAGTCATCAGCTTTTTATTGGCATCAAAATATTCACTGATTTTGCTTTAAAAGTGTCTCAAAATAAGAAATTAAATTTTTCAATGATGAGTTTCAATGAAAGCTATAACTGCGGCCTTAAAATTATAAAGGGTATTCCAATTAGGTGGATCACTGTTAACAGTGTTAATAACGCACTTTGTAAAAAAAATAATTATTTATTTCTGTTAGAGAATGTTATTCGGTGCATGGCAATTTGGGTGCAAGATAATATTGGCCAATTAATAATAATTTTAACACGTTGTTCGCATTTTAAGGCAAAAAATGGAATTTAATGCAAAAAATGCAATTTTATGCAAAAAATGCAATTTAATGCAAAAAATGCAATTAAATGCAAAAATGCAATTTAATGCAAAAAATGCAATTTAATGCAAAAAATGCAATTTAATGCAAAAAATGCAATTTAATGCAAAAAATGCAGTTTAATGCAAAAAGTGCAATTTAATGCAAAAAAATGCAATTTAATGCAAAAAATGCAATTAAATGCAAAAATGCAATTTAATGCAAAAAATGCAATTTAATGCAAAAAATGCAATTTAATGCAAAAAATGCAATTTAATGCAAAAAATGCAATTTAATGCAAAAAATGCAATTTAATGCAAAAAATGCAATTTAATGCAAAAAATGCAATTTAATGCAAAAAAATGCAATTTAATGCAAAAAATGCAATTAAATGCAAAAATGCAATTTAATGCAAAAAATGCAATTTAATGCAAAAAATGCAATTTAATGCAAAAAATGCAATTTAATGCAAAAAATGCAATTTAATGCAAAAAATGCAATTTAATGCAAAAAATGAAATTTAATGCAAAAAATGCAATTTAATGCAAAAAATGCAATTTAATGCAAAAAATGCAATTTAATGCAAAAAATGCAATTTAATGCAAAAAATGCAATTTAATGCAAAAAATGCAATTTAATGCAAAAAATGCAATTTAATGCAAAAAATGCAATTTAATGCAAAAAATGCAATTTAATGCAAAAAATGCAATTTAATGCAAAAAATGCAATTTAATGCAAAAACTGCAGTTTAATGCAAAAAGTGCAATTTAATGCAAAAAAAACTATTTAATGCAAAAAAATGCAATTTAATGCAAAAATGCAATTTAATGCAAAAAAAATGCAATTTAATGCAAACAATGCAATTGAAAGCAAAAAATGCGATCATCATCATAATCAAAACTGTATTAATGAGTCTTAGAATAAATATTGAGCTGTTTGGGCCCCCCACAGAGCCGCAAAAATAGAATAGAAAAGACAACAACGATATTTCGATTGATGTGAGTTATTTCCAAGTTTCGGTGAAAGTAGGAAACATCAATTATTATAAAATTTGCATTATTGCAAAAATGTTTTAAAAAATCAAGTTGCATTTTTTGTTAACTCAAATATTTACATAAAATAAAAATTGGATATCGTCGTTTTCGGAGCTAATCCTTTCAAACTCATTTGTCCCTTTTCTTAAAATCCCTGGAGACCCATGGACTCCCAGTCCGCCCCTGAACAAAACCATTTATAGAGTTTGAAAATATTTGTTCGCTTATTTAAAAACAAAGAAAATATTCTTTTACTATAGATTAATTTTGAAATTTTTCAGGAAAAAGAAATACAAGAAATGGCTTGAAGATGAAATAAATTGTTTTTTTTTTTTTTAACTTTTGTAAAATGCTCAACTATTTTAAACTCGGTCGATTCTTTTACTGATTTTAAGAAATATAAATTGGTGTTTGCAGGTTTTGCTAGGTATAACCAATTTGAAATTTTTATATTTTTTATGGTCGAAGACTTATTTTTCGCAACAGTATCGATGGTTTTTGTTTCTTAAAAATTAGTCTGTTTGCTAACGTTAAATTTCTTGCGAATTTGCACAAATTTTCAAAACTTTTAACATTTAGCTGTCAAAACCTAAAGTAAAAAAATAAGTTTTGGGAAAGTTATTAAAAAAAGAGAATCCCCAGACAAGAGATCTTCCGAATTTCGAACTGGCCTCACCTGGGGAATTTATTCGGCATGTTTTTCATTTCACAATTTGTTGTCTTGCAATTTCATCATTTCGCATTTAATTATTTTGTAAGTTTTTATTTCGTATATTATGATATAGTTTCGCTAAATTATATCATTTCGCAAAATTGAATGTCGTAATTTCTGCTCCGCATTTTATTATTTTCCATATATTATTTAGCTTTAAAAATTCAATTTTTGGCAAAATTTATTAATAATAATAATAATAGAAATTATGATTATAGTAACAATAACAATAATAAAAATATAAATAATAATAATAATAATAATTAATATAAATAATAATAATTAATATAAATAATAATAATTAATATAAATAATCATCATCATCATATAATAAAACGACAAACACGAATTTTGGGGTACCATTTACGCGGTCTACAAGAGCCGAAAGTATATAAATTATATATCGATGGAAAGGTTTTTTTGCACAGAAGTGCACAAATCAAAAATTTATTAAATAATTTTACCATAAAGACTAAAAAACAATAAAGTAAAATTGCATTATAAGTGCGAGGAGAGCGAGAACCATAGCAAGAGCCAGAGCGAGACCGAGTATTTGTTCACAACACTTATTATATTTTCGTTAAATGCAATGGTTCGTGCATTTAATATGTTCGTTAAGATGGTTAGTGAATTCGAGTGAGGGATTTTTGTGGGAAGAATTTTATTTCTGAGGATTTTTATCTGTTGTGTTGGATTTTCGGCCATTGGTCGATTTAATGCGAGGAAGCATAAATTATGTATAGTTGTAGGTATATTGGTTTTGCATGGAAATATTCTGCAATCTATTGTGTCTCTCGCTCATTGGGTGTTGTTTTTAAATTGAAATAAAATGTGAGCAAAAATGGAAGAATGCTTTCAATTTGTAGATGTAGTGTGAGGGATGTTTAAGCTGAGGCGTGGAACATTAACTTTTTATTTATATTCCTCGCTCCAATTCACTAACCATCTTAACGAATAGATATATTAAATACACGAATCAATGTATTCGACAAGTTTTATTTTCGATATAAATTTAATTGGTCTTTATGACTACTTCCGGGATGGTCTTGGGACCAGTGGTTCTGGGATCGGCTAAACCCAACCCGGCAGCGTTCAGTGCTGCAGGAAATAATAATAAGTAGCTCATATAAAATAACTAGCTCAGTTTTTCTCCACGCTCAAGACTGCTTTTAAACGATGGAATTATTCTTGCGATTTTTTACTTAATGTTGGAGTATCCACATCCAAAAATCGTATGCATCGAAAAATAAAGTTTTCTAGAATTTCATGTGAATTACAATATATTTTCTAGAAGTTGTTTTTCAATTAGACGATCATGTTATTAGCACTCGAGTTTCGGGGGCTGGACGTACTAGTAATAATTAATATAAATAATAATAATACAAAATATAAACTATAATGTATGTAATGCAAAATAATAAAACACGAAAATTATTAAATTCGAAGCGATAATCCATTTTGTCAATCCTCGTCTCTTATTCAGATAAAATGAAAAAAAAAACAAGAACATGTATTTTATTCAAAATACCTACAAAAATTGAACTTTCGTCACGACGCACGATCTCAATTGGTTATTGGACTCATCAGTTGACTAGTGAGGACTTTGCCAGTCAATACACAATTTTTGTTAAGTTCAATTTATCTTACATAGAATTCATGATGAATATCTAGTGTGAACAAGTAAATTCTATTGATAAATTTAAAAATTTTAAATGAATTTAACTTTCCCATCAGATCAGTCGCAGTAAAAGTAAACATAATAAATTACTGCTAAAAAGATTTGAAAAAAAAAACCCGATACTATATGTGCATTTTGGGTAAAATTTGATTTCATTGCTCAGAACAAACATCAACTGTTCTAAAACAGTAAAAAAAAATTCAATCGTTCATTATCTACCTTCAGAAATGGGACTTGAATGTAATGACAGTGCTGTCGAATTTTTAATTTTACTAACTTGATCCTTTAAAAAGTCCGTCATTGTATTAAGACGTGGGATTTAAAAAAATGTGGGTAGTGATCTTTAAATATCTTTTAAATGAATTTAAATTCGATAAACAATAAAATAAACCAATATCAAGATAATCAAGAGCATTTTTTCAAAAATTTAAGCAATAGCATAGCCTTTGCTTACCTTTTCAGTAAGAAATTGCTCATCAAGTGACAAATATGATGATGCTCTTGTCCAGGGCCCGATCCAGTTTTTTCGCCGCCCTGTCATAGTCATATAGATACGAGCCGTGTGTTTGTTGGAATTGTATTATATTCATATCCATATATCTTAGTCTGATAGGGCTTCTAAACGAGTATATCATGAGTGTACCGTGAATGCATTCATACCTATTTGTTTACAAATTTCTCTGAAACTTCTACTGGTAGGATTGAAAAAAATTTTGTATTGACATAAAAATCATCAAAACTCTTCAGTAGTTTAAAAGAAATAAACTAAAATTATGTATTCAGCCGGTTTTCATTTATGTGTCTTTGTCACATCGACTTGCTTGAAATACTTTTTGCCTTCAGTCTAAAATCTAAATCATCAAAGTTCTAGTCTATTTATATCAGATGAGTCCTCACGGGTTAAAATACTCTTGAGGTTCTTATAGTTTTCTAACAATTTATCTCTAGATAATTCTATTAAGGCATACCTATATGTTATACAAAAAAAGCAAAATGTTTACTATGCTCAATAATCTGCGAAAACCTTAGCTCCAAGGAGTTAATAGCTGTATCTATAATGTGGAAAAATACCTCCACTTTATATTTTTAACGAGGATCAATGATTTGTTCATCATCACACTCGTGACCAAAGTGCCTCTTTTTGGAGCGAATACGATGTTTTGGCAAATCTTCAAAGTTTAAAACTTCACTTTCTCATCTGAACGAGAGTTTTCAAAGAAAACTTTGGTGTTTTTTATCAATTTAATGACAGAAACTAAGTCAAAATCTTTACTTTGCATTAATTTACTGACAATTTTATTCGATTCAAAGTTTAGTACCAAATAAAAATATTTTGGAAATATGTATAGCTAGGTTAGTTGTTTTCTTAGCAGTCGTCAACCACCTAAATTTTCAAGTTTGCCGCCCGGGGCAAAATTTCAAGTCATTAAAATTATTGTGCAAACCTTTTTAAAAGTTTCGAAATATCAAAATCTGTTTGAAGTTACAGGAAGAAAAACTGTATAATATTGATTTCTTTAATGTAAAATAATCAAAACCGGTTTCGATAAAAATATATTTTTTTCTAACACGCAGAAAATAAAAAAATTACGACACATTTTCTACTTAAAGTCTGATGTAAAACTTTAACAATTACAAATTTGTTGATAAAACATATGTTTTAAATTGTTTTGTATAAACATTTGTTTATATATGCCATCAGCCATGTACCAAACGGCCATGACTAAGCTTAAATCAGTTTATTCTGATTCACTAATTGTATACTGAATCGAAAAGCATTTAACAAAACCGACGCCTTAAGCATTTATAATAAAAATCATTAAATGTGAAGTTGAAGTGTCGTCTGTCATTTGAAATTAAAAACTAAATACATCGTACCTATATATTTCATTAAATTCTATAATGTCCAAAAGTGACTTTCATTTTGCGAAATTTATAAAATGCACACCCAAAAAGTCATCTCGACATCATAAAATGACACCCAAATTATTTTTTGAATTATTTAATTTTCTCATAATTATTTCAACTGTCACCGGCAAGTGTACCCAATCCCAATTTTATTTAATCCAATTTTAATTTTAATGAATGGCCGTCCATTAAAAAAAAAAAACAAAAAATAACAGAAAACTTTTCCAAGAGCCCCACTTTTTGACAAATAATTCATGCGATGGGCGGCTTTGAAGGCATAAAACTGCACACTTCTATATCAATTGACACCATCACTGTCTGTTTTTTTTTTTTTTACTAAAAAGGGCAAAATATGTGAAAGTGTCGAAACAATTTTCCGGTTCACTTGCAAACGCTTTATAGGATTGGTATGTGTCTTAACTTGGAGGACGTACGGTATATACGTTACGTACCATCATCGTACTAACTGATATTTTTTATATAAATGTTTATGTCTGTATGTGATGTTGACGACACTACTGCTGTTCAGAGTAGGCAGGTAAACATTTTCATTTATCAATTAATCATGAGCCAAATAAATGAATGAAATGAAAAGCTGTCTTTGCCACCTTCGGACACGAATTTTTTACAATATTTTTTTCTTCATAGATTTTCCCTCATCAAACATACATATATCTCCATTTAAGTAGAATTAAAGTTAAAAAAAAAACAACCCTGCTCTGGAATTGCTGCAATGTTCGTATGGGTGTGAAAGAAAAAAAAAATAATAAATCGCACAAAACCAACTTTTAAAAAATGTTAAACTAATTAAAAACAACGAACATACTCATCCTTGCACCTTAAAGAACATCCACTATACAACTATTTCAAGACCTGCAACAGCAACAGGCACACGAATCCTAGAGAGAGAATATAACTACATGCATGCCGAACAACAATTCCAGACCGAAATTCGTGTTCAATAAATTTTGAACAATGTTTTTGTTTTTTGTCTGATGGTTGTGTTTGTTGTTGTTGTTGTTGTTGTTGTTGATTTCTTTGGCAACTCGAGAATTGGATACCTAGTTATAAAAAACTTCATCTTTCCATCAATGGTACACTGAGAGAAATGAAATCTCGTAAAATCTAAGTTATTTCTGTATTTTGTTGAGAGATTAGAATGTTTGGATGAAAATGTGAATTTCATGCCAATAGTGTAGTTACAGTCGCCTCTTTAAGAAAGTGTAAATTAAAACCTCTTAAAAGTTATTTAATAAAACCAAAATATTTTTTTAAGATCTAGAATCATAAATTAAAAAGCTACATTAGAAAATATGAAACAACAAATTAGTCCAGTTATTTAAGAAATTGATGGCGGACAAATTTCGGGAAAGCTGAATTTTGATGTAAAACTTGATTTTGCTGTTCTTAAGAAAAACATGTGAAGAAATTTTTGTTGATTTTGGTACAATCTTAGGATGTGGCATACCACTTTACCTATTTTTATCAAATGAAAATAAATCACCATGAAAATATCAACAACAAAGGTAGAAATGAGCCTTTTTTCGTACAACAAGTACAATATGATCCAATTAATTTTCCGCTAATGAAAATAAGTATAATTTTTGTATATACACTTCTCTTGAAAACCAAGAAAGTGGAAATGCATTTTTATTAGATTATTCTTTTGGAAATTGTATTGTAGGTATGAAGTTTAATTCAAAATTGTTAGTCGTTTCGAGAATATTTGGAAAAAAATATTTGGGAATTTGTCTTCTAAGAAATCACATAAAATTGTTTTAAACAAAATTTGAATCAAATCAATTAACCCGATTAGGATATAACCAAATTCTTATCTTTTTAAGGCAAATAAAAAAAACTCAAAAATATCGGCACTAGATTTTGCCGAGACGAAGCGACTGCCGTAATTTTTATGAAAATGCGGCGAAAATTACAGTGGTGACTGAAGGCCAAAGTTTTTTTAGTTATTTGTTTGGTTGTTTTTGAATCTTTTGGCCATAACTTTTTTTTTAAGGCAAATAAAAAAAAACTTAAAAATATCGGCACTAGATTTTGCCGAGACGAAGCGATTGCCTTTTAGTTTTTTAAAATCGAACAAGTATTACGGCTTTGGTGATTGTTCAAACTTCAGCGGACCTTTTGTCTGCAAAGTTCAGGATCATGAAACTTTGCATATACCCAGCCTCGCACCTACCCCAAATCCTAGAATGGGCGATTTTTGTTAAGATTATCTTTTCATTGAAATTTTAATTTTCAAAAATCCATATTGTAAATTTTAGTATTGAGTTTTATTATTATTTGCGTTATTTCCTTTTTCTGATTTTTTTTGTGCGATATTTCCAATTTCGGGCGTTATTTCCCATTTGACTTTTAGTTTTTGTTTTTTGGGTTCTTTCCTTTAAAAAAAAAAATAGAAAAATTGGAAATAACACCCAAATCGAGAAACTGTGAAACTGGCCCTAAATATTTGTTCTGCCCAAGAACAAAATATCGCACAACTTTAAATTTTGGTTTAATTCAAAAAACAATCGAAGAGCAGTTAGTTCTCTATTTTTACAATTTGTCTAACTTATATACAAGAAATTTGAAAATTGGAATGATTGACTGTGGGAAGTAGTTCACCGTGGAATAATTTCCCTTATATACATCTTCAACTCATGTCCAGTTCTCATAAGAGTAAAATGCACTGAAATAATTCAGTGAAGCACACATACATATGTATGTATATAATTAAAAATGCTAAAACCTTTACATTTATTTTATTTTTTTAATCAAACACATCAAAATTTCGACAAAATTTCAAACATTTTTTTTTTCAAAATTTTACGTTTAAACCATTGTTTTTGTTTTCAATAACCAAACTTTTTTATTTATGTATTTTAAGTCGAATTCATAAAACCAAATTGTCTTGTTTTTTTTTATTTTTCAGAAAACTTAAAATTACGAAAACTACTTTAAAAAAATATTTGTTTTCGAGTATTTCAGTATCTACCATTAAACCGTGATTTTTGGATTAAAAAATGGATTTTGTATTTTGAAATTTTTAAAAGTCTGACTGTAGCATTTGCTACAAATTTAGATAGACAAATTATTTGACTCCGCCGAATTTTTCAAACATAATTCCAAAATGATTGTTATAAAGGGTGATTTGCATAAGATGCGTCAAAAAGCTAAGGGGTGTTGGTTAGAACAAACAAGATAAAAAATGTGTGAATGGTAACTATTTTTAATTCTCCCATTTGGGCTCTAAGTCAAACATATTGATTTAAAATGGAAACAAAAATATTATTAAAAATAACGGCAGCATTTACAATATTATGCAGAGCCAGGAACTATGTATTTTCGTTTATTTCAAATCAAGTTGTTACGATTTTGAAAAAAAAAAAGTTTTAAAAAATTGTTGTTTTTTTTAATAGCCTTTTCACATCAAGCCCAAAACGCGGTTTTCGCAAAATTATCGGTTTTGAAATCTCAGTTTGACCATACATTTTTGGTAAACCACAAGTTTTCGTAAGCCACAACCACAAACCACAACCTCTCGAAAACTAGTTGAAATTCAAAGTTGAACTAAACAAACAAACCTTTCGAAACATCCAGCGCTCAATCAAATTGAAAAAAAAACTGCTGAATTCTGCTGACAAAAGAAATTGTGAGTGTGTTATGCAAAAGAGATGTTTTGTTATTGTTTTTTTTTTATAGGAGATGAATTGGTGTTTGTGAAATGTCAAACGAAAACTTGTAATTGTTCAGTGTGAACGCTTTTCGGGTTTTTGAAAACTTTTTGCCGAAAACCCGGATTTGGGTTCGGTGTGAAAAGCCTATATGTTTTTAGCATTCGAAAAAATTAAAAAATTTGGAATAATACAATAAAATTTTGAATTATTTAAAATGTAAATGCAAAAATTGAAGTATAATTCTAAACCGAAAATATTCAGACACTGTTTTTCGTGAGAAGGAAATAAACAGAATAAAGAAATCCATGACCCAGAAATCTAAAATTCCTACTAAAATCCAAAATTCAATACCCCAAAATTCATAAAAACCAAAATCCAGAAAATGCTAAATCCAGAAAACCCGAAATTCTTTAACCCTTAGGTTAGGAATCTTAATTCCAAAAACCCATTATCCAACTATCGATCATATCAAAAAACAACTAGCATTCAAGTTAACTTTCGTTTACATTTAGATAAAATTATTTTCCCGAAATTGAAATCCCGACAAATTACAGAAAATGAATTTCCGAAACTATTGTATTTTATATAATTTCGTTTTTTTTCGGGATAAAGGGGTTTTGTCAGATTTTGGCTCTTACTATAAACAAATTATTAAATTTTGGGAAAAACAAAACCTACGCTAACTTATGCACTGATATTGTAACGATCTTCTCAAAATCTGTTGCTCTTTCAAAATAAAGTGCTAACATTTGTAGAATTTTAAAAGCAAACATTTTTATTTAAAAATTTTTTTTCTTCAAAAATCTGTTAGTTTTAGAAAATTATATAGAAAATGCTTAAATATAAAGAAATCTCTCCACCGAAATTCAGCTTTTCTTGAAGTTTGGTTTTCTTTTTCTAATTGTCCTAGCCCATTTTTTTAATTTTAAATATTTGTCGTTAGCAAACAAAACGGTGCTAAAGGCACTTCTTTTCAAAATATGGTGTGTGATACACTAAAATCAAAGGGAGTCATCAGATGGTGGAACAAAAATTCAAAACGAACTAATTAAAAAGTTATAACAATTTCAGTTTTGAGTTAAAACATTTAAAAAACTTATTTTTAAAATGCGAAAAATATATTTTTCTTAAACAAAATTGCTTAAAAAAAAAATATTTTTCTAAAGGACGAATATAAAAGGTCCTTGTTATTTCTTTTAGTCAAAAAATCAAATATAATTTACTGCATTCAATTATTTTAAATATTTTAGAAATTATTTTGTTTTTGGTTTCATGTTCAACTTTTTTAGGCTCTGTTTGATTGTTAACGCCACATAATATATTCGTTGAAATAACATGATTAAATAATAGATATAATATAATAAAACATCGGAAGCATATAACATTGCACTTAAGGCTCTTGTATTTTATAATATTTTTAACATTTCAATTTGTTTGAAAATTGATTTCCCTGATAAAACAGTAGCAAACAGACCGCATTCATCTTCCATTATAATTTTTTCTTTTCTTGACCTTACCTACACGATTTTTATATCGTCTTATGTATATGTATAATGTTATTAATATGAACAATCCTTATGCCTACCCTACTCTTATATGTCATGCTTGGTCTTTTGGCTGTTTGGGTCCATTTTAGTTGTTTTGAAATCTGATTTAAGCTTTGATTTTAAATTTGATTTACTTGTGATTTTTAGGTCAATTTAATTTCCCTTGTGGAGAAAATGTGCAATTAATTTCTCATAACCTTTTCAATTATTGGGGAAAACGAACAAACATATTTAAAGCTTTACATATTTTTTTTTCTGAGTGTAATGAAGGAAAAGAGGTTTCCTGAGCTATCCCTATCCATCCACCAACAATGTATATACTGGACCCGCTCTGTAGTTCGGTGCCAATAATTTTGTCTGATATGTAAATAGATAAGCATCATGAAATCACTATTAAGACACACTGGCTGCAGCAGCGCAACTTATAAAAAGATACTTATGCGCGGTGCGATTGCAATTGAATTCGTTGCTTAATTCCTCTGTCGTGGATGCTGTCCCGTGAGCCTCCGCCGCCGCGCCGCCGCGGGCGCTGCCACCACCACTGACCGTCCTGATGGTTAACATGTTGCCAACAACCAGCCGGTCGTGGTGTCCCCCTATGAGCAGCGCGGGGTCAAGTCGATCACTGACTCCCAATCCCAGTCTCAGTCCCATGATGATGATGATGATGGTGAAAATATAAACATAAATACATAGATATTGACAAGGATTTTTCCCTCGTTCTATCTACATAAGCATTATATTATATCCTTAGCTTAAAAGATAGATAGATTTTCCTTCGGCATCACCCTCTGCTATTGTAAAAATTTTGAGTTAGCTCATGTCATTAATCATATTTGGAATCGGTCAGCGAAATCTATCTTTTTTTTATAGCTTGCGCACCACCACCAACCATCTCACACACAGCAGTTGGTTTGGTTGGTTGGTTAGTGAGCGCGGTGTTTTATGTGCGCGCAATAGTATCTACCACCAGAGGTCACCTCGGGCGCAGTGGAAACGATGTTTCTTTTGCCACCACACTGTATATGTAGTAGGTTTTCCGTTTACAATCATTTTTTTTTTTTTTTGTTATTCTTTTATGGTTATGGCCCGTTCCGCAAAAGGGAGAGAATTATGGGATTTTAATAGAGTTGTTGCACTGTTACTTATCGACAGTTTTGCACAGTTTTTATTTATTGTCGCTGGCAATCGCAGCGAATTTATATATATGCGTTAGTTTAGTACTATAAAATGCCGACTGACTTTAGATGACGCACAGTGGGACAAATTAGATGCCCAAAGATGCCAAAAAAAAAAGTTAACAAAAACCAATTTTGTATTCAAATAAAACAGTTTTATTTGTAAATTTCCGATTTTGTTTTAAATATTTACGGAAAATGACAGCACAAGTTGAGCACAGTTAAACATTTTTTTTTCTTTTTTTTTCAAATCGAAAATGGCCAGCACCTACTAACTTAACGCTTCGCAAAATTAATATTAGGACGTAAAGTTAGCAAATATGCGATTTTTCGTATCTCTTCAGCGCATGGCAGCACAAACTGACATCGAAACAAACCAATTTTGTTTTTTTAAGAAAATCAAAAATTAAAACAAAATGCATTTGCGAAATTTTGCGAATTTGCGAATATTTTTAAATGTTTACGGCACATGGCAGTACAAGTTGAGCACATCACAGAAAATTTGTTTTTGAAAATCGAAAATGACAGTGCTAACAGTGCTACAAAAAAATCCCTTTTTTGTATGTCTTGGTCGTATGGGCACAAACTGAGCACAATACAGAACAATTTCGATTTTATTTTTGAGTCAAAAAATAAGAAAAGATAAGAATTAAAAAAAATAAGATTTAAAAAAAATAAGAATTAAAAAAATAAGAATTAAACAAAAATCTAAAATTAAAAAAATCAAACATGTAAAATGTAAAATTAAAAAAAAATTAAATATTAAAAAAAATAAAAAATTAAAAAAAATTAACTACAAAAAATAAAAAATTAAAAAAAAATTAAAAATGAAACAAAAACTAGAAAACTAAAAAACAATGTAAAATTAAAAAAAAATAAAAATTAAGAAAAAAATAAAAAAATTTAAACTATTATAAAAATTATAAAAAAAGACCATGAATTTTGAGAATTTGCGATAATTTGTTTTAATATTTATGGCACATGGCAGTACAAGTTGAGCACATTTTTTTGAAATTAAAATAAAAACGGTGCTAATACTTTACAGCGCTTCGCAAAATTTATTTTTTCTGTAAAAGTTGCAAATATGAGAAATTTTTTGTATCTCTTCTCTTCGGCGCATGTCATTAAGACTGAGGACAAAACATCACAGTTTTTTTGTGAAAATTTGAGATTTTTTTTAAATATTTAAGGCACATAGCAGCACACTAAGTTGAACACATTACAGCACAACCTTTTTTGAAAATAGAAAATTGCACTTCGCAAAATTTGCAATTGACCGTAAAAATTACAAATATTCGAAATTTTTGTTTATTTTTTCTGCGCATGTCAGCACAAACTGAGCACAAAAAGGAACATTAAAAACAATGTAACAATTTTTTCCTTGAAATTTACGAATTTTGTAATAATATTTGAGGCACATGGCAGCACATTATAGCTTTTTTTTTTAAATTTAAAATGAAAGTGCTAACTTCACGCTACAGCACTTCACAAAATAAAATTTATTTCAACCATAAAAATATGCCCTTCGCAAAATTATTTTAAAAAGAGTTGCAAATATGCGAAATTTTGTATCTCTGCGGGGCATCCCATTAAGAATGAGCACAAGACATAACAAACTTGTTTATTTGTAAAAAAAAATTTCACACTACAACACAAGTTGAACAGCACATTTTCTTTTTGAAGAAAAACTAAAATTAAAAAAAAAAAAGTTATCCATTGCATACCGAATTTTTTTTTTCTGAAAATCGAAAATGACTTCGTAAAATTAAATTTAAAAACTTATAGTTGCAAATATGCGAAATTTTTTTAACAGTTAAAATCAATGAATCAAATAAAAATGAACACAAAACACTACCAACCTTATTTATTAGATTTCACTAATACTCGTTTCAACCTCGGAATAGTTAAACCGAGTCGAAGCACTTGCTCCGTTTTTACGCCACGTCAAACAAATTCTTATTTATTAAGTCGTTTTAGCGACGGAGTAAATTTTACTCCGACTTTACTTCGCCTTTAATCCTGAAAAACTTATTTATAAAAAAATAAACGATGATTAGAGGCGGACTAAGCTAAATCTGGTACATAGTAGGATTAAAGCCGTAGTAAAGCCGTTTTAGTATCTAAATGACATGACATTTAGTAACTAAAAAGGAGTGTAGAAGAAGTTTTTTTTATCCATTTGTTACTAATTGTAAGGCAAAATGGATATTTATTTTGCATTTATAAATGATTTAAATTCTTTAAACGCTTTAGTTGCAGATTTTAATTTAACGTCATATTGTGAGACAAATTGAGCACAGTACCGAACAACACAGCTTTGAAATTCAAAAATAGGGTTCAAAACTTCACACTACTGTGATTATCAAAATCTATTTGTCTGCAAAAGTTGAAAAACTGCGAATTTTTTTGTATCTCATTGAAAAATCTAAAATTTCATTCGTAAAATTTGCAAATTTGCGAATTTTAAACAAAAATCATGTCTATTATGGAATCCGCAATCCAAAGTGATTCTCAGTGGAGTGTTCTCTTTTCTTTTCACGTAAAAATGGGTAAAGAGAAAAAAGAGCACTGCACTGAGAATCACTGCGGATCCAATATTGCGGGTTAATATTTGTGGCACATCACAGCACAGCCTTGTTTTTAAGAAAATCTAAAATGGCGGCGCAAAGTTTACGCAAATACCTATACACAACTTCACCCTTACAACAAACGTGGTGCTAACACACTCAAGGTGTCTATATTACCCTTCCAAATTATCACTCTTAATCTGAGAAGCAAAAACACAATGACTGATTTACATTCCAATTCCAACTTTGACAATATTTTGTCCCAATGTGCCACACGCTCGCCATCGAGTCACAGGCGAATTGAATATTTTCGTGGAATTGCATTCTAAGTGCCGCACTTAATCGCTGCCCTATTCGGCAATAATAATACATAATTCCGTAATCTGTATGTGTGTGTTTGTGCGGCGCGAGTTGTTGCAAGCAGGGTCAAATGTCGATTCGATTGCATTGCACCAGGCACACTATCGATTCGCTCATGATTCATGCCACAATAAGGAAGATGAAGTTTTGTTTTTTTTATTTTATTCTATCGCTATCGCAGTAGAACAGGACATTGTTGGATGTTTGTTGAATGCTGCATACAGCCATAATCAAGAAATAACCATCAATCATTTAAGAAAATAGCGATGGAGATATGCTGGCTCGCTGGCTCAAGCTCAAGCTCAAACTCAGACTCTGGCTGATGCTGGGGGTTAGATGAGATTCAGTCCATAAATTGTCAGTGAAAACATCTTCCTTCCACATTTAACCGATCCGCTGGTTTTTCCATGCGATGTGAATATAAAACAGGCAATATTCTTATCCCACCACAAACGGTAGCTGATGTGCTGGGATGCTGTATATTTATTTTATAGAACAAAAAACAACCATCTAGTCCAGTCCAGTAAATGCAGTATTAGCAGCAGCGGGTGGAGTTTAAAGATTTTGAAAGTACTATATATCTGAATCTAGTTTCCTTGAAGTCGCTGCTGCAGGATGGACTGTCAAGCTTGTTGATGGTCGTTGGTATCGTCGGTCGTCATGAAGATACTGAACGATAGACAGGACAATGTATTCATATTTTTGATGAATTTCTTGCGCATGGAATGCTAATGCGAGCGTATATACTTGTATTCCATTCAGCTTCTTCATCAGTAACCAAACCATCACCGCGACTTGAGAGGAGTACATTATGCGGACTTGAGATGCCATTTGGTTTTTGGTGACCCAATCCGATTGGATTATAAACTCGGCATCAAGTGCTTGTCAACTTGGGATAACAGTCTTTTATAGCTTAGCTATACTGCGGCTCCTGCGTCTTGTGTTTGAGGTGTGAATTTATCATAAGTCCATGAGCGCAACCGACCAAGTAATCTTGATTCTCCACAAAAGTTGTTTTATGCAAAACAGTTCGCATTATCCAAATTGAATGGTCCTGAGGTTAACTTAGAGACTTCACACAACTGCACAACACTATGATTCTGCTCTTTGTTGTTGTTGGTGAATCTAAAGTGAATCGATCCGATGGTGGTCTTGAGAGTTTCTCTAGTAGAAAATAATATACCTCACTTTTTTTTTTGGTTTGCAAAAAATAAAATCAACGAAAAATTGGAAAATACGTCGAAGATTCAAATCTAAACAACACCTGCAAAGTGGTGCAATCGAAAAAGCAAAGAAGAAGAAGCAGAAGTGCTACTGGTTTTCTTTCACATCATATACCATCAGGACGGATGGGAATGGACGGGCGAAGGAGATGAAAAGTTGAAATGATGTTCGGGAGTCGCAGTTGGAGTCGTGTCACTGTGGTGGCATTCAATTCAAATTATTGGCAATTTTAATGGGGATAATGTGATGTTCCCACGTGATGATATGTGTGATGCGGCAGGCGGCAGAAGACAGCACCAGCAGAGGCCATAGCGATTTTGCAACATTCATTTCCATACCCCAGCTAGCCAGCCAGCTATATAGCATTGAGCATAAGTGTTTATTTTTTTTTTTCTCTCCATCTTCAACTTGCCACTTATTTACGTGCCTCAATTTGACATTTCTCAGGAAGGGAAATGTTTTCAATATATTTTCAGTTTTTTTTTAATTTTGTATGAAGACGTTGGAATCATTAAGGTTTTTTTGGACAATTTTTTTCTTCTTGGGGCAAAGAGGAGGACGATGACGACGACGTGTCCTGCCTCAAAGATGAAGATCCTTATTGGAAAGTTTATTTTTGGTTATAGAAGGAATAGGATAGGGGAATATATGTACATTGTATCTGTATGTATGTATGTAGGATATACAAACAATTTGTGTATCTAAAATTCATGTGTTGATTCAATTAAAATTCAAGCCCTTGCCTAGTTGAGATAAATTGGAAAGCAACAGCAGAAATGATGTTTTCTTCTGGGGTCGGTTTTGAGCCCTTTTGTTGAGCTTTTATACCAAGAGTATGAGGCGCATATCGAACGATAGAGAGTCCATTTTTTTAATAGAATTGTATATCTTCAATCTTTTTTTTTATATATATTTATGTTTGTAGGTTAGGTTACATTGATATACATGTTGAAAAGATGTTTAAACAAGAAGGAACATTTTGAAGTGCAAATGAGTTGAATATAGATATATAGAGGGCACTGGTAATGAAATGTATTTTTATAACAAGGATTTCTCTTCCTTATATTTTGAACATATATCGGTTTGATATTCAAATCTTTCAAGATGTTCAACACCAATAAATAGTTTTATACAATACGTGCGTATGTTTTGTAATGAATTTGTGTTTAACCATAGAGAAATAGGTATTTATTTGGTTTTTCAATTCTCTATTAAGATACATATAATGGGTATAGGATGTTTGACTTCTATATAAGAGGAGGAATGTTAAGCTTTTAGAGATTTGTGGATCTGATATGAGGAGTTGATGATATCATTTTATTTATTTTACACCCCAAGTTAATTGGTTGTAGGGACATGTTTTTTAAGTTGACATCTTTTTCATTAAGGCAATTTTAAAATGGGTATGGTATGTTTCGCAAGAATTGTCTGGCAAACTAACGTTTCGCGGGGGTTCATTTCGCCATTTATCGTTTGGCATTTTGTTGTTTGGCATTCTATGTTTTGCAAATTACGTTTTGTCTTTTAAATGATTTGACAAATCATCCTTCCGCATTTTTCATTTCGCAATTTTCATTTAGTTTTTTATTTGATTGGCTTTTTGAAGTTCGGCAATTTTTTATTTGGCATTTTGCTATTACGCTTTTTTTTATATGGCAATTTATTATTTCGCTTTTTTTTATTTTGCTTTTTGTTGTTTCGCTTTTTTTTATTTGGCAATCAATTGTTTTGCAAGTTTTTGGACTCGATTATGTCGATTAAATATAAGTCTTCTAGTTCTTGAGAAAATTGAAAATTATTAAAACTATTTTGCATATGAGATTTTTGTTTTTTTGCTTGCTTACATAAATACAATACCTCCTAGCACCCATTGAGCATTGCGGCGTGTTAACAGTGAGGTATGTATGGGGAGACATACTGCCCCCTTCAACCCCACTGCTTGGCACACTACAGGATTTGGGGTAGGTGCGAGGTTGGGTATATGCAAAGTCCGAAATTAAGCACAATGAATTTAGCAACAGATCATAAAAAGAACGGTAAATCAAAAAAAGTCAAAGCTTATAAATGTACAATCGACCAAACAACTATAAACGGCGAAATGATCTATCAGCGAAGTGATAAAACGGCTCGTTGAAATTTTGCGAAATAATGAAACGGCGAAACGTTATTCCGCGAATTAAAACCTTGGCCAATTAATAAACGGCTTAACAAAAAAAAGCTAAACAATAAATTGCCAAATGAATTTTGCGAAATGATTGAAAATATTTTTAAGAAAAAGCGAAATGTAAAAACGCCAAATGTTATTTGCGTATAATGATTGAAAAACATAATGAATAAAAAGCAAAACGTAAATTGCCAATTGTGGATTGCGAATTAAACAAAATATTTAACGATCAAAGCGAAACAAAGAAATGCCAAATTAATTCTGCCAAACAATGGTGACCCTTTTGAAATATATACAAAATGTATGTGGAAGGATTTGTGCAACAAACAATGACATCATCATAACAATTGATATTTTCTTTGACACTCTATCGACTGCTTGATCGAGTGCCAAAGAAAATAAATATAAATATAGTTTTTTTTAAATGTATTTTTAACGTGGTTTTATATAAATTTGAAATTAAATATTTTAGAAATAAAGTAACTACAGTGCCGCTTTTGTATTGATTAATAATCATTTATGTGACGGACCCTGCATTTAACTTCAGTGGCGCCGAGAAACTCGTTATAGTAAACAATCTCATCCGTTGCGGAACATTTAGCTTAGTTAATAGTCCGATTAGTTCAAGGTTGAAGGTATTGGAACCGAAAAGCTATTTCGTATAAGGAGACAGCAGGTATCGTAGTACGTTACAGAACTTATCAACCATTTTTTAAGAAGGGATATGATTAAACAAAAAATAATTCGTGATATAACAAAACTATAAATATAGCTCTATGTAAAAAAGAATATCTTAAAAACCCGATTTGAATTGATAACAAAAATCTTCTTAAAATACAGTCTGCTTTCTGCAGGTTAATGCGTGTTTTCTCGTTAAATTGCGTACTGCAGGCCGAATTATTCTTTCACGGTTTTGTTTGGGCTGAAATCTGTAGCGTTGACAGGTTTTCAATATTATTCTTGGCTACATGAAATTTGACCCCAACGACAAAATACTTCAAATGAATGAAAAATTGACTTATTTTCAAAATATAAAGACCGCACAATTTTAATGTAAAAAAATCCACATTAAATAAAAAAAAGAAAAAAAATACTAAAATCAAAAATTAAAAGTTGCCCCAAAAAAATGTATGTTAAAAGCAACAAAAACATACAATTTGAGATAATTTTACGTATTTAAAGGCCTTTTTCTAATTTTTTCAAATTTTTTTTAACACAAAATAGTCCCAAACTTTTAAACACGAAATTTAACCATACTAAAAATTGGCTTCAAAAATTTAAAAATGGAAAAATTACCCTAAATTACCCTATTGAAGAATCACCCACCAAAAAAAACTGGACTGAATTTGAAAAATTAGTCAAGCAATAGAAAAATCGACAAAAAACAAAATAGAAATAGAAAATATTTTAAAAAATTCAAATGAGCAAAATTGGTCCATTTTAAATTATGAAATTTCCCACCAAATTGAAATTTGAAAACAACATGTTTTGCTTCTTATAATTTAAAGTCAGTTTTGTTTTTTTTTTTTAATTTGACTTGGGGCAATATTTCCATTTGGAAATTAGAGCGCAATTTTTCATTTGACAAATTTCCTCAGTTTTGGAGGTATTTTTTTGTTATGATGAAATTTTACCTCAAAGTGAAAAATGAAAGTTGTCCACAAAACCGTAAAAAATCTTCCCATTTTGTTGTTGATTTTCAAATAAATATTTGGAGCTGTTCTTCAGCTGTACCGAACCAAGTCATAAAAAGGGAATTTAAAGATATTAACCGCCATATTATTCACTGGATACATCGAGATTAAAACTTAAATCCAGATTTAAATCATACAAATTCAATGTAAATATTTAATAGATTTAAATTTGAATCTGGATGCATCGAGTGAATAATATGGGCGTAAGAGTTTATGTAGGTAATTATCTGAACTGCCATAAATGTGCGTGCCATTAACTTGATTTTTTGTAACGTTGACTTAGAAACCAAACACTTTCTGACTTAGTTCATTACAGACTTGAATAAATTTTAAATTTTCGCTAACATATGTTAGCACTAATTTGGATTTTTTTTGCATGACTTGGTTCGGTACAGCGCGGCGGTGAGCCCTATATGTATTATACAAAGAAAACTAATACAATTTGTTACAGTCAAAGGGGTTCAGTGGTTCAAACAAGAGCAACTCTCTAAAAGTTAATTGGTATAATATCCAAAGAAAGAAACGACTTGAATACGACTGGTGTATCACCAGAGCAAAACTTAAAATTTGAAGGTTAGTCGAAAATAAGAACTTAAGAACTTGTAGTTTTCGTCGTCTGTATCGGTATTGTGGGAAACCCTGCACAGTTAAGGTACTAAATATATATTGCAAGTTATGTCAATTTAGTCTGTCTGTATGTTCGGCTACAGCCCAAGCGAGTGGGTCGATGGTACGAACCGTTTTTCGGGCGTTACCCTACACGTTTTTTTTTAATTTAATTTTACGGATATTTATTTTTTTCAGTTTCTACGATTTCTGTTATATACTTATGTTATATATGTACTACATTTTGGTAAACAAAATTTTTCCAGAAACTGTTACTGTCATAGAATTTTATTTTATTTTATTTTCGATTATCTGTTAAGGGCTTCACGGATTTCTAAATAAAAAAAAAAAAAAAAAAAAAAAAACAATTTCCAACAAAAAGAAAACGGCTCTCACTTTTTTAAAATTTAGCTTTTGTCATAAATTCATGATTATTGAAAAATTGCAATTTTTAAGCTCGAGTTTCAGACTATGAAAGAAAGAAATTAGCGATGCAATTGTGAGATTGGTTACAGCAAAGAATTGCGCCATAAAGAAACCAGTGTTGTCATATTGAAGCTGGCGGGCATTTAATTACAAATTCAACTAACACTGGATTTATTAATTCTATATGCATTTTTTTTTAGTTTTATTTTTATTTTGAAAATCTCCAGTATCTTACACATGAGGAAACAAAATGGCTGAAGATTTTTTATTATTTCCTTTTAAAGTCTTTGGGTGAAAGTTCATTAATTAAAGTTTGAAAATGAAGCTGAAATAAATTCTCTTCAAACTGTTACGGGTCGATTTTGTTAACACTTCTTGTATGTGCATAAAAAAACAAAAGTTTTTGGAGAAAAAAATCTCCTTTTATGAAAGGGGTCAAATGACATTCTGATATTTTATATTCAATTTTATTTTCAACTTTGTTGCTGGCTGTGCTTAAATTCTATTTTTGTTTCTATTGGTTTATCCTTTTTAAAATAAATTACGAGGTTGACAATGAGTGAAAAACTCTGTGTTGTTATACATAGCCGGAATAAATCAATTTTGACAAGAAGGAAAATATAAACACCTTTCAAAAAACTTAATAATTAAGGAGCCACAAAATGTTATTTTAATTAACAATTAACAATTAATTTCTGCTATGTGTAATTTTTTAAAACTAAGGATTTGTCATATTTCAGCACAAAATTCCGTTTTCAACATAAAATTCGCATTTTTTGACTTGTGACTTTTTTTCTGAGACCAACGAAAAATATCCACTTTCTGGCAAATTAAAAGAATTTAAAAAAAAGTCTGTATTTTTAATAATTTTTTCTAGAAAGGGATATAAATCCAGTCAAATATATACAAAAATTTTCCAGTTTAAAAATCTACAAAAAGGACTCCGAGCTTCATCTTTTATTGGATATAGATGAAGATGAAAAACCGAGTACCTATACTATGAAAAACAAAGATAAAACTGCACGATGTCAAAGATGTATGGAATGTCATCAAGTTCTTAAAATAAAGCACATAATATCCTATTTTATTAAATTTCAAACTAAAAATAATCTAAGGGTAAAAACAAATGCCTACCTTTACATGATTTTCAGTTGTAAAATTTATTTAAAATACAAAAAACTCAGTTTCATAGAAGACTACCTTCACCACATGGCTTGAGCACCCGACTCTTGTTTTTCCTATCAATGGTAGCTTATCTTAGTCGTTGATTAAGAAAACACTGATTGCTTGTACTGCATACCCTATACCTCCAAACACCCTCCTTATGAACTATAGCAATGCATAACGAAGCTCGCTTTCGTTCAACTACCTGTATAGAGATTGATCTTTCAACAAAATTATACAAAATTGACGAAGTTTTGACCTGCCTTCATATAAAACAAGAACTTTATCAAATCTTCAATCTTTAATTGTTATGCGTTATGTGGTGCACCTATAATAACAAAAAAAAATGAATTTCATCTTGTTACCTTACTATACCAATGTATCATCTGAGTAATGAGGTATAAAAAGCTTCATTTATAGATCTTTATTTTCCTACCAAACTAGACTTTACTGTCAATCAACCTTCAACGTTACCAGCTTGTTTCTTGGCATAACAACGTCTGATTTACAATAAAAAACAAAACAAAGGCTGTGATTTATCCAATTATTTAAATGTTTGTGCATAACAAACAAATAAATAAAACAACAACAAAAACAAAACTGAGACAGTTGTATAAGCTTGTGTCCATCGTCCACCTTCTCTTTCTCCAAACTCTGCAGGAGAAACGAAGGGAGCGGTCGCATTCACATAGAACGCACTGTTGTAATGCACGTAATTCCAGGAAAATTATGCAGGTATTTGTTGTATTTGTTCGACACGTACAAAAACCTATCGCCGTACACCACAACACAACAGCCTATACTACAGCATACAACCGTCATCACGGTAGCACATACAACAGTGCAACAGCAACAAGCCAGCGAAACAAAAAACCCGAACAACAAAAGCAAATTGGTCCACTTTCATGTCATGTTCAAGACCCGTCCACTCAATCGCGGTGATAAATCATTTTCCGAAACATAATTCCACTGCGCTGCTGTGCACTGAACTAGCTAGCATTGCACCATCATTCGGGAGCAAATTCAACCAACAAACCAACGTAGATAGCTGATGGATGATTTATACACCACGCTGAACAATCCGGAGATTGCGGGGGAATGCCTGGTGAAAACCCTGTGTGCCGTACGCACTATAATAACAAGCAGCGAAGGTCCTCCTGAGACCAAGAACCAAGTCCAATATCAAGTCCCGACCTACTATCCGCCAGTCGTTGTCATCATCAACAGTGCGACATCATCGACATCGTCATCGTCATCGCGCAATCATCCCTCGATCATCATCATCGGGAGAAAACTGGAAAATTTCGTGACAGAAATTCATAACGAACACCGTGTGAACAGAACTTCTGTTCTGGAACTTGTGACGTTCGACCATGATAATGATGATCAACGTCAACGTGATCGTCGTCGCCTTGGTTTGCTTCGGGTGTGTGCTGCAACAAGTGCACCCATCTATCTCAGGAAGAAAATATTGGACCATGGTGTGCTGCAGCAGTAGCAACAGCTCGCATGTAACATCATTCCCGCAGCTAGCAAATGATCCTGGACGCGTTAATCGCGAATATATTTTGATTTCCCGTTTTTTATCACACATTTACCCCGAATTCGAATCGTGCAATCGAAGAGAATAAAAGCCCAGAACAGAAAAAAACCCAAAGCAAAACAAAAAACCGGATCTCTATAGTGAGCTCCTGCATAATATTCCTCCAACGATTAGTTCTGATGTTGGCCACCACGGCAAAAAGGTCGGAAAACCCAAACAATGACAGTATATAGTGGCCTAGCTATACACCACGGTTCGTTGGGGCAGCTCCTCCTGGGCCATTCGACAGAGAGGTCTATCGCCGCAGGAATTCGAGTTACACGCAGTCTGGAAATTCTTCTGATATGCGCGCGCATAAATTTCTTAAATTCACTATAGCAGGAGGAGATGCCTCCTCCTTGGTCATGGCACGGGAGCCCAAGGCACACACAACACAACGAGGAAGCCACTTTGTTGGGCTTTTCTGCTGATCATGAAACAGCAGCAGCAGCACCGTTTGTCTTCACCTGCGCACCACTGCACTGCAAACAACGCACGGCGGCGTGGTGGTGGGTTGCAAGGAATCTCTGAATTCGAAATGAGCCTAGCGACCAAGGTGGAGCAGGAGACGAACTCTCACTGCCTTTCGAACAAAACATGTCTGCAATGCGCTTGCTAATTAAATTCGAATAAAACTAATCGATTAAGTTCATAGCTTAACTGCACACTGCACACACAGTACAGGAGCAGGGAACTGTCAGCAATGCGGCATCGGGGGCCAGAAGGACGAACCACTCATCACCGCCCGCCAAAAACTCAAGGCGGTGTGTGTTAACTGATGATACCATCGAAGACGACACAATGATGATCGATCGATTAAATTTATTGATCATTTTGTTGATCTCACTGATTGGAACGCTGATAATTGCCATCGGCCAGCGCCAGCACAAGCACCGGCACCACATCAGTCCAACAGCAGCCATCAGTAGAGCTCTCTGATATAAAAGGGGAAGAGAAAGGTGACAACCGAAAACTAATTTCTTCAACTGAATGCTGATGATGGGATGCTGGGCTGATGATGGGAGGTGGAGCACGCGGTCGGGTGCAGTCAACGCACAGAATTCGGAAAGTAACGCCACATTCCGACGAGAGACTACTTTTTTGTGCTCTTATCGCGAATTTGTAATCCCCTAAGCGAGATGGGATTCTTAATGAGACGTGGGAACTCAAAGTGCTGGAATTCAGTTGGCCCCAGCTAGCAGCGAGTGGACAACACTAAGGAATGATGTTGCACGAATGGTTGTCCAATACCGATAACGATCAGGGCTTTGCAACAAAATACACAACGGTGGTATTTTGTTTTTGTTTTTTTTTTTCTTTCTTATATTTTTTTTGTTCTTGTGGTTTCATATTATTATCGAAGAGCAAAAGTGGTAGCGCGGCGGGCGCTGCGTTGAGAATTCTTTAATGCAGAAAGGGAATGGGAATATTATTAATAACTTATTTCAACTGGGATATATAGAAAAGAATGAACAAGGAGCAAGCTCAGATTTGAAGAAAAAGTCTTATACCTAGTTAAATTTCTGACCTAACATAAATTTGTTCTGTATTAAGAGTACTTATGACCATTTCGATTGAGTATAATTCCAATGGAGTAAATTTTGCTTAGAGACGAACTACCACAACACTATATAGCTATTAGGAGCTACTTAGAAAACAATAGTGTTAGTTTCTTTTTTCTCCGGCTCTGGAGGTTATATTTTTTCTTAGAATTATGTTTATTTTCATGATCCTGAACTTTGCAGATAATGCGTCCGCTGAACTTTGAACAACCACCAATGTCGTAATACTTGTTCGATTTAAAAAAAAAACTAAAGGGCAATCGCTTCGCCTCGGCAAAATCTAGTGCCGATATTTTTTATTTTTTTTTTTTATTTGCCTTAAAAAAAAAGTTATGGCCAAAAGATTCAAAAACCACCAGAAAAATAACTAAAAAAACTTTGGTGGTGACTACCACTGTAATTTTCGCTGTATTTTCATAAAAATTACGGCAATCGCTTTGTCTCGGCTAAATCTAGAGCCCATATTTTTTACTTTTTTTTTTTGCCTTATTTTATATGGCCAAAAGATTCAAAAACCACAAAAAAAATAACTAAAAAAAACTTTGGACTTCTGTCACCACTGTAATATTGGACGCATTTTCCTGAAAATTACGGCAATCGCTTCGTCTCGGCAAAATCTAGAGCCGATATTTTTTTGTTTTTTTTTTATTTGGCAAATTTTTTTTTTTTTATTTTCCAAATAAAACAAAAACAAAAAAATATCGGCATTAGATTTTGCCGAGACGAAGCGATTGCTGTAATTTTAATGAAAATGCGGCGAAAATTACAGTGGTGACTGAAGGCCAAAGTTTTTTTTAGTTATTTTTTGGTGGTTTTTGAATCTTTTGGCCATAACTTTTTTTTAAGGCAAATAAAAGAAAAATAAAAAATATCGGCACTAGATTTTGCCGAGACGAAGCGATTGCCTTTTAGTTTTTTAAAATCGAACAAGTATTACGACTTTGGTGGTTGTTCAAACTTCAGCGGACGCATTGTCTGCAAAGTTCAGGATCATTTATTTTCACCAACTAGATCGCCCATGATGCATCATTGAATGTTAAATATAAAATATAAAAAACATACATTTATAAACAAAATTCAAAAACCGTTTAAAGCAGTTTTATTAAGAAAATATTTTACATTCTTTAATATTTAAGAATGTTAATTTTTAATTACATATTTAAAAACCTATTTCTAAATTAATTTATATACAAATATGTAAAAAATATTTGTTTGTACAATTTTATATAAATAATATTATTTCGATTTAAAACGAAAACGAAAACAAAACAAATACAAATTTGGATTGCAATCGGTTATAAAAAAATTATAACAAAATTAGTCAAGTCATTAAAAATCTTTCAAAATCCCTTTTCTCTAATGTTAATTTTTCGTCAAGAACTTTAAATGCATTTTTTCAATACAACCAATTTGGTCATAATTCTGTAATACGATGTTTTATCAAAATCGTTAAAGCCGTTTTCGACGAATTTTACTTTTTTTAGACTTTTCGGACTAATCATAATTTTTGTTAATTTTGTTGTTAATTTTTAATTAAAAACTCGAACTTTTTTTCTTAAGCGAAACCAATATTTGCCCTAGGGAGCAGTAATAATTTCGGCCACTTATAGTTAATGAGAGAGTTGAAGATATAACATTTGTTTCTGGTCAACGAATATAAATTGAAACAAATGGGAAATTTATTAGTCAAACGCTTAAATTTAAAGGGTTTTTAGGTTTTCTAGTTTTTAAGAAGATATACAATTTTATAAAACCTACTTTTTTCTTAATTTTATTTGGGAACTTTAAAGTCGTCATTGTTTTACAAAACTTAACACACCGCATAGTAGGTAATCGAAATAAACCTATTTCTTTAAATAAATAAATCAATTGGGTATTTATTTTATACCTTGGACCTTAAAAAGAAAAATACTCAACATTTGATCTATTAAAAATATTCTGGTCAAAATAGAAATTTGAAATCCAAAAAGAAGAAAAAATTGTTTTTTATAATTTTTAATTTTCTAAAAAAAAAGTCCTAAATACCGATTTGTTTTAAGCGTTTGAGTTGACAAATAAATTATAGGGCAGTGAATATTTGAAATATTAACATAAATTAATTTTGAAGAAAAATCAGTCTGATTTTTTTTTTTTTTGAAAATATATTTTTCAAAAAATATTCATTGACACGTTTTTTATTAAAAAATATAAATTTTTGGCTCTTAAGAAAGTGGTATAACATAATGCTTTTTTTCTTTTTTTTTTTTGCAGTTACTATTTAAAAAGCATACACTATTTAAAAAACATACAGCCGTTCACAGCTAATTAGAAACGATTCTATTTTGCTGTATTTTTTAAAATAAGGATTAATTTATCCCACCCGAGGTTTATATTTCGATCTTTTTATGATCTTTCTTCCTTCCTCTGTCAAATAATATAAGTACATTTAAATCATTCTGATATTAGAAACCATTACGATTTTATTTTTAAAATGTGATTCTGTGGTGGTCAACTAATTAGAAACGATTGAGTTTAAATTCAAAATAATTGAAAATTTCGGCATTTTTTATAATAAATGGTGAATATTTAATAGATTTTCATATAAAATGTCTATTTTCCCAAGCCGTTAGGCAGGCGGGAAGAGGCAAGTATTGTACACCGGCAATGCGCAAAGCTATTGTTGAGCTTAATAGGGCTGGATTGTCATATCAACATATTGCAACCCAGCTTAAATGTTTAAAAAACATGGTTTTCGGTGCAATTGCACATTTCCGATATAATGATATCACAAAAAATGTTCAGCGCCGAAAGAGACCACGGAAAACCTTAGGGTATGCTGATAGAAAAATAGTTCGGCTATCGAAAGCAGACCTCAGAAAAAGTGCAGCAGTCATTCGGTGTGAAATAATGGATGAATCTGATAGAAAATAACTGCTGCACGTTGTTAAGTTGAAGCTACTGATGTCTAATATTTTTTTTTTTGACAATTTACCCAATTTCAATATTTTACTGAACAAAAAACACATTCACCCACCCTACAAATAAAAACTTCAAAAACAATTGGTAAAAATCAAAATTGTACTGATTAATTTCTTTTTTCATTGACCTGACGTTAGCAAAAATAAAAAGTTTCATTCTTAGAATCTAATTAATTTCAACTAGGTACTTCCTTTTTCCTACAAAAGAAAAAAATAAAAACAAACTAAATAAAGTGGAAAGCAATAAAAACTCAAAAAACAAAAAAGGAGTCCTTAAATCAAATATCATTTATCTTTCTCTTTTTAGAATACAAGCAATCAACCAAAAAGAAATACCGAAGTCCCATGACAGTCGATGATGATGCAGCAACAGCAGTAGCCGAAAAAATAGCACTTGATAAAAATTGACAGAAAAACCTAACCTTGAGACCCCTTCATTCGGCAGAGAGAGAGAGCGAAAAAAAAAAATAAAACACGCACCTTAAGGGTAAGTCAACACAATTTATATACCTAAAAAAAACTCAAACATATAATATAGTATAGGAGTGTATGTTCTCATTGGAAAAGAACCCTTTTAATATCTTCACATCCTCACTATACAAGTTATATGTATTTATATAGCGCCAACTTCATTTATCCTATCCTCTTCTATATCTTTTCAATTTGTTAACTTTTGCGTGCACAGACATCTTCAATTTGTCTTTCAATATACTAACTAGATCCAGCTCCAACTCCTATGACGAGCGACGACGACGACAACGTACCCTACCGTGTCGTCGAAAGAGTTTTCTAATCTAATTAAAACCAATGTGGTAGGTACGACGACACGACGACGACGATGACAAGGACGACCTATAACCATCGAAAGACGAAGTCACGTCGTTTGTCAGCCAACAGTAACAGCGACAAACATGAAAGTCAATCGGGTGTGAAAAGCTTGTCATTCCGTTTGCTTCAAGATAAGAATTTTCCATCGGCACAGAACAGCCAGCACATATGTATATAGGGGCCAGGTCCTCCAAGCTTTTGATGTTGCTGCTGAATGGGGGGGGGGGGAAACCATGAATGAAGCCAAGAAAGAAAACCCTATTATAACCTCACACATCACGTACCTTTGTCAGGGATGATGTTCCTCAGCCTTTAACTGATTTTTCCTGAGAGACTGTCAGCATCACACAGCATAGTGCCATATTTAACTTACACACAATTTCCCAATGAATGGCTATTTGCAACTGCGAATATATACGAATATCGGACCAAAATCATGGCGTTTCTTAATAGACCAAAAGTTATGGCATGTGTGTTTCATGTTTGGTCGATTTAAAAGAACCACCAGTCTATTTTTATATCTATATGTGTGTGTCTGTAGGTTTGTGTCATTTCATGTGATGGCTATTCAATGTCCATCTAGGTTCATAAAATCTGACACACCCATTATACAACGCTTTGGCATCCTCTGAATAGGTATACAACTCCTACGTTTTATGTGTCCCTAATGGATAACAACAAAAATGTACCCTATAGTTCTATTTAAACATTGACACTTTGGAAAAATCATTTTCAAATTTATTACCTGACAATGCACTTTCTTATCACATGAATGAACAGAACATAATACATTTTTTCCTTCCCAAGAAAATTGCACTTTTATAACATTGAAAGTGTGTTGGGTCCCTTAAACAATTCTGACAGTGACATTTGAAAGTCTAAGCAAAACTTATTCAGTTGGTAAAGATCCACCCCTCTTTTCATTTGACACTTTGCAAATGAATAACTTTAGAAAATTTATTATCACACAATGAATTTAGTTCCAGACAAATAAACATTTATGTTGTACATTCCACAAAGCACAATGTATCTACCGTTAGTGTGGACCCATAAAAAAAAAACAAAATTAGATTTGTGAGCTATTTAGAATCCCGTAATTATATTGTCTGGACAAAATAAAATGCTTACTGGACAATAAATACCACATGTGGTTGCTGATTATTAAAATTAAATTGCTTTCCAATCAATTGTGTTCCACATTTATGCTACAACGGTACTCTCATTAACAATTTACTTGTCATTCTTCAGTAGACAGTCTTTCACAACAAAATATCAAAAATATTTCTCATATACCATTTCGTTCCACATGAATGAATGAACATTTACATTCCACAGAAAAATGTCAAAAGTGTGTTTGGAGCCTTAAAAAAAAGATAATACACAAATTCGTAAGCCATTAAATCTGCAAACACCACAGTGTTGCTATTGATGTTGACAGTGAAACTGTAAACGGGGAAAAAATGTTGTCTAGTACTTAATTAAAAACAAAGCGAACTATATCCTACTACAATCAATGACTTCCAGTCAAAATGGTGGGCGGAAGTGCTATAACACACCAAACCGATTGTGAAACTTTGAAAGTGCGGTAATGGAAAACTCTACTACCGCCAGCTGACAAGTCAAAAGCAGCGGCTACCGCGGCGGCTTGACTCAAAAAAAAAAAAAAAAAAAAAAATCGATAAATTGTGATATCTCGGGTTTGGTTGGACAATCGCACTTACCGAAGGCCAATTGCGCGCATGCGCAGGCAACGACGATAAAATGCCTCGCTGCCACTTCATACACCCTATGGAAATGACGGGTGCCGCTCTACCCCCAATGATATACCTAGATTCCTTTGCGGTCCAGCCAAACCAAACTGAACCGAACCACTTGGTCTTGTTGGCGCGATCCGATGTTTGTTGTTTGAGAGTCATTTCAATGAAGTGATAATTTTTAGTATAAATATCGTGCTCGTGCTATGGGTTCTTCGTGTACGGGATGCCAATTTGTAAGATTGCCCAATTGACACGAGGAAGAGCGTTTGGTGGTCTCTTACTCCATCCTCGCAGCTTCGTATAGTCGTCGTTGTAGTCATCGTCGCTGTCGTTGTTGTCGTTTGAGTGCGAGATAGTGACACTTTCCGAATGGCGGATAATATAGCTTCTGTTTAATGTGCAACGATCTTGAGTTCTTTCTTTCTATACCTATACCTACTTGTATATATATACGAAGTATCATCAAGATTGAAAGACTGTAAGTGTATATCTGTCATTTTGGTTAAGTAAAATTGTTATATTATTGTGTCTTTAAGAAGGCATCTTCTACTATATAGTATATGGTCGTGATTGTTAAGTCGCGTTAGAATGTCATTCATTCAAGAATGTGTTAAGGCAGTTTGAGGTTTAAGTTTGGTTAAGTGTTGCGATTTATTGTGCAAAATTGTTGTCATCAATATGAGATCAAAGCGGGTGTCTTTGAATTACATAGGATTGTTTTTCTTTTCTTTTTTTTTTTGCAATTGCATTTTTTCAAGACACGACTATATGTAAGCTTTGAAACCTTGAATTGATATTCGTGAAGATTCCAACCCTTAACTACCTACTTACTAGTGGATTTGTAAAAATCTTCTAGTTTACCGTTTAAAATTGTTTATTTGAATGAAATAATAGAAGCTAGTTTATGAATTGAAGTTTGTCTTGAACTTGAAGCTGGGATTTCGTTCAAGGTTTATGTAGATCCGTTACGCCCTACATACGCTATTTTTGACAAACTAACTTTTACAATAGCTAATTTTTTGATCTTAAGAATAAATAAAAAGATTAAAAGATCCATCGAATAACGATTATGCCATTTTGAAGAAAAACTAAATTTTTCATTAAAAACTTTAACCAGTACAAAAACAACCAGCCAGACAACATCAAATAATTCCAAAATACTGGCGGGCAGTTGGATAGGAAGTTTTTAAAAATACTGAAATAAATCAAGCAAGCAGAAGACTTGGAACTATTTAATCTCATTGAAATTTGAATCTCCTTCCAACGCCAAACACATTTTTGGGCTGTTTCTTAGCACACGCTCCACTGCATAGTCTGGGAGGCTAAGAACGAAGAACTAGGAAAATCAAACAAAAGTAGACAGAAATTGCCAAATCAATCTGCAAGAACATGATAAATAGTCAATTTATACCGCGGGAAAGTCAAAGGAAACGGTCTCCTTAGTTTGCTATAAATGAGTTTTTTCAATACTTTATAAAAAAAAATGAACTATTTATACCTTCTAAAGCAGTTTCATAATTATTTGTTCGTTGTTTACGACGAAGGTCAGGGTATCCAATACCAGTATGCCACCTTAAAACAAAAATGTTTTTCGTGACTGCTACTTCTTTCGAAGAATTGACAAATCCTTCAAGAGTACATATTGTGATGAGAAGTTTTACTTATTTTAGGCCTTGGGACTCAACAAAAAAAATTGGAGGTCCTCTTCATTCCGACCCACTTACAAGGCACATATGTATAGGAGTAGTTGATAGTTCTTATTCACTATAACCCTGGATCCCGGATGCTTGGCATCAGTTTGACATTTCGGATCACATTTTATTGTAGCGCCAAATCAAACAGCTGGTAGATATCGTTTTAGTAAAACGAAAACCGTAATAAAGGTGAATAACAAAAAAGAATAGAATAGAAAATTAAACTTCGCTCGAGGCTCCATATTTTTATTTCGCTTTCAGTTAAAATTTCAAACTTTTAAAATGAAAGCATCCAAACAAAATTGGATGCATTTGTTGCTCATTTAATACTCATCGTTAGGGATGCGTTTAGAAACTCATGACTTTGTCACCATTTTCTATTTTGACTTTAATTATGACTTTTCATCTAATACGCATTTGATATTTTTTGGAACTCAGCCACGACACGTACGGAAGTTCCCAAAGTTCCTAATCGTCAAAATTAGTGAACAATCTTAACCGTAGAAGAACAGAACGCCGGTTTCTCTCCAAAATGGAAAACAAAACCCAATACAATTAATTCAAACAAGTATTCAGCCTTATCGTGAGTTTCGCTCGGAGAATATTTCAACTGATATAATCTTCTTCACCCTTAACAAAATTTCAATTTCAATCAGGGGCCTATTTCACAGAACATACATCACATACATCACAGAAATGTATGTGACGTAAAATAGGCCCCATATGAGTGGTCGTAAATTTTAAATTTTTTTAAAATTAAACATTTTCTAAGTTGATGCATAGTTTTTCTAAAAATTCAAAATATACAATGAGCCAAATTTGGCGACCACTTTAAGGTACATACATTCATACAATGTATGTGATGTATGTTCCGTGAAATAGGCCCCTGATTGAAATTGAAATTTTGTTAAGGGTGAAGAAGATTATATCAGTTGAAATATTCTCCGAGCGAAACTCACGATAAGGCTGAATACTTGTTTGAATTAATTGTATTGGGTTTTGTTTTCCATTTTGGAGAAATTTAGGCCTTGGGACTCAACAAAAAAAATTGGAGGTCCTCTTCATTCCGACCCACTTACAAGGCACATATGTATAGGAGTAGTTGATAGTTCTTATTCACTATAACCCTGGATCCCGGATGCTTGGCATCAGTTTGACATTTCGGATCACATTTTATTGTAGCGCCAAATCAAACAGCTGGTAGATATCGTTTTAGTAAAACGAAAACCGTAATAAAGGTGAATAACAAAAAAGAATAGAATAGAAAATTAAACTTCGCTCGAGGCTCCATATTTTTATTTCGCTTTCAGTTAAAATTTCAAACTTTTAAAATGAAAGCATCCAAACAAAATTGGATGCATTTGTTGCTCATTTAATACTCATCGTTAGGGATGCGTTTAGAAACTCATGACTTTGTCACCATTTTCTATTTTGACTTTAATTATGACTTTTCATCTAATACGCATTTGATATTTTTTGGAACTCAGCCACGACACGTACGGAAGTTCCCAAAGTTCCTAATCGTCAAAATTAGTGAACAATCTTAACCGTAGAAGAACAGAACGCCGGTTTCTCTCCAAAATGGAAAACAAAACCCAATACAATTAATTCAAACAAGTATTCAGCCTTATCGTGAGTTTCGCTCGGAGAATATTTCAACTGATATAATCTTCTTCACCCTTAACAAAATTTCAATTTCAATCAGGGGCCTATTTCACAGAACATACATCACATACATCACAGAAATGTATGTGACGTAAAATAGGCCCCATATGAGTGGTCGTAAATTTTAAATTTTTTTAAAATTAAACATTTTCTAAGTTGATGCATAGTTTTTCTAAAAATTCAAAATATACAATGAGCCAAATTTGGCGACCACTTTAAGGTACATACATTCATACAATGTATGTGATGTATGTTCCGTGAAATAGGCCCCTGATTGAAATTGAAATTTTGTTAAGGGTGAAGAAGATTATATCAGTTGAAATATTCTCCGAGCGAAACTCACGATAAGGCTGAATACTTGTTTGAATTAATTGTATTGGGTTTTGTTTTCCATTTTGGAGAAATTTAGGCCTTGGGACTCAACAAAAAAAATTGGAGGTCCTCTTCATTCCGACCCACTTACAAGGCACATATGTATAGGAGTAGTTGATAGTTCTTATTCACTATAACCCTGGATCCCGGATGCTTGGCATCAGTTTGACATTTCGGATCACATTTTATTGTAGCGCCAAATCAAACAGCTGGTAGATATCGTTTTAGTAAAACGAAAACCGTAATAAAGGTGAATAACAAAAAAGAATAGAATAGAAAATTAAACTTCGCTCGAGGCTCCATATTTTTATTTCGCTTTCAGTTAAAATTTCAAACTTTTAAAATGAAAGCATCCAAACAAAATTGGATGCATTTGTTGCTCATTTAATACTCATCGTTAGGGATGCGTTTAGAAACTCATGACTTTGTCACCATTTTCTATTTTGACTTTAATTATGACTTTTCATCTAATACGCATTTGATATTTTTTGGAACTCAGCCACGACACGTACGGAAGTTCCCAAAGTTCCTAATCGTCAAAATTAGTGAACAATCTTAACCGTAGAAGAACAGAACGCCGGTTTCTCTCCAAAATGGAAAACAAAACCCAATACAATTAATTCAAACAAGTATTCAGCCTTATCGTGAGTTTCGCTCGGAGAATATTTCAACTGATATAATCTTCTTCACCCTTAACAAAATTTCAATTTCAATCAGGGGCCTATTTCACAGAACATACATCACATACATCACAGAAATGTATGTGACGTAAAATAGGCCCCATATGAGTGGTCGTAAATTTTAAATTTTTTTAAAATTAAACATTTTCTAAGTTGATGCATAGTTTTTCTAAAAATTCAAAATATACAATGAGCCAAATTTGGCGACCACTTTAAGGTACATACATTCATACAATGTATGTGATGTATGTTCCGTGAAATAGGCCCCTGATTGAAATTGAAATTTTGTTAAGGGTGAAGAAGATTATATCAGTTGAAATATTCTCCGAGCGAAACTCACGATAAGGCTGAATACTTGTTTGAATTAATTGTATTGGGTTTTGTTTTCCATTTTGGAGAAATTTAGGCCTTGGGACTCAACAAAAAAAATTGGAGGTCCTCTTCATTCCGACCCACTTACAAGGCACATATGTATAGGAGTAGTTGATAGTTCTTATTCACTATAACCCTGGATCCCGGATGCTTGGCATCAGTTTGACATTTCGGATCACATTTTATTGTAGCGCCAAATCAAACAGCTGGTAGATATCGTTTTAGTAAAACGAAAACCGTAATAAAGGTGAATAACAAAAAAGAATAGAATAGAAAATTAAACTTCGCTCGAGGCTCCATATTTTTATTTCGCTTTCAGTTAAAATTTCAAACTTTTAAAATGAAAGCATCCAAACAAAATTGGATGCATTTGTTGCTCATTTAATACTCATCGTTAGGGATGCGTTTAGAAACTCATGACTTTGTCACCATTTTCTATTTTGACTTTAATTATGACTTTTCATCTAATACGCATTTGATATTTTTTGGAACTCAGCCACGACACGTACGGAAGTTCCCAAAGTTCCTAATCGTCAAAATTAGTGAACAATCTTAACCGTAGAAGAACAGAACGCCGGTTTCTCTCCAAAATGGAAAACAAAACCCAATACAATTAATTCAAACAAGTATTCAGCCTTATCGTGAGTTTCGCTCGGAGAATATTTCAACTGATATAATCTTCTTCACCCTTAACAAAATTTCAATTTCAATCAGGGGCCTATTTCACAGAACATACATCACATACATCACAGAAATGTATGTGACGTAAAATAGGCCCCATATGAGTGGTCGTAAATTTTAAATTTTTTTAAAATTAAACATTTTCTAAGTTGATGCATAGTTTTTCTAAAAATTCAAAATATACAATGAGCCAAATTTGGCGACCACTTTAAGGTACATACATTCATACAATGTATGTGATGTATGTTCCGTGAAATAGGCCCCTGATTGAAATTGAAATTTTGTTAAGGGTGAAGAAGATTATATCAGTTGAAATATTCTCCGAGCGAAACTCACGATAAGGCTGAATACTTGTTTGAATTAATTGTATTGGGTTTTGTTTTCCATTTTGGAGAAATTTAGGCCTTGGGACTCAACAAAAAAAATTGGAGGTCCTCTTCATTCCGACCCACTTACAAGGCACATATGTATAGGAGTAGTTGATAGTTCTTATTCACTATAACCCTGGATCCCGGATGCTTGGCATCAGTTTGACATTTCGGATCACATTTTATTGTAGCGCCAAATCAAACAGCTGGTAGATATCGTTTTAGTAAAACGAAAACCGTAATAAAGGTGAATAACAAAAAAGAATAGAATAGAAAATTAAACTTCGCTCGAGGCTCCATATTTTTATTTCGCTTTCAGTTAAAATTTCAAACTTTTAAAATGAAAGCATCCAAACAAAATTGGATGCATTTGTTGCTCATTTAATACTCATCGTTAGGGATGCGTTTAGAAACTCATGACTTTGTCACCATTTTCTATTTTGACTTTAATTATGACTTTTCATCTAATACGCATTTGATATTTTTTGGAACTCAGCCACGACACGTACGGAAGTTCCCAAAGTTCCTAATCGTCAAAATTAGTGAACAATCTTAACCGTAGAAGAACAGAACGCCGGTTTCTCTCCAAAATGGAAAACAAAACCCAATACAATTAATTCAAACAAGTATTCAGCCTTATCGTGAGTTTCGCTCGGAGAATATTTCAACTGATATAATCTTCTTCACCCTTAACAAAATTTCAATTTCAATCAGGGGCCTATTTCACAGAACATACATCACATACATCACAGAAATGTATGTGACGTAAAATAGGCCCCATATGAGTGGTCGTAAATTTTAAATTTTTTTAAAATTAAACATTTTCTAAGTTGATGCATAGTTTTTCTAAAAATTCAAAATATACAATGAGCCAAATTTGGCGACCACTTTAAGGTACATACATTCATACAATGTATGTGATGTATGTTCCGTGAAATAGGCCCCTGATTGAAATTGAAATTTTGTTAAGGGTGAAGAAGATTATATCAGTTGAAATATTCTCCGAGCGAAACTCACGATAAGGCTGAATACTTGTTTGAATTAATTGTATTGGGTTTTGTTTTCCATTTTGGAGAAATTTAGGCCTTGGGACTCAACAAAAAAAATTGGAGGTCCTCTTCATTCCGACCCACTTACAAGGCACATATGTATAGGAGTAGTTGATAGTTCTTATTCACTATAACCCTGGATCCCGGATGCTTGGCATCAGTTTGACATTTCGGATCACATTTTATTGTAGCGCCAAATCAAACAGCTGGTAGATATCGTTTTAGTAAAACGAAAACCGTAATAAAGGTGAATAACAAAAAAGAATAGAATAGAAAATTAAACTTCGCTCGAGGCTCCATATTTTTATTTCGCTTTCAGTTAAAATTTCAAACTTTTAAAATGAAAGCATCCAAACAAAATTGGATGCATTTGTTGCTCATTTAATACTCATCGTTAGGGATGCGTTTAGAAACTCATGACTTTGTCACCATTTTCTATTTTGACTTTAATTATGACTTTTCATCTAATACGCATTTGATATTTTTTGGAACTCAGCCACGACACGTACGGAAGTTCCCAAAGTTCCTAATCGTCAAAATTAGTGAACAATCTTAACCGTAGAAGAACAGAACGCCGGTTTCTCTCCAAAATGGAAAACAAAACCCAATACAATTAATTCAAACAAGTATTCAGCCTTATCGTGAGTTTCGCTCGGAGAATATTTCAACTGATATAATCTTCTTCACCCTTAACAAAATTTCAATTTCAATCAGGGGCCTATTTCACAGAACATACATCACATACATCACAGAAATGTATGTGACGTAAAATAGGCCCCATATGAGTGGTCGTAAATTTTAAATTTTTTTAAAATTAAACATTTTCTAAGTTGATGCATAGTTTTTCTAAAAATTCAAAATATACAATGAGCCAAATTTGGCGACCACTTTAAGGTACATACATTCATACAATGTATGTGATGTATGTTCCGTGAAATAGGCCCCTGATTGAAATTGAAATTTTGTTAAGGGTGAAGAAGATTATATCAGTTGAAATATTCTCCGAGCGAAACTCACGATAAGGCTGAATACTTGTTTGAATTAATTGTATTGGGTTTTGTTTTCCATTTTGGAGAAATTTAGGCCTTGGGACTCAACAAAAAAAATTGGAGGTCCTCTTCATTCCGACCCACTTACAAGGCACATATGTATAGGAGTAGTTGATAGTTCTTATTCACTATAACCCTGGATCCCGGATGCTTGGCATCAGTTTGACATTTCGGATCACATTTTATTGTAGCGCCAAATCAAACAGCTGGTAGATATCGTTTTAGTAAAACGAAAACCGTAATAAAGGTGAATAACAAAAAAGAATAGAATAGAAAATTAAACTTCGCTCGAGGCTCCATATTTTTATTTCGCTTTCAGTTAAAATTTCAAACTTTTAAAATGAAAGCATCCAAACAAAATTGGATGCATTTGTTGCTCATTTAATACTCATCGTTAGGGATGCGTTTAGAAACTCATGACTTTGTCACCATTTTCTATTTTGACTTTAATTATGACTTTTCATCTAATACGCATTTGATATTTTTTGGAACTCAGCCACGACACGTACGGAAGTTCCCAAAGTTCCTAATCGTCAAAATTAGTGAACAATCTTAACCGTAGAAGAACAGAACGCCGGTTTCTCTCCAAAATGGAAAACAAAACCCAATACAATTAATTCAAACAAGTATTCAGCCTTATCGTGAGTTTCGCTCGGAGAATATTTCAACTGATATAATCTTCTTCACCCTTAACAAAATTTCAATTTCAATCAGGGGCCTATTTCACAGAACATACATCACATACATCACAGAAATGTATGTGACGTAAAATAGGCCCCATATGAGTGGTCGTAAATTTTAAATTTTTTTAAAATTAAACATTTTCTAAGTTGATGCATAGTTTTTCTAAAAATTCAAAATATACAATGAGCCAAATTTGGCGACCACTTTAAGGTACATACATTCATACAATGTATGTGATGTATGTTCCGTGAAATAGGCCCCAGGAGTGACATTTCGAACATCAGGTATGTTGAGGAAGACAAGATAAAAATAAATAATCCCAACCCACACCCTGAAGAAAAAATGCGGTTAAATTTCAACCTTCCATGTTGACCAAAATAAAGCTCGAACTGAATGTGACGCTGCAAGAATTCGACGAATTTCTTTGCAATTTATTGAAAATTGTAACCACCGTAGTAGTGCCACTCGATTTGATTCAAATGCAAATCCTCTAATTGATTTGTCTGAAACGAAATATGTTCGTCTTCGTTTTAAGACAACTGTTTGATCGTGATCAGAAAATGTTTGATCGTGTTCTGAAAATGTTTGACAGCAGTTATTATATCGCACCCTTAGAATGTAAGTGACCTAACTCAAAAGTCAAATGCTGTTAATAGTTTGTATTCAGACTTAATTGAATGCTGCCAATAGGAGACATTTTTCGAGTATGAAATTTTTTTCGCCGAAAACTCAAAATATCGGAATAGAAACAAGGGACAACAAGTTAAAATCTTGATCCGAATATGAACCACGTTTGAACAGTTGACCCTCAGTTGTCAAAAATCTATTTAAATAGACCCACTATGGAAATTGCTGTCGTTCGTACTTCGGATGGATTTTTGTCATTTATCGGTCAGAAATATTTGTTCAGCTTCTGTCCAAAATTTATTGATCTATGTAAATGGACTTACAAAAAAAACATATTTCAGAAGATAATTTTGATTTAATCCCAAAAATAGTATGATCCCTCACTGAAAAACTAGGCCTTAAAGATTTTTACATTTTTCATCGTAGTGTCAAATTATTTAACCAACGTCAATTCATTGAACCATCACAATGAAAAATCAAAAAAAACCATACGAATATATTATGTGGAAGGGTGTTTTTTAAAGGGGGGAAGGGTAGAGGACGAACGTGTATAAAACAGACAAATTTGGGTACAATATAAACATATGACAAATGGTTTTAAGGTGTTTTGAAATGCTAGATCTAATGAAGGTGGTTCTTTTTGGTTGTAAGTGTTTTTTAAAACTAATGTTTATTTAGGTCCAATCGAGAAATATGGCCCTTGATTTATATTTTAAGATGGTACTAAGCCGATATACATAACTAATAAATATTTTAAAATCATAAAAAAAACAAAAAAAAATAAAAAAAAAAAAAAAAATTGATTGCATGATTATATAAGAAATATGCACGACTGCTTGATTCCACGAAATTGTTGTTGTGGATAAAAGCTTTAATATGGAGCTATATTTTAACGAACAAAACTCGGAAGTACTAAAAGAATTTATTTTTGTACCTTTCTTTTTTTTATTATTTTCAAAATTTTTAAATGTCAAATTATTAGAATTATTAAGAAGGAACAGATTACAAAATTATAGTAATATCGGTCAAGCCCTTAAAAAAAACTACAGGTTAATAACTTGAAAATAATGCAATTTTTTTGGTAAAAACTTGAAACGCAGTTTTCTTACAATCAATTTTACAGGTACGAAGTTTAATCAACATCGTAAAAGTCGTTTTCGGGAAAATTTGAAAAACAAAAATCTTTGTATGGTAGCTAACCCTTCGCTAGATGAACTAAAACAAAAATTTGAATTTGAAGAAACAAACTTTTTGGACTCTCGGTCATCGCAGTATTAGTATTGATTATACAACATGAAATTTTTTTATTTACTAAATGCCAATGTTCTTCCGGATTTTTTTTGTGGATTTTGGATGCGCTTTAAGTGCCATTGTTCAAGTCAGTTAACACTTAACTTACTACTGTTACAATCTTTTTCGGTACAAACAACAGATTTACTTGCCTATGTTTCGTTAACCACTAAACCGATTTTCTTCAACATTTTTCGAACAGATACTTCTAGGTAATCAAAAATATGTTACATTTCAAAATTTTACGAATTTTTTTTAAAAAGAAAATCCAAGAAGAAATGCGTTTATTTTTAGAAAAAAATAGTCTTTTAAAAAAATGGTTTTGTTTAGACCGTAGCTGATAATTAATTAGGGTCACCATTGTTTGGCAAAATTCATTTGGCTTTTCTTTGTTTCGCTTTATAGTCGTTAAATATTTCGTTTAATTCGCAATCCTTTATTGGAAAGTAACGTTTGGTTATTTATTCATTATGTTTTTTCAAACATTACGCAATTAACATTCGGCGTTTTAATATTTCGCTTTTTTTCAAAAATATTTTCAATCATAATAAAATCCCTAAAATCATTTAGCAATTTGTTATTTAGTTTTTTTTTGTTACGTTGTTTTATATTTGGCCAATTGTTTTTTTTTCGCGAAATAACTTTCCGCTGTTTCATTATTTCGCAAAATATCGCTTCGTCGTTTTATTATTTCGCCGATAGATCATTGCGTCGTTTAGTTGTTTTGATAATTATTAACAATTTTTTTTGAGAAGTAATTTTTTTATATAGAAAATCGTATTTTTCATATTACATTTTCCTCCTTAAAAGTAAATTTCTAACAACAAGTTGACATTTAATTATGTTTGTAGGTCTTTTCATTTTTTGTATTCTCTATTTTGCACTTTGTAGTTTCGCTTTTTTTTTATTTGGCATTCATTTTTTTGGCTTCCATTAAATTACATGTCTTAAAATTTCGCGCGAAATTTGAAGACAAAAAATTGCAAAACAATTGAATGCCAAATAAAAAAAGTGAAAATGTAAAATGCAAATTAAAAATAGCGAAATAATAAATTGAAAAATAAAAAAAAGCAAAACAACAAAACAACAAAATGCCAAATAAAAAAACTGCGGAAATTCAAAAATCCAATCGAATGAATCCAATGAAAATTGCGAAATGAAAAATGTGAAAGGATAATTTGTCAAATCATTTAAAAAACGAAACCTAAAATACGAAAAATTAAAATGCTAAACAAACAAAATGCGGAACAAAAAACGGCGAAATGCACCCCCGCGAAACGTTAGTTTGCCAGACAATTCTTGCGAAACGTACCATACCCAAATAATTTAGTTTATAATGTTTTCTGGTCTTGTATTTCATGAGTAGGACTTTTACTACCCAAGTGGTTATTTTCAACATCTTGTACCCCCTAATAATTTCAAGTACACAAAACAGAAAAAAAAATTCCAAAACCATAAATACCTATTTTTCAAACAAAAAAATGGTTTTTATATAATTAAAAACTAAAACTAATTGGCATTTTCGATACGTGAGTAAACTTAATTAATTTTTTTTTAGATTTCAAATCGATCTCATTCTCTCGTCTTTGATCATTAAAGATAGAAAGGCTTTTCTATACGGGTCGCGTCATCAAATGCATTAAAAAACAAAAAACAAAAAACTAGATCAAACCTCGAATGTGCAGCAATAAATTTTCGAACAAAACAATTTATCGTCGAGTATTTATCGCCCCATCAGATGACAAATATAAAAAATAACAACCTTCCTACGCACATAAATTAAATTATCAAAATAATAAAAACAACAAACTTTTAACTTTTTAACGTCAGCAGAAGTTAATAAAAAACAGAAAAAAAAAAATTAAATGATTAATGACAAGAGCACCTTAATAGGAAAAAAATTAAATTGCAACCCCGCATCATAGCACATTCATTTTATACGCAATCAGAATTTCTCACACCCAAAAACGAAACTCTCATGCGTTGTGACAGAAAAACAATAATAATGTCGCTTCTGTCAACTACTGTCAGTGTCAATTTAAAATTCGGTGCACGCACGTACATATACAATCTGGCCACGTTTTTAGAAATTATGACGGTTGCATTATTTTTTATTGTTGTTGGTTTTTTTTTTGTTTTGTTGGATGTTTTTTTTAATATAAAGAAAGGGCTTTCGTGAGGTCTGATGGTGCAACATTTTCTCAATGAATAAACGCCCACTTATTTTAGTCACGATTTTCAATTCATCTAGTGCCGTACATTAGAACCCGGAAGTCGCAAACTGAAGTTGTTGCACCTCCTTCCGTTGCTGGCTATCCGCTATTATATAGGCGCATATGTATATGTATTGTTGACCATTAGGCGAAAATGACGACTGCAGCCAGCAGAAGAACCAAAAACAAAAACTAAACCACAAGCGACGTGACGCAAATATTTTGAATTGGAAATTGGCCACCATAAGAGAACTACGCTGGCAACAATCAGTGGGGGCAAATGCGCATCGATATATCGCGCTATCGCGAATGCGAGCGAACATGCGGTCTTTGAAGATCAGCGAGAGTGCGCCACGCCGCGTCGCACCACACAGTGGGGCATTGTTAATTGATTTATTATTAAAATTGTAAAGTTGTGTTTGCGAAAATAATTAAGTTTTTTTGAAAACTTGACAAATAAAAAGAAAATCACGAAACAATTGGAAAGTTTGACGGTCTTGAAATTTGTGTGTCTACAATGTGTTGATATCTACATCCAAATTGTTTTCTATTGAAGTTTCGGAATCAACATTTATAAATTTAAATGATCTAGCAGCTGATTTAATACCAGTTTTAAAACTATTTAACCCCAATGTGTGTGTCGCGCTGCTTAACCAAACCACACCAAGACTGCACAAGACCAACCAACTGAGTTGCATGTGGATGCAATTAATAATTCATATGCGACGCAATAGATAAAGATGCCTTCGCATCCATTCAACTTGGTCTAATGACATCGGCATAAACAGTTGCTACTTCACACGCTGTGCTCTGCTGTGTTGTGCTTGACTCTGTTGGCATATAGATGCAACAGAATAGCAATGACAATGGAATTCGCCGCAATTTTCATTCTGCGAATTTTTCCAATTATTATCGAATCGGTAATTGAGATGGCTACCCCGCAGGGTTTCCCCCTGAGGTGGTGGACTACATCTAATGAGCTCTCGCTGGCTGGCTGGCATCATCATCATCATCATATAGTCGTCGTTGTCGTCGTCTTCGTCGTACTTGTATTGTAGTTGACGAGATGAACGTTGGACGTGTTAAACAATTTTTCTTGTTTTTATGTATGTTGCTGCCCTGGACTCTGGAACTGCTGAAATGCAGTGTGTCCGTCAGTGGGTCTGTGGGATCAAACGATTGATCTGTCCACTAAGATCGTTGAAGCCGACCACGACGTATACAAGCAATTCTGGTAAATGAGCTGCGTGCGACACCGCACAGTGATAAACAATCATCATCGATGATGATGAGAGACTATACTTCTTCGATAGAAGGTATAATCCTGCAGCTTGATCACTTAGAGATATACTCGTACGTGCAGTGCAACTCAGTGTGCTTCTTCTATTTATCGATTTCGATCCCAGGAATTGAAGCAGCAAATCGGATATTGTACGAAGCACAGGTATATATTGCCAATATTATCCAAGTCTAAAGCCAAAGAGACACCATCGTCAACATAATCAAGTAACTGCGCGAGTTCTTTTTGTTTTTTTTTAGTGTTTGTTTGTGGGACTGGCTGCGTGGTTTATCTATCTTCTTGGAATACAAAATGCGGATGCTGCCAGATGCGCGGGATATTCTACTAGAAAGCACATCTAGGTTGTGGAAACTTGAAATAATGGGGCGCGCGCATTTATAAACGTGGGAACTGCCAACGATATTGTTCCATTGTGTTTTTGTTTTGCTTCTGTTTTGAAAGTTACCGGGAATTCGGTATAGAAAAAAAAAACAAAAACAAAATAAAATCAAAATGCGGGATAAGTGCGTTATAGTTTGACCCTGAGCAAAACAAGGCAGTCGGGATAAAATTTAAGCCAATGCGTTTGAATTTTTTGGAATATAAAACGACATTGCAAATCAAGTTATCTATATACATATACTCATTTTTGAAGAAATGCGCGTCATGAATTTGGTTCTCTCTATTAATGCTTACATTTTTAAAAACTGAAATTAAATAAAAAGGACTCAACCCTGCACGCTTCAATTAAGCTTAGTAAACAGTTTTAGGGAGTGGAAAAATGGGCGTAAATAACTTTTTTTATTGAACTGAACTAAACTAAATTCAAAAATGTAAGATACATATAGGTACGTTCACCGAAAAATAATGTCAGGGACATACATAGTTCAAAAATTCCAAAAATATACAAATCGGAGTATGAACAAGTGGAAAATAGCAAAATAGACGTTTGAAAATAATTCACCATAAGTAAACATTTTACGCCAAATAAATAGTTAACAATTTTCTGTTTTATGGACTTTTCAAAAACACACTTACAAGCTTCATAACTTAAAATGCAGTTCAACTGAAGGCAAATTGGAAAATAAAATTAAATTAAGAAAATTAATCCAAATTGAAACAAAATACTGTTTGTCAATCGATACCTTCAGCAAGATATTTCTAAAAATTCCAGTTATCTTTATTCAAAATCTTCGAAAAAAGTCAATTACTTAATGTCAACCCCTTAAAATTTAATTTTGGTAAACAAAGATGTCAAAAAAAAAATTCTTACCAGAGGAGGTGAAAAGGAAAAATCATTTTAATTTTCGAATTTCAAAAGATAACAATTGATGAAAAATTTCAGAAGATTTAAGAACAATATTCCATTAAAATTGTTGCCAAAACTTTTACCTTAAAAAATGTTGGCGATCGTGAAGCAATAAATGGCAAAAGAAAGAGGTTGGAAAATCTTTAAAATGTTTTAAAGCCACTTAAAGGCTTAAAATTGGACTATTTGAAGCCGAGTTTTCAAGTTTAAGGTTCAAGATAACAAGGTAAACGCTTGTGTACAAATTATTGAGGCATCTGATCTAAATTAAGAAAATGTTTGAGAAAAGATGCAAACAAAATCGATTTGAAAAATCGCTCTTAAGATTTATATATGACAAACTTGGATTTTGAACTTAATTATTTTAGATTTTGAACTTAATTATTTTAGATTAAAACCAATAATTTTTCGTGATAGGTTCCGTTCCTTAAATTTTTGTACCATGAACTTACAAAGTTTTAAGAGGGGTGAAATTTCGAGTTTGTTTTATTACACAACAAAAAAAATTTGATCAAAATCCTAAGAGCGAAGATTTGTCCTCTTTGTAAATTAACAACCAAAACAAAAATAAAAATGAAAAATAAAAAAAATGTCTCGATCTCGCTGAGAACCAAAGAAAAACAGGAGTGCGAACAAATATTTTGCAATATCACTTCGAAAATTTTAAGCAGAAAGAAATCGATTTAATCGACACGTTTAATTCAAGGAAAAAAAAAGATTTCGATGCATTATGGTGGATCCAGGTTTCAAAGGCACAGGGACAAAAATCCACAAGACACAATTTCATCATGAAGTTATATGCCCCGCCGCACACAGGTAAAATTTCCCAAAAACATGGCCAAAATTATTTTTTGTTTTTTTTTGGTTTATTATTGCATTAAGTCATTGGAAAAAGCAATTTTTACGTAAATGCACTATTTTTAGTAATTATTTTTTTTTTAATTTTGTTAAAATACAAACAAAAGTGAATACAAACAAAAAAATTATTTTTAGAAGAAGTTTTAGTTATTTTCAATTTTCTCGAAAACTAGAAAACATAGCACCATATAGTTTCTAGCCTTTGATTAAAAAATAATAGAAGTATTTATTACTTAAGCCAAAACACTACTTATTAACATACGTTTTTTTGTAAAAAATCAGTAATATTAATTATAAGTTTCTGCGGCACACTTTTATTTTAACTTATTTTAATATCTTGCATTGATATTATTTTAAAAAGTCGCAAAAAGTCGCAAATGTTTTTGATTGATTCTGTATCAGAATACTTCAGCCTAATTTCAATGTTGAGCAATGCCCAGAAGTCAAACTTTTTCTTTACGAAACAAAAACTACGATTTCTTAATGGATCCCAAAACTGGTCTTTTTTTGATAAATAAAAAATCTATCCCATAATTGAAATATTACAAAAAAAAAATTATTGAAATTATTCTACTTAATACCAGCAACAAATTCCATAATAATTTTTTTTTTATCAAAAAGCATAATAAAAAGAAAAACAAAGTAAATTCACTTCGTATCGCACTCCAAAATTGGCTACCACTTTAGAGTTTAGATGCATCAACTGACGAAACGGTTGCAATCTTAATAGCGAGAGTAATCAGAAATTAAGGTCTTGTTAATTGTTACCAACTTTACATCAAAAAGAAAACAACAAAACGATTTTAGTTTTTATATATTTGGCCACGTTTTTGGGAAATTTTACCTGTGAGCGCCGCGCCGTTGTGGATAGACCCAAGATATTCAGGCCTATCATATAGAATCCATCGTGGAAAATCTCCGAATAGATTATTCCACTACGATCACCGAAAAAAAGGATTCACAAAATCCGAATGGAATCGAAAAAAACAATGCCTCATTAAAAGAATTAATTCTAAATTTCGAAATCAGCTGTCCTATATCACAGCAGTACTTGGAGCCTTTAAAAAAAAAATCCCTTATATAAATAAATAAAGTGGTTTCAAATGTACCGAGCAGCAAATTTTAATCCAGCTTGTTTTAAAAGTGATGTGTTGTTTTACTTCATTTGTTTTTTTTTCAAGCGCATAGTTTTGTTTCGACTTCAATTCTTTTAAGAGTTTAAGAATTTTTAACAAAATAAAAATTGATTAATTTGCGTTTGCAACCATTGCAAATTTTAGAATTTGTAAAAAAAACTATTTTTTTAATGAAACACAATCGTTTACCATTTGGCTACGACAAGATTCAGTTGTTGGACGTCATATTTCCGTTTCATTCGGAACTTGTGATAGCAAATTTCCCGAATTTCGAAATTCTTAATAGATTTTCCACTACGAATTCACTACGAATGGATTCTGCAATACATTTTTCGTGATTCGTAGCAAATTTTCGATTAAGAAGGAATTTGTGATAGGGCTGATTATTGCCAAAAAAAACGAGCCAGACGATTTTTTTTTTGTAAGTATACTTATTCAAATAGTTTTGGTACTATCGACTTATGTCCCATCTTTTTAAATTATGGACTTATAACCACTGAAATCATTGTATACTTGTCAAATCATTGTAGAAAAAAAAAACTGGCAATGAACAATTTAAATAAAAAAACTGGTTCAAAGAAGTGTTTAGGGAAGGAAATCTGTTAGCAGAAACTTATGGGAATGAGGTTAAAAGGGATAAAAGGGATCGTTTTTTTTTTTTAATTTTAAAATTATGAAACAAACTGTAAGTTTTAAAAGTGAATTTAATTAAATAAATGCAAATTATGAGTTTTAATTTAAATACTCCATTCCACATATTGAAAAATTGTCATTAATCAGCCTGGTTTTTGGCTCTAAAACTCATTTACAATTTTCATCACAAATTAAATATAAAGAAAAACAAACAGTAAAAAATCTCTTTATGTCAAACACATTTTTTTGAAAAAGCCCAGAAATTACTGACCATTTCAAAATTCCCAAAGCCCCACTAACAGAATTTCAACGCCTAACAAAAATTACCTATATGAGAACATACATGTGAACATTTAATGTAGGTAGTCAAGGGTTAAGAAAATTACCACAAAAAAACAATGTAAGACTTCAAAAGATCAAAGATTTCTATCGATCGTTTACAAAATTTTAATGATACTCAAATTATCATTCCTTGAGTTCCCCGCCTTCGTATATGTATTTCCTTTCCATTTCCGATTTCTTTTCCCCGCTCAAATCGTCTATTTAAATTATATTAAGCCAATTCAACCGCATCGAAAAACAATAAAAAAAAATAAAAAACCGACAAAATACAAAAAAACAATGCATTAGGCAACAATCAAACAAATATAAATTCACTCTAATGAAATTACGGATCGAGTGCTTAACGCCAACTCGTTGATTGTTACATGAATCAATCATCTGCTCCGACCCACACGCTTTAAAAAGCAGCGGATTGCGCGCGTTTTATATACATAGGCATAGGTAAAGGTAGGTAAGGTATAGAAAATACGCCCCTGTGAGTTGTTATAATATTATGTTTTGTGTACACAACGCGCGATCTGATCAATGATCTCGCACATATCAAGCATCAAGCTTTGCCTGAACGCGTTGATCATCGCTTTGATGGCCTCCCGCCAAGTCAACCGACCCACCGTCCACCGACCGCCTTTACTTTACTATATACCTTCCCGCTCGCTCGCTCGCTCAAATGCTCTCGCCCAGATGCAGCAAACAAAACTTCATAAAAATAATGATAGATTTCCATGAGTAATATGAACGGGGTGAGACGTCAGACATTAAATGGCAGCAATTTGTCAATTTTGTCGAGTGTCTCATACATCACTTTAGCTATATAGCGGACCGCGCACCACCCTGTTTCCCAAGTTATAAAATTACTAGTTGCTACATATGAACTATCGATAGATAGTTATAGCAATCGAGCTCGGAGCACTCAGTTATCGAGGAATAATATAATTTATCATCGCAATCTTTGCGATGGCGGTGGTCCCTGACAATCTAGCGATCTGCGTGCCGTGAATGCGACAAATCGATCGACACATTCACCGTCGTCATCATCATCATCGGCATCGTCAGTGCAGCAGCAGCGATCTAAGCTATATATCTGAAGACTCCGGCGGCGGCGGCGGCGCAACACGAACGACATCCAAAAAAAAATAAAACAACATTAACAACAACATCTATGACGATGTCGACGACAACGACGACAACGACAATCATTCATTAAAAGCAATTTAACTCGATTTGAGTTCGGAGCGCTAAAATGATTGCAACGCGATCGATATAATTGGGCATGCAAATCAGAGAGAGAGATATAGCGAGTCGATGCCATAAATGCACACGCTAGTTCGTGTAATTGAGTCGTTTGGACGCTAATCAAGCCGTGCTGCGGTTTCACCACACTGCACGCCACACCACAGATCCATACCAACCACCTCTTAAGTGAGCGATAATGATTCTACACGCTTTTCACACATCGTCCACGTTGTTGTCATCAACAACACACATTATCCCTCTGATCTCCCGCCCCCGCTTCTAACGATCCGATCCGATTCGATCGATGGGAGCAGAGATTCTGCATATAAGCGAGACAACGACTTGGTCGAACCAAACCAAACCAAACCGACTCTGACTGTGACTCTGACTCCGACGCCAATGTGCCATGTCAGTGTCAATTGGTGGAATTTCTGCGTAAATCTCCCAACCAGTGCCACATACCACAAGAAGGTTCCACGGTGTGTCCTGTCCTGTCTGCATTTGCCATTGCCACTGCTGATGCCAGTGCGCTGCTTCCAACGTACGCCACCAATGCTGCGCTGTTGTTGCTGCTGCTGCTGTGTGACCATTAAAAGGCTGTTTGGTGTAAGTGCGCGTGAAAACATCGACTGCGAACATGGTGCGCAGAGCCTTGCAATCTAAACGAGTCATTTAACACGTCGTCGTTGTTGTCGTCGTTCCACGAGTTCGTTCGGACGATCGCTGGTGGCACGGTCGGTCAGCAAGAAAGAGAGAAAGATCGAGCAAACTCCTGCACTCCATCGAGTTCCCATGCTGATCGGGCAAGCGGTTAGGTTTGTTAACACCACCGCGATCGCAGCGCACCTCATCATAAAAGGGCTTCCTGATGCCAAAAAAAAAATAAAAAGAAAAAACACATTGCCAAACATCCCACCACACGATGACGATGATGATGACGACAACGACCAAGAGTCACTCACTGAATTTCTCCTGCCTGATGCCATATGTTTTATGTTTTCCCGCGATCCGTTGTTGCGTTGCGTCTTCTTCTTTTGCTTCTTCATCATCAGCATCAGTATCATCAGCATTGTTGTTGTTTGTCGACTTGAAGCTTCAACGACGAAAACGACATCGTCATCATCGTCAGACTGCTCGGTGCGACAATGACGATGATGACGACGACGACCACGACCACGACGACTATGACTACGACTTTACTCCTCACTTACTGTATAGATATGTGTGCAGCGCATGGAAAGAGCAAGCTTCCTAATAAGGTTGGCACATGTTAAGTACGGAAGCTATAACTGCGTTATGGATGCACGCAAATCGCTCGAATTCGATCCCAATCGCGCATTTCTATCGCAAACTTTGCACTTCTGACACTTGGTTGTGGTCAATCGGACAATGTGGGTGTTAAATTCAAATCCAAATTCACATACGGTCGTCTTAACGAGAACGAAAAAAGAAAATAAAAAAAAAATATTTTTTTGAGAAATTAAATAAAAAAAACCTCAACAGAGTTGTCCGTCCGTCGCCGTCGTCGTCGTTCGTTGGTCGGGTCGGTTGGGGAAAAAGACCATTGAGACGTGTATCAAGTGGTCGGTTGATCGTGGCGAGTGGCAGCAATTGGGATTATGTGTCATGGCAGAGGTTCTGTGTCTTTGGGAAACTGTCCAACATTTACAGTTGTTGTTTTTTGTTGTTGTTGTTGTTGTTTTGTTGTCGTGAATTTCGCAACCAAATAAATACAACAACAAAAAAACAACCAGTACGCAGAAATAATGAAAAAAATTTAATGCAGTTTCACAGACAATCTCTTTAACTTGATGGTTGACTTCTTTCCACAAAGTCCTCACGTCATATTGTTCTTCTTGCAACAAAAACAGCAAAACCACGAATGAGATCATATTTTATTAAACATTGCAACCTAAAACGAGGCTATTCAAAAGCCTAATATCGGTTTTTTTTTAATTTGGGGTCTTATATTATGTGAGTCCAGTAGACGGTGTCACGTGTGGCATATACAGTTTAAGGTCCAACAATTACCTCACCATAATGCATTGGGAAACATCAGGCGACGACGACGACGCGACGTAAGGAATCTCCTGTGTATTTTTTTTTTTTTTTTAAGTTTGATCTTTACCATCATGGCATGTGGCAGTTGCAATTTAAAAATGAATAGAATTTCTTTACAATTCAATATTCATTCCGATGTTTGACGACAACACGATGATGATGATGATGATGACGATGACAAAGCCTTCAAATCTTTTGACATAATTTTAATTTTTTTTATTGATTTAAAATAACCTTGGGAGGCTTGAGGTATAAAGATAGTGTGCAACTTTTTTTTTTTAATAAAAAAATAATTATACAAAGGAATTTTTGTGTGCTAAATAACAATTTTAAAGTGTTTTGGAAGATTTTTTAAGTAAAAAAAAAAAGATATTTATAGTTAGAGATACCTATGTTGGGAATTGCAATTAACATTCTTAATGTCGATAAAGATAAAATGCTTTTTTTAAGAAACAAGTGGATGAAACAACTTATGAAGCATCTTAGATTTGTTGACTCAGTTAACTCATTTTCAAGTTAAAATACTTTTTATAATACGTTATCCAACCATCAATATGATCAGACCCCTTTGTTAATACGAAATGTAAATAATTAGTTTCTATTATTATTATTTATTGTATTATTCATATTTGAAATTCAATTAATTTCTATATTAAAGCGCTTATGTGTTACTTATTCATCGGCTTAAAATTTCACAACAGTGTTTATTTTATAAGTTCACTTTCAGAAAATGAGCATGAACTCGATAAAAAAATAGTCGATTACCATTTAAAAGACTTATTCGTTGGATTTTATTCACTATATCGCTTGAACGACATTTAAATAAATAGTTCAGTTTTTTAAAACTGCATTTAAACTGTTTTTTTTTTAGAAATACAATACAATTAGAACGGAGACAACTAAACGCGCAACACTTAACAATTCTTCATAAATTGATAACATTTGTTCTTAATGCGAATATCGTTCAACTGTCAATGCGGTAAAAGTCGAAAATATGGGCGCATTTAGATTTTTATCCAAATATACATATTTGGAGACCTCTATGTTTCTATTCATATTATGAAAACACAACAGACCAAATATGATGCAACAAAAAATTAAGATATCGTAAATATTCAATGATCGACTTTTATCGTTTATCGATAATAATAAACGACACGTAGGTACAGGACTGCCAATGCTGAGCCCAGAAAATGAAGCAAATCGCCTAAAACACGGAGTAGATTAAAAAAAAAAAGGGTAGCAGATAAAAAACAAAATCTGTACAAAAGAATTTATATAAAAAAACTAATTTATTTTATATTCAGAACGAAAACATAACATTGACTTGTTTTTACTTTAACAATTATACAACTTTTTAAAAGAATAAGTTTCACAAACTCATAAGTTCATATTGCATTAGTTTATTATTTTAAAATAAATAGGAACTTTTTGTTTCGTTCAATTCAATTGGATTCTCCTCTTAAGGATAAATAACACAAAGTGCAGCTAACTGTTCTTTATATGCATTCTTGGCTGAAGTGCGATGGATATATACACCTGAACAGAAGTAAATGTGTTCTGTTCTTTTTCTTCATGATATGAAGATGTTTCGAAAACTTAAGGCAAATTGTAGTAGATTTTTGAGATGAGTGCATTCAGATCAAGCAAGTGCCTTTTTCGATTCGCAAAAATGAATCAATACAACACATACTAGATGAAATTTTGAATAGAAGTAAAGTCTAAATTTCTTTGTAATTCAGGGAATTTCTGGCGACAATAATAAGTTTTTAGTGCGATAAAATATTTTTAGGCCTTTCACTTAATATTTATTTAAGCTAATTTTTTTGAAGAACAGTCCTTGAATTTTAATTTAGAGATTTATTATTAAACCATGTTGATTGAATTTTATTTATTAATATCGTTTTAATTATAACCCTAGCGTCTATCCTGTTGGATTAATCCTTATATATATCTATTATAATTACTCTAGGAGAGGGTTGGAGCAATAACAGTGAAGTATGTAGCTAAAATTCTGAATTACCATTTTTTGAATTTAGGTTGCCTAGAATCTTACGGTGGGTTTCACCCGAACAACATTTCACCCGGAATATTTGACATTTCACTTTTCGCCTATTCTGAGTTTCACCCGAAATTTCATGTTCGAAAAATTCCCCTTATTGTGAACATTCATTTTGGGCAGAATGTATTGCCACTGACAACCTTAAAATTCCGTGCGAACAAAAAATTTTAAGGTGAAATATTTTTCGGATGAAACTCATAATAAGGCTGAATATGTACTTTGTATTTGTGTATTTTATACAGAAATGCAGTCTGAAGTTTAAACTTAATTTAAAGAAGTTTTCGTAAATAACACGAAATTGTCAAAATTCTATTTTATTTATTATAGCTGTTACCCTTCCTCTCGCTGAGTCCCCGCATTTTGCAACCCCCTTGCGTTATAGAAAGCCGTTTGAACTTGATTTTAGGACAAATATACTTTCACAATTATACATTATGATAGGTAAAATTAATAAGGATTAGAATTTTTCGCACAGCTATTTCAAGTTAAAAGAGAAAGAAACAAAGCTTCTTCCTTCTCACAATATACATAAAACAACAATAGGAGTGTTTTTTTGAAAGCCCGGGGGGAATTGGATGAAAAAACGGTACTAAATAATTTACATGTAAAATGCAACAACACCTAATCCTCTGCGGGCTTAGCTTATCCCAGAGAATTCTCGGGACTTAACTTAAGCGCACAGAAAAACTGTGTTACCGTCATGAATAACATACATGTTAACGATAGTTTGTATGATAACTCAATGTTTTTTATGAAAAAGCTAAAATTTGAAAATGTCTAGCACAAATGTGAATCCATCTTCAAAAAATAAACATAAAATGAACAAAAAAAAATAATTTTTAATATCGGATGCTATTTTCGTCGTTTTAACCCCGTCTTACTCTATAAAAGTGAAGAAAAAAATTGAGAAATTCAGCTAAATTTTTAAAACATTTAGCACTTAATAGGTCCTCGAAGTCCATTGTCTAGATATGTATACATAACAGTTCAAAAACAAAAAAAGAATGTTTAAATCTTGATATTTTTTTGTTTTGTTTTACACCATTTCACCCTATAAATAGCTAAATTTAAAAACAATAATTAGCCATCTAAGTGAAACTTTTCCGACAAGAGTGGATTTTAAAAATGTAATTCTAACTATTTTTGTTTTTACTACATTTTGCCCTACAAATAGTTAAATTTTGAGCAATCGATTCCAAATTTTTATTTTTTATTTTTATTTTTACAACAAAACTGAAAAATGAATTCCTTATCGTGTAACTATAATCTTAGTATAGAGTGTGTTACGACCGACATATGGCGCTGTTAAAAAACACTTATGCGTATTCGAATGCAATGGTGGAATGGAATGGAACTTTTGAAGATTTATGGTTTTGAACAAACGAACATTTACATTTTTATTTATTAAGAAGATATCACTATCGGTTAGATAAAAATTAAATAACCCCACTGTAATTAACTATATATTGTTTCTTGACCTTTGCTCAGTTAAAAACAATTTTACTCTACTTATAAGACGATTTTTTTTAAATCACGTCTTAACATTGCACCTACATGAAATTTGAAATAATTTTTAGTATATTTGGATTTTTGGGTAAATTTATTTCCACTTCACTTTGCAAATATTTATTAATATTATTTCTAAAATATTGCTTTGAACAGCGGCATTGGCATAATCGAGGTCAGCTTGTGGGTGTGAGTAACTGAGATAAACGTTTAGCATTTATCAGTGCATTCATATAAAATATGGATATTGTGGATTTTTCCCATCATAACTATGTATCTACACTTATTTTTGTTTATTTATCCACTGATTTCTTTGAACCTGTTTTATACATTAAGCAAGCTTACAAGAGAGGTGTAGTCATAAACATTCAAATTAAATATGCAAATAGCATTTCTTTTTGATGCACGCACAATTCATTTGTCCTTGAGACCATATTAGAGGTAGTTTTCTTTAATTTTTGCGTTAAAAAAAACTGCAATATTTAAATTTATTTTTTATTTTTAACAAAAGGTATAATAGTTAATTTATTTCAAAGTCTGGAGCTTTTTTTTTAATAAATTGTGTTAAAAAATTCGATTACTCTAAGAACCCCAAAAACTAACATCGATTAATTTCAGTTAACAAATAACACCTTCGAAACAACACTTAACAACCAAAGTGTTCACACAGAACTTACATACATTTCCCTGCTGACCTAACCCAACCTAATTCCCTTGTTAAAAAAAAATATAAAATCCAAGAAAAAAAAAAAAAAAAAAAAAGGAGCGCCGTTATTTATTGCTTTGCGGTTGCTAATAGTTTGAAACGGTTCTTGCATTTTCTTATAATTCTACATTATATTTATTTCCCTTTTTTCTTTCAAATGGAATAAAAAAAAATAAAACGAGAATTCTAAAGTAAAAAAGATTTATGATCCTAGAGCAGAATGTTTTTTTACAATTTTCCCTTTTAAATTGGTGTGTACTTAATTTAAATCTTGTATGAGATGGTATAGTGGTTATAAATATAAAGGTTGAGAAAGTTTTTCTACAAAAAAATAAAAAAGAAATTTCGGACAATTGGTATTCATTGTTGGCAATTATTCTATGTCTGTTTCACCCCTTTTGGGATAATGGAACAAGAGTATATAAACTTTCAAGAACAATATTTTAAAATTAATGCTCTTAATATTGCAAGAAACTGCGGGAGTAGAGTGCATTTATGTTCACAAGACCCCATCAACAATCAACAGTTCAATGTTTAAAGTGAAGGGCAACCCTGTTTATTGAAAGAAGTCGTGTTGATGATGTGAAGAACGAGATCATATCACGTTTGGGGTCAAAATCGATTTAACTCTTAGAACATGGTTTTAACTCAATTTTAATTAAGTTTACTTGGAGCTGACCCAGCCAATTTGGGATGCGTTAGCTGATTAGCTGATAAATGTAAACAAAAAAAAAACCTTATTTCCGTTGTGTGCGTGAAGTTAGCGTCGCCATTTCAAATTAAAAAAAAAAGAAAAAGAAAAGTTGTTCTTCAATCTGCTGAACTTGTGTTGCCATGTGCCGTAAAATAAAATATAAAAAAAATTGCAAATTTTATCAATAAATTTTTTTTTGTTTTTTTTTTCCAAAATTTACATTTTCTTTAAAATCTGTGTTATGTTGTTTTGTTCCCAGTTTTGTATGCCAAGTGCTAAACAGATCTGAAAATCTGATACTTAACAGTAAGGTGGAACTTTTAAATGATTTCCCATGCATAGAATTGACAGATTCAGAAAAAAGGCAAGGACTTGGGAGCATGATGTAAGAAAAAAAATTTCAAAACTAAGCAAGAGTTTGACCTTTAAGCGGAAAACACAAAGCTACTTTTGTGTTAGCATTGAGTGACGTCTAAAGTTGAACCATGTTTGTTTCCGCTTTGTTTGGAAATTTTCAAAAATTAAATCATTATTTTGTGGAAAAAAATTGTTTTAATGATAAATAAATATTTGTGCGGGTAAAAATGTAAAAATGGGTAAAAATATGAATTTTCTTATTTAATTCCATTTTTATTTGTCTATTGGGAAAATAATTGATTTCAAATAACTTTAAATTAAAACAAACTAATTTTCTAACAGCTGATTACCAAAACGACAGACGTCAGTCAAAGTACAATTGAAAGTATAGTAGCGTAACGGAGGCAGCGCTAACACAAAAGTAACTTTGTGTTTTCCACATGATGAGAATTTATTTGTCGGGCGAATTATTTGTACAGGAAATTTTGTTTTGTCAGGTTTTCAAAAAAATTTACTGTTGTTACAATCCCGGCACTTCAAAAATATTCTCCAATTTTCCACGGAATTTTTGCATTGCTTTTTGTTTTGTACTTTTCGGTTCAACTGACCAGATACAGTATATTAGAAGATTTGTAGTATACACTTATAAGGAATAATTTCAGCCCAAATATTAATTGTAAGCTCCGATAAAGGCTAAGCTTTATTATTTTGTTAAGTTATCAGTTTCTTCTTATTTAACAGTGCAATTGTTCCTTAAAATAGAGTTTTTAAAGCAAAAGTCCATTGAATCATTTTTATAGAGAATTTGATGCGGGGGCGGACTGGAACTCAAACGGCCTCCCAGGATTTTAATAAAAAAGACCAGAAAACAGTAAAATGAGTAGGAGTGAAAAAAAGATTAGCTCAGAAAACGACGATAAAAAAATTGTATAGTTGTGTTATTGAAGCCATAAAAAATCTGCTCCGAAAATTCTATATTGTGTATTTGAGTAAACAAAAATATAACTTGATTTGATATATGTAGTTAAGTTTAAAGTGTCTGAGAGAACTGGAGCTCAATATTTCTGTGCCTTCAAACCAAAACCGCTAAAGTTGAGTTTAGACGAAATTGAGAATTGTATGCCATTAGATATGCGTGTCCGTATCTATTGTGTACTTTTTTTTATAAATATCATACAAAATGGAGCCACAGTTTTCCTTTAATTCTTTTAAAGTTTCAAGGTGATCAGATTTTCCAATAGAATTCTAGACCGTTTCTCCTGAAAAATGTTAAAAATCGAATTTAACAGTTTTTTCTTGTGACCACAGATTTATTATAAGAGTCATCAATACAGTTTTAGGCCTTTTTTAATCGCTTAGAGACTACAAAAATGCTCTTTTTTAACATTTGGAGCCTCTCGAGAGTCCAATTTCAGAAGATAATTTTCCTCATAATGAAGTTAATGCAATACATGGAGCACCACCATTGGCCCAACAACAGCCCAATAGTCCACCCCAGATTTAATGGCCTAAAAATAGCGTGTATATAGCATTTTTTATTTTGCGAACAATACCTATAGTCGGATGAGGATTAAGAAAGTGTTTTGTTAAACGTTTTTATTAAACCACTTTCTTCTCTATGCGGTTACTTATCGTCGTTAATATTGGTTGTACAAAAACACTATCAAGATCACATTTGTTTGAAATTTCATTCTCTATAAGATTCCACATAACATTTTATGGGTAAAAAAACCAGAAAAAAGTTATAGGTAAAAGACTGAAAATAGTTCCTTTAATCATACTGAATAAATTATAAAAAAATTGGAACTACTTGACCTTTTGTAGGCTAACCCCGCTTTTTTGACCTCTTTTTACTGGAATATAAGTAAGTAAAACTTTTACGAATTGTTACAAATTTTGAAAAAAAGAAACAACAAAATTTTGAAAAAAAGAGAAACAACTAAAAACTGATAATTTTTAATTTTGAACGAAAAAACATAAATCAAAAACCTGACCTAATGGGGGGAAAAAATGAGGGATTTGAATTCATCCAAATTTATTTTGTAAGTGTCTGAATGATTTTTACCGGCTCTGGTAAACATTGACCGTAATTTACGTCTTAGAAGGCTACTACAACATTTAACTGATGAGAACACTGTCGTACCTTTACGCAGACAAATAATTACTAACCGAGTTAAATATAACGTAGGTAAGAGTAAAAACTACATAGCTCACTATGTTAATTCTAACGAAGTCGACTCGATTAAAATAAATTGTTTAAAATAAGAACCTAAAAAAGATTATATTAAGGGAGAAAATTGTTTAGAATTCGTAATTTTGAAGATCGATTATGTCAAACGAGTAACTTCCTTGAATCAAATAATTATATTTAGTTAATTTCACACATCTCTGAATAGATATGAGCCATTAAATATGTTTTATTAAGTAAGTTGGTTGTTGAAACCAAATAAATTAACCCAGAAGTAGTTTAATAAAATTTAGTACCTACACTTTAACCGAATAAGTGTAGTGTAGATGTAAATAATTTAGTTTAGTCGAATTGACTCGTATAATTTAAAATGGTGAATTATTTGGTTGCATATTAACAATTTTTGTTATTTACCTTAACAGAGTTTTAGGTTGTTTTAAAAGATAATTTTTCTGCGCTTTGTCAAAACGCATTTTGGAGTTGAGATCAATTGAACTTTTAATATGTATATATTTTTGTTTGACACGAGAAATATTAATATATTGATTGAGTATACTAAATCGAAATAAGTTGTGTTTTTTCCAATCCCGGAGGGAACTGGTTGAAAAAAACGGGGATTAGCGACGCCATTACAGAAAAAAATGGAGTTTCTATACAAACTATCTGTAACAAGTATGTAATTCCCGCCGGTTATACAGTTTTCTCCGTGCTTAAGTTAAGCCCGGAAAATTATCTGGATTTAGCTAAGCCAATTAGCGATTAGTTGTTGTTGAATTTAATAAACATGTAAATTATTTAGCCCCGAATCGTTTTTTTTTCATTTAATTTCCTTTAGGCTTGGAAAAAACACGCCTAAAATCAGATTTATTGCGAAAGAAAATTTACCCTGCGTTGTTTCACATTTTGGGAAATTTGTTATCGCGAATTCGACAAGTATTTTTTTCAAGGAAACTTTATAATCCATTCCTGCCTATAACACAAACAAAGAAATTGGTGAAAGTTGTATGTAAATCACTAGACCCTGGTTCACCAAGAGCTGTGGCCCCACCAAATCTTCAAATCTGCTCTGTTCGGGAAACGTCGAAAAAATTACGTGAATTGCTTGACACAACCATTCTGCCTTTTTGAAGTTTGGTGGTCAAATTCAAGTCAACAGGTTCAATAAATAATCAGCTAAAAACACCCATACATCACAATACGCATACATTGATAGGCTGCAAACAACGCTACATGTGCATGACATATGGAAGTGTGAGAGAAAACCCGTGGCAGTCAATTTCTCTCTGAACAAGTTTATTCTTTCTTTTGCCTTTTTTTTTTAAATTTGCAAAATGGCGTCAACATTTTGTTAAAATAGTAATGTTAGTTGCATTTGACAGTTATTGACAAGAAAATTTATGGTTTTATGTCTATTTATGTTTGTATCTATAATATCGATAAGCCGACATATTTTACAAGTTTTTTCTCGAAGCAGTAGACTTTTTTAAACTGAGATTTCCAAATTAGTGTGAGTCAAACAAATGTCGTTTTTTTTTAACTGCAAAATAAAGAGTCGTACCTAGATATCCCAGAATTTATATATTATTCCTGTTAAATAAATATAAGCACATCAGGACTCGTTATATATTACTTCTAACCTATTTAATTAAATTTTAGATGACCAGACAAAGCCTAAAAGTCCCAACAAAAAAAAAAACAAAATTACCATTAGTAAGTACACAAACTATGTTTATATCGCCACAAGTCAGTCCATTTATACATATACATATCTATCTATCTATGTATAAAGTATACTCGTAGGTATATAGGTACTATTTATACGCGTGCCAAAAACTCTAAAATACCAAACAAATTTTCGGTACTAATGGTCACAACATTCTAGCTCATGGCTACAGTAGCGAAGGAGTCCTTTTAAATTTGGTGCTTGCCGACAACAAAATGGCAACAACGACGACGTTGAGTTGTCGTCCCTGTATACGTCGTAGTCGTCGTCGTCGTCGTCGTATTCGTTCACTTCAACAATAACAAAAACAACAACAATAAAAAATACAACGTAACTTGGACAATGCGTCGAATGGTACATGTAAACTTCTGAGGTATTTCCTCTGGCACAGGAGCATTAAAAGCATTTTGTGGTTCCCAGTTCCTTTTTTTTTTGTCTCATTTTTTTTTCTCCATTTTACTAATTCCAATTTGAATGCGGCTTTATTCTTGAGTTCGGGTCACCACATCTAGTAAGCCAGAAGCAGCAGTTATATAGCAACCCTTAACTAAGTTGGCCTTATAGCCGCATATAATATAAGAGAACACAATGCTAAATGTCCTCTAGAAGAAAACTATTTTTGTGGTGGAAGAAGGTATTCCGAATGCCCATATTCTTCGTCGCAGCGGAATATTGTTCCCCAAAGAGGAGACTTACCCGCACGTACCGCCAACAAAAGCTTTACATCGATCTAGCATTTCCGAGATTTCTTCTGGCCAGCCTCAATGGAACCATTTTTATTATTATTTTTTTTTTTATTTTTATTATTTTATTTTATTTTTTTTTTAATCTCTCGCTCTCGAAAGCGATGTGGTTCTTTAATTGCCTCTCTGGCAATGCGGCAGGAATTCCTTGAGGTTTTTGTCTCGTGCCGCGAAACTGGACTCTGGACGCTGCGTATTCTTAACTTTCTTGGTATCCATTCGAATATAGGAATATGTACGCACAGCTGCGTCACAAGACCACAAATAAAAATAAAAAAGGATAAATTGAAAGGAAACACACAAAATGTCTTTGGCATCAGTATAGAAGGATGCTTCTCAGGAATGGCGCTTCTGGAATTTCATCTGATCCACCACAGTGTTTGGGGCTAACCTCTTCCAACCCTCGTTATAATGCAAAATATAACCATTGACAACGCAACAACAACAACAAAAACTTGTAGAATTCTTAATTGAAAACATTCATCAGAACCTAACAACTTTATAATAATCCGAGATCCGTTTGCACAGAGAAATTGATTTAAGGACTCTAGCGCGGCGCGTGGACGTCTTCGGGCGAATTATCTGCAATTAAAATGCAATCAATGTCAGAATTCAAGTCCTCGTAAATTCGTTTCTACAGTTTCTAGTTTCTGTGAGTAGAATGGGCGGCAGAACCCATCAGTGTGCTTGAGCCAGAGAAAAGGTGCATCTTATACCAACTCCCACATATACCTACCTATAGTATTTGAGAATCTCGTCAAGTAGATAGAGTAAGTAAGTACGATGATGCCGATGCCAGCCGCCTGAAGATGCATCATAAATAATTACAGCCTTGGCGTCGCGCTGCGTCTTGCTCGTTGCATTGAATTCTAAAGAAAACCACACCACCAAACCATTTGGAGACGTCTCCTTAACGTTTATCAGAAAATTACAACCCAGGGAGTGAATCATAAACGGTTCAGTCACTGATCACCACCTTCGTACCGTACCTATAACCGCACCAAAGCGTTATGGTCGGTCATAAGGGACGAAACCTTTGCTTCCATAGTGTGGTGCTTCCGTAAATAGTTTTTGAATGTTCGTTGGGCAATGGGCTGGGCAGGTTTTTGCTTCCTTTGAACCCCCTTTTTCCTTCTCGGTTCTTCATCTTCTCCATTTCCGTTTTGACTATATTCTCAGAAGGCTTTATGCCAGGGTGGTTACGGTTAGGCTGGTTATTCATGGATGCTTTGATTTTGCTTCCACACCAGAACCAGACCAGACAGACAAGGAGAGACCGACACAGTATAAAGTAGAACTGTGTATACGTCCACTTAACGATAATGAAAAGATAAAAAAAAAATGAAATATCCATCCAGCCTCTCCTTAGGCCAAATGTAAATTGGCGAAAGTGTTTTGTGTTTGATTCTGTTTTTGAAGTACCATTTCCATTTCAAAATCAAGGATTTAAGCTTGAATGATTTCTTTTTTTATATTATTCATGATGGAATTGCCCAAAAACGATGATGAAATAAAATGATAGAAAAGTTCCCACCATCGCGCCGCATCATGGAAGAAATTCAAAGAAGTTTGTTTTTCTTTTTGTTGAGATAGTTTTACCAATTCTATTGTTATCGAAGACAATTCATAGTTTTCACTTAAGTCTACAAAAACTTAATCTTATAGCAAAGAAAAAAATAATCTGAGAATGGTGCTTGGAATTCAACGAAAAACGTCGATTTGTTTTAGTTATAACTTATAAGCATGGAAACAACTTTGTTTTGTACTTTATAACAAAATTTCAATTTTTGTTTCTATTAAATGGACGAATGGAAATTGAATTTTAAGAGGACTTGTGTGAAATTGTAAAAAAAACATTCATTTGAAGGGCTATAAACGTCATTTAGAGCTTCATTTTAAAGTTTGATTGGACGATAACCGCTTATGAGATATCCCACGAAAAAACTATTGCTTCTTTTATAAATTATATACTCCGTGTGTATATGCAGGTATATCGACGATTAATGTGTAGGACCTCATAAGTCGAAAAATTTCCACAAAACAAATTATGTTAATGCAAAAAAATCTGCAGAATCAGAGCCAACTTTTGGCAATTTTAGCATAACAATTTTGTTCGGAACATTTTACAGAAAAAGGCAGAATTCAAAACCTTTTACTATACCTCGCCATAAAAAATTTGGCATTTTTTTTTGTGATTTCTGAAAAACATGCAAAAACGACCTACGAGGTTTTGCACTTTAACCGTCGCGGTCGATATATAGAGCTTGAGTCTAAGCAAATAAACGGATTTGGTATTTTAATGTGAATCCCTGGCGGGAAAAAAATCGATTTTTTGTTTGTAGGTCATCTAGAAATATTTCTGTTTTTATTTTTCAAAATGTCTTGAACCTGTAATGTTTAAATCAATTGCAATAATACTGCAATTCAGGTTCTTTCCTGACAGAAATAGTATTCTGACGTTTCTCGAAGAAAGTTACTGCCTCTTGCGGGGAATTGACATATCCTCCTCTTGTCATGAAAAAGTGCCTCTCACCTTAGCCGTTCGGATTCGATAGAAAATTATAGGTCCTCCGAATAACACGCACACAGGAATGGTTGAGAGTTGTAAGTCACTATAGGCCCTGGTTCTATACATGAACTGTCGCGCCACCCAATTTATTTTTTTATTTATTTGTTTACTTAAAAAAAAACCTATACAAATATGTGCACAATTTGATTTTTCTTCAAATTTGTTGGTGTCAATTTTGTCATTACATAATTGAAAAATATAAATATATCACTACCGGAAAAAACCTCAGGAAAAAATTAAACCAGAATTTATTTTTGAAAACATTGCAAAATTGTCTTTAGAAAAAAATCAGAAATGTTTTGAAAATTGTACTAGACAGGTGTAAAAACAAAAAAAGAAGCGCAAATTAAAACCTCCAATATGAAAATCTCGAACTTAAAAAAAAAAAATTCGAAAAACGAAATCTCGCAAATAAATAATTCCGCTTTTAACAACTTCGCACCCAAAAATCTTGCAAATATTAATCGAAATGTCGAAAATTAAAATTTCGCATACCGTTCTTCAAGAATATCCGTTGGCATAGACACCCTGCCTTGCGATTGAACAAACCCCAAGGGGAGCAATGAAGTTGCGTAAGAAGGACAGAGGATCCAAGAAGAGAGTTCAAATTCTTTGAACCCAAGGTTTAATAAAATATACCTGACTGACTCTTAAAAATTGTAATAAAGCCAAAATTTGGACACAGAGGTAATTGCTATTTTTTTTTTCAAGTGCGAGATTTTAATTCTGAAAGAGTTAAGTAGTTTGCTGTTTTTTGTAATAACAAATATGTACATATGACAAAACTATAAGTGACTTCTTGAATGTTATATACAAGTCGAAGTTCCTGTAATTGCGCGATTTTAAAGGTGAGATTTAGTAGCCAATTCAAAAAAAAGGAAGAAAGAAAAATGTGACAGTTATCGGGCGTTATTTCCAAATCATTTTTTTTTTGTTCGAAAAAAAGATCAGTTTTCTAAAAAGAAAACAATTGGGCTTAATTTTTTGACAGCCACATTAAACCAGTCGTGTATTTGATTTCATTTGTGAATTTAACTTTTTTTGGCAAAGTATAGGTCAATTATTCTTTCAAGATAAAAACTGTTGGCAGTGAGAGATCAACGCGTATTGCAAATTTGAATGCAATAATTTTTTATTAAAAAAGTGCTACGTGGCGTATGAGTGTTTTTTTTTGTATACAAAGGCGAATTTCGAAAAAAATCTTGCAGATTTTTGCTTTTTAAATTGACTTTCAGAATATTTAAATTATTGTATCATGATGTTAAAATAATTGCGAAAAAGCACGATGTATTTAATATTTCAAACGAATAATAAAAAAAAAATAATATACAGTGGAACAACTTAAAGTCAGCTTTAAGTATAGTCACTTAGTAATTTAAATGTGCAGCATAATGAACACATTCACATTCCTAAAGTGACTTTAAGACAACTTAAGAGTTCGATTAGTACAACACAGATGTTACGTAATCAAGCAAAAAAATGAAGTTAAGTCAGTAGTCAATCGTTTCTAGGTTTCCTACGTTTACTACGTTTCCCCCGAAAGCTGAACGGATATTACATTTATACTTTCATCTTCTATTAAGGTTGAGATTTACCAAAAAAAATTCGTTGTATTTTGACATGACTAGTTTATAAATGGTATGAACTTGTACCCATATCGCTCTGAACGAATTCATTCAAAATTTTTTATCTTTTTCATCGTTTTACACAAATTATTGCTATCTCTCTTTCACTTCACTTTAAAAAAAATGAAACCTATATATATGCACAGTAATTTCATTTAGGATTTTAAATATATTCAGATTCATCGAAATGACTTGGAATTATTATAGGAGTAAATGGGAAACTGGAGCCAAAAATACATTCTATGGAATTTTTTTTTCGAATTTTATCGATCTTTAATTTTTTTGAAGTGATACCAAAATTTTGTATACGCACTTCTGTTAATTTGTTTCCCTTTTTTCGTTTTTGTTTTTGATTCAAGAAAGTGGGTTTTTTATTAACAAACGATTTAAACGATTGTGCTTATCTTACACCCAGCTTCATTATCTACATGAAGTAAATCTACATAAATTTTTTATTTATTTTTTCACCTTCGCACGTAGTATATGTATGTAACGGGTGATTTTTTAAGAGGTTTAGAACTTTTTTAAAAAAAAAAACACAAAAAATTCGAAAAAATGAATGAAATATTTATTTGAATCGATAGTTTGAACCTTGCAATTTAATGTTTAAAGATAATTTCATGCAAATGTTGACCGCGGCTGCGTCTGAGGTAGCCCATCCGCTGAGTCCAATTTTGGCATACTCTTTCACACATATCGGCCGGTATCTCACGAATGAATGCATGGATGTTGGCTTCCAGTGCGTCAATCGAAGCGGGCTTGTCCCTATAGACATTAGCCTTGACATACCCCCACAAAAAATAGTCTAATGGTGTCAAATCGCACGATCTAGGCGGCCAATTGACCGGCCCGAAACGTGAAATTAACTGTTCACCAAACTCGCCTCGCAATTGCGCCATTGTTTTGCGTGCTGTGTGGCATGTGGCACCGTCTTGTTGAAACCACATATCATGCAAGTCAAGAACTTCCATTTCGGGCAAAAAAAAGTTTGTTATCATCGCTCGGTAGCGTTCACCATTGACAGTAACGCTGCGATTCGCATCATCTTTGAAGAAATATGGCCCAATAATGTCGCCGGCCCATAAACCGCACCAAACAGTGGCTTTTTCGGGATGCATTGGTAGCTGTTGCAATGCTTCTGGCTGATCTTCACTCCAAATGCGGCAATTGTGCTTATTTACGTACCCATTCAACCAAAAATGAGCCTCATTGCTGAATACAATTTTTCGATAAAAAAGCGGATCCTCGGCCAGCTTTCCAAGAGCCCATTCACCAAAAATTCGGCGTTGTGGTAGGTCGGCTGGCTTTAGTTCTTGCACCAGCTGTATCTTAAAAGGCTTTACGCCCAAATCCTTCCGCAAAATTTTCCACGTAGTGCTGTAACAAAGGCCTAACTGCTGGGAACGGCGCCGAATCGACATTTCGCGGTCTTCTGTCACACTAGCTGATACGGCCGCAATATTTTCTTCACTACGCACAGTACGTAAACGTGTTGGTGGTTTAATGTCCAACAAAGTAAATTTGGTGCGAAATTTGGTAACAATCTTCCGAATAGACTGCTCAGAAGGTCGAGAATGCCGACCATAAAATGGAAGCAGCGCGCGATGAACATTTCGAACCGAGCACGAATTTTGATAGTAAAATTCAATAATTTGCAAGCGTTGTTCATTTGTAAGACGATCCATGGTTAAATTGCAAACCAAACTGAAGCTGTTTGACAGTGACACAAGGTACTAAACACACGTCAGCTGTCAAAACCAGTGTTGCCAAAACCAAACCAGCTAAAAAATCACCCGTTATATATTTCTACTGCTTTTAAGGAATTTATAAAAATTTAAATAATCTAAATATGAAATTAAAAATATTCTATCAACTTTTGAATTTTTCAAATGTCAGTTTATATCGACTTTTGCCCAAGTTAAAATTACGACATTTTTTTGACCAACTAACACGTCGAAATTTTGAAATCTCGACTTGAACAAAAGTCGAGGAAAGAAGGTATCGACTATTTAATTTTTTTTTAAATTCAGATCATGGAAATCGAAATTTTGGAGTGGATATTTATAAAATCGACATACATATGTAAAATTTGATATAAGAATGCTCAGAATAGAATTGTTATTTTACTCCAGAAACTTTTAAGTATGAATAAAATAAATTGTAGCCTGGTATTTTGCAATCTATTATTTTAAATATTAGCCTACAAAATCTGATTATTATATGTAACCCAAGTTTTAAGCTGTCATTCATATTTAAATTAAAATTGATTTTGTTGGTGAGAAATTCAATAAATTGTCCGTAGGTTCTCACCTGATACTTCTGATATTCTTGGGCAACAAATTTATTATTTTTCAAAATTTAAAAAAAAATTTATCGACTTTGAAATTTTGAAAATGAAAATCAAATTGACCATAAGCTAAAACACAATTTTAGTATGTGATTTATTGTTTATTCTCAAAATTTAGCCTGACATTTCATCTTAAACTTTTTGATAATTAAAACCGAAGTTATAAATTTTTCTCAAAATTTGAAGGTTGAATTTAAAATACCTCAACTCTCCAACTGAAGCAGTTTTTTTTTATTCATTTTCTTCAATTTCTCAATTCATTTGAATTTAAGATTGTACTCATTAAAAGCTTGAAAAACACATACCGCAAATTAAATCAAATGTAATCGTCGTTATAATTTCTTGCTTATTAAGGAAAAACCTAAAAAAGAGTAACTATATAGCCAATATGTGTACTTTGTAATATTGGGATTTATGCGCTTCACAATATTCTAGGAATTCAGTTTTTTCACCAAAAATTTAGATCAATAATTTTCATCATCCCAAGAAATTTGAGACTTTTAGACCCACTCCCTAAAAATATTAGTGAACGCCATCTTGTGTTTCTTTTTATATTCGATAACTTTCTACCGAAGATGATTATAAAACCACATATTAAGCGCAACTGAAAGACGAATACGACAAAGTTTATTCGGTTTGGTTGAGAAGTACGCTTAGTATATTTGATAAGTGTGGTAAGCTGAGTATGTCACACAATAAATTTTCGAGGCGAAAAGAGAGCGGAGACTTGAATAAAATGATACATTTATCAATTTAAATATGTTCAAAGAGTTGCTCGACTTCAAAAATTTACCAACAACAAAATTTGCATTTTTAAACAGAATAGAAAATTTTGCAAATCATCGACTTATGGTCTGAACACAATCCCGTCTTAAAGTGTGGAAGACTATTTCTTGAAAACAGAAACTCAAGAAAATTGATTCCGAATGGACATATTTTAGAAGCTGATGAATGTAAGCTCTATAAAAGTTGTAAACTTGTCGATTAAAATTAATTAAAATTTTTTTATTCTTGTTTATTATATCTTTTCCAATAAACTTTTAATTCATTTTTCATTAACTCCTTTGTATTTTTGTTTTCAATAATATTTTAATCTTTATTTTTCTTTTCAGACAAAACTATTAACTTGCCGATTGAATATTTTGGAAATTTAAAGTGGATACACCCGAAAGACTGATTTAATTAGACTACCAATAAAAATACAAATTTTATTAAATAAAGACAATCTACTAACAACCATGTTTTATTTCGCCAGTATAAAGAAAGAAAATTCGTTAAAAATAGTAGCACCCATTTAAAATAAAACAGAATCATTTCTGTCAGTACAACAGAAAGGTACAAATATATTTTGAGCCTATAAACTGTTAATACCAAACAAACCTCTACTTGAAATTTCCTCAAACATCTGTTATAAATAGCTACTGCTGATAGAAGGAAATATAGTGGCAGATTAACACAATTGCCTTAAAACCTAATTGATTTATTTCTATCAATCCATATATAACCCTTAAGGTACACTGCTTGTATTGCCTCTTTAAGAAAAAAATAAGAGAAAGTCATTAATTTAACTTCTCATACACAAAACACAAACCTCCCCCGCTTAATTCACAACCAACAATTTGCATAAAAGAACCCACTTGCAAATACAATCCACAAAAAAAAAAAAAAAAAAAAAAAAAAACAACACTACCTATTTCAACAACAATCAACAACAACTTTATAGCCCAACAACAACAAACAGACAAGAGTACCCCATGGCACAGCACTATACTCACAGTCACAGTAAAAGTGACTAACTTTGGTGGCTTTGTAGCTTTGTTCGCCTGTCCATTAACATTAACCTTGAGGCAGATCCGAGAACCAAGACCTCTGTGGCACGAGTTGCTTCCAATATTCATTCATATCGACTCAACTCATTCATTAGCTTCATTAGCCCACCACTCCAACACATCAGAATGCCGCTGAAGCAAGTTTGTCGTAGCGTACGTCCGTTTCGTCAAAATGCGACGCGCGGAAAAATATATTCGTATATATGAGCTAAACATTACAACAAGAGCACCCATGGAGAGTGCGTGTGCGCACATTAGCGGTGCGGTACGGAGCGGAGCTGTTGCGGCGGCGCCCCAAAGAAACATTTACACCCACGTAACAATGTGGTGCGCGCCTGCGTATTGTACGAGTATGAATATAGCATTCAAACGCCCTTGCAGCAATACCCCCGCAACTTGTGACGACCGACGATCGACGCCGGCCACACCGCCACCGTGCGCTATATTCACCAATTCGCGCAACAACAAAGCTATGAAATTATGGTTTCTGCTCATGACAGCTTCACTGCCGGTTGCATGCCCACATACGGTTCATTCAAAGATCTAAGCCATTGGCAAGGCATATATAGCTAAGTTAAATTCATTCAGAAGTTTACAATATTTCTTCTTATTTTGAAAAACTATACGGACACATGACTTTGCCCCAAGTGTATCTTTATATCGGCGACTGACGTCATGAAGTTGTCACTCTCGAAAGGTGGTTTGCCTAATCAAAGACCAACACACACACACACACACACACAAATCAGTGTCGTTAATTCCATCACCTCTAGCAGTCAAGTGATAATAATATTTCATTCACAATAAAAAGTTTAACTGCCCCGGAATTTTTTTGGAAGCCCGCACCGGAAGATGACCACTTTTGTTGCGCCAAAAATTTAAATTTTTAAGAAATAATATCGATGATGCAATATGAAGTTTCAGAAAGAAAAAAAAGCAGAAGCCTACACAAGTCAAGTTGTTGTGTGGCTTGAGATGGAATTTTAGGCGGAACGGAACCCACATAAGTTACTACGCGCGTATAGCTTATTTATAGCGTAGGATAACAAGTAGGTAATCCAAAAACCTTGCTCTTGAGGTTGCGAGTCGTGAATATCGAAGACAGTGGCAGGTTAGAAATAGAAGCTCAAGCAACAATGTATATGATAAGCATTTTGTTTTTTTTTTTTTTTTTTTTGTATAAGCTGGATGTTCCTGATGGTGGACACAGTAAAAATCACCACAATTTTAATGGCAATTTTACGATCGTTTATAAGAATTCATCAGAGTTGGTGTAAGTATCAGCAACAAACAAAGGTCACATCGTAGGTGGCAAAGTGTTGAATGTCGGTGGTATATAAAGCTTTTTAATGTTAGAAAAATAAGAAACGTGCTGTAGATATAGCTGGATGTGTAGGTAGGGGGCGGCTGATGTGTTCTTTCAAAGAGTTTTATTATATGGTTTGAATATTATGCTTCTTGAAGGAGAAATTGTAACTTTTTTAATGGCAAAAACTTTGCTATAGCCTTTCCTAAGGGTTTATTTTAAGGATGAAGTATGTATAAGAAATTTTTAAATTATCAATTAAATTTAGTTTGTCGGACGTATAGGTGCTGCTATATGCAAGGTCATTCATTTCGTGGTTTCAAGTTGGTAGCGCTGGCATTTGGCACCTGTCAAACTCAGTTGTCATTTGAAGTGTCGTAAAATTAGTTGACTGTTTGCCATTTACGATAGTAAATCGCTTAACAATCGAACAACGCGTTTAAATTATTAAAACTTAATGCAAAAGTGGTGTTGGAACAACAGACAATAAACACCGATTTTTCGAACAACATTTTCTTCAGCGATGAGAAACAAACAACAGAAACAAAATTGCCGCATATGGGGCTCAGAAAACCCACAAGTGAACGAAGAGTGCCGTTGTATCCAGACAAAGCGGCTGTTTGGTGTGCTCTATGGTCAAAAGTTGTCATTGGTCCGTATTTCTTCGAAGATGCCAATGGGCAGACGATTACATTCAATTCGGAGCGATATGGTCGAATGATAACCGATTTTTTTTTGGCCGGCGATTGAAGATCATGACTTGGACGATATGTGGTTCCAACAAGATGGGGCAACAAGCCACACAACACGACCAATTATGGCTCTATTGCGTAAGAAGTTTCCTGGTCGCGTAATTTCACGTTTTGGCGACGTCAATCGGTCACCAAGATCATGCGATTGGACACTGTTAGTTTTTTTTCTATGTGGCGACGCAAAATACCGTGTTCACGCGAATAATCCCCGAACTCTAGACGCATTAAAAATCAACATTACTCAAGTTATGGCCGAGAGATACCGCCCGAAATGTGCGAAAAAGTAGTTAAAAATTACCTCAAAAGAATCGCTTGCTGCGAATCTTCCCAAGGTGGCCATTTGAATAATATTGTTTCTCACACTCAATGGCAAAGTCCAAACTTTATAATGAAATAAAATTTTCATCAAAAATGTATCGATGTGGGTATTTTATTTAGCTTTACTTTCGAAACCGAAAAATGAATGATCCTTTACCTACATTGTTGAGATTTTAATAACAGATTGAAGACCTTAGGGTATTGCGTGTTGTTCTGTTTTCATGCGAAGTAATTGCTTAAGTAATTTAACTTTGCAAGACGAAAAAGTTTATTGAAGTTTTCTTTGAAAACTTTAGCTTCAGGAGCTTTGATTGCTTTCAGGTATTTTTTGAAAATATTTAAACATATTATTTTGTATTCTTGATTTAAACTTCTCACAAAGCGTCATATTAATTTCGGCTATTTTGTACCCCATGCTTGTCAACAAAAAACACGGTTATGGCAATAAATAGTTGGGAAATCTAAGTATAGGTATAAACAGAAATATAAGAACAAACAGAAGATAATTTTACTGCCTTAAACTTTGATCTTAATGATTTTTCCGCTCAAACCAAATGTTTCAGATTCACATTTCCGCTTTCAAAAATAGAAAATTTGTCTTACTTCAATTATTCGCCCTGAAAGTCGATTAGAAATAATATTGCGACATTGAAAAATTTGTTGTGTCAAGCGGATTCAAAATTCCGAAGGATAGAACAAACAAAGTTGCCAAAACGGCAACACTGGTTCCAGCTCAAAAAAAATTGTAAGATTGATTTCAATTATGAAAGTTTTTAGGAACGATTTCGGTGAATTAGTGAGTGAGATTATTCAAAATTTTGTGATAATTTTTAACAATGCTTATGATTTAAACTTATAGAGCAAGAACTTGCAACAAATTTGTTGCTGCATTTCAAAAGGGCGAAACTTTATGTCACAGAGAGATTTATCGTTTGATCAATGAGGACTTCTTTAAAACTAAAAACAAAGAACTAATCGACCGAACAGTAGTGTGAGACTGTTATTTTGTTTAATATTTGGTAGCCATAAATCTTTGCTTTGGCCAAAGTTTCAACCTTTCCGAAATGAGGGTATAGTAAGTCCAGTGTCAGTTCTCACCCTATAAGCCATAGAGTACCTTTATTATCTAGAGAACCGACTCGTTCCCCCCTTGCCTAAAACACCCGCAAATTTTATTTGAGCACAGTAAGAGAAAACTCTTTTAAATTCCCTATTCATGAATACGTGTGAATTGTTGATACAATTACAAATTGGCGCCATGTAAGCTCAAAAAGATGAAAAATTGAAAAACACACGATTTGCGTTCTTTTAATGCTAACATATATCTTTAGATCCAATGTTCGGATTTTCAAAATTCCAAATTCAAATTAAAGCCAGAATGACAGGCCTGTACCCGCTAAGTTGTTCAAAATTTCATACTAAAAACGCAAAATCCATAACAGTGTCATTGTGTTGGTGCGGTTCCATCTAAAACGCATTGGGCAACTAACACATGCTCAAATCACCCAATTGTGGAGGAAATCTATCAGTGCAGCTTGTAGGGTGAAAGAGAAAAAGCCCTGAAGTAGGTTCTCTATAGATAATGGCGCACGGTGCCGAAACTGCCTTAAGGCAAAACAGGCAGTTGCCTTGGGCGCCACTCAGCTAGGGCGGTAAAATTGGTGGAACAAATTTAAAACTGAAAAAAGGGGAAACACAAATGCGTCTCCTTGAATCTAAAACAAGATCAGCAACTACTGCAATCATTCATTCTTCTTTGTTGTTCATTCCAGGAATACGAGGGCATACACACAAATTTATTTCTTATGCCTCTCTGTAAAAGTATTTAACATTTGGGAAGCTTGTTGCCGTTCATTGTTGCTTGCACGAACTGTGCAGCGTTTGTATAGCATCAAAATACAATCATTGAAGTTGGCCGTGTAGGCAGAAAGTGCAGAATTTGATGAAAACTCAAGTTTCAAAGCAACTCGACTTGGTAAACGCATATACAAATTTAAATTTTTTTTGTCACCTATTATTTGGAATGAGTTTTTAGGAAAAATAAACGTCCTTTCAAAAATGCTTCAGTCAAAATCCATGGACTTTTTAACATGCTTAGAACATTTAGATAAACTGCGGCTGTACTTTCAGGCAAACCGAGAAATCTTACTGATCTCAAACCGCTTCAAACCATTTGCTTGAATTGTATCCAAATCTAACAACTGCATTAAAAATTCTTTTAACGTTTCCTGTAAGTGTTGCTACAGGGGAAGCTAGTTTTTCAAAACTTAAAATAATAAAATCATATTTACGCTCAACTATGACTGAAGAGCGATTAACAGTCTTGGCAACAATTTCCATTGGAAAAGACATGCTGTATCGTATTGAAGAAGAAGAAATCGCTACAAGATTTGCAAAAATGAAATCGCGAAGAGTAGGATTTTAATGTCAATATTTTGTAAAATTATTTTATCGAAAATCCTTAAAATGTATTAAATAAAACTTTTAAATACTAATTTGTACGATTTTCGTTTTTTTAAAGTTTGGGGCGCCAAAATTGAATTTTCCTGGGGCGGCAAAAGTCCCAGGTTCGGCACCGATGGCGCATATTCATAGTCGTTTTTAGACCCCTGTTTATATTAGCCTGGAGTTTATCCAATGTAAATTAGATAGGATAAACCCAGTATTTTTTTAGAAACAACTTAAACAGTGACTATGAATATGCCCCAATATATTTAATCTATGCTAAGAGCCATGACTTTAAGGAAAAAATTTAGATTAAAATAAAGAACTATAAAAAGAGCATCAAAAGTAAAGGTATACATTTCCTTAACTCTTCCATGCTCATTAAATATTGGTTAAATATTTATTTCCCATTACCTTAAAAGTAGAACCGCACTGACGGAACAGCACTTCAGCGACACCGTGCGTACTTTGAACGAAACTTCATGTCGCGACACAGTTGGTCAGATTATCAACTTTGTCGCATAGTGTCGCGCCGTGCGATATAGCTCATACAATTTCCTACAAATAAGTCGTGAAGTTCAGTTTCATTGAAGTGCAGTTCCGCCGAGTTTAAGTTCAAAACACTTTTAAAATATTTCATTTCAAATTAAGAAAAAAATCTTGTACAATGTTGTTTTAATCAGTCTACTATAACCTGATATGTGATTGTGAGATGTTATTGAAAGTAGTTGTTCGGGAAAAAGCTCCCTACATTCTATAATCATAAATGTTACCTGTACAACAAATGTATAACCCTACATAGTATGCATATTAATTTTAATACAAAAATGACGCATTCAATATTTTATTATTAATCAAGTTTTAAACAAGCCTCTACTTTCATTTATATAATGCAATTTCCCAGATTATATTGACTATTTTACATCTTTATGACCATAATAAACCATGGAGCTTTAAAACCTTGAGCCACGCTGGCTTATCACTGTCAGTTTTTTTTTCTCTCATAATTTATCAAGGAGTTATCCCCTGTATACCAAAAAAACCAACCAATCAAAATCATCTCAAAACCAACAAAACAAAGTAAAAAAAATTCATATAAAAAGTCAAAAAGCATTAAATATCTGAACAAAGCTCTTAAGTTCATAAATTACTTAAATAAATCTTTTAAATGATGTACTTGTCCTACAATTAAAATATTTTATTATATCATTAAGCATTATTGTTCTGAATATTGGATTATTTCAAACTTAACCGAATATAGCTAAGCTAACCTAACCCCATTAAGGACACTATTATATTATATATACTTCTCTTCCATGCCTTTATAAGTGACATTAAAATTAAGACAAGAGAGTAACTCCACCAAATAGACAAGCAATTCCGTGGCCCTATCATCATTTTTATTTGTTTTGTGTCTGGTTCATTAGTTTTTTCGTCGGAAGAATTAAATTTTCAAAAAAAAAAAAAATTATACACACTTATAAAAGATGAAATTAAAAAGATACTTAAGAGCGAGTAAATTGAATTAACAACGTAGAGAGAAATGCGAAAATCATATTTAAATTAAATGAAAAATGAAAATCACATAAAACCGAACGACAGCAACAACAAAAAAAATACAACGAAGAAATGCAATGAAAAATATGGAAAGTGGACAAAATGGACAAATAACAACGACGAAAGTGGATATAGAAAAAAAAATAATTTAAAATGTTTGATTTGTTCACTTTTTAGTTTGTATAATATTTTATATATATTTTATTTATTTGTAATAATAATTCTTTTTGTTTATCTTTTTTTTTAAATGAAAAAAAAAATAATAAATTAAATTAAATTATATACTTTCATACTAAATTAAATAATAATAATAATTAAAAAAATAAAAAATAAGCGAATGATTTTGCGCCTACCTTTTTTCTCTTGCAGATCCACGATTATATCGTTTTTTTTTTAAACTTCTTAAATACTATATAATTAATTTAGATATACAATTTTTGTGTTTTTTTTTTTGTCAATTTTTCTAAATAAAAATTTAATCTCTTATTAATTATGAATATTTTTTTTTGTTTTACTTTCTGTCTGACAGAAATTTTTGTTTGTTTGGAATGTGATTTGTAATATTCGTTTGTTTCTTTTTTTTTAAGACTAAAATTATTAATTTAATTTTTACGATCCATTTTTTTAATTGTTTTTGCAAACAATAGAATTTTTATATACAAAAAAAAATTGAATTTGTCATCACAAAATAAAAATAAATATACAAGGTAAAATATTTTTGAAATTTAAAAAATATTTTTTATTTTTTTTATTTTTGATAATTCGATAATTTGTTTTTTTTTTAATGTTTATCTTACTCAAACTACTCAACACACAAAACCAAAATAAAAACTAAGCAAAACTACTACAAGTTGCCATTTTTTTAAACAAAGATGCAGAAAATAAAAAAAAAAAACAAATATAAATTTTTGTTAAGTCCAACATTATTAAATAAAAAAAACAACACAACAAATTTAAGTGAAGTTTTAGTTTAAAAAAAAATTTTAAAATTATCGCAAACAAAAAGAAAAGTATAAAATATAATTATACAATTTTTTAAAACATTAAAGTTTACATATTTTTAAAGAGTTCCCCCAATACGAATTTACAAACTCCTTATGCTATTAAAAATAAATTCAATTATTCAAAATTAATTTGTTATAGAATAAAATTTAAAGAAAAATCAAAATTTCTTTGTCACTGTAAATTAGGCTGTTTTGGTCTTTATGAAAGAAATGCGAATACAAAATATTTATTCCATTACAACATAAAATTTCTTTGATTTTAAAAATTTAAATAAAAAAAAAAATAAATAAAATCTGCATCTTTGGACAAAGAATGTTTTACAACTTAAAATATTTTCAACATTAACAACAAAAAATAAGCCAAACATTAACTTAGATATAATTAAGCTTTTGGTCACGCCCATCTGATGATTAAATATTTGTTGTTTATTTAAAACTTACCGCATCTATTTTTGATTATTTTGTTTTATTTTTTTTTTTGTTTATTTTAATTCTAAATCCTAGATGATTATAGTCCTCGTTTCTTTGCGAATTATTTATTGCACATCTGAATGCAATTGCCATAGTTTCAAGACATTTTTAACATTTATCTACATAAAATATTATGCACTGCACTTAAAAATCCATTTCTTGAGATATTATTGATTCTTTGTTTTTGTTTTTTTTAAGGGTTAAATAAAAAAATATATATAAATATTTAATTATGGCACTGTTTTGTCTTTTTTTTTTAAGTGTTCAGAATTCACTTTGAGTACAACCGAAGTTATTATAGTTTCATTATTCCAGTGTATCTTGTATGTTGTATCTTTGAATATTTATTAATTAACATTTTCTATTTTGTATCTCTGAGATTATGGCATTGCTTCTTTATGGCACGGATATTTTGTGTTTTCTTCTTTTTCTTTTCTTTCTTCTTCTAATAATGACTAGTTTCATACGTATGATTAATTGCAAAGTTTGTAATTTTTTTTTCTTTATAATTATAAATAACAAAATTAAAAAATTAAAAAAAAAAAACAATATAGATAGAATGTGGTTAGAAAGAATCTTATAGATGAATTTAACTAAAAAAATATTATGTCCTACCTACTTTTACTTTTAAAAAAAAAAAAAAAAAAAATAGAAAAATTCATTTGTGATAATCTAGTACATATTTATATAGATTTGAGAGGCTCTCTCTTCCAGCGAGATCATTGATCATTTTACTTTTCGTTTGTGTTGAGTTAAAAATCGCTTTGAACTTTGAATTTAAATTTAAAAAAAAGCGCCATCTTTTAATGAGACTTTGCATATCTGTCAAAAATTTGACATTTCACATACTAGAATCACAAGTATATTTTTCAATTAAAATAATTATGTTTGTCATTTTATTGCCTAGTTTTTTTTTATTTATTTCTATTTAATTAATTGATTAAAAAAAAAAAAAAAAACCTATAACTGAATTTATCGCTGCGCATGCGCATGTGTCATATGTGAATGAGTAGAATGAGGCACATGTGGCACATGCGAATGATGCGAATGCCCACCATGTGGCGGATAACCTTGCGCATGCGAAAGCGGTGATGGCTGTCCACCGGATGAATATGGCGATTGCATTATACTCTGTTCGAGACCATAATGACTTGGAGCTTGCGGATGTCCTAGATGGGCGTGACCATGATGACCATAAATTAATTGTCTTACTTTTGAATCCTCGTCGGCTATATTGTAACTTAGTTCGGTTTCTTCGAATCCTGTAGCTGACATTCGTTGATCACCACCACCAACACTTGGCGGGTCGGGTGAATTTAAACAAGTCTGGATCAGTTGTTTGCCAGCTTCTGAAGTAATCATCGGTTGCAGTTTGCGCGTTGCAAATGTATACACGTGTCCTGTTTCCGATGCAACCAGCAGCATTACTTGTGTACCCGTTAAGGTTGATAGCTCGTACGCCTGTAAATTAAAATAGACATTCATTAATTAAATGATGTTATATAGAGGGATTAATTAATATTGATATAGTTAATTAAAGATTCATAAAGCAAACACACATATGTATACATAGCTCCTGGGACAACACATTTATATCCCCATATTCGAGTGTGTTTGTTAAGATGGGACGATTTAATGGATTAATAAAGCTTGAAAGGTAACTTCTGCCACACACTTTATCTTATGTGCGAGGCAAATTGAGGTGAATTTATCGTTTTTGTTACATCGTTGATACTTTTGTTGCTATATACATATCTACGTGCATACATATACAAATGTATGTACGTTAACTATGCAAACAGAAAAATCAATTTAGTGTCTATAAGCTCTGCCGAATTGAAAATTAGAACACCCAACCAAGTTTTTTTTGTATTTTGTTGTTGCTGAAGTAACACAGTAAATACCGACATTCATGGATATACATACATACACTCAATGGCAGCCCCTCCCATTCCCAAACATATTTCAATTCGTTCAATTACGAAAGCGATTCAATCAATTTGTAAAGTGTTTGCTGTTCCTTTGCAGGGATGAGTTAATCTGAGACATGCGAATATTTGATGAGAAATATTCTTCTTAAATAATGATGAGGCATGAGCCTGTTGAATACAATGATACTTATGAGCAGACAAAGTCCTGTTGCTTTATTCAGAGCGATTATTGGGTTTGAAGTTTCAAATTTTTAACAAAAATTTGAAAGGATATAGTTTGAAATACCAAAATAACATGTGAGTTCCCATCCATTTCCATTAAAATGGAAAAAATGAATACCAATTTGGTTCCCGGCTGAACAACCTGAATTGCATAGCATTACTAGTTAGAAGGATATAGGAAAGCATTTTTGTTTGCATAGTGAATTGAGAAGTAAGGTGTTGGCTCTCATGAAATTCCACGGGGATTGGTGTATAGTTAAAACTGAGGGTGTATCGAAAAGAATGCTACCGCAAGGCTTGAACCCAAACTTCTAAATTAGAAGTCAAGCACTACATCCATTGCCTCCTGCAGCAGAATTTGAGTTTCCAATACACCATTTTCAGTCGCAAAATTGAAGTGGTAGAGCAGCGGTTTTTTTTTTTTATTTTTTTGTCGAAGCCTATATTTTGTAAAATCTGGAATTGCCTCAGATAGCCTAGGAAAAAAACACCTTTACTGCAGAAATAATGTAAATGAACATTTTTTAACACAATATTTTTTTAATTTTTGCGTAAGGAATGCATACTGGCTAGCTTAAAAGTCCCTTGCCAAGTCTGACTTCCATAGAAAAAAAATTTCGTTATCAAAAGTCTAAAATTCGGGTTTCCGTTATATTTTGACCATTTTTGAATACGCAATATCTCATAGATGATGCCTCGCATGGAAAATGAACCTCTGTACCTTGTAGTAAATATCAAGATATAAAGTGAATATACTGACAACTCCGCCATTTAAGAGAAAATTAGAAAAAACTGGTATTTTTGACTGTGACCATTTTTTTAAATAATAAAATCTTTAAAATTATAGGTACATAGGTACTAGAAAATAGATGAGAATTTTTTCTCATAAAGATTTAAATAATTTAAAATTAATATATAAAACTTAACCGTTAAGTTGTATAGGTATATGCAAGGAACCTATAACTTCGGCACTTAGCCTGTTTGAAGTAGCAATATCTTATATGATCTTATATTATGTATGAAAATAAGTTTTATAACATTTATTATAACTTATAAATTGAGCAAAACTATATTTGTCATTTAAGAGTAAAAGATCGAAAAATCAGTATTTTTGACTTTTGACCAATTATTTTTTTTAATAATAATTATATCTTTTAAATTATACCGATGTTAGGATAATTTTTTTACTGTTTTCCTTTAGATCGTGATACGACAAACAAAAAATATTTTTAAAATGATTCATCTTCTTTTTCCTCCACCATTTCGCTTGAAGTTTTAAAACATCCTACTGTAAAAATCCTATTTCTCCCCTTTTATTAATTCAGTTATGGATTTTTGAAAATTTCGAAGCTAAAATATTGGTTGGTACGAAATTTCAGCAGAATATTCTGAAACACCCCGTAAATATTAATTAAAAAATTCACACATTTATAGCCCTGTAAATTTCTTTTAAGCAGAAAATTGTCAGGATCTTTTTTCCCTTTAAGAGTTATGATTTTTTTTTGTCAACCAAAAAAGTCAATATGATCCACTGTGATTTGTCCCGTTCATTTATTTGACCCTGTTTAATTTTGTTTAAGTATAGTATACCTTAAATCTATTGGTTTTAATATTGATCCAATGACCCTGGAAGCTTTTAAATTGCCCAAATTCTAGTCACAATGCTCGAAAAAGTGCACAAAAACTGCTTAAAAGTAAGGAACGAAAATGGGGGTATATTATCACAATTTTAAAAAAAGCTGAACTGAAGTTAAAAGCGTAAAATAAAGTTTAGGCATATTCACCCTTCCAGTGCTACTATATACATTTTTTTTTTTCCTTTTATTTAAAAATCAATTTATTTAAAGCGGAAAACACAAAGTTACTTTTCTGTTAGCGCTGACTCCGTTACGCTACTATACTTTCGATTTTACTTTGACTGAAGTCTATCATTTTGGTAATCAGCTGTTAGAAAATTTGTTTGTTTTCAAAATTATTTGAAATCAATAATTTCCCAATAGACAACAAAATTTAATTAAATAGGAAAATTCACATTTTTATCCATTTTTACATTTTTACCCGCACAAATATTTATTTATCATTAAAACAATTTTTTTCACAAAATAATGACTTAATTTCTGAAAATTCCCACAGACAAAAAATAATAGAAAACATGTCGCTTAAACATATCCATATCAAAAAGTAGAAAATATTTCAACTTTAACAACTTATTTTGCCACGTTACGTATATGTTCCATTCTCTTTGTGTATGTCAAATTGGAGATTGAGCGAAAAAGCTATATTGTGATAGGTTGTTAGCGATTTCTATGGTTCAACTTCAGACGTCACTCAACGCTAACACAAAAGTAGCTTTGTGTTTTCCGTGGGTTGACAAAAAATATTCAATTTTGAACATTTGTATCTTAGATCCAATTTGTAGTTATTACCTAAGAAGACAGACACCTAAGTTTCCTAAAATCACTCATGTAAAATCAAGAAGAAACTTTCCCGCTCACAAAAGAGAGTTAGACCTATAAGACAACAAATCTCCAAAACTACAAGCTGAATATTTGTTGCTTTTCCCATAACAACAATGGGCAAAATGTGGGAGGGGAGAAAAAAAACCAACATTTGGTTTTAATGCTTTAGTCTTTGAGGACCCATCTGGAGAAGTTGTTGTCAAAGTTTAGTTAAGGCCATGGAATGTATACAGTAGGGAAAATTTAGACGAGGAAAACTTGTCAAGTTCCATGAGCTTCTGACAAGGCTCTTGCTAGTTTTACCCACTATTCCAACTCAGAAATACCCCGTATATAACAAAATCAAAAATTTTATAAACACCATACAATGGTATAAAGAATTAAAGAAAAAAGTTACCTTATTTTCAACATTGTAGAACTCAACTGTATTGAGAATTAGTCCAGTAGTTTGCTTATTTAAGGACTTGCAAGAAAAATTCCCAGGGTTGAATTTTAAATAAATCAATTTTTTTTTTTTTATTTAATTTTTTTTTCATTATATTTTTATTTTTTTTTAATTTAATATTTTTTTTTTTTTTGTATTTACAAATTTTTTTAATTACAAAATTTTTTTAATTTAATTTTTTTTTATTTTTAAATTTAAAAAAAATATTCTTTTTTATTTTTCTTATCTCTTGAGAAAAAATTGCATATACATAACTGGGGGTTTAGCTAATTTAGATAGTAACCCCTTGTTAGTAATAAAACTTTCTAGGGCCTCACTAAAAACTATAGATTTTTTTTTCAAGCACAGAAAATTAAAATGGAAAGCACAACCTTTTACAAATTATTGCGAAGTAAAGACATAGTTTCACTGTAAGTTTTAGTTATTTTGAAAAAAATTTAAAAAAAATCTCATTCAATGTACTGAGTTTCATTCCAATTCGAAACAAATGCGACTACTGTGCTCCACCCTTTATATTATACAGTCACCTATTAGTTCTAATCCTGTCAAACCTTTATCAAAAAAAAAGTGCCGAATTATGCACTGCTTTTTATGTGTCAATAAGTGATATGCAGAAAAAATGCACGTATACCTTCAGTGTGTATTTAGGACTGCACCTTGAAAATGTCTCTGTTCCTTTTGACACATGATTTATTGTGTGTGTTTTTTATGAACGAAGCTAGTACAGTAGGTATGCACATTCTATTGTACTTTTTTTGTTAGTATAAAGTTATATCAGTTCGATATGGATTCCTTTTTTTATATCGAATCAAAGTGTAACATTTCTGTTTCAGTGAGTTTTATCAATTCCTCGACCCTCTCCCTCTCCCACTCCCTCTCCCTCTCTCTCTCCCTCTCTCTCTCTCTAAAGAATATGTGTGTATGTATATGGTTCCTTTTTGGGTTCAATTCCAAACAACAAAAAAAAACAACAAAAAATTGAAACACTTGAAATTTAATTGGCTTTATTGAGTTGACAAAAATATCAAATAAAAAACAATCACGAAAAATCGATTAATTAAGCTCGTTAATGGACACTTTTGTCCATATAATTCAATTCTATATAACTAATGTATCTGTAAAAAAAAAAAAAACTACCTTGAATCACCTACGCGCGGTAATATTATTAGGAAAACACACTCCAAAAAAAATTGCCCACAACTTGAACTCTCCCACTCACTTATCTATACGAGTATATACCAATAATGCTAAAGCTGATGCCAAAACCAATATTGCTCAGTCAAGCAAATATTGAGCGGATATATACGTAATATATGAATGAGAAGCTGCTGCTACTACCTTGATCTTTCAAAGATTAGAGGTGATGCTGACAGTTTAAAACCAATAAAGAAAACGCATTCGTGCTTGTTTGCCGCCGACATCGTCGTGGTTATATTATGGCCATCAGCAGCTACTGAAACAGAAGCACTGACGAAAACACCACCACCACCACCACCACTGGTCTGGTCACCTACGTTCATATCACATAAAACATACATACATATAAAAAAAACTTAAAAAAAAAAACAAAACGAGGCATGAAAGCCTTGCATCCGCATGGGATCGATCAAATCGCTGCGGGCACAAAAATTTGTTGCAAATACAATGCTAAACACAACGTTCATATAATATAGTTGCGCCGCACCGGGCTGACCAGCGCTATATAGCTTCTTTGCATGTTAGCTGTGTGCTGGGTCCTCGAGAAATTTATGAGAAAATCGAGACTCCAGCTCCCACTATATATTTCCACACAAACAAACACACACACATACTCTATGGCTTGAACCACAACAAGATGCTACAACGGATAAGAATCCTTTCTTACCACCAGAAGCTGCTGCAGTAACGAACTCTGCTGTATTAGTCAGTAATAGCCAGACCGTGTGCCGTAAATTAGATTAAATGTTAATAAAAGGCGGAAAATTACACAAGAAAGGAGCTGGCCGATAAGGATGCGGAACCATCAGCCGCATGTTCAATGTTCATAGCATAAACCAATTGAATTTTTATAGCCTGTATTCATTATCCGCAAAAGATAAGAGCAAACCGATACCGCGATAGCATATGTATACCTACAGAAGATCCAAAAGGCTAAAAAAACACCAAGATCCTGTGCCAGACGGATTTATGTATACATATGCATGAAATTCTATCCATTTGGCATCATCATAGGCTGGGAAAATTCTTAAAACAAAAATCTCAGATAGGTTGGTTTTTCAAAACAAAATCTGCATAATAGTGATTCATGAAATTTTGAGTAAAAAGGAAGATTTTTTCAATAAAAGCCGAGTATGTATACCTACATTTTAGATTCCATACAATTTTCTCTTAAATTTAGCAAAACGCATTTTAGCAGCTCCTGCAGCCTGCAGCTAAAAAAATTAAATTTTTATTTCTTGCTATACAGCATTTATTTATCAAAATAAATCAAATCACACAAAAGAATTGTTCGGTACATTAAGGCGTGATTCGCACTATAGTGCCAATATCGATAGCGTCAAATATTTGTACATAAAAACAAAAGTAGGTATATTCAAACTATTGCTACTGGTTACGCTCTCGCTCCTCTCATTGTTTCTTATGGACGAATATTGTATCGTATGGAGAGTCGAGGTGATATTGATATAAGCGCTATAGTGTGGATCTCGCCTAATTCTTGAGTTAAATTTTGACAGATTCAGTAATTATTCAGAATTTTGTTTGAACTTTGCTTTGTGAAAATGAAAATGATAATAAAAATAAAAATGGATGAATATTTGGAACAAACGATATATCTCAGCCAAAGAAAAATATCTATTTATTTGATTAAATTCATTTGAAATAATAAAAATAATACCACCATTTGGTTAAGTTTACCATTTGGTTAATGAACTGTCAAATTTTGTATGAGAAATGATTTACAAAATTCGGTTAAAATTCTCCAAGGATTTTGCTGGATAAAATTAATCAAATTTTGTTGGTAAACTTAACCAAACGTCATTGTGACTTTTAGAACTAGACGTGTTCAGAAATATGATAATTAGGTATCTCAGAGTACTAAAAAAAATCTGCCCGTGTTCTGTAACTATCGCATTGAGATTAGTTGGCGATAAAAGTTGTGAATAAAAACGTTTATACAAACAAAAAAATAATTAGGACATCCACATTTTCTGAGTATTGTCAGATTTTTTTAATTCTTTCCAATTCTTCATTACGTCATTATCTGCAGGATAGAATTAATCCGATGTCTTTGGCATTTCTTGTACTCGAGATATTCGAGACGAATGACATTTTACAAAAATTTTTTTTATTTCTATAGTAAGAAAACCGGTAATTGGATTTTTTTAAAACCCTTTTCTGCACTTTATGACGTTATTATCTGTAAAGTAAAATGTAATTGAAGTCAATATCTCTATGCATTCAAATGTATCACTATCACAAAGGTACGTACGCACACTGCACATAAAGACATCTCTCTAAAAACGAGGACTTCGAAACGATCGAGATTATGTCAAAGTTTTCGATTCGACAAATCGGATCAATTACAATAACTCCAATGGGAAGCTTTGTTATTTTTTATTCCTCCGACTGATCGTTGCGAAAATATCGCCATTTGACAAAAAAAAAATCGAACAATGACGAAAATAATACTAGTTATCAAAAAAAACTCTATGCCAAAATTTTACATTAAGTACAAGAAAATATTAACATTTTTTCCCTAAGGTATCATTAGTTTAAAAATTTGTCCAAAACACAAAAATAGCGATTTTTTTCTCTTTTCTTTTATACGGTGAATTTGTCAAAAAATATTTTTTTTATATAATTATAGCTTAGAATTTATAACCACAATGACCGGAAATGAAAAAGAAATTTCTACTTGAAGGGGCATTTCCAAAGCGAAAGAATATTGTTAAACTTAACTTTTCTTCCATAAATTTTTATTTAAACCATTTAAACAAATTTCTGAAATATCGAAAATTTTAAAAAATTTTCTTTAATTTGACTTCATTCCGTTGTTTAAATTGCTCTTAAGTTCCTATTTCCACTTAGAATAAGAAGGAAAGTAGATTTTAGTATTTTGGATTTTCTTAAAAACTTAGAAGAAATTTATTTATTTAGACACTGTCTATAAACTAGTAAAAAATCTGGTGTTTGACTTAAAATTGATAAAATATTTTAATATTAAAAGCAAAAATACTCTTAATAAGGTAAAATTTTGAAAAAAAAAGTTATTTGAAGAAATTTTTTTTTTATTTTTTTTTTGAGTTTGAAAATTGTTGAAACCCTTAGTCGGGATTTGGGAACTGGAGTTAAAATTATTTCAACTTGCGAAGCGGCGTGTACTTTTGTCTTAAATTTTGTAAATTGGGTCAGAATATATTCTGGCGTATTTTCTATAATGCTTAGTTTTTTTTTTTTCCTTTTCTGTCTGGTATAATTTTCAATACTTTTGTAGTATTTTCCAAAAACAATAATCATATACATATTCCAATTTTGAGGAAAAAGAAAATTTCTGGTGGTTTTTTCCAAAAAATATTTCTGTTGTCTATAAAATTATCCAACTTAACATTTTTTTTTACTACACTATCAGATCTTTGCCGAAGAGAGCTTAGTACAAGCGACATCTTGCGACCAAAGATTTGCCAATACAACACATTCTTAATTCGTCCATTATTTTCTTAAATTACATTGAAAGTGTTTTGTGCTTCCATTTACTTCAAATCAGAACAAGATTTTCCGAGTTAAATTAACATTGAATCCTTTTGAAATAAAATTGTTCATTGTTCATGTAAAATTGGATCGTGTTTAAAAAAATACTAAAACTTGTTAAAACTTGGATTTAATTCTGTTGTATCATTCGATTTATTGACAAACTCATTCAAATTGATATTTCTCCTCACACAGTTCATACGTAGTCGCAGATTAAACGAAGCGTCATAAAAAATGAAACAGTTTCGGTCTTATTTGTAAACGTTGTCTAACTTAAGACGACTGTCCAACTTTGGAAAATGTGTTCAAAAACCTTGTTTATTGTTGTCTTAAGCTGCCAAACTTAGACACAAGAGTAAATTATCTTAACCGTTAATAATGTGATATTTATTTTTATTAAATAAAGCATATTTCCACCAATTTGAAAATAGTTAGAAAGTGTCTAAGTAGACAAAAATCTAATAAATACGACTGTTTATGTTTTATATTTTGAAAGTCACTTATTTTAAATTTTTTGATTTCACTTTTCTCTCCAAGCACCGCAGCTCTCCGACATTTCAGGCTAAAGCTCGCTGAAACTCCATCCACGCCCTTAACGGGCTCTGTCATTTTGAATAATCTAGACACTGTCTAACTAGTGAAAAATCTAGTGTTTGACTAAAAATTGATAAAAGTCTTGAATACTTAAAATAAGGTAAAATTTTGAAAAAAAAAAATAATTTGAACAATTTTTTTTTTCATTTTTTTTTTTATCAAAATTTTAGAGTTTGAAAATTAATTTTTCCAATTTTTGCTTATTCACTAAAAACAGAATTAAAAACTGAAATTCTGGGTTTAAAAAAAGGTTAACCTGTCATTTTAAGTGTTGCCATTGATTTTTTTTGCAATTTCAAGTCGGACAAAGGCAAAAAAAAAGTTGGGAAAAACATGGGGAATTAGACCCCTTCCTCTAATACGATTTTTTTCTCTTCTTGACCCAACCTACAACATAGACTTTTGTTACATCTAATACAAATACCCTGTATATATTTTTCGTCTAAACGGACGATACCAAAATGCCTTGTTCTTTTCATTTTTTTTGTCCCGGTTTGTGTTAATAGACCTTAATAAAATATGTTTTCCCAGTCGAATCCAACATCTTCTCACATTTGCATATGGATTTCCAATTCAATAGAATTATTTATCAAATTCATGTCCAGTCTAGTAAGGGTGTTTAAATGGATCGAATCAAATGGTACTGTACTGGTGGTATATCACCCTCAACTTACACAAAAAAAAGAAGAGTCCATTACCAATCGAATTGGATTACTTTGTCGTGAAAGAAATCTCTACTGTCCACGGGGAGCGATGCGAGGAGTGCTACCAGTATAAGGTCATCTTTTGGAAGCAGCGCACCGCACCCTACCAAAGTAACAAACCATTGCCATAAAGAGAAGAAAGAAAAGTTGAAAAAGAAACGAATATAAAACTTAAGTGGACAAATCCCTAGATCGAATATTTACATACAAACATTCGAATACATATTTCTGGTGTATCTTCCTTTTTGAATTTGAAATTTCCATTCATCCTAGAGAAGGATGTTTTTTTTTTTTGTTTTTTTTATTAAATTATATATACTTTTTGTATTTTGCCACGATTTGTGCGTTAGTAGTAGAAGCAGCAGCAGTTGTTGGCGGGTATTTCTTCGCAAAATGTGTGCACTTTGCTTCTTCACAGAAAATACACACAAACCCACAATACATATAGTAGATTTTTGTGTAATGTATCTTTATATGAACGTTTTGTTTCCTTTTTATTTTTCATTTTTGTATTTATATGAAACGAAACCTCGGCCCTTTTTCGGGACAAAAACCAAAACCAAATACATATTATATTGGAAAGCACAAAGCGATCACGATATTGGAGAAAATTTATCTCTAACAGATTTATGTATTTACACTTCTTCCATTTTTCTTTTCTCTCTCTATGTGATGATGGGAAAGGAGGACCCCCTTCCCCATTATTTTTTTTTTCATTTTTTTTTTTCTGTTTGGAAAGAAAATTGCGCGTTCCGGTGACAATTTGGTATTGGAAGTATTGCATATAATAAAACTTGTCAAAATTTGCATATGGTTGATATTTTATTGGAAAATCTATGAAGTGTCAGAGTCAGCGTGGGGCGTGAAGTTCGAGATTATAATATAGGAAATTGTAGAATGTATGTTTTTGAAGTTGTAAGCAAATCGTTGAGGATGATAATAATATATATGTACATAAATATATGGAAAAGGACAGGCAATTTAGACTTCGGGAATTGATTTTCATTGTGGTAATGTATAGAAGCTGTGATATACATACTTGTAGGTGTCTAGTTTTTTTTTTTTTTTTTTTCTTGGTAACAGATGGTTTATGATACTTTTTATCGAGGTTGTTTGTGATATAAATTATATTGTTTGACGGATTGTATTATTGACACAAATTTAAGTACATACTGTGTATTATTTTACTTGTTGTATAAAGCACCAAGTATTGGTTTCGTGTCAGCAAATAATTTGACTTGAAAGATTCGAATCAAAATTAACAGTACAATAATAGAGAATTCCGAAAAAGTTGGTTTCGTCATAGCGTCCGGAGCGTCGCTATCGGTCGGACGGTGCGTCAATTCGGTGTGTCCGTCTGTCCATGCATCAATGCATCCATGTGTTCATGCGGGGCAACCAATTTTATGTTGTTCTCTAGAAAGCAACGATTTTTTTGTATAGAACCCATTTTTCTTCGCTCATGAAAAAAAAACAGATTTTTGATTTTCTATATCTAATACTAACTTAACGAATAACTGTTAAGATAAAGAATAATACTCCGAAACATTCCGAAACACTCCTAATTTTTTCGGAGTAGTTCCTGTTTCATCTAAATCAAAGTACTTAACGCTTCTGACAAGGCAATAGTCACGTAATTCATCTTGTTTGGTAAGAAATCTATAGAAAAAAGATTTTACTAATGCCGTTTTTGTTTGAAAGTTCGGAGTCCTCGTATTTTACTCCTACTAGTCTAAGTAACATTTTCGGAGTCTTTTTCAATTTTCTATTTCACGAAAAAAACACAAACACATGTCGACGGTCTCCTGCTACGACATCTTAACTTTTCGGAGTTGTTCATGTCTCATCTTCATTAAAGTAAGTACTAAACGATTCTGACAGGAAAAAAAGACATCTAAAAATAAGAAATGTTACTAATGGCGTTTTTTAGACATTCGGAGTACACTCCTTTGCACTCTTTGTTCACTCCTACTACCCAAAATTCCTTTAGTTCGTTTTTCTGAGTAATATTTTCGGAATCTTTTTTAATTCCTTATTTTATTAAGAAGTGGGTACGAAACACACAAATACATATCGAAAACCTCTTTTAACATTACTAAAATTTTTCGGAATAGGTATATTTGTTTTATCTTAATTTTAAGCGATTCATTTAAACTCTCTTATTTCCAATGTGCATTTTCAATTTATCTCAACTGAATAACGTTTTTTATAAAGTTAAGACAAAAGTACAGAGACACATTGGAAATTATATAATTTTTAAAGCATCTTTAAAGATTAAGATGAAACAAATAGTACTCCGAAAAATGAAGATAAAGCTGCAGAAGGCCGTCATCGATATAAATTTTTGCGTGGCATTACTTCGTAGTCTTCTGCACCTTTATCTTAACTTTAAAAGTGTTCATTGTTTCATCTTATCCCAAACTCTACCTTATAAACTATCCTAACTGATCAAGCAGCATTTAAGACAAGACTACTCCGAAAAATTAAGATAAATCAGCAAGGAAGCATCGACTTGTCAAGATTGACAAATGGATTATTGTCAAATGACATATTCGATATAGAAGGCGTCTTCAGCTGATAGCCATGAATTTCAGGCTTGAGGGGAGGGGGATTTGACGGGGTACCTATAGACCCTCTTTTTTAGTTTTTCATGAATATTTTGAAAACTAAGCGTATTAGTGGAAAAGTCTAACCTACAAAATGAAAGAAGATTAAATTCCCCAGAAAAAAAAATCCTATTCATATTTTCGCTAGGAGCAATACCAACGGAGATGAGGGGGAAGAAATTTCAACAAATATAAACAAAAAGATTTTACTTTACAAATTAATGGTTTATTGCAATTTAATTTTATTTTGTAGTGTCAACATTTCCGCAACTAAAATTTTCACAAAAAATTACAAATTAGGACCTTAACCTCCCTCCCCCCTCCCCCTCCTCATACCTAAAGCTCTCGGCCCAGACCTTGGAATTTTTTAAATATACATATAGGGGTCACCCCGGCCACTTTAAAAACTAGCCTACACCCATACATATCAGCTAAATTACAACACAATTTATCAAATTTAACAAACGCGTCGCTGTACCTTTAATAAAAATAAATGTTGGGGTTATATTAAATAATAATAATTAAATAGATTTAAATTTTTTTTTGAAGAATTAAATTTTTTACAAAACTTTAATTTATTGTATTATTCATACTTGAATGTCAGTTTATTGGACTTGACCATTCTTTATTCCTTTTCTCTTTTTATTACAAAACCATACCACATAATTTTTGGATTTACATATTTTATCTTTTTGGTTTATGTTGACCAGACTAACAGCGAATTTTTCAGAAGTTTAAAATAAATTTTGAGTCTGAATAAAAATTTAGAACCCGTTTACGTCTTATAACTCTATGTCCCCTCTTTTCCATGTCTCGTTGATAGTGAAATAAAGCAACTTATAAACAGTAATTTGTGTATCATATCTCAAAGGATGTTCCTTGTCCAACAAGTTACATTTTGTGCTTTTCTCTGTAAACTCCCAAACCGAAAATAGGATGTGGGCACAGGAAATTTCCCATTATTATAACCAACGCTTGGCATTATTTCTCTATTCTCATCATATCACTTTATATCCTCTTCCCCAAAGGACCAAAAATACTTAGAAGTATTAAATTATAAAATACCTTAAGACCCATCCCAACGGCAAACAGGATATGACACAACAATTTACTTTAAATATACCTAGGTACATATGGTTAAACCACAAAAGCATATAAATTGTGACTTGGTTTCAAAAATCAATCATCATCTCCACCACCATTCACACATTCTCCTTGCATCACAAACATATATTAAAACAATTGTCATGTTTATTCTGTCAAAATTTCAAAGTGCAAAATTTACAAGCTTAAGACACCTTAACATACATAAATTTATATATCACATCATATGATGAACATTTTTCCCAAATGCCTAGCCTAGCCTTGCCTAACTCCTTTTCGTCATTTTGAGAATAGATTAAACCAACTTTAGACCAGATTGTTCCTTCATATTATCCTATATACATACGTATATATAGCACGTCACTGCCAGACAAAAGCACTAAATATGATGGAATACGTAATTTGAATTCACCCTGCAGTGTATGTACATCACAGACATAGTACACAAAGCACAAAAAGGAGATTTACTAGGTCAATCCAAAACGAGAGAAGAGAAAGAGCAGCAGCGACAGAAAAGCAAACGTCCCTGAACAACAGATTATTCATTGTTAATTACTGGTTACGGCAGGAACATCCATAGACCACAGACTCAGTTTCAGACGACCTTATACAGTGGGGCAGAAGAGCAGAAAAACCAAGAATTCAATATTCAATGCTTAAAACAAGTCCAAGATATTTTTGATATTTTATTGTCATTAAAAACAAAACTGACGCACACAACAAAAAGTTAATTTTGGTAATTCAAAAATATTTCACTTTAATTTTTTAAATTGCTTTAATCAATTTATTAGGAAAAAAGGAATTTTATAAAATTTATTCAATTTAAATCAGTTAAAAATTTAAGCAGATTTTAGCGGAAAATATTTTAAACGTCGCCGTTTTTATGAAACATTTTTTCAATTTACCTTATTCTTTTGTTCGAAATTTGTCCGCATTTGCAAAAGAAGTTGCTTCACTGTAATGCGGCACAACACAAATGAATGTATATATATGGAACTTTATACATTTACAAAATCCATAGATTCTCCCCTTTTTTTGGGAGGGTTGTGAAATTTTACCCAATCTCCCAATGAATGGAGTTTTGTTACTTTTGGTTAAAATTTCCATTCGAAAATTACCAGCTGGTGCAGTCAAGTCATGTCGTTTATTTTGGAAATGCTTTTTCCAAGAGCAACTACATGGCAACCGGCCAACCCAATAACCCAAAAAAAAGAAAAAAAATGAAACATTATAATAACTCTTAATTCAAACGAACACCACACTGCTGCTGCTGCGTTCAGATCAATGCTGTCGTAAATGCTTAAATAGTAATAATAAGTTACTCCTTGTTTCATGTTCACTTAGTGTATATCTTTGAGTTTAAGGGATTTTCGAGAATTGAAATTTTTTACGTAAACTTTTAATTAAAAATATTAAATTGAAATTTGGTAAATTAAGACAAAATGAGCCTGGGGGTTTTACAATAAAAAATAAAAAAAAACTTTAAAATATAAAAATATCAAGAAATCAAGAAATCAATAAATTGCGATTTGAAATGTTTCGTTCTTGTTGATTCTCACTCGTTTAGGGATACACACAATTCATGATTTAATATTTCAAGTTGAAAAAACTTCGTTATTTTAATTTTAGTTTAATTTAAAATTTGTTTGAGTTCTAATTATACGCTGATAATAAATTATTTCACATTCAACATTTTAGGAAATTTTGTTTAGGCGGAATAAATTCACCATTTTTTTTTTTATTTTTTCGTCTTTTAGTTAGGGTTAGGGTTAGGACCGAGTGCCCTAGATATTTTTTCCCTTGAGGTACAGTTTTAGCTCCATTAAGCTACGTCTTGGGGTTACAATTTTTAGAAAGCTACAGTATTCAGCTAACTATTTCCCCCCTGATCTAACCTTGAACGCAGTGTACAATTTCTTTCAGTGTATCAGATTTAAAAAACCACGGTTTTGACTTTGGTTATGATACAAAAGTTATAATTTCTTTGCTAGTAATGGGTGTAAAGATTGCAACCAGGAATTTATTTTTGGAAGTAATATAAATCTTTCTTTAAAATATAAAATTAAATTAATGCATTGACGGAGATCTGAGATATTCAATTTTTAGCTCAACCCTTTTTTCTTACCTCAATATTTTTCTAATTTCCAACTTATTTTTTTTTAGAAATATGTGGTATAAGCATACATTGTTTTATGGTGTTATTTAAATTAAATGTTAGATAGGAGCTCATAAAAATATGTACATAGGTACCTAAATATTTTAATCCAACAGTTTTTATTATGAAAAAAAGTTGTGATACGTTATAATAAAAAATGACAGTTTTGTATCGTTTTTACATATACAGTTAGCGCGTTCAGAAAAATGAGATCTCAGAGATTTATCTCACTCAAAAAGTGAGCAAGCCAATCCATGATTTTTTTCTTCAGCATTTTGACAAAAAAGCTGAGAAATTTTGCTGAGGAATCCTGTTCTTGAATGTGAGATTGCTGAGATCTCCCAGATCTCATTTTCCTGAACATGCCTCGTTACACGAGTTTTTTTCTAATACCTGTTCCGTTTTTTCTCCAAATTAAAAACAAGCAATATTTAAGTTGTTAGTATTAATTTAATGACTTATTTTTGAAGTGTGCTATTTAAAAGTGAGATCTAAAAGTACGACAAGTTTTTACTTTACAAAGGTTAAATATCAAAAATTTAAAGTAGAGTAATATTGATGCAACTCCAAAGAAATTTATTATTTAATTATTACTGACTGAAATTTGGTTGGTTCACTGGTGAAGTTTTCAAAATGTTTTAAATTGTGAGTAATATTTTAATTAGTAATTTTAGTCAGCAAATAATAAATGGGCGGATACCACGCCCCTATAAATATAAAACCTCAAATCGTCGCTACAATGCAGAACTAGTCTAAGTCCAAAATTTCAAAATCAGTTTTTTCTTACTTCATAAGGAAATTTGTTGTGTTCCGCGAATGTTCTACATATTTCGAATATTCCATCGTACAGTAATTCCTTCCAAATTTCAATAATAGAATATAATCTTAATATCGAAAGTCAGCATTTTACGGACTGAAGTTCTTTTTTTAAAATGTTTTAAATGTGACTTAGACTAGTTCTGCATTGTAGCGACGAAATATTCATAGTTTTTCCTTTGTACATACACTTCAAGTCCTACCGCTATACTAAAATTCATCATTCTATACAGGAATCGCGTAGATAGGCAGGTAGAAATGGCGGCGGTCACGAGGAAGCTAGCTCATTGACCCAAATAGCGCTAGAGTATGCCGATACCATAACTTGTTGGACCTGCGGGTGAAATGGTTTGGGAAGTCTGAGTCTCGCAGCAACATGCCACGCTCGGGAGTTTGTCGGTTGGCTCAGGGACGTGAGAGTATTGACCTTTAAGGATGGTCGTTTGGTCCTAGGAAAGATGTACAGTAGATACTGAGGCTTATCCCAGAGCCAGTGCGTTTCGTTGAGGAAGGAGATCAAATCTTTGATCTTCACTTCAGAGAGTTCGTTTAGGTCACTGAAAAAAGCTCTACCAAATGATTGAGCTCTTATTCTGGCCAATGCGGGGCATTTACAGAGGAAATGGACGACTAGCTGTTTTCCTCTCCTGCTGGTCCCCGCAACTACTGTGGGAAATACCTAGCTTCGCTGCATGCTCTCCGATTGGCCAGTGTCCTGTACATGTCGGAACCACCCATGGCTATGTCTCGTCTCGGTCTGCAAATTAAGTCAATTGTTCGGGATTTACTATAGGTGGGCCAAATCTTCCTAGAAATGATGCAATTTGACAAATTTCCCCACCTGCGATTGGAATTCAGTAAGAAAAATAGAGAATATATTGCCCTTTATGACTCCAAGTGCAGGAATGATGACTCTTTCCGTAAGTGAGTCATGAAGGGTTGAACCTTGCCTGGCCAGTTCGTCAGCCCGTTCGTTTCCCTCAATGCCGCAGTGACCCGGAACCCAGATAAGTGTCACCTTGAGATTCATGTTTAGGCTGGCGAGCTCATCACGGCATTCCTGCACTAATTTGGAAGAAAATGCAGCTGCCTGACACAGTAATCGGAAGTGCATCTTTTAACTGACCGCAGTTTTGAGAAAGTATTTGGATACCACGCCCCCTGAATGGAAAAGCTCAAATATTAAATGTTGTCCTTTTTATGCACTTCAAGCCCTACCGCTCCACCAAATTTCAGAAACGAAAGTGCTCCATATTAATTGATAAAAATGCTGAGAAAGTGTCATAAGTCCACAGACTAAAAGTCCATAATGACTTCTGACCTAATTGCGACGGTTACAAGTCCACAATTAGTTGTGATATTTGAACCTACCTCGATGGGTCAAATGTCCACATGAAATTCATTTGGAATTCTGGTCCATCGATTGTGAATTTCTAACACACATAAATTGCGATTTAAACGTATTTTTTTAAGCTTAAATCCCATACAACCACCAGAAGTGTTTTCTTGGAGAACAATAACTTGGGTGAATCGCTTCATGAGTTCAAAGGATTTTTAATACCTTCTTGGGTCCTCTATGCCTCTCAGACAAATCAGCTTAGGGTATATGTTCAGTCGTCAAGCAGGCGGGTTACAATTTCACAGTTGATTTGTGGACTTGTTACCTTGTTGTTAAACGACCTTTTGGGCTGTGGACTTATGACCCTTCACAGATTATCGCGACCATGATGTGCGTGAATTGCACATTAAATACGCATCGATAACGTTTGGGATACATTTAAACATTTTGTGACTCTGTCAACAGTTTATCCTTCTGCTCTTGGAATTGTACATCGATCTGCATTTTCGAACTCAATCAAAAACGATTTTTTTTTTGTTTAACCAATTTTTTTTTCTTGTTATTTTAATAATTGATCTAGGAACCCCACAAAAAGACCCATAGTAGAAATTGAAAAAACGACAGCACTGCATGAGACTCTGTTGATTTTTCGAATAAAATTTAAAAACTGGGAAATTGGGTTTGGCTGATGGTTCTCATATAAGTGCCAATTCCAAAGTTCGCTCGCGCGACATTAAATTAATTAAACCAAAGAGTGGTATGGTTTCCCATTTGATGGAGGCACCATCACCATACACCTAGAACTACTCCAATCATCAACTTCATCCAACATAACACCCAATGCCGCAAAAACTTTAAAGTCCTTATAGCAAATCGAGTTCATTTTGTTTTTAATTAAAAAAAAAAAAAAAAAAAAAAAAAAAAAAACGAAACGAAACAAGTGAATAAATCTCCGCACCGAAGGATAAATACAGAAGGATAAGTTACACCCATTGTTTAGGGATTCCATGATGTCGTCGTTCAGTTCATTCGTTTGTTTGTTGTTCGTTTCAACGAACATTATTCTCGATAATTGAAAACAATGACTTTTGTCTGTTAACAAACAAAAATTCGTTGAGGCTGTATATTATTTGTATTTTTTTTTTTTTTTTTGGCTTTTGGCTTTTGCTGACTTGACAATTGTTTTACACCCGAGATTAGTTGGGACTGGACATCATAAGGGAACAACATAAAACTATGGTCTTGTGGTGTATTTGCAGACAGACAGACAGCCCTATACCAACGTTTGTTATTCCCAACGAGCACAACACAGCACAGGACAACAGAGTCCAACTGCTTTGGCTGCTTGGGCCGGCTCAGCCGGCAGACAAACGAGACAATTTTAATATTTATAAGTTCGGAAACATTGTTGAACATGTGTTTGGACAACAATCCAATCCAATTCACACCCGATTCAAATTGCACACGCTCGCTCGCGCTTGCAGTAGCTCTGGGGGAATATTTTCGTGAATATTTTACAAAACAGCTCCTCAAGGATCGACCACTGCAGTCCGAATCAGCCAGGCCAATTCAAATTGAATTTCTCTTCTTTTTTTTGCAAAACGAGGTGCTGAACCTGACAGAAGAATTGAGGCGGCAATATCACAACACGAAAAAAAAAAAACACAAAAATAAAAGTTAAACAAAAAAAAAAGTAAAGGAAACAAACCACAACCCTGAGATCTCCCACTAAAGAACACAGATTGCATATAAATCCAAATGCCTGCGCATGCCAATAGCTCTAGCTGGCTGCTCCTCTCCGATCACACACATCAGAGATACAGATACGGGCTGCAGATTATGTGTTGCAATTCGTTTTGCGCCAAATCAGTTTGGCAGCAGCAGCAGAAGCGCGGGCTGAGAGAGGCTACGCGAACTCCTCTTAAATTCGCCGCTTTACCAATTGTTCTTGTTATCCCAAGTCGACAAGGATTAACCGATGCGTTTTTAACCCTTTAACACCTTTGTAGCCGATGATTCGTTTCAGGTGCTGAATGGTATATAGGTATATAGGCTCCTGGTGATGCTGCTGATGCGATGTTCGATGGTGCGGTGTGGTTGCTGCTGTTGTTGTTGTTGTTGTTTGCTTCTACTTATTGGCGGTTACACGCAACAACGCCGATATTGTGTGTCTTGTTTAGCGTCGTCGGTCGACAGGGCAAAACAGAAGCCGAAAGGTAGGACACGTGATGCTATGACCGGGGCGCGAGTTATACCTTTCCTTTGCTGTTGCTGGCTTAGTATATAGCAAATACCCAAACGAAGGGAAACATCATGGAATGGAATCCACATGGACAAAGGTTGCAGAGCATCAGTATAGTTAGCCATATATTCTAATTCTTGTATTTTTTTTTTTTTTTTTTTTATTTCATCTTCTGGGTGAAAAGCTAGAGAGAGAGACGTTTGTCTAGGAATGAAAAACCATCTTCAAGTTCAAACATCGTTGTAGGTAGGGTATTTGAAAGATGTTCCAATGTGGCATGTGGAATTTGTGCGATCTCGCCTCGTTTGTCGGCGACGTTGACTATGTTTATGCACACGTGACAAGAGGCATGAAAATATTTTATACCTATTTTTTTGTAATTTTTTTATTTGCAAATATTTTTGTTTTTAATTGAAAACGGAACATTGACATCGTTTACGCCCTTAAAAAAAGTGACAGAAGCAGAAGCGTTTTAACAAAACAACATAACTATTTGTACTGTTGGTTCTCAAATGAACTGACAGTATTTGCCTGCAGAACTGTTAAAACATAACGGATGTATGCATTATGTATTAAAATAAAGTGTTTCCAAAGTTAGCTCAACATAGCACTTTTATAAACATTTTTTTCACTCAATCAAACGCACTATTATTTCTTTGAAGACAGCTGTATATACATACATACAGTGGTGGCCATAGAATTAGAAACGACGGTTTTGTAACAACATTATATTTCATAACTTTTTTTTAGGAAATCTGTTGAGGTTGGTTAGTGATTCTTTTAATAATTCATGAATATTTCATAAAAAATATAAGCGTGACACTAACAGTAGAAAATTATTATAATTTATTTAACCTAAATCGCATCTGGCCATACAATTAGAAACGCAAAGAAAAAATTGGTATTTCATTAAACATGTTCGATAAAAAATTAATATTTTGTAGGGAATCCCTTATTTTTTGTCACTGCGGCCAATCTTGCCTATGCATACTTTCTACCAAGGCGCGGCATCTTGATGGTGGTATACCCTCCCAGACCTCCTTCATATTTTGAAAAAGTTCATCAGAATTTTTTTAAGTTTTTGGACTTTAGTCTCCTCTCGGCGTCTGGCCACAAGTTCTCGATAGGATTCAAGTCCGGACTTTGGGCGGGCCATTCCAAAACATTAGTTTTTGTATCTGAAAACCACTACTTAACAATCCGTGCTGTATGCTTTGGATGGTTATCGTGCTGGAAAACATAACTAATGGGCATGTGTGCAAATGAATAAGGCTCCATGACATTTTCCAAGATGCCTTTATAAACATGTTGGTCCATTCGACCATTTATCATTACTAATGGGCCAACTCCATGCCACGAGAACGCACCCCAAACCATTATATTTCCCCCTCCATGCTTAACGGTCTTCAAAGTATATTTAGGATCCAATTCCTTGTTCTGAGGGCGTCTAACATAAACTTTACCATCTGACTCGAATAAGTTAAATTTGCATTCATCACTCCAAAGAATGTTTTTCCAGAATCCCATGGCTTTATTTGCGTGAAGCTTAGCAAACGTCAAACGCCTCTTCAAATTTTTGTTTGGAAACATGTGGTTTTTTCCTGGCAATGCATCCACGGAGACCATGTTCTAGAAATCGACGCCTTATGGTTCTAGCTAATAGCTCTTGATCCAATTGAGGTGAAACAACCTCTTTTATTTTATCTGAAGTCAAAAAAGGATCGGCTTTGCTAATTCGACCTATCAATCTGTCTTCTTTTGGGGATGATTTTCGATCTTTTGGTTTTCTTTTTGGGGTTTCAAAGCTACCAGACTTGAATAGCACCAAATACCATCTTTTTCGAGCAACTAAATCTTCTAGCTATGGAACCCATTGACTCGTTTTCGTTTTGATAGCACTGCACTATGAGATTCCGGAGTTCCGGACTACAAGACTTATTTTTGCCCATTTTCGTCGCTGTATTTTTAATAAATTAATATTAATATTATAAAAATTACCAAAAAAACTGAAAACAATCAACTCACATTGATAATAATTCTCTTTTTTCACAATTCTGTTGTCGTTTCTAATTTTGTGTCAAGCAAAAATGTCGACTATAAAAGAATTTTCTAAAATAACGGTGTTTTACAAACTGTTCGCGATCAGGGAAACTCATATTCGGATTATACATGTCAGCTGTCAAAGACTAACGGTACAAGCCAAGCACACTGGTGCTTACAAGAAATATTATAATTAATAAAGTGCGTTTAGAATTGTTGTTTATAATTATATGACCACCACTCTACATACATATGTACATATTTAATTTTTTTTTTATTTTTATTTATTTGATTCTTTTAGCTTTACAAATTTTTTTTTACCCATTTAAACTAATCCTTTTAATAGGCATTAGACACAAACGATTGCTCTAAGTCTAAAGGAAACGCATTCAAAATCGTACGCCAAAATCCGAACCTATACCCCCCCCCCTCCCTTATAGTATACATTTATTTAAATTTAAAAATAAATATGCAACAGAATTTGACACATAAATAGGCACCTATACTCTTAACCTATCGTGCCAGAAAATCCCCAACTATATTTAAGCTTCTTATTACCCAACTAATGTAGATACATATCTCTCATTGCACATCGAAAACCAGTCATTCCGAATTAAATATTAAGCCGACATTTGCATTGTCGCTGTTCTCTTACAAATACAAAATAAGAGTTTATCCAATCTGTATGTACAATTGTGAATATTTATTAAAACAAAAAAAGCAATAAAAATGCGAGCAGAATATCAAAAACAAAAATTGTGCCTCCATTATAACCACCTCCCCCCCCCCCTCTCTTGTGCAGTTCTATAGTCCTTCGAAAATAAACAACCACAAAAATCCAAAAAAAAAGAAAGAATCAAGAGAGAAATATCTTCTTTCAGTTTCAACTCGAGGATTTTTCTGACCAAAATAAAACAATTGCTCTGTTGCATTAAAATATTATTGCTAAGTGGGTATGTAATCTGGCATTGGTAATGCCGTTATCATCATCACCATCTCTCCCTCTTGCGCATATCTCGTGGTTAGAATGTTCCATTACATATATATAGTATATACCTACTTGTTCTGCGACCGGATAGTGGAGTTTCACAGGAGGAACAACACCGAGCCGACGCCGCCGCCCGCCCTCGTCATCCTCGTGCCACCCGCCAAATTATTCATGGTTATATTTCCGGGATGCGGATTTTCCTGCGAGATGTGCTACCTTCCGGTTTCGCATCATCATCATCGCCATCATCGTTTTCGTCGTAGTCGTCGTCGTCCTTGCGTTGCTGGCTGATGGGGTGCGGACTACGCGCGGAGTTGAAAGTATAATGTGTGTAATATAGCAGTTGCCTTGCGAATGTTAAAAAGGACTTGATTTATTTTTAATTTTAGGTTTTTTTTTTTTAACTTTTTTTTCTTGAAAATAATTTTTGCGAAACGACGAATTTTATCACGTCAGTAAGACACAAAAATGTATTCGATTCTCGTATAGGTATGCGCTAGTGTTTATGGTCGAAAAAAACAGTTAAAACCTCGTATATGAATTTCTCAAAATTCTGAAGTAAAACAAAAAAGAAGCCTTAAATTCAACTTTAACTCTTTAACAACTAACTAATAATTTTGCAAATAAATTAAACAATAGTTTACTCACTTACAGTTTTTCAGTGTAAGATTACCTTTAACTTTCAGTTGTCAAAAAACCATAAAAATCAAAGTATGCGACACTATGGAAATGCGGTTTCACTATCAAAACACAGAGTTCGGAAATTCTAGTGTCGCCCTCTTTGTTTCGATAGTGTTTTGACCCACATCTGTCAGAAAAAATCTATTCAGTTAATCTAGAGTTTTCCGAATTCGATAAGATAATTTAGAGTTAACTCGGGATTTAAATTGCCTGAAAATTGTGTCAACCCATGAAACGTTGTCCCAATATGCGTTGACGTGTTATCTGTGTCAATGTGTTTTTTTCCCTTTGGTTCCAATGCGTTTACTCGTTAAATTGTGATGCACACACGACTTGGTCACATCCGAACAATTTGAACGTTAACGCAGAGTTGACAAGAGCAAAATTCAATCAATTTTCGAGTTGACGATCACAAGAGTTATGTTAATGAGACTTTTTCGCAGCTATAAGTATCGACTGTAAAATTTTATTGAAGGGTGTCTACAATTTTGATTGATCAAAAAACAAAACCTCTAAAGATTCAGAAATTTTTAAATTTTAGCATTTTTAGACATTTAGATGGAAATATTCAATAAACGTCAAAATATAGGATGTTGTCTCTCTGACAAGCCATAATCTGTCATATTCCATTGAAGGATGGCTCACGGTGTCGATAGATTAAAAAACTTTAAGAAATCATTAATGATTTTGAAATAAAGAACAACGCAGGCTACGTTGTTGGTGCGATAGAAAATTCTGCTGTGTTAACGTTGACATACAGTCAACGCGCTGACAAACAATCTGTCCCTGATTCCTTACCGCGTTGTCAAGGTGATAACAAGCTCAAACAAAAACAATCAACGTGTTGACCCTAAAATTAGAATAAACGGAGCTGTCACCGCATTTGTCAACGTAGTTGCCAAATCATCTGTCAACGCATCTGTCACCGCAGCTGTCAACGCGTCTATCACTGCAGCTGTGAACGAAGCTGTCAACGCAGCTGTCAATGAAGCTTTCAACGCCGCTGTCAATGCAGCTGTCAAAGCAGCTGTCAACGCAGCTGTTAATGCAGCTGTCAACGCAGCTGTCAAAGCAGCTGTCAATGCAACTGTCAAAGCAGCTGTCAACGCAGCTGTTAATGCAGCTGTCAACGCAGCTGTTAATGCAGCTGTCAAAGCAGCTGTTAACGCAGCTGCCAAAGCATTGAAAGTATTCTCCATTGAAGATCACACGCCTTGACAACAATGGGACAGAATTTGACGTCATTTCAACGTAACTTAATGGTTGGTCACATTCGACGTTCACATCATATTCGTTAGTGGCAAAATTAAATTTTAACAGGGAACAAATTGTAAAGTTTTTTTTTACCGAACAAAGAAATCAATTAATCAGCATTGAATATTATTAACAATCTCACATAATCGAGTGCAAAATCCTGATACTGGGATTTTACTGTTCCACAACGACGCTATTATATTATGCTCATGTTTGTATATGCTGCACAGAGTTTAGCGCGTTCCTTTGGCTTTATTGATCCAGGAAAAAAAAAAACGTGCCAAGGTAATAATAAAAAAAGCGTTCTCTAATCGGTTGGAAAAGAGGAGACATTCAGGAATTTCTTGCACATCCGAGAGTATTATACATCTCACACCTTTATATAATATACCTTTCGGGATCAACATGTTTCAGTTGCATATCTCGCCCTTAGGTTATAAAAAAAAAATATATAAAAAGAATTGTTTGTTCTTCTCCCGTTGCGCTAAAGTATTTTTCCAAACATTCAAAGGATGTTGAAGATGCTATTCATCATTTAGCGCGAATTCAGAATACAAAGTAGGTTCAATATTTTTACCCCGAAGCGACGAAGGAAACAAGGCCGCCAGTCAGTTGAGAGCAATTTCAATTCCCTCAAATGTCACTCAACTGATCCTTGTTTTTACTTTGTTTGAGTTTGTGAGTGTGCAGTGTTTTGTTGATACATATCTTTTTATTTGTGGTTCATATGCTTTCAAACCACAAGTCCGATATCGATCTTTAAACTTTGACTTTCAATTAAGCACTCTGAGACCGTGAAATGATTGCAATTCCTGAATTTATTGCCCCATTTAAACAGTCAGGGGGATTAGTGAGGTATGTTGTTGATGTTGCAGTTGCTGCTGCTGCTTCTACCACCGCTGCCGCCGCCATCAAAGAAAGGATGATCTCCAATAGCTGCAATCTATAGGTAGGTATGTATATAAAACCACATCAAGTCCAACATCTCATAACCACAAACAACAACAAGAAAAAGAATCAAAGCCCCACATCATCCGGAGAAGTATGAGAATTCCCAGATCCTTGTGTATATGGTTTACGATTTGACAGTTTTGATTGACTTGAATGCCAGACATCGCGGCGGAGGGCAATTGTTATGATTTCTGATGACAGCCACACAATGGGAGGCGCCTTGATGGTTGTTGTTGTTGTTATAGTTGTTGATGTTGATGTTGCTAAAATAAGCCTCTTATTCTCTTTGGATCCGAATCCGAAGCAAAATGAACTCATATTTTTAAATGAAAATCGAAAATTTATTTGAGACTTTGATTTTCTGCGGCGGCGAACTTATCTTGTATCTGGTGGTTGTATCGTCTCGTTGTACAATGTACCTACGTTTCGTCGCGGTCGTGTCGTTTAATCTTGAGGTTTATCGAAGAATATTGGCGATTTGTTTTCGATATAATATGTATACAACTTTTTGCCTCCTACACGCAAAGATTCCTTTAAATGGTAAAAAGTATATAAAAATAAAAAAAAAAAAATACAGATCAGGCGTTGCTGAATCAGGTGTTGTTGGTGGCAGCACAAAACAACACAAATCTGCCACCAACCAGTCAATGAACTTATTGCAAATTGCGGAATAAAATTTCAATATAAAAATGTCAACATTTCCTTTTAAATTTATTTTTATATATTATTTGAAATTTATATAAATGGCCGTTATCATAGACTACTATATAACGGTTTACCCTTTTTTGGTTTAGTATTGCGGGGTATATCTAGTACCTACCTATGTATATATAATATTTTATATGTTTTGTGACTCAGATGATTTGTTGTTGTTTTGTTTCTGTCTGAGATTGCATTTTGTTTTGGACATATTTTTTCTTGATTAGCTTTTAGGGATGATCTCACTTAAGATGCGTGGGAAACATCTTTAAAAATTTCACCATTTTATTGTGGTTTTTTGAGATTTGTATTAATTAAAATAAGTTAATCATTATTCAGAAAGTATTGGCTACATATAAAGGTTAGAAATTAGGTCGATTCAGTTTGTGGCGCCAACAAATTTTTGTAAAAGCACATTAACATGCGATTTGGTTGCGAAGATATAAATTATGTTTAGAAAAATTCCATAACTGATCATTTAATTTAAGATTGATGTATTAAACAACAAGAACTTAAGTGTGCTACTATACCAAGTTTAGATATGGAGATACATGGTACCTACATATCTATTTTTTTGGGGCAACATATTTACCAGACTCCTTTTGAGGGTATTTGTAGTCTACACGGAAAAATTTTAAGTTTATGCAGTTTTAGACCTTAGCTCATGTTATGCTAATTCAAAAATATTTGTTGGCATTTTAGAAAAATTTGCCAAATGAAGAAATCAAGACTCAAAAGTTTTGAATCAACATTTTTACTATCAATAATCACATCTATCAAAAAAATTATTATAATCAACAAATTGTTATTTCACGTAATGTTATATCAATTTTACACATCTTTGACTGTAAAGTTGCAAAACCATTTCGCAAGTTAATCACTATTTTCAGTGATTTTAGATTCCTCTCTTTATAAGATCAAACTCATTAAAGATAATTGCCATTGCTAAATCATCAATTTAAGAAACTCTATCTTCAATTCAAAACTAAACATTTGTGATTTACAAACTAACATACCTACGTAAGATTATTAACTATACATTTACTATTTTACGACTTTTGTTTCTTGATTTATGATTCTTGAGGAATTAATTGCCAACTGTTTTTCAGCATTTATTCGCAAATAACAAAATTTCATGATGATCAATTTACAAATTAAATGTTGTGTTTTGCGAACCAATAAGCTTAATTTAACTCTATACGATTATTAGTTTTCAACATTTTTTTTTTTGTAATTTATGATTCTGAGGGAGCGTTTGCCAACTGTTTTACAGAATTCACGTCACAAATTCCAAACAATTAGTCATGGTCTTAGAATACCATGCCCTCAATTTGTAACTTAAATTTTGTATTTTGCGAACCAATAAGTCTAGTTTCACTATAAACAATAGTTAATTTGCAACATTTTTTTGTTGTAATTTATGATTCTTAGGAGACGATTTACTATCTATTTTGTAACATTCAATTTGCAAAATACAAATATGTTTCAAAATAGCTTTTAACGGCCTTTAAGTCTTACAAAAATTGGCGTTTCGTCCCGGCAATCTCACTTGGACTCATCAGTTGACTAGTGAGGGCCTTTGTCAATACGCAATTTGCTAAGTTCAGTGCATCTTACATAGATTTCGTGACTAATATCAAGTGTGAACTATATTCAACAAGACTAGAATTCCTAATCATAAAATTGGAAGTTTTTGTTTTTTGCCCACGGCCTGGCTAATTTATATATAAGGTTTTTTAATAATACAAATTCTATATATTATGCTGCTGAAATACATCAGCAAAACACGAAAAAATCTTTGCAAATTAAGGTTTTCCAATGTCATTTTCAAATCAATATTCTGAACAATGAATTGATCTTTCTTTTGTGCAGATTTACAAAATATTTTTTTTTAAATTGCAAATCAGAAATGGTAAAACAAGAATTTTTGTATGTATTCGTCGTATTTTGAAAATCGTAGTTTATATTTTGATGAATTACGAAGCTTTTTTTTTCTAAATTACAAACTGAGAGTGGTAATATGTAATAAAAACTTAAATTTGACATCTTAACTATAGGTTTGCAACAAAAATGTTTGGGATTCGTCACTTTTATTGATATCGTAAATTAAGGCATTTTTTACTAATTCAGCAATTCACAAATTTTGTGGTTTTTAATGAATTTTTCACTGATTTGACATTTTTGGTATAGATCTACGAAAAAAGTGCTACGATCTTAAAAAAAAAAACGGTGTTCGTGAATTGACATCGTAAAATTTGTAATCGGTGATTTTTAATTCTCTCCGTGTACTATTTGCTCAACTTTATTTTTTTGTTGTGTTCCATGTTAATTCTATGGAGTCTGGTCCGAACAGCATAGGTATATTTTTTTGAAATTGAGTCATAGATGCAGAACTACAATACAACAAAAATCTGTTTTCATTTGGTCTTAACAGTAAAAGTCTAAGAGAACCGATTGATAAGATATTCCATGTTCCTAACAACACTTTAGTTTTGTTTTTTAACAGGATTTAAAGTAAATTTTTTAACTTTAAAATGCATTTATCTCAAAACAAAGATTTTGGATTTATGTATTTTTGATGAGACTCCATAGAATTGATGAATGCTCATAGCCCTTTAGTCCAGTATATTTAGTCATAATTTGTATGGGAATTGATATGAGGAAGAAATTTGTATGTATATCTCTTAGAATGGAAGGAGGTATAAAAAACACAAATGTACAATTAGCGGTAAATTTCTTTTTTTCAAAATCAATCAGATTATTCCTGGTAAAACCATCGAAAGACAATATATTGTTTATGTTCCTTACCTAAATTAATGTTCAACAATATTTTGTAGGCCAAGACTTGAAAAAATAATCCTGAATAATTAATTAATATAGTGTTATACAAACAAGAAGCAAAGGCAACGGTCACGGTAACATTTATTCTCAAACTAAAAAACCAATTAGTCACATGTCAAATATATCCACAAGTATATAAATATAGGTTCTTATATGTAGGTTTACACCAAAATTAAATTAAAATTTCCACAGAAAGTATACACAGTTCTTTTTATTATTTTATAAAATCAAATTAATAATCCAATAAAAAACCTGTTACATAAACCTCAAACAAAATATTAATTTTATCAGGTTATTGAAATATTTTCCCAACAACAGGTACATACATAGGTATATACAAATTTACAAAAAGAGTATTTTCCGTGAAACATTTTATCGAATTTATATTTATCCGTAAAGTCCTAACTGTCCTTAAACTTTTTAAACAAACCACTCACACATTTTTTTGGTATATCTACATAAGTGCTTAAATTTCCAGCTAACTTAAAATAGGTATCGAATGAAATGAAACTAAACTAAAATAAATATATAGGTATGCACCTATGTATGTACATATACATATGTATATAGTATAAAAAGGATTAAGGTGTGGATTAAACTATTTAACTTCAAAATCACAAAAACCATCCTAACTTCATCTCGATTATAATTAAAAACAACTTTATGTAAAGTTCAAGCCAAAGTTACACAAATTACATTCGAAGTAAAGGGAAGTTTAAAAAAAAAAAAAAAAAAAAACCAAAACTTCAACCTAAGCACAAATTTATTGGCAATTTATAAATTACTGCAGTTAAAACTATATAACAACATCAGCATCAAAACATGCCAGGAGCAATTTATTAAATATTGTTGTCGACTTGCCGTTGCCAACATCATCGTCATCATCATCATTATCATTATCATCTTCATCATCTTCATCTTAATCCAATGGATGTGAGTTTCTTTCTTGTCTTTTTCGATCCAGAAATGAGAGAAAAGTGTTGAAGTTTAATTATACAACTTTCCAATCGGAAACGATAACTTAGATTTTCTTTCGATTTTATTTGGCTGTATATGTAGGAACACTCCACGTCACTTGATTGTCATACATATATGTAGCAACTTTTAATAATTCTAATACATAAAACTTGTGGTATAAAAAAAGTTCGGAGTTTTATTGTAGGAAGAGACTAAGGCTAAACTCATACTGGAGCTGCGAGCAGAGCGGCGATGCGAGAGGTGAACAGAGCGTTAAAAACAAACACATGCTTTCTTATGAGAACTGATACCTCGTTGCTAGAGGCCTCAGTGTGAGAGCTCTCATAAGAACACATTTGTTTGTTTTCGTCGCTCTGCTCACTTCTCGCATCTCCGCTCTGCTCGCAGCTCCAGTATGAGTTTAGCCTAAGATACATGTCACGATATAACAGTTTTTCGATACTTAAAGTAGGACGAAACTAGATAGATGTCAGTATATAACAGTTTATCAGCAAAAGTGTGTGTGCATTAATCCCCTTCGTGTTACTTGAAAAAAAAAAAACTTTGGGTGTACGAAGTAAGCCCACCTGCGGAGGGCCTTTTTTAGACCGCATAAACAGTACCATTATAAACAAAACTGTTATAAATAGGCATTTCTTTGGGTAGGTACTTCCTTGAAAATTAAAAAAAAAAAAAATAATAACTAATAACGATTTTCTGTATACGACCTAAGGGTGTATATTGTGTAATGCTCCACTTTGTAAGTTTCACATATTTTTTCCAATTCACCCAAAAAATTACTATATCGTAATAAAAAATGTTTGGAGAATTAGCTTACATCAATTGACTTGTAGTGTATATAAATCTTTATACTTATAATGCAAAGGGTAGGTGCGTGTCAAAAGATACAAATTACAAACAAAAATCGAACAAAACAACACTAGGTATAGATAGATAGATAGACATATTGTATACCATCACCTTTATCTTCTTGTTATACCTTTAAACAAAAGAAGAATATAAAGGATATAAAAACACGAAACAAGTAAAAATCAATGAAAAGGTGAAACTTTTCCGGTGAATCACAATTTGTGCATAGCGTGCCAACAGCAACTTAGCCCCTATAGCTCGAGAAAAATAAAAACAAAAAATGAAAAAAAAAAAATAAAAAAAATAAAAAAAAACTACAACCCACCCCCAATATGGGGGACATACCCTTTAGATCGGTTAGGTTGTTGTTGTTGTTGTTGTTGTCGCTGCTGGTTCCAGTTTCAACACCTTCGATTTGAATGTGTTTTTCTAGGTTGAAATTTCAGGCGGCAGTGGCGGCGGCGACTACGAATACGACTACGACAACAATGACGATGATATTGATGAACAACAACACCAGTAGCAGGAGCAGCAGCAAATTTAGGAAGACTGAGAATATAAACCAGGTCCGTATTTTGAAGGAATATTGTATGGACATTCTGAGCATCCAAATTTTATAAAATCAAACCTACTTCTTTCTCCATCACATGCAATTCGTAAAAATTGTTTTTTAAATGTTAAATATGAGAAATTTTTCTAGAACTTAGTTTAGATTATTTTTATTGTTTTTTTTCAGGGCAAATTAAAGGGTTATTATAGCGAAAGGAATTACAGTTTAAGGAGAAAAAAAAGAAAATTGGTTAAAAAAATGAGTTAGTGTCTGTTTCCGAAATTTCCTATTTCCTATTATGTTAATCCAAATTTCATCTTTTAACAATTCCTAATTAAACCTAATACTGATGCGAAACGAAGCTTTTCTGTGGTCTCCAAGAATACATCGAAATTCTTCCGAAAACACAGCAGAAAAATATCGGAAAAAACGAACAGATCACGCACAATGAACGAAAAATTAAAGAAATTGAAAAAAATAATTTTTCCGCACACTTATTAATGGTAGAGGCAATTAATTCAATGCGAACAAAGTGGAGTGGGGACTTTTTCAAATAATCTGCTACAATAAATTATTAACAATTTCGCTCATCGACCAGTTGAACAAAAAAGCAGAACGAATTATTTTCGTTTATGATTAAAGCCTTGCTGAAGCGAAACGAAAAGTTTGTGGGGTTGGACCCGCGGGAAGACGTAAACGAAACGACTACGAACTATTATTATTGGAGAGTTATATTAAAGATGATGCGAACCAAAATTTGTCTGTGGTCTGCAACAGAGCAGCAAAATGCTTACGGAAACCAAAGCGAAAAAATGTCCCAAATTACAAAAAAAAAATAAATAACGGAAACCTATGCTGAAAAGAGAGTGGAGACTTCTCCAAATAATCTGCTACAGCTATTAATTTCAATAGTCGTACAGCGTATTACAAAACGAAAAGCTGAACGAAATTTTTCATTTGTGATTTTTGTAAGGCAATTTTCGATGCAGCTGCGTAAATTTGTGTGAAAATTTTTGAATGGGATTGAAATGGGAACGACTTTCTTGTATTTTAATTTAAAAAAAAAACAATAAATTATCATTTAAATCTTTTCCTTAACTCTTCCAGGTTGGGTGGTTACTTAAACTTACCACCTATTTTTTATTGTTCTGTACCCGTGTCATCTATTGATTTCAATTAATACCTAAATTTTTCCTAAACGCTCGTACTATGTTAAGACTTAGCATATAAAGGGTAGTCATAACCCCTTGAGTGAGCGTATTATAAAAAAAAATTAATATGTCAGTCTTGTGTAAAAAAAATTTATAAGAAAGGCCTAGGATCTAAGCTATACGTATATTCCGGTAATTTGTAATTTTAAATATTTCGGTGCCCTTTTTAGTAAACTTCTGCATAAAGTTGTTAAAGAAATTGAAATTTTTAAAATGTCTTTTTTCAGATAGGTGATGAACAGAAACAAAAACTATGGCTTAAAACTAGTCTTTGGCCCAGTTCGCATATCACGCAAATTTAAGCTTCCATATAAAATTCTTTTCAAAATTTAGCCAATTGATACGCAGTTGCAGCTAAAAAAAAAAACAACTTATAACTATCTGTCAAAATTTAGCGCCCGAAATAGTTATTCCGCACATTAATTCTCGAGTTAAATTTTGACAGATTCTGTAACTTTTGAAATTTGTGGAAATTTCGAAAATCGAAATGAAGAAATATTTTAGATACAAACGACCAGGGTTAAAACCTCAGTATTAAAATTTCGGCACAGATTTGTAAAAAAAGTGAAGTAAATCGAAGATTCCCGGAGTCGATTTTAAAAACGTAAAAAAAATTTAAATTTTCAAAAACTAATATTTTTAACAAAAAAAAAAATGATTTCGACAAAAAAAAACATTTTTTAACAAAAAAAAAATCAAATGAATTCCATTGGTTTTAAACATTCAGAATCAGTGTTGGTTATAGAAATTTGATTAACTTACTCCTGTCACTTCCTTTAACGTTTGCTTTGGGTAAAGATAATTTGAATTTTTCAGTGTGAAAAAAATTTTTGGGGCAGAGTAGATTTAGTTTCTTTCTTAAAATTGGAGTAAATTTACTTCGATTGGATTAAGGTTCTAACGCTTTAAATGCCTTATCACAGCAAAAAAAAGAATTAATTTTATTTGATTAAATTCACTTGAAATAATTTAAAAAAATTCAAATGATTGAATATAATTTCTGCTCAGAAACAGCTGTTTCTGTGACATATTCTCCACAACGGTCGAGGCCGACCAATAGAATCCATCACATGCGTTGCGTCGACATACACAAATGACAGCTCTATCAAATTCACAGGTTTTTATAAGGAGTGACCCAAAGGCATCGCAAAATGTAGTTGAACTTTAACCTTTTCTCTCCGGCAGGTTTGACTTTTGAGTTGCCAATAATAGGCTTGTTCGAAGTCGACATGTGCAAATCCGTTGAGTAGGATTGTTCGATGGGATGTACTATGTATATATTGTACTGTGAATTCAATCTCAGCTTTTTTCTGTTCCATTTTTTTCGCTCTAGTTTCCTTGCAATCAATTTACTTTCAAAGGAAAAGATATTAGAATAGTTTCTTTACTTTGAAACTCTGTGCATTTGTGTGAATTTCTAAACAAAAGTCCATTATACCTCTGTTCATTTAACCTCACAAAATTGACAGCTTTTACCAATTTTAGTCCAAAGTATTGTCAAAGTTTATAAACAAAAAAAATACAAGAAAGAATGAATTTGCACATTATTTTTTTGACACATTGCTGGTGTCTTCACTTCGTGTTAATATTTCATTAAGAACGGATTTTTTCAATTTTTTTATCAGTAGGTATGTTTTTTTTAGACGTGTGGTTTTCAAGAAGAAATAAAACGCATAAAATTTAATGTTATGGTCAAGAATTTAGCTTTATTTTAAAGATAAGGGTTTGCCATTATGTTTTAAAAATGATTTGAGGCCATTTTGGTAATAAATTTGCACGATTTGCAAATGTTGTTCAGGAGTAAGTCTATTCATTCATAAATCAAGTGACAGCTGTCAAAAATACCAGCTCCGAAAAAAGTATTGCCAGATTGAAAACCACACATCTTAAAAAAAAAACAGAAATGGGACCTGAATTTGGCACGAGTTGCAGAACTTTTACGAATTTGACCGAATTTAGGCCATCTCCAATTCATTTATGTAGGTACATAATCTCTCAACGTCAACGAATCCGTTGCCGCAACGTATGCAAAGGATTCTATGGGTCGTCCGGTCTCTTTATATCAAACAAAATTTTGCTAGGGTTTAAACTGATGTTTGGAGAAGTGGAAACTTAAGTTTTACTTCGTAAAATTACAGTCACGGTGGTTCCAAAATCCAAATGCTAATTTGACCGTTTTCCGTCAAATCGCAATTTTGGCTTTATTAAAAAGGTGTGCCTCAAAGAGTTTAGGAAAAGAATAATTTAATATTTTTCTCTAATTGAAAGTATTAGATTCAAAAAGGAAAAACTCCCAGAAAAAGTTTCTCTTACCTTTTACCGCTAGCGAGTCAAACGAATAAAGGTTCCCCCACACCAACGCGAATCTTTCGTGGCGACGACGAAAACAATAACAACAACACGTAGTTGTCAATGAAAACAACACGTTGTTTTTATTGTTTTCGTCGTCGCAACGACAGATTCGTGTTGTTGTGAGGGAACCTTAAACGTGGGAGTGTGAGAAATTATTATTACGGTTGGCGAATTGAGAAGCTTTGATTCGACGTAAATGTCAAAAAATTTCCGAAGTTTGATCTCACTCTATGCCTGTTTGGTTACTCCAACTTCCTGCTACAAGTTGCTACTTGTCATTTTTTTTCTATGGGATTTGACAGCAAATTGTGCTACGTCGTACCACGTCGTACAACGTTTCGAGTTACCAAACAGACTTTCTATTGTGGTTATCGAATGTTTGTTGATTTGAACGTCATTCATCGAATGCGTTAGACCCTGTTTAGATTGTGACTTTTCACTACGCCATGACCATGATTTTGTGGGGGAGAGCGGTGAGGAGCTCTGTTCCCTTCACCAAATCTCACCAACAAACCGGTCGTCATGGCGTAGTGAGCAGTCACAATCAAAACAGGGTCTTAGTTCGCTAATGCAAACATCTAACTTCGAAAGTTCGATTCGACAACCGTAATAAGGAGGTTTTAAAAATGTAATTATAAATTTTTTTAAATACAATTTGAGTTCAGTTCATTAGACTCAGATTTCTCTTCCATACAGCCATAGATACGGACCTGAGAAGTTGCAACAATTTTAAGGCTTAATAAAAATATAGAACCAAATCAACAAACAAAAACAAGGACTTCTTGACGTTGGCATATGTATGTTAGATATATAAGGTATGATAGATATGAGTTACTTTCATTATCAAAAAGACAAAGACTAAAATGACTTAATAACTCACATCCATTTTATATTGATAGGTATGTACATTGAAACACAGATGTGGTTGAACAAAAAAAAACAGTAACTCTTTTGTATTTTCTACAATAAAGCTAAGTGACTTCTTAAATCTTGTTATAGGTATCTATGTATATTTGTGCGGTTTGGTGGCAAAGTTTGATGATTAAACAAAAGGAAGCTTTTTTTTCTTTGAGCTCGAATACGACTTATCAATGCCTACGCATTTTAGCTGCCCAATTTGTGTTAAATGACATTCTTGTCTATGCAAGGGGATGGCAATTACAATCGCTATAGCAATGGCTCTCATTAAATTACCATTACGCCCATCTGTAGGTACCTATAGGTCGGTATAGTATACCTACGATATACGATTGTATATCTGGGTTTTTCAAATTGAGCTCATGCGAACGATCTCATGAATGTTCATTGCAGCAACACATGCCAGGAAGTCCACATGATGATGGTAACGATGCGGACGCAGACGACACACAATACCCCCTATATAACCAAACCAAACAATGTATCCTGTACCTACATATATGATCAGCATGTCCGTTCACTACGCAGGAGGTTCAAGTCACCAACTATACCTACATACAAATGTATGTACATATATGTAGATATGCATTGTGGGTGCCACATTTTGAATGTCGTAATAATCGTGGTAATCGGGGAAGAGATTCTCATCCGATCGTCGCAGGAGCAGAAGCAGAAGCAAGAGCAGAAGCATCACGCCAGACCTCGGGTGGAAGGAAGTGACGGTTGTGGTATAGCGGCGCGGCGCAGAGTTTAAAAAAAGTACCTTCCGCCTCGCGCATAATATTGAATGCGATATTTATTATTATCAGCGCGCACAGGAGGCGCTTTGTTCGTTTGCGGTTTTCGTAATGTTATGTGCGGAGCGGATGTGGAGGAGCGCATCATCAGGCCTTTTCGTCGTGGACTTCGTTTGTCGCGCGCCCGATCATGAATCCTGTGTAAAGACATGAATTTGTATAGGAGTCCATCGTCATCGTCGTCGACTTCGGTCGTTGGTCGTGGCTACTGTTGTTACACATTTTGGATTATCCCTATACCTATACCCTGCAATAATATACCCAGTAGCCAGAGCAACAGAGTTTTATTTTCAAGCGGGCAACTTGTAAAGAAAGTGCGCGCATTGAGCTTCTGTATATATATGTTACAATGCAAGTACATTAAAAGCGTCTTATCGCAGGGAGGACATCAGGAATATTGCAGTATGCGCCAAGCGGGAATGGTTTCAGAAGCCATCGTCGTCGTCGTTGATGTCGTCGGACGCCATTGTCAAAGTTTGTCGCATGTCGTTTGTTGTACCTACGAGGTTATTTGATTTTTTTTTTTTTTTTTTGAGTTTTCGTTATAATTTTGATTACTATTGTGTTTCTTAATTAAAAGATAAAATATTAAATAGATGTACAGTCTTTTGAAACCTTTTATCCGATGATACATTCTTTATAGGAGGATTCATGTTTAGATGAAAGGTTTTAGAATTCTAGCGCTGCAGCTTCCTTGAGACATTTGCATGTTAAATTCAGGAAACTTTCAGAAATCTTTCCGTAAAATGATTGAATTTAGCTATACCTGATGAGCGCCACTTAAGGCAAGTTCAGTTAACGTAGAAAATTAAAGAAATTGAATATGCTCAAGATATGCTTTCTGTGTGGGGTACCTATTTCATTAGTCAAGGCACATACATAGGTACATATGTATGTATGTTAAAATATTTCCTGTTTGATTTATGATCAAATTTATAAAAACAAAAATAACTCCGAAAGTAAAACTAAGAAGGTAGGTACTTACATAAAATAAAGGAAAACCCCATCACATCCTCGATTTCTTCATAAAATTTGATTGGTATATTCTGTTGCATTAGGAATTTCCAATTTGTGTCAGGCGATAAGTCGAAATTCAGTAGAAAATAAAATAACAAAGAAACTGAAATTTAAATTAATGTTGTTGCTTTGTATTTTTTGGCAGTTAAGTCGTTGAGTTGTATTTTGAATGAACATGTAAAGTAATTCTTGAGAATTTTCTTACGAATTATAAGTAAGGAATCAAATAAAATTATATTATAACATTAAAAAAATATACATTCCTATTAATAAACTCAAATCATATATGAATTATTTTTAATCAGTAAAATGAGTTAAAATCATAGGTTAAGTTAATTCATGTTAAGAAACTAACTAACCCAAGTATGTGGACTAACGATTAATGGGAAGAAAAAAACTCAAGTGACACAACTCACAAGACAAGATGCCTGTTTGGTTACAACAAATTTCCCAAAAACTTAGTTTTTTTCTATCGGTTTTGACAGCAAATTGTGAAATTTTGGGAAAATTTGTGCAAATTCGCAAGAAATTTCACGTTACCAAACAGACCAAAGATTTTAGACATAATTTACAAGTTCAAATGAGAAAGTGTGTGTAAAAGTTTATGTGTACAGACTTGTTTTTTTTTTACTTACCAAAACTGCCACTTTCTACCCATTTAAACCCAAAGCTCTGTCAATGTCCATAAACAAAAAATAATATTGCAATAGAATTGGTCAAAATTGTCAGTTTAAGAAAGTAAAGAAACAGACCTAATATTATGCCCTTTGGCGAAGATAATTAAGCATTGTCCCCTTTCACACGAGGAAACTGAGTTTCCAGTAACTTTCAGTTTTTGGGTGAGAAGGGCACCAAGTAAGAGGATTGAACGGTCTACGATTGGTGGGAATTGAAAATTAAAAGAAAACGTCAAAAAATCTTCCTCGTGTAAAAGGGGACATTGTTTTTAATTAAAAGGGGTTTTAAGGGTGCATGTTCTACTAATTTAACTTAAGGATCTTACTTCTTGAGTAAAATGGATGGAATTGAAGATTTCCAAGAGAAGAAAGCAAATAAAATGCACGATTGGATGGGACGAACATTGCTCTATACATAAAGAACCTATTATACTACGTTTTCATTAGAGCCGAAATGATGTAATTTGTTAAATAATATAGAAAATGTATTTTCATCTTATATTAACTTAATTCGTTTGACAGCTCATTTCATTCATGAATTTGATTTGACAGTTAATGACGGTGTTCACATTGGACTGCCTCCGACAACTTTTCTTTGACATCTCTGTACTTTTTCTCACTCCCACTTAAAGACTCTCCCAAACCAACGCGCAACGTTCGCCGACGACAGATTTTTGTTGTTGTTTAGCGTTGTGTATTTGTCATATTTTGTGTTATTGTGAATGATTCGCTACGATTTCGCGTTGGTTTGGGAGAGCCTTAATGGCGAGAAAGAGATGCGATTCTTCCACCTCTTTCTCGCCATGAAGTTGGAGTGATATAAGTACACAGAGCAGTGTTGCCGAAGTGGCACGATCGTGTTTTTTTTTTTACACAAAAAAAATTCAATATGGTGTTATTTTTATTTCCATTTTTTACTTGAAATAAAACGAATTTTGAAAAAAATTTAGGAAAGTTACTCCAAAACTTGCAGAAACTTTAAGTTTTTGACAATACACGAATAAAGAAAAACATTTCTTCCTCAAGCCAAGTACGCAGCTGAAGCGAAACAAAAATTTTCTGTCGTCTCCAAATCGATAACGAAAATGTAAACCAAACGACTACGAAAGAAATAAATGTCACCAATTTAAAAAAAATAACAGAAGCCTTTGCTGTAATCAAAATAAAAATAAATAAAAATACAAATAAAAATAAAAACTTTTCCGCAGACAATTAATGGCCCGTGCAAATAATTCAGTGCGAAAAATATTCTGCTACAATTATCAATTTCGCTCGTTGAAACCAAGATTTTTCGTTGTTTCAATTTTTGTATGGAAATTTTCGTTTCGCTTCAGCTGCGTACTATGCTTCATAATCGAATTATATTTTTTTCAATTTTCAAAAATTTGTTTTTTTTTTTTTGTTCATTTGGAACGAAAATTGCACGGTTTTTTAGAAAATGTGGCACGGAACATTGTTTTTTGGGCGGCAACGCTGATACAGAGACGTCAGAAAAGTCGGGCGGAAAGTCCAATGTTAACATCAGTTCGTCATTACAATGCAGAACTAGTCTAAGTCCAAAATTTCAAAATGAGTTTTTGTTTACGTCATAAGGAAACTTGTTGTGTTCCGTGCATTTTCTACATATTCTGAATATTCCTGCGTGCAGTACAATTCCTTCAGAATTTAAATAATATAATATAATCAGTGTCGAAAGTCAGCATTTTACGCACTAAGCTTCTTCTTGAAACTTTTGAAAATGTTACTTAGACTAGTTTTGCATTCTAGCGACGAGTTGTGTTCGGGTTTTTCTCGGACTAAATCTGACAATCTATCAAATTTGGGGGATTGGGGGTGAAATTCTCTCAAAGAGAACCGAATCTGTCCGAAAATACACGAACGCCTTGAACCAAAATATTTGCCAATTTTTAAACGTCAACAAAAAGTAAACAAAGAAATTTCCATCATAATTTCATATTCTTTATTAAATTTGAAGATGAACAAATTAAAATTTGCATTGTAAATACATATTTACACATAGAAAATACAATAAACAGGAACATCACGTACTTTTTTTTTATTAATCCCAAATTTGAAATTTTGCCACCACGACAGAGGCGGTTTATAAATTAAATGTATGCAACTTTGGTGATACATACTCCGACGGCTGAATCAGACATAAATGATGCAATTTAAAAACTCAAAAGCAAATGTATCCACCATCCGGTCATTTACATACATACATACATACATTCATACATATTCAAAAATTGTATCCAACTTTAGAATTTTCATTTGTACGAAAATTAATTTAACTCTTTTAGTTGTGGTACCTACTCTCTTTTTCGGGTATTTTGTCTTGATTTTAAAATGCACGCTCATACCGACGGAGTGTATGACAGAAACCATTTCTGCAGGGTTTTCCATAATTAAAGGCTGTTTATTGTTATTTATTTAAAAACTGAATAAGCTCTAGCTTTGTTTAAGGCTTTAAGCTTTCTATTTAAAATAGATTTGATAAATACGTGGTATATAGACCTATAAACAATTCTAAACTAAGACTATATTATAATAGATGTTTCAATAAATGCCCTCATTCAATTTGTGTTATAATATTTGGCAATATTTTGGAATTTATATGTATGTTCAGAATTATTAGGTACACAAATTATCACAAATCAATTCCCACCAGAACGATGTTCCGAATCATCGAAAAATCGGGTTTATCGTTGCAACTCTAAATATGCACTCATGACATTTAATTACCCCACAAAAGTGTATTTACAACTTTCAAGCTGGTGAGTCATCGAGACGAATAACACGGCTAAACTGGGAGGGTGAAAGAAAAAGGTGTTGCCATTCAGCTCAAACGCATAGCAAGGGGTTAAGTTCCGGCGATCAACCGACAAACAGAAGTCAAACCAAAAAAACTTCACAAAATCTATTAAAAATGCTAACCTTTTACCTTGTCAGCATTGATGGCTGTAATAATCTGATTATCTATAATAAAGGATTAATTATCCAATGTGCATGTTAACCAAAATTTTTATTAAAGAATTCAAAATTTGAGTTGTTATAATCATAGAAATAGCTAATCAGCCTATTTTTATTGATAAGGGTCATTTAATTAGATCCTGTTAAAGTGATGGTACAGAATTAACCCACCGTGAACAAATTGGCCCTTAGTAGCTTAAAGCGATATGTATTTTGAAATTGACTAGTGAGTTGTTCACCGAGATTATGCACATTGACATCACTCACACGTACTGCTTGTATCCTCGAAAAAGTTGCCAAAAATATAAAAGCTACCTACTTTAATCAAAACATATCATTATTCTTTAAAAAAAAACTCTTTATTTTATAAGATAGAAATTATTTTTTGTGTACTTTATTGAGGCAACGAATCACGACTTATTTATTTATTAGACTAAATATTATCCAAAAGGATTTTATTTGGTTTCAATATAATTAATCGAAGGTTAACTTCACTTGAGTCCGCGCAAGTTTGTTTTTTTTTTTTTATTTTATTGTTTTTAACAAAAAAATTTGCTGTTTACCTAATTTGTACAAATATAATGTTTAATAATGCAAATATAAAGAAATTAGGTTTTCAACGTTCGCGAGCCTTTTTTTGCAAAATTTCTTGCGAAGAAACTGCTCGTATATAATAATTACAAACGGTTTTTGGCTTTTATATGTACAGCCTGATACTAGCTAAAAAAAAAAAAACAAAACATTGAGACAACATTTGTTTTGTAAAAGCATTAAATTAATATAGGCACCTTATACAAAAAAAAAAACACAAAAAAGTAAATACATGGTTGCAAAGTGTCAAATTATTGACATTACGTAGATTTCAAATCGGTTTTACATGCGGTTGTAGGTAACTAATTTTGTAATCTACCGAGTTTAATGCGTGTTTTTGAGTGAATATTATGAACATAACTTTAAACTGTGGGAGTTAAAAACTGTGGTTTAAATGGACAGATCTAAAAATCTCCTACAACTGACTTAAACCCTCAGTGAATAATATGGCAGTAAGTATTTTATTTTATTCTTAAATCTTAGCCAATTATTGATTATAAAGGCAATTAATGTTGTTATTTTTAAAATAAATAAATGCAAGAATGTACAAATATTAATAAAGTTGCTTAAAGTACTACTGTTTTAGAGAATATCTACAACCAATGGTAAAACTATACTTTCCTCAACAAGCATTAATATAGGTATTTTTATCTAAAAATAGTTTTACTTGCTAGTAACGCTATTATAGTAATTATAATTATACATAATTCAAAGCGATAAAAAACCAACTTGTTCAAATTAAAAAAAAAAAAAAAAACAAAGATTAATAATTGTTATTGCTCTTAACATTACAATTGTGTATTTATTGTTCAAATATTTCGATTGCCTAAGGAGAAAGTCTTATTTGAAATTTATTATTTTTTATTTATCTCATTAGTAATTAAGGGATAAAGAGAAAACAAAGAACTTAGTTATAATTTCGAACAGGACAGAATGAACTGGAAAAGTTAAAAATGAATTTTGAAGTTAAGATTAAAACTTTCAGGTTCCGTAACAATTTTTTTTTTGAGAAAATTATTTCGTGATGTAGGTACATAGATACCTACCAAAAATATTTTGAATATTTAAATCACCAAATTAATATACAACAACCGTGTATTTTTTTGCACATTTAAATTCCAATAAGTCGAAAACTCTTCTTTGGGCATTTAAAATGAGTGTAATTTTCTTTATTCAGCGGACCCAAAATTAAAATAATAAATTAAAACCAAACAAAAATAAACATATGAAATTAATTAAAACTTATGAATGATGTTTTAAGAAAAATTGTCTATTCTATATTAATATTTTTGAATTTGTCCCCGAATCGCAACCCAATAAAACAGAAAGTTAATCTTTTCTGCTTTAACTTGTTCTGACAATTTTCACACAGTAAATTGTAAAGCTCTTCTCTGTTTTGTTCCAGATTTTTTTAAATGAGATTTCTGTAGGTACATGTTCGACTCAAAATGAATAGTTTCTACAAAAGTGTCAATAAATTTATAACTTTACATTCCACACATTTTATTTTTAACCAAAGTTAATTAATTTCTAAATTTAAAACTTTTCTACAACGCGTTGGGTTGTCAATTAGATATTATTCCATAATCAAAATTTTTTCACTAGAAGTGAGCACTAATCTTTAAAAAAATTACACAACAAATAATGGGAAGATCAGGATAAATAAATAAAACTAATCACCGACGGTTTTCAGAATCTAACTAAAATCTTTAATTTAACAGAAAATTCATGTCAATTGTTATTGTGGAACCTAAATTTGTTCTTTTCTATGATTATTTTTTAAAGCAGGATTTTTAAATATCAATTTTCATTTTAACTAAATTCGCTTTATTCCATATGTTCAGTGTATTTATCTTTAATCTGATTATCTAATTTTTTTGAAAACTCGTCAAGTTTCCCTATATGATTTGTCAGTTTACTGCTCTTTAATTGATGGTTTATCTTGTTTGTTTTCCATAAATCAAATTTTTAAACACTGTGTTTGATTTTACTTTGTTTATCGGAAAGTTGTACACCTTTTTGATTCCAAAGGAACATAAAAATAAATGTATCTTCCACAGACGTAACCATTATAAAATGGTTTCTTTTAGCATTTGCCACTTCAAGACAGACTTGAAAATTTTTTCATAACTTGGTAAATGATTTCTGATAAAACTCTTGAACAAGATCAATTTAGAAACCATCAAAATAACACTATATATAAGACTTAGTTTACACAAGTTTAGAGATTCGAAAACTCAATTGTAAAAGTGTTAATTGTTAAAATCAATTCAGAAGCATATAACAATGAATTCAGGTATCTTTTTTTTCATATATTAAACTAAAACTTAATTATTTCCGTAAATAAAATAGTTTTTTTTGTTGAGATATAAATCTCTAGTATTAACCATTAAAATAAAAAATAACTTCTACTTTACATTTTAGCCTACTCGCTCTCCCTCTGTAACTGCCAATTCTATTTTCACAATTACCGAAAAAGGTAAAACAACTTATAAAACAAATTATTGACGACAGTAAATTTATTTATTTCAATCTTTTATAAGAACCTACAAAAAAAAACTTAATAAAACGAAACAAAAGAAATAAAATATCTTTTACATCCCACATAATTTAATTCCCACTAAAGTGTAGGCGACCCACAAAATCCATGAAAAACAATCCACACAATTTATGTAAAAGAAATAATAATTTCTGGCAATGCTCTCGATACGAAAACAAAAGAAACGTCATCTGCGCAGAAATGATAAAAAAAATTAAAAGAGAAATCAAGAGCATGTTCAATTTTTTTCTCTCGTCGCTCTCATTTTCTTGCAGAAACTCACTCACACCAAATTATAACACTGCACACTTTCCATATACATATAGTCAAATTTGACATTTCAACACGTGTGTGGTAGTGCGCAGCTGCACTTTATCAAAATAAAAAAGAAAAAAAACTCTCCCAGTTGGAATTAATTTCGAGGTTATGTTTCTCTGTGTCATTCTGACAGCAAATATTCAACAAACTCGAAAAGAAAAAAAAAAAACACTTCAAAACTTCAACTAAACCCAAATGCTCCCTGGTTCATCTGTTTGCAAAATCGAATTTTCCCAATCCAATAGAAATGCCCCGCACTTACCTTCTTCATGATTCCAGTTTTCCTTTTAGAAAATGTTGTATACCGCCGCAATTTATTATCGATGTATTCCATTTTAATCTTGACACGGCCTTTTGTTTTCTTCCCGTTGGCCGGTGGTGATTTCTTGTTTTGCAATGAAGTGTAGCTGTCATCAACCACATCGGGCACATTGCCCTGTTGTCCAACCGGATTCGTCCCATTTCCACTGCCTCCACCGGCACAGGATTCTAGTCCTTGTAATGATTGAGAAGTCATACCGCCAGAGCCACTGCCGCCGCGATGATGATCGTCATAACAATCTGAACTCGAACGTTTAATACCTCGCGATTGTCCACCGCCGCCGTTGCCACCGCCACTTGCGTTACCCGTGTTGCTCAGCGATTGACACTGACTTGAGTTTGACATTAGCCCACTGCCACCCGTCCGACCGCCTCCTCCTCCGCCACCACCAGGAGTACTTCCACCACCCATCGGTTGTATTAGTCCTCCACTGGGTGGTCGGCCGCCCAGCGCAGCCGCCGCACCAGGGTTGCCATAAATATCCGTCTGGTCAGCCAGACTGAGCCCTATACTGCTCATACTGTAGTTCAGATTATATCGCGAATCACCTCGCGATGGGTCCATTCTGAGGTAAAAGTTCTCCACCGCGTAGCCGTTTAAATAACTCAGTTTGGAAGAAAATTAACAACAGGAATATCCTTAAGGATAAGCAAAAACGTAAATTTATTCTTGTTCCCTTTTCCGGATTTAAAAGCAGCTAACACAGCTGTGTAAACAGAATTCTGCCGGGCGAATTTTGATCTGTCAAATGTCAGAGGGATGGCTTTCTTGTTGGGTTATTTTTTGTTTTGGTTTTCTTTTTTATATTGCTGCCGCAAACGGTACTTTATAATCCAAAAATAAACGAGAATAGGCGACGGCTAGGTATATTTCTTACCCAGATTCATTTACGCATGTCTTGCAAGCACTTCGATTAATTAATTTTGCAATGCAATATCCTATAAAAACTTTAATAATTCTTTTAATTTACACACAATGCAATCTTCTTTCTGTCAAAAAAATAAAAAAAAATTGGGAATTATACAAATATTTTATCTCTATTCCTCTCTTTTTGACGCACACACTTTGGACAAGGAGGAATAATATAATAACCAGCGTTTCCGATTTCGCTTTGGGTTTTTTTTTTTTTTTCTTTTTGTTTGTTATCAGACACTACACCACTCACTGCAAGTTTTATGGGAAGTTAAATTATCTTCTTTTAGGTATAATTATTATTCGATTAGAAAATACCACAAGAAATAAAACCAACGATTTGGTAAGGAAAAAAAAAAAAGATCAAATCTAACTTTGCACACACGAGCCTCTTCCTCTCTAGATGGAAGCGCGCCTATGAATAATACGTCGATTCATGCGCACTGAGTGAACTAAACGCAAAATCCAAAATAAAATCGATCGAGTCGAACTGAACTGACAGACGAAAAGATCTTCGCAGACAAGTAGAAGACTAAACAACTAAGCGGAACACACGCAGCAGAAATGAGACTAAACCATGGGTTTTGTGTGTGCGACTGATCGATCGTTGTTTTGTTAGATCTTTTCGAAGAAGTGTAAGCGAGATGCAGTACAGAGTACAGAATGGTTGACAGTTATTTTACTCTCTCGATCTCAATTGATATTTTGCTATAACTCAGTCTGCACGGCTGCAAATAAACTCAGCAAAATGAGCTTTTTTACCTGTGAAAGCGATGTGTTATGTTTGTTTCGTTTTAAGTTTCCTTATGAATTCCATTAGTTGAAGGAAGAAAGAATGACATGCGTGGGCAGAAAGCTTTATGATCTGATGAAGCCCAGCTTTGAAAGTAAGGTATGTACTTACCTAATTTTTTATTTATAATTTTTATCATTGAATATTTATTAATATTCATGATATGATTTGGAGGCGTAAATCATTAAATGCCTAAACCTTTTCCTATTTGTTAAGTTACTTGCAATTGACAGTTTGTATGGGTAAGGTCCCGGCACTAGGTCTAATTGATATCTATTTTATTTCTAATTTTTTTTTTACAGTACCTAATTCAATTGAAGTCTGCAAATGATCTTGTCGCAACTATGTTTATCTATCTACCTTGCCTAGTTGGAAATTGGAACTCCTCCCATTTATGTACCTATTTATTTATTCTCTTCAAGTTCCCCCCACCGAAGTAGGTATATCGATCGTTAATAGTTCCAGTAACTAACCTAATAGAGTTGGTGGTGGTGGTGGATGGTAACTCCCACTGCAACCTATGTAGTGCCTCTATTTACACTGTGAATCTACCCAATTGGACAAATAATATATACTTAATGAAAACATTAAGGACATCAATCAATTTTGATCGATCGCGCGTATGCGAATGTTATCTTTGAAATTAATTTTATAAACTGGATTTTACTAAAAAAAAAAAATCCAAGACACACAACATGCCAAAGTGTACTTACGTAATTATTTAAGAAGCAATTAAAAAACCAATAATACCTACCTATACTTCTTTTAAGCTGTAAGTTAGATAGGGGTATTTACTTATTTATTTAATACCTATTCGAAATACATACCTAGTGGCTTGAGAATTTCAAGACCTCGCGAGCACGAGAAATGTTTTGCTATTTAAACAAAAAAAAAATACTAGTTTATTTCATTTTTATTTTTTTTTTCTTCTGAATTCAAAGATGTTAACTGAAACAATTCCAAATAAGGTTTATGAATTAAGTTTGTTAATATCAATTAAATAAATTTGCATGTAGTTTTAACGACTGGACGACATTATTTTGATTTTTGGTCGTTTAAAAGGAAATGTTTTTTTAACCTACTTTGATACCTACATACATACATACATGTATGTATTATGTAGGTTTAGTTTTAGTTACGTTTTTATAGTTTTTATTTTACACCTACGTTCATAGGTACCTACTAAATTAGAACGTGAAGATGTTAATGCAAAATTTCGATTTATATATATTTTGTCTTTGTTTTAAATAAATAACGGTTAGTTTTTGCATCTGATATCTAAACCTTTTCTTGTGTTTTAATTAATATTTAATTATTTATAGTGGTGCTATGTAGGTAGGTACTAGCAGTGGTATTTATTAGATTTTTGTCTACTTAGACACTGTCTAACCAATTTCAAATTGGTGGAAATATGATTTATTCAATAAAAATAAATACATATCACATTATTCACGGTTAAGACAATCTACTCTTGTGTCTAAGTCAGGCAGCTATAAGACAACAATCAACAAGGTTTTTGAACATATTTTCCAATCTTAGACAGTTGTCTAAATTTAGATAACGTTTATAAATAAGACCATAGGTTTCTACTTTAGATATTAGGTGCACCTAAATGTTTGTACAGGGTGGCGCACGAATCGTGCTACAAAAATAAAACGTAATAACTTTTTTTCTGTGTGAGTAATCGGCTTATTTTTTTTTATTTTGTAGGTTACTATTTAGATTTATAAAAATGGATGCTTGGGATACGGAGAAAAGAATTTGGATAGTGCAACGGTACCATGCTTTGCAGTCCGTCATTTCCGTCCAAAGGGAATTTAGGCGGGAGTTTGGCGGTAATCCCCCGAGTAGATGGACCATTATGAGGTTTGTAAACATGTTTGCCGAATCTGGAAGCATCGCACGAAGGCCGTACCATCGAGATGCCAATGTTCGGGTTCAGGATACAATCGCAGCAGTAGCATCTGCAATACAGGCCAATCCGAACGTTTCGACCCGAAACTTATCGGGGCAAATTGGAATTAGTAGACGGTCATTACAACGGATACTTCATGACGATTTAAACTTGTTTCCGTACAAAGTCCAAATTACTAGCAAGTTAAACCCTCAGGATTTGCCTGTTCGCCTGGAATTTTGCCAAAAAATGATATCAATGGCCGAAGAAGACAACACATTGATCAATTGTTTGTTCATGTCTGATGAGGCCCATTTTGATCTTAACGGCAATGTAAACAAGCAAAATTGCCGTATATGGAATGAGTCTAATCCAGAAATGCTCCATGAGACGGAACTGCACCCAGAACGAGTCACTGTGTGGTGCGCAGTTTCATCAAGGTGTATTGTCGGGCCGTACTTCTTTGAAGAAAACGGTGTAACCGTTACTGTCAATGGGGACCGTTATTTAAAGATGTTGAAGGAGTTTTTTTACCCAGAACTGCGCCGAAGACGTATACCATTCAACAGCGTTTGGTTTCAGCAAGATGGAGGAACTGCACATATAGCCAGACCAGTTATGGCGGAGCTAAACAAAAAATTCGCAAACAAATTCATTTCTAGGAACTCCACTCTTCGCTGGCCCCCAAGGTCACCTGACCTGACTGCACCAGACTTCTTTTTATGGGGTTATGTCAAGCAAGAAGAAGTATAAAACGAAGCCCAGGAATTTAACTGAATTAAAGCAGTCCATAACGACAATAATTGAGGCGATCCCAACTTCAACTGGGAAGGTGCCGCATATGCGTGGGACAGCGTGGAGGTCATTTGCGGTCTATAATCTTTGAAAACAACTAACTATTTAAAATAAAATTTAATTTTCTAACCAATAAAAAAAAAAAAATGAAATACATCGATTAAAAAAAAAGTTATTTGATTTTCTTATTGTAGCACAATTGGTGCGCCACCCTGTATTTATACGTGGTTTTGCGATAGCTTAAAGAATTTCAACATCCCTACATATGTCCTTCCTGGATATTAGTCTCCCTTAATCTTGAATACCTATCTAACTAACAGATACATTACAGATATGGGCATCCTTTTACAAGGTCAATTAAAATGTGTTAGAAGCCGTAGTTCATTAGACCAAAGCTTAAGTAGGTATTATTATAACTGTCAGTCTATCACATACAGCCAGGCGATTTTATAACTCAATTGAATAGCTTGCACAACTTGCTCATAGTGAACAAGAACTCAGTTTTGGGAAACTGTTGATCAAAAAACATAAAGTGGCTAGATTGTGACTTTTCACTACACCCGCCTTGTCTACACCCGATACTCAGTCATGGCTCATGTGTATCGCAGGACTCTGAAGGAATAACTGAGAATTGAAACATTTGATTCTGAGCACCATGTGTTTAAATATTAAATAAATAAGTATGTAGTTGCAAAATATTGAAGAAATTTGCAATTTTAATAATTAAATCTGCTGTTATCAATCCACCGTCTACCCTTGACCAAATACACATTTTTATTCTCATGTAGGGACTATTACTCTTCAACGAACAAGCCAAAAATTAAAAAAATGGTATTAAATGGAACATTTCGGATTTAAAAACATGACTGCTCTCACCAATCTCATATGTTTTCTTCCTGATTGTGACCTCCCTTTCAACCTCACCGATTTCACCAACAAACTGCCGTCAATGAGTTTTCATTTTTCAAGCTTTGCAAAGTACGTTGGATATTTTAAGTTTTTAAAAACGAAAAACTGTTATAATTGTTATAAATTGGCATGGCTCGAGTCTCGTGCATCCGAAATAGGTATAGTACAGGAAATAGGAAACAATCTGAGAAAAGTTTAAGCGCAACTAGTTTGAATGCAATATTGTAGGGGGGTATACCTAGATTTTGAATATAAATCAGAGTTTTAGGGAAATTGGGGTCTGTTTTTATAACTTTGTGCTAATTTTTATTAAAAAAGATAATATGCTTTTTATAATACTTACATATTTATATTATCTACAAATCCATATACAACAATTATTTCTAGAGCTGGTAACACAGAAATTATAGACAGACAAAGAACGAGTGAAAATTTGGGCTTATGAGTCGATTTTGAGAAAAATTTGATTTTCCTTGCTGGTTTTTTAACACTTATATGGGAAGTATCGTTATTTTTGGTTATATAAGAATAATTTTTATTTAAAATCTGTTAGATAACATTCATAAACTGTTGGGTAGCAAAGTTTAATAAAAATTGATCAAGTCGTTTTCAAATTATGTATTAAGTTCTCAAAAAAAAAATTTTAAACTTTTTTTAAAAATCTAAAAAAAAAAATTGAAAATTAAATTAAAAACTTTTTGAAACATTTTCAACAAAAAAATTTATCAAAATCAGTTGAAACCTTTTTGAAATAATCGAAAATCAAAAAAATCTATGGGAGGTACCGTATTTATATATACTTAACCATTTTCCTAAAATTTTTTTTTATAAAATGGTAACTGTTTTTTTCATTTTTTGCAAAAATAAATTGTACGGCAAAAGTATTTTTTTTTTTTGGTCTTAAAAGATAATGAAAAAAACGGGTCGGGGAAATGCCCAAAAAACACTACGTACCAAGTTTAAAGAAAATTGACCGACCCATCCGTTAAGGCTGCAGCCGAAAGGACAGACAGAATTGCGAGACCCACATTTTGTCGTCTATCATGGTATTGTCAATCTATAAGTTGTCATAAGTACCTATCATACTAGAGCCTACGATTCAGTCCGTGTATTTGAAAAACACGGGTACACGGACTCCGTGTAATTATTACACGCAAATAAAAATCCGTTCTCTTAAAACACGTGTACATATTTATTTGCTTAATATCCGTGTATCCGGATATTAAGCATACACGGATTTTATTATACTCGGATTCTTAATACACGGAATGGTTTTTGATTTTTATCTTTTCAAGGGGTGGGCTTACAAGCTCAAAATTTTGAGGGATAATGGATATTATACACTTTTATTTTTTGGTAATTTTCCAAAAAAAATCGAGAAAAAATTAAATAATTCTCAATTTAATTCCACTAACAGATTCGACTACCAAGTCGTTAGCGTATTTTTATCAGAAAAATCCCATAAATTTGGCCCTTTCCAGTGATGATTTGATTATTTAAAATACACGGATCTTCGGATACACGGATGCACGGACACACGGACGCACGGATACACGGATACACGAAATACACGGATTCAAATTCGGATATTATAAGAACACGTGCATCCGTGTTTTTAAATATCCGTGTAATAGGGAGCTCTACAGTACATACATAGTACATGTAAACTATACGTATATCGCAAGTAAAAATGTTGCAAGTTTGTTAATATATTAAATTATTGCTTAAACCTATATTTTACTCCATTCAATTTTCGCTCAAAAATGATTTAAGTGGGGAAAGTTACGTGGGGTACTTTTAATTTCATTCATCTTGTATGTGTTCCTTAGGGATGCTGAATCCGAATGTTAGATTTGCCACCAAAATTTCTTGATAGAACAAGCGGACAAAAATGAACAGCAAAAGTAAAAATTGTATTTCTTTAAGGTTTTTTGTTTATAACTAGGAATTTATAAATATTTCGTAAAGAATCTAATTTACCAAATAAAAGATCATATAATTTTACTATACCAAGATTTTTTCTCCCAAAATCTATTTGATCAAAAAACGCTAATCCGCTTGGGGTTAATATGTGTTGGGAATTTATTAATTTGCAATCGAGGTGTATCGTAAGTGATTTTTAAAATTATTACCATCTTAATTTTGCTGTTTAAAGATCAAACATTTAAAAAAAAATCGAAAATCATTTGTCATATTCTTCTTTTGCACTAATATAAAATTCCTTTTTGAAAACGCACTACTTTATTCTCTCGTGACAAATTAAAAAGTTTTACGTCAAAATGAGTCGTCCGGAGAGAGTCTAATGTCTAATTTTAAAGAAGTGAATAAATGATCTGACCAACAAATTTAAATATAAAAAAAAACTGCGTGAAATAAGTTTAAATTGTTAAATTTTGTATTTTAATATTTTCTATACGCAATCAAAAATGTTATATTGTGAACCCAGAATTCTTTTTTGTTTTCGGAGACTTCAATCTGGCAGCTTGATAAGGATAATAAGTCATTATTTAATGTAAATGAACATGGCCCTTTATTTGAAAGAAATATCTTTACATCCATATAGTAGAATATCCGCCATAGGACGACCTACCTTTATTTATTTATTTATTTATTAACTCAGCTAATTGCTAGCTTTAAAGGTTATAATTATATGTACATGTTACAAAATTGAAAAAAAGTTGATTTAAATTTAATTGAAGTATTAACAGTTTGGTTGAACAAATTAGTATATTTACTGTTGAAAAAATTAAATAATTTAAACATTTTATTGAGAGGAGAAAATCGTTCATAATTAGTCCGATAATTTGAAATAAATATGCATTCGGACAAATTCCTCAAACTCCTTTGGGGAATATTAAAGTTTATGCGAGACAGAAGGTGCAAAGAGTCTATGTTTCCGTTTATAAGTTTCACAATGAAGACAAAAGATAAATACAAGCGTCTGCTCTCAAGACTAGGCATGTCTATCAGTTTCAGTCTGTTGTTATAAGGCGGGAGTTCGTAAGGATTTTCCCAACCCAATCCTCTGAGTGCAAACCTTAGAAATCTTTTTTGCACTTGTTCTAATCTGGCTATGTGACAGTCATAGTGGGGTGACCAAACCTGACAAGCATATTCAATAATGGGTCGCACAAATGTCACAAAAAGCTGTTTGATAACAAAAGGATCAGAAAACTGCCTTGACTCTCTCTTTATCCACCCAAGAATTGAATTAGCTTTATTAGTTATGGAGTTGATGTGTTGTATAAAGTCAAGTTTTTGATCAAATAGGACACCAAGGACAGTTAAATCGCTAACTCGTGACAATAATACACCATTAAGAAAATAATTTGCAGGAGATACAGATAGCTTTCTCGTAAAAGTAATAGTTTTACATTTATCAATATTGAGAGTCAAACAATTACGAACACACCAATCGAAAAAAGAATTAAGATCACACTGAAACTCTTCACAATCTCGAGTATTTTCAATAGTTTTGAAGATTGTAACATCGTCCGCATAAATGAGACAATTGGAATATTTCAGAAGAGACGGTAAGTCATTAATAAATAAAATAAAAAGTACGGGTCCTAAATGGCTACCCTGTGGTATTCCAGAGTTAACCTTAAACTTAATTGATTCACAGCCATTGAAAAGAACCGAATAAAATCTATCAAATAAATAAGACTGGAGCCACGATACAAACTGTTCGCTAAACCCCATCTTCCTCAATTTTAATAACAAAACTCGATGTGAGAGTTTGTCAAATGCCTTACTGAAGTCGGTGAAGACACAATCTACTTGTTTTCTTTTTTTAAACGAATCAATACAACTTTCTGCCAATTCCATTAAAAAAGTCACAGTAGAGCGACCTTTTGTAAAACCATGTTGATTTGCAGCGATACTTGATTTAACATAAAAACATAGTGATTCGCAAATAATAGCCTCGAAGAGTTTAGGAATAACGGATAACTTAGCAATTGGTCTATAATTTTTAATATCATCTTTTTTACCTTTCTTATGTAAAGGGATTATAAAAGAATCTTTCCAAGTAGACGGAAAAACACAAGAAGACATAGAGAAGTTAAAAAGAATAGACAAAGGAAACGACAAGTGATTTACACAGTTCTTCAAAATAATGGAAGGTATACCATCAGGACCTGGTACACAACTTTCATCCAGATTAGATATAAACTTTTTAATGTTTTCAGAATGAATATTAAAGTTTATATCAGTCAAGTGAGGAAAAGATTTTAAAAGGTCAAAGTTATTGTCATTTTCGTCAAGTTTATCACAGTTCGAAGTATCACAGTTTAAAGTATCACAGTTGTTAGTATCACAGTTGAAGGCACTTTGAAAAAAGTCAGAAAAAAGTTGCGTTATAACTCGAGGGTCATGACTTGAAATGCCATTCGACTTGAGAACAGACGGGTAAGGACAAGACTTTCTTTTACTGTTTATGAATTTCCAAAAACATTTCGGATTCATTTTAAGATCTCTTTGCACCTTCTGAAGATAATTAAAATACTTTAAACTTGAAATTCTATTAAAAATATCTCTTGATTCACAATATTTTTTAAAATTTGCTTCACTTTGAAATAGCTTATAAGCGGACCAAAATTTATTTCTTCGATTTTTAAGACTTTTTAATTCATTATCGTACCAATCAGGAACCGAAGATCTCGATTTTTGAATAGCAAGAGGTACTGATTTAAGAAAACAATCAAACAAAATATTATAAAATTCAAAGACCATTGAGTTAACATTTAAACAGTTATTTAGACAAGACCAGTCTACTTGTGATAGCAAAGTATTTAGTTTTAAAAAATTAGTTTTTTTAAAATTAAAAGCGTATGAATTTTCTAAAATTTCATTATTAAAATTATCTGAGTTAAAATAAAGTGAAAAAGTCAGCGCTGGATGATGGATGTCTTCAGACACTAGAGGCTCGCTTGATTTTTCCAATGTAATATCGTCTTCAATAGTGGTAAATACTAAGTCCAACAGCTTTCCATTTGTATTTAAAATATCGTTACGTTGTCGAAGTCCAATAGAAGTTAAATCATCAATTAGTTTTGAATCGTCCGATTTCAAATTTCCAGTTGGCAACATAACATTTGTATCTGGACAGCGTATCCAAGCAACGTGGGTAAGATTAAAATCGCCCAAACAAATAATTTCATCCTGATACTCCAATAAATCGTTGATGAAGCTCAGGTACTCGAAGGCTTTTATATAGACATCACGAGGACTTCCAGGTACGATATATAGCGTTACAACATATAAGTTTTTATTTTTTAGACTGACTTTAATGCAGATAAATTCTTTGTCAAGTGCTACAGGAACATGAATTTGCGTGGTTATGAAACAAGACTTTATGGCTATTAAAACTCCACCTCCCACAGTATCAATATTGGGATCAGCGTATCTGTCACGCCTAAAAACATTAAAAGTGTTGTCAAAAATTTCAGAGTCATTGATACCAGCATATAACCAAGTTTCGGTGAGGGCAATAATGTCAAAGGAACAGATGGATGATGAATAGTAGACCTTATTGGTCTTAGTCCGTAGTCCTCTAACGTTTTGATAAAATATATCAATTATTGGCGACGATTTGTTTGTCTTGTCAGTGTTTTCTGAAAAGGATTGCGGGACATATTCCTTTTATTTACAAACTCGTGAACGATTATGTCATTAGGCCAACATTTGTGATCAGTGAGTTGATTGAAAATTTCCTGATTACAGTACAATTTGAACGATGCATAATCCGTACTTTTGGTAGGCAACTGTTCCAGCCTTAGCTTGGCTTTACTGTAGCGTGAACTTATGTATTTGGATATATCATCACAACTTGTTTCAGGATCAAAATTAGATAAAAATATACATTTAAAACGCTCTGCTGCTTTGAGTTGAACTTCCTTATGAGTGAGAGCATCTGAAGTTATAGCAGGTAGTATTAAAGATGATGAGGAAGAAGTAGACGTGGTGATTGGAAATAAATTCGATGGTAGTGAATAGATAGAAGAAACTGAAGAAGTCGAAGATAGCATAGATGTTGATGGTGTTGAAAGAGTAAATTCGGTAGAAAGCGATGATGTAGGTGAAGAAGAGAAACTAGATGTCGAAGAAGATGTAGATGAGGATGATACAGATGGAAACTTAGATGTTGTAGATGAAAGAGGCATTTGTGACACAAACGATGTAGAGGGCACAGTTAATGCTGATATTGTAGACAGAGATGAAGTTGGGGCCTTGGATGTCGTAAGTGATGAAAATGATGAAGATGTAGATAACGTAGATGATGATGACGAAGACTGAGAAGAAGGGATAGAAGATGTAGATGACGACGAGGTTGTTAACATTGATGATTTAGTAGAAGGTGAAGATTGAGGTTTCAATATGGAAGTTATTTTCTTTGTCTTTTGGGTTAGTGGTGTAAGACTTAAGTTTGTTCTTTTTAGGGTATTGCGGGTAACACGGCTGGAGCCAGCAGGTTCCTTTAACTTTGGTGAAGGTTTATGAAATGTTACTTCTCTATTTTTTAAATTTTCAATAATCGATTGTTTCGGAGATTTAGGTGAAGATATAAATAATTTTGAAAGCTGCTCATTGATAAGAGCAACAGCGTCAAAAAGTCGATCAACTTTTCCCTCTAAGGAATTAATATCACCTCTGAGGCTATTTATTATAAAAACATCCATTTTATAAATGTCTTATGTCAATTCGTGTAAAAGTTAAAAGTTTCTGAAAAATTAATGTATATTCGGGGGCGATGCTAGCTACGGCCTTGAATTTATTTTGTTTTATCAAGTAAATAAACCATATAGAGTCCAAATGTATGCAACACAAATTTTGTAATAAATATAGTTTATACTGCTCAAAAGTATGCAATAAAATATGTCAAGTGGTAAAAAAACACTCAAATATAGTTCAATAAAACAGATTAAATTGCACAGAAAGAAACAGCCGTATACCATGTAATTTTTTTTTTTTTTTTTTTTTGTTTTCTTTTTTTCACTCAAGTAAAGAGATTACACTGAATCACTCAGGAACGGAGAATAATTTGTCAATGCACAAAATAAAACACTATTTATCAAAGTCAAAATTCTCAAGAAATCAACAATCCACACAGGGTTCAGTCTATAATATATCAATTACAAAAATAAAAATCATCAAAAACTTGGAAAATTAAAGGATTGAATGATAGTTAAAAAAAAATTTTATTCAGGAGTGAAAAAAAAACACGTCAAACACAAATGGACACAGTGTTGCCTTCATCGAGTTACCAGATAAGAAGTATGCAGTTTTTAGGCAGTGTTTAAACAAAACAATTTGGTGAAATGTGCAGGTAACAGCATATGTTTGCCAAGCTTTTAAGGTACATTTTTTTGGGTTTATTCAATTATCTGACGTAGCTCTTACGTAGCTGTTATGTTTTAATGATATAAAAAATATCATGTAAAAGGAAATTTTATTGAAAAATTTATCATTGCAGGATTTTTTGAAATTCAGAGTACTGATATAGGGTAAATAAGGATAAACAAAGATAAACGCACATGTTCTTCATTCTATATACTTATTGTGAATTCACATGACAAAATTAAATTTGGGTGTTCCACAATTCGTTCGAAATCCTAATTGTAAATTGGAATTTCAAAAATGAAAATTGATGTTCTGCATTTCGGTTCATTTCGTTTTCTGAACGTACATACCTATTCAATCCACTATTTATTTTGTATTTCTTGGTACAAAATGTAGGAAAACTTTGTATTTTTGTTCCTTTTAGTATTTATTTATTATTATTTCATAAAAACATACGAAGAAAAGAATACAAAATTCATCTGAACAATTCATATACAGTGACTGCCATTAATATTCGGTTTTCTGTTGAAAAGTTTACTGAACATTTTTGTAAGCTTAAAAGGTAATATACTTACCACCATTTAAGTAATTTTTGTTTCGCAGATTTTATTAACATCCGATTCTTCATTGTATTCCAAAGAAATAATTAAACAAAGAAAACTAGTTATAACACAAGAAAAGTTAAGAAACAAGCTATTAAGATCGCCAAAACTTAGAAATAAACACTCCATTAATATTCGGTTTTCTGTTTAGGTTTTTATTAAAACGGTTAAAAAGTGCATTAGTATTTGGCTAGCGCATCCCTTATTCGCAAGCACTCTAGGTAAACACCTTGGCATGGTTGAAACAATTTGGTTCGTAAATTCTGGGTTTATTTTTGGCCATTCTTGCTGAAAACTTAATTTTATGCACTTATGGTAGAAGTCGGGTTCTAAAGATCTTGTCGGTGCAGTAATCCCACATTATTTCTATGCATTTGAGATCAGGACATATTTTAGGAATAACGATTACTTTTGGGCACTTGTAGAGCATCCATCGCGGATAATAATGGCTTTATCTTTGGGGTCATAATCTTGATAAAATTTGATGGACCGCGAAATACCCAATCGCATCCAGTGAGACAGGTAGATTTTATGTGCGTAGAAACGAGAAGACTTTTGGGATGGAATTTACCCTTCTCGTTTCTACGCACACATAAATCTACCTGTCTCAATGGTTGCGCCTTTCAGTAAAATGCTTATGTAAACAGGCACTTAGCCTGGAATTCTATCGGGATCTATCTTCATAAGCTGCATAGTCTTGTTGCTATGATATGTTATTATAATTTTGATTCATTGAACTAGTTTTATAAACTTAATAGAAATGAAAACAAAAACACGCCTAAAGTCAAACCAATAAATTCTATAAAATAAAATTCTAGAAAATCTCAAACTCGAGATAATAACGTTTGAAAACCAAAAATGAAAAATATTTATGTTGGAGAAAAAATTACATTAAATCAGGATGATGTTTTCTAGAAACAAATTTATAGTTTCGAGAAGGAGATAGGAAAATAATAGACCCGTTTGCAAAATTTTCGAATTTAATCTTTTCATTGGCTAGGTGAACTTTTGAACAATATATACATATGTATATTTTTTCGTCAAATTTTGTTGTTTTTTTTGTTTTTTTTCTTAGTTCCATTGGTATTTAAAACAATATCAAAATATAAAGAATTCTATTAGGAGTACGATGGTACTATGTTGTTTCCAAAAACGTTGTCCACACTCGGAGTTGCGGAATTTTTAACTATCGATAATTTGAAATTTCTCACTGCGGAAATGACAACAATTTTAATAGTCTCATAGTGGTGACAGCAAATTTAGGGACAGAAATTATAACCAAAATGTGAGTAAGTGCGTAAATAGGTACAAGTGACATTGTATCGAATTCAATAGTCCGGCAGTTATTTTCTCAGCTTGTGTTAGATCTGGGAGCATTGTGGTTTTTCCAATTATTGAGTTAGAAGGATAACCACTTAAATTCATTTATTAAAAACAAAAAATTATGCTCTATCAATTTGTCTAAGTTTGAATATCTCAGTCAATATGAACCTGCTCTTTATCGGGTTCACGTTTCATGATCCGAAAACAGGCTACTGATTCTCGCCACTGTGAGGTTGTTTTATTTTCGCAAGATGATGGGTCATAATAAAAAACGGCTATTATCTAATTAAACTTTAGGCCAGGCGTTCACTATGAATGAATTGAAGGAAATCTGCAGAGAGGAAATACTTTTATCCTCAGCTTTGAATTCAATAGTAGGTTTTTTGACAGTTTAAATGGTATCGGGCTTTAACAGTATCTAAATGGTCTTTATATTTCAACGGATGAACAACGGATTTTGCGATAAAATCATCGCGTTGTTCACTATATTGGAGGTTATGGGGTTTTTTTTAATGAAAACGTTGATATAATCCTATGTAGGTAATAGGACGTTGAGATTCAATTTTTTCTTTGTTTCCCCTTCCTCAGAAGCCTCTGCCACAAAAAATACATTCTTTTTCAAAAGAAAATCCTCCACTTGACCGTGCGTTCTCACTCGAGGTGGGCTGGGCCAACACTACTTTTCTTGTGTAATCTTTTCGACACAGCTTTTTCTTTTGCTTTTTTGAAAGACACCCGAAAATTCCTTACGTTTTCTCCTAGACTAAGCCTGTCATTTTGAAGAAGGTAGGTATGTATGTATATATGTTTGTATCTTTATTGAGACTTTAAATAGATTGACAATATTAAAATTGTTCAAACTAAGCCGACTTAGAATTGGCCAAGCAACTATGGTAAAAGTTATACAAAATGCCTGCTTAATTGGAGGCTAAACAAAAATTAAAAAACTTTACAAAAATAAGAAGATATAAGGTGTGTTCCTTTACTTTAAAACTCTGTGCATTTGTGTGAATTTCTACGTCATTTTATTTTTTTATATGAATTTTGACAGACTTTGGTGTAGAACAGAAATGCACAGAGTTTCAAAGTAAAGGAACTAGGCTAATAATACGTGTTCGCTCAAAAAAAACATGACAGATAGATACTTGAATTAAAACTTTCAAGAAGGTACATATTTTTAATTAATTTTTGACTTTCTCGAAAACAATTAAATTGTCAAAATATAGGTTGATCAAATTTGCATAATGCATAAAACTTTTAATAACATATTGTGTACCAAAATTTTGAAATAAATATACAAACAAAATAAACATAAAAACAAAATTCAACTGATGAGTCCAAGTGAGATCGCCGCGCCGCGCCGGGACGAAACGCAAAATTTTTGTAGGACTAAAGGCCGGTAAAAGCTATTTTGAATCAATAATTCAACAAGTCCAAATAAAATAGTGCTAAGGTTTCTACTTGGCTGATGTATTTCAGTAGATACTATATATAGAATTTATATTATTAAAAAAAATCTTCTTATAAAAACAAAATTAATTTTTTAATTAATTAATACGCAGTAGAATCTCGAAAACATGAAAGGTTCTATAAGATGAACATTTCGGAAAGATAAACGAATTATTTTCAAACTTCAGTTTCGGAACATTTCGGAAAGATAAACGAATTATTTTCAAACTTCAGTGCTCAAAAAGATGAACGGGTTGAAATTTTGTAATGGAAAAGATGAACATCTTTATTTCCAACTCTATTGTTTACTTTTTCTTTGCCTTTATAGTTCCTCATTTTATATTTATGTAACGTTAGGCCAGGCGCGCACATGCAACTAAACATTTTGGTTTCGATTTTCAGTACTATAGGATTATATTATGTTATATTAGTTTAGTTTTCGGTACGGTACTTTCCGGCTTGTTTATACTTGTTATGTAAATTATATTTAATGTTTTTATTTATGTAAATGTTGATGTTCGAAAAGATGAACAAATTGAAAAGATGAACGGGCCCTGTTTTTATATCTGTTCATATTTTCGAGATTCTACTGTATTTTGAAAGCGGCTTAACTACACGAATTTTTTAACATTGACAGTTTTTTTACATTTTTCTTATAGAGTCCAACAAAAACAATTTCACTCTTAAAGTCCGATTTGAAAAATATATTTTTTTATTCAAAAAGGCTGGCACAATAATTATTATTAAACATTTGTTCTGTATTCAAATTTCACACAAAAAAAAGAAGAGAAAATCAAATTGTGTTTCTTTTTTATGAATTTCACTAAACCTATACTTTCGACAACATCAAGAATTTTACTATTGGACTGCACAGGATACAATGATATGTCGACCACCCTGTCAATACATATTTTTTTTACGAATAATAAGCACTTAAAATTAATACTTGACAAAAACAATTAAATGCATTATACATTATACCTTTAACTAATTAATTAATTTAAAAAAATAAAACACGAAAACCCTTTGTCACAATATGTCCTTTAAAGCATCATTATATTCCCTCAGGATACATTGTTTAACATTGACAGCCAGTACATTAACTTTGTCACAGTATCAAAATAAATTAAACCCACAAAAAAAAAAAAAAAAAAACAAGCAATGATTCCGATAATAAATAGAAATAGGTACTCGTATACTGACTCGTATACTAGAAAGGAATCTAAAAAAAAATAAAATTAAATAATTCAATTCAAGAACGTATACAGCTACAGCAGCATGCAGCTGCGTGCTGTTCTTAGCCGTCAATAAACATCAGAAGAGGATTCCACCACCTCGCACATCTCAGCATCATCAGGCATATAGATACACAGAACAGAGCACAGCACATATTATAGTATACCTATACTCGATCGCTGATAATGGTCAAAACATGTCGGCTAGCCAACGAGGCGCGTATAAAGCAAAAGAAACATCATACAGAATCATAGTCCCTTGGAGAATACTTATATACTGCTTTCCTCTAAATGGAATATGAATCTCTGGAATCCGCACCTATCACCAAAAATAGACAACCAGGTAACCACGTGCACAGACTAACTGATGCTCTGTGATGCTGCGGTGATTAGTTTTTCACTTTCCCCCCTTTATTGCCATTTTCCTTGCCACATACTCGTCGTCTCGTATCAGGCGATATGGAACTAAGACTGCTGTATGGCTTTTCCCTCATCAAGCAGAATCAATGTGGAATCTCTCTAAAATCATATTTATCTATCGATCCATCTATATTGCGCGACTTGTCGCGAACACCGCACAGTTATATTGTGCAGTGTGCTCCAATGATAATCAGCGAAATATAGAAATATTTCCTTTTTCACACATCGATCGTTTCCTAGATGCATCAGATCAGCCAGTTAGCCCATGGCACTCAGCATCAACCTCATAGCATCAACATCACTTCACATCCAGCAGCGATGCTCGCGGGAAGAGCTCTCTTGATGATGGCCACATATGGTAAATCTCCATTTATGTTATTCTCGGGGCAGCGCGATCATAGATACAAAATATGTCGCCGATATGTCTTCGCCGGAGCCGGAGTCGGAGTCAAGGAAGACACCGAACCGAACTGAAACGAACAAACCGACCGCAATTGAAACGGGGGCTTTCGTTCGCACCATGTTTTCCTGTCCTATTCACAACACAAACGTCTATTCGTCTGCCAGCGTTGACATTTTTTTATTGGCAACATAACAACTTCCCACATCTTTCCTCCGTGTTCGTCCGTCTAAACCCCACAATCTAACCATCCCAATCCGATATACGCATGAAACCTAGATGATGATGCGAAGCAAAAGCAAGTACAGTACAAAAGTACAAAATAAAAAAAAATTAATAAATTCAAAATAAATTGTATCTATTGAGTCTTCTAATCGATCTCAAGGTTCTACCTATATATCTATCTCGTTTACAGCCGCACGAGACGAGACTTAAGACTATAACATGACAAGGATATGATTTCGATGCGCGTGCATTTTTAATATCAATTCACATGGCCATCTCTCGATGATGATCGGCAATTGGAATCGGCATCGGCCGTGATCACCAGAGTCGCATACAGTCGGATCGATCGCGTACTCGTTTGAAATAATTAAGGTCTTTCCAAGTAATTCGACGATATACGATGCGTATAGTGGGATATTATAGAAATTAATAACATACGAGTTTAAAAAAAAAAAGATAAACTTAGCAAAAAAAACTCCTATAACGTTAAAGATATCTACACAAGATGCGAATGTCTATTTAGGTTCTCACAGTTGTTAGAAATTACTAATTGATATTTGCGGTCTACCTGAAAGCATCTGGACTTGGACTCACTTCACATAAAGTTTATCAAGAGTCGCTTGTTGCAATTATAGAATTTATAGAACCGTTTGTTTGTTGGTTTGTTTGTTTCCATTTCCACCAACCAACCAACCAATAACTAACAAAACAAGAACCAATAGCCAAGGTAGATCATAATGTGAAAAGTATCGATTAGCTATGTCAGACACATGTATTGGCATTAGGAACACGAACAGTATATACCTATGCTTTCCGGTGGGAGAGTGATCTTGTTGGCTTAGTTTTAAGCTAAAGAATACCAAGTCAAGGGGTAAGTTGGAGCACATACTGAAGTATTTTTTTAACAATCAAGAACAAAGTATTTATTTAAACCAATAATTCATTCAATAATTTGAAATATTAACATTCCGGTTCAAAAGGATTATATATAGACGGAAAAAAGGCTGCTAAATTTGAACTATTTAACGGTTTACAATAAAATTTGACACACATCTTATACATATTTTGGTAAAAATTTTGTTAAGATAAAATGATTAGAAAAAAAGTTATTGACAATTTGTATAAAATTTAAAGGTTTTTATGATGTACTTAAATTTCAAAATAGTCTGTTAAATCTGAACTATTTAACAGAATTTTATAAACTTAAAACATTAAAAAAGGAATAAAAATTGTTTGTTTTTGATTTATATGGAAAAAGTTGCAATTATCAAAAATCAGAAAATAACCTTTTTTTATTTTTATACATGCTCCTACTTTTTCTGTAAAATCAAAAAAAAAACTGTAAGATTATCCCTAATATTTTATGTTTCTTTTTTACTTAGCTCTATCATATAACTCAAACTATCGTAAAATAATAATATTAATAATAATAATATTAATTGAAAGTTGAAAAATTTTCAAGACAGAAATAACAAAAAATCTAATTTCTCAGACCTGGGACCTATTTCACCAAACACTTTTCACTTTTCACTTTGCAACTTTGCACTTTTACTTTGCAAATTTTGTTTCACCAAACGCAAATTTGCAGAGAGGAAATTATTGAATTGAAAAGTTTTCCTCTTTGCAAATTACGTTTCACCAAACAAAAATTAGTTCTTTTTGTTTCACCAAACAAATAAACTTTGCAAATTATGTTAAGAATTTTGAAAAGTTTTTCAGAAATATGCAAAGAGAAATTTTCATTTGCAAATAGTGTTTCCTTGGCAAAGTTGTCTTAAAATAATAAAAAAAAATGAATCGTTGTGAAGAATATTTTGAAAACGAAGTAGTAAATAATAGTGACCAAAGTGACCAAAGTGTAGTGAAGCTAAGAATTAACTTCGATATCGGAAATAATTTTTCGACAAAAGAGAGTTTTTTAAATTAACAAAAATTACCATCGAATTTGTTTTGTCTAAAATTGGAAATAAACTACAATTCAACAGTCAAAGGAATATGTGTTTAAATCCCTTGCAACAACTTTTGCGTAACACCATTTGCCTGCCACAAAATTCTTCAGACATAGCCTTGCAATTTTTTTCTCAAATCTTTACGCAGCAAAATAATATTCAAAAATTACCTTTTTATTTTTTGCCACCTCCAATACTGCTAAATTTCTATTATTTTTGTCTGTTCGACTCATTTTGAATCATTTACACTAATTTGGTACCTTCTGTCAATGATTTTTTTTTTTTTCAATGCATATTTGACCTTAATAGATACAATATCCAATTTACTTTGCAACTTTGCAAAATACGAATTCAAATGCAAAGTTCTATTAAAAGATGGTGAAACACTTTTACTTTACACTTTTCAAAAATAGTCTGAAAAATTGAAAAGTGAAAAGTCTTTGCACTTTGCAAATTTTTTGAAACACTTTACACTTTTACTTTGCAGGAAATTATTATTTTGCAAAGTTGCAAAGTGAAAAGTGTTTGGTGAAACAGGCATCTGGGCTAATATATTAATTTTATTTAATTTTTAAAATAAATGTACACATTTTTCTAAAAATAATGGGCTTAACAATTTCATTCTGACAGTTAGTACCGAAGAAATTATACCTTTTTTGAAGAAGAAATATTTGACTGTTAACAGTTCTATGTAGCTCGGATTATATGGAATCTCGATTTATTCGGGAAAATATGCGTCAAGACAAGATGTAATGGTCATCTTCTGATGAGCCCAACCATTACATCGGGGCGAAACGCATATATGAACACTTTTATGCTGGTTTATATTTATTTTCGTGATTTTAAATCATACAGGGTGGCGCACGAATCGTGCTACAAAAATAAAACGTAATAACTTTTTTTCTGTGTGAGTAATCGGCTTATTTTTTTTTATTTTGTAGGTTACTATTTAGATTTATAAAAATGGATGCTTGGGATACGGAGAAAAGAATTTGGATAGTGCAACGGTACCATGCTTTGCAGTCCGTCATTTCCGTCCAAAGGGAATTTAGGCGGGAGTTTGGCCGTAATCCCCCGAGTAGATGGACCATTATGAGGTTTGTAAACATGTTTGCCGAATCTGGAAGCATCGCACGAAGGCCGTACCATCGAGATGCCAATGTTCGGGTTCAGGATACAATCGCAGCAGTAGCATCTGCAATACAGGCCAATCCGAACGTTTCGACCCGAAACTTATCGGGGCAAATTGAAATTAGTAGACGGTCATTACAACGGATACTTCATGACGATTTAAACTTGTTTCCGTACAAAGTCCAAATTACTAGCAAGTTAAACCCTCAGGATTTGCCTGTTCGCCTGGAATTTTGCCAAAAAATGATATCAATGGCCGAAGAAGACAACACATTGATCAATTGTTTGTTCATGTCTGATGAGGCCCATTTTGATCTTAACGGCAATGTAAACAAGCAAAATTGCCGTATATGGAATGAGTCTAATCCAGAAATGCTCCATGAGACGGAACTGCACCCAGAACGAGTCACTGTGTGGTGCGCAGTTTCATCAAGGTGTATTGTCGGGCCGTACTTCTTTGAAGAAAACGGTGTAACCGTTACTGTCAATGGGGACCGCTATTTAAAGATGTTGAAGGTGTTTTTTTACCCAGAACTGCGCCGAAGACGTATACCATTCAACAGCGTTTGGTTTCAGCAAGATGGAGCAACTGCACATATAGCCAGACCAGTTATGGCGGAGCTAAACAAAAAATTCGCAAACAAATTAATTTCTAGGAACTTCACTCTTCGCTGGCCCCCAAGGTCACCTGACCTGACTGCACCAGACTTCTTTTTATGGGGTTATGTCAAGCAAGAAGAAGTATAAAACGAAGCCCAGGAATTTAACTGAATTAAAGCAGTCCATAACGACAATAATTGAGGCGATCCCAACTTCAACTCTTCAGGCCGCAATGAATAATTTTTTGACCAGGTGCCGCATATGCGTGGGACAGCGTGGAGGTCATTTGCGGTCTATAATCTTTAAAAACAACTAACTATTTAAAATAAAATTTAATTTTCTAACCAATAAAAAAAAAATAAATGAAATACATCGATTAAAAAAAAAGTTATTTGAATTTCTTATTGTACCACAATTGGTGCGCCACCCTGTATTTATTAAAATACCTTTTTTACATTATACCAACGCACACAGGTAAAATTTCCCAAAAACATGGCCAAAACTAAAAATAATTTTACTAAAAAACTAAAATCGTTTTGTTCTTTTTCTTTTAAATGCAAAGTTGTTTACAATTAACAAGAGCTTAGGCTTTAAATTGACCTTGAAGTATTTTGATTAAGAATCAATTAAAAAGCCATTTCGACTTTTTGCGAATTTTTAAGATAATGACAATAATATAAGATATTAAAAAAAGGTAAAAAAACTGTATCCAAACTTATTATAAATATTACTGATATTTTACAAAAAAACGTATGTTAATAAGTACTATTTTGGCTTGAGTATATAAATATACAGAGCCTGTCTTACCGGAGTATAAATAGAAGCTAATTAGCTTATAATCGTAAGATTTAAATCGAAAGCTAAAAACTAGATGGTGCTATGTCTTCTAGTTTTTGAGAAAATTTAAAATAACTAAAACTACTTACAAAAATTTTTTTTTTTTTTTTGTATTCACTTTTTATTTTGTATTTTAACAAAATTAAAAAAAAAAATTATTGTACTAAAAATAGTGGATTTACCTAAAAATATGCTTTTCCAATGACTTAATGCAATAATAAACCAGCAAAAAAAAACAAAAAAATAATTTTGGCCATGTTTTTGGGAAATTTTACCTGTGTGCAACGTCAAGATAGATTTTTTTGAAACCCGATTCAGTCATCAGTGAGACAAATTTGAATACAACTCCGAAAAATGCATGTACATATATGTATCTGCAGCTGATTTTTTCTGTGCTGTATCTTGAAAAAATGGAAGCACACGTTGATATAAGTCACTATGTGGAGGCAAGTGGAGCTAAACTAAATACTGAAAAAGTTTTCATCAAAACTATTTTTTTAGTACCTATTACATTGTTTGTGGCTACTTATAGAAGGCCTATTCTATGAATGATCTTTTTTTTAATTTAAGATATAATCAAGAATAGACCAATAAAATAATATATAAAGTTACAAAATTTATTTTAAGAAACTTCGGAAAAAGACATTTAAAAGTTTGTTGAAAATATGGTTCGCGACTTGAATAAAATATTTTTTTTAACTTTGAGGGCTTGTAAATAAGTACAAAATATATGTATAGGTATATTTAAAAATACTTTGAAATTATATACGCTCCGCTTATCTAAGAGAACTAAGGGCCATTTGCTGAAACGAAACTTAAATATTTAAGTTCTACATACTGGCTTAAGTTCCTCTTATTTGTTTGCACCAACAAAAATCTTAAACTTAAAAGTTGCTATGTAGAACATAACTTAGGGGGTAGAAAAAGTAGAACCTAATTTTCCTAAGTTATAGTTCATAAAGCAAAAAATAATTTTGTTGTCAATTTTGATTTAAATTTGTCAGAACAAGAAACAAATTTTTAAATTGAAAATGAATTTCGAAACGCTGCTGGACGTAATTGAGAATGATGTTGAAGTCCTCGAGTTAATAGAACGCCCCGGATCCTTGACTCCAGGCTAATTCCTTCTCCTTCCAAGTGGCCCCGTCCGTTTTTTTTATTTCTCTTCCTTTTTTGGGCCATTTCAAATGATGTAAGTTTAATGAACGTATTATAAGGATGTAGGTAAATAATATTTTTATTTTTTTCAGTTTTGATGAAAATAATTATTGAGTTTGACACTCAATTAATTCATACATAGCTTAGATGAAATTTTATTTTTGTTAGCAACGTAAAATAAGTAAAGTTAATCTTAAGAACTAAGTTCCACATAGAGCTAAGTTGAGAATAGTTAAAATCCAGATTTATGCCTCGTTTCATCAAATGGCCCTTAGACATAAAAATAAAAAGGCTTTCTTATGACTTTCTCTACAACCTTCTGTCTGCGTTTAGACCACTGTGAGGCGCCTTAAGACATTATTAACAGTACCTTCAAGGTCCACTAAATAAAAAACAAAAAACAATATTTTCTATTGTTTTGGTTTTTCTTCTTCGTACCTTCATAGAGCCATTTTTTAGATTTTGAACCATCTCAATATTTCAAAATAATTTTTTCTCAAAATTGTACCCACAACATAAGAAAATAAAATGTATGACTGGATCGCACGAACTTTCTCTTATGCGTGCTCCACTGGGGTTTTAAAGTCTGAATATTTTAAAAACTATTTATCTGATAAAAAAAATAAATTCGATGTTGGAGCCTTTATTTTGTGTAAAGGTAGTATTATGTGAGTACACAAATATGTGCAGTATAGCACCGTGTTGCACATATATATTTAAAAAAACATTTTATGAAAACAAATTGTTAGTGCGGAGTTAAAAAATTAATTTTGAAAAAAAATCATATATCCATAACGAATTTTCAAAAAATAATTTTGAAATTTTTTTTAATATCCAAAATCTGTTTTTTTTTTTAATTTTGATATGCAATATTGCAATATTATTCATAATTCTCAGAAGCTCTTGTGTAAAAAAATTTAACTGATAATGAGATAGTTGAAAACCTAAAAAATGGTTCTATGAGAGATACCATTTTTAATAGATATACATTTTTTTTCCAATAGTATGGTAGATCGACATGATTTTAACTCACACAAAAAATGTAATAAATAAAAATCGTAGGAGTCGTTTTTGAGAAAAATTAAATTTTCTTTACCGGTTTTTTAAAACTTGTAGGGGAGATACCGTTATTTTTGGTTATTTGAATAATTTTTCTTTACAATCTGCTAGATTATTAATAAAAAAAATTGCTGGGTGCCAAGTTTAATAGAAATCGACCAAGTTGTTTTCGAATTATTAAGTTCTCAAAAAATAATTATTTTCAAAATTTTGGTATACAATACTTTTATAACTTTTTGAAACATTCTCTTTTTATACATTAATCAAAATCAGTTGATTGTTGAGAAAATCGAAAATAAAGAAAAAGTTCTATGGGAGGTACCATTTATTTATAACCATTTCTCGGAATTTTTTTTATAAAGTTGTAATGTTTTTGTAAAAAGTTTCAGAACTTTTTTTTTTAAACTGATATTTTCACTTCTAAACTGATAATTAGCAGACCTTTACATCTTTGTACATCATTTTACAATTCTCATTATTTTCATTATTTGCAAAACAAATTTGTTCCTAAAAAAATGGAAAAAACGTGTTAGAGAAATGCCGAAAGAAACTGACACCTTGGTATTGTGACAGTTCTTAAATTCCTTCATACAATTGCACTTTTTTCTAATCATCACACTTTCCTAAACGAACGCCCCAATTTTGTATGTTTGTGGCAAGTGTGGGCCGGGGATTCATCGTGAACATGACGAAAATGAGACTAAAATTATAATTTCATAATTTCACTCTCATAAAAAAGAAGTAATAGAAAACATTAATATACTGTCTTATTGAATCCACTTTAAGGCTAGTACAGAATTCAAAATTTTGCTGTTTAAAGTTTAGGGTGAGACTTTAAATAGCAAAATCTTGTATTTTGTACTAAGCTTAAAGTGATCCTCAAAGTTTATCTTCTAAACATTACTTTTCAAACATGGAATGTAGTCTTAAAAACGAATTACATTTTTTATTTTTATCCCATTTCAACCTATATATAAATTTCTAAATTTAAAATAAATTTCCAGCCCTTAAGTGATTTCCAACAAGATTTGAGGTTTGAAAATTGCCTATGATGCTAGGCGAAAATTTGTCAATTTAAAGCTATTTTGGATCTATAATAACAATACTTATTAATATCGATTAATCAGCGCCATTTTAAAATTAGAACCAGTTAAATCCGTGGTGCAGATTTAACTCACTATGGACAAAATGGCCCTTATAGTTTTCAGGCACCTTATGATCAAAAAAATTATTAATAAAGCAAAAAGTTGCACTCTTTTATTTATTTATGATCTAAACAATTAACAACTAAATTTATAAAATATTTTTTGTAGAGACTTTGAGATAGGAAGACCATTTAAAGCCGATTTTTAGTTTTAAAGAGAAATAAGAAAAATAATTTTGAGAAGAAAGAAAAAAAGCAACAACACTTCATTATAAATTTAGCGACATTTAAAAGAATTTCTATTCATAATTTTAATTACCTTAATTTTAATTTTTTTTTTTTTGTTTTTTTATACTGATTTTATTTTTCGAACCCATTTGAAAAATAAGGGATCAAATAGTTGTTGTTTATACGAAATAAAAAAATATACAGATGCAGATACACAAAGTGGAATATATATAATTACTAAAATTAATTTCAGTTTTGTGAAGTAGCAGACTTCTCTCTAGCTCTAGCAGACTTCTCCACCGAATTTAGCTTAAAAAATTATTTCTTGAAATCTAGGAAACTCCAACATGTTTTGACGCATCATCAATGAGAAAGCAGCACATTTTTAAAAATCACACTCGACCATTGCGTGCAATAATTAGAAAGTGCGTATACTCTATTGTAAATTGCATTGTCCATGTTTCACAAGCTTGCTTGAAATCTAGATTAACATTGTAAATAATATGTTTCTATTTGCTACAAGAGTATTAGAGGACATACAGACGATCAAGTATGCATCTTATGCACTGCTGCAATAGTAACTAGGTACATATAAAATCCCATGGGAAATAACATGTCCATGTGAGGAATTCTCGACTATGATTCTATAACTGATTCCTTGGACTAAGCTAATTTTTTTTATGTGCCAACTGCCAATGCCAGCATTGCTCGCAGATTATAAATCCCTGGATTGCTGATGAGGAACATCAATAAAATGCCAGAATGTCTCGCGTTCCCAACAGTGCTGAAATATGTGTTCCGTTTGCGCGATTGCAATACTAATTTTACTTGCTTTTAATGCCTTCAGCTTCATATGGAATTCAATGGTGATGGTGACTTTTAATCAGAATCTGAAAGATTTCTTGAATCTGATAATGATAAGTTCTGAAATCTGATATAGAAATCTCTAAATCTTAAGTGATGTTTTTTTTTTTTCTTTTTGTTCTATTCAAATCGCCCTGGGGACGATTCTGATGTTTCCATTGCTAAACTAATTCCGACAACTAACACGCAGCGAGGCATTCTTGAAAATGTTTTTTTTTTTTTTTTTCAAAAAACAACTCGAAAAATAAATGAACGCCGAACATGACTAATTTTAGAATAAATTCTAATTTTGGTTGGAGCTTTTTTGGCTGCTTTTTTGAGGCCGTCTCTATAGAGCGAGAACATTATAAATGGAAGGTGGGCGGCCGGCTGATACTGCTACCGTTAGCGTTATGTGTAGATACGAACAAGCATCACATGGGAAGAATGTATGTAGTATATTTTAAACAACAATTGTGTAGATATGTATTCGAATCGAAACATTGTTTAAATGATGATATACTTGATGATGTTTGTGAAGAGAAGACAGACAGTTTTCTAATCTTGATATTCTCGATATTCTGTTAATTGTCATTGATATCTTTATGTATCTCGTCAATTTGATGAACAAGATTTCGAGGCAGATCGGTGGATGTTTTTAGAAATTATTTGGAAGAACCGTAAATAAAAAAAAAAAAGCGAACCAAGTAATTTAGAACTTGTTAGAGGTGTTTTTCTTTTTCAAAAAATGCTTGCAGATTAAGGATGGTGAAGATGGACCACCAATATTATTTGCTGAAAAAAAAATTGCAGAAAATTTAGGTTTGTAAGTTTGTTATTTATTTTTACAAATTACGAAAAAAATTTGATTTATATAAAATAAGGATATTTCTCAAAAACATTAATTAATATAAAATGCATGACCGGGGGGGTGGTCGCATGAACTTGCGCTTATATACGATCACACTGTGGTTTTAAAGTAGGTATTTTAAATCTTTTCATATAATTTTATGGGGAACTATATTTTATGCCACCTGCCAAAATTAATTTTATGGTTAGTAGGTACATACAAAAATTCTACCTTGAAACTGAAAAAATTCTAAATAATCAATATACATATGTATGTACATCATCTGATTTATTTAATTTATGAGAACAAAATTTTAAAAATCGTTTTTAATAAAAAATAAAATAGTTTTAAGAAAATAAAATTGGTACCTCAGTTTTTAGTAGGTATTTATAGTTAAAGAAAAAAATTCGAAAACCATCATTTAGCCAAATTTGAATTTTTGAAAAATTTGATATACAATATCATTTAATATTTCGAGAAGCTTTTATTTTTTATAATGAAATAGTTAAAAATCAAACCAATGATTCTATTCTAAGTACCATTCATAATGGATTGATGTAAAATGTATTCCAATAATATGGCAGATCGTACTAATATTAGCTCAAAAAATAAATTTAAATTAAAAAAATAAACGACTATGAGTCGTTTTTTGATAAAATGAGATTTTCTTTAAATTATTATAAAAATCAAAAACCTTATCAGGATTTTCAATATGCAATCAAGCGAAGGCCATAAATAGGCCGTTTATTCTCGAGATTATTTTGTTTCTTAAAAAAAAAAAAAACATTTAACTAATTTTTTTTTTTAATCATAACAGTTAAAAATATTAAATATGACATCGTGTAGAATAAAATTAGCCCGAACTCAATATCTCTATTGTTCTCAAAATATCCAAGCCGTAAAATATTTTTGATAAATTTTAATTAGTGTTCTCTTGATGTGAAAAAAAGTGCTGGGCCTGATAATATTACCCATACTGCTCTAAAAAAACTTTGCTGCTTCTCTTGCTTTGCCGCTTAGTTTGATTTTCAATCAATCTCTACAAACAGTCCAGTTTTTGGACCATTGGAGAATATGGAGATATCCTTTTTAACTCCAATTCATAAATCGGGATCAAAGCAGAATGTTACAAACTATGTATAGACCAATATGCAAACTATCAGTGATCCCAAAAATTTTTCAAAATGCTTGTCTGTAAAAAGTGAGGAGTGAGGAGTGAGGAGTGAGGAGTGAGGAGTGAGGAGTGAGGAGTGAGGAGTGAGGAGTGAGGAGTGAGGAGTGAGGAGTGAGGAGTGAAGAGTGAGGAGTGAAGAGTGAAGAGTGAAGAGTGAAGAGTGAGGAGTGAGGAGTGAGGAGTGAGGAGTGAGGAGTGAGGAGTGAGGAGTGAGGAGTGAGGAGTGAGGAGTGAGGAGTGAGGAGTGAGGAGTGAGGAGTGAGGAGTGAGGAGTGAGGAGTGAGGAGTGAGGAGTGAGGAGTGAGGAGTGAGGAGTGAGGAGTGAGGAGTGAGGAGTGAGGAGTGAGGAGTGAGGAGTGAGGAGTGAGGAGTGAGGAGTGAGGAGTGAGGAGTGAGGAGTGAGGAGTGAGGAGTGAGGAGTGAGGAGTGAGGAGTGAGGAGTGAGGAGTGAGGAGTGAGGAGTGAGGAGTGAGGAGTGAGGAGTGAGGAGTGAGGAGTGAGGAGTGAGGAGTGAGGAGTGAGGAGTGAGGAGTGAGGAGTGAGAAGTGAGCAGTGAGCAAAGAGCAGTGAGCAGTGAGCAGTGAGCAGTGAGCAGTGAGCAGTGAGCAGTGAGCAGTGAGCAGTGAGCAGTGAGCAGTGAGCAGTGAGCAGTGAGCAGTGAGCAGTGAAGAGTGAAGAGTGAGCAGTGAGCAGTGAGCAGTGAGCAGTGAGCAGTGAGCAGTGAGCAGTGAGCAGTGAGCAGTGAGCAGTGAGCAGTGAGCAGTGAGCAGTGAGCAGTGAGCAGTGAGCAGTGAGCAGTGAGCAGTGAGCAGTGAGCAGTGAGCAGTGAGCAGTGAGCAGTGAGCAGTGAGCAGTGAGCAGTGAGCAGTGAGCAGTGAGCAGTGAGCAGTGAGCAGTGAGGAGTGAGCAGTGAGGAGTGAGCAGTGAGGAGTGAGGAGTGAGGAGTGAGGAGTGAGGAGTGAGGAGTGAGGAGTGAGGAGTGAGGAGTGAGGAGTGAGGAGTGAGGAGTGAGGAGTGAGGAGTGAGGAGTGAGGAGTGAGGAGTGAGGAATGAGGAGTGAGGAGTGAGGAATGAGGAATGAGGAGTGAGGAGTGAGGAGTGAGGAGTGAGGAGTGAGGAGTGAGGAGTGAGGAGTGAGGAGTGAGGAGTGAGGAATGAGGAGTGAGAAGTGAGCAGTGAGCAGTGAGCAGTGAGCAGTGAGCAGTGAGCAGTGAGCAGTGAGCAGTGAGCAGTGAGCAGTGAGCAGTGAGCAGTGAGCAGTGAGCAGTGAGCAGTGAGCAGTGAGCAGTGAGCAGTGAGCAGTGAGCAGTGAGCAGTGAGCAGTGAGCAGTGAGCAGTGAGCAGTGAGCAGTGAGCAGTGAGCAGTGAGCAGTGAGCAGTGAGCAGTGAGCAGTGAGCAGTGAGCAGTGAGGAGTGAGGAGTGAGGAGTGAGGAGTGAGGAGTGAGGAGTGAGGAGTGAGGAGTGAGGAGTGAGGAGTGAGGAGTGAGGAGTGAGGAGTGAGGAGTGAGGAGTGAGGAGTGAGGAGTGAGGAGTGAGGAGTGAGGAGTGAGGAGTGAGGAGTGAGGAGTGAGGAGTGAGGAGTGAGGAGTGAGGAGTGAGGAGTGAGGAGTGAGGAGTGAGGAGTGAGGAGTGAGGAGTGAGGAGTGAGGAGTGAGGAGTGAGGAGTGAGGAGTGAGGAGTGAGGAGTGAGGAGTGAGGAGTGAGGAGTGAGGAGTGAGGAGTGAGGAGTGAGGAGTGAGGAGTGAGGAGTGAGGAGTGAGGAGTGAGGAGTTATAGTGCGGAATGAGGGGGAGTGCACTCACTCCGCCCTCCGCATTCCTCACTCCGCACAAAATAACAAAAAAAATCATTTTCCTTAAAAAAATTGTTTCGATCATTACATAACAGTAACGTTGTGACAATAAAATATAAAAACAGAGCATACAAAAATCTTTTACACTGAAGTTTCTATTGATTAATATTTTTAAAAATTTTGTACCCATGACGAATTTTATCCTTTTTTACTTTACATAGAATAGAAATTTTAAAAAATCCCTTCTTAATGAGCGTATAACATTTCGATTTAAAAATTATTTTTGTGTATTTTTTATTACTTATAGTATTAGCTGTACAATGATGAATCAGATGAATACATGAGTGAATCAGTGACCGATTCTTTCTTTTATTACAGTTGATTATAATTTTCAAATTTAATTTATTTAGTGCCCACTTAGAATTAATTATTTTCCATCAATTACTTTCTCAACAAATTGTCCATCGTCCCCCTAAATTACTTTTTCACCACCAAAATTTTGATGTTATGGAAACGATCTTGACCCAAGCCATTTCTGGCTGAAAAGACATCACACCAGAAACGTTGTAATTCATGTTCTTTAGACAATTCAGTAAAGTTCAAGAAAGCTCACCCCCAGCGTTGCCGTAAATGCACATTTGTCTGCATTTTGCAGACTTTTTTGCAATTCGCAGACTTTCAAAATCATGAAGTCTGCACTGCAGATTTTGTCTGCACTCGTTAAAAAATTGGATTACTTAAAACACACAAATTGACAATAAAATTAAAATTCGAAATAAACTGCAACCTTCAACACTTATATTGGCATAATGCTTTGCTCTAAAACTCTGTTGACAACGACTTCAAGTGATAACAATCTTTTAAAGGACAGTTTTAAAATTTAGTGATCCGCTTGTGGCTTGGCCAATGTCGTTTTCAATTTGAAGGGTATGTTTGTAGAAAATTTGTTTGGGTGCGTTTAGAGAGCAGTACGGCAATAATGAAATTAATGGTTTGAAATTTTGTATGGAAAACGAACAATCAGTACTTTGGCCGTGTTTACAGTACGACAGTACAGTACGGAGTATCAAATTGCAGTACAAATACTGCAATTGCAGTACTTCGACAGCTCTGTTCATCATACATAGATTTCGTGACGAATATCTAGTGTGAACTATATCCAACAAGACTATAGTATTCCTAATCATTTAGTTGGAAGTTTTTGTTCTTGTTTTTTGCCTTGGGCCTGGCATTGTTTATATAAGAAGGTTTTTTCTTAATAATAGAAATTCTATATATTACTGAAATACATCAGCCAAGCCAAGCTATTTTGAATCAATAATTCAACAAGTCCAGATAAAATAGTGCTAAGTCTTCTACTTTGCTGATGTATTTCAGTAGTATATAGAATTTGTATTATTAAAAAAAAAAAAACCTTCTTATGTATATACCAAATATAGTTAGACACTTTAACTTTACACAAAATGCCTTATCCTTGAAGATCTGACAATCAGAACTCAAGTTATAGGCATCGTAAGGACACAATATCGATTTTTTGGGAATAAATAAAAATAACAGGTTCTCTAAACTAAAACTGGACAATTTATTTCGATTTTTATTGATTAAGATAAAACTCTTTCTTCTGAGTTAAGTTTCCAGAGCCTGCGAGAGAAGCTTTGGTTCAATAAAATAAACTTACAGGCCGTATTTATTAGATTTTTGACTTAGTTAGACTTAGACAAGGTATTGGTTGGAAATATGATTTATTTGATTTAATAAAATGTTACATTAATGAAAGTTTAGACAACCAATTCCGTTGTATGTATACGACCGTTAATATAGAACAATTCGTTCTTATTGATTGTTTTTTCAGAATTATTGTTTTATTTGGATTGTAAGTAGTTGGCACCTTATTGGCTTTGCTTTATTAGAAACAAAATCAAGAACTTAGGGAAATTAATTTTTTTTTAAACTCAAGGAATATAGAAATTTGTGTTGTTGTTCATCTCATGCCACTTTTAAAATGTTATTGTTTCAAGAAAAAAAAAACAAAACTAACTAACTAACTAAATGAATCCATAAATTGTTCAAGAAAAAGAATCCGTTATGAAAAAAAATAAACATTCTTCTACATGATGGACGATGATGATGTTTCATTGTTATGCGAAACTAAAAGAGAAAAAAAAAACTTCGCTATTATAAAATTAGCCTCAATTTAGTTTTCAAAACGAAACAATTTCATTTAGATTTTATGGTGTTCGTATATTTATATTTATAAAGTCATAGCATTTTTCAGCCTTACGTAATAGTAGATCTTTTATCCATTTTTGTATATCGTTTATTTCGGATCTAGCCAAAAACCAAATAGGTATGTAGTAGAAAAACAAAAAAAAAAGTCATCACACTGCGCCGTCTGATGATGGCCCGGTCTGTTTTCTTATAATAATAACTATACATATATAAACTTATATTGGGCCTTTTCCCTTTAAGATCTTTGCCCATATGAGATCAGATTTATATAGGTGAGATTGGATGAGATGGGATATATTGGATGCGCGACATGGAGCACAAAAACATTTTGTCCAACTTTTTTTGTTCGCTACAAAATATATATATAGGTTATAGGTATAATAGGTATATTGCTTTCCCTATATCTAAAGACTAAAAGAGAGCGCAGTGCGCTATTATACTGATGATATGCCTTAGAAAAGTTGAGAGAAATGTGTTTTTTGTCTATTTTTGGAATTTGGCTATTATTTTCGGACGCACAAAAACACAGGAAAATGGATATGCACCAAGATTTTTAGTTTTATATATATTTTTTTATCATATCTTTTTTTTTGAGAGAGAGAGTAGGTATATATGGGTATAGAATTCTTGCAATAGCCTAAAGATAGATCCACTGGTAGGTATAGTTTGTTCCATATTTTGAATTTCCTTTAACTCTGAAAAAATTCCACTTTGTGAAACACTATTTTTATAATTCTTATATACATTTTGGGGAGCTACATGAGAAATGATTTTCGGGTTCTTCGTCGTATGTGTCATGTTTTTTTGGCCATTCCAAAGAAAAAACGACATGTTAAGAGTTTTTTTTTTAATTTATTTTTGATGAAGAATTGAAGTGAGTTTGAGGAAGAGAAAAGAAATTTCTGCCCAATCCTGACACACTTATGAAAATTAAACTATTTATCTGATGATAGAGATAAATTCATGTGTAGTTACATACATATAATTCCCTAAAGATTTAATCATTTTGGAACACACATGCCATACTGTCGTCACGTCGTCGTCGTCATCCTCTTCTCATCTATATATATATATAAGAATCCGAATATCCATTAACTTTTTTACTTGAATGTTTTTTTGTTGAATAGCAAATCACTTCAATCTCTATGCAAAGTATATTGAATATCAAGTAAGTTGAAACACAATCGCATAAATCACGATCAGAAATCGAGGTTATACCACCTCCTCCTTTTATATACCTATAACTCCTCTGCCTCGCGCTTGCTTCCTGCTCTTCGTCCTACCGACCAAAAACCAAAAATGGCAAATGGAATGAGACAATGGTAGCAACAAACTATACAGCACATACCTCATCCTCATAACGAGATATATCGGGGCAGCAATTACCGAATGATCCCATTTCGAGTACGTTTCACGTGTGTCACAATATTTAAACGTCAGCAAAACCAGTAGCTGCTGCTGCAATCTCTTATATATATCCGCAGCAACAACAATAACAACAAAAACAACCATCGCTGCAGCAAAAAGCCTGCACTAAGTGCTGCTTTCGAACGCGGCAACAGTCTAGATCGCCCCTTCAGCCATAGCATCGTATTCGTATCTCTATAATATGATGATGGAGCAAAGTAGAAATATCCTTAATTTTTCACATCGCATCACATTCCCTCTCGACCGAAGTGGAATTCCAGGAGTTTTTCGTTTTTCTCAAAACCTAATTAAAGCATTTTCAGCAGGGAATCCATTAGGGCAGACAGTATTATTGTTTATAGCCGTGTCCTGGCCATGATGCGAATTAATAATGAGCTGGTTCCATCTATACCACTATATCTACCTGTATACCTACCTATACATAATATATATAAAGTGAAGATGCTGATGCAGTCCTCCTCAAAGGAGGAGGAGTAAGTATAAGTAGATTGCAGCAAAACTTGAATTCCTTGCAAAGGGTAATCCCAAACGTTGTTGCAGACCGAAATTGCTCGAACGGTTGCAGTGGGAAAACGCTGGGAAAACATCCCAGCACGAGTCATATAAATAATACAGATCATCATCATCGCGGGCACGCAAACACACATAATGAACATCCTATACCTTAAACATATATAGGATGCTTTCTAACCCGCAGCAGCCTAAAGTATAAGGTAGTAGGTGGTGGTTCTTGGCGAGTCGTCTGTCCATGAGATCGATGTTTGCACAAAATCACTGGTATTGTTCGAGCTGACAGTTGCGGATCCCCATCCCGGCATCGATCATCATCATCATGCTGAAAAGAGCTCTCTTAAATAGTTAGTAATCAGAAATTACAGAATCTTATATCCTTGGTCCTCTGTCCTCTTGATGTGTCTGATGCATCATGCGATGCAGGTAATGCATCTCAGTCTACGCACTGGCTGGAGTAAAAGTTTCCATTTATACACTCGTATCATATATATATATACGATGCACCGAAGCAGGAACAAATGCGCACAAAAAATTGCGTACGCGTACAACTTTAGAATTTGTCTTTTTGCGCGCTGCTGATGCTCTCCTCTGCATTCGGTTAATTTAATTCCAGATTTTTGTTGGAGCTACCCTGGGATTGCATTGGAATCTGTGATTGCTCCTGACGTTTGCCTGCACTGATGGCTGGCCGAGACAAGCAACAACGACGAGGAAGACGACGACGACAACTTAGCCCGAATTGCAATATATAGGGATTAGGGACGAGCAGGACGGAGGCTCTGATGCGAACAGCTTGTTTTTTTTTTTGATTCAAATCGAACCCTGAGGCGGTTTAACAGGTTCCCAGAGAGACAAGAAAAAGCCTGCCATCATGTTGATGATGGGATTCCTGTCTGAAAATATTATGTGCGATATGAGGTTTTTGTACGCTTCCTTGAATAATTTGATGTAATAAATTTCATTAGAAGCAAACTGTTGCGGTGGCGGTTTCAACGGTTGGCGGTTTGCGGGATATTTTATATGTATGTTGTTTATGTTTGCTTTGGACAAAGTTGTTAAAAATTACGGATCCATTCGAGGTTATAGTAATTGAATAATGAATGCTCATGGAATGGTTTTTTTTGATGTCTTAATATATTTTTGTTTTTTTTGAAAATGCTTATTCTTTGTGCGCAGGTTAAGTTTTCTAGAAGTGCAAATAGGAGGTACTAAATACTAATGATATACAAATTACAATAAATTATAGTTATAAAAATGATTTAAATGTAAACATTAAATTATAAATTGATCATTAAGAAGAGGCATTATTTTGAAATATGCCGGAGCTGATTGATCGAAGAATATCAGATGAAGGTAGTTCACAGTTATACAGAAAGGAAATACACCTGTTAGCTTTGTATACTGAGTTTGGGACTTTATGAGGAAGATCTAGACAAGTTATTTTGAATTAAAATTTTTAAGCACGTTGAACTAAGCTCAAACTGAGAAAGTTTAAGGCCATTTTCATTCTTTAATGCAAACTGCAAAAGCCAACTGTTCGAAAACCCAACACGAAATTTGTATGCAAAAGGATTATTTTCGATAACACAGTTTATTAAAGTCATGTGTTTGATAACGTCATTTGCGACGCAACTTGAGTTGACGACAAAAATATTGGGTAGGTTGAATAAAAATCGCTTGACATCTGAATTTTCAGATTTCTGAATTTATGTCGTTGAACGCAAAAAAAATCTGAAATTTCAGCCGAAAGCCATTGTGTCCAATTCCTGCATTTACCTGTAGGAAATTAAATAGAACTCTAATTACATTCGTATATTAAACATTGAGCGTGAATATAGTTGTGGGGATGAAATTATACATATGTACATGACTAAAACAGCAACAGGTTTTATTATTTTAATTAAAAGTCTTTTTATTAATATGTATGGCTTAAAAAAATTATAGAAAAACTTTCCAAACATCAATATAAAAAATTGTTGATTTAAAAAATCACTAAACAATAAACAAAAAGTTCGTTCATTTGAATAAATATTGAATTTTCATGACGTAAACTAAACAAAATCAACTACCAACAACACGAAAATTATAAAGTTGAGCTTTTATGTGCAGTGCTACAGCTGATTTGGCACTTCCCCCACCACAAACAACTTTTATCTGAATTTTCAGATGAGAATTTCTTGTCTGAAAATTCAGATAAAACGTAACTAAAAGTCATCTAAATTTTTATGACAGCTGGCCAATCAGAAGCTCTAAAAATTCAGAATTCTGAAAATTCAGATGTAAAACGTATTTCTTTTATGTATTTCTTCCCAAACCTACCCATTTCTACCATTTTAAGCCCAAAAGACTGTCAAAATTCATATAAAAAAATAAAACGACTAGTCTGTTAGTTTTGTACAAGCAGGACGATTGCATATTTGACGATAGCAATACTATGTCAAAAGATGACGATCATTTGAAGATCTAGACCTAGATCTGAAGAATAGTTGGTGCCTCATACTTTTGCGTTTAATCCAAGTCTTGAATTGAATTAGACCCTGTTTAGATTGTGACTGCCCACTACAGCTACGTGGTGACGGCAGTTTGTAGCTGAAATCGGTGAGGTGGAAAGGGAGGCGACAGTCAGGAAGAAAACATAAAGATTGTAGTGAGCAGTCATGTTTCATATCCGAAATGTTACATTTAATACCATTTTTTCATTTTTTTCTAGTTCGTTGAAGGGTGAGAGATGAGAAAAAAAATAAGAAATGTGTAATTGGTCAGGGTTAGGCACAAAAATGCATATTGAATTGGTGGATTGATAACCGCAAAGATGCTGAAGTAGATTTAATTACTAAAATTGCAATTTCTATCATATTTTTCAACTACTTATTTATTTAATATTTAATTCAGGGTTCATGGCGCTCAGAATCAAATGTCTCAATTCACAGATATTCCATCAGAATTCAGCGATAAACATGACTGACAAATTTCGATACATTCACTACGTAGTGAGCATGTCACAATCTAAACAGGGTCTAAGGATATCTTTCTACTTTCATTACATTTAACTGCAGGATCAAAATACTGTCTTGCACAAATAAGGTCTATTTCTTGCATTTTTTTTCTTCAATTATTTGATTTCATGCAGAGGTCAGTAGTGCATTTATATGGGCGAACGAAAAAATCCCATATAGAAATTAAACAAATCAACCGATTTTGTTGAAATTTGCATTATAGAATATATGTGAATTTTTTTCTTTTTAGAGCCATTGGAATTTCGAGGAATCGATAGATTTGTATAGTCATTTGAAAGATCCTTTCATCTTAACCGTTCGGATTTGGCAGAAAACTATAGATCCCCTCCATATATGAAAACTAAAAAAACAACCTCGGGAATGACCTCAAAAAAAAGCTTTCACTATCACAAAATGAAAATTTTGTTTGGCTAAATATAATAAATGAGTCATAATCTTAATTTTGCCATATAAATAAAAAATTATTTTCCTTTCTCAAGGCCTCAAAATTGAATATTAAAATTTTCAATGATCGTTTTCCCCTAAACGGCCAGTTATAGCTTTCATTGAAACTCATCATTGACGAATTTAATTTCTTATTTTGAGACACTTTGAAAGCAAAATCAGTACCTAAATATGTATTTTGATGCCAGTAATTAGCTGTAACTCAATTATTATTTCTAGTCAAAAAAATATTTCATTTTGGCCCAACATTTCACATAAAATTAATTCTAAGATTTCAATGATCAATGGTAAGGTAGTTCAATCATTGAAATAAAGAAATTCATTTTACGTGTTAACTTGGGTCAAAACGAATTTTTTTTGACAAAAAATAATAATTAAGTTTGTAGCTTTAAATTGGCATCAAAATAATCACTGATTTTGCTTTATAAGTGTCTCAAAACTTGAAATTTAAATTTTCAATGATGAGTTTCAATAAAAGCTATAACTAGCCCTAACGAAAACAACAAAATTGCAACATATAGCATAGTGTGTGTGTGTGTTCTTTTGTTTTCATTATATCTTTAGTGCACTCTGCACTCTGCACTCTGCACTCTGCACTCTGCACTCTGCACTCTGCACTCTGCACTCCGCACTCTGCAAGGGGGCCAGTTCATACAATTTTATTTTTATTGGCTGTCATCTTTGAAACGGCTTGGTATAATCAAAAATAAAAAAAATTATAATGAAAAATAGACAAACATTTTTAAGAAAAATGTTTCTAAATCAATCGATAAAAGTTAAAACCCTTAAAAGACAATCTTCGTAAAAATGTTCGTATATTTTTAGTTATAACTTTTTTATATTCAATTTCTGGGTAATGACTATATTTTAACAAAAATTGTAGAGAATTCAATTTTCTACATAAAAAACATTTTATTTTATTTTAACAAAAATTGTAGAGAATTCAATTTTCTACAAAAATGTGTAATTTTGTTTGTGCCACTTGTTGTTCTCTATATATATGCCCATAGGGGGAGCTTTCAACCAAGAAAACCCATTTTTATCCTGTTAAAAATGCAAAGTTCAACCAAAATTTTTATTTTTGTTTTTTCATCGCTTTTTGTCTTATGTTTGTTTATTTTTCATGTAGATATTGTCTTTTTTCCTTACACTATACAATTCGCACTACCTTACCATTTAAAAATCTTTGAAAGCCATCTTCCCGCCAGAGTAAAAATTAATTTCTGGTTCCATAAAGAACGATAGCCTAGATCCAAATTTGTTTTTGTATTACTTGTTCAAAAATAACCACCACCCAGGCCCGTATAGATAAAACGCGGCTATTGCTGCATTCGAATCGTTTTATTTCAATGTACATCAACTCAATTAATGACGCTAGTTCAAACATATTTATTATATTTATTTGGTGTTTATTAATTGCTAAAAAATAATTTTGTTAAATAGAATTTCTGTGGGAAAAACTGAGAACTGTAAAAAATTGATTCTCAAATTTCGAGATTTTTTATTACCAACTAGATTCTATACCATCTAGACTTTCTTGGTCATCTAAACTCTAGGCCATCTGGCCTATCTTGATCATCTAAGCCAAATAAACTATTCATGCAATCTAGAATGTCTTGCTCATCTAGACTATCTGGACCATCTAGACTATTTAGACCAACTAAAATATCTGAACCCATCTATATCATTTTGATCATCTAGAATATCTAAACCATGTAGGCTGTATAAACCTGCTACAATATCTAGACCATATAGACATTCTAGATCATCTAGACTTTCTAGACCAACTATAAAATATTATATAAACTATCCAGATAATCTAGTCTATTTAGACCATCTAGAATATAAAAACCATCAAGACCATATAAAATTTCTATAGACTGTTTAGATTCTAGAGTCTAGACAATATATAGACTAGGTATCTTTTACTTTTTTTTAAATTAATATTGTCAGCTGAAAATATTTTGATGTTCAGAAATATCGGTTGTCTTTATTTGCTTGTTTTACAAAAACAAAATCTCTGGTTTTTTTATCGATTCGGTCTAAAATAAAATCAATTGCTCATTTGAAGGTATTTAAAGAATCTTCAAAATTTACAAAGATAAATCATAAATACATAAAAACACGTTTCAAAACGTATCTAGATTTTCTAGACAAACTAGTATGTACATTGGAGACTTTAAAGTGTAACTATAAATACTTTTACCAAATCTATCAAAGTGAAATAAAAACCCAAACAAAATAGTTTTTTTTTATAAAGTGATAACGTTATATATTTTCAGTAATAATTCGAAGGAATTCTCTAAAATAGAGTTTCACATTTTTTATAGTTTTTTTTAGGTTATTCAATTTGTACTCAGAAATTATTTATATACATAATGTACTTATTAATTTAGAAATTCTTTAATTCCTGTCTCTATAGGCATATTTATTACTAGATTCACCCGAAAATATCTCTTAGGTAATTTCAATAAAATAACCACGAGGCCCCCCAAAACAATGCCATTAACCATTTCTATTTTTCAAGAATTTAAAACTCTCGGTCAATAAACTTTTGGAATTCTCTTGCATTTATTTGTTTTTTTTTTTTTACTTTTTAATCAAATTGATCGATTCAGGTATATCTATATGAGTAGGTTACCTACACACTCACACACAAAAAAAATAAAAAAAAAATAACTAAACTAAAAAGAACACATAAAAACATAACAACAACAAATTTATTTTATTGCCTCTTCTTAAAGCCATCAGAAGTTTAGGGATGTTATAACCTCTTCCCATATATCCATACACGCGAGATACATATTGTTCCGAGCCAGAGGCCAGAACCAGTGGCCAAATCCAACTATCAAAGATGAGATGGGCGAGCGAGTGCCCACAAAAGTCTTATAGCAGTCACATTGATTGTTAGTTAACCTGGCCATCAGATCTGTAAAGATCTTGCAGATTCGTAGGGGCAATCAATGTTCCAAGAGACAATGACGAAGACAATGTCGCATCCTATATCGTCGTTGTCATCACATATAGCAGCCCAGAAGTCGCGAAATGGACGAAAAGAGCGACAACAATGATCATGATGATGATGATGATGATGATGATGATGACGAAGACGAAGGCAACGCACAACATTATAAGGAAGGGAACTCCACCGATTTCTTTTTGTCATCATCTCCAGCTTCACAAACTATAGAAACTATACTATACCAACTCCTGATGACGATAATGGCTTTGCACACACAACGAATTTCCAGAGTCATCCAACTCTTTTCGCCTTCGACTCCCCCCCAAAGCTAAAGAAAGTCAACTCAGCTTTAGAACTTTCCAAAAAGACACACAGGATCTCCATTCCCCATCGACATCGAGCGCACGGAACCACGGCTATATGAGTGCATTATCTGTCGCTATATAAGAATAAGTTACTAAAATTCCTATCCTGTTTTTTTTTCCCCACTGGCAGGCTCATGAATAACACATTAGCTGCGAAGCCATCCCAGAAAGAGAGGACACATCCAAACGAACGTTTATACCTATAAGACGACGCACTGCGTGATAGTTTATACGTTCGGATGTGCTACGCGACGATCGTTATGGACCGATGGATGGATGGATTGTTGTATAGTCGTCGTTTTCTTCTTAGTCGCTTTTGTATACTATAGCTACACAGTGATGAGATGATGACGAAGATCAGCCAGGCAGGCAGACAGCCCAGAGGTAATGATTCAGACAGAATCAGCAAGACTATATCTCAACCAACTAACCCAATGATGATGATGATCGTTGGGGATTCTGTCAGTATATAGCTTGGGCAGTGCCATGTTTATTTTTATTTTTTTTTTTTTTATTTTTTCCATCAAAAAAGACAAAATAAAAAAACAACAACAAAATTTCAAAACACACCTTATCAGGCCAAGAGTTCTTGAAGCTTGATTATCATTCCACCTGCGGCCAACTATCAACATTTCCTTCCAGCTGACACCATTTAACATAGGCCTGGAACACATAATTACCGTCCGTCCACTTGGTGGCCAAAAACGGAAGGAAGACCGGACGAACGGTGTAAACAATAGAAATCAGTTGCTACTGTCATACGCATCAAACAATCTACCGTTAACCTGTCGACAACAACATTGATCGCCCTTTTAGCCAAGAATTATATTATCAACAACAGACAAAACCATCGCAGTCGGTCGAGTTCGAGTGCAGTGCAGCGGGAAGCCTCATAAAATTGCAACTCACAGAAGCAAGCCAGCTATATCGTGTCGCACTAATTGACAATTCACCAGGAATTATGTTGTTACGAAGGAAGAGACTCGAGTGAGTGAATGAGTTTGTGACCCACACGCAAGCCGATCATTGCACGTACATCGTACATAGATCGTAGTCTACGACTAACGGGCAATTAGTACCTTACCTACCTATAGTACTAGTATACCTGCCTGCGCTGGTGGTGGCTTTCATATAAGATAGGATTGGACACACATAATTAATTGGCACGTGTGACCTGCGCCCTGATGAAGTAACGTTCTTAGGGCGGGCGTGCATTAATTAACCCGCTGAAAGCGTCACGTCCCAAAAATGGCTTCCTCTTCCGTTTGGGTGAGCAGTGGTGAACACACAAACACACTCGACTCGATGGAAAGTGTGTCCGCCACCTGATTAAATAATCAGAAGACATAATCAATTGATTACCTGAGAACTTCCGGATGGGCAAAAACCATCGACTCTTCTTCTTCTTTCTGAGGCTCTTTATGCAAAATTGCTGACGCGGAGTAGGGTTGATCATGCCAAGCCGATGCATGATGGGGTTAATTATACGAGTATAAAATGAACGGACTATTCTTATTGGTTTGATAATTAAGTCGAAATAAATTCTGATTGGAATGATAAATGATTGATTGTTGTGCAGAGCGGTGTGGCAGTTCAGCAACCTAACGATTCGAAGTGAAGACGAAGAGAATGTTGGAAGAACTTCAATATGTATATTATGCTTAAGAAAGGGTGGAAGCTTTTGATTCTCGACTATTCATTGGGCTTTTTAAGGTTGGAAATCTTTAATCGATCAAAGAATTGAACTGATTCTATAAATAAAAAAAAATACAATTAATATAATATAAATAAATAATAAGAATAATGTCGATCATCTTACAATATGTTGGTAATTATTGTCATCATGAAGCTCACTTTTAGAACTATTGAAAAAGTCTAAATTCTTTTGAAATATACACAGCATTTTAAAAGAATCTATCAAGATGCGACAGAGATGCCTTTTAACTGACAAAACACACAAGAGTCAAAGTATAGTTGTATTGATTGCCCAGCCCTGAAGGACACAAAGTATTTCTTCAACCAGTTGGACATTGCATGGCAGCAACGGCCTTATGCCCATTCCTTCTATAGTACCTACACTACATATATCTACTATAAGAAGAGGGTGGAATTTATGGAACTCGAATAGCTTTCAACGATCGAGCATACGGTCGCTGACAGTTTTCTGATGGAACTTCGTTTCGTACAGCATCAGCCATAGCCAACACAAGAGACACTCAGTCTATCAGAGATTTGTTCTTTTGCTTTCGCTTGGAATTGGAAGTCAAGTCAACGTTAGAAGAGAGACCATCACTTCGGACGGAGATCACCTCCGTCGCTCCAACGTTTGTCGTCGTTGGTTCCATTTCCATTTCCATTGGATTGCAATAAACTTCCACATCATAGAGGTTGCTGCTATTGCTACTGATCGATTCGATGGACACCAGTCCAGTCGTCGTATAGTCGTTCTCCTTTTAAGATAATTGGTTAGCATTTAACTTTTTGCTTTTGGCATATACCTACCATATTCTATATGGCACAGCTAGCTGCGATGTTGCATGGAGGATTGGATATAGCAGACATATACAACATCATTTTAAATGCAGCCAATGTTCTATGTTCGATTCGAATAGATTATTATGGTTTTCAAGGAAAAAAAGAAGAAGAAAAAGAAGGGAGAGTGCGATCTTTATGGGCATTGAAGAAATGATTTCGCTGAAAGATTGACAACCAGATTTTGGCATTTAGATTGCTTTGAAATTGTTTATCTATTTGATTTATCAACCAACATATTCTGAAGAGGTTGGAATTGAATATCATTTTTTTGATATTGTTATTGAGGATAAAGAATTTTTTGTAGAGAATTTCTATTGTATATCTTGGCCTTAATTAAATGCCATTGTCATATATAAGACAATTATGGTATTAAAGCAATTTGATTTATTTACAAATTTCAGAAGGATTATTTAAGTTGAATTGAGATATGTAGATGATGACAAAACTATTTGCAAAACAATTTATTGACCCAGGCAGCAAATTTCGAAAACAAAATTAATAAAACGACTTCCCTAATTAAAATTTTTTCAACTTTAAATATTTAACAATCTTATGTTAAATATTTCAATACAACAAAAATGATGTGTAATGAAATGAGAAACTAGAAGTAAAAGAAGATGGTACTTGGAAATAAGTACAATTTTAATGGTAAATGATTGAAACCCGCGATATATATGTTTCAATAAATAAATAAATAAATACGCGACTCATATTACGGTATTTAGCAATCGGGGGTTACCTAAAATGGTCTTTTATATAAACTTTCTTTTTCAGGAAGTCAAATCCTTTTCATTGAGACATATTTCAATCATTTACCATTAAAATTGAATTAAAAAAAGGAAACAAAATATTGGCGACTTATTTCGCGAATTTTAATAGTTTGGCGTAACTTAAAACGTCTGTCACTGACATAATCCTTTTCAGGAAGTCAACGCCTATTGATTTAGCTAGATTTGAGGAGCTAACCACTTTAATCGAACTGACAAAATAATAATAACATCCGCGACATTTATCGCGGTTTTCAGTTATTTGGCGTAACTCAAAACGTCTGTCACTGACATTTTGCTTTTCAGGAAGTCAAAACCTATTGTTTAAGCTAGATTTGAGGAGGTTACCATTTATATCGAACGGAAAAAATAATTAAAACATGCGCGGCTTATTTCGCGGATTGAAACAGTTTGGCGTAACTCAAAACGTCTGTCACCGAAATTTTCCTTTTCAGGAAGTCAAAACCTATTGATTAAGCTGGATTTGAGGAGGTTACCACTTTAATCGAACGAACAAAACAATAATAACATCCGCGACTTATTCCCCGGATTTAAACAGTTTGGTGTAACTCAAAGCGTCTGTCACTGACATTTACTTTTTTGGGGAGTCAAAACCTTTTAACTGATCTCATTTTGAAAAGTTTACCACTAAAATTGAACTAATAAAATAATAATAACATCCGCGACTTTTATCGCGACTGTCGTCAGTTTATCGCCACCCCAACGTCTGTCTCTTATATTTTAATTTTTAGGAAGTCAATACCTTTCATTTAAGATACATGTCAAGTCGTTTCCCTCAAAAGCCCATTAAAAAAAATTAAATTTAAAAAATCCGCGATTTTTATCGCGCTTTCCAGCTGTTGGGTGGAACCCAGAAGGTCTTTTTTTTACATATTTATACTCCTGTTGGCAAGCCCTACCGGTTGCAATCCTTTTTGGTGTGTTTTACCAGTTATATAAAAATTTCAATAAAAAATCCGCGATTTTAATCGCGTCTGTCGCGGGTTTGCGGCCACTTAGACGTCTGTCGTGTACATATTTGCACTCAAGGGGTCAAGACCTTTCATTTGAGATACATTTCAGGTGGTTTCCCAAAATTCCGAAAATGAAAAAAAAAAATGCATTTTCGACGACGTCTGTCGGGGGTTTTGCTGCCACTTAGACGTCTGTCGTGGCAATATTCGCACTCAGCGTGTCGAGGAATTTCGGATGCCATCGATTTCAAGTCCCAAAAGTCTAAAAACGCAAAAAAAAAAACGCATTTTCGGCGACGTCTGTCAGTGGTTTTGCGGCCACCTAGACGTCTGTCGAAGCCATATTTGTAATCAGGGAATCGAGGGCGTTGGGATGCCGTGCATTTGAAGCGGTTTCCCTCGGTATTCCTATTTTCAGAAAAGTTGTACTTTTGATGCACTTTTTCTCGGAAACGCTGCCACTATGTGCTGGCAGACGAACGCATTCGTTATCACCTTCCCCAGGACTACATATGGTATAAATATCGTTTGATTTCCTTTCACGCCAAAAATCTGCTGCGAGCTCTCGGTCTATATGTAAAATACAACAAAAATGATAAATGTAATGAAATGAGAAACTAGAAGAAAAAGAAGATGGTACTTGGACTATGGCTTAACAATTTCAAATTAACCTCCCAAAAGAATAAAAAATATGTAAATTTTTAGCGAGGGAAATAAGATTCAGTTTTGCAAAGGGTATGATTTACTTCCTTATATAATGTCAATGTAAAAGTCCAGGAGGAGCTATAGAATTTGGAAAGAAAATTTGATCGCCGCCGCTGGATTTCGATGAAAGCAATTTGGTCTCTCGCATCTCATGGGATATTCGAAGTGAAATCTATGTAGAATGAACTTAAAAAAAAAAATTGTTTATTGATGAGCAAACGTGAGAACGAAGGACTAAAGGCCATTAAATGCTATTTTTAATTAATTAATATTTTAAGCCAAAGAACATATTATAATACATATACAAAATACCTAGAAGTATTTTGCATATGCCGTTATCCTGTATCTTTCTTTTTTTTTGACGTCACCCAAACCTACTTTTTGAAGGCATTTCAACTTTTGTGGTATGGAAAATAGTTAACATCGAATTGATTTTATAGCTACACCCTTGCAAGCTTCATAGATAAAATTCTAATAAATTAAAAGTGGGCGTGACAAAGGGCGAAATAATTAACACATATCATGCGTGCTTTATGCTGAAATATAGCTTAGTTACAAAATTTTAACGTTCTTAGAACCTTTAAATTTAACCTTTTAAAACTGAACCTAAAAGCTAAAACAGGTATGATAAAAGTAGGCGTGGCAGTAGGCGGATATTTCTTAAACCACTTTCTTAATCATCTAGCTGCTAATAGGAACAATATTCTAAAATGTCACTGAAATTGGTTCAGTAGTTTTCGAGTCTGTATGAGACAAACAATTTTATATAAACATTCATATTGCATTGTGTACATTGTACATACATTTTTTACATATGCATTAGGGTGGTCGTTAAAAAAAAAGTTCGTCTAAATATTATTGTGAAATAATAATTCCCTAATTTTTTCAGATTTTTATTTTCATCCCCTACTGGCTCTGTAAGCGTAGAATAGCACAAAAAGCTATAGGGCATGATTGTTGGTTGAAATCAGACAAGAACCAAATTGTATGAGATGGGGGTAATATTTTCCTTTGTTTAGATGGGAAGGGCAGTTTTCTAAAAAAAAATTCTTAAAATGGATAAAACATATGTATATACCCTTTTGAAGGCTAAAAATCCATTCTAATACTTGTTTTTTAAATTAAGTTATGTAAATGTATAGTTTTTGCAAAAAATATTCATTTGGAGCTTATTTAGACCCATCCAAGATGACTTTCTTAACGCCTACACTAACGACCACCCTAATATACATGGATTAATAATTTTCAAATTTACAGCTGTTTTTTTCCCGAGTCCAGACGATGTTGTTTAACATGCTAAATTAAAACTGAGCTTTGAGTTAACTTTTCGGATTATTCATTTATCGTCTTAGGCATCCAGCTTAAATAGAACGACCAATTTTATGTATAATATTTTTTTTTATTATATGGTATCCAAACTAAGCTACTAAACTTATCACTAATTAATACATTCATATTTCGATTATGCTTAATCCATCACATCTCCGTTAAACCTAGGTTAAGTTCCCACTACGTGGTAGGTAACTACATTTTAAGTGCAAAACATCTGGCACTTGTTTGCTAGGCTGATGAGTTGGTGCAAAAAATGTGCTTTAGGCAGTGAAGTGCGAACATAGGGGTTGGGTTCGATATCCCGCTTTTTATAATCCCGTTTTTTAAAATCCCGGTTTTTAAATCCCGCTTTTTATAATCCTGTTTTTTTAAATCGAGCTTTTCAAGATCCCGCTTTCTATAATCCCGTCTCTTATAATCCCGTTTTTTATAATCCCGTTTCTTATTATCCCGCTTTATCAATTAAAACTACTTGTTTTAACTCCCACCAAAATTTCGTTGGGACTTAGTTCATAAATTTGGGAGTTAGTTCATTTGGGACTTATTTCATTATGAAGTAAGTCCCAACGATTTTAATAAACAGTTAGGTAAGTATGCAACGCTTGGGCACCCTATAGGATTTGGGGTAGGTGCGAGATTGGGTGTATGCAAAATTTCTTTTTATCATTTTGGTAGTTGACAGTTAGTTCCTAAAATGATGGGAATGAGTTCATAATTAACCAAGTTTAATACCCAAATTAATTGCGAAAAACGGGATTGGCGGGATTTGGCGGGATTTTAATACATTGGGATTATGAATAAGCGGGATTTTAGTAGACGGGATTTTAAAACTTTTTTTTCGGGATTTTTGAAAAACGGGATTTTAAAAAGCGGGATTCCGATACGCTCCCCGAACATAACTCGCGTTCAGAAAAATCCTATTCATGTAACTGAGATTGCATGAGATCCCCGAGATCTCATTTTCTTGAACATGCCATATTCATATAATTTAACTGTTAAGCAATGATAATGCTTTTTAAATTTAAAAAACGTGTTGATTTTCATCACCCAGATCGGGACACAATAAGAATTTTCAAAACTAATTTTAAAAGTACTCAAACTCAAAAAAACAAATATTTTTCATGACGCTAACAACTCAATTCTTTAAAGTTTAAAATAAAATATATTTTTGGCACGAAAAAGCTTTCGTGCCAAAAATATATTATTACAAAACCAAGGCCTAGCCTAATCGCTATTGACTTACAATGGTGACGGGAATATACATATTTTCGGACAAATCCGAACGGCTATGATCACTTTTTTAAGACAAGATAAACTCTTTAAGGATTTGTCACTTCCTCTCAAGAAGCAGTACACTTTTGTTCGTCCCCACTTAGAATATGCGAACACATTGCTCTTTACCACGAATTTATTTACGAGATGATTAAGCCATAGCCAAGGACGGGAAAGTTTTAGTGGTGACAAAAAATTAACTTGCAATTCATATTAGCTAAAAAAGCTAAAAAAAAGTCAAAACTTTATATTTACTCCCATGATATTCACTCGATACATTGGGCGGGTTCAATAAAAATAGCTTAACATCTGAATTTTCAGATTTCTGAATTTATGTCGTTGAACGCAAAAAAAATCTGAAATTTCAGTAGAAAGTCATTGTGTCAAATTCCTGCATTTACCTAAAGGATTTACATTGAAGCGAAATAAAATAGAACTTTTATTACATTTGTAAATTAAACATTGAGAGTGAGTAGTTGTAAGGATGAAAATATATGTAACTAAATCAGCAACAGGTTTCATTACCTTCATTAAAAGTCCTTTTATTGATATGTATGACTTACAAAAACATAGAAAAACTTTCCAAACATCAATTAAAAAAATTGTTGATTTAAAAATTCACTAAACAATAAACAAAAAGTTCGTTCATTCAAATAAGTATTAAATTTTCATGACAAAAACTAAAAAAAACAACCACCAACAAGACGAAAATTATAAAGTTCAGCTTTTATGTGTGCTTTTGGCACTTCCCCCACCACAAACAACTTTCATCTTAATTTTCAGATGAGAATTTCTTGTCTGAAAATTCAGATGAAACGTAACTAAACGTAACTAAAAGTCACTAAAAGTCATCTAACTTTTTATGACAGCTGGCCAATCAGAAGCTCCAAAAATTCAGAAATCTGAAAATTCAGATGTAAAACGTAATTGATTGCACGCACCCATTCAGATTAAAACTTGAATCCAGATGTATTTAGGTACATTGAATTTGTATAATTAACATCCGGTTTTGAGTTTTATTCTAGATATATCGAGTGAATAATATGGCGGTTAGTAATGAATTGGTCAAAAACTGCTTATTTAATTCTTTTTTTTTGTTGCTTTTAATGTTCTAACACTATATTTTTATACCCAATAGCAAACCTTTATGAAAAACTCATAAATTTCAACACTAGAATTTTCTCTTGCATAAATTTAATTATTTGTGTGTTTTTTATTAAAGAATAACATAAATTAACTAATTACAAAACTGTTGACATGATTATAATAATGCATATTTATAGATGCGACTATAATAACGAAGGTGAAGAAAATTAGAAAACTACTTCTGTTTTAGTGGAGGGATTGAATATGATTCAATTAGCCCAACTGTCGTACCTGGGCGAAACGCAATCTTTGTTGAGGTCACTTGAACTTATTAATTGAATTAGATGCGACTATAGATATGTTTCGCCTTAGATAACTGGTTAGGCACAGACTTTTGGTGAAACAGTTGAAATATCGCCAATTAATGAATTTTTTATATTCATACCAAAAAGCTTTCCAAATAAAAATATACATAATATGTAAATGATCAATGCCTCACTAGTCAACTGATGAGTCCAAGTGGAATCGCCGAAAGGAAACTCCAATTTTTGTCGACTAATTTTTGACTACTAATAGTTGAGAAAAATTCTAATACCAGCTTAAAAAAAACTAATTTTAACTTACTGTAACTTTGTATTTATTCGAATAAACAAAAATACCTACCAAACCTCAAAATAAAAACTGATATTATAACAAATAATATTTTTTAAGCGATATTCACAAAAAAAACAAACAACTACATGATATGTATGTACCTATGTATGTATGTATACGTTAATTTATTTATTCTAATAATCTTCTGTTTTTTTTTATTGTATATATAATTAAAAGGGCTACAAATTTAACACAAAAAATCAACCGTTATAATATTATAAGCAACAATGGTACATAATTCTGAAATGTTTTGTTTACATAATTCACTCCAGTCTTTTACTACCATGCCTTTGCTAAGCGGTATACTGATTTGTCAAAAAAAAAAACAGTTGACAAAAGTCCGAAATGAATTGTTAAAATAAAACATATCGGACTATAACCAATGTTTCTGAAAAATTCTAAGTTTTCCAAGTAAATTCTGAAATTTCCACATTTCGTAGTTTTACAGTAAATACAGACACTATATGTATGCACATTGCACATACATAATATATATTTAAAATTGTTCTTATTAAATATAAAAACATATAATATGTCTGATGATAGAAAAATTGTTTTTAGGTCTTTCTGTATACCTATATACATTTTTCGTTTTTTTGCTTGTTCTAATTTGTTGGTGGTATGACGTGTTAGGACTAATTTGTATTTTTTTACTCAAAAAGTTACAACTAACAGCACGCTAAAAGATGACTGTGACAATTGTTGGTATTTCCCAGTATCTTAAATTTAAAAAAAAAAAAAACCGATGAGAAAAATGATAATCGCCAAATTGGGAATCCGCAAAATTCTATTACCAGGGATTCGGGGAATTTTCACGTTTGTTTCCAAAGCACTTGAGTACCAAATTAATAAATTATTTACTTGTACTAGGTTGTATCTAGAATCTTATATAATAATAATTTTAAATTATAACTTAACCATCTCCAAAGGGTACAAATTAGTCAACCTCTATAATATAGTGGGATGGTTCAAGAAAACATTTTTTTTTCAAAAATTAACCCAGACTGTTCTAAACTAGCTGAAGCTTAGATCGAAACTAAACCAAAAAGTCAAAAAATTGTTAATTATTCAGAGGTTGCGTATAGTGGTTTTTCAATATTTCTTTATTGGAAATTGTATATATCGTTATATAACTTATCGAGTTTTAATGATAAGGGTTTAAAGTAAATGTTTGTCTATTCATGTATTTATGTACATATTGTCGTCGTCCTATTAAAAACTGCGATACCGCTTTTTAAATTCGCCATAGATAATCAAATATCAAGAGTTAAAATTATGTAAGTCTCAACTTTAATGTTGTTTTTATTCTTAATTCAAAATTACTCAAACACAAAAATGTTCGAGTTGTTGTCAGTAAAATATCCATAACTAATTCAAATGTTTCCTTAAAAAAAACAAAATGGACTTAGGGAGTTTTCATAGAACGACGATGATATTATGTACTATAGTATTAAGAACTACTCAGTACAAGTTTTGTGTATTTTAAAAACTTGCCCGGGTTCTGCCGTTTTTTGTAAGGTATAAAACGTGCCATCTAACTAATCTTAGTCTCTTAGACCGAGAATTATCTTATATAAAATAATTTTGAATTGACACCTTAATTGAATAAATCAACACAAACTGTTCAAAATTAAGAACAAATTACATCCTACTCGTATTTGTACTAAAAATCATTTTTGATTGGTTGCAAATGGTCATTAGCTGCATTTTATTATCCAATGATCTGATCTGTATCAGATCCCCATAATATAACAAACAGAATCACAGTGACAGCCAGTGGTATATAATATAACTACCTCTTTTTTCATTGTGGTGGAATATTTTTGATATGTTTGTCGGCTTTTTTCTTTGCACTACAGTTTACACTACCTTACCATAATAATTAATAATAATAAAAAAAAGTACTAGTTCTTGGATCTTGAAATAGATCCAGATAAAAAGCAGGATAACATGTTGTTTAAAATTGATCCGTGTTAAAATTTGATCCGGATCAGATCATGTGGATAATAAAATGCACCTATTATCACTCTCGATCTTGTATAACTTGTGTTTTGTTTCATACCATTTAAGAACAACCAAGTGTTTTTAAAAGGAAAAACTTGTATTTTTGTCCATGGGTAGGTTTTGTAAATTGAAGACCACAAAACCCGTGGTCATAGGAGTTTAATATATATACATACCTACTTCCTGCGTTTTCAGCGATTTAAAAAAAAATATACATAAAACTAACTTTTAGGCACAAAAAACAATCAATTTTGAATAAGGCAATCCAAATTTTATAACATTATTGACAAATTATGAAATTATTTGAGAAAATAATTTTAAAAAAACTTAAAGACACCCTGTAAATACAAAGGTTTAGGACTTGTTTCACAATGTCTGAGTAAAGTCCGATTAGTTACTTGACACTCAAATATCGTAACGGTCATAAGTCCACAAACCAAATAAAATTGCTTTTGCATTTATAACCTATTCAAGTCGTCAAAAGACAATTTGTTAGTTTTTCTGTTGATAAATTATGACCCTGTGTCATATTTAATGTGTCGAGTATCTAATCAGAACTTACGCAGACATTGTGAAACAGAACCTTAATAGCCGTGTTTTATTATCTACGGGTCCGGGTCGGGGTTATCTTTTAACACGTAATACAAAAATAATTTTGGATCTAGGTTTCTATCGGGGTTTGCTTTATAGAACCAGAAATAAGTTCTTACTCCGGCGGGTAGACGGCTCTTTAGTCGGTAGGGAGTACAAACTGTAGTGTGACAAAACAAACATAAGACAAAAAGAGATGAGCATACAACAGTCAACACTGTTTTCATTTGGATCCGTATCGTTTTATTATATCGGGGTGAACCATACGGGTTATTGGCGATAATAAAACGCGGCTACGATTTGGTTCCTGCTACTTCTTGCTCCAAGTTTCTACTTGTCATTTTAACATTTGAAATGTTTAAGCGGAGGCATACCTACTAACAATAGGCGTTTTTCTTGTTTAGCCCCGAGCGGGGTACAGAGCGGGCTCTGAGCGAATAGAGCTCACTCCGAACAGAGCGTGACCTGAGCGCACCGATCTATTTAAGAAACTCAATTGACCACTGAACTCTCATATGCTTAGTAATCTGTCAAATTACATGAAAATTGTATGAAGTTAGCCGCGCTTAGCTCCGAGCTCATCGAGCGAGCCCCGGTCGAGCTCCGAGCTAAAAAAGAAATGCAAGTTGAGAGCTCGGAGTGCTCCGAGTTAAAAAGTAACATAGTTTTCTTTTTGACAGCTCAGTGCCACGCTCGGGGCTACAAAAGAAAAACGCCTTATGAAACACACTTGAGCACTGAACTGTCATATGCTTAGTAATTTGTCAAATTACATAAAAATTGTATGAAGTTGGCTTCGCTCAGCGTTTTGCTCCATTTACTCGGTCATTTTATTCTGAGCATACAGAGCATGCTCCCATCCACCGTTAAAAAGAAGAAAAAAGGGAAGTAGATTGAGAAAAATCGAAGTAGATTTTAAAATTAATTTTTTTATACATTTTATTTAAGTTAAAAAATAACAAAGTAAAACACTTAACTCTTCTGATTGGTTTATTTCGAGAAAGGTTATTTTTATGAAAAAAAATTATGTGTATCTTTTTTGTAGTAAATTTTTCAAGCTTCAAATTAGTCTCTGAAAACCCATTTTGGTAAAATTAATATCGGCGCTCATATCGATGGGAACTTTTCAGTTTCTTAAGATCGCCATGAGGAGGCTATATACCCGCGATTATTTCCTAATTGGGCTGTTTTTATGGCTTTATTCACAGGACTATGACTAATATTTTTGAAAATACATAAGCCAATAATTTTTTCTGTGAGCTTAGTATTTCGTTTTTTGAAACATTTTCTTGTTTAATGAAATTCTTTGCAGACCATTCATAGAACATAGGGCTTTCCACAGAGAAGTTTGTTAGTGGTTTCGTATTTGATAAAGTTCATTTCAGAGAACTTGAGCTCTGTAGCGGTGGAAAGGAGAAAAAAGAAGTAGATTTGGCTTTTTATTGTAAAATTTAAGTTGAAACAGAGATTTTTGAAATGAAGTAGATTTCAATATTTTGGTGATGGTGCGAAGAAGGTGCGAAGTAGGAAGCCGATTTTAAAAATGTTTGAAAAAATGAAGTAGATCTACTTCAATTGAAGTGAAGTTGGTACCACTGCTACCATCTAGCTCCGAGGGAAAAAAGAAACACGACTTATTTGCTCTGATTTGTCTGAGGTAAAAATGAAACATGGAATTTATTTTCGACAGCTAAGTGATCTGCTCTGGGGTAAAAAAGAAAAACACCATTTGGTTACTGCAACTTCTTGCTCCAAGTTTCTAGTTTTCATTTTTTTTCTATGTGATTTGACAGCAAATTGTGATACGTCGTTCAACGTTTCGAGTTACCAACAGACATTGAGGGCCAGTTGTACAATAGTGGTTCAGCCTCGGTTCAAGATTTTAACTCACCGATTTCGGCGGATTAACTAACGTTCAACGCTGGTCCAAATATGTAATTGGTTATTATCACACACTTGAACAGTAAACCACTGTTGAAAGTCAATTAATCCGCCGAAATCGTTGGATAAAAATAGCTGAACCACGGTTTAAATATTTGTACAACTGGCCCTGAAACACAAATCTGTGGAAAGGAGGAATTCTGTTTACAAGTCGGTCATAGCCATGGTATAAGAATAACAGGATATGTTTGACAGTTCATGGCGACTGAGTCGTGATGTCATCGCGAGTGAATGTTTTCAATTGTGAGATGGAAAAAATTTATTGTTGAAGTAAAACAATAAAGTATTTTTGTTTTAAGTTATAGTTTTTATTTTTTTCTTAAACTTTTGTTTCTTATTTTCGTTATTGTTATTATTTAAAGATTTTGTTATAAAATTTTATCGTATATGAAGTTGGTTTTTCTAGTTTAGTCGTAATTTTACCAGCATCTTCCTAAAGTTTAAAATAAATTTCGGCTATCACATTTTTATTTTTAAGTATTACTGAAGGTCAGTCTAAAAACGTGTCTCATCGTCGTCTTCTACGTTGATATACTATGACTTGTATGAAGCAATGTCATATTTCGTCATATGGAAAACATTCAATTAGCTTTCTGATTCTATTTAATAACATGCATTATTTCATAATTTCCGATGCAACTAGCCACAAACCTTTTACTGTTTCTCTTGACGGTCCTTAGAGCTCTTGAAATGCAAAGCGCATCGCTACAGCAAATATAAATTTCTGGTGTTGTATGGTTTTTGGATCGAGTTTTCTTTCCATAATTAATGTTTGAGACAATAATCATATTTTCACTAAAATACATTGCGCATATTCGTCCATATTTAATATTTACATTTTTATTCCCACTTGTTTTATATTTTGAATAGCGAAATTGTTTTTATTTATTCATGAAATAATGAGAGATGAGAACAGAAAGAAAATCGAACACATCTCATTGGAACGATTGTTTTCCACTTTTTCTGAAACGGAAATTAGCTGTTCATTGAAAACGATTTCGTTCATTGAAATAATAAAATTGATTTAATTAGAAAATAGTGAAGTAAATGAAATATTTGTTTGATACAAAAAATTACATAAGTAATAAGCTTCATTTTGGAACCAAAATGCCATCAATTTTATTTGTTTAAATTTCTCAAAATTGAAAAAAATTTTCAATGATCGTTTTCAATGAAAGCTATAACTGGCACCTAACCCAGGCGCTACTTTTCTAATTCTTTAAATTGCATTCAAATTCCAATAACGGACAACACAAATCACTAAGTAATATCTTAAATCATGATGTAGGCAGATATTTGTTTATGTACATGTGTACCTATATATTTTTCTTACGGTGCATTGGGTTGAGACTGTTTCCCTTTCACATTTTTTTAAAATAACTTTTTTCAACAAACTCCCGTTTTTCACTACATTTATTATTAAATGTTTTTCAATAAATTCAACTAAATATTTTGTGGCACAATTTTATTAGAATAAAATGCAATTTAATTCCCGCTTTATTTGCATAATTTGTTCGCCACCCTCCGGCCACTGGCCAGTCAGAATCACTTTAAGTGATGCCACATGGCACATTAAAAAAAAGTACCTACGGCACAGACAAAAAGTCGCTACATTTTCATTATACTCACAAATCTTATAAAATAAAAAAATAAGATCGTTGTTTTTGTTTATTTTTCTTTTAGTTTTACATGTAAAAATAAATAATAATAAAGTTAACAAAAAATTAATTCTGATACAGAATTTATTACATATAAACTTTTTGCGGACATTTTTTACATGATTGTCTCAGCTGTTTTGAAAAATGAAAAAAAATATTTGAATAGAAATCGCAATTGAATAAAATAATTTTTTTTTGACAGGGCCCACGACCATGCACTTTCGTTGTGTTTACTTGAAGATTTCAACGTTTCCAACATCCATCCTTCTTACTTAAAAAATAAAGGTGAATTTTACTTTGAATTTAATCTACTGTTTGGAATTGCGTTGTCTTCTTGTTTTTTGTTGTTATTTCTTTCACGTCAAAAACAAATTTACAATGAATAACGAAAAGAACGAAAATCAAACTAAAGGCTTAACTACATAAGCCAAAAAGTACTGAAGTACAAAAGTAAAAATATTTTTTTTACCGCTAGCGCCGTTGTTTTGTGAAAAAGAATACACAAATTTGTTTTTAAACCAAAATTTAAGCTTTCTGCATCATTTTTATAAGTTTTCCAGTCAGAAACACTATCCTAAAATGAGTTTGAAAATTTTCACTTTTTTACTTTTTCACTTTTTTGGCTTATGTAGTTAAAGCTAGGACCGCACTCGGCGGAACTGCACTTCAGCGGAACTGAACTTCACGACTTATTTATAGGAAATTGTATGAGCTATATCGCACTAGGCGACAACTGCACTTCACGACGCGACACTATGCGACAAAGTTGGTAACCTGACCAACTGTGTCGCGACGTGAAGTTTCGTTCAGTTTCGTGCGAAAGTGCGCACGGTGTCGCTGAAGTGCAGTTCCGCCTAGTGCGGTTCTACCTTAAGCCTTAACACAAAATAAAAACTCTCCCCAAATTACCTTGTCACTAGTCCAAATTTATTTACAGGGCGATAAATGAGAGTACCCACACCAACGATTTAGCAAATCTCATGTAAAATATATTGACAGCCGAAATTTTCGTCGTTGTTCCGGATATTTCGCGTTGGTTTGGGGGAACAATTGTTCTTTAATTTTTTCCAATGACATTAGCTGGAAATTTCAAATACGTATTGAAATTAATTATTACGCAGTGTATTATTCGTGTAACTACATTGATTTAAAAATAAATTTATTGGCAGCACTTTTTAAAAGTATTTGTTCGTACTGTACACAAAATGGCTTCCAATTTGGCGAAGCGGCGATAAATTGACATTTCGCCGTATACTGAAGAAAGTTTGCTGATTACTTTTTTTTGACGCGATTAATGGTTGCACTTAAATTTTCCACACGCTGTTATTTGCAATTATTTATTGAAAAAACGCATTAAAAAATTGATTTCTCTTACAAATTTATAAATAAAACAACAATCAAATTCATCTACAAACCACTGAGCATAAAAATAAAAAGAAAATAAACAAAATATGGTGAGTAATTTTGATTTGCAAATCGTTTCTTTTTTTTCCCTCAAAATTTGATTTTATCCATGATGGCCGAAGAAATGTATCTACATATTTGATATTAATAATTATGTTAATGTAATAAAAAAAAGTATTGAACCGGTTATTAATTCATTCGCATTTTATTTTATTAGAAATTGTAATAATTTACATGAACCTGCTAGTAAAGAGCTAAAAAAAAAATTGAAAAAAGAAATATTCCTTTTTGACTATAATGGGCGCTGCTTTGCCGCGTGACCTTGGGGCTTATTTGCCCTATTGCTATCGATTAATGTTTTTGGTCGGAAAAAGATTAAAGAAAAAAATATTTGTTCATGTGGTGTTTTATTTACATTGTGTATATTTATAAATTTATTAGGAATGTAGCAATAAAATTGAAATCGAAATGAGAGATTTATAGAGAGCAGTCTCCAATGTTGCTTTGGATACGTTCCGATATGAAAATAATGTAGGTAGTGTAATATGTAAAAATATTTTTTTTTGCAATCGACAATGAAGCAAACTTGCTTAATCGAATCGATTGCAATCTTTTTCTTAGTTAAACTTTTTTCTCTTAATTGGCACCCTTTTCATTTATTTGATTTGTTTGTAGCTTGCGTGAAAAAATGAAAGATTCCAAAACCGAAGGTTATAAAACACACAATAGATACATATTTGATATTATGTTGTATGTTAAAATATGAGCAAGATCTTAATAGGCGTGTTCATTTGGGCTGCAGCATCTACTGCCAAGTATTTCTGGCTGCTTTCAACTACTTCTACTCTATGATCAAAGTAGTTCAAAGCACTTCAATAATGTAGTAACGAAATGAATCCACACAAGGAAGCGACACCTTCAGTAGAAAAAATCATTTACAAAATTATTGTTGTTGATAAGAAGGTTTTTTTAATAATACAAATTCTATATACTATCTACTGAAATACATCAGCCAATTAGAAGACTTGGCACTATTTTGTTGTTGATGTTTCTATAATTTACAATAAAATAAAAATACAAACAACAAAGCTTTCGTCTACATTGAGGTTAGATTTTTCTTTTGGCAAAAATTAAAGCGTTCCATTCATCATCTACTGCGAAGTACTAAAAAGTACTTTGCAAGGCCCAAAGGAACACACCTAATGTCAGATCGATTGTGCAGAGTTGAACTCCGACATGTAAAAGAAATGATATCGCACTCAACGACGCGTAAATGATGGATTTGATTTAAATAATTGTGCAATGACGAGTTGCAGGAGTCTTCCTTGAATGTCAGAATTGGAAGTACTTGCTCTTGTGGTTCAAGGGTATACGGTAGTATTTTTGAAAATATAAAAATGAATTAGCCATACATTGAATTTTAAGACCGATTTAATTCACTCAAAGTTGAACACAATTTGAGGATTTTTATTTTCAACTTTTGAATTTCTTTTTATTCACTCAAAGTTTACGTTTTCGACTTAAGATTTGTTAACTCCTGCAAAAAGTGAGCCGAGCAAACCTTAGGTTCTACGTACAAAAGAGTTCGCTTCAGCTATCACAAAAATAATATTAAACAAATATTTATGTTCCGAAGTAATTATTTTTAGGCCGTCAACTTCAACAAAAAAAATTTTTTTTTTCTCCAGCCATTATTTTTCAATAATTTATTCACAAGTTTTTATAGGCTGGAGTTATAGCTATTTCACGACTGCCAGGCCGATCATCGTGCTTGATCATTGTTCAATTTTAATTGAAAAAACTTTCTTTGCCCAACTGAGACTCGAACTTAGACCGAGCTCCCTCTTATTAAAATGCTGGTTTCAAATACAATTGTCAAAACAATAAAATCTAAATTGGGATCGACTTGATCACGTGACCTTGGTAGCGCAATGCGAAGTGTATATGGTTCTGAGGGAGCTTGGTCTAAGTAAGTTCGAGTCTCAGCTGGGCATAGAAAGTTTTTTCAATAAAAATTGAACAATGATCAAGCACCACTAATGATGATCGGCCTGGCAGTCGTGAAATAGCTATAACTCCAGCCTATTAAATCTTGGAGGTAGCTCACCTAAGTGTTTCATTCAAACCTTAAATATAAACTCGTTAGTTTCACCGGAACTATTTTTGAGGGTCAGGCTAGGTATATGAAAACCGACGCACTTAGACCATTGTTTGGTCCGCTATTATACCACATTGATCTAGGAAACTTACTTCATACTCGTTCAACCAATTGGAACTCCTTATGAAGCTAGCGAGACATCTTATTTTCAGTAGAAATCTATTAGATGGAACTTCTTTGGGATAGAGAAGTACATGTTTAGATCAAATGAGGAATCGATTCTTCCTCGTCCATACAGCTTCATCGTTTGAATATACGCCAGTCCTCGTTGGGTATTGATCTAATAAACTGTCCGGTTATGGCATCTTTTATAGACCTAATTTGCTATCAAGATTTTAAACGTAATCAATAAAGGCCGATAATTTAATAACACTTAATGAAACTAAGCTGTCTCTCTAAGTACACGCCAACGAATGCCATGCAATCCGCAAAAACGAAAAAGAAAAATGTATTTTTGTAAAAGTTCAAGGAACTAATAAAATCTTATTATTATTATTTATTATGACTCTATAGCTGATATCATTATCCTTTGTCAATATTTTCCTAGTAAAAGAATATTTTATGCCTTTGTTTTCATTTCCATCATTTAATTTACATTTTTCATTTAGGGTTCCCACGAAAGAGAATCGCGATCTTCGCCCCGTTCTGATGAACCAGTGCATGATGGTGCTTCGCCGACGAAGAAATCTCGTTCGGATTCAGGTATATATCAATTATGAAATAATTTTAACTTCACTTGCACATTGATAACTAGTAAAACTACACTTCTAGTAAAATATCAATTTAAAAGTAAAATAATTCCTAAATTTAGCCAATATCTAACTAAACTTAAGATAAGTTATTATTTTATATATAAAATTCAATGTAATTGTAGTCAATTTGATTAAGTAAGCATATGTATACAAAATTTACAAAAGATCTAAAAAAAACAAGCTCTATACATGTCTTCAACTTAATCTAACTAATTCGTCGGTCTTTTTTTTTTTTTTCTTTTTTTGTTCTGCTCTTAAGTTATTGCAGACTCATGCTGATGTCAGGTGAGACACTACCTAATCTACCTACTTGCGCTCCTTGCGAAATTTAGTCAGCGCTGTTGTGCAAGAAAATACGAGAAAACCAATTGAAAAGAATACAGTTAAAAAAAAAAAAAACATTAAACAGACCCGATTAAAAAAATCTGAACTTAGAAACTGAATCGAAAGAAAATTATTTCCCTAAAACGCTTCGACGAAATCCAAAAAAAAAAAAAGAGCAAAGACGTTTACTAGAATTAAAATTTAAAAAAATATCAAGCTGATTGAGCGTGTGTAAAACAAAGCGAAAACTTAAACAAAATCATCGATTAAAAATTTCACTAGAGTAACGAATAATTGTCCCTTTTTGCAACAAATGATCATTGATTAATCGAACTATTCTTTTTTATATATAAATTCTTTCTTTTTTCTTTGTATGACATGTTTTTTAAGTTTCTAATCGATTGAGGATAAATTGCAAAGCAAATGCGCGCGCTGCAACACCCTGCACACACAACCATCTCGATACGATAATTGGGGGCGAAAGGTGTGGTGGCATCTCTGCTCTTCTATAACTGGCTGCTTTATCTCTTCTTCACAGAATATTATTGTTTGTGTACACATTTTTGTTTTATTTTGATTAATAACCATTTTTATTATTATTATTATTTTTTTTATTTTATTTATTTATTTTAGTTTATGTACTTAAAAAAAATGCGAAAATGTTGCCACATGTATACATTTTCCGTCATGAAGAAAAAAAAGATTAACTTTTTTTAGTTGTTTCCACTGTGCTTATTATCGTTTCAGAGGACTTTCATTTCATACTCGTATTCGTCCCAAAATACAAAACAAAAAATATAAACTAGGAACATTGTTCCCTCAAAATCGAAAGATTGTGGCTTCATACAACTTTATGTTGCATCAAAAAGATAAGGTCGATACGTTTAATAATGAAAACTACTTTAAATGTAAATGTTTTTTAGCAAAAAGAATTGTATGGAATTCATTATTTATTTTTTGTTTTCTTTTTTTTTGTATGTTGAATGTAATTTGATTTGCAGTTTTTCTACTCAACAAAAATTAAGTGCTCAAGTCTGTTTAGATGAAGTTTATGTTCATTAATTCTTATTTTCTATTTTTGTTCATTTATAAACAAAAGGAACAATTTTAGGTTTAAATATATACCTACATACATTCATAATTTACATACATATTAATAATAATAAACAAAGGGTTTTGTGCAAATTTCTTAGCTGTTCCAAAAATACGACAAATTATGTGCACATACACTCGGTTTTAATAAGCTTTTTTCAAATTTATCACATCTCTTCCGGTATCATACTTTGTTAGTAATAAAGTTAGAATATTGACAGTAAGAAAACCAAAAGACCCAAATGAACCATAAAATAAAATAAAAGATAATCGTTGGAAAATGGAATAAAACTCATGATTTGTTTCAATTTTCATCGTTTCTCGACTACTTTTTGCCGAGAGTTACAGAACTACTATGTATTTTCAAATAGACTATCTTCATACACTTAAGTCGATTCTTTTTCTGAAGTTGCCATTATTTTTGTTAAAATTAATATGGAAATTGATCTGATCGATTGAATTGATCTCTGTCTACATCTCCAAGTACAAATAACATTGTTTAACAAAACTATTCAGTTCATTAAAGTATAAATTATCGGTTGAAATCATATGAAAAACTAGTCTCAATCTTCAGACTACTACTGCTTATTTCTTGTTAATCCATCCCATTCATGACCTCCTCCTGTGGACTAAATCAATTAAATTTAGTAACTAAAAGTCGAAGTAGTAAAAGAAAAATGTCACCATCCAGCATTACATATTTTTATGAATTAAAATTGAGGTTAAGTGTTTCAAGTTTTCTAACATAATAGGTGTGTTCCTTTTTCTTTGAAACTCTGTACATTTGTGTGAATTTCTACACAAAAGTCTGTCAAAGTTCATATGAAGAAAAAAAAAAATAAAATGTGCAGCTTTGGACGGTTCACTTTGCATCTTACCGGGAGTGAATTTGTTTTTTATAGCGGCAAAATATTTCTTCAAAATTTAACCAATCTTCTTTTTTTGATCCCTTGCATGTGAATCCGACCTCCGAATTGCTCCATTTAGGTCAAGTTTTCGAGATATTTTGCTCTATGCGTGTGAAAATAAACATATAACATTCTTTTCGTTATATCCCGAATTTGTTTTTTACCTCGCAATTCTAAATTGAAATTCGGCAAAAACCTAAACTAATCAAGAAGTTCACGGTTCGGATTTAAAGCATCAAAAACCATTTGAAAAATATAGTAATTTCTGAAGTCGAAATTGTGTTGTCAGTAGACTAAAGATTAATCTTTATAAATTAACAGTCGTTATTCTAAGTACCTACTTACATTTTTATATGTAACTGTTTTGATTTCCATATCATAGTATATTCTAATAAAATACATGAATATAACAAGTGATTGTTGCTGTCTAGCTAACTCCCTTTTTTTCTTCTTTTTTTTTGATATGCATTGAGTGTATGTGTAGCAATTTTGAATACATAATTTTGTTTTGTTTAATAGATCATTTTTCATCTATCTATCCATACAATTCTTTTTTGCAAATACATTTTTTTTATATACAAAACAAAAAAACGAATTAGGAATCTATGTTTAGTTAATCCTCCGGTTCTTTCTTTTTGTTCTCTCTTATTTTCAGAGGCGGATGATTTACAAATATTATAAAGTTGTGTGAAAGAAAAGAAATAAGAAAATATCTTCCTCCTCCTGTGTGCTCTCAAAACATTCCGCTATCTAAAATGCAAATTGTAGGCTTTGTGAGAAACAAAACAAACACACAAAAAATAAACAAAAAAACTAGGGTTGTTTTCATGTTCCAACAAAAAAACAATTAACCACAAATTTATAATAATATTTCTTTTTTTCTTTTTTTATCTTTCTTCCAGGCATCGAAAATATAAGAACATAAATATTTTTCTCTGTTTCCATTTCGATTCTGTTTGGTTCTTGTTTGTCTCTCTAGAAGCAGAACGAAATCACTTCACAAATATTTGAAAAAATAAACAAATATCTTTCTTAAAAAAGATCTAAAGCTTGACAAGGACAAATTTGCAAAACGTTTTCTTCAATATTTTCCTTTCTCATACAATAATTTTGGACATTAAATTTGACTTGACAAAATGTACTTTGACTCAAAAAAAGATGGAAAAATACTTTTCTGTTGTTGCTAAAAACAAAGATGATGTTTAGCTGTCGATCTACTGGTTAATTATTTTATTAAATAAGAATAAACAATTCTAGGCAAATCGGAACCGAAAGTACCTTTCATATCTCAACCTATCTATGATTTAAAGCAAACTGGTGATGTTAAATTCGGTCCAGGTACGCGATCAGCATTGCTTGGTCTTTTGGGTGGTGCTTTGCCCAAATTGTCCTCGGAACAGCATGATACGGTCACGAAGGCGAAGAAATATGCCATGGAACAGAGCATTAAGATGGTACTTATGAAACAAACACTAGCCCACCAACAACAAGTGAGTCTATCATCTCTATAAGCATATCTTTATTTTTATTATTTTATTGTTACTTTTACAGCAATTGGCAAGTCAAAGGACCCAAGTTCAAAGGCAACAAGCGTTAGCGCTGATGTGCAGGTTAGTTATTTTAACAAAATAAGATTAAATAATTCTTACTATCGCATAAACTACAGAAAATAGGCGTGTTTTTTTGGGAATATATACATAGTACAGTAAGAAATTTCCAATAAACGCATCGGCAGTAGCCTGGTTTTTATATTCACATTTAGTACTATTAAACATGAACACATCTATCGAGATACAATTCAATTATAATTAATCGTACGAACATCTAAGAATAAATCTAACAAATTTACCCAATTCTAAACTCGAATAAACGTCAAACTATCCACAGTAGGATTCTACTTAACCTTTTTATCGGTCGTAATACTACTAGCGATGTTGTATTTGTTATGAATGTAAAATTTTACTATCTAACGGAAACACGCCTCATGTATACATTATATTACTGTGAACCCCCGAATTGAATTACCTAGGTTTGACCGATAAAAGCATTCAACTTTTATATTTAAAATTTGAAACAATTTTCTGTAAATTTACGATAGTAAGATTAGTTTCTTCCACAAAATGATGAATATTTTTGAACAATTTAAAGTGAATATAACTTCAAGGATATCAAATTAAGCTCTCGGGTTAATGAGACTTTGAGAAAACTTAAAGTTTGGTGTGCTCTTTAGCTGATAAGATCTGATCTATAAAAAAGATACAAAAAACATACCAACAGAAACAAAATTTCAACCCAAAAGTAATGCCCTGTTGTTTTGATTGTATTTCCTTTACAGAGTCTACGTGGGAAGCATATCGTTTGAACTGAAAGAGGATACTATTCGTGCGGCTTTTCTTCCATTTGGTCCTATAAAATCCATAAATATGTCATGGGATCCAATAACACAAAAGCACAAAGGATTCGCATTTGTCGAATATGAAATACCCGAAGGAGCGCAATTGGCTTTAGAACAAATGAACGGTGCCCTTATGGGAGGGCGAAATATAAAAGTTGGTCGTCCTAGCAATATGCCACAAGCACAACAAGTGATCGATGAGATTCAGGAAGAGGCAAAGAGTTACAATCGCATTTATGTCGCTTCCATACATCCAGATTTATCTGAAGAAGACATCAAGAGTGTTTTTGAAGCCTTTGGACCAATATTGTATTGTAAGCTAGCGCAAGGAACATCGTTGCACTCTCACAAAGGATATGGTTTTATTGAATATGCCAACAAACAGGCCATGGATGAAGCTATTGCCAGTATGAACCTCTTTGATCTGGGTGGACAATTGTTGAGGTAAAATTGGGCAATGTAAAATTTTTTATTTGTATAAGATATTAATTCAGATTTTGCTTTTGTTTAGGGTTGGACGTTCAATCACTCCACCAAATGCTTTGATGGGACCTTCGACCAACTCAACAATGCCCACAGCCGCAGCTGTAGCTGCTGCTGCTGCTACAGCGAAAATTCAAGCACTAGACGCCGTGGCTAGTAATGCAGTTTTGGGTCTTTCATCAACTCCGTCTCTCTCAATTCCGCCATTAGCAGCAGTCGTGCCAAAAGTCGCAGCTCTTCCACTACCTACAGCTGCTGCTTTACCACCACCTGGTATTGCAGTACCTGCTACAACAGGATTCCAAGCGCCCGCTGTATTTCAAACTCCTGCAGCCGTTGCACCCGCCGTGCTACCTCCGCCTGGTATTATAACAGTTACAACAGCAGTACCCACCATAGCCACACCTGCGGCTTTGATTCCAGCAACAGTTGCAGTAAATAATTCTGAACAAATCAAAAAAGCCCATGAAAAGCAACAAGAAGAACTTCAAAAGAAACTAATGGAAGAAGGTGAAACACAAACTCTACAACAGCAAGAGAACATGTCGATCAAAGGTCAAAGTGCAAGGCAGTTGGTGATGCAGCGCCTGATGCGGCCACAAGACTCCAGAGTTATTATCCTGCGTAACATGGTCGGTCCAGAAGATGTTGATGAAAGTCTTCAAGAAGAAATTCAAGAAGAATGCGCTAAATTTGGTGTTGTCAGCAGAGTCATAATCTACAAAGAGAAACAAACAGAAAATGAGGACGACGACGACGCGGAAATAATTGTGAAAATCTTCGTCGAATTCTCCGCATCCAATGAAGCGATACGAGGGCGCGATGTTTTGCATGGTCGTTTCTTTGCTGGTCGGCGCGTTGTTGCACAACTCTATGATCAGGCGTTGTTTGACCATGGAGATCTCTCCGGATAAGATAAATATTACTATATTATCAACTTATTGTATTTTATTAAAGTATCTAATTTTATTTTAAATATAAATTTTCTTGTGTAGCGTCGAAAATCCACCAAAAAAAATTGTTTCCTTCTCCTCACTGTTTAAATTTCTCAGATTATATATTTTTAAGCTGATCTTTGTCCACTCTCAATTATATTAATTTGGAAGTATATTATGTATTTTGAAAAAATATATCCCGTTCTTAGTAGTTCCCAGATCAAAACAGAAAATGAAATTATTCAATGTCAGCATATTTATTTATTATGCGCCATAACATTGTATAAATCGTGATTATGCTCAATAAATAAACATTACCAATTTAAAGACAAATATCTTTTTTTGTTTTATTTTTTCTAAATAATGTTCTTTTTTATTTCCTTTGGAACATTTCAGGGATCGACCATTTGGTACCAAACGGTACCAAATGTTTTGCCTTGCTGTTCTAAAACTATCTTGTTTTAGTCGAAAATAAAAATAATAACGAAGGTGAAAAAAAATTAGAAAACTACTTCTGTTCAGGTGGAGCGATTGAATATAATTCAATTAAGGTTACTTGAACCTATTAATTGAAAATAAAAATAAAGTAAATCAAACAAAACAAATAGATGAAAGAAATCACAGACCAAAACAAAAATTCAAGAATGTTTAATTTTACTTGACTTTCAAACAGTTAAACAAAAGTCGGAATTCATAAATTTCAAGCTAACTCGATACCAGAAAATTCTTGATGCATTGTTTCTAATGTATGGCAGGAGGAAAGAGTTTTTGGAAAGGACTAAATAAAATAATTTCAAAAAATCAATGGACCTTGAAAACTGAACCATTCAAAGGCGAAGGTATCCTCCAGTATGAGATAAAGGTGGTTGGCAAAAGTTTTTTTTTTCGAAAATTCACATTCATTTAAAAGATATATAGGTACGTACAAAATTTTGTTTTTATATTTTTAAGCAGTAGAGACGTGGATCGCTTTTAAGTTGCGGGTTTTTATTTTTCTATTATTTGATTGTTTTCTTTTTTTAGTCTTGCGATGCCTAGATAGAAATGTGGCAGTCACCAGTCTGACGTTTTTAATTTTATTGTCCGATACATAGGACAAAAAAAGACAAACTCTTTTTTGTTTGAAGAACCAGGACCTTGCAAAAACTTTGGGTTTACAGGTGCCGATAGAGTTTGAAAAGACCTCTCTTTTACTGTATATCGCCATAGGTTTTCGGAAATATTTTGGAGCAGAGTACTCCACGATTTTTTATGGAAATTGTAATATTCGCCTGACACGTAATATTAGTATATATTTAAGTTCAACATAAACGCTTAAGTGATACTTATTTCCTTTGCACCAAAGTCAATATAGGTATCACAGGCTCGTAACAGAAATATTTCCAAACCAATTTATGGTCGTGAAAAGTGATATCGATAGCCCTGAAAATCGTGGCAATATTTTTCTTACGACGACGGTGATATGTTACTTTTTATGGAAGATTTGTAGTACGCACCAATTACAACGGGGCCTGTGATAAGTGTGACAGTTTGCGAGCATATGCGAAAATATGAGACCATCGCAAACGTTTGCGATAGCACGAAAATAGAACATTGCATAACTTTTACATTTGCGAGCATATCAGTTGTTGTAATTTAGCAGGACAGTCGGTTAAAATAAAATAATTTCTTAATTTCGACGGAACACAAACAAAATATAATGGATATTATTATTCTTTTTGAATGAGGCCTTTTAAACGGCTGATTATACAATTAATATCAAGACAAAATTAGAATAAAGTTCGGGAAAAAAATAAAAAAACATAAAATGTGAAAAAATCTCACAAATTAATTGTTAATTCGATTATAGGATTATTAGAAATCAAAACAATGGTAGGGGCGATCACGTAGTGTCACTCCTTCATTCCATTCGCGTTTGGTTGTACAGGAATCATGTGAATTTGCGTTCCCGTACTTCTACCCAGTGTCAATTTCAGAAGAATTTTCAAAACCTTGTCCAAAAACAAAATAAACTTAAAATTTTGTGAACTTAAAATACAAACAATACAAATATTTTGTTTGTGTTGAATACATTTTATTTAAATTGTTTTTCGTACATAATATGTATAAACTCATTTTAAGAGAAAAAAAGATAATAATAATTAAATAACATATAAATATACTTTCTTCTATTTTCCATAAAACGAATCAAAAGCTGTAGCTCTAGAGTCAGAATACAAACAATTTAATTGTTAAAACTTATTCTAAATTAAATCTTTAATAATTCAGTTACTATTTTTGTTTGTTTTTTTTTTTTATTATTAAGCAAAAATAAACAATACAAATAAGGGCATTCCGAATGGAAAAAGAAAAAAGAGTGTGTGTATTTTTGTGTTGAGTGTGTGAGTAATTATAAATAAACAAGAGGCAAAAATAATTATATTTACACAAAATTTTGATATATCGGTTGGAATACAAAAATTAAAAGTGTATAACTATGTACAAACAATTTGCTTTTAATTTGACTTTTCAACTTTTACTTTTCAAAATTATACAAAAACTACTTATTTTTTAATATATCAACTTATTTTTAGTGTTTATACTTAAAAAAAATTAATTTAATAATTGTTTTGTCTTTTGTTAATTTATAATTACAACTAATTTTTTTGTTGTTGTTTTTTTTGTTTAATTGGCGTGTATAAAATTTAATTTTTTTCTTTTTAGTATTAATTTATAAAAATATTATATATATTTTGTTTTGTTAGTTTCAATTTAATTTTTCAGTGTTGATTGGCATTGGTATAGTTTTGGAAGAAGTTAATTTTTTGGACTTATTATTCTGTAATCGATAATTCTATGATTTGATTTATCCAAAAGTAATATTTAATTACCATCGTGAGGTGGTAAATAAGTCTAATTGTTTTTTCTGTTAAATGTTTGGCTAATAAGTTCGATCGTTCGATTGGCTTGCATTTTATTATTTATTTTATTTGAACGCAAACAAAAAAAAAACGAATCAGTAGAACTTCTTATTTACTAAATCTTTTTTTATACAGACAGAAGTAATCTAAAATGTATTTATGTATATTAACATACAAAGTTAAATGATATCTAAATAAGAGACTAACAACAGGCAATATATGTATATGTATATAAAGAAAAAAAAAACTATTTTGTTGTTTGGTAAATAAATTATAAATACAGAGAAATCTTTTTTTTTTATAATTTATGCTTGGAAATATATAGATTTTGACAAACTTAACCTTCGGAATAAGATGATAGGCTGCTACGTGTAGATCCGGTAAAATCACGCTGTAAGGTGTCTGAAGGAATAGGAACTATTAGCGCACCGCCGTATAATGATTCCATTTCATCCACTTGTTGAGAAAAAGTCTCCTCCAAACGCTAAATTAATATTTGGAAGATATTTTTAGTTTAAATTAGTTTAAATTCAAATAAGCATAGAATGTCCATAAATATTTGGGAGAAGTATAATTTAAATTAAATATATTTAATCAGGCATTTCATATTTACAGCAAAATTTTAGTTGTCAATCGTTTTAAATTAAAAAAAATTTACAAAGCAAGTTCAAGGTAAAAATACATATTGAAACTATCACTATAATATTTTTTGTAGCAAACTACTTTTCGAAAACCCATTTACAAAAAAGTGCATCGAAATTAAAATATAAATTAAAACACCACGCTCATCGGAAATGATCGGGAAATTGGAAAAATCGTTAAAATACAGGGAAAGCTGAAATATGAGAAAACTAGGCTAGATACTAGACAGTTTGTTTAAAATAATTCAAATATCATGCTTTAGGCCTCTATCACATTAAGTTTATTATATTCCACATTTTCTTGATACAAAAAAGTTTAAGCAAATATTAAATTAGCGTAGTTTAAAATTGTTTTTTGCATGAACATTCCAAAATCATACATTTCAAAATTGCCGGCTAGTTATTTTGATCGATCTCTACCGACAAAACAATATTTTTCTCTACAAATCTGCTTTGTAAAATACATACATATACACTATTCATTATCACTTGTGGAATTGAAGTGGTATTTAAGCTATTGATATTTTCTAATTAAATAGAAAAAATTTTATTAAAAAAAAATATGCCAAACACACACTGGATTTATGTACATGTCCCCATTCATTTTTCTAACAACGTCTGATGATGCTTGATTTTGGGATCGGCAGAAAAACATGTTAGGAGCTGACTGACACGAAATCATTGAAAATTTTAATTTTGAGACGTTGAGAAAACAAAACCATGTGATTATTTTGATGCTAATATAAAGCTTTATTGGTATAATTTATATTATATGTGGATTATTGAAATAATAATATGCAGTCATTTTATGAGGAAGGGCATTAACATTTTCAATGATGAGTGAGTTACGTTAATAGCTATTTTTCCTAATTTAAGTATTTTCCGGTAATTGCTCTGCCAACTTTTCGAGTTTTTTTGTTGGTCAAATAAGCAGAATATTAAATTGGTTCTGCTGACTTTGGTCTGCTAACTTGGGAGACATAACAAACAAATAGGCTAGAAAATTAAACAAGAAACCGATTAAATGAGCGAAAACCAATTTTTGGGGGATCGTTTAAGCTTAAAAAATGTTAAATACATTTTTACAGACCACAAATAAACAATTGTTTGTTCAATAATAATATACAATCGATTGGCCAGAAGTCCATAAGAATTTTTATTAACAATTGAGTGTGGACTTGTAACTCACACAAGTGAGTCAAAAATCCATGATGATGTGTTGTTATTAATAATAGGATCATATATATTAATATAAAAGGGGAGTGTGCAAAATTTTATTATAAAAGAGTCGACAGTAATATTCCTGAACTTATTCCAAATAGAATTAAACTAAATTTCAAATATGTACAGATCTTAAATCAAACAACTAAAAGAATATACAAACATTTTTTAGAATTTTAAAATGAGTAAATCGAATAAATGAAAACGTATAAGTATTTGCCTACAAGAAAAAAAACAAGTACAATGCATAGACAAGGAAATTTTGAAAAAAAAACGGCACATCTTATGAACAAAGTGAAGAGGCATTTTGAATAAAAACCAAAAAGAAAGAACTTGCTTTGTAAATTTTTGCATGCAATTTTTTTTTTTAAATGCAAGCATCTCAAGCGAAATATTTATGCAGTAAAAACCAACCTTTCACGCAAACGTTCGAGCATACGTTCCCATCCACCATCAGTAGCAGTAGTTTTTTTGTGTAAATTTATTTTCACATTAATTCCAGTTAAATTTTAAATTAGGAAATGTTTTTTTATTTTTTTGCCGCAGCAACATATGGTAGCAATTCAGCAATCGATTATCATTAGTTTATTTTTTTTTGGTTTGGAGAATGTATGGAAAAGGATTTCATTCAGGGAAAAGGATAATAATGATAAATGGAAATCAAAGCACTAAGTGGTTGAGCAAGCTTTAGAGTTGCAAATGAGTGCAATATAATTTAATCAAATTAAGAAACTGTGATGTTTTTTTTTTAATGGAATGATTTATGTTAAAATACATTTAATGTTTGTTTGTTATAAGGTTAATAATATGTACAAATAATAAATTCTGCTACTACTTAAATGCGATTAAATTGATTTTAAATTAAACTACTTGCTAGAATTCCTTCACTTTAGTTTACTAATAATGTTTTTTTTTGGCATTTTAAATTATGTATTTAATTATTTTATTTTTGGTTTAATGTATTAAAGCATCGTATTTTTGTTTCTCTGCACCGTGTGCACAAGAATCCTGGCACTTTGAATTGTTGGTAAACAACATAGACATGACACACAGCAATATGAATAGAAAGGAAATAAGAATAGTAAAGTAGAAATAACTAGTACAGCGTTGAAAAGAGGAAAGATAAATGTTTTGTTTTTGTGACAGGGTCACGTAGCAGAAAAGAAATGTAATGCGAAAAGGATATAGAGGATGTGGAGACGGAGGAAGTCAATTTAGTCAGCAGAATCTCCATTTAATTCCTTAGGTTTTTTCCCATTGATTGTTATTCTTTGGCTACTATTTGCGAGTGTCACTCTTGGAATGGTATACGTTGAAAGGGACGATAGACTAAGGCCATCGACAAAGCTATTCGATCCACGCACAGGCCCCCAACTAGATTTTAACGTTGATGCAGATAAAGTTGGTGATGTTGATGCACTTGCTTCGTAAATATTGTGCATCGATTGGGCGGACGCTATTGAAGATCTCGCTGAAACTATAGATGGTCGTTTGATGGCAAATGAAGACGATGAATGCAGAATGTTTTCTTTAGTTTTGGGTGGCAATACATTGTTCGTTTGTTTTTTGAAACGATCCACAACAATTACAGATTCGACGGAGGATGGTGGACGGAATGTTGTCAAAGTTGGAGTTTCCTCAACTGAACTTCTTTGAGCAGAACTACCTCCTAACGTTACTCTCGTAATGTGTGATTCGCTATTGTAACTAGCATACTTTTTATTAGGAAGGGTCGATGATAGACGTGGTAATAATGCCTCTTGTTTACGTCTCATTTCAATAGAAGATCCCTCTGTGCTGTTCGAATATGGATCTCTTATGTAAATTTTGCTAACATTCCCGCTCGCCGGCGACGAAATACCATGTTGTGGTGAGGAGGATTCTTCAATTACCGAGCCCACTGACAAAGTTGGCATTAACACACGATGATTATTTGGTTGTTTTGTGCCCGTTACAGGTGTATTGGGCATACTGTGGCTTAAATCGGGTGCCGAACCTCGGAAACCTCCGTTTGAAAAGTCTGTGGAAAGACTAAGGAATGTCCTAGATCGTGTAAGACTGCCCAAGAAACCTCCGCGAGATAGAGCCAAATTTTTTTTACGTAAATGCACTGGCACCTCAATCTCGCCATCGAATATAGATCGTTCTGGAACCGGTCCATGCTTTTGCTCATACATATCCACCATATGATCTAGTTTAGCCACTAGTATCTACCGCCGTTATAAATTATTTTTTGTCACAAAAATTTAATAATGTGTTTGTGTTTTATTTATTTTTTGTTTATTAGAAGTTTAAGATATAGCAAGTATTAATAGATTCCAGGTAAGCATAAAAAGGATTAGTAAGAGAGAAAATAATTTATTTAAAATTTTTCTTAGTCTAGAAAATAATTTATGTAGGTATATTTGGATTAATTTCCATGCAAAAGATTTCAAACCAGATCCGAACCCATTGAAGACCCGCATGCGAATATTGTTAAAATTATCTATATCTATACAAAATTCAGAACTCACCTGTTTGCGTGGAACCAGTTGTTCCTTCCAATCGCGTAGCTCCCTTTGGAGCCGTTCGTCGATCTCCTTTAATTTGTGAGTCTCATGTTCGACTAGTGCCTTGCGCTTCTCATTTTGCAATTGCTCCAGTTCCCTTTAAGAAATACAAACAAAATATCAGCACAAATATCACACAAGAAAATGAAACATTTACTGAGCATCATGATTTCTATGCCCACCTATCTTTTTGGACATTGTCGTACATACGGCAAAAATAGATTCAAAAGCTAATAATAGCCCTGTTTTATTATCTAAGGATCTGGATCACGATCATCCCATAAAAATAAAACGATACGGATCCATAATGACAACAGTGATGTATGCTCATCTTTTTTTCTTATGTTTGTTTATTTTTCATGTAGATACTGTCTTCTTTCTTTATACTACAGTTTGTACTCCCTACCGACTAAAGAGCCGACTACTCGCCAGAGTTAAAACTTATTTTCGGATCTTTAAAATAGATCCAGATACAGAGCAGGATCCAAAGTTGGTGTTGTATTACGTGTTAAAAGATGATCCCGATCTAGATCCGTAGATAATAAAACGCGGCTAATCACTTTGGTACCTACTAAGTAAGTATTAGCTTTTTAATATATTTTTTACTTTCAAACCAAGCTTTAGATTGCAAAATTAACATTCACCAAGTCATCAACTAGCTAGGGAATTAAATTTTTTTAATTCATAAGTCACTAACTAGCTTCGGAATTAATTTTTTTTAATTCATAAGTCACTTACTAGCTTGTGAATTAAATGTTTTTAATTCAGAAGTCCCCATCTAGCTTGGGAATTAAATTATCTCAATTCATGTCACTAACTAGCTTGGGAATTAATTTTTTTGTATTCATAATTCATCGACAAGCTAATGAATTGAATTTTTTTAATTCATAAGTCACTAACTAGCTTGGGAATTAAATAGTTTTTAATTCAAAAGTCCCTAGCTTACTTATGAATTAAATTTTTTTAAATTCATAAGTCATCTACTAGCTTATGACTTAATGATTTTTTAGTTCAAAAATTCGCAACCCTGATCTGACTCTACCAAATGGCCTTAAGCAGTATCAAGATAATGAACATATCAAATCTACCAGGCTTTTTGAACAACAAGAAAGAAAATAAGTTTACCAAAAATAATTTTTATCCTGTTATGATACGGTTCAAAAACAATCAAAACAATGTGTAATATTTAAGTTACTCTTAACCAAACAATGCTTACCTAATGGCTCCTTCACGAGTAGCTCTCAATTCTTCCAGTTGTTTTTGGTGTTTGATTTCAAAACGCCTTTCTTCCTGATTATAGCGTCGTTTTTCTTGCTCTTGGAACTTTTGGAAACAAAATAAAATTGGTTTAAATTTATCTTCCATTATTTTCAGTCTAACTTACTTTTTTCAATCTTTCTCTTTCCACTTCCGGATCTAAATTTGTTGATATCCTCAATGATTCCCTAAACATAAGATCTCTGGCTTTTCGTTCGGCACGTATACGTTTTGGCAAAGCTCTTTTCTCAACTGACTGCTTCTTCAACAGATCCTCCTCTTTGCGTTGCAGCATTCGCTTTACTTGATCCAATTCTTTTTCATGACGAACAATCATTTGATGCCGCTGCATGAAGCACATATCCTTAACATGACGTTTTGACAACTGATGTCTTTCATGTAAATGTTTTTCTTCCAGTTCCCAAATCAGAGCCTCCCGAGTGCGCATAGCATTTTGTTTTTGTTGTAAGAAATTACGATCGATTGTAGCCAAACGATCACGATGCTTCTCACTGATTCGTCGCAACAGCAATTCATGACGCTCTTTCAGAGAGTCCAAGAATTGTCGTTCCTTTTCTTCGTGATCTAGTTCCATGGCTGCTCTTCGTTTCTTGAACTCGTCCTTTCGTTTTTCCTTGGGTAACAAGTCAATTTCTTGCTTCAGCAAACGAATCTCTTGCTTAAGATTTTCCCTGAAGATTTTCAAATCCTGCTCTTGCTCAGAACGAATGCGTTTCGAAGATGAACGCAACTCAGCTTCTTGATTCTGTTCAGTTTTCTCAATTAATTGTTTTTGTTGCCTTGCCAGGGAATCCATATCACTTTCGTATGTTTTCTCTAAAGTTATACGTTCCTGTTCGAAACGACGATCTTGTTGCTCTTTGGCCACTTGTTCCTTTAATTGCAAGTCATTTTGTTGCTTCTTTTCTTGCTTCTGGAGCATTTTCAGCTCTCGCAACTCCTGCTTTCTAAACACATGGTCATCATACAATCGCCCAGCTTCGTCGTCGCCGTAGATTACTCTGCTCGTGGTTGTGGTCATTTGCACACCGTCAATTTCGAATTTTCTGGTGCGTTTGCGGGTCTTTTTTCGTAAATTGCGCAGCTCGATTTCCTCTTTGGTCGGCTCCACCTTTGGAGGTGAGGGCTTCCGACGGATGATTACATCCTCTTCCTGCTCTCGACTATCATGACTAGTAGTGGTGGCAATACTCTCAGCATCACTGCGATCGATTTTGATCACACCGCGGATGGGTGTTCCGCCACTAGACCTAACCGATCCGCATTCACTATGTGTTCGTGATTCCATTGAGCCTACACTGCTGTCTGGGGAGATGCGCTTCTCTGGCAGCGTCTTTTTGTGATTAACAATGATACTGACATCTTCACGAGACGCAGACACAGGTGTAGTTTTCACCAGCTGTCCACCGTTCATTTTGCTGGTGGGTTTGGCTAAAATGTGTTCACTACTGCTACGAGTATCATCACTACATTCACTAGGGCCTCCCACTGACGATAAATCACTACTTGACTCGAAATTTCGAATGTGGCTACTGTCTTTGACTTTTATCTCTTCACCAACTGTAACCACAGATACGTGACTAGTGTCCAACAGATGGTTGTCCACACCTCCGACCGAGGCCGTGTTATAAGCAGAGTCTTCGTCTACGAAACTTGGGCTTACGATCAGTACTTCGCTCTCGTCCAACTTTCGAGCGTTCGAAGGTATAGCTGCAGATTTTGGTGCATTACTCATTGCCTCGTCTTCATTGATAACAATCATGCTAGACTGCTTACGTGGTGAATGCTCCAAACTGTCCAAAGATGGATAATCATCGTCTGTTGATGATTCATTTACATGTGTCTTGTTCAGTTCGTTTGAAACAATTATAACTTCGCTACTGCTACTGCTAATGGATTTTGTAGGTGTGTCTACTCTCTGTGGAGTATTATCTATGATCACGGGAGGATGCGTGCTTGTTACAACAGTTATTTGGCTCACGTTCGACGCAAGACTATTGGGCAAGATACTCTTATTATCTTCCTCACCACTGCCGCTATTTATTGTGATAAGCGATGTATTTGAAGAAGTAGTTGTGGCTGTTCCCATTGAAACAATCTTTGAAGGTGTAGAAGTAACTGATATTGATGAAGTTGATGTTGGAGATGGTGGTTTTAGCTGATCATCGCAAGAGTTACTTCTGCTTATGGGTATGGGTATGATCTGTTTCTCTTCATTTGGACTCTTTTTAAACTCAACCGTTATTGTTTCTTCATTGTTGGGTGTCTCATCTTCAGTTAAGTGGTTGTTTACCGGTGTGATGCTAATATCCTCTTCAAATTCGGGTGGAGGTTTGATTATATCCTTCAAAAGAGCAGCATTTGCATCTGTGTTTTCATTTCCCTCTGGGGATTCAAGGGCTTTCTTTTGTTGTTGTGTTACAATCATCAGTGGTGGTGGTGGTGGCGCTTTGCCTTTTTCCTTTTTAATAACCTAATGAATATTAATAGATTTGATTATTATATTGATAAAAAAAAATAATTTAGGAAGTTGATTCAAATTTACTCAAAATTAAATGCGAAATATCTAATATCTTTACGTCGTGGCAAACGAAGGCTATTCAAAACTTCATGTAAATCAAACTAAAGATAACTTTTACATACAGTGGATATGAATGCATACTCAATCGGATCATCCGTCTTACGGAAATATAAATTAATGTTTAAAGCCTGTCATTCATCATTTTTTTATTTCAAGTGAAAGTGAAAGCTAAATACAAAATAAAAATATCCAGCGCTCTACATTATGAACAAGATCTTTCTACTACACAACCTTTTCTTGTAATTTCTTCTGGCTTGGGTACATTATTTGAAGATGGATTAATTATTCTTTTTGAATACCCAAATCAACAAAATCCAAATCCATTCGACTACTATAATACATGAAGTAAAAAGTTTAAAAAAATTACTATTTCACGAAGAAAGAAAACAGTTCAGTATTATGAAATATTTGTTTACGAAATCACCTCAAATAGTTTTCTTGAACAAAATCTGGAACATTAACCAAAATCTTTTCAGCAGAACGATGATCCCAACAAAACGAGGATAAATATATGTTCAACATTTTTCTCATAAGTTTTACCTTCAAAATACAAAAACAAAAATTAAGACAAATCTTGAAATCGAATAAAAAAACTGGATTGAATTTCAACCTTCAGCAAGTCTTGTTTTGTAAGATTTACACCAAGACTTAAAACATCTGAAGCTGAACATAAACAAAAATTGATTGACTCTTAACCAATAAAAAAATAATCATATTTTCAAAAACAAAAACGAGAAACAAAAAAATCTAAGATTATACTCGATATTACTTCAATCATTTGAATCTTCAAATATTAAAAAAATATATATAAACCTAGCGCAGACGGGTAGAGAAGAGGTCTCAGGAAATGCATAAAAGTTGGAGAGAGGTCCAACAGAACAAAATGAAGTGTAATGGCATTTGTAGTCTTATTCCTCATAGTGGGGTCGATTCTCTACGAAGAAGAGGAATACTGCAGCGTAAAATGGTTTCCCTTTCCAATTGAACAAAAACAGGCAACCCTTTAAGGAGAACCAAAACCACCATTTTTAAGCTGGAATATGAAGCGAGTGGGCTAAATGAGACAAGTACGCTAGCATGTTAAAAGTCATGAAACACTCTAATTCGATTATTACCGCTTGTAAGAAATCTTAGAAAATATTATATCCCATTTTTTCATTAATTTAATTATTATTATTTTCAAATGATTTTATTTCATATAATTTACAAAAGTTTTGGTTTCAATTCATTATATGACATGGCATACGCTGTCATAGAAAATATTCTAGTCTTACTTAAAAACCCTAAGTTTATTATCAAATGTGAGCTGAAAAGATTTTACAAAAAATTTATAGATTAGCTCAAAAGAAAGACTATTGACAATTATATTTTTGACCAGAAATGAGATTGGACAATTGTGGTGAAGGAAGAACAACCAAAAAGTAGTTAGAAAAATTACCATAACTAGCGTGATATCAGTTTGATTCACGAGCTGGATACCCGAAAAGTTCAAACACCTGAGACACGAACTAAGCGACAAGATTTAGAAAATTTCGGTCAGAAATACGGTTCAATTACTGTATCACCACAAATCCAACCATAAAATTCCATATTTGTTTACCATTCATTCCCTAATTTTGACTAAATCAATTAATAAATGCTCTTCCGAGTAAACAAACATGGTACCAGCATATTTCTGCTAAAAGGGAACATTTAAGACTCAAACTCTGTATTTTTCTAGTAACAATTTGTTGCAATTCATTTTGTTGTAACTAATTGTTATTCCTCTAACTTATTACCATAACCTACCTTCTTTTCTCCATCAATATTGTCAACCTTTTTCCTTTCGTTTTCGGGTGTAATTTCACTTATAGACGTTGGTGGTACTGGTGCGGTCGCCTTGGTATCTACTCTAGCCGCAGACGGTTGCGTTGATTTTTGTGACGGTGCTGGAAGAGGACTTATTTGTTTTTGCACAACCGCCGGTGGTGGCGGAATCTTATCTTGCACAGATGCAGATGGTGGCGGCGGAGGTAATGATGTTTTAACTTGAGACTTGACATTGTTTTCCGCTTTACCAGCTACCACAGCTGCTGATGGTGTTGCCATTTGTGCTGGAACCGTTTGTGGCGTTGGTGTCGTAGGTGGTGGTGGTGGTGTTGTTGATGATGATGCTGTTGGGATCGCGGGTGATGATTCTTTATAATCCCTCGATGTTTGTGACACAGATGTTGGAGTGCCTGGAACTGTTAAAAATTAAATTTAAATTTAAAAAACTATTATGAAGAATATACACACTCTTACGTTTATCGATTTCTTGACTCTGTTGCGATGAAGAGTCATCGTCCAGGTCGAGTGGGAGCGCAGAGTTGCGGGGTTCCTATTTAAAATTTTGAAAAACAAACGAAAAATTAATACAGTAATCTAATGTTTGTAATTTTTGCGATTTTTTAGCAGAACAGAAAATATAAAATAAAACGAGTTTACATATTTGAATTATAGATAATAAAAGAAGAAATGAATGACTAAAATTCTTGGAGAACCTGTAAGTTCGAATTTTATAATCTAGCTTAGAGTGTTTAAATTAAAAGTGCTGCGGGAAGTTTCATATTTAAATTTCCATTTATATTATGCAAATAAATCAAAATAAAGGAGAATACTTTTTGGAATGGCTAATAATCTACCGTTTGAACTTAAAAAAAAAAACTAAATTAAAAAGTTTAGCATTTACATATCCATATGTATGTACAGTCAGACTAGTTTGAGTCCAAAAAGGTACAGACAAACCGTTAAGAGATGTGACTTATGAATTTGTTTAGAGATTTCATTAAAATGTTTTGATAAGATGTAATTATGTATGTATGTGTTTTTTTGGAAACAGCACTAGTCCGACGACTTACCAACCCTCTGATAAAGTGACCTTCTCTTTGCTTGACGTTTTGCTTTCTAGCATTTTTAAAAGGGTTTATAATTAAGTAATTTAAATTTATATAAAAGCAGCGTGAAAAGAAGAAAGAACAGTTTTTTTTGTTTGCAGGTATAAGGATTTGGTTTTAAGAATAGCCCAAAGTAGAATAGAAGAAGAGTACAAAAATACTTTCGAACTTACCTCGGCTTCTTCGTCAACAACTTCTTCTTCAACGACTTCAGCTTTGTATTCCAGAAGTAGATCCTTTATTGGTTTGCAATCAAGAGTCCGGGTTATAAATGGATGCGCCATTAGGTTATCTGTGGACGCCCGCAGCAGAGGATCCTTTAAACACACAAAATTGATTAATTCATTCTTGTAAGAATATTTTAATTTACAAACCTTCACTAAAGATTTACTTAAAAAGTCATTGAATTCTTTTGTATATTTAGATGGCTGATCTAATCGAGGAGGTTCACTCTTTTGAATTTTCAAAAGCACACGCATTGGAGACATCTCACTATTTGGTGGATCCATCTGTGCCAATTCAATCAGAGTAATGCCAAGCGACCAAATATCAACCTTAAAATCGTATGGATTATCCCGAAAAGTTTCGCATAAAACTAATTCGGGAGCCATCCAGTATGGTGTACCCATGAATGTGTCATGCTTCTGGAGTGTGTGTTTATTTTTAGCTGACACCCCGAAATCAGCTAAATAGAGGAGAAAAGTATTTTTTTTATAAATAAGTGAACAGGCGACAAGTCTTAATATTGTATCTTGATATATAAATAGATTGACCCCTCTTTCTGGGTGGGGACAATGATCTACACGACTTGATATTGATGATGATATTGGAGAGTTAATTAATTAATTGAAAAAAATATATGCAAGTTCTTACCCAACTTGACACCGCCTTCCATGGTCAATAGTACATTACCAGCCTTTAAGTCTCGATGAATTACTCTATTTTTGTGTAGAAAATTCAAGCCTTCAGTCATATGTTTGCATACATAGGCTATTTGAGGTTCGGTTAAAGGTTTTTCCAACTCTACCATAATACTATCTAAGGCACCGCCATCACAGTACTCAATTAACATCTGTGAAAGTGAAAAAAAAGAAAGAGAGAATCAATTTCAATTAAGTGATAATAAAACATGGCAGACTTTTGCCGATTTTTTTATTTTAATAAAAAAAAAAAACATAACTAGTTTTGTATTACTTGTGTGTTTGTGTTTCCATGGGAAAGTGAGTTCATAAAAATAAAATATTTACAATGGCTCTGACTTGTACGCATACTCTTTATGATATATTTTATGTTTTATCTTAGGACGATGGAATTAGACGAGGATGAGAAAATAATAATTCGTATTGTTTGATTATTTCCAATCGTAATGACCGCATGCGGTAGGCAGAGAGATTGAAAAACGACATAAACATGGCGAGGTTACACGTTAAAGAATTTCTTGTTCGTAGGATTTCACATTATATGCAGTTTTTATCCTAGAAACAAGTATTTGGTATTTTGATTTAAAAAAAAGTATAAACCCATCGATCATTTTAACTGCTATGAAATTAACAATACATACAACACAGGACTAATAGAGAAAATAAGTTATTGGGCTTTGCTTCCCAAAACCTGTAGGAAACTATAAAAAAAAAAAAAAAAAAAAAAAAAAAAAACTCACCCATAATTTATCATCTAGGGAGAACGCTTCATACAGCTCGACTATGTTCGGATGCTTAATTTCCGATAGAATATCAATTTCTACCATATGATCACTAAGGTTCTCCTCGTCCTCTAGGGTACACATTTTGGCTGCCGCAAATCTTTTCGTCTCCTTATGCTGAGCTTTATAAACTTTACCAAATGCACCATCGCCTAGCTCTCCAACCATCTCCCAGAAATCAGCAATATCTGTATCCATCTTGATATTGTTATAAAGACGTTTCTTTTTGGCTTCCCCACCTCCGATGTGGAAAACCTTCTTCAGGTTATTTATGAAAGACATTTTGATATTGTCTTATAAGCCCTTCTTGCTGGTTATTCTGTGAAAGGTCAAGTTTTCCCTTCCCTTGCTCAACGGTATATGTGAATTTTCTATTCGTAATTTATAATTTAAAAAAAAAATAACCAATGCCCAATTAAATAGCTACATTTTGCGAAGAACCAGCTAATTTGTCATGGACTCATCAGTTACTTTAGTTATTTGTTTTGCACACTCTTATAAAGTATCACAATTGATATGCCATTTACTAGTAAATAAATTGTTTTATTTTGTTTTTTGTTTTATATATACAAAAAGTATATAATGCACTTAATAAAATTTATTTATAAAAATCAGTCGTTGTGTTTCGGTTCAATTCAATATTGTTTATTGTGTAAGTATGTGGGTAATCAGCTTATGAGGTAGAACTCTCTTGCTGACCCCATAAATGACGTAATTGCTCTCTAGTATTCGATTCGGAAAACCAATAGGGATTCCTGCTACTAATCAGTGTGTCGATAAAGCTGATCGATTTTGATGAGGCGGGGATGGCAAAATTTCCGTCTCTTTTTTGAATTCATGTAATCTGATATTTATTTGATTTGCGGAACGAAAAAATTGCTGCATGTATATGATTGATGATGGTAAACGAACTGCGGAGGTAAACCAACACAGGTAAGTAGTAGTAGTAGCAATCGCGAAATGAGAGTGACTTAATTTTTTTTTTGTCTTTGTTTTTCTTCTGTTTTTTTTGTAAGTTTGCTTTTCGTATGACGAGAATGCCTAATTAAATTATATGATTACTCGATACTTCTCCAGTAGCAGTTTCCAAGCATTTGATGACGATTGTAATTTAAAGTTCTTTTCTGTATTTGCAACAAAATGTTTTATTTTTTTGCATTTAAACCTGAAATTATATAAAAGATAAAATTTAATTAAAATCAACTAAAAAAAATTATTACAATTAAAAGCGATAACAAAATTAAATCAAATTGAAGACTTTTGTTCATCGTCGTTTTTCGAGAATGAAATAGTTAAAGCAAAAGTATGGAAATATATTTCCAAGGTTATTTTTGCTGATAAAATATGTTTATCACACAATATTTTGTGTGCGTTTTTTTTTTTTTTTTTCTTGTGTAACACCAGTTTATAAAAGATAAGGCAATTTTAGTCTTGAGAATTAATTGTTGACAAATTGAACTGAAAGAATAGGTACTAGAAATGTAAATTAATTGTCTTTATATAGTTTTAATTTTCAAGATTCCAATATATTATAAAACCCACTACTAAGCGCCTGTTTTAAGTGCTGAGTTAACACATATTAAACACTCGATTCGTCCAGATTAAAACTTAAATCCGGATGTAAATTAAAAAAATTCAATTTAAATATATCCGGATGATGTAAATACATTACGAATGAATCGAGTGAATAATATGGCCGTTAGATAAAAAGAGTATATTAGGGCGGAGTTGTACAAACGTACCTAGTTCAGCCTTGGTACAAAAATTAAACCCATCGATTTGGGCGGAACAATTTAGATTCAACGCTGATTCAACTGGCTATTCAACGATACTTGAACCCTGAAGTTAAGGTTAACTAAGGAGCCATTTTTCAGTGGATAATTATTTTCAACTTTTAGCTATCAAAAATCTATCGAAATTGAAGTGCCACGCTGTGGAGTACGTCGTTTTATTATCAGAATCGAGATGAAGTCACTATTTAAATTCACAATTTTTGACGACCAGTTTTTTTAAGTTATTTAGTTAAAACCTTATTATTAATTCAAAAACAGGTGCTTAGTGAGTTAAAGTTAGTGAATATGAATAAAATTATAAAATTGAAATTCTCGTTGTAAAATTTTTTTATGAGTCTAAAAAAGGATACAATCGATGTTAGATCGGTAAAGCAAGAGTTGATTATAATAATTGGCGCGTTTTGATTATGTTTGGGAAATCAAAAAACACCGGTTTTCTATTTTATTCTGCATGCCTCCACTCGAAAAGTTTGAACTTTTATCGGAACGGCAATTAGTTATTTTTATCACAATTGTGTTGTTTTGTTTTAATCATTACTTCGTGTTGTTTAAAAATTTTAAGCGATAATTATGAACAGACCTATATGATTCACGTTATACATATATAAAATAATATATATGTAAACAATTTAGACATTGTAGTCAACAAAAAAAATAATTAATAATTATAAATTGATGGCACGACCTACAACTTTTAACCATTCCTGTGTACTTGTTGTTAATCGGCAGGAATGGAGGGGACCTACACGGTTCAAGATGAGAGGCATTTTTTCAGCATGCAAAAAGATACTCTTGTAGGATTTTTGGCTTCTTCTTTCTATGCGTTAAAGTCAACTGGCAATCCGCTGTTTTATTGAAAAATTGAGTTAAGCAATGAAGCTCAATGTGTAGGCCAATAAGCACAATTTTCGAATTTGGTTGGAAGATAATCTACAAGATTATCGAAATACAGTTATACTTCGAAAAATGCAGTTTGTTGCAATATGGTGGCAGGTCGAGTTATCGGACCATATTTTTTTTAATAAGATCAATCAGCATGTTATGGTGAACACTAAAGCAAATGGAGCTATGATTAATGAATTTATCGTTACCAGTTTGAATGACATGAATGTGGAAGGAAGATGGCGCTAAGTGGGGTTGGGGTACAAAATTCTGTATGGGTGAAAATTCTTATCATCAAAACTTTGTTTTTTTGTGAGGCAGAATTTCGCCCTGCTCCCCGCTACGTTGTTTTTTTCAATGGACTCGTAAATTATCATCTGAGATCATGTGATTTAACGCCTCTTTGTTATTTTATTTGATAATAACATGTAAAGTAACTTGTCAACGCTGAGAAAACAATAACAACCGACGCATTGGAAGCCAACACTATTCGTGTTATTGAGTACATACGGCCACAAAAACTTGAAAAAGTGTTCGAAAACTTTATGTTTCAGATGACATTTCATCAGATCCAGGTGTAGTGGGTATATGCCCGAAGATGTGTTTAAAAACTGATTGCAGAATGTATTCTTTTGATTGAACACAAATATATTTAATGAAATTTCATATGTTTTTCAAAATAAAAATTAGTACTGAATTTATAGGTTTTGGAAAAGAAATACATACAACAAGCGGGAAAACTGCATTTTTGTCCAATGACCTGAGTGAGGCATGGTCTATTGTAACCCCTTCGAACAATAAAAATTAATGTTAAGTTTTCTTAGCTTTATTCACATCACTTTTTAAATCGTTTATCATAGATTTAACATAAACACACCACGTAAGCTCAATAACAAGAATCGGGAAAGATTAACAGTAAGTTCAAAATATAACCTTTAAGTTGAAAAATATAGATATGTATATACAAAAATGTTCGCTCACCATAACACACATCCAATTACAATTTTATTCTAACAGCTAATCATTCTATTGAACATTTTCTAAAAACCGTGGACACCATGCGTCGCTATTATAGTGTTCTTGCACAATCATCAAACCCACGTGTTTAAGTTGTTGTATCTCAAACATCAAGAAAATAGATTCGAGAATTTTTATTAAATAAATTGTACATATTAACAGTACAGCTTCGCTACTCCGAGTTCGAACTTCGTAAGTAGTTACACCTGTTTGTTTGAAATTTCGGGTTCGATTTTGTTAAAACCAAAACTTGAAAACCCAGATCTTCGTTAAGCTTTTCCACACGCTCCCATACCCAGGAGTATTTGGGCAAGGTAAACGACGATCTGGGCAAGAATAACAATGTAGTACTTTATTGGGTAACAATCAGACCACGTTAGTGTCCAGGACAATTAAGAGACAAAGTCCTTAGCGAAAATAGAAGCAACAACACCGTTAACTGATTCCAGAGCACTGTTTTGGAAAAAGAAAAAACAAAATCAAAATATTTTAAATCTGGAAGGAACTCACAAATATGAGACAGTCCAAACTACTATATTTGGGAATTACGATCAAGAACGTTCCACATCCTTTAATAGCTTTCGAAGGAAAAAGCTAAGGAAAATAACGAGTCTTCTCAAGGGACAATACTATATTCTACTATAGTTGGGAATTACAACCAAGAACGTTTCACATCATTTATTCGCTTTTGAAGGAAAAAGCTAAGGAAAATTACGAGTCTCCTCAAGGGAAACCACTGTAAGCTTAAAAGACACAGTAAAAGAACAGTATCACTGGCAGATTCTAATCCAACGCTCAGAAGGAAACACGAGACCGTATCTTAGGAAGTTGTGAAGCACTTGTTCATCATCAAGGAATAGACATATATATGAGACGTTAACAGATAGAAGGGAGCCAATTATCCTATTTAAAAAATACACCAAATTCAAATTTGGAGGAAGAGCTGTAAAATCAGCTATCTCATTCAACCCTAAATTATTAATTTATTCATTCGTGACCACATTAGCGAGATTGTACTGTACTGAACACAAACTACAATTACCTACATATATATTCCGACAAGAAAAATAATTACGATAAAGAATAATATTTGTTTTCTGTGTTTGTTGAATGAACGCCAAAATGTAATAAAATTTGCTAAAAAGGAAATAAAATCTTATTTTTTTCAGTTTCTGTGTTTTTTTTTGTTGATCCATTGTGTGACAGGAAGTATGTTTTGTGGACACTGTACAAATCATGCAAGTTCAACATATACATACATGCATAGATAATATTTACATTTATAGCAGCTGATTATATAAAATACAATTATTGGCAAAACGTATAATAGATAAATAATAAAAATAGCGCCAGTACGTGAGTTGAATATTACGAATTATAATATTAAGTTGCATAAGCGCATTCATCCTTTGACTGCTAATTTTCATTTCCAATGCTTCGCCATATGCAATCATCATTTAGGGTACGGCAACGGCAAGGTTTAAAAGTACTTCGGTGATCTATACATATCACTTCCTAAGAGGAATGTCAAATACATAATTTCGACGAATGCTATTCTATTGCGTGTCTCGATCGTTAAACACTTCTCCAAATAAAATATGTATGTGCTTAAACGATCTCCACAAACCATAGCAATTTTAAATTCATTGAACACTACAGTCATCATACATATAGTGTATAAGGTTAAGTTGTGCAAAATTGATTCATCTTTAACTTCATTCTCTCGAACTATTTGCTATGATCGAGTGACACACATTATTACCAGATACTTCTACACATTGTTTAAAAAGAAGAAGAAAAAACACACACAAAATTGTTGAACGAACGAAAAACATTTCCGATGAATGTGTCTGGGGGGATGGCATCATCATTATTCAAATACTTTCAAAACGTAAAGGCCGTTTAGCGCAGATTCAAACTCTGAGCACATAACAGCCACAACAGCAGCAGCAGAAGCTACCGTTGTTGACATTGGAGAGGTGGCAGGCAGGTAGCTCCGCTTCGATTCAATATGAAAGACTGATCTGTGCCTTACAGCAAGTTCACATCACAAGTCTCACATGTGATTAAAAGCAAATAGGGTGCGGTATACGTATATCGTGGATGGAGATTGGAGACGAAGTTAGCGAAAACTGGTTTCAGTATAAATTTATCATGGAAGTTTTGAAAACGATAAAGGAAGATGATCAAATCATCTTTATTTCTCCGGTTTTTTTTTTCGTAAGGTACTAAACACTCACAACAGACAAAATTTGACACTTTTACTCAAACTGAGAGAAAAGAAAAAGTTTTAAGCTTAAATCAGAAAAAAAAAAATAATTCATTTTTCTTTTACAATTAATCTTTCATCAAAGTAAACATTCTTTTTGCTCATATTGGGGGTGTTTCATTAATAGATATTTCTTAGCAACAATTGTAGGCGATTATTTCATGAAATCAGCGAAGTTAATTTATGTAAATTATCTAATTCATCCAAGTAGGTTGATTTACAAGTAATTAAGTTCAAAATAACTAAGATATTTTTGCGAACGATTATAGATAAAAAGAAAACAAACGCTAGAGATACATAGGCACATTACATACATACATATGTATGAAATTTAAACAAGTTCAAATGAAAAATTGTGTGTACAAAAGTTCACCCTTTGTGGAAAAGTGCATGTGTGCGGAATTAATACTATTCTTTGGCAACAGCATAGTTCATGTTGAATGTAGTAGATTTTCGTGAAGATATACTGCTAAACGAATTAGTTTTTGATCAACGTATATTGATTGATTTGTGAAACAGAAGATAATTAAACATTTTTTATTAATAGTGGTATCGGTATTTAAATGCTATTTTGATAAATGCATTTCTTTGTCTATTTTAGTGTTAAATTTGCATTTCCTATTTTGTTAGGTCAACAAAATTATATCTCTAATGAGTCTTGAGAAAATATCCTACAAGCTTTCTAGCTCATTTAGTTTTTTAGCCATCTTCATAGCAACATCTCTTTATTCAGTGCCAACTTGTAATTTTAAAAAATAAATTTTTAAGTCTGTTTAATTAAAAATCACGAAAAAGTTTTTATAAACTATACAAAAAGCTATTTTAAGCTTTACAGCTTTCAAATTCAGAAACGAATTTTTTTTTTCCTACATACGAGTAAAGGAATTTGAAAACTGGGTAGTGAGATTATTTTTTTGCACACTACTGTATATTATTTATGGCTCTGCTCGTGGTTAATCTTAATCAATAAATTCTCATACAAACTGAAACTGGAACTGGAACAGCAAATATGCCAAAATAAATATCCAGTTTTATAATGCCGCGGGATCGTATATGTACGCAAGACGTTAGAACTGAAATTTTTGAATAAAAATGACATAAATGACAAATTGCGGAAAAACTACCTATATGTTTGATGGGGAAACAAAAGAACAATCAGCAATAATTATTGTTGCACAAGGAAGGCGGTGTGTTGTGTGTGCTTTGCCTCGAAAAAAGTCGAGACATAAAATGACGCAAACGTGTCATTAGGGTCGACTAGCAAATTAAACTTAAATTGTTCTTACCTGTATTTGTATAGAGTAGAACCACATATAGAAGTATGTATATAGAGATATGAGATATCTTATCAATAACTGCAATATGTATTCACATTCTTTTGAAGGCAAGTCAGCCCTCAAAATAAGCTCTCGTAAGTCAATTCAATCTCTCTTTCTCTCTCACCCACTTGTTGTTCTTTCTCTGAGATCGTTTCGATGAGCAAGGTGAGTGAGTCACATAAACATGCACCCTGTAAGTCACTTGCAGCAGCAACTATTTCAAGAGGAGGAGGAATACTAGTTTGTTTACTGTTTCGCCATTTTGATTACGGTAAAAAAACTTCGCCGTATGTCGGTATAGAGTGCAACAGGCGAAAAAGAAAACATGCCATGCAGCTATTATATTTTATCTATTTGTTGCTGCAACTGGCAATGTACACTGTACAGGTGGCAGAGACTCTTGGAAGTCGAGGGATCGGCTGTGTCCATGATGCATGGAATACATTCTACATTACAGGTACCTACTCGTATGTGTGCACGGCACGGCTGCACCCGCTGTTGCTGAATAATTACTGTAACGACTACGATACGTTGGTGTTTGCTTTTTTTTTGCGTTAAATGAGGACCGAAGGTGGTTTCAAGCTAAATGATGCTTCTTGCATTGAAATTTTGCTATATAGAAGATGATAAAAACCAACAAGCAGAAACAACGAAAATGAGACCATCTTTGTGCATTTTGTATCGCCTCCAGTCAAATGGGGAATGATGCGTTTCTTAGTATTTATGCAGAACTTTTATGCTTTGATGCATCCGATGAGATAGAAAAAAATTCAATTCGAAAATTATTTTCTTGACCAACTTAAGAAACTTCTTTTTTATTTTTAAGCCACTAGGCTAATAAGAATAACCCATGATCTTCAAGTAGAGATTATCACAGAGGTGCAGCGAACTCTTACATATATTTGGATATAATATGATTGGTTATATTCAAGAAAATGGTATGCAACCTTTTGCTTTAAAGATGTCTGTAGTCTGAATCTGCTACACATATTAAGAGCAACACCTACCTGTTATGTTAATATGCTCATTATTCAAACAAACGAATCGAATCATGTTTCAAACTAGACTCTCCGTCACCGATCATACAATATTTTTGATCGAAACTGCATTGAGCCACTAAAGCATACATACATACATTACTTTGAAGCAATATTGAAGAAAAATACGATAAATAAACAAAAATTAAAAAAAAACTATATTGTGTAGATTTGCCTTTTCTTAAAATTGTATGTCAATATATTTGACACTCAATTTTGTTTACAACAAAAATGCAAGGGATTTTACACACAAATTGATATTTTTTCTTAGAATTCGGAGATCTCGCGAGATTTCAGAAATTAAATGATGGTTGAATCAAACACGGAAGAAAATAAATACCTACATAAAATTTGTATTTTTATGGAGACCTGGGTAAAAAGAATTATGACTGGATATCAGTCATGTATGTACATTGTACAACTCTGAAATGTGAAAATTCTAGAATTTACCTTAGTAGTGAAAGTTTGGAACGGATAAAAAAAACTGAGAAAAATTTAAAAGTTAATAAATATTCTCAATTCTAAAATTTAAAGTGAAGATCGTAAAATCGTCCACGAACATTTCAACAACAAGTCATGTCTAACAAAGAAAAAGGATGATGCGACACACAAATTTTGCTCCCACCAAAGCTCAAGCGTGATGCATTCAAAACTTCTTCATTCCTCTACGCCTCATTCTAATAAAATAATAATAATTTTAACTACAATATATCGACGCCGCGCCGGTTAAATTGCAGAAACCCCGTAAGTCGTTTTCGCATGTTTTTTTAGAAATCAAAAAACAAAAAAAAAACTGCCAAATTTTATATGGCGAATATCAGTCTTTTTCTATAAAACGTTCACGCCAAACTTGCCAAAAGGTGGCTCTGATTCTGCTGATTTTTTTGCATTAACAATATTTTTTGGAATTTTTGACTTTTAAGGTCCTACACTTTAACCGTCGATATAATATGTCTTAAATGCAACCTGAATTGCACGCCCCTAGTTAGGAATGGATGCATAAAAAAACATTTTTGTTGGCACAGTAGACTTTGAGATAATGTAATATTTTCTACCTTAATCATTTAAAAAATATGGCTCATCGAATATGACTATTAAGGTCCTATTTTTAGCTTCTTTGACCACCCCATATTTTCATATTTTTTGTCTTATTCGGAATAATTTTGTTTAAAATTTTTTGCTTTGAAAACTTATCACTGTCAAGGAAACTTTCATTTTCTGATGTAGATAACTAGAGGCGATGATTGTACATTAAAAATATTTTAGAGTTAAAGGCTAGAAACAAATTCAACCTGCAACCTCAAGAATTTGATTTGACTCCACTACGGGTGATTTAACTAAGCACAGACTCAACATACTTTCCTTGGATGAACCTAAATAAAATCTCAGATTCATATATAGAACTCAGCAACACAGTTTTTTGTTTGACATCTGCAAAATTATAGCAATTTAGCTCCATAACAAATATCAAAATAGGTAAATTATTAAATATGTACCTACCAATATAGCTTACTAAAAATATTAAATACGAAAGCAATCTTAACAAAGAAAATGAATCTCGTACAACAAAACAATTTAGCAGGAAAAGATGAGAGGAAAATGTGGGATATAAAGGGGCTTTTTTTTTTTAGACGTGTAATTTTCAAGAAGAAATAAAACGCACATTTATTTTAAAGATAAGGTTTTACCATTATGTTTTAAAAATGATTTCGGGCAAGTGGCCGTCGCTGCTGGCTCGAATAAATTCCAGCCGAGAGGCCCAAGAAACCTCAGCTCCAATTGTTGTGCGCGATAGCGGATGGACTCATTCGGGTCTTACTCTGCTCCACCACAGCAGACTCATTCGGGTCTTACTCTGCTCCACCACAGCAGCAATAGCGTCTTCGGTGCGCACTGTACGGCGTCTCTAAGGATGCGCATTATCCACTGGTTGCTTGAATTACTCTGCTGGGCAATTATGTCGACCGAATATTGGACGCAGCGCACGATGCGTCGCGAGAACCGAACCATTATTTTGGTAATAAATTTGCACGATTTGCAAACGTTGTTAGGAGTAAGTCTATTCATTATGAAATGGCAAACCAAACTGAGCATAAACCAAGTGAAAGCTGTAAAAGTACTGCCAGATTGAAAACCACACGTCTAAAAAAAACACCCTTTATCACATTTTAAGTTGAAAATTATTTAGGTATAAGGCTTTTCGTCAATGTTTTTAAATTTAACTGATTAATTACTTATTCATATCATAACGGTTTAGCATATAAATATAATTATTTTATTTTTTTTTGGAAAAATTCATAATTAAATCAACATAATTGTTAATCTGAAAAGTCATCTTTTGAGGTAAAGCTTACACGCTTATCATACTACATACAAACAACTCACACCAAAATTTAGAAAAAAAAAATAAAAACATCAAAAACACAGCTGAGAATTTCTTTTCTCCCGATGAAAAGCATTAAATTTATATTAAATTTTGTTCACACTTAAATCTCCTCAATTAAAATTAGCATAAGAGTTTATTTTTTGTTTTCTTTTGGGGAAATGAGATATAAAAGTTTCACTTGGAATGACCCATTCACTCATTCATAGGTAAACTGAATGGAAATGTTTTCAAATATAATAAGAATTATGTACGAGTATTAAGATTTGTTAAATTTGTTAGTGTTTTTTCTCGGTTAATTAAAGGGCGTTTGCATTTATGATGTAACTTCTTATGTAGATGAATGCTCTTTAATGTTTTTCCTTGATTTTCATTTTTATTAGTTTATCTTTCATTAATGGTTCAGATTTTTTTAAATGCCTTAAAAGAAGGGGCTCCTAGACAGGAACAAAAAACAACAAAAAGTGTAAAGCAAAATTCGAAGCGTCTCATTTTGAGCTTTTCACATCAGCATTATAATCACCATAAACGAGATAAGACTACAAAATCTGGGACAAAAGCTATCAAAAAATTAAGTGAAGCAAACGCGTTTATTAATATAAGTGACATAAATACATGGGGCCCTAGTTTTTTCGGTAGAAATTATTTTGTTTCAATTTAAAAAAAAATTAATTAAAATCAATAGGATTTACATTTCGAAATTGTAGGTATCTCGTTAGTAGCTATAGTAGCTATACTTACATACATATATACATACCACCTTAACATAAGAATTAGGATTTTAATTTAAAAAGAAAAATACTAAATTATCGAAGCTTACCATCTGTGATGTATCCATCTATGAAATTGATAACAAATCAAAACATCACATACGATTGAAGATAGTGGTATTTAACGTTATTCCTAAGCCTCTGTTTGAGGTCAGCAACCCAACAGCAGCATTGGTTAAAAAAAATCGAAAAATACCAAAGGGAGATTGGAAAAACAAATAAATGGTCACGGTCATCTAATATTGGATGGCAAATTAAAAGGTGATAATTTTGATCCACCGCAGGTGTTCGAATGTATGAGTGCTTGGCATTTTTTTTTTAACTGCGAACGAAGGAACAAAAAAGAATAGAGGAGGAGAATCTCGTTCATCTTCACACAATGCTCTCCACCCAGCCGTGGAAAGAAACCATCGTATTTTTGCAGTATGGGTGCTTTGGCAAACCTGGGACAGAAAAAAAAACAATAAAAAGAGCCCCACCACATATAAAACGCTAGCTGTTTGTTTTTCGTAGTTTTGTTCTCAATGAATCTTGCCAAGTAACTTTCGGAAATTTCTCCTTCGGACTCTGAAAATGTACAATTGCCTTTCATACCTACAACCGAATACCAACAGGAACCAACACAGACTATACAACTAGCCACTAGAGCCAGAGCCAGTTAGCCTGCCAAGCGCGTGATTGATGTGAGGCTCCATCTATTTGCAACCTGCCGCCACTTTTGCTGCGGGACTGGTATTGCTACAGCAACTAAAGTGAAAACTATTAAGCGACCGACCTTTCCACGCAGATGTTTTGTTGCTGTGTCGGCTGTCATCGCCCACATTTTTTTTCTCTCGCTTTTATTCATCGCCGTCTTGGCCGTCCGTCCGTCATAACAACAATCAATTTGTTGTTGGCTATGTTTTAAGCATTTTTAACATTCTTCGTTTTGGCAAAAAAAAAAAATATGCGAAATGAAATGTCAATTAGACTGGTTGGTGGAATGAATTTATACAGAGAAAGCAATAATATTATGCGTAAATGTATCTTGTGGATATTTTGTTTATATTGTTCTTGTTTTCGTGACTCGTTTTTATAGTTGTTCACAAGAAAGGACAAATGAAGTGTGATAGTCATGATTGATTTATCAAACGACGATATGTTTAGTAAATCAAACAAAAATGTCAAGAGTGAAAATAAAATGTGAATTAATTTGTTAGAAGAAAAGCTTTGAGCAAAATTATTTTCAAATTTGAGGACCTTTGACCAGAACAACTGGCAAATTTTTGCCAAGTTTATACGAGTTTCTCTTAAGTTTTCGTATTGTTTTGCCAATTCTCCAGTGGTTAGAGTATCGGACTGATAAAGGGGAAGTCCCAAGATCGAGTCTCTTGTCTCCCCTAACATAAACATATTTGAAATTGAGTGATCATATAAACCCCGAAACGAAGTAAAGGAAAATGTTTGAATAAAATTAAATGATAATAGAATATTTGATATTTATTTAGGTAATTTTTCAAAATGAGCTTTGGGTAAAACATTTTTTTATTTCGAACTTTATTTCATTTCCAAAATACTTAAAGCTATAATATATACATGTACATAGTCACATCCAAAGTTGAAGTCAAAGTTATTTATATACAAAATACAGCATTTTTAATACATATAAAAATATCTAGCGACAACACTAGGATTTAAGATCACACAAGTTGAATTTTGAATTTAATGCTAAATAAAATAAAAATAAAATAAACCATATCCATTGTGCAACCGGTTGATTACGATATCTTTTGGCTGGAGTAAAAAGGTTTACTTTATTTTGTTGTCTCTCTGAAGTTAGTTCCCAAAAATCAGTTTTATTTCTCTATGCTTTGGGGAACAATCTACCAATCTGTTAAAATTTTTTCTGATCTACCTTCAATTTATTTTTAGAAAAGTATTAATGAAAATTTTGTAACAATCCGGAATAACGGCTGTTTTATATACAATCTGAGAGTTCAGAAGACATATAAAGTCAATTAGTTTGCTTAATTAAAGAAATAATACAAAATTTTCTATCGCTGATCAATGAATTGATTAACTTGAGCCTCCAATTCAACACGTCTTCCTTTCTCAAGTGAGAGGGAAATACTGGAATTGGAGTCGGTTCATGAAGACCATAATTAGGCTTGGTTTAAATCAAACATTATTTGTAATTTCACTGTTTTGTCGTTTCGATTTTTCATAAAAAGTTTGAGTGCTGAAAGCAGATAAAATTAAGCTCGGAAAAAATAATGTTCATATGAGCGAACATTTCTTCAAATCTCCACATTATACACATTTTGGTGGCATATTTTAATTCATAAATGATCTATGTAATTATTATATGGTTACGATAAACTTTAACAAATTGAAACTCTCTTTACTACCAAAAACATATTATTTCGCAATTCTGACTCTTAGTAAAAAAATGATTTGAAAGAAATTACTCTTACACATAGTTAAAGTTCACTTTTTAATTTTTTTAAATACATCTGCTTTTCATTAATTACCACTCTCGTTTATCTTCTGGTTTAACAACAATCTTTTTTATAATAATGTGAGAAGAACAAATCATTTGTGGTTGTACTAATATCCCCTTCTTAAGTATAGTACTATAGTACTGCACCTATTCACTTGACTCTTGGGTCCGTTCGGTTCGCTTGAACAAATATAAAACGGATGAAGAAAAAGAAGACCGAGTGTTTTGAAGTAGGTTTACTTAACGTTCGTGTAGGTACATATTCTCATTCTATAGTTACATCACCCAGATTCTTTTCCTTCCACATTTAGTTCTTTCCACATAACCTGACCGCAGTTCATTTCATGCATACATACCTACCTCATACATATTATATATACATACATTTTTTTAATTAAATCAAGTGCCTTTTGGTTTAATTTAAGAAAAGGAGGAAGTCATGATCACTTAACATCCGAATAGTATTTATAAATCTATATATTTATGAATAAAAGTTGTTTCTCTTTCCCTAATGAGAGCCAAAAATTCCAACAATGTTTTGTTGTGTTGTGTTGTGTTAATTCCTTAGAACAGCTCGAGATATGATTATGTTAACGATTTTATTTTTTATTGATTTATGTTTAAATTCTTACATATGCATATCTTTGGAAAGATCTAACACATGTATGTTATTAATTCTCACTCTTCTTATGCACAAAAGCCACAACACAAAAAGCTGGACAGTGCAATTTTCATAACGGGTTTCACGCCATTCCTTTCCAGAGTGTGGGGGCCAAATTTAAAGCGCACACGGTCTATTTGCTGTCTGGCTGGTGGCAGGCAAGACGATTCATTTTATAAGAGTGTACTTGTATACCCAAAAGCCACCAACTACATATACATATGTATGTATGTATCTATGTATGTACAGCTATGTACACTATACTCTGCTTTTATGTATAAAGTATAATTCTAGCTTCTCCATCGGCATTGAATGGAATTTCTGGTGTTTCGCAAACTATACTACAGCCTACCTACATGCCTTGTCACTTGATACACTCATGTACACGCGGTACCATGACTTCTGCTGCAACCTATGAATTGTAGTTGAATTTTTATTGATACTAAATGCATAGCATGTCCCCGACAGACAGACTCAATGGAATTGTTGGAATTAAGGTTAAAAGGCAAACAACCACCAGTATAAATCAAGAAACAGGAGGTTTTTTGTATATAGTACATATTTGCGTTTTTTTAAATTTCTCAACTGTTTCAAGGATATCAAGCTATGTAAAATACATATACATATTTATGAATTTTTAACTAACTATAAACACGTACGTTTCAGTAAGTATGAAAATTTAAATTCGAAAGTCTTGGACTCACGTAATTTTCAACAAATTGTAGAATTATAATGGAAATTGAAAACAAAAATAAAAATCGTTATTGTTGTTCAACTTATTGACTTAGTTTCATGGTGTGAATTTCAAATGAGCCTAGGTCGTAATCCTCGATCTGTGTTCAGCAAGTGAAATGAAGACTCAATACTTAAAGGTAGGTACAAACCAATTAAATGTAAATGAAAAAGAGACACACACTTCATACAAATAACCCAGGAAAATAAGACTTTCACTGAAGCTGAGTTTCGGTGGAGAGCTTTAATTTCGCATTAAGAATTTCCTTCAAATTATCTACGTTAAATTTCGACCATGGCTCTTTTGAGGGCAAAAATGTCAAAAATTGGTACACAAAAATATAGTATAGTTTTTGCTCCTTTTTTCCACACTGAAAAATTTTAAAAATTCTTTAGCCATACCACATGAAAGGAAAAAATAGCACTGTGTTATTTGATTTTTTAACTGAAACTGAATGTTTGAATCTTAAATTCTATTTTGTTATGAAACGAATGAAATTAATGTGATTTTTTTTTAAGGAATTTTACTACTGCGGTTCTAACAATGCTCGACAGTTGACAAGATGCTAAAGTTTCTGCTTATTAGAAAAAAAATTGAGTGCAACAAGCTCAAAGTTACGAAAGCTCTACACGAAAATTAAGTTTTGTTGGATTTTTTTGCAACTGTTTTCCGTCTAGATAATAAGTTAGAGTGGCTGAATTTTGATTTTCACGTGAATTAGGTGTATTGTGGAAACCAAAAAAAATGTGCTTTTTTGCACCAGCGATGGGTTGGACTTTTTACCTAAATTAAAACACAAAGAACTGATATTATAACGTAAACAAAATTTTTTTGTATACAATAGAGAAAAGTTTCACACTTAAAAAAAAAATGTGGTTTTCTAGAAACTGAATTTTTGTTTTGCTGTAGGTATTGTAAAAAATGTTATGAGGTTTATCATCCGCCATTCGGAACAAGAATATTCCAGTCATGGAAATTGTTATGGTTCACGAAAAACAGTTGCATCCTGTAGTTATGTGCTACTGAAAGTTATCAACTGAAAATTTGATAATTCGAATTGAGTGAGTTGGTTTTAAAAACAAGTCTACATTGGGACACATAAAATACATCAAACAGCCATCTTTATTTGAACTAAATTCGAATATCATATAATTTAGCTTGGAGTACTAATTTTGTGACGGCCGAAACCATGTTATTTAACTACGCTTGACTTCTTTTTATCAATTTAATTGAAAATTCAGGTCTTCTCCCAAACAATATTGGTACAACTCAAACCTTTGGATTCTGTCATGTAATTAGGAGTCGAATCAACTAGAGGTTATATGTGGCGTTAACAATCAAACAGAGACTAAAAAAATTAAACATTAAACCGAGCAAAAGGGCGAAAACTTATAACTTCTAAAATGTTTAAGATAATTCTATGCAGTAAATTTTGTTGAATTTGTAGTTTTTTCTATTAGATTGACTAAAAAAATACTATAAGGACCTTTTATTTTCGCCCTTTAGTGAAAAGATTTTTTTAGGCATTTTGTTTGTTAAAAATATATTTAGCGCATTTTTTAAATAGTATCGTTTTGATTCTCAAATACCTGCAAAATTAAAAAAAAGGAGAGAAAAATTACGTAATATTGAAGTTCATAAAAAGTTTTATTACAGTGATAGTAAACAATATAAGTAAAATAAATAAATAATTCTTCTTTCTTCACAAACTTATACATTAATAATAATTCTTAGCAATTTTGTTTTCGTCAAATAGGAACTTCAGATAAATGAACAAAGTCTGTGCTGAGTTTCTCCGAGAAACTCACAAACATCTGGTCCATCCTTAGAATTTTGAAAAACTTCTGTATCCATAATTTCAAGTCTTCGATTTCTCTCAATTTTACTCGACAATATATGGTGTTTGAGGAGTTTGTCAATATCATTATTTTAAGCTTCTAAAAGAGGAATTCCTAGGGACACTGATATTAGACCATATCAATTCTTTTAGTCGGGTGCATAATGGATCTTGAACTCCAACTACAGATTTGTAGTTCATCTGGACTCTGGCTTTGATAAGGTCTTGTTTTGACAAACCGTTTTATTTTTGCTGATGGATTCTTATTCAGCCAACTTGAAGCTATGTGTCTATGTATATCAAGGTCTAATTTGTATTTTGAGCAGCACATCAGCGCAAAGACGTAGGTGGGTACCTACTACATTTTTATGTGGATGTTGAAACCACAAAGCGTATTATAATAATCTCCGTTTTGAAAATCAATTCTATATATATGATTTTATTTAGAGAAAAAATAGAGCTAGCTTTGTATGAAGATATTCTCTTTTTGATTATTAACAAAATACTTAATAGGTATACCAAACTCATATTGAAAATAGTACCTTGCTCGTTTTTAAACAAAATGTTTCCACTATCTGATAGCTCCCTTTGATACGCAAATTTTGGTAGGTATGTATATCACACTTCATTTATTGAAAAAGTGAGTTTAGCACCGTTTTGATTGTTAACGCCACAAATATATTCAATAAGGATCCTCGATGATTACTCATAAAATATTAAGGTAGGTATCTATTTTAAAATAGCGAAGATAAAGAAATTGAGGTACGTACCTATTTAATTTTACAAAAACTTCGAAACTTTTCTTTATTTGGGAGATTACAAAAAGCTGAATGAAGTTACTGTAGCAATGAATTTTTTTGAAGCATAAGGATTATTATTGAAAAATATATATAAAATATACTGTACATAAATGCCTATAAAATGCATGAAACTTTTCTTTATTTGAAAACTATGATACCTAGGTATTTTGTAATATAAACAAAGGTTTAACTTTCCACCAACTGTGTCTACCTACGTAAGCAAAACTATACATTGTCGTTCTAAAAGAAAATCAAGACAACTCAATAAACTTAATTTTTCAGAAGAAGCAAAAGAAAATTAACTAAAACTTAGACTTTCCAGTAGGTAATTTGTTTAACTATTAAAACAACAGAATATCTCCTTAATTTTCAAATTAAACTACCTATGTACCTACCTGGAGCTTTTGTTTTTCCAGTGGATAGTTTTTTGCACAATTGATTTAAATTTTGCAGGTAAATAAAGTATGTAGGTACCTATCTATCTACAAATATGCAACACCCATAGATATGTAAAAACCATAGGTAGCAGGAATCCTTTGTTCTAAGATATCCGTTCGTATTAAACTTTTATTACCAGCTAGTTATTAATCTGCATTCATATAAACAGAAAAATATCTACATATGTAGATATGTACCTAGGTACCTATAGGTACCTATTTTATAAAAAAAAAATGCCCCCAATTAATAAAAACAAAATTTGGAACCAACGAGTCTGGTAAGCAGGTTCAAAAGTACCTAGTTACTTACATTCCAAAGAAATGTGTTTTTTTTTTTGTTCAAAAATATTCAAGAATAAACTTTAAAAATTTTTAGCTAAACTTCAAGTTAGAAAATGTCTCTTAACTCTCTACCTATGCAGTTTCCAGTTTGAAGTCCTTAGACCGCATCATGGATCATGATTATGTGGCACTAGTACTGGCACTAAAAAAAATTCATTCACAATTCTCCGTGTTATTAGTTAAATCACAAACAATTCGGATGTAAACATATTTTATTATTTGTTCAATAAGATCACGTAATCAGTTATTAAAACACCCAAATATATTTATTTATATTTTTTTTACTTTTCCCAATTACTAAAAAACTACGTCGGTAGGGAAAAAACCTTCTTTTACCACTTTAACCACCAGGGAGCCACGACAAGTGAAGAAACAGAAAATGGCGGTTAGTCAACAAGGAGAAACAGAGACGAGTATTCTAACTCTGGCGACCATTCTTATAGAGTAACTAAGATGGCAATATAAACACTAAAAAAAATTTCTCGTAAAAAAAATATACAAATCTATTTTTTTTAATGCAGTTCACTTTTAATAAATCATTTTAGTATTGAATTTACAAAAATTTAAATGCGAAATGCATTTTTACTCACCTACAAGCACAATTATAATTCTTCTTTGCATTGCACAATGGCTTCGGCAGCAATAAACATCACGCCCGTTATGGAATTTTCACTGCGTGTGAAAAATTTTCACTTTTGACACATCAAAATGCACTTAAATAAATTTTTAACTTAAAAATACGAAAGAGCAAATGAGATAGAAAAGCCGAAAACTCTCTTTACCCTGATGTAACGAAAAATTGTACAAAATTTTACCTAATAATGCGGCTATCTCACTTTGATGGGTGTATAGCTCAACTGCTCTATCCAATTAGGAAATGACAAAAATCATTTTAAGTAGTTTTTCTTTCCTTCTGCACTAACTTTAATTTTTTTATTCGTTTCTTTTGAACACTATTTTATTGGATTCGTATTATAATTAATTTGATAAGACACAAGTTATTGTTTCACGCGATTAGAGCGTTTAATTTAGATTTGTTTGGAAAAATCATAAAAAAATGTTTAAAACAACCGACTACACGTCTGCGAAATTCCTTAACTCAACTTCAACGAACCGACACAATTGAAAATCGAAAAAAGACTGATGGTGATGGAATTTTGTGGGAAATGAACGAGCTATAAAACTGACGAGTAACGAATTAAAAAATAACGATATAAGTGGTGAAAACTAACTTCGATTTTCGAAATTGAAAAACAGCTAAAGCTCGTATGACACCACAATAAACATATTTGGGGCATGTAGTATCGGCCTTAATATAAGACCGCACCTGTCAGAACTGCACTTCAACGGAATTGCGTGACACGTCTTCCGCCACAGTTTTTTAATATACCGCATTTGAACTGCAATATATGCCTGTTTGATAATTTACAGGGCCAGTTTCACAGTGCACACTTAACAAAATAAAAGGCGTGTTTTTTTGCAAGCCCGGGGGGAATTGGATTAGCGACGCCATGACAGTAAAAAGCATGGAGTTTTCATACAAACTATCGATAACATGTATGCAATTCATGCTGGTAACACAGTTTTTCGGGGCGCTTAAGTTAAACCCCGAGAATTCTCCGGGATTAGTTGTTGTTGCATTTAACATGTTAATTGTTTAGCACCAACGTGGTTTTTTTCATCCAATTCCCCCCGTTCTTACAAAAAAACACGGCTAATGACACTTAATTTTCCCATTTTTGCACTTAAGCCGCAGTTTTACTGTCTGACTAAAGGCCAGTTGTACAATAGTGGTTCAGCCTCGGTTCAAGATTTTAACTCACCGATTTCGGCGGATTAACTAAGGTTCAACGCTGGTTCAAGTATGAAATTGGTTATTATCACAAACTTGAACAGTAAACCACTGTTGAAACTCAATTAATCCGCCGGAATTAAAAGTATTTTATAGTAGGTTTTAATATTTTGTTTTGTCAATTTATTTTCTGATAAATAAATATTAGTTGTGTTTTATTTTCCCCGAGATCCGAACCAGATTGAATTTGCTTACGAAAATACATGTATTACAAAAACAACACAAGATCCAACTTTGTTTTGGATTTGGATTTCCAAATCCGTTTTGAACACACACCCTTAATTTGTAAATGTCGTCAGTAGTGTAAAGAAAAAAGACAACTTGTGTATACAAATAAAAAAAACAAAAGGAAAAAAGAGTTGGGTATATAACAATTTGTCACTGAGATCCTGGGTTGTTTTATTTACATGATCTGATCTGGATTGGATCTGGGGGAAAATAAAACGCAGCTATTATTCTGTTCTGTTTGTTCAATCAAGTCAGACCTTATTATTAGCTGCGTTTTATTTTCCCCCAGATCCAATCCAGATCAGATCATGAAAATAAAACAATCCAGGATCTCAGTGACAACTTGTTATATACCCAACTCTTTTTTTCCTTTGTTTTTTTTTATTCGTATACACCCTTTGTCTTTTTTCTTTACACTACTGACGACATTTACAAATTAAGGGTGTGTGTTCAAAATGGATTTGGAAATCCAAATTCAAAACAAAGTTGGATCTTGTGTTGTTTTTGTAATACATGTATTTTTGTAAGCAAATCCAATCTGGTTCGGATCTTGGGGAAAATAAAACACAGCTATTATTATTCAACAAGACGATCTTTGATAACCCAATAGGTTATGGGCCCAGAACATTCTGGTTGAAGAAAATAATTTGAAGAAGGTATTTTTATTAAAAAAAAAAACTAATACTAATTTTCGAGATGTCCAGTGGAACTCCGTTGCCCTTGATTGAGAGGCTCAAAGGCCGTGAAAATTTTGATACATGGCGATTCGCAGTTCAAAATTATTTAGAACTAGAAGAGCTTTGGGATTGTGTTCTTGGCACCGAAAAAGATGTAAAGAAAATTAAAAAGGCGAAGGCGAAAATAATTCTTTTGGTGGACCCTATTAACTACGTCCACATTTCCCAAGCGGAAACAGCAAAGGAGGTATGGGATTCATTACAGAATTCATTTATGGACAATGGACTGAGCAGAAAGGTAGGCCTATTAAGATCACTCATTTCAACATCGTTGGAGAAATGTGAATCCGTTGACGAGTATGTAAATACTATCATTTCAACTTCACACAAGCTTCGAGTGATTGGCATGCAGATATCAGAAGAGTGGATTGGGACTTTTCTCTTGGCCGGACTTCCGGAACGATTCATGCCGATGATTATGGGAATCGAAAGCTCTGGTGCGATCATATCTGGTGATTTTGTGAAAACAAAACTGTTGCAAGATGTCCGTTATGAAAATAAATTTTCAAAAGCTTCCGATGGATTGACGTCATCAGCATTGTATGGAAATAGCAGTAAGAAGTTTCATAAAAATGAAAAATCCAAGAAAAATATGAAATTTGTTCGATGTTTTTCATGTAACAAATTTGGACATTTTTCTAAAGAATGCTCGACAAAGAAAGGCAAAGACCATGTGAACTCGGTTTTATACACAACTAAAAATCTAAACCATAGCGACTGGTACATAGATTCTGGTGCTTCTACTCATATGACCTCGGATCAAGATTGTTTGAAGAACATTAGACCTTCATCAAGAAAAGAAGTGCTAATAGCCGACAACTCGTGTCTTGAAGTAAAAGGTGTGGGAGATGTTTATTTGATGATTTCCGTTAATGATAAAGTATTCCATGAAGTCATCATCAGAGATGTTTTGTTTGTACCTGGCTTATGTACGAATTTGCTCTCTGTCAGTCAAATGGTTTCAAATGGAAACGTTGTGAAGTTCGATTCGAATGGTTGCAAAGTTCAAAACGAATTGGGACAACTTATTGCAACGGCAACTTTAGTTGGCAATATGTATCGACTTGATAGAAAAGAGCAAAGAGTTCATTTGAGTTCAATCGTCTGCAAGGATTTTGATTTATGGCACAGACGATTAGGCCATATAAACGCTGAAAACATGAAGAAGCTTCGAGATGGAATGGCAGTTGGTGTTGAATTTTCCGGAAAGTCTGAAGAAACTTGTATAGTCTGTCTTAAGGGTAAGCAGACACGTTTACCTTTCAAAAATTCAACATCCCGAGCAACCAAAGTTTTAGAACTGATTCATTCGGACTTATGTGGACCTATACAAATTGAATCCATTGGTGGAGCAAAATACTTCCTTACTTTTGTGGATGATTTTTCAAGATTCACCTTTGTTTATGTGCTGAATTGTCCAAATCTGAAGTTTTCAAGAGGTTAGAAAGCTTTGCAAATTTTGTTGAAAAACAAAGGGGTCAACATATCAAGATTTTGCGAACAGACAACGGAACAGAGTTTTGCAATAAAGAAGTTCTTGAATTTTTAACGAAAAGAGGTATCAGACACCAAACAACAAATCCGTACACCCCAGAACAAAACGGAGTCGCCGAGCGAATGAATCGAACTATAGTCGAGCGGGCTAGATGTTTACTGTTCGATGCTTCACTACCGACAAATTTTTGGGCAGAGGCAGTGTCTACAGCAGTCTATCTTATAAATCGAACACCAACACGAAGTTTGTCAAGCGAGACACCTTTTGAGATATGGACCGAAAAGAAACCAAACATTAGCCACTTCAAGGTTTTTGGTTCGAAAGCTATGACTCATATTCCCAAAGAAAAAAGAGGGAAATTCGACTCTAAAAGTGAAGAACTCATCATGGTTGGATATTGTGAAGACACCAAGGGTTACAGACTCTATCGACGCAGTACAAAACAAATTGTCAAAAGCAGAGATGTGTCTTTCATTGAGGAAACCCGAGAAAATGATGTGAGTAAGACTAATCCTAAAACTTATGACTTGATTTTCCCAGACTTTGGAAGTGGACATGAAATATGTATAGAAAACGCAACTACAAGAGAAGAACCCGAAGAAGACGAACTAGTTTCAAACCGATTTGATGACCGTTCCGAAACAGAATCTTCATCATCAGAGGGTGAATTTTTTGGTTTTTCCGATGAATGCGAAACTGAAAACCTTAACTCAAAGGAAACTAAAGATATAGCCAGCTCGTCAAAGCAGGTGGATGATTGTCAAAGAGTGCTTCGACGATCAGAGCGTTTAAAAAAAAAGAATAAACCAGATTTTGTTGGATTCATCTTCAATGAAGAGTGAACTTGATTCACTACATAAAAACAAACATGGACTCTATGCGACTTACTGAAAGAAAAGAAAGCACTAAATAGCAAATGGGTATTCAAAACAAAAAGAAATTCAAATGGTACAATTGAACGATATAAAGCCCGACTTGTTATAAAAGGATGTGCACAAAAGATGGGAATCGACTACGAGGAGACATTCTCACCAGTTGTTCGATACAGCACTATTCGTTATCTGATATCTTTAGCAGTCAAATATGATTTAGATATCGATCAGATGGATGCAGTCACGGCATTCCTTCAAGGAGATCTAAAAGAAGAAATATATATGCAACAGCCCGAAGGATTCCACAAAGGTTCAAAAGTTTGTAAATTGCATAAATCAATTTATGGTCTGAAGCAAGCAAGTCGAATTTGGAATCAAAAGCTGGATTCTGGTTTGAAGGGAATTGGTTTGACCAGATCAACAGTTGATCATTGTCTATACTATCGTTTTGAGGGAAAGAAAATGCTGTATGTAGCTGTTTACGTGGATGACCTGTTGATATTTTGTAACGATATCAAAATGAAAAACAATGTCAAGAAAGATTTGATGAAGCGGTTTGAAATGAAAGATATTGGAAAGGCAAAATACTTTCTTGGCATACGGCTGACTCACGAAGAAGGGAAAATTTCTATTGATCAAGAGAAACATATTAAAGAAATGTTGAAACGCTTTCATATGGAAGACTGTAATCCAGTAAGTACTCCAATGGATGCAAATCAAAAATTTACAAAAGAAAAGTTTGATCAATCTGGACAGGAACAAGAACGTATGGCAAGTATTCCTTATCGTGAAGCAATTGGAAGTCTTTTATTTGCAGCACAAGTTTCGAGACCCGACATTTCGTTTGCTGTAAATTGTCTTAGCCGATTCAACAATAATCCAAACAAGATGCACTGGGAAGCAGTTAAAAGAATTTTTAGATACCTTAAAGGGACTATGAACTATAAATTAACATACACCAGAGATGTAAATTCTTCAGTTCATGGATTTTGTGATTCCGATTGGGCTTCAGACGCAGAAGAAAGACGTTCAGTGACTGGTTACGTTTTTATTGGTCAAGGAGCTTCAATAACCTGGAACACAAAGAAGCAACCAACAGTTGCTTTGTCAACTACTGAGGCGGAGTATATGTCTCTAAGTAATGCAGCTCAAGAAGCTTGTTGGATAAAGCAACTACAAAAAGAACTTGATGTTTCAGTCAAGCCAGTTGTCACTATTTATTGTGATAATAAGAGTGCATTATGTCTAGCATCAGCTAATATCTACCACGCGAGAACAAAGCATATCGATGTTCGCCATCATTTCATCAGGCAACATATCAATGACGGCGATCTTAAAGTCGAATATTATTCTACGAAGGAGATGATAGCAGACGCTCTTACCAAACCTGTTGTCAAGGAGATACACAATAGATGTTTAACAGCAATGGGTCTTAAAAACAATATTTGAATTTAGTGGGAGTGTTGGATTAAAATTCAATCACTCAATATACTGTTCAATATAGAACTTTGTTTGTTAAAAGTATTTTATAGTAGGTTTTAATATTTTGTTTTGTCAATTTATTTTCTGATAAATAAATATTATTCTGTTCTGTTTGTTCAATCAAGTCAGACCTTATTATTATTATTCAACAAGACGATCTTTGATAACCCAATAATACAAATTGCTGAACCACGGTTTAACTGGCCCTAAGGGCCAGTTGTACAATAGTGGTTCAGCCTCGGTGCAAGATTTTAAGGGCCAGTTGTACAAATATTTAAACCGTGGTTCAGCAATTTTTATCCATCGATTTTGGCGGATTAATTGAGTTTCAACAGTGGTTTACTGTTCAAGTGTGTTATAATAACCAATTACATACTTGAATCAGCGTTGAACGTTAGTTAATCCGCCGAAATCGGTGAATTAAAATCTTGAACCGAGGCTGAACCACTATTGTACAACTGGCCATAACTCACCGATTTCGGCGTATTAACTAAGGTTCAACGCTGGTTCAAGTATGTAATTGGTTGTTATCACACACTTGAACAGTAAACCACGGTTGAAACTCAATTAATCCGTTGGAATCGTTGGATAAAAATTGCTGAACCACGGTTTAAATATTTGAACAACTGGCCCTTAGGGTTTTTTTTTTACAATGGGGTTAGGGTATAGCAATTTTACACTTTTGCATTTTTGCAATGATACAAGACCAGTTGCATCGGATCGGGAATATCCCTATGGAGTTTTCATACAAACTATCGATAACATGTACGTAATTCATGCCGGTAACACAGTTTTTCTGTGCGCTGTACAAATATTTAAACCGTGGTTCAGCAATTTTTAACCATCGATTTCGGCGGATTAATTGATTCGGAAATGTCAAAATTAGAAAGAGAAAAAAATTTTAAATTGACGCGTACTATTGCGAAGTAGCAGGACAAGTGGGGTATATCCGAAAAGTGTGTGCAGTGTCGCGCAGTTCCGCTGATTGCGATCTTACCTAATGGCTGAATCAGCTGATTAGTTTATCACCATACCTACAACGATAACAAGCTTTATCGCAGCCAATGCTTACACTCCTTCATAACGAGAAATAATTTTCCCGGCTGTATTAGGCGTTTTTCTTTTTTAGCCCCGAGCGTGGCACTGAGCTGTCAAAAAGAAAACTATGTTACTTTTTAACTCGGAGCGCTCCGAGCTCTCAACTTGCATTTCTTTTTTAGCTCAGAGCTCAACCTGGGATCGCTCGATGAGCTCGGAAAAAAATGACTGAGCACATCGAGCACAAAGCTGAGCGCGGCTAACTTCATACAATTTTTATGAAATTTGACAGATTAATAAGCATATGAGAGTTCAGTGCTCAATTGAGTTTCTAAATAGATCGGTGCGGTCAGGTCACGCTCTGTTCGGAGTGAGCTCTATTCGCTCAGAGCCCGCTCTGTGCCCCGCTCGGGGCTAAAAAAGAAAAACGCCTATTGTAGATCCCATATTCGCCATGAATAAAAACACATAGTGCAATTTCGTACGATGAGGCTTTACCTTAATTGTAGTTTCCACGAAGAAAACAAACAGTCCTCAAAACTGTCAAACATACAAAATTTCAACACACCAAATTCACCAAATCGCACATGGCGCAAACTGTCAACGACAAAGTGGACCTCATTTAACAAATCCCAAATTTGTGTTTTCATAAAAGAAAAAGTAATAATTATTTAAAATTATGCTAAAAATGAAAGTAAAAAGTACAAATAAAGTAAAATCTCTTAAAGAGAAAAAAGTTAAGAAAACAAAACTAAAGGAAACTTTGGAAAAAGTTGAGAAAACGAAGAAAAATGTGAAGAAAGTTTCTCAAAATGTTGAACCGGCCGACGAGTCTTCTCAAAAAGTTGTGAAGAAAAGGAAAGAAAAATCTAAAAAAACCAAGTCCAAGAACAAGTCTCACAAAGAACAATTAGAGGGATTGAAAAAACTCGATCCAGAGTTCTACACATTTCTTAAACAAAATGACAAAGAACTTTTGGAATTTAATTTGATGGACAGCGATGATGACGAAGAAGTTGATGAAGATTCTAAGGAAAAGGAAGCCAAAGAAATAGGCTCTGATGAAGAATCCGACGATGAAGATGAAAAATTCCATAAACCAAGTGCAAATTTAGAAGTCGCCAGTGATGAGAGTGATGCCGAGGAAGAAATCGAGACAGCTGAAGATGGCACCCAGAAGATAACTCTAAATTTGTTGCGGCAGTGGCAAGTGCAGCTTCAAAAGCCTCATGTTCCCATAGACGTAGTTCGTAAGGTCGTCCAAGCATTTAGTTCTGCACTGGCAAGCGTATCCGGCGATGACTCGAAGATAGCTGCTTTCCGCGTTGAAGGTGCAGCCGCATTCAATGGTGTCGTTCAGCTTTGTGTCCTCAACATGCATCCAGCATTGACAAATCTGTTGGGAATTTCAGAAAAAACAAAGACCCCTGTCCATAAGATGAAGAAATGGCCAAAAGTCCGGAGCTGTCTCCGATACTACCTCATGGACCTGATACGACTTATAGAACATGTTTCCAGCTCCAATATACTAACTGTCCTGCTGAAACATCTTCATCAGATGGCTAACATGGTTGGATCATTCGCCAACATCGGGAAAACTATCCTAAAGCGGTTGATAGTTCTCTGGTCCACGGCTGATGAGACAGTTCGAGTTCTGTCTTTCCTTTGCATTTTGAAGATCACAAGAAATCAACAAGTTTCTATGCTGAATCATGTCTTGAAGGCAATGTACCTATCTTACGTAAGGAATTCAAAATTCGTCTCCCCAAACACCCTTCCATCGATTAACTTCATGAGACGTTCTCTTGTTGAGATGTTCGCTCTCGACCTGAACACAGCATACCAACATGCTTTTCTGTATATTCGTCAGTTAGCAATTCATTTGCGAAACGCAGTCATCCTCAAGAAAAAAGACAGTTTCCAGTCGGTGTATAATTGGCAGTATGTCAATTCTATTCGCTTGTGGGTTGATTTACTTGGGGCCACTCACAGTAAACCTCAGTTGCAGCCTTTAATTTATCCTCTGGTGAGCATAGTTACTGGGGCCATCAAGCTCATCCCAACAGCTCAATACTTCCCACTGCGTTTCCATTGCATTAACTCTCTGATTAGCCTGGCAAAACAAACAGACACTTTTATTCCTGTACTACCGTTCATTCTTGAAGTCCTCAACAGCAACACCTTTAATAAGAAACACAGTGCTGTGTCAATGAAACCTATGCAGTTTACTTGTATCTTACGATTGAATAAATCACAAATGGCTGAGAATGGATTCCGCGATGAGGTGGTGGAGAATGTTTGTGGTCTTTTGATGGATTATCTAGCACACGAATCTGCCACTCTCGCCTTCCCCGATCTTGTTGTGCCGACAGTGGTATCTTTGAAACAATATCTTAAGGTAAGTTGCATTTTTACGAATGTCATTTTAATTCCTAAATTTTTTTTTACTCAGAAATGCAAGAACTCAAACTACTCGCGAAAGCTGAAACAAGTTCTTGACAAAATTCTGGATAACGCAAAATTCATTGAGAATGAACGAAGAAAGATAAACTTTGGTCTGAAAGACACGAGTCTCGTTCAATCGTGGGAGACTAAAATTCGCAATAGCGGAACACCGCTTGGAATCTACTACACTAGTTGGCTTAAGACGCATGAGACAAAGAAACGTCGTCAAGCTGCAAATACTGATGATATCAACGACTACGATGTGCCAATGATAAAGAGGCAAAAGATGGATAAGAAGAGTAACGATGATGGTGAAGTAGAGTTGTTCCCATCGGATTCAGAAGACGACGGATTGAACGACATACTGAAGGATGAGGAAGATGGCCCTGAAGTTGAAGTAAAGAAACCCAAGAAGAAAAAGGAAAAGAAAGTGAAAAAGGCGAAAGAAAACCCTGCTGCACTTGCAGAAGAGGAAGAAGACGATGGAGCAGATGCTGCCATTGATATTGTTAAGGATTTAGATATGAATGATTGGTAGACTTTTGTATACATTTAATAAAATTGTATTTTCAAGAATCTATTATACAAATTTTCTCTGATTATCCCTTCTTCTCTGGATCTTGTCCAGGAATGGATTCATATTCAGTGTATTTTGGAAAAGACTCAAAGCCAATGTCCGACTTGGTTTTTCTCTCTTCCGATGTGCCGTGAATTTTTTCTAGTTCCGCTGCATTACGTTTTTTCAATTCTATAATTTGCAGATTGCGCACTAGTTCTTCCTTTGTTGGTGGTTCTTGCCTAGGAAAAAAAATAATAAAATGCGCAATTTATCTTAAAACTGTTATGATGTTACCTTCTAAATCTTAACCATGCCTCCCATTCGGCAGTCATTTCTTGATCGAATGCTTCTTTATCGGCTGGTTCAAACCATCGGGATGGCTTTCTTTTTCCAATTGAAGGATTTGCTGGAATTTCGAAATATTTATTACCAAAATAATCTTCGCCCATGTAATTGCCACGAGTTTGGCGTGGTTTAAATGAATTTATAAAATTTTGAAAGACTATTTTAACTATATCACGAGTTGGTTTAGACATTTTGATAACTAAAATTTGTTGTTTAAAAATAAATAGGATTTAATAAAAATATGTAAGCGATTTTATTACACAAAATTATGCACTATATGCGTTATAGGTTATTTTGAAAAGTCAAAATCAGCTGTTTGAATAATTCAACATGGTCCGATCACAATAGGTCTGTTTGTCCCCTATTACACGATGATTCTTTGCGTCTGACTCTTTTTTCGAATTTCTCTTTGAAAATCATCCTGTGAGTCGCACGCTATTACACGATGATTCTTTGCGCCTGACGCTTTTTCGAATTTCCCTTTGAAAATCATCAAAATAAAGTTATATAAAAAGAAACGTCAAAAAGAGTCTCGGAAATCTTGGCCCACGACTCACAGGGCAACTGGTCTTCCGTTTCATCTTTTTTCTCTTTCGCACTCGTTATGTTCGAAAAGAGTCAGACGCAAAGAATCATCGTGTAATAGGGGACTTTGGAGTGTGAAATTTCTTCCGAATTTCAGAATTTTCTTTCAAAACCCATATGGAAAAAACTCAGTGGTAGGAACATTTGTTAAAAAGGACCATATTTCATTTCATTTTGTCCCAACCAATCCCATAAAATGATTTCTAAAATTTCAATGATCAATGTTAAGGTAGTTCAATCATTGAAACAAAGGAATTCATTTCATGTGGAAGTTTGGGCCAAAATGAAATTTATTTTGGAAAAATTAATAAATAAATGCATTAGCTTTTAGGTAAGACCGCACTCGGTGGAACTGAACTTCACAACTTATTTGTAAGAAATTGTACGAGCTATACCGCTCATGAGAAATTGCGCATGATGTCGCTGAAGTGCAGTTCCACTGAGTGCGGTCTATATTGGCATCTTCAAATAGAATCAGATTTTTTGCATGGATACGCAACCTGTGCCTACGTTCTGTAACACTCGCATCGATAAAATTGGTCGAGAAACGATGAAAAATGGAACAAAACTCATACGATTTGTTTCAATTTTCATCTTTTCTCGACTAATTTTGTCGATGGGAGGTTTACAGAACGTAGGCTCAGATTGGATTTGCTTACGAAAATACATGTATTACAAAAAAAACACAAGATCCAACTTTGTTTTGGATTTGGATTTCCAAATCTTTTGAACACACACCCTTAATTTGTAAATGTCGTCAGTAGTGTAAAGCCTTAACTACATAAGCCAAAAAGTACTGAAGTACAAAAGTAAAAATATTTTTTTTACCGCTAGCGCCGTTGTTTTGTGAAAAAGAATACACAAATTTGTTTTTAAACCAAAATTTAAGCTTTCTGCATTATTTTTATAAGTTTTCCAGTCAGAAACACTATCCTAAAATGAGTTTGAAAATTTTCACTTTTTTACTTTTTCACTTTTTTGGCTTATGTAGTTAAGCCTTAAGACGGTGTTCACATTGGACTGAAAAACTGGATTTTTTTTTACGTTTCAGTATTCACATCTCTCTCCCACTCCTTCATTGAAGTGAGATGTGAATACTGAAATGTCAAAAAAAATCCACTTTTTAAGTCCAATGTGAACACCGTCTAAGGGCCAGTTGTACAATAGTGGTTCAGCCTCGGTTCAAGATTTTAACTCACCGATTTCGGCGGATTAACTAACGTTCAACGCTGGTTCAAGTATGTAATTGGTTATTATCACACACTTGAACAGTAAACCACTGTTGAAACTCAATTAATCCGCCGGAATCGTTGGATAAAAATTGCTGAACCACGGTTTAAATATTTGTACAACTGGCCCTAAGGCTCTCCCAAACCAACGCGAAATCGTAGCGAATCATTCATAATAATACAAAATATGACAAACACACAACGCTAAACAACAACAAAAAACTGTCGTCGACGAATGTTTCGCGTTGGTTTGGGAGAGCCTTTAAAGAAAAAAACCAACGGGTGTATACAAAGGAAAAAAAAATAAGAAAAAAAGAGTTGGGTATATAACAAGTTGTCACTCTGGGTTGTTTTATTTTCATGATCTGTGCCTACTTTTTTTAACTCTCGCATCGACAAAATTAGTCGAGAAACGATGAAATTTGAAACAAATCGTATGAGTTTTGTTTCATTTTTCACCGTTTCTTGACCAATTTTATCGATGCGAAAGTTACAGAACGTAAGCACTGATCTGGGCCCATGACCCATGTTCTGTAACTCGGCGATAACTTTTCGCGTCGAGAAACGGCGAAAAATGGAACAAAACTCATAGGAATTCTATGGATTTTGTTTCATTTTTATCCGTTTATCGCCTCGAAAAGTTATCGCCGAGTTACAGAACACTGGACCCATGTTCTGTAACTCGGCGATAACTTTTCGCGGCCAGAAACGGCGAAAAATGGAACAAAAATGGAACAAAACTCATAGGAATCCTATTGGTTTTGTTCCATTTTTCGCCGTTTCTCGACGCGAAAAGTTATCGCCGAGTTACAGAACATGGGTCCTGGATTAAATAAAATACAGCTATTATCTCATAAGTTTTAAGATCTCATTTCAGATAAAAACTCTAAAATAATATGTAACTAAATATCAAATAAAAATAAAATAATAAATATAAATCGATATGAAATATTTTCTTTTATTTTTTCTATAAGCTTTCTTTAATTGAGTCTGTAAAGTTTTTTCGAAAGTAAATCAATTTACTCCATAAAGCCTAGTACGCTGCTGATGCGAAACGAAAAATCCCATACAAAAATGACACAACGAAATCAGAAACGGAAAATTTCGTTTTGCTTTTCGTTTTGCAGTACGCTGTTCGAAGAGCGAAATTTATAATTGTAGCAGATTATTTTAAATAAAATACAGCTATTATCTCATAAGCTCTAAGATCTCATTTCAGATAAAAACTCTAAAATTATATGTAAACAAATATCAAATAAAATAATAAATATAAATCGATATGCAATATTTTTTTTATTTTTTCTATAAGCTTTCTTTAATTGAGTCTGTTAAGTTTTTTCGAAAGTAAATCAAGTTACTCCATAAAGGTGCAATAGGAGTGGAAAAAAGTCACTCTTTTTACTCTTTGAATTATTACATAAAGTTTATATAAGTGCAATTAGTAGTAATAAGTATCTCTGGACGAATAAAGGAGTAAAATTTTTAGTTGGGTGCATACGCGAATAGTTGTGTTTTTTCCGATCCCAGAGGGAATTGGTTGAAAAAAACGATATCGGTGATTAGCGAGGCTATAACAAAAAAAAAACGGAGTTTCCATACCAACTATCGATAACAAGTATTTAATTCCCGCCAGTAATATAGTTTTTCTTCGCACTTAAGTTAAGTCCCGAAAATTATCTGGGCTTAGCAAAGCCCATTGGGAATTTTTTGTTGTTGCATTCGGGCTTGGAAAAAACAATAGGGGTATTCCCGATCCGATGCAACTGGTCTTGTATCATTGCAAAAATGCAAAAGTGTAAAATTGCTATAACCTAAAGGCTTAACTACATAAGCCAAAAAAGTGAAAAAGTAAAAAAGTGAAAATTTTTAAACTCATTTGGACTGGAAAACTTATAAAAATGATGCAGAAAGCTTAAATTTTGGTTTAAAAACAAATTTGTGTATTCTTTTTCACAAAACAACGGCGCTAGCGGTAAACAAAATATTTTTACTTTTGTACTTTAGTACTTTTTGGCTTATGTAGTTAAGCCTTAACTCCTTTAAAAAAAAAAAACTTTGAACTTTTGCAATGATGCAAGACCAGTTTGCATCGGATCGGGAATGCCCCTAATGTTCGAAAAAATTCTTCACTTAAAAGTCGTCATGTAGTAGCAGACTTAGGTCTCAGAGATCTAATTTTTTGAACTTGCCTTAATAATCCCACCACACTTGAGATGTAGAACAGTTTTATAAGACTGTGCTACTGTCAAGTGTCAACCTAACAACAGCTTGCTTGTTTATTTTTTCGTGCATCGCACACACGTTTTGTTTAGTTCCTTCTGGATTCTGGTAAAATTTAAATAATTTCTTGCTTGGTCGAACAGAATAACAAAATAAATACACAATGGCTTTAAAACAAAACCGCGCCCGACTATCAAAAGGAATTCTCGAAATGAAATTCATGCAGCGTACCAAAGCAAAGGTCGACAAAGAAATCGAAGAGGCTGAGGGTCGAGCCATGTACTCGGGCGAGATCACAGATAAAATGAATCAAAATTCGAATTTTATTATTGAACCAAGTTTTATGTATTGCGAGGGACTTATCGAAGGACGACTTAGTTATCGTGGCATGAATCCAGAAATTGAACGCCTTCTTGAGTTGGAACAAGAAGAAAAAGACAAAAAGACACGACCCCAACAAGCAAATGATGTTTCAGACAATGAAATGAAGGCTTTCTATGACAACAATCTGGCCAGGACCATGCAGAAAAAGTTCGAAAAGAAACGAAAAAGTAATGATAACAGCAAAGGTGGCAACAAAAAGATGAAGTTTCAAAAACCAAAAGAGGATGATTGAAGGAAATGCAAGTTTTTTTTGTATAATGTACATACATAATACTTCATGATTAAAAATCGAATTTGAATTTATTGCGTTATTTTTTTTTCATTCTAAGTGACAACACGCTGTAGACCTACCGTCTTTTAAAAGAATGTCATGCCGGAGGTCTTGAATCGAATTCCAGTATGTCTTTCTTTCTCAAAGACAATGCATCCTTCGAGGAAATTTCTCTTAGAGTAGCTCTTGGGCATGAAAAAGTTCCACTCAGCTCAAAGAAAGCTCTATAAAGGTAGTATGACAGCATTCAAAAATAGTTTTTGACTGGCCCAGAATTTGTCGGGCTTTTGGTTCTGAAAAAATGGTTTTTGAAATTAATTTAATTTTTTTAAATTTTGGTCAAAATAACTAGAATATTCCAGATATTGCCAATCAAATAAATTTCTCTCTTGCTTGCAATCAGAAATAGCATTATTTTTTTTAATTTTGGTCAAAATAACTAGAATATCACAGATATTAGTTTAAAAAAACGCAGCACCGTCCTCTGCCTCTTGAAGCAAATTAATTGCTATTGGGAAACGAAAAGTTTAAATTTCTCTCTTGCTTGCAATCATTTAAGAAAATATTCGTTTTAATGAAACTGTAACGCTAATAAGAGCGATAATTTTTTTTATTATACAGGACAACTTAGGTATATTAGTTTGGGCAATTTCAAAGTTAAATACCTACATAAACCATTTCTTTAGATCAAAGATGATTTTTACAAAATTTTATCTCAAATTCTATAAAAGTGTATCAAGAAACATTACATAATACAAATAACGGCTTAATTACTACAAAGAGTACGTGTCTCTTTATATACCTTTGAATTAAGACTTCTCCGACTTAATTGCATGTAACGCATAGGAAAAATCATCAACAGGTATCCATTGCCATTTATTCGACCAGAATTCATAAATGCATCCTTTCAACATGATGGTATCACAATTCACTGCAAAAATACAAAGATATCATGATTCTCTTTCTAATGACTAAAATACATACAAGCATTTAATATTTTTATTAATTCTTTTGGAGCGATCAGCTTGTCCCAGTGATGAGTTCCTTTGGGTACCAGATTAAGAACATACTCTGCCAAAATTATCCCACTCAACCACATCACAGGTGTTTGGTTAAGAGTTGTTACAAATAAAGATCCTCCTGGCTACGAATACGTGAAACATAGGAACCAATTAATGTAAAAATAATATATAACAATCTTACTTTAAGGCAGTCAACGCAGGATGTAAGAAAAGCAGGTTTATTGTCGATGTGTTCGATTACTTCAGAAACCACAACAGCATCGTACTTTTCAAGATTGTCCATAACATGTATGTCGAGTGGTTCCATTTTGTACTCAATTCTTGAACTCAACTCTGGACTGGAATCATTTAGATGCTGTTTGGCAACCTTTATAAGTTCATCACTTAAATCGATTGCCGTGATATTGGCATGGAGTCGAGCAAGACTTTCAGTAAGAATTCCACCACCACAACCAACTTCCAAGACATTCTTGCCTTCAAGAACTCTCGTTGTATGTTGAAGTTTTGGATCAACAGTTCCAGCTGAGATTAAACCATCACGAATAAATGGAACTCTGGATTGAATAGGACATAATTTTATAAAAAAATGATCATTCATAGGGAATTTAAAAGAACCTTATTGCATTCATGGCATGAAGTCCCTTGAGATGACCACCGGCGTCCCACCAATCTGCCGCCAGTCTTGAATGATGTTCCACTTCCATGTTTGTCGTTGATGCTTCATTTGATTGTAGCTGGTTTGGGTTATCTGGTTTTGTTATTGTCGATTGTTGCGAAAGGAATCGCAATTGAAATTGTATAATTCTGGTGAAATATTAAACCTATATTATGATATCCAAGAATTGAAAAGTAATTTTTACCTTTTGCCAGGGAAGGCATTTTTTAAAGGATTTAACAGGCTAATAGACATTCTAATCAAATCTTTGATTCCAAATCGTAGTTTTAGTTCTATTTCGAAATTTTATATTTATTCTGATTTTTGAGTTTGATATTTTTCTTTTTTTATTTTTGTCTTTCTCCTGCTACGTACCGGTGGAAATACTAAATAGTAATAGATTTGTTGGCGATGGTTTGAGAACAGCTGACTGCAATGAACGTATTCAGTAAAATAAAATAATTGTAACAACTTCTTAAGTTTATAAATAACTAAATTTAAAGGAAAGACCGCACTCGGTGGAACTGCACTTCAGCGGTACTGAACTTCACGACCTATTTGTAGGAAATTGTAAAACTACGTTTTCATTGTGCCAAATGAGGTAATTTCGTTGAAAATTTCCAAATTATATCATTTCCCATATAAAATTCAAATTTCGAAATGAGGCAATTTCAACCAAATTTGCACGAAATTAGGTTTGAAATTATGTAAAAACTTTATGAACACACCCAAGTGAAATGCATCCATAGTGTAAACCCATTGGAAACCATTGAAAATGTCAAAATTTGATGTACACAAAGAAAAAGAGAACACAACAAAAAGAAGCTATTGACGCTGATTACACTAGTATTTTTTTCGGTTGTTTCGTCTTTCGTCTTTTTGACAGCTTGTAGAAATGTATGGATTTGTTGCTTCATTCCCCTTACATTTCTACACCTCTCACCAGAGCTGTCAAAAAGACGAAAGGAAAAACAACTGAAAAAACGAGTCGTGTAATCAGCGTCATTAACTGCCAAATCAAATTCAAAATGAAATTATCTGTCAAGCGAAATTAGCAAATTAGCAATGAAAACACCTTTTCTGTAATTTACGAAATTACCTCATTTCGGCTCCAATGAAAACGTAGTATAAAGGCTATATCGCACTAAGCGACAACTGCACTCCACGGCGTGGCACTATGCGACCAACATCAATCAACAAAGTTGACAATCTGACCCACAGTACACATATTAAAGGTAAGACCGCACTTGGCGGAACTGCACTTCAGCGGAACTAAACTTCACGACTTATTTGTATGAAATTGTATGAGCTATATCGCACTAAGCGACAACTGCACTTCACGGCGCGACACTATGCGACAAAGTTGATAATCTGACCAAGTGTGTCGCGACATGAAGTTTCGTGCGAAAGTGCGCACGGTGTCGCTGAAGTGCAGTTCCACCTTGTGCGGTTCTACCTTAAAGGTAATATATTGCGCAGGTTGTCAAAGTTGGAAATGTCAAAAAATTAAAAATGGCTGTTCGAGTGCCCACAGGAACTCAACGCGCATCATTAGAAACAACAACAAAATATTGAAATTAGACAAGGAAAGGGGCACTGAATCCACCATTTTACCACCATATTACCTCGATTTTGACAGATGCGCAGAACTGAACAAAAATGAAAACGCTAATGATATTACCTTTAATATGTGTACTCTGAATCTGACCAACTGTCGTGAAATGAAATTTCCGTCAGTTTCGTGCGAAAGTATGCGCGGTGTCGCTGAAGTGCAGTTCCGCAGAGTGCGGTTTTACCTATTTTAAAGCATTCGCTGCTAAGACGACTGCAATTTTTAATGAAAAGGAACATCTCTTCACACTCACAGTACACATATTAAAGGTAATATCATTAGCGTTTTCATTTTTGTTCAGTTCTGCGCATCTGTCAAAATTGAGGTATTATGGTGGTAAAATGGTGGGCCCAGTGCCTCTTTACTTGTCCAATCGCAATATTTTGTTGTTGTTTCTAATGATGCGTGCTGAGTTCCTATGGGCACTGTAACAGCCATTTTTAATTTTTTGACACTTCCAACTTTGACAACGTGCGCAATATATTACCTTTAATATGTGTACTGTGCTTCACACTCTCTACTCGCAATTTTGTAACCTAAGCAACGGCCACCACATACGTCCCCGTCTACGTGCTTAAAAATCACAGGGGGTAATTGCTTCGTTTAAAAGCCGTCCATGATGGCGTGTTTTTTTTCCAGGCCCGAAAGTAATATGGACTCTCATATAAACCTAAAGTACTCAAAATCGAAACCAAACAGTACGATACATGTGTGCACCCTGCCGTAGATTCCGGCCAAAATCCATGTGCCATTTTGAAAAAATTTTAATGGATACAACATGAAAGACTTTTTATTAGGCGTTTTTCTTTTTTAGCTCCGAGTGGGGCACAGAGCGGGCTCTGAGCGAATAGAGCTCACTCCGAACAGAGCGTGACCTGAGCGCACCGATCTATTTAAGAAACTCAATTGAGCACTGAACTCTCATATTTGTCAAATTACATGAAAATTGTATGAAGTTAGCCGCGCTCAGCTTTGTGCTCGATGTGCTCGGTCATTTTTTTCCGAGCTCATTGAGCGAGCCCCGGTCGAGCTCTGAGCTAAAAAAGAAATGCAAGTTGAGAGCTCGAAGCGCTCCGAGTTAAAAAGTAACATAGTTTTCTTTTTGACAGCTCAGTGCCACGGTCGGGGCCAAAAAATAAAAACGCCTATTGTGTAATAGCTAAAAATATCCATTTACATGCTTCAGTCAGATAATGGCTTGTTTATGAAGAAGTTATAACGGTATGGAGATCCAGAACTAGAGCGCGAGTGATTCGATGTACATTTCTTTAACATCACGTTAATAAGTTGTAAGGGGGAAAAAAAACCTGGCACTACCTTTCACCGTGAATTTAAATGTCAACTGTCAATTGTGAAATGTCATCTGTTGATGTCATCCAAAACAAAAAGTGGAAAAAGGAAGAAACAAGAACAATCTTTTATTAATATTTTAGCATCTTAATTTTAAATAATTAAAATAATCTTATTTGTGTCATGTTCAGCAGGAAAAAACCGGAACCTAAAAAGAAGCGAAATCATGATTTGTCTCAGGTAAGTTTTTTGTTGGATTGCATTTAAGAATGTAGATCCAATCAAAATCATGAGTCATTTTCTATTTACCTACTTATTCAATAAAATCACATCCAATAATCAATCTTCACCCTTTGTTGTCTAGTTTGGTTTCACAGAAATACCCGACAATTTTGATCCATCAGGAGGAGCACAAGATGATGGTGGTGACAGTGACTTCGAGTCTGAACTTGCTGCCATAGTTGGTGGCGGTGCTAAACAAAAACCGAAGGCCAAACCAAAGCCAACTCTTATTCCACCATCAGATTTGGATAAGATGATTTCTGAAAGTATGCGAGACATTGGTAGCGATGAAGATATGTCTGATGATGATGACGATCCCGAACTCTTAGGAGAGCTTCAAGGAATTGCTGGAGGTGATTTAGAAGTCGATGAGCCCAACGCATCAGAAGAAAAAGAGGCTCAGGCACAGCAGACGTTCCTTTCAACGACTACAACGGATACAATTTCAATTATTAAGTCCCGCATTGAAATGTATAAGTTAGCTGAAGCTGCCGCCAAAACTGCCGGCGAATCAGCAAAAGCACGTCGTTTTAATCGTGGCCTTAAAACCCTAAATGATATGCTGAAACAGTCCGTAGCTGGAAATTCGATTAACGTCGATGAAATTCCCCCAGAATTGAGTGTGAAATCTATAAAGCCTCCAGACGAACCTTCTGTTGAGGCGCAAGAACCTCCAAAAGTTCCTCCTAGACAAGCACCAACTGTTCCATCAAGGCCAGCTCCAGGCCCACCTCCGCCAGTACAGAAGTCTCCATCAATTGAAGCAAAACCTACTGAAGAACAACCGAAAGCAGAAAATCCAATTATTATCAGTCTAAATGAACGCAAGCAGGAGTACAAGATCGCTGCGATAACAGCCAAACGATCTGGAGACACTGCCTTGGCATTGCAGTTTGTAAAAGTCCTTAAACAATTTGATGTGGTCATAAAACTCTGTGAAGAGGGAAAAGAGGTCGATCTGAGTGATATGCCGCCCCCTCCTAATGAGTTTGCAGAATTTCTAGCCAAAATGCAAGCAGGAGCAGCTGATGAGCAGGCAAAAGTTGAAGAATCTGCCCCTCCAGCGGTCCCACCACCAGCTGAAGAACCTCTGACAACGGCCACAACGATGCTTGAAGCTCTAGAGCAACGTCTTCAGAAGTACAAGTCAGTTGAAGAAGGCGCAAAAGCTGAAAACAACTCCAGCAAAGCTAGGCGTTTTGGGCGTATAGTCAAGCAGTACGAAGATGCGATAAAGAGCTACAAAGCTGGTAGACCGGTTGTCTTCGACGAACTACCCACTCCACCAGGTTTCGGTCCTCTGCCTGGTAGTGGTGATGCACCGGCTGCACCATCCACACCTGCAGCCACTTCACCAATAATGCCACCCAAACCGGCACCAATAGTCACTCCCGAGGAAGATGCCGATAGTAGTGAAGGAACTCCCAAGCCGTCGCAAAAAACTTCACCGAAAAAGGAACTGACCACTCGAATGTCTGGGAATCAGCATAGCACGAATTTAGCGGAACAACAAATGAAAATTCTATTAGATCGACAAAAAGAATTTAAAGTTGCGGCTATTGAGGCAAAGAAGGCTGGAGAAATCGATCAGGCAAAAGAGTATCTAAAAATTTACAAAGGTTTCGAGGGTTTACTTAATGCTGCTAGTAGTGGACTACCAGTGGATTTGAATACTGTAAGTAGAATAATTTTGTATTGCTTGAAAGTTTAATTAATTCATTTTTGTCAATATGGTTCGATTTATTACTTTTTTTTTAATAAAGTAAAATTATTATTAAAGAGAAGGATTTCTACTTAGATGTTTTGGAATGCAATTTTTATTATTTAGGTTATTAAAACTACATGGTAGTACTAAAACTAAAGAGCCCAGCTGCCGAGACTAAATTGGCTCTTATGTAATATTATTTGTAATACTAACGGGATTTTCCTTTGGTAAATTCAAAATTTGATTTATTTTTGGCAAATATTAGCGTCTGTGGAGTTGGTAGCGGTCAAATTTGAATGCAGTATAGTGTTGTGTCGTTTTTAAGCTAACTTTTCTGAAGTTTTGCATTTCTTTCTACAGCTTCCTTTGCCACCGTCACAACGAGAAAATCTTGAAGCATCTTTTGCAATTGTCAACCCAGGCGACTGTGATCCGAATGATGATATATCCGATATAAGTGTTCGACTAGAAGAGCAATTAGCTAAGCAACTAATGATGTGCAAAAACACCAGAGATCATCACAAGGCTATGGGCGATATTGCTGGAATGAATAGATTTGAAAATTTAGCCTTGACTGTCCAGAAAGATTTAGATTTACTTCGATATTCGAAAAGGTAAAAGAAGTTTTATCAATTAATACATAACAGCTTTTAAACAATTTGAAACTTTTTTATTATTAGGAAGAATTTCCCTCTTCCAAAATTCCATTATGAACAAAAAAGTTTCAATATTGTTCACTGCAATACAGATATAACCGATAATGAGGTCGAAATTATGATTGTACGTGGTTTAAACTATAATGTACCAAACCCAAAAGATGTCGATACTTATGTTAAAATTGAGTTCCCATATCCTCAGGTTAGTTATTTGAATGTTCAAAGATTGAATTTCTATTTTCTATTAATAAAACTATTGTAGGAAGATTTTTTCAAAGCAAAGAGTTCACTTATCCGTGATTCAGACAGTCCAGAATATAATGAAAGGTTTAATGTAGACATTCAACGGTCCAATAGACAGTGTCAAAGGATATTCAAACGTCAAGCTGTTAAATTTGAGGTCTATTCAAGAGGGTAAGAATTTTGTTTACAATTTAATTTTGCTGCACAATAATTGGAATTCTTTGGGAATTATTTATTTATTTTTTTTTTATTATATGTATACTTAAAAAATAATCTAATAATATTTTTTTAATGCTTACTACACTTTCTGCTCTCTGGAATTTTTTCATATGTAATGTTGCTTTTAAATGCTTTAGAAATTCTTTTTTAGCTTCATTTTTATTCATCAAAACGGTTTACAATATTTTCGTGTATTTTAAATATGCACTCTACAAAGAAAAATAAATTTATTAATTTGAGCTTAGTGTATTCAGGGGCTAGGGGGATATATCTATGTATATATATTTATCCTCAAATGTTAAACAAAACCCATTTGAAACATTTAATTCGTTGCAAATTCGAGTATGGTTCCTGGTGTTAAACATTTGAACATTTAAGTCAACATTTTTTCATTCAAGCTTGATTGAAGAAATTATATTTAACAATACTCATTTTTTAAGTCTGACAAGTTTTTTATGAAACGTTTCTTGATGTTTCGGCACTGGAAGCAGTACTAGATTAATAACAAAAATGAGCATTAGAAGCAAATCAGGGAATGCTTCGTGTTTTTTTATGTCAGCCATTCCATTGCTCGAAGGTCCAAATTCCTTTTTTGAATTTTTGTAATTGATCGATAATTTTTACAAAAATCTAACCAAGACAAAAATTTAGTGATACATGCTTTTTGAAGGTTATGAGCTTTTACTGAAAGTGCGGTTTGGATATTATGGTAACTGCCATTTTCTTGTTAAGCTAAAAGTTAAATTCATACTATTTCGCTAGCAGGGGTTAATTTTCAAAATTTTGCTTTTATTTTTTCAACAAAATCTGTTATAAATACTTGGACAAATCATATTCTTTAAAATATGATTTCTGCCTCACAAAGCTTCCTGCCATTCATTTTTGTTGCCAAAAATAAAAAGTGGCTAACGAGCTTACTTTTTCCCGTTAAGTCTTTTTTATTTTTGGCAACAGAAATGAAACACATTTTTTTTGCCACAGCAGTTCTTAGACATCTTCGCATGGCGATATATCTAGATTTCATCAAGGGCAATAATAAGACGCAAGAACTACTGAGGATATCGCTTAGAGGTCCAACTCAACTTCGAAGTTGACACTGTATTTGACTGTGAGCACTCACGAACACACAGAACATACACATTTCTCATTCTTAACTTAAGCCTGAACCACATTTATCTCGTGCGGTGTGTTCCGGAGTGGTGTTTCGCCATCGCTTCGATTCATGAATTTCATATGCGTAGATCCATATTTGTCTCGTGTGATATTTTGTGGTATGTTGTGTTGTTTCGTAATTAATGCTTTTCCGAGAAGACAGTGTTCGGGGAAGGGAATAAGTAAATAGCGAAAGCAAAGTTTGCAGCACAAAACTGTGACACACCACACGAAATAGGTGTGGTTCTGACTTTATCATATCAAGTGTGTATGCTCTTTCCGTATAACACCTATGTATGTATATGAAGGATGTTTTTTTTTTTTTCTTATAAAATCTTCGCACGATTTTCCATTTAAACTCACTATAGTATTGATGGAATTTTAGTTTAGTATACATTATCAACCCTTTAATAAACATTGAAAAGCTAAAGCTTTGTCAGAAAAAGCTCAATTAATATAATATTTTTATACTTCTTACCGCACATTTTAATCATAAAAATGTTGTGAAATTGATAAAACGTAGAATGATGGTTATAAGCTTGAGAGTAATCTTTCCATTATATTTTACAAATCATAAAAAGTTTACTCTCATGCTTACATCGCTCGCTTTGTTAGCATCACTAATTCATTAATTAACAATAAAATTGCTATGATTTTTTTGTTGAACTTAAAAAAAAAACAAGCAAAAACTAAAATCATGCCCAGATGCTGTGGAATATGTCGAAAATTGCCAATGTGTTGTTTCAGCGGTTTCCTGCGCTCGGACACGCTTATTGGAACGGTCAATGTAAAACTACAGCCACTCGAAACCAAATGTGAAATACATGATACATATGATGTATGTTAAAATACTATTAAATACTAAAAAAAAATATTTAAAATAAAATTGTTTTACAGCTAATGGAAGGACGAAAAACCGTTGGTGGCAAACTTGAGATTAAAGTGAGAGTAAGGAATCCAATTCTTACAAAACAAATCGAACACATAAATGAAAAGTGGCTCATTTTGGATACATAGAAGTGCTCTTCGTGGATTATTTATATTATATATTATATTATTAAATAATTGACATTCATTATAAAAAAACAAAACTGTCATGTTGATTATTGAACAAAAATGCGTTGCATTTAACTTGATTTGTATTTTAATTTAATATATAAAACAACGTTTAAACTAAAATCTTAAAAACAATATTTAAATGTGTTGTTTGGTTCTTGAAAATTCGCTTAACCGCCCAAAAGTGTCAACACTGCGCACAGCATAGGAACCTTCAGAATGAAAATTTACTTTTATTTTTATTGAAACAGTTGATTGGTTTAAAAGAATACCTTTAACATTATGATCTTCAGGCGCAAAGTGAAATGATAAAAACGGCGTATGCCATCCAGCGGTAATTTCTTGGCGTGTTGTTGTACCATTATAAGGAAGAAACCACACTTGGTAAGAGACTACACACTTATTCGTGTCGTACTTTTCCTTCCAAATTATTAAAACCTCTCTGGAAGTGATGCCATATATATGAAGTCTCTGAGGTCGATTTGGCGATGGATTTAAATCTGAACACATCCTGACATGAACCAGCCATGGAGATCGTATGGGAAGATTGACATGAAGCAATGGATGATTCAAAATTCCGGTTGTGTAGAGTTTTGGGCCTTGATCCTTTCGCATTGCTTGTCTAACAGTGCTATTTGGAAATGGTGGTGAGCCATAAAAATTCCATACGTAAACTGGGTCGGTATTTTGGTATTCAAGAAATTCCACAACGTAAGAGAAACGTCTTCCTGTCATAGTTCTTAGGCTTATTTCTTTCTCAAAGCGTTCCTGAGCTCCTAACTCTCCATGAGAAATAGCAATCAAACTCAGAAATGCTCTACCATTTTCATCTGTTGTTTGAAAAACCCTTATCGACTCAGGTATGATTTTAATATCGGTTGCATGTGTTCCTAAATTGCCCATCATCCCTAAAGCAGCATACACAGGTTTCTGTATAAATTGCGAATACGGTTGCGGTTTGGAGTTATTCATTCGAAAGTGAGCAAACAAAGTTCTTTGCGAGAACTCGTGTGGATGGTAGCTAAGAAAAGCGTTGTCATGACTAATAAATTGTAAATTCTTAAATTCCTTTGTGTTCAGTTTTGCAGTCCAATGGTCAAATATAATGGAAACCACTGAAATTGCATAACGGACATCTGATTGAAATTTTCTAGGAGTTGACCATCCAGCGATGGGATCAGCTTCACTGAAATTTAAAAGTTTTAGATTTAAAGAAACATGATTTTTTTTATCAGTACTTATTGGCAACTGGTATGTTATTCAGATTGGGAAATTTAAAAAAAATTTCTTCAATCAGAAGTTTCCCACCTTCAGCGACTTCGCTGCTGATTCCAGAGCCTTTATGGTGATAAGTTATAACATCGAATGGACAGTGTTTTGGATTTGTATTACATTCTTCAAGTGACTGCCAGCACAACGGGTGATTTTCCTGATTTTTAAACAACCCAGCTGGTCCATGAAGTATAAAATTCACACCTTTTAACGGTCTTCGACCAGCTGCATTTAAACCTCTACGGAGAGCGTAAAGGTAGTATTGAAATGCTAGGAAACATTAATATAATATTAAGTTGCGATCCATTCATATTTGCATTCGTTAAAAAATAAATATTTTAATTCGATATTTTTTTAAAGTTCGCATCTAGCGTTGCTAATAAACCGTTAACGAAAAAAAAACGAAAAACGGATCTTACTATTTATAGGTATAAATGTACTAAGTGTAGCTATCCTCTACATTTCGTTGGAAAAAACCCATACAGGGTATCTACGTCACTATTTTTTGTGTACAACAGTTTTAATACAGAATTTTTAATTACTAAGAATTTTTGTTTACTATCGGAAAACTCCTCCATTAACAAAATTTCCTTGTAACGTTACATACCTACATCAACTGAACTAAAATCTCGTACCTACCGTTTACCTTAGTTACTTACTTCTTATATTGAATTTAAGAATGTTATAGCCAGCTAAATCGGGTTCGTTCCAAGATTCAAATCTCCATTGCTTTATTTTGTTGGGTCCCAACCGGTCTTAAAAAGAGAAAAACAATTAAAAAAAAATTATTAGGCAATTAATTATTTCTTGTCTACTTAAGTATCTCTTTCCAATTTGAAAAACCAAATCCTCCCAAAGGAACTCTACCATCGATTCGTTCTGAGTTTTCGTAAATATTTGACTAGGATTTCCCATCAATTCAAAACCCAGACCGAGTTCTGCTCGGTCCAACCACCATATGAGTTTATCAAGTTTTGAAAAGTCATATTTGGGAATTTGATGTTTTTCAAACTCTATCAATTCAATGAGTTCTAGCAGCCAGTGAATGCGAACGTTTGATAGAGCTGCATTTGGCAGAGCTCCAATCAATTGCAAATGTATTTTAATTTCATTTGAGAGCAGAAAATTCGAAATATCTGTATTTTCTATGTCGCCTGGTGGACAGAAACCAGTGTTGGTCCAAAATCGGGGAAGAAGATGAAATGAATCATTTTTTGCAGGAACCGTGTGAAATAAACAAAAAATGTAAACATAAACAGGAAGATACATTTTTTGTGCACTCGTTTAAAGATCAAGGACAACCACTTTTTATCTTGATTCTTGAAGGACAACAACTTCAACCTGCTGATCGAACTACATTGCCGGTTGAAAAAAAAGAAGAAATTTATTAATAGTGCGTTTCTGTAATATACTGTACCCTATAGATATTTTTTTTTTAATTGAAAGATTAATGAGCTTATCTTATTATCGCCGATACTATTCACTCGATTCATCCAGATTGAAACTTAAATCTAGATGTATTTACATTGAATTTGTGTACTTTATATCCGGATTAAAGTTTTAATTTGTCCCCTATTACACGATGATTCTTTGCGTCTGACTCTTTTCGAACATAACGAGTGCGAAAGAGAAAAAAGATGAGACGGAAGACCAGTTGCCCTGTGAGTCGTGGGTCAAGTTTTTCGAGACTCTTTTTGACGTTTCTTTTTATATAACTTTATTTTGATGATTTTCAAAGGGAAATTCGATAAAGAGTCAGGCGCAAAGAATCATCGTGTAATGGCGGGCGATTCACAGGATGATTTTCAAAGAGAAATTCGAAAAAAGAGTCAGACGCAAAGAATCATCGTGTAATAGGGGACTTTGGATGTAACGAGTGAATAATATGGACGTATGAGATCAACTCACATGAAATTAGGTTTTCCAGTGATATATTTTTCGATCGAAATTGCTTCTAGAGTAGACAAACGGAAAAGTCAATTTTTAAAATTTGGTAGTGTGATAACTGATAAGTAACTCTTGTTCATTGAACATAGGTTTGGACAACCACCAACGTATGTATTTATAAACGTTATCTAACTTTTGGATTCGCTTGCTCAATTATTTGCTGTTGCAGTTGATCGATTAATAAAAAAGAGATGGAAATAGTGCTTTTGTCTTTTAAAGAAGAAATTTTGTTCAAGTTTCTGCTCAGTGAAGCTGAGAAAAGTCTACTCAGAGAGATCTAAGGGCCAGTTGTAAAAATATTTAAACCGTGATTCAGCAATTTTTATTCACCGATTTCGGCGGATTAATTGAGTTTCAACAGTGGTTTACTGTTCAAGTGTGTGATAATAACCAATGGCCATGTTCGTGATTCAATCCAAAGCAATCCAAAGGATAGGTTTGTGTTGTTGTAATCCCTGGTGACAAAACAGCTAATGCAACAACAACCCAACGTATCTGAAAATTTTTGGATGCGTGGATAGCCTATCTGATAGTTTATCGAACGCAAGGAATTACATGCTTGAACCAGCGTTAACGTTAAGCCGGAACCACACTTATCTCGTGTGGTGTGTTGTGGAGTGAAAACATAGTAGGGGTATTCCCGATCCGATGCAACTGGTCTTGTATCATTGCAAAAATGCAAAAGTGTAAAATTGCTATACCCTAACCCCATTGTAAAAAAAACTTTGCACTTTTGCAATGATACAAGACCAGTTTGCATCGAATCGGGATTACCCCTAGTATCAGTTCCGCCTAATGCGGTCTTACCTTAATGGTGAGTATTTTTTTATGGACAGAAAACAAAGAGAGAAGACAAGAAATTTTTTCAGTGTGTTCACGTTCGTGCCCAGCGCAACAGTTTAATAAAAAATCCCTCCAGAAAGAAAATCAATTTAAAATAAAAAGTTAAATTATTAGGGGTATTCCCGATCCGATGCAAACTGGTCTTGTATCATTGTAAAAGTGCAAAGTTTTTTTTTACAATGGGGTTAGGGTATAGCAATTTTGCACTTCTGCATTTTTGCAATGATACAAGACCAGTTGCATCGGATCGGGAATACCCCTATTAATTACAAAATAAATTGTGATGTTTCATTTAAATACAAACGAGAGAAGAAGATATATTGCATAATATTCTTCAACCACAAAACGCCTGTCCCGTTCGTTCATATTTTTGGATCCGTTCTGGATCCGTTTTGGTTTCGGTTTTCGCTGAGTATGGTGAAATGGTAAGCTCTCCACAATACATGCACAAAATGAGTACAAATTCCATACTAATTTGAGCCGACAAACGCAGTTGTGCGGATCCATGTTTGGATCGGTATACGGAGCCATCCATACGTTTTTTACTACGTGCACGGATTAAAAGCGGACTCGTTTGCTTGAAGGGTCGTGGTTCCGAATGCTTCGCGGTGGTTTGTGAGGATCTTTATCATTCAATTTTATTCCAAAGTGTGATAGGGGTATAATATCAAAATCATGCTTGAGCACCACCTTACCGACTAAACAAATATGGCCTCTTGTTTTTTTTAATAGAAAAACGTCATTGACCTGTCATCAAATCTGTCATCTTCGTTACCCATCAATTTTAGCGAAATAAGACGAAAATCATGCAATTGTTTAGATATCGGCAATGAATCACAATTAAATGAGTTTCTACACAAATCAAACAAAAATAATGATACAAAGTGCAAAATTAAGTGTCCTTCTTTGGTTTCTCATAGCAATATTATCAGTTGACAAATTTTGCATCACAGGAGTTGGCGGTAAGCACAGAAATTTATAAAAAAACAAACACTTCAAGTTCAAGTCAAAATTTCTTGTTTAGGAAACTACCAGTTAACACATTCAATTACAACTCAAGACATCATAGCTGGAGATATATTCTTTGAAGTAATCGAACCAACTGAGTTGGAGTACACGTATCGTTTGCGTCCAGCTAAAGACTTTGGCGGCTCTTTCAATGTTAAACTTGAAGGTGTCGCTTTGGTGCCGACAGTGCCTTTGCACGCTTGCAGTTCCATAACAAACAACCGAGATTTACGTGGCAATGTTGCCTTAATAGAGAGAGGGTATGAATAAAATATTTTATTCATTCAGAATGTAAGATTAAACTTTTTTCCAGTGAATGCTCGTTCCTAACGAAAACTGTAAATGCTGAACTCGCAGGAGCTGAAGCTGCTATTATTACAGAATTTAATTCTGAGTCAAATGAGTTTGATTACTATATCGAAATGATACACGATAACTCAGACAAAGACGCTCATATTCCAGCTGGTTTCTTATTGGGAAAGAATGGCATGGCCATTCGAAGTACACTGAAAAAATTGAAACGACCGTACGCTTTAATAAATCTTCCTGTAAACCTGACTTTTATTCCACCACACAAGATTAATCATCCCCCATGGCTTGGATGGTAGTGTAGTTAAAAAACAGGAAGCAAGAATCTTTCTTCTGCTGGGAGAAGATCCACCAAAGAACAATCTGCACCAATATGCGTTTTGTGTTAAAATATATTATGTATGTATGCGTTTATTCGTTAAAAAATTTGATTTTAATTGTAAATGCCGAAGTAAAGTGAAACCAAAGTTTAAATTTTAATTGAAACACGAGTCTGCAAATTTTTTGACCTATTATAATATAGTAAGTCAATACATTTATGAGTCTCATACAGGTTGTAACAAAAGTCATTGTTCAAATGAAAACTGGTGAAATGATAAATAATTCAAAATCGACCAAGTGTTACCCAAAGGATGATATCAAAAATTATAAAATTATTCATTTATTTCTAGCAAAATGGTGAAGAAAATCAAATGATATTGCTATGAAGCAATATTAAGTTCAAGTGATAAATTGAAAACCGAAAGGATTTCTTTTTTCACTTGAACCGAATTGAATTGAAAACCGAAAGGATTTGTTGAGAGAATTAAATTAAGGCCTTGAATAAAAACGCGAAAAAAAAAAATACGATTTTTTTTTCAACTATGACACGAGTACTCTCTTATTTTTGTAAAAAAAAAGTAGACAATTTCACGTAGCAAAACAGACGTTATAAGTTATAATTCCTGTTACGGATTATGGAATCATACTGTCGATCATAGAGTACCTATATTATCTAGAGAACCGACTCGTAGCCCCCTTGCCTAAAACACCGCAAATTTTATTTGAGCACAGTAAGAAAAAACTTTCTTAAATTCCCTGTCCGTGAATACGTGTGAAATTGTTTATACAATAACAAATGTGGCTCAAAAATGAAAAAAAATTAATGAAAAATTGAAAAACACACGATTTGCGTTCTTTCAAATGCTTGTATCTTTAGATCCAATGTTCGGATTTTCAAAATTCAAAATACAAATTAAAGCCAGAATGACAGGCTTGTACCAGCTACAAAATTTCAAAACCGTTCAAAATTTAATACTAAAAACGCAAAATCCATAACAGTGTCATTGTGTTGGTGCGGTTCCATATTTCAAATGCATTAGGCAACTAACACATGCTAACCCTTGTGGAGGAAATCTCCCAGTGCAGCTTGTTAGGTGAAAGAGAAAAAGCCCTGAAGTCGGTTTTCTAGATAATAAGTGTATTTATGCAACGTCGGAAAAGCATCGTAAACGTGGTAAACGTCAAAGTTTACGACGTCGTAAACGAACTGTCAAAATTTGTATGGGAAATCTTTTCAAACAAATATTAAACTTTAAGACACAAATTTGTGTGTTAAACGAAGATGGTAAACATAAGGAGTATTCACGATCCGATGCAAACTGGTCGTGTATCATTGCAAAAGTGCAAAGTTTTTTTTTACAATGGGGTTAGGGTATAGCAATTTTACACTTTTGCATATTTGCAATGATACAAGACCAGTTGCATCGGATCGTGAATACCCCTATAGTAAACATGATAAATAGAGTAACGAGCATATCGAGGAAAAGTGAGTTTTTTTTTTCAAAATAGTGTGAGTTACACAAACACAAATGCATTCACAATACAATAAACATAGTTACAATACAATGGGCGGGTTCAATAAAAATAGCTTAGCATCTGAATTTTCAGATTTCTGAATTTATGTCGTTGAACGCAAAAAAAATCTGAAATTTCAGTCGAAAGTCATTGTGTCAAATTCCTGCATTTACCTAAAGGATTTACATTGAAGCGAAATAAAATAGAACTTTAATTACATTTGTAAATTAAACATTGAGAGTGAGTAGTTGTGAGGATGAAAATATATGTAACTAAATCAGCAACAGGTTTCATTACCTTCATTAAAAGTCCTTTTATTGATATGTATGACTTACAAAAACATAGAAAAACTTTCCAAGCATCAATTAAAAAAATTGTTGATTTAAAAATTCACTAAACAATAAACAAAATGTTCGTTCATTTAAATAAGTATTAAATTTTCATGACAAAAACTAAAAAAATCAACCACCAACAAGTTGAAAATTATAAAGTTCAGCTTTTATGTGTGCTTTTGGCACTTCCCCCACCACAAACAACTTTCATCTGAATTTTCAGATGAGAATTTCTTGTCTGAAAATTCAGATGAAACGTAACTAAACGTAACTAAAAGTAACTAAAAGTCATCTAACTTTTTATGACATCTGGCCAATCAGAAGCTCCAAAAATTCAGAAATCTGAAAATTCAGATGTAAAACGTAATCGATTGAACGCACCCAATAAACATACTTACAATACAATGAACGTACTTACCATCATTTTCGCCAAATAACTCAAGAATGATCATTGAAAGCAATTCCTTCATACAATTGTATAAATTTACTTTTTTGGCTTATTTTGGACATTTTTAAATTGCGGATAACAAATTTTACGAATGTTAAAATTAATTTTTTTTCATTTCTCTTAAACCCGCTGCCAGAATCAAGTGCAGAGGACACTTAATGTACATGACTATGTGGTGCTGGGTTTCAGTAACAACCCCGAACGAAAGTTACCTGTCATTACTTCAGAATGGAACCAGAGAGGAATGACATTGACTTCTCAGGAGAAAAATGAGAACACGCGAGAAGCCGGTGTAAAATCGACTAAGGTGATCGCTGATTTTCAATTTTTAGATAGTCGCTTTGACGATAGCTGTTTCTATACTATCTACAAAGGCAGATAGAGAGATCAATCGTCAAACCGAAAATCACTTTATCGAGCGATCGCTTTATTGAGGTGATTGAGTCTATTGAAGGTTGATTATTACGGCAGGGTTCATGACCGAAAGTGCCCTTAAAAGGCGTAAATATACCCAACGATACAAGCCCAGAATAAAAGCCTGGTGATATGAGAGTGTGAATACGATAGAAGTTCTACAATTGGTGACAAGGATCTGGAAAGAACACTTTTCTAGACTGCTAAACGGCGAAGCAGCCAACATTCCGCTTTATTAAGCTAGGCAGAACACTTCATTCTACTTGGACCATGATGATGGCCAACAAGAAGTTCGGATGCGATCTATTTCTATTTTGTATACTAATTAAAAAAATTATTAAATACATTTATTATTATAAAACTTTTTTTTTAATTGAGTTGAGTATAACTACGGTGACCATATTTTAGAATTGAAGATAATGAATAAGTTAAAAAAAAAAAACAAAATTCAATTTTACATTATTCCATTTAATTAAAAAAAATATCTACAGAAAAATGAATTCACTTAAAAAAGAAGGTACAAAAATTCCGTCTTTGTTTGATAAAACTTAAATTTAAACACAAAATAACTCTTAGATAGAAAGACTTACAAAAACACAGTTCATTTTAACGGATTTTGATATTTTTCTGAAGAGTAAATTTCTTAGTAAGCTTAGTACGCAACTGAAGCGAATAGCTAATAGGAAAGGGTTCAAGAGGGCCAAATACTAGTGCGGCAACTTTTTTTAATGCATGCAAATGAACTTATATATATGCGTTTTTGTATTGATTTTTTTGTTACTTTAATATTGCAGTGTAGATTTACAAAATTCAAACAAATATTTTAACCTTAGTTGCTGTCCTCATTTGAATTTTATTTTTATCTCTACACCTTCAAAATTTGTATTGAGATAAAGAATGTAGAGATAAATTTAGTTTGCCTCGACTGCGTACTAGGCTTTCAACGAAAAATCCAAACTTTTTTTCAAACTGTACATTCAAAAGTCTACAAGACAAAAAATGTGTGACACAATGATTTGTTGCTAGACAAATGTTGACGTTTTATGAATATCACGGTTTTTATAAACCAAAAACGTATTTTCGTTAACCCTCTACTGCACGCACTACGCTTTTTGCCATATATGGTCTTGGAACCGTTGATACCAACCTGGACACAAGATTTTCCGCTAACACCTAAATCTCTGGATAACCGTCTACGATAACGTTGCCCTGCTCCCCTGAGAATATGTTAAATTCAAAGCTGAATCCCGATTTTTTGCTTAAAACGAGGTTTTCGTAGCCCCATTTATGTTTTTTAGAATTAAGGTTCCCCCACACCAACGCGAATTTTCGGTGTCGCGTGCGTCGGTGTAGGGGAACCATTACACTGCTTAAGGAGGGATTTTCTGTTCATCTACTGCAAGTTTTTCTTCTTTTGATATAGGATTTCATCGGTTTCAGGCACCTCCAGATGTTCTCTAAGGCCAACTCCATATCAATGCGAGTCTCTGATATATATATATAGCCAAGTACAACACAAAATCTTTTTTCGTAGAAAGAATTTGACGAGATAAATATTTTCCGAAACTTCTTTTTGTGAATGCACAAGCAGCAATATATGGCATCCCGAAATATTTTTCAGAATGAATAAGGAGCCATATATGGACGTACCCAAAAACGCCCCATATTTTTATTTCCAAAGTTATAATTAAACATTTAACAGTTAAATTTAACTTTCTAATATTGAATCTCACTAAAAAAAATATAACAGTCTTTTAACTATTCTCTTGCCAATAGTAAATTAACTTCTGTTTCTATATTTTTGCACTACACTCTTGGTGCGCGCTGTTAAATTTCACTGGTTTTTTGGGGTGGCGCAGAGAAAAAGGAAACCAAAATCATAAAAACACATAAACAAAGAACTTATCTAAATGATCGAAACAATACTTTTCCAATAGCAGTTGGCAAATCCCAGTATTCGGTGTTCAAAAATCAAAAGCCATATATGGCTTCTTATGCAGTAGAGGGTTAAGTATTTCCAATATTCAAAATATCTTTTTGGTTAATCGAAACGTTGTGCGACGTCGTACGACGTCGCATTATTTACTGTAAAATACCATAGAAAAAACATGACAAGTAGAAACTTGTAGCAAGAAGTTGACCAAACAGACGTAATATTTTAATCGAGCTTAAAGCTAGGTACTGCTTAATCTATTTCGAGAATGATGTAGTCGAATCAATTTAACAGCATCGAGAATAGCTGATAGATAGATTGAATTATTTACTGATTGCCCTTAATTCTGACTGAATAACACTAACTTAATAGCACAAAAGTCCTTTAGAGATATTTATAAAGACTCAGCAAAAATCAATCACACCGAAAAAAGTGGTAATTTCTTAAATTTTTGAAGCCTAGCTTCCCCCAAGTTAAAAATGCGTGGCCAAAATTGCCCTATTCTCCTTTCTTTTCAATTAATTATAAACAAATTATAATATAGTTAATTTAAATAATGACTCTTCATGGCTCCTAATTATACTCGTTAAAATTTAAAACACCTATTGTTATCTCCGATGGAAATTATTCCTTATGGCAAGTTTTATATTTGACCTTCTGACAATAATCTTTGCGGCCTTGTATTCTTTTCAAAGATAATTTAAATAAAATACACAATACTTAGTCGCAAGAACTTGCTCTTATAGGTCAAATTTAAACTAATAAGTATAAGGATTATTGTTGTAAGGTAATGATTTATTAAAATAATAATAAAAAAAAATTAGTCAACTGATGAGTCCAAGTGAGATCGCCAGGACGAAACGCCAAGTTTTGTAGGACTTAAAGGCCGTTAAAAGCTATTTTGAATCAATAATATAAATAGTTAAATTTTGCAAAATAAAACAATAATTCAAACTATATCATGCATATTGCATATCATCGGCTAAATACTTAAAGCTGCTAAATCCACTTTGCCATTTTGATGCCATTTTCTTAAGAAACAGATTCTGCATAACTTGCTTTATAATCACTTTTGTGCAATGTATCGTAGTTGTTGCAGAATCAGTTTTTGTAGGGAGCCTTATGCAAAATTTTGTGGTTTTTTTTAATCTTTTTTTGGACTTAGAAGTTTTACATATTTAGCCGACGATATGCCCGTTAGACCTAAGACCTTTTAAATGCGACCTGCATTTAAATTAGAAGGAATATAAGAAAAGGAAAGAGTTTTTGTTTGCACAGTGGACTGAGAAGTATGATATTTAATTATCTCATAAAATCCCACGGATGATATCCAATTGAATCTGGGGCTTGCTTTTTATAATGGGGCTCGAATTCACAATTCTAGTTGTAAGTTATCAGTCAACCACTAAATTCACTCTTCCATTGCCAAGTATACTCAGTTTTTTTTACACGATACCAATACTTGCCTTATAGAACTTTTAAAAAGCCGGAAACATTCCACTAAATACTTTAGATAAGTCAAGCACACAAGTAAAATATTTGAATTTTGCTGATTACGAAAATAAATATAAATTTGCTCACTCAACTAATTCACACAAAGCTCATTATCGGGGAACCGAGTGTACAAACATGTATACACTATCTTATCTCCCTTAATACTCAGTCAGGGTTATCGGTGGAGAAAGTGCTACTGCAGATCTGCTCGCAATGCCTTTCCGAGACTTAAACAAAAGAATAAACAAAACAGAGACAGACACAAAGCTGTAATCAGTAACTCTGTATAGTTTTCAGTTAAATGCAACAACTATCGCTCTGAATGGCAAGCCCTTCTACTTCGCGAAAAATACATACTCGTGTTTAATATGAAATCAGTGCACCGGCTAATATGAGCACGATCAGTTTCATATTTTGCTCCCCGACCATCGTTAGCATTTTTATTTGGCCTTTACGTTCTTTGTTATTGTCACTCTTAAATTGTCAACACAATGTATAATGATGGATCCGGTGAAAACTTCCCCAGCACAGCTCAATTGCTTGGCCCATCGATTGAATGTACCAATGGACAGCTTTGTGATTCAGATCGAGAGCATCACCCAACCAGCGCATCGAGTCAACATCAAAGATCGCTGCACTCGATAAATAATGAGCGGCATGGATTCTCTAAAATGGCATCTTCTTCTACGACCTTCGAAGACAGTATGACCGAGATTATTGTACGTAATTGTTTGCTCTAGTCATACCTAAGTTTGTTTTTTTTTTTATATTTTAAATTTTAATTTATCTGTGTGTACTTTTTTGATGTGATGTGATAAGATCGCGATAAAAAATGCGTCGAAATACGAGTAATAGTTCTTTCTTTTTTGTTAACGTCTGTAACATCCAGATGGACGATGCTCCCACTGATAATGAACCAACTTCGGCTATCCTTGACTATTGCAAAAAGAAGGTGAGGATTTTGTTATTTTGTTTTATACATTTTTGCTATGATAATCTTGTGGAAAATTAATTGCAGTTTCTGCGACCCTATATGACGATACTCGCGTTAGTGGGGTTAAATCCGATCTCAACAGAAACAACGCAATTAAAAGCTTGCCTGAGCTATCTTCAAGCTATGATTATCCTAGTCATCATCTGTTTCGGATATTTTCTTCAATTTATATCATCGTATAGGTGAATAAACCAATTGTGAGACTAAATATTAATTCGGATGTAATTTAAAAAAAAATATCTTTTTCTTAGAGGTGATAGAGGCTTTACCACTGACAGAAAAGAATCTTCAAATCTAATGAGCTTCCATCAGATGACCCTTCATAACTGGGGTGAAATAATCTTTGGTTATATCATACCGAACGCACTCCATCTTATTGGATTCGTGACGGCAATTTTTGTATGTAAAGTCATCGATAACGAACAGCTGCAGAATTTAATTGAGCGAGTTTTTTTGATGTCAATGAAACCTAAACGACTTTGTACGATTCTATGGGTGTATGTCGGACTAGGATTGGGATTTCTGACGCTTTTATTAGCATACGTCATACCATCGGTGCTGATGCAATTGCGAATTGTACAAGTCGAGTGGATTCCAATGGAACTAGTGGAATATGAAATCCCAATAAAGGTAAATATTGTATTTAAAAATAAAAATTGATCTTAAGGTTTAATATATGAATTATTTATAATTGAATTTTTGTGGTGTCAAACCCGTCATTTATGCAGCCAATTCTTAATCGAAATTTAAAATTAAGAAACTAATAGCTAAGATTGGAATTACAATAATTCTTTTTCTATTTTGCTATCTGTCGGATGAAAAAAAAAGTGTGAGTGCCGGGACTCACGGTTAAAATGTGTAAACATACGTAACGTAACGTAAATCACAATCACAACCACGATCACAAGATACGTTACGTTTTTTTTCACCATACCGCCAGTATAGATGATTACACATAAAAAAACATATAAATTGCGATTAAAAGAAAATTTTAACAATTAAATTCTCTCAATAACTTGGAAAATAATAATTTATAAAACTTTGAAGTCGTCAGATTGAAGATTTTAAAGAATAATTTTTGACAAATTACATACAAAAGTGAACAATTCACGGGAATCGAAAAATTCGATCGTATATCGGATAGCAGAATAGGGCTGTTAATAAGAGTAGTTGATAGTGTACGTATAATTCCGGACGGATTTTAAAGCAGGGATATAGTAATGGAGGTTGAAGTTGAAACAATTTACGTTCGAATTAACATTCTGCAACGTAACTAAAAGTGATCGACTTAAGCCTTTAGAGGAACAGTATTGAATATTGATGTTGTATTGAATAATGTGTTGTAAGAAATGGTCTTATGAATGTCAAAATGCCAATAATTTAACAAAATCCAATGAAAGTCTTCTTTCTTAGCTGATTTGCTTCATTAAAGTTTATATAATAAATAAAAACCTTCTCGGAAAAAATGTCCAACTAAAATAATTAAAAATCTTAAATTTGTTGGGTTTTTGTTGAAAAATCTATGTACGTTGAACTGAACTTAATAAAAATTGCGTATTGACAAGGTTATCACTTGTCAACTCTAATAGACAAAAAGCTAATTTTTGAAGACTATAAGACCGTTTAGAGCTATTCTGAAGTAATGTAGTAAGAATAAAGAAGAGGAAAGAGGAGAGGGTGCCTTAGGGGACATCGGAGGAGGCTTATGGATAATAAAATAATATTTTAAGTCTTATTATTCAGCTTAATTTTTGCATTAAAATAATTACTGATTTTACTTTTTAAACGCCTCAAAATCATTTATTTCATTTCATTTTCTATTTAATTGTTGGAGCATCAATAATTTAAATTACAAAATTTTTTATCTTATACTACATATTTAAAAAGTTTAAAACAAAATAATTCTTAGTAATACATTAATTAAATTCATAAATAGTAAATCGTAAAATAAAATAAAATTATGATTTGAGTTATTCAAACAAAAATAAGAAAATTTAAGAAAAATCAAAGGAAAAATATAGAATCAAAGAAAAATATAATAAAAATATACTCAATTTTGATTTGAGTAGTGCAAAAATAGTTTCCTCTAAAAAGTTTAAGGTGCGGTAGTGAATTCCACAAACGAATAGGAAAAACCTAAAATGAACGTTCGGCTATGCTGTCTGAAAAACGCGGTAAAAATCACTAAAAATTTTTAAAAATGGTTTTCAATGACAGCTACATAATAAATTGTATGTCGCCTAAGCTAAGGATTCAACTTCATGTAATGTTCTTCCTTTTCACATAAGTTTAATTTTATGTGAATGTGATAGTAAACATATGGGAACCCGAAGATAGGGAGAAAAATGAATATGAACCATTTTTAAGTATTAAATGACCTTTTTTCAATTTGTTCCAATTTAAGAGCAATACAAATCAATAAATGTCAATAGGTATTCAATAAAACTTTATCAAACATGTAATATAATTATAAGTAGTTATTTCTTTTTTAATGTTTTCCTTTTGCAGTCAGGATATGATTTCATATGCAAAAGAGTAGCCTGCTTTTGTTCTTCCTTTGCTGTGATGAGTCCATGAAAGTTTCAAACCAGCTTAGCTGCACTTTCTGCTGTATTATTCCGCGGGTTCAACGGACATCTGAAAATTCAGATTTCTGAATTTTTCTAGCTTTTGATTGGGCAGCTGTCATAAAAAGTTAGATGACTTTTAAATTCAACTGATCAAATTAGAAGCATGAGAAATTCAGAAATATGAATTTTCAGATGTGCTTTAAACCCGCTCTTAGTTTCAGAACATTTGGTATCATCTGCGAGTATGAATTTTTTATTTCCAATTCAGAAGGCGACATTTCTAGGAATAATTAATTTATTTTCAAGCGAGAAACAAAATTTTTACTCTTGAGTCTTGACGGCCGCGAATTCATCTAGAGTTTTATGTAGAATAATATTCAAATTTTGTTTAAAATAAAAAAAATAAATGCATAAAATATATAACGAATATATAACGAAAATCGAATTTCATACTTTTAAGGAACTATCTCTTAGATTATTTACCATCCTTGTTTTCGTCGTCAACAATATCATCGAAAAGGGATGAAGTTGAAGATCGCTGCATCCGAAGTTTTTTTTTTCTTTAGACTTGTAGCTCTTGATAAGTATTAATGGTATTGGAAAACTTTAAACACCAAAATGGCAAGTTTTTCCAGGGGCGATGTCCGTTACTTTTTTTGAATTGAACCTCGTTATATTTTTTTTTAACTGAGTTTCTAAACTTTTTAAGTTATATTTTTTTTAGACTTGCAGCTAAACCATTATAAATGTTTTATAAAAAAATGCGATATGTGGAGCATATACGTTTCTCTAGAGGCGATATGTTCCTTATTTTTTTAAAATTTTTTACTGAGCTTTTTTGACCATGAAACTAAAACGAAATACATGCAAGTTTAGAACCTTATAACTTCGGATCAACGAATGGTAGATAAAAAAAATTACATGCACAGAGGCGATGTTTTTTTTTTTTTTTAATTTCATGTTCTTAAGTTATTAATTCTTGCCAAACAACAAACCATAACAAAAATAGTTACGCAAAAATATGTTTTTTTCCTTCAATAACTTCAAGACCAAGCCTTTTCTGATGCTTAATTTAAGCTGTGACAGCAGTAAATACATTCGTCGACTCCCAAAAATTAACAACTCCCTTTCAAATCTCTGTTCGAAAAGCACATACGAACCTTGGAAGCGTTCGATATTAGATACTGTTGTGTCACAGCACATTGTGTGTACCTTACTTTTAAGGTTTCAGTCACTTAATGCTCAAAAAACAGAAGAAGAAGGAAGAATTTTCAAGCTATCAAACGTTCTTCTTTGGAACTTCTCACGGTAAGTCTATAAGGTATTAATTTTCCATCGCAGTTAAAGGCCACGAATTCAGGAACATCATTTTGAAAATCTGTTTTTATAGATGTAGTTTTTTTTTTCTTATCAGCGTCAAAACACGTTGAATTGAAGACTTATTGATTGAAAAATCGTTAAAGTTTAGTCTGTGAGCTGTAACATGAAGAATATAAATAGAATCTCAATTCTTAAATGCTTTACTGACATCTATCTACTCTAGAGCAGATACTAACTTAGCAGTGAAGAAATCTTTTCTTCTTCGTTTTTTTTTCAAGCTATAAGAATATTATTAAATAAAACTTTTAAAACTTGCCGTTTTATTTTACTGTTTATATATTTCCCACTGGAAAAATAGATTTAGAAGTTTTTCTATATTTCCCACTAGAAAAATAGATTTAGAAGTTTTTCTAACTTGTAATGAAATTTTCAGAAAATTAATATACTTGATATTGATGCTAAAAATGACAATATACTAACAATTATTTGGGTCATATTGTATTTTTACTACCTAAATAAATTGCATGGCATACTTTGATTGAAAGTCGGGTCTAGTAAATGAAGTTTATTATATTTATAAAATTAAGCCGTATGCGTAAGAAAAAACCAAATGTTGAAAAATGTAAATATATTTTTTTAAATTTATAAATTAGTCCATTTCGTTCAAAATTTCAAGTTATTTTTATGCTGATAAATTAAACTTTACAAAATAATAAAGTCTTCCACAGACCGTTTCTTTTTGAATAAATCGTCTTTTCTTTAATGCTTGCAAGAGAAATACCATAAATTCAAAAATGAAGAGTTTTAATGACGCGCCCCTAATTTAATCAAAATCGTAAGTTTCGTTTTTGAGAAAAATATGAAAAAAAAGTTATTTTAAGAAGTTGGATGAAAGTTACCGTTTCTGCTACAATAATTATTGTTATAGATAATGTTAAAATAAGGTTTAGTATTAATTTTAACAAAAATCAAACGAATCGAATATGAAATATTAATACAATTTTTTTTTTTTAATTTTGTTAAAATTCCAAAAAATATAAAAAATAAACCCATGATTTTTTGACATTTGTATTTAATAAAAGCTATAATTATAAATTTATTAGATACTCATAATTCTTAATAATATTTTTATTAAATATAATAGCGTTATTTTTATTTTTTCTCCCATATCCAATCCAATTTTTTGTAATACATTTATTTTCATTAGCAAATCCAATCTGGTTCGGATCTGGGGGAAAATAAAATACAGCTATATTGTATCAGTTACATTTCTTAAATTCTTAATTATAACTTCTTTTATTTAAGATTGCTCTTCTGTGTACCATTTTCACTCAGGACCTAGTGGAAATAGTCATTTTGACTAGTTACAGTATAGAGTGTTATTTACTGATGGTCCATTTACAGACGCTATCTCAAAAGCTTCTAATGCATTCCATAGAGAGTTTGGATTGGATGAAGGTAAATGATTAATGATAGTATTAGAGAAGTTCACTTCATTTTTAACTCATTTTTATTTTTCAGGAAGTTTTAGAATTTCGAAAATTACTAGATCACCTTAACAACAAACTATCTCTTCCAGTTTGTTTCTTTACTGTTATGAATCTCTCATATGCCCTAGCCGGAATGGTATATCTCTTCAAGGACTTTGACATCCAATACACCGAATTGAAGGTGGTCATTTTGAATATCGCAAATGTTTTCCTCTGGCTGCTAATGGGCCTCCTGCCATTCTTCACCGCATCATCTGTGACACGCGTTTGTCAATTGGCACAAGCCAATGGTCATCACATTCGAATTCGACCGTTTGTCTACCGCAACACTTCAGCTGATGATCTCAACTCTACACTACTATTTGCTTCATCATTGAATATGTCTGCTAAATTGTTCCGCATGCCAATTCAGCAAAACTATCTTTGTTTCGCCATCTTAATAATATCCATTGTGACCCTTACACTGGGAATGTGCCTGAACTTTTCAATGGGGATATTCTAAAAATGTCGTCAATGTGCTGTTATGTATAGTGTGTGTTATTTATACGGTGAACATATTAATAAAATCCCCTGTTTTTTTTTTCTCTACCATATAGAAATTCCTTTTTATCCTTTCATTTAATAGCACAGTACAATAAAATCTCAACATGAAAACTTGCTCTCCCTCTAAAGCTGTATTCTATTAGACAAGTGTCAACCATCTCCCCAGAGGGAGTTTGTTCCAAATGACACTGGAAAAAAAAACAAAAAGAATTTTACAAAAAGGATATAAAGATCATCACATCAGCATCGTTTATACCAGTGGGGTGCATCTAGGATGACTTCCTTTCCTGACGGCAATCATAAATTATTATTTTTTCTGTTTGTATTCTACAATATAAGATGTTCCACATATTATTATAAAAGAACATACACTATATGTCTTTGTATGTATATAAGTCTATTGTAGATATCCAAAACAATATCAAAATTTCGTCCTTTTGGAAAAAGAAATGAGAAGTTTTTTTCTCGCTTCGGTAGAGAGAGAGAGTGTGTTTCTTCTTTTGGTCGTTAGATTGTAAGCACTTGTCATTTAATTTCATTAAAATTGGCTTCGCAATGGTACTGGGTTTTGGCATTGTCGTTTAACCGAGAATTTAATGATATACCCTCCTCTAGGATCATCGTCTTGTTAAGGATTGTTGGTGGACAGCGAGTCTAGCTGCTTTTGGTGATGCTTTGAAAATTTTCCAGTCATATTATACAGTTTAACGATTTAATTGTGTACAGCAGAAGAAAGAAATAACACTTTAAAATGAAATGGTATCTATGTGGATTAGAGTTAACAAGATTTCCTTGGGGATAAAAGGGGACAATGACTGTTTTACTTTTCATGATTGCACTATAGGGTACCGAATAAAATGGGTTTGTTATTAATTGAAATCAACGAGTTTTGGAACCAAACCTCCTCGTATATAGCTCTAAAACAAGGATTGGGTATAAAAAGGATGCAAAAATTTTATTTCTTTGTACAAAATAATATGTAAATTGATATCGATGATAGTCATAATATGTTTTGGGAATTTTAAATTTAAGAATTATCTGCTTTGTTAATTATTCAATAAAATAAAAATATTCAAAAGCAGGTTGATATTGACCCCCGGTTCTGAATTCCTATCGGTTATAAAATTCTTTCAATTTCATTCTTTGTATTTTGAAAAACTTTTCGGTTTCAGACTTCAGTACCTGCGGAATGAGTGCGATTGATTTTCGATCGAATTGAAAATGCTTGACCTTTGGAATTTATTTCAGTTTTGACAAAATTAATAAAAATGTCATTTTAGCTAAAAAGCTATGGTACCTTGTTGACATTTTTGCCCCTCGGGAAGAATGTCTAATATTCCGCTCATTTATTGCCGATAATTCTTATTTTTCTATAAAATATAGAAAATTAAAAAAATTATAATTATAACGGGCAAGTGGTTAAAACGGTTAATCAAGGACCGCCCGAACCTAAGAATTTGTTAGTAAAACTTTTTAGAATTTTATATTTTTTAATTGACTGCTGTAGCTCTCCTAATTTTGTAATTCATTTTTTTTTGGAAATGGCATAAATGTCAGTCAATCTGAATTTAAAAAAAATATAGAAAATAACTTTTTATTTAAAAGCATTTCCTAAAAAGTACCCTAAATTGGACTATGACTAAAGTCTTCAGTATTCAATTCAATATGTGTTCATTAATTTATCTTTTTGTTTTAATAATTAAAATTAATTAATAATTAAATATTAATTGAAATTTACAAAGTTAAGCATAGCTTTTGTGTCGTCATCTAAAATATTACAATAAGTCTCAACATTTTTATGTAAACAGTTTTTTTTTTTAGTAAATAAGCATATAGAATATTATGAGTTTTTTATTTTAGTTTCAATTTAAATGTCTTTTGATACAAAGACTTTAAAAAAATTAAATTGAAAACAAAAATGTGATTTTCAAATTATGTTTTTATGTGTAAATTAGGTAATAAATATTGAAGAATGGAATACTAATTTGTTGCTTTTTTTAATTTAGAATATTTTCATAAAAATTATTATTGAACGCCTTAAATATTAAAAAAAAAGACGAGCACCAAAAATTTGTATAGGTAAATAATATTTGAGTACAATTATGCATAAATAGGTCTGTTAATTTACTTCCCAAAACTGCCAATTTCTAACAATTGTAGTAGAATTAATTTGTATAAGAACTTTAATAAAACTCTGGGCTAAAATTGGTAGTTAAATGGGAAGTAAACGAATAGAGGTTATAATAGTCTCCAAAAAAATTTATTCATTCATTCACTTGGTTCTTCGGTAGTTAATGTTAACTGTAAAATAGTAGTAGGTATACCGAATATGGTTAAATTTATAAAAGCAAAAAATTTCTTGCTTGAGGGTGAATATCAAAGGGCACGGTAGTGCCCAGTCAAGGTCACCCTTTTTACAGAAACAATCTCAGGTGATTTTCGACCCCCCTCTAACTTCTGTACCAATTCGGAATATTTGCTAAGCTGATCGGACAAGAGAAACAATCAATTCCACCAAAATAAACATAAAACAAAAAGTAAACAACAGCCATTTTGTATTTGTATTGTTGTTCTTTTACTGGATTCTGACAGAACACAAAACTTACACATTCTTTCCCGAAGAATTTTCTCTGGTAAAGATTTTCAAGAAAGAGAAATAAATTACTCTCTCCTGAGCGATCTCTTCTGCCTGAAACTACAAAAAATGTGTGTACGCAACCAGAATTGAACTAAAACTGGTACAAAAAAGTAATTTTAGGTTAGTACACGTACGAACTTATTAAATGCAATTATAGATGTGTTTTTTTCCAAGCCCGAAGGAAATTGGATAAAAAAACGATTCGGGGCTAAATAATTAACATGTTAAATGCAACAACAACTAACCCCCAATGGATTTAGCAAAACCTAGATAATTTACGGGGCTTAACTTTAGCACGGAGAAAAACTGTATTACCGGCGGGTATTACATACTTGTTATCGATAGTTTGTATGGAAACTCCATTTTTTTGTAATGGCGTCGCTAATCCCCGATATCGTTTTTTTCAACCACTTACCTCCGGGATTGGAAAAAAACACACCTTATATAAAATCTGAATTGACAAAAAATGATTAAATTAAATGTGAAATGATAAAAAAATATACAGTTTGTTATCAAGTGTTCAACATTGATTTTATTAAAAATTAAATACAAGGTAATTGATGCTAACGTAAATATATTTTTTAATTTCAATTTTAATTGAATTCGTTCTTGTCGGCAAAGAAGTTTGCGGTCGTTTAGAAATAGGATTTGTTTAGTAAAGAATAAGTTGTGGTAAAATCAAAAATAGTTTTCCTTTAAAAAAAAGTTCTTTTTTTTTATAAAAAAAAATTGATTTGTTTTAAGGAATTATCATTGAACACGTGGTTGAGCTTAAAAAAAAGTATGCCATCTGCTTTTTTTAATTTTTAGAAAAATTTTAAAAATATTAACAGCAACTTTTCAAAAAGTAATTATTTTACATATTATTTATTGCTAATTTGATCAGACCAAAAACATAACTGTTAAAGCCTAGTACGCAGCTGATAAGTGAAACGAAAATTTTCTATGGTCCCTAAATCGACAGAAAAAACGTAAACGAAAAGACTACGTACAATTATTAGTGGAGAGCTTTTAGTCCAGTCAATAAAGCACAGTGATACCGCATCCAAAATTATTTATGAATCTCTCTGAATGAAAAACGAGTCCTTTTGAAAATAAATAAGCCCTTTTAAAGATAAAATAAAAAAATAAAAAAAAACACATAAAATAAATTTAATATATTAATTCATTAATAAAAATCAAAAATTATAATAGAATACAATAAAGTTTAAATTTTCTTAAAAAAACTTAACATTCTTTGAGTTAAAATGATTGTGAAAAAAATGTGTCCTTTAAAAAAAAAATATATCCCCGAATCCGGAATACAATTTTCCCAGTGATAACTCTGATAAAGCATTTGACTCAAGAACTAATTTTCTACAAAAAACAATAAATTACTTTTTCAAAACAATAAACGTTTTCAAAATAAACCAATTAGAAGAGTTAAGGGTTTTTTGACTTAGTTCAAAAATTGTGCATTTTGTGATAAAAGCATCATTTTTTTTTTAACATGACTTCAAGATATTGGCCCACTCTATTTGTCCACCCCTTCAGATAGGAGGGGCAAATTAAAAAAAAAATTGAAAACACAAAATGAATATAAAAACACAACGGCACCATATGTGTAGCGTTTTTTTAAAGCTATAGTAATTAATTTTTTGATTATGTTTTTAAATGAAGTTATTTTAGTGATTAGTTTTTGAACAAATGATTTTTAAATTCAAAATTTTTCGAATGAGGAACATTTTCGCCACGAGGAGAATATATACCAAAATCCAGCTTTCCGGTGATTATGACCTAATTGGGCTGTTTGTATGGCTATATTGACTGGACTATATAGCAGATTATGCGAAACGAAATTTGTCTGTGGTTAACATGGTAGTTAAATGCTAACGGAAACCACAGCGAAGAACCCATTGAAAGTATCACCATTTGCAAAAAAAAATAAAAGCAACAAATTACAGAAACCTATGCTGTAATGAATACGTAAATACGTAAAATTGCTAAGTCCACTTTTGCAAATTTTACAGGAGAGCGAAAAAACAAAAAAATTATATAAGGCTACATATAAAAACTGATTTTCTCTTTAAAATTCTGCAACACTAAGATACATTGGACAGAAGTGATTAAGCCATTTTATGCAGAATGTTTTTCTTAAGAAAATGGCATCAAAATTTCAATTTCGGCCAAAAGTAAACTTAGCAGCTTTACGTATTTATCCGACAAAATGTCACTTTTCTGCACAGTACACATATTAAATTAAAGGTAACATCACTAGCGTTTTCATTTTTGTTCAATTCTGTGCATCCGTCAAAATTGATGTACCTATAATAGTAGTAAAATGTTGGATCCAGTGCCCCTTTACTTTGTCTAATTTTAATATTTTGTTGTTGTTTCTAATGATGCGTGCTGAGTTCCTGTGGGCACTTGAACAGCCAATTTTAATTTTTCGACACATTCAACTTTGACAACCTGCGCAATATAATTAACTTAGTTTTGAGTACTGTGACTTTTTCGCAACCAATTTAAGTTCCGAGAAATTATTTCTGATTTGATATTGGAGATTTTTAACGTGTTTTTTCATGAAATAAATAAAAGATATTATTTTAAAGAACTTAAAAACAATTATTTTATTTATTTATTTACTTTATTTCTCCAAATAATCTGCTACAATAATTAATTTCACTCGTCGAACAGCGTTCTCCAAAACGAAAAGCTGAACGAAATTTTGTTCGCTTATGATTTCGCTGTGTCAATTTTTACTGGAAATTTTCGTTCAGCTGCGTATAGGTATTAGCTTAAAAAGAAAATATCTTAAATCTGTTTAAGGACTAAGATTTTTCTATCAAAATTAAATGCTCCATGGTCGTTGTCTTGTCTGGAAAAACGAAAATCTAAAAAACAAACAAATAAATAAAAAAAATCAAATGTATTTCAACAGCATACAAATTACGCATTCCCTAAAATTACTCTGATTAAGCCGCTTTTGACCTACAAAATATATATAGAATAGAAACAATAATAATTCCCACTGGACCTGACTAAATGATCCATAAAAACTGTGTCGATGAACCGGATATACACTCTCTGCTCTATATATAAGTATGTACTATAATACTAACGATGATGATGGTCATCACTGCATTAATAAGACTTCCGCTCAATTTATCAACGGAAACAAATTCATATGTTATGCTCTGATTCGTTGGCTATACTCAAAGCCAAGTAGATGTATATGTATACAAAAAGAGGATATCCTTTTGCTCCTGCCTGCAATATTATGGCAAATTAATTCAGTCAGTCTCATTCATTTTCGCTTCCATATAACGATGTTTCTATGTCCACTTTAATAAACTGGGTAACTAGTATAGCACTCTGTCTGTCTGGACACCTCACTGAATTCACTTTAATATATCAAAAAACATAAAAATAAGTAATTCATCGTGGTACGGTATATAGCGCTATATTTACATACATATATCGTTCGTTAGGAGGAGGTTGTGAACAAAATTATAACGATTTTAGCTTATTCTGCTGATGGAGAGTATATGCAATTAATATTATACGCGCTTCAGTTGGTGCTCTTGGCATCATTCTATGCATCGCTAGCTTTCTGATGCATTATGTGTTTTATTTTATTTGTTAAAAATTAACTACTATAGGTCTAACGTACTTGCTTTTTTGTCTTAATAAATAAATTATAGGCGTGACATGTAGAACTGGAGTCTAGTGACGTAACATATATGCTTTCAAACATTTCTGGGTTCGTGTTGTTAATTCGGCAGGAATAGAGGGGACCTACAATTTTCTGCCAAATTCGAAAAGCCGATAAGAGAAGCACTTTATCATGTCAAGATTTGTCACTTCTTGGATTTGTCACTTCTTGGATTTGTCACTTCCTCGCAAGAGGCACTTCCTCTGAACAAAAACATTTTAGGTGAAAAAGACTAGAATTCGAACACAGATCTTCAGCGTGATAGTCCAACCCACGCCAAGTGGTACTCCAATAAGCACTTCCGAACTATGACAGTTGATAGCGGTCTGTTATTCAGTCTGTTTTGCCAAATCACGATGGACGGATATAGCGGTCAAAAACACGTGCAAATAATAAAATTGTTTTTAACAAAATGGGTATTCTATTCGGGCAAAGTACCGCACTGAACAAAAAAAAATTGTCGAATTTTGGACGGTACTAAACCACATGAGATCCAAGAGCGTAAAATGCATCCCAAAAAAGTCACTGTTTGGTGTGGATTTCGGGCTGGCGGCTTCATCAGTCCATATTTCTTTGAGAACGACGTTGGCCAGGCCATCACCGTCAACGGCAAGTGCTTTAGATCGATGATTACCAACTTCTTTTGGCCCGAATTGGATGAAATCAACACCAATGACTTATGGTTTTAACAGGAAATTCTGCACGGTTGATTCGAGAGCATGGTCATCTCACGTGGAGGTGATGTGAACTGGCCACCAAGATCATATGATTTTATTCCGTTGGACCTTTTCTTGTGGGGTTTTCTGAAGTCCCAGTTCTATACTGCGAATAAGCCACAAATCACAGCGGCCCTCAAAGCCAACATAATCCATGCCAACGGTCAAGTTCAGCCTGGTTTATGAGCCAGAGTCATTGAAAATTGGAAATTTTGGATAAACGCCACCCAGGAGAAGCTGCGTTGGACATTTGAACGATGTTATAATCCCTTTCAACCAGATACAAAATTTAGATGATATCTCACATACACTTTGTTTTATTTAAATTTAAAGATAGCAAGCGCTTATTGAAATAACCAGCTGTACAGTAGGGCTGATAATACCCGGGTACCCGAGTAACCACAGCCTTACAAATGGCGGAACTAATTAATTCTATGTCTCATCAAGATGTTGGAGACATTGAATTAGGGCTAATCCTAATGTCATGTGCCCGGGTACCCGGGTAATTTTAACTACCCGGGTACCACTAATTATACCCGAATACCCGGGTACCCGGGTAATTTACTACCCGAGTACAAGCAACCCGGGTACCCGGGTAGATCTGGGTGGAATCATCGGCCCTACTGTACAGTGTACATGCCTTTATATCTAACTGGAGATAAGAATTACCTGAACAGTTGCAGTGGAACGGAAAATCGCAATAATCGGAGGTGTGCCATAAAATTTCTTTTAAACGTAAAATTTTTCCCCAAAATATTTTTGAGGCTTTGCTCCAAATGATTGGGAACATAAGCCCAATAAATTATGCTCCGTCCCTATGGACATTTTTGTTTGCATCCAAAACATACCCTTAAAGAATCTAAATTGCAAGTAAAAAATCTAAAACCGGATAATAATAATCCTCCTGTCTGGATCTAGAACTGAAGGTGTTGAGTGTAAACGATAAAGCGACATTTTTGATGGTGACAGTTTTTTTTTTTTTTTTAACTAGAACGAATAACTAGACAAGGACTATGTATATCTGATGAGACGAGCGATGAAACAAATCTAATTTTTATAAAATACTAATGGTGAAGTACAAAATTACCTTTGATTCCTTTATAAGTGTTATACAAGCAACCAAATGGATTGTTCTAATTTTCCATTCGTGCAATCACATATCACTTTTATGCTTGCTTCGTCCTTAACATCTATCATCACACTCATCCTACATATACATATGTATGTATGAAAAGCTAACATTTTGATGCATTTCGATAGTAAAAATGCTTTTAACATCGCAATGAAGGCGAGTTTCTCTTGCATTTTATTGCGATGCTAAATTCTTTTTACGATTTCACTTTTCTTTTTAAGTAAAAAAAAAAAATAGAAAAAAAAAAAACAAATACAAGTAGCTATAGAGAGGTTGTAATTCGCTAAAGTGCCTTTGGGCAAAAATATTTCAACTACATACATACCCGGATGTCTTGCATTTGGAAATGATGTGTGGGAAGTGTTTATGTTCTACTCAAAACAATCTTGTGAGTTGTTAATGTTTCACATCCAGTAGCTTGAAGGAACTTTACAAAAATTTCATAAAATGAATGTGTAAAGTCTGTTGCAACAGCATACAATTTATATACAATTTTTTTGTATCTATAGGAATTAACAAAATAAAAAAGGAAAGCTATTACATTCATGGCAATAAAACTTGTCACCTTGATGAAGATTTTGTGGATTTTATTGTAAAAAATCATGATATGTCGGTATTATGTTGCAGTTTAATTTTTCTGTAGGTCTTTGTGCAATCACGTAATTTTATTGTGCGTGGTACATTTACGAAAATAAAAATAACAAAAAATGATGACATTTTGACGAGAAAATAATTTTTATAAATAGTCCCGAAAAGACAAAGCTCAAAATGATATATGGGATAAGCAGAATGTAATGAGTAGTCTTTCGAATTAAACAACATATTTATTTGAATTTGGGATACTTTTCATCAGGCAATCATTTGGAAAAAAATAAACGTATATCAATAACAAAATTTTCGTCTTTTGTTAATGCCTTATAATTCGGTACTATATAAAAAAAGAGGCTGGGTACGAACCACACTGGTAACTTCCCATTGGTGCCCTTGGAAACTAGAGACCCAAAGTTATTTTGTAATAAAAAATTACACAATTCAAGATCTTCAAAGACCTTATCAGGGTCAAGGGTGTTCAATATGCAATCAAGTGATGGTCAAAAATGGTCCGTTTGCTCTCGAGATATTCGAGACGAAAAATACTTTTGAGCAATTTTTATTAGTTTTGCCTTTTTTTTGGTTTAAAAAAAACTGTCATTTGAATGTTTTTACAAACCTTACTGCACTTGTTAACAACGTTATTGTGGTTTAGTATAAAATTAGCCTGGCATCGAAATAAGTTTTCACTGTCGAAATATCCGAGATGAAATTTTTTTTTCAAGAATTTTGAATATTTTCTTGTAGCTTATTTTGTTTGTTTAAAAAAAGTATCAATTCAATTTTTTTAAATCATATATCAGTAATTATATGATTTATCGTGTATAGAAACAAAAAATAGATTGAAGTCAGTATCATTGTTTTTCTCAAGATATTCGAGCCGAAAAACGATTTTCTACAAATGTTTGTCTATTTTTTGATTAAAAAAACCATCGGTCATTTTTTTTTAAACTCTTTACAATGCTTTATTACGTCATTATGTGTATAATAAAATTGAGCCGGAGTCATTCGCATTTCTTGTTCTCGAGATATTCGAGACGAATGACATTTTACAACTTTTTTTTAAAATTGCTATAGTAAGGAAACGGTTAATTTAAAACTAATTTCTGCACGTCATGGCGTTATTATCTGTAAAATACAATGTATCTGAAGTCAACTCATTCATTATTCATTCTTGAGATACGGTGAACGATAGAATGTATCACGAAAGTACGTATGCACATTGCACACACATGCAGACATCTCTCTAAAAACGATGGATTTAGATTCTTGGGAACTCGAAACGTCGCGATAGTCAAAATTTTCGATTCGACAAAATGGACCGATTACAATAACTTCCAATGTGAAGTTAACAAATAAATTGGGTGGCGTGACACTTGACAGCTCGTAAAGAACTATAGGCCTGGTGACTTAACAAACTCTTGGCAGGAATGTTCTTAGCAGGAATGGAGTGGACCTACAATTTTCTGTTGAATCCGAGCGGCTTAGGTGAGAGGCACCTTTTCATGACAAGAGATATTATTGGAACATTTGTCAATTCTTCGCAAGAGTCAGTATCTGTGAAAAACATTTCTGCTTGACGCCCTACCTTGATCCTGACCTTGACGCCCGACATTGAAGCCCGACCTCGACGCCCGAACTTGACGCCTGACCTTGAAGCACAATATTGTGGCCCGACGTCAAGGCCGTGCGTGAATTAAGTTAACAACCAAGCAAAGCTTTAAAAAAATACAACTTTATTGATTCAAATCCAACAATCAAATGCACAGAGATTTTAATTCATAACCTGGACAGTAAGAACAAAGTATAGATACATTTATTATAAGGTGTGAGAACGGAAATGCAGAAGGCTTCTCACACCTGAATCTAAATGGTTTTAATTTACAATTCAAAATAAAGCAACAATGTGCTGACAACCAAATTTAAATGAAATGCAATAATGTTTGAAAGGAAAAAAGAATAGTAAAAGAATTTATATGCTGATAATTCAATTTGAAATGAATATTAATTAAAAGGTTATGATTACATTGATAATATTATAGATACATATATATATATAGTTATGAATATCCATAACTCGTGCGTGCATCAAGTTCGTTTGTGAGTGAAAAATGTAATTAATACAATCCCGAAGTATTTTAGTCAAAAGACTAAAAGTAATTTAATTAACTGCAGTCAAAAGACTTATTGACTAAAACCAAAACCAGGCCAGTGCTGAGAACTTTCAACTAACTGAAAGACCAAAAGCAGTTAAAAATTACTGCAGATAATTAACTTTTAGTCAATCAACTGCTTTTGTTAACTGCGTCAAAGTATTAGTACTGACTGCTGGCTGTTTATTTTGTATTTAAAGTATTAACTTGCATTCACTTGTTAAGTTATTTAACTGAATTCACTGACTATAGGTATTACCAAACTACTGCAGTCTTCTACAGCTCTGCTATGCACTTATCATCACACCTCAACCCAAAATCTGTAAAGTACAACGAAATCTTGTACCTACTTACCACATAACTAAATTCTTCATTTGGAGAAATCTCTATATTCCGAAAACTTTACATAATTAAAATCTATAGTTGGAATCATTCAATTTTTGATTCAAAATTGGTCCTTTTGGATACGAAAACTTTTTTTAGAAGAATTAATTAAATTTATTATTTGAAATAATAAATTTAATACTCTTATTTTCCAGGCTTTTTAAAAATGTTGTTAAGGTTTCAAATTAAAGCAATCTTAGAAAAAAAAAATAAATTTTTCGACATTTATTGATTCTATATAATATGTGTTATTCAAGGACTTGCATTATTAAATTGGAAAGGAAATATTTAAATTATTTGTATTTTTAATCATTTAACTCCCAAGCTGCTTGTCCTACTTTTCCTTTCACTAAGAATTTCAACACAGCCAAAAAGTGGTATAGCCTTGAACAGAGAGTCCAAGTTTACTTTTAATAACTACATCACTTAACTTAAAAGGTCATTTTAAAAAAATTATTTTGAATGTTATTTACTTTTTTTTTTTGTTATACGTTCGTATGAATGTACTGAATAAGTGAAGTGTACCTACCTAAAAATAAAAGAACAAAATGCTAAAGAATGTTTTCATAAACATATTATATACCATTTTAAGTCTATTCATCATTTTATTTGAGTACAAAATCATAAATATATCTACATATACCAGAAGTATAATTCCTGTATATATGTTTTAAAATGAAGTGTGTATAAACAGTTGAAAGGACGATGAAACATCATCCAAAGTATAATACTCAAGCCATATAGTATAGCTACATAATACCATAACTATTCATTGTCCGAACTACTCCCCCATTTCATATTCACCAACTGCATACTACTAGTTCTCTTGAAAATACCAAAAAACAAACGCACATACAAAGATATATGTACATATGTATATGTATACACAAATGGATTCGTTGAGAAATTCCTTTGCCTTTTTGCACGGAAGGTATGCCAGAACCCCCAACGACTACAACGAGAACGACGACGGAAGCAATTGTGTACGTGAGAATTTTCCAAATAAGCCTCCTTTACGAAATTGTTGTTCTTTTTGCTGCCTTTTATTTAAAGGTAAGTACACACTAAAAACTTACATTTATTTTGATTCGAAAAAAAATACAAGTAAAAATCTTCATTTTTTACTATAATAAAATCTGACATTAGATGCTGACAAAAGTGTGGATACAAAAAATTTAAAACAAAGATTTTTTGAACTAAAAACAAAATCTAATAAAATTTTTGAAAACAATTTTTAAATTTTGTTTCCCCTAAAACGAAGAGTTATAAAAATGAATGACAGATAATATTTTTTGTTTTGAACTCAAAATAGATAGAATTTTTATCTCATTTGATCTGTTAAAGCAAGTGTGGTTACGGCCCACAAAATTTTTCTTAGAATCCCTAATAAAAATACATAATTCTAAAAATTCAACATCAGAAGAGAAACTCAGGAAATAATTTAATTTTACATATTAAGCTGTTGGGAAATCAGACAGACTATTAGGCATGTTCAGGAGGATGAGATCTCGGAAATCAATTTCAGTTACCTGAAAAGCAATCTCAGTTACCTGAACAGGATGAAAACTTAAAAATCAGCCTTCAAATTTAAAGCTTTAAATTAACTTATTAATTTATTAAAAAATGCAGTCAATACGACAAAAACACATTTTTTCAGGAGGTAGTGCCAAGTCAAAAACATAAATTATGCATTCATTTACGCCAAAACAGATGCCTTCTTAGTTTTGTTTCGTTAAAATTACTATAAGACAATTTACAAAGGACACTCGGGCGTATACTTAACATTTTAACAATTTAACTTTTGTGAACAAAAGTAAAAATAAATAAATGATAAAAGAATAATAATAAATAAATATAGAATTGAAAAATAACATTTAGCTTAGGATTTAAAAGTGTTTTCAGATTTTGGATCTAATGAGACCTAAACCAAACATAAATCAAACAAAATAAAGTTATTTTTTATGTAAGGATGACTGCATTTTTAGGACAGCAGGTAATTATTAACAAAAACTCTGTAGGAACAATAGTTGATTGATAAATAATCATCAAAACTAAGATTAGGAAGGATTCGGAAGAGGAAATAACAATGTTGAAAGGGTGTTTTTTTTTGTTGTATGAGGGGAAATTGTGGGGTAATACTGAAAAACCTGTGTCAAAATTAATAATTTGATAAAGAACCTTACAAATGCTATAACGTTGATTATACCAAATAATAATTTTAATGTAAAAATTCACAATTTTCTTTCGCTCTCTTGTTGTTTTCGAAGTTGTTGTTTTTGAATTATTGTAAGAAAAGAAAAATAAATTTAGAAAAGGACAAATATGGGAATATATTGGACATTGTTAGCGCATATTTAATTTGAACAAACAAAGTTTTTGTGGTGACAAAAAAAAGAAAACATCGGGACTTAGCTATTACATTACAAAAGAAATACTAGACCACAAAATGCCATCATTAGGTACAACTTTACCTAAAATAACTGAAAAAAAAAAACAATTAACATATATGTTGCTTCACCTGGCAATGCCCCAACTTAATTTCGAAATCGACATTAGAAAGAGTAAAATATATGTTTGACGTAGAATAAGATATTTTATATAAAAAGAAGAATTAACCTAAAAACGATCCTTTAATATTGAAAAGTTACGCCTAAAGTACAAACTATGAAGACCGTTTGTATTACAGTAAAATCCGCTTAAGAGAAACTCCAAAATGTCACAGTCTTTCTTCCACTTAAGCGGGTTTTTCACTTAAACGAACTCCGCTTAAGTGATTTCACTTAAGCGCGGAGTCCGGATAAGTGAAAAAATTGCACTTAAGCGGATTTAAAAGTTTCAAAAAGGGTTCTGACATATCAGAAATTCAAATGTAATTTTCGTGATAAAAATTTGGTGGAGGTGAAAAATAAAAAGTTTTTCGTTCAGTAATTTTTTTGTTCTGTTCTAGTAATTTTTTTTCACTTAAGAGAGTTTTTTTCAATCAAAAATATTAAATTTTACTGAAAATATGTTTCAGGTATCCGGGTTTTTTCACCTAAGCGAGTTTCGTTTAAAGGTAATTGGTCGACAAATACTCGGGGATGAAAAAAGTGTTTCAGATAAGCGGGTTTTTCTCTTAAGCGGGTTTTACTGTATTAATTATTTACAAATCTATTGTATTTTGAATATAAATATTTATTCCAGTAATTTGAAGAATTTATAATTCAACTGAATATACGGAAACAACTGAATCACTTAAGCAAAACAATTTGGAACTTTTATTTCGCGCAACAGTACATTTTTATAAAAAAATGAATATAATAAATTAGACAAAATGGTAAAAAACCATGTAACTCATTCTTGAAACTACTAAAACAAACCCTAAAAGAGGTTTGAGGTAAAAATAAAAAAAAAAAATAGAAAAATGTCAAAAATCATTAGAATGATTTTCTTAAAAAAATATCTTTAGGGGTCAGTTAAAGCTTTCATTGAAAACGATCATTGAAAATTTTAATTGTCAATTTTGAGGCCTTAAGAAAGGAAAATCAGTGTTCGGAATTAAAAAAAAAATAAAATTACTTTGCCAATTTTTAAGTATTTAATAATAAACCTAAAGAAACTAATTTAAAAAAAAATATTATTTTCAAGAAAATGATTTTTGCAAAAACAAATAAATTAGATTTTTCAAAATGTCTAAATACAATATTTTCTTGACTTAAGAACACCGCATGTATAAAAATGTTGATCGAAATCGTTAAGCCGTTAACGAGAAACAAATTACAAAAAGTGTACATATATAGTTCATTACACAACGGTTGCATGGCGGGTACCATTATTTTGCAGAACTTATGGTTCTCTAGGTCTAGATGTGGTGAATACCCTTTTACCTCCTCAGCTGCCAAATGGGGGGGGATTATAGCCCCGAAACTAGAGATGCCGCGAATAGTGACTCGGCCGAATACTGAATATTCGGCCACACTCGTCGGCCGAATACCGAATATTCGGCAGCCGAACATTCGACTTTTGACATATTTTTAGAAGCTGGAATGGAATTGTTTACTTACGAAAATAGACGTAATCGTTTGCTACCAACGAATGCCGAAAATGTAGTTTTTATTCACCACAACTTACCATTAGTAGATTTTCAATACTAAAATACAAATTTTTGAATAAAAGAAAACATTTATTGTAAGATAATAAGCCTTTTTTATTCTCCATTTGTTATTCGGTATTCGGCCGAATGTTGTGAACTATTCGGCCGAATACCGAATATCAAAAATATAGGCCGAATAGGCCGAATGCCGAATAGTGACCGAATATTCGCGGCATCTCTACCCGAAACTCATTTCGAATAGTCACACTGACGCACCCTACACATTTAATAAAAAAAAACGTCGTCCTATCCGAAATGCGAGGTCAGTGTAACAAACAAGAATTCTTCGAGCAAATTCAACCAACCTCTGCTGTGGTATATATTTTAATAGTTGGTCTTTTGGTGTAGGTAGATTGTTTAGTTTCTTTCACTAAAACTGTTTTGCATTTAGTCTTGTCATTGCCATCATATCATACGTCAAGGGAAAACGATGTCCTTGTTGAAGAAATATATAAAAGACAAAACAATAGGCCGTTTGCTTGGCTAACGATACTGAATTCATAAAAGAAAGAAAAAAAACAAGCTCAAAGCGTCAAAGCGTTAAATTATCGTTTATATCATCAATCATTTTCTATGTGTAAACGGAACATTATTATGAGCAAATGGTCACTGTCAGGGACATTTTCTTACTTGAATTTTTTTTGTTTACATATTGATGATGGTGTTATTAAGAGTTGCTTTGAACTTAACAGTTTTTTTTTTTTAACTGAGAGTGTTTCTGTCAGATTGTCCACTACATTCTAGAGCTCAGTAATAATTATAAGCTAAGAGTTTATTTTTACATTTTTTTTTATTAAATTCTGAAGTTTAAGGAGAGAATCCATAAAAAAAATTTAATTTGAAATAAAACTGAAAGAAAAATCTTTAAAATCATTCTTGAATCAATTGAACGTGGCATTCCCAAGCCAAAACTAGGAACATAATCCTTAAAATTCTGCTCCAGTGCTTGCATAATTATGTTGTCTGTTCGAAAAAAAAGCCACCTCTGTCAATGTTGAGGTTGGAAGTAATGAAATATAGGTGGCAAAGATGATTTCCACGATACAAAAATGACACAACGAAATCAGAAACGGAAAATTTCGTTTGGCTTTTCGTTTTGCAGTACGCTGTTTGAAGAGCGAAATGTATAATTGTAGTAGATTATTTGGAGAAGTCTCCGCTCCTTTTTCGCACTGAATTAATTATACAGACTATTTATTGTTTGCGGAAAAATAATATTCGGGTTTATTTGTGTTTTTTTTTGTTTATCATTTTATTGCATCATGGGTTTCTCTGATTTTTTGCGTCTATGTTTGATTTTGTTTTTGGAATTAATGAAACTCTCCAAGGATATTTTCCGTTGTGTTTTCGCAAGCGTTTCGTTGTCTATTTGGAGATCACAGAAAAATTTCGTTTCGCATCAGCAGCGTACTAGGCTTAAATGAGGATATCGGCTCGAAGACTTTCTATTAGCATCCCCTATTGCACATGTTCGTGAATATCCGTGTTCCACATGCCATTAAGTTATTCGTGTATGAACACGTGTATTTATATTTCCACATGTATTTATATGTACACGTGTATTTATTGTTACACGAGTATTTAGGCAAAACACGTGTAATTACTTCTAAATCTAACTTATGATGTTGTTTTGTGGTTCAAAAGACACTGGAAAATAGATACAATGCCGTAAGTTGTTGTTTGGAAAATATTTTATTCTTGGTGTAATATAATATCAAGTACATAATACCTAAAAACCGTTCTTTTAAACTGTAAAAATATCTTAAAATGGCTTCACCTCGGTCAGAGACGAAAAAGTGACCCTTTTAAAACTAGACGTGTGTTTTTATTTACACGTGTACTAAGAACCTAGGCACATATACACGTGTTGAATTTTGTTTACTTTACGTGTACACGTGACACGAATACAAGTGTAATTAGATGCAAGCTTAAAATCGAGAGCTCTTTACTCTCTTAACAACTTTGTCAATATTTTTAAAGGAATTTTCTTCAAATGAAAAATAACTTGGTAGTTTTTAAAAAGCTTAACATCTATTTACAGAATGAATCAATAAATCCAAAAATAAATTAACATCAACATCAGTTGGAAAATTTAATTCCACGAAATTACAACTCAAGTACAAGTAGATATCCCTATATTTACCAACAAAAGTTTTGGCAACAAATTAATTTCATCGAAAGGATTCAAAGAGAATGTGCTTTTAATTCGTCCAAATATCCAACGTAAAATTAAAATTCCAACGTCGATCGTCACGGTTAAGCGGGCCGTGTATAAAGGTATACTTATATAGATATCAATGTAATACTGTTTACACATAATTAGTTTGTCATTCCGCCGTCATTACTGCTCATTACTTTTATCTCGTTATATGTATATAGGTAGTTGACGAAACCTGGAAATAAATTTTACGAAAAATTCAATTACAAACAATTATTTCAGTTAGCCGGAACTCACAAAAAGCCACATCATTTATATATACCTATGGTTTGTGTACATATACGTAAGTCTATGTAGAAGGTAGAGTTTTTGTGAGTTTTCCAGTATCAAATACCTACCAAGAGCCTCATCTCTCATCTACCTCTGAAACCTGGACAGTCGCGCATTAAACGTGTCACCTGCATTTGCATAATTAATGCAAATGATTGGGGAACAGAGTATCGCCCCAACAGAGAGATGATGTCGATACTGTGCCATGCTATGTATATGTATATGTAGGTGCTGATTGGTACCGAATGAATGCCATTCTCTTTCGCCCGCAATTACCGATTCACCCCGAAATGGCTTCATTTACATTTTGGTTTAACAAGAACAACTATACGAATATCACAACACTTTTCCCCCGATCCTTCAATCCGACACAGAAATGTTGTCCAACAGGAAGCCACTCTGCTGTCACAGTTCTACCACAATGTGTTTTAGTTTCAAATGTATAGATATTACATACGGTGACCATATTTCTGAAATATCTTTAAAATAAATTATCGAATTTTAGAGTTAAATGTATTTATTAAAAATTGTTAAATAAAATGGCTCGGTTAGAAAAAATTGGTAAAGCTTAGGGGTTAATCTAAAAATACTAACTCAAATTGAAATGAGATTTTAGACAATATTTCTTTTGTCATTGGTAAGTTATAAACTGATCAACAGAAATTTATAACTATGTCTGCCACTATTTTATAAAATTCTTTGTCGCGATATCATGGAATACAAAATGAATAATGGCCGCTGTTTGACAGATCTAAATGTGGGTAAAAGTATTTTTTTTACCAATGGAAAAAACCCCTTTAGATTTTTAAAGTATTCTGGAGCAGGTATCCATTTGATAGAAATATTTTCGAAATTATTCAGTTTTTTTTATCATGGGGTCATGACGTTAAATAGAATGACACAAATATCGAATGGACAAAATCTCGAAAAAAGAAAAAAATTATCTCGAATGCAAAAATCTAGAATGACTAAAATCCCGAACGAACAAAAATCTCGCATTACATAATCCAGAATTTTTAAAATAAGATCTCGAAAAAATCCAGAAAAATATTTTTATTTTTGATATTAGCTCTTTTTTACTACGGATATTGATTGGAGTCTGGCGGTTAAAATTTCATCATGTTCGTTTGCTGTATGTTCCAAGCTTAAATTCTTTAAGTCGTGCTTATTTTTAAAATATGCATTAGGTGTGTTTTATTCATTGCTGCATAGCCAGCGCAGCACAAGTCTGAATAAAACGAAAGCTCACTCTATACGTTCATTTTAATAATTGAAAGCTCTATCGCCAGCACAGCCATCTTTATTTTTACTGAATTCTTTTTCGCCAGCAATCAAATTGTTTTTGTTTGCCAAGGGAAATTTTGCTGCGCTGGCTATGCAGCAATGAATAAAACACACCTATTGTCTTTGTCAAATTTGTTCATTTGTCGTATGCATTTGGTAAGCGAACCACCCAGGGTACTGTTGTTCAAAAAAACTTTTGATATTGGCCAGGCAGGTGACTGAACATAGCGTAAGCGGAGCAACGGACTTGCGTAAGAGGGACAGAGGACACAAAGAGGGAGATAAATCCTTGAAACCCACGAAGCAGGCCTCCCAAGGTGCTGTTGTCAAGAAAACTGTTCACAAAAGTCAGGAATATATTATGTTTGTTTTCATATTAATTCTGGACATTTATGAATGTTGCTGAAAAATTCGTCGCAGGGACATTAGGCCCAGGGTCATAAAGCCCAATTTTTATTTTTGCGGCTTACGTCCCACTTGAGTGAGACATAAAGCTGAAATAGAATTTGGGGCTTAAGTCGCACCCAAATGAGACCCAAGCCACAAAAATTTTTTGGAATAGAATAGAATATAATAATACAAATTTCACATACAATATATGTACATAGTACATTATATTTTTAAAATCATATGAGCATGAACTAAATGTTGTTTCGAGATTTTTGTAATTCGAAATTTTGGCATTTGAGATTCTGTCTTTCGAGATTTTTGTTTAATTTATGGAAGTTTTTTTTTATAAGATTGACGAAAAAAAAAAAATAATATACATAACAACCTTCTATATTCGTCCTTTATGAAAATAAGTTTTGATCCCAAACTCAAAATTAAAATAATAATAGCTGTGTTTCTATATACGTAAATTTTGGTATATCAAACTCCAAATACCAGGTGTGTTCCTTTACTTTAAAACTCTGTGCATTTGTGTGAATTTCTACGTCATTTTATTTTTTTTATATGAACTTTGACAGACTTTGGTGTAGAAATTCACAGAAATGCACAGAGTTTCAAAGTAAAGGAACTAGCTACCGTTTTGATTGTTAACGACAAATTTGGCACAGTACCCCTGCAAAAAAAAAAAAAAAACAATAGAAATAGAAATACTGAAGTGCTTCAAGAGAGAATGTTCTTTAAAATATAAAACGGGTGGTCACCATATAAAAACCATCATCAGTGGCAGGTGCAAGGTAAACTACACACAGGAAATGATGTGCCTTGCCTCGTACTCTCCTGTCTCTATGTATCTATAATATGTACTATATTGAGTGCCTACCCGGGAATATATACTGTTTCAATGACAATTTAAATTAATTTGAATCTGATGATAGTGGGGCACTATGGACATTAGTTCTGCATCCGAAATTTATCAAGAAAACAGACTTTTCATGATAGTGTGTTGTATATGTGTATGTGTGTGGGTTGGTGGGTGTTTGTGTCTGGTTGTGTATGGGTGTGTATATGCAAACAAAGTGATAGAATTGGCCTTAAAATAGAAAGATTTCTAATTGGAAGAAGTGGGTAAATTTTTTAAAATATGTACTACCTTAATGGTCAAACAAAAATTCAGCCAACCTTCGCCTTCTCTCTTCTCCATGCTTCCTGCATATAAAAGTGAATTTTTTTTTTTATTTTTTAATTTTTCCATTTCCATTTACAACTTGATTCTAACATCCTTCAGTTAGGTTGCTTTTTGTTTTAGCATAAAGCCTTCACTAGAGTCGTATCTACATAATACATGACACTTGTGCTTCACGCTTGGTAAAGCAAACATTTTACCGGATATGGATGAAGAAAATGAAGAATCTTTCTCACTATCTATAGATATATATCTTTTATCTTTTCCATACTACCAGGGGTGAATTTGTTAATATTCCTTTCCTATATCTTGATTAATTTCTCGCACTGTGGGTGGCAGAACAGTGGTGTAGAGTGCTGGATTGCTTACTTCGAGTCAGTTTTTCAGTGTGAGATCGCATTTGATTTCGGACTTAACCTCAAGTTAACATACCAAATTCGGGGGCTAACTCTGAAATAACTCTTGCATACTGAACCACTGGGCCTTATATAGAGGTAGATGTAGGTTGAAGCCAAAATTAAGGCAGCATCGTGTGACCATATTCTTAATCCACTGATGTGGGTACAAAAAATCATTTCCTAACCTTCTAACTAATCGAGGATGCATTTAAAAAAGACCCAAGGACTAACAAGCACGAAGTTAAAATTATAATTAATAATTTTAAAAGACTCAGTAACTTTTTCAAACAGTTCCAAAGGTTGGGATCTTTAGTGTCTTTTCACATATTCCTTTAATACGGGAAGCCTTCTTCAACCTAAATCGAAATACGGTTGGAGCCTACTTCAACCTGATATGATAATCCAGCACTGCCTACTTCACAGCTTAATTCAGTTTTTCTCTTTGCGAAATTACTTTTTCCGCTTCGAGTGTGGAAGTTCATGCACTTTCTGAAGTGCAGAAAAGGCCCACTTGACCTGGAATATAACAAGTATAAAACTGCAAAAAAAAAGAGAAGAAAATATAAAGGAAAACCTATATAGAATTCAAATCATAGGAATAGCCAGAGGCTTTTATCATATAAAATATTATACATACATATGATATATATATGTAAAGGTTCTTTAATAGTGGAAAACAATTTTTTAAAAGGCTCAAACATGCAGAATGTTTTATGTTGAAAGTTTTAACAAATTGTCTTTGCGGTTTTCCGACACGCAAAAGCACCCACAATTAACAGTCGTTTTACTTTTATAAAAGAAAGATATGATTTTTTTTTTCTTCAACAAAGAGAATATGTGTATTTTTTTTCTTTGTGCAATTTCAAGGTTTTTTGTAATTTTTGAAACTTATTGAACCTAGCAGGTGCAGGAAATCTATAGTTTAGAGGGAAAATATTATAATTATTCTTCCTCTGTAATGGTAATGGCTTTAAGTAAAATAAATTGCTTAGAGTCTATAATATCTTTTGTGATTCAAGGTTTTTATAAGTAGATATAGAGAAAACATTGAGGATAACAGATATTGCTTGATTAATAAAAACAAATACCATACATTATAGTAAGGAAGATGCAATCAATTTGAACATCACAAGTGAAAACCTTGATCAAAATATTTAAAGTCGTTTCGATAATATTTGAAGAAAAAAACACCTAAACTTAAACAAAATTTTAAATTATTCCTCTAGGAAGCAACATAAAATTGGCTAAATGCCAATTAAAGACCCCACCTGTCCATTCAGTTGCACGCACAAAATAACTGATGATCCCAACTCTCGTGTTTGAGTGCAATGCATTTGTTTTAAAGTTTGTAAAAAAAAACTTTTCATTAAAAAATCTAATTTAGACTTTTCGCGCATATTTCGAACAACATTTTCTTCCGTGATAAGGCACATTTCATACTCGGTGGGTTTGTAAACAAACAAAATTGCCGCATATGGGGCTCAGAAAACACAGAAGTGATCGAACAGGTACTGTTGCATCCAGACAATGTGACTGTTTACTGTGCTCTATGGTCGAAAGGTGTAATTGGTCCGTATTTCTTCGAAGATGCCAATGGGCAGACGGTTACAGTCAATTCAGAGCGATATGGTCGAATGATAACCAATTTTTTTGGCTGGCGATTAAAGATCATAACTTGGACGATATGCGTTTCCAATTATGGCTTTATTGCGTGAGAAGTTTCCTGGTCGCGTATTTTAAAATTTTGGCGACGTCAATACCAAGATCATGAGATTTGACACTGTGGGGCTATGCAAGAAAAAGACCGTGTTTATTCAAATAATCCCCTAGACGCTTTAAAAACCAATATTATTCAATTTATGGCCGAGATACCGCACGAAATGTGCAAAAAAGTAGTAAAAATTACATCAAAAGAATCCCATGCTGCGAATCTTCCCGAGGCGGCCATTTGAATTATATTGTTTTTCACACTTAATGACAAAATCCAATTTTTGTAATGAAATAAAATTTTTATCAAAAATGTATCGCTGTGAGTGTTTTATTTAGCTTTACTTTCGAAACTGAAAATGAATGACCTTAATATAAGATGCGACAAAATGCTATAACATGTAGGTTGAGTAGAGATCAAAAATCGTAGTGGGATCTTCATATATCTCTCTGTTGAGCGGGATGAACAATTTTCTAAAAAAAATTTGTATTGTGTTGATTGGAAAATATGTTTTCCTTCGGCTGTTTTGGTCACAATAATTTTAGCAATGAAACAAGATTTGTTACATTTACTTTTCCCGACGTTTCGACAGGGGTTGCTGTCTTCTTCAGGGTGAACTTTATTACATATAAAATAAAAATATAGTTAATCACAATGTTATGCAACAACAATATACAGTGAAAAGTAAAACTTACACTTTAAGAGTTATAAACGTAGTTTAAATTTTACATAGTAAACTTAAATAATTTATAAAATACAATTTATAAAAACAAAACAATGCTGCTTCCGATGAAGAAGTTTAGTCAATAACTGAAGAAAGAGAGGTAGATTACGCATTATTTAATTTGAAACGAGGGAGCAGTATACCGCTGAAATATTCTGTGTGTCCTGTTTTCGATTCATGTTGTTCTTGTTATTTAGAATATGAAGTGTCTCTAAAGTGTACCGCTTGGAAGTGTGGGTTTCTCTTTGGAGAACTTGGACACCGTCAAAGTCGGGAGAGTGGCCACTTTCAATTACATGGCTGGCGAGTGCAGTTTTGGCTGGATTATTGGTGTTTATGTCGCACCTATGATTTGACATTCTTTGACGAAGAAATTGTTTTGTCGTCCTAATGTAACACAAGGAGCAAGGTTCACCAGTCTTGCCTTTACAATTGATCTTATAAATTACATCCGTACATTTGTCCTTACCAGGTTTTGCCTTCAATTTGGTGAAAAGATGTCCAAGTGTTTGGTTGGACTTAAAAGCTAAACGAACATTTTTAAGATTTTTGTTGACCATCTCTTTGAAGTTCTCGGTTAAACTTTGTACATAAACAACACTTTTGAAGAAACCATCCGCAGAATATTCGCATTGTTGGCGGGGGATTTTGTAGTTGTATTTTGAAAACAAACTCCGAATGGCTCCAGCAGGATACCCGTTATCATTCAAAATGTTGAAAACTCTTTTTTGATTAGCGGAGTGGAATTTTACATCACTCAACGTAAACGCTTTGTTAATTAAGTTGGAAGCCGTGTTCATAATAATATGTTTGGCCTGACTGGAACGAAAGTTGATGAGTCTTCCTGACGCTGTATTTGTTTGATACCAGTCAAAGGAGAGATGATTTTCTTCTCTATAGACTTTTACATCTAGGAACGCTAGTGTGTTGTTCTGTTCCCTTTCGACGGTAAACTGTATTTTTGGGTTGAATCTGTTTAGGGTCAACAAAACATCATCAATTTTACTCCTATCCATCACCGCAAATAAGTCATCCACATATTTTACTATGAAGTTTGGTTTTTCTTTTGAGCCAATAAAACACTCATCAAGCAAATAATCCATCACAAGGTCAGCAATAGTGGGTGAAAGGGGGTTGCCCATAGGCATTCCAAATATTTGCTTAAAAATATCCTCTTTAAATTGTAGAAAATTGTTTTCTTTTATGCAAAAATCGAGAATTTCGAGAAATTTGCCCTGGTTGATTTTAGTGTTTTGACTAATTATTTCCCATTTCTTTTTAACTATGTTGACAGCTAATTGACCTGGGATGTTAGTAAAAAGTGATACAACATCAAAAGAAACCAAAACATCATTCTCTCGTATTTCCACTTTTTTTGCTTTTTCCACAAATTCAAAAGAATTTCTTACAGTGTAGAGTGATTTGTTCGTCACACATTGTAAAATCCTACCAACAAATTTAGAGAGTGCATAGCAAGGCAAATTCAGTTATTGACTAAACTTCTTCATCGGAAGTCGCATTGTTTTGTTTTTATAAATTGTATTTTATAAATTATTTAAGTTTACTATGTAAAATTTAAACTACGTTTATAACTCTTAAAGTGTAAGTTTTACTTTTCACTGTATATTGTTGTTGCATAACATTGTGATTAACTATATTTTTATTTTATATGTAATAAAGTTCACCCTGAAGAAGACAGCAACCCCTGTCGAAACGTCGGGAAAAGTAAATGTAACAAATCTTGTTTCATTGCTAAAATTATTGTGACCAAAACAGCCGAAGGAAAACATATTTTCCAATCAACACAATACAAATCAAATTGGTCAATAAATCTACATCTTAAAAAAAATTTGGCATAAATTAGAAACAAAAAATTTATACAACAACGGCAACACTTAAAGTGTCAATTTTCTAAAAAAATTTCTGGTTCTCATTCACAATTCATTAAATATGAAGAAATTTTTAGCAATTGTAAGATGTTTTCAATTAAAACATCTGACAATGACCAATGAGTCTGACAATGTCCTAATCGACTGAAAATGATAAAAATTGTGTGTTCAGACGATTGTAAGATACCTGACAATTTTTTGTCAGATTGTCTTCTGACAATGACGTGTCTGACAATATTGTCAGGCAAAATTGTGTGTTCAGACGATTGTAAGACATTTGGAATAGTTTTTTCACTGACAGATCTGACAATATTGTAAGATCTGACAATCGTCTGTACTTAGCTTAAGCAAAGTTTATTATGGTGACTTTCTGAAGCTGCTACATGTAAGAATCAAGAGATTTGGGATTTTTTGTTGTTGTTAGTTGTTGTTTGACTGTTTATCTCTTAACCAAACGGTTTTTTAATAACAATAACACATTTTCTTTTTCATTTTTGAACAGCTAGAGGTGTACCAAATCGGCCAGTGTGCGGCGCCGCAAAATTATAACGGATTTTATTAAAGTGACGCAATACCAGCATTTTTTATTATGGGAGGGGGGTCTATCTCCCTCCGTTTAGACGGGAGAGTTCATTTTCTAATAATTTTGTCATCATTTTTTTTTTTTAATTTTGAGTTTGAAAGTAATTTTAACAAAAACTATCAATAGAAATGACTTGATTCAAAAATAAAATTAAAAAAAAACTAAATTTTCAGCCTCTGTTTTTAAATACATATTTGTTTTTATATTAAGTTGGTTATTCGAAAATTGCCCCTCCCGTCTAAACGGAGGGAGAACAAACTTCTGGCTTTCAAAACTGGTATAATATTTTACTTAAAGTGGTGATAGCCCCCCCCCCCCCCCTCCAATAGCAAAAAATGCTTGAATTGCACCACTCTTAATATATTGCGGCGTGCGCCGAACGAATCGTAATCTTGCCGAAAATACACATTCCTCGCCTTGTTTCGTCCTATCCTATATTTAAATGTTGACTTTAAAATGTTTGCATCACATCGATATTTATAGAATCAAAATAAATTCAGTTAAATTGAAAATTCAAAATCAAAAAAACAATACCATATTAATAATACCAATGAAGTATTGCATACTTTTCGGTGTTATCCATAAACAAGAACGAACAGGCGAAGCAAATATGTCATTTCAAATGTAAAAATCATTTCAGTTCGAAGTCGCTCCCTCAAATTAAATTAATAAAAATAAAAATTGTGCGTTTTTCCTCATAAATTTAATTTGTTGTTGATTTTTTATGTGATATGGTTGGTTATGTAGTGAAAATTTAAAAAAAATTATGAAATAAAATGTTTTAAATCTAATAAATGCAATGTGATAAAAAAAAGTAAATTCTAAGAAAAATATTTTGTTCGTGAGTAGGTACACGAGTGTTTTTAAAATAAGTGCCGTAATCAGTGAATTTTATTAAATTTTGGATTATCTACTTACAGAATATGTTTGTCCACATTTTGTATGATTCATAAAAATGTGTGTTCGGTAAGTTTTTTTTTTAATATTTTTAAACTGAAAGAAAATGTGCTTTAGGAGGGTTTTAAGGCTCAAATATCTTCTTTGTAATAAAGTGATATATCTATCTTACTAAAACGAATCTAAAGCTAGACAAACACGAACCATTAAGTTTGGATCCAATTAATTAAGCTCATGGATTTCCAAATTGCAGAGAATCTTAATCGCTCGGCCGAGGATAATTTTCACGATGCAATTTCGTTCGGCCGATCGATTTGGCTCGCGAGTATGTCACAGCTTTAAATTATCATTCTTGAATTCAATAAAAGCCCTTTCCTGGTAGATAATTCTTCTTGCTACAGAGTACCTTCTTTTATAGAAAGGCACATAATGTATAAATTGAGCTTTTTGAATTCAAATATGACTTCAGAATTTTTGTTTTATATACCCATCGAGTTTCCCAAATTTGAATAATACCTACCTATGCTTTTTTTAAAAACAGTTTTAAAGAGGGTCTACCGAAGGTCGACATGTGATAGTTTAAATAAATAATAGGTCATTAAGTGGAATGGTATATTAAGAACATTGAACTAAAAGCTTGTTAAGAGAAAGTCAATTTTTTCTTCAGGAGCTTAAGTTTTAAAACACAACTTCGATTAATTCACTAATGCGAGACTTATCCTTAACCCCCAAAATTATTGAAATTCTAAAACGATAAGTTTAAAAAAAAAATTTATTAAAAATAAAAACAAACATTCTTGTTTTAAATTTTGGAAAAAATATAGGCTGGTTTTTAAATTGCTGAGGAATGTTGACACTTTATAGGTCTGTTTCTTTACTTCCCAAAACTGTCACTTTCTACACATTTTGGTCCAAAGTTCTGTCAAAGTCCATACAAAAATAATTGGTCAAAATTGGGAAGGGAAGTAAAGAAACAGACCTAATATATCATTAAGCTTCTCGAAACTATTTTTTTACCTTTTTGAAGTAAAATACTTTAAGAATTCTTTACCCTGAGGCCATATGAGTGGATAATCGCTAGCTACATTATACTGCCTGTCAAATTCCTATTTGTGTATACTTGCCTTATTGACTGTTCTACTCGCTTTTCAACTGCCTTCGAAAAAGTCAAGCCAGTGGCAAAGTTGCGAGTAGCAAGTTTGCTGTATTTTAGTAAAAAAAATTGAGTGTATTCAATTGGATCGTGTTGCCTCAGGATATACCTGCTCTCTATTTTTCCTACATAAACAGAGCTCATCTGAATTATAATGTCAAAAAAAGCAAACTCTATTAGGCATTTTAAATGGACAGATAAGTTCAAAGAAGAAAAAAATCTAATTCATAGAGACACAAAAGCCTGCAAAGCTAAACATTCAGATGCACAACTTAATATACTTTTCAAAAAAAAAAACACACACATTTTCTGTTTTACCTTTAATTTTTTTTCTTCCCATCAGCATTATGTCCTTGACTTTGAATGCAGAGCATTTGCAAATCTCTTTTTTTTGGTTATAAATCTACTATTCTTAGGCATGTCCTTGGCCTGGGGTCGTCCTGCACTCACTTATTTTGTCCGGAAAAACAAAGTGAGAAAAAGAATAATGGACTTCTTTATAATGTAAGATTTACAAATACATATATAAGTATATGCTTAGATATACAAACTGCTCTAGGCATCGTTATATTCATGAAGTTGTCTTTTAAGAAAAACGTTGCAGCTTACTATATGTATAATATTTGGCACTGAGTTGAGCCCACAGGGATTTGTTTAAAATGTAACACGTGGAAATGAAATGCAAATGCAGAAATGAAGAAGTAGGAGTGCACAATGTGTTTAAATGAGAAAAAAAAAAAGACTTTTTTAAGTGTTAATAATGAAGATGAAGAGGACAGAATGATAGTAAACTGACATAAGGAACAACAGGTAAAGGATATTATTGACGTCAGTTGCAGTTCTATTTTGAATGTTATTTTAAGTACTTTGAGATAATGAAAGTTTTGTTTTATTTGTTTGAAAATTTTTGAAACCGAAGTCTTTTAATTAGAAAACAAAAACTCTGCAATCTAATTAAAATTTCTACTATCTACATATGAAAAGGAGAATTAACATTAAGATACTTCAATTTTATGACACAGATGTTATGTAATTAACAAAAACTACGCGGCAGACCCTGATCCTATATATGAAGACATTGTTACCTCACGCTTCCTGCTTTTTCTCTATTCTGAGCAGTATTGACATAATCTCAAATTTTATAATACTAGATTCCTAATTTTACCACATCATTTATGTATATGTGAATATAGCAAAGGACACGGTATTGCCCAGCCAAGTTCTAGCTCTACACCCATTTACAGGAACAATGTCAGGCTATTTTCGACGCTCTGTTCATTTCAGTACCAATAAGTTCGGTATAATTGCTCAGCTAAGCAAACACATGGGCTTCATTAATTTAAACTCATTAAAATGAGTGGTTCCTGAGTTAAAGAACTTCAAATATAACTAAAATGACTAACTGATTCAATCAGTCACTGACCAAATTACCAAAATTATGGACCAATCTCCGACACCAAAATATCTTATTAATTCACACAGCAGCAGTAGATATCGTGGTGCATACAAAATTTGAAGTTTTCCATTCAGGGGGAGAGGCATCCGCCCATTCTATCAAAATGTTTATCAATTATATGAAGCAATTCCGATTGCTGTAGATGAAATTTGGATGGTAGGGTAGGTTTGAATCAAATAGCTATATAAGGTGTTTCAGAATTTTTTGTTTAAAAACGAATTTTTACTAAAGATAATAGACATAATTTGTATTTCACTTTAGAAAAGTCAAAAGTTCAGTTTTTCAGTAACACGCAGAATGAAATTGAGTAAAACAGTACTTTCGTTCGTTGAACTTTAGCCAGGGTTGACCCAGGTTTTCTTAACAACCACAAGAATTGTCAAAAAAAACCCGGATTTTTCGGTTTTCAAAAAACGCCAGAGGGCTTTAAATTGTGTCGTTGACATTAAACGCAAAAAATAAAAAACTAACATAAAATGTGTTTTAAATTAGTTTTAAAAAGGGATTGAAACAACATCAAGCATTTTCTTTTCCTATTTCTATTTGTTATCTTTTAATTTTTAAGCTATTACCTGCAACAAGCAAATCCACAACTAATAATAAACAAATAAGTGCCTCACAACTCGTGTCATTTTGACAGTTCATTCGTCACCTGAAGTCGCTACAGCAAAAAACCTAGTTCTACTTTCAGGGCGAGTTCAGGACGACCCCAGGTTCAGGTTTTTCAAAAAACGCTTTAGGGCAACCCCAGGGTGACTTCAGGGCTCAACGAACAAACCTATAGTTGTCAAAGAAGAAAACAAATCGTAGTGAATGAGTAGGGAAAAAAGAAAATAAACCATTTTTTCATTATTATTAACTTTTTTTTAATAAGAGTAGGTATATTTAAATTTTGTTCATAAAAGAGTACCTCATTAAAAAAATGTTTCATTATTCAAAAAAATCGAAGGTGATAGATAACAATTCAAATAGTGGAAAAAATTAAACGAACCAGTAATATAGAGGGTGTTTTGCATAAGAAACAAAAAAAAAGCTAGATCGTGTGGTTTTGGTCGAGACAAGAAAAAAATAGTTTCGTAAGGAGGCCTATTTCCCCCAGTTTAAGTGGGAGGGACAATTTTATTAAAAAAATTACTTACACCTACAATGTCATGTTATGCCTTTTTTAAAGCCAAAAATCCATCCATTTATTTTGTTTTTAAACTTAATTGTTTTATGGCCAGTTGCACCAAAATCCACTGAAACCAGTTTTTGCTAAAATTCTTATAAATTGTATCGGCTTGATAAATTTATTGTGTTGCACCAATGTATTTCTCTCATTTTTAAGCTAAAATGCTGTTTGCGAACCATCCCTGGATTTTGTCAGCTAATTTTTGAACTGAACGAAAAAGTTTCACTAGTGTAAGTAAGATAGCAATATGAGAGATGTCACCTGGTTTATAATGAGCGTTTTTCTTTTTTAATTCAGAGTAGAGCTTTGAACAGAGTCTGAACACTTCGAACATACTCTGAGCGATCTCTGAACTGAGCGTGCTCTACCCTGAGAGTTCAGATCTATTTAAAGAAACACGCTTCACCAGCTGTCACTTTTTTATTTGTTCACAGTTGTCATTTTCTTTGTGTTCAGCTATTCAACTGCGTCTGCTCTATCAATTTATTATGAGCTTATAGAGCGCGCTCTGAACATGCTCAGAGCGAAAAAAGAAACACAAAATTGGAGCTCTGAATGCTCTGAGCTATAAAAGAAACACGATTTTCTTTTTGACAGTTCAGGCTCTGCTCTGAACTAAAAAAGAAAAACGCCCAATGGAAGTGAGTAATTACCTTTTTGAAACATGTATTAGGCGTTTTTCTTTTTTAGTTCAGAGCAGAGCCTGGACTGTCAAACAAAAAATTGTGTTTCTTTTTTCTGTTCTAAGCTTAGCTTGAGCAGACCGAGTTGAATGCTGATCACAAGCATTTGACAGATGAAATTGAAAAAAAAAGTTAAGTGTTCAGGTGTGTTTCAAAAATAGTTCAGAGCGCTCAGAACACGCTTTGTTCAGAGGATGTCCAGGGCATGCTCGATATGCTCGGACTCTGTTCAGAACTCTATTCTAAGCTAAAAAAGAAAAACGCCTATTATAGTTGAAGAAGAGGAGTCCTATCCGTTTTTGTTTCACCACACACATTTTAACTTGCGGAAAAAAAAATGTTTCACCAAAAATATTTCCCCATTTTTTTCGTTGAAAAGAATTATTGTATACTAGGCTTGAATAGGAAATAATTATGTTAATTTTTGTTCTTAGTTATTTTTAATCTCCAGCGATCTATTTAATGTTGAATATTTTTTTTTAATTGTAACTTTCAAATGTCCAAAAGTGAAATATTTTTGTTTACATATTTTCGTTTAAACTCGCTTTTAAGAGTTAACTGGAGGAAAATGGCATTTAAGCTTATGGGCTAGTTTATCGGCCTTTTAAAACTTAAATTTGTTAAATGCCATTTTAAAATTTAAAGAAGCAGTAAAAGCATTTGGTGCAACTGGCCATTAGTGAATAGTTTTGAAAAAATTAATGTTTAACCTCAAACTTTTGAAAAAAAATGACGTAACTTACTTCGTCGGACACTTTTTGGCGGAGTCAAAAAGTTTTGATATCTGAATTTGTAGCTAATAAATGCGCAAACCAAAAATTTGTACCTCGCATGTTTTCTGAGTTATTAAAGTTTCCGCTAAAAAAAGGCTGAAGTTAACAGTACAAATCTAAAATAATACGAATTTTTAAGTTTGCCTGACAATCGAATTTGTAGCTTTTTAAATGCTCTTGAGTAGCGAAATCCTCGATTTTGTAGCTTTTGTAGTTTATTTTATACTCAAGTTTCCGCTAAAATAATCCTGAAAATACGAAACAATAATTCTGTCTGTGTACAAAATTGTAACATTTTAAATGCTAATTTGTAACATTTTTTTTTGCTTTTATGAAAAATTTTTTGTTTGGATTTTAAGTTTAAAAAGCTCATTTCCAGTCAGTTCGAATAAAATGGAAGTTGGCGGACAAAATCTAGAAAAAATGAGATTTTCTAAATTTTTTTTTTGCCAGAAATTGTAGCTTTTTAAATACTATTTTTTTTTACACTAAGTAAAAAATTGCAGCTCTAAAAGTTTTTTTTATATTCATGTTTCAAGTTAGCTGAGTCAAAATTTAAAAAAAATATACGAATTTGAAGTCTTCTTAAACTTAATTACACGCGCAAACCCCATTTAGTACACGTATAGTTTTTTTTGTTATAAATGTTTCGCTAAAATAAGACGTTATTCTCATACATATGTAACGGTAAAAATTAAAAAAATTGAATTTTAGTATTTTTTTTCTCAGAAATAGAGCTTTTGAAATGATAATTTGTTGAGCAAGAATTAATTTTGTGGTTTTTATTTTTATTTGCACATTTTTAAATTTTTAAAAAGGCATTTCCGGTCCGCTAAAATAAAACTGAAATTGGCAAACAAAATCAAAAAAAATTAGATTTTCAAAAAAAATGACATTTTCAAAAAAAAAAGTTTGCCAGAAATTGAAGCTTTTTAAATGGCATTTTTCTACACCAAGTAAAAATTTGTAGCTCTAAGAGTTTTTTTATATTGAAGTTTCATGTAAGTTCAATACGAAATGCCAAAATAAAAAAATAAGAAAATCCAAAAATGTTTTTTGCCCAAATTTGAAGGCCCTAACTTTAATTACACACATGTAAGGGCCCTAAAAAATGGTCTTCTTCAAATCACAAATTTACCACTCTATGCAACTTTATGCAGGTGAATTTTTGGGTTTATGTGAAAAAATATATATTAGTCCTTTTTTCCGTTAAGCTTAAGGGGGAAATTTGCGGAGTTTCTTTTGTAATTCAATTTAAAGTTGAAAAAGTGTTTGGGCTTTACTGTTTCAAAAATTATTGAATTAAAACAAAACTAAATCAGATTTGAAAATTCTTTTCAGAGAAAATAAATAATTTCTAACTCAATAAACGCCTTGGCATTATATTCAAAATCATCGGGGCACGAACAAATTTTGAACTGGTTTCTAGAACAGAAAATTGGTTAAGTTTCACATCCCCCTTATTATTTGTCACCTCAGATTCAAAAAAAATCCCTGCTGCCTTCATTCAGTCCTTCGCGTTTATCGGTTTACAAATATTCCTTTATCATATTTTTGACATAATTTTTTTCCAGAATATCCCTAATATAAAACAGAAACAGTGCTGGTCCTAGGACACTTTCTTGTGGTACACCAACTTCGATTTTCCTGAGTTCCCAATATTATTCCTCGTATACCTTATTCTTAAGTCTAAGAGTTTAGGAGCTCACTTTTAACCTCCCACTCTCAACAAGGGCGTATAAATAAAACTTGCCAGCCTTAAAGTAAAGATATGACTTAAAAACGCGTTTGCTTTTCCATGTGTAGAATTAATAAATATCTCGTATCAATTCATTACAAAAAAAAAAAACACAAAATTATTTATGTATAGGTACCTACCTACCTACATGAACTTTTGCACAATTTGGAAGGAAAAATCCAAGTTTTTCTTTTCCTCATAAAACATTAACGATTCAAAAAATTTTAATTTCATAAAACACACCTGGAAATATCACATCGTACCAATGCACATATAATTTGCATAAAATTTACAAAGTAGGTACATCATCAACGACATTTTATATATACCTATGTCGTCTTAGCCAACAGCCTTAGGCGATAAGTAAGAACCATCATAAAGATGATGAGACGAGCAGTTGGGTCGCGTTTGCGGGGGTTGACATATTATATTGGGTGGTGGTGGGTGGTATGTATAGGCAGGTATCTACCTACCTGAATAAAGTAACAGCAAAGGCAAATCAATTTAACTTCACTCAATTGTTTGCTCATTAATTTTATACGCTTCAACTGTTTACATTTCTTTTTGTACTCATCATCATCATCATGGTTCTTGTCTATACTATGTGATGTCACACTAAATGAGCTCTTCCTAAAAAATCTAGCCAAAAATCTAAAGCAACCATATACATACCTGATGTGATATTAATAAAGCTCCTCGATGTTTACCTCTCAGTATCATGACGTCGTTGAGTCTCTGAGCCTTTGCCTGCATCATCTAAATTAAACTTTTTTTTTTGCTGCACTCTGCTTTCAAAAACTTTTTTAGTCCCAGTCCCACCTTCTATTCATTCTTATTAAAAAATAAAATTCAAGAAAAAAAAAAAAAAAAATACTGAAAACCTTTCGCACGGTGACAAAGTAAATTATTTGCCACCACTTTCTTCAGGAAAGGAACTACTTTAAAATTATGTCGTCGTTATTGTCGTCGATTCAACAAGTTTATCCTCAAACCATTCGTGGAATATCGTCGTCGTTGTCGTTAGCGTGCGCGTCGCGTCGCGTCGCGTTGCCTTGTCGTTGAGTCAATTCATGGGTGCATCAGGCGCATACTGGTAACACACATAGCTATGTAATGTATAAAGACAAATCTCAAGGACAATGAGTTTCCTGTGATGAACAAATATGAGTGCGCATAATATTTCCATTGGAATCATTTCTGCAAAATTGAATTTGTAATATCTTTGGCCATGAACATTAAAATGGGTTGAGTCCTTATTCTATTTCGAGCCACCCGTGCGCAACATGTTACAACTCAAATGCAAGTGTGCTTGAAATGTATATACTGGGCCAAACAGTGGTGTGCAAGAATTATCAGACAGGATACATATATAACATTTATTTTGTATAGGGATCGATCATTGAATTGTAAGGTATATATGACTGTGCTGGGTCCCCCTTTCAATACCATAATTGATATGGGATGTAATAGTCGTAAAAGTAGATTTGCAGTTAAATCTAGCCTTTTTTTGTCTTGGCTAAAATTTACATAAAATACCTTTTTAACAAACTACACTTTTCCTATTAGTTCTAAATACTCATTAGGCATACAATACATGCTAGATATTCGGAAAAAGGATCATGTGCAATTTCAAAGAATAAGAATAATAATCTATCTTTAACTACCTCAACTAGATAAATAAATATCAATTTTATGGAATTCTTTTGAAAAAAAAAACAAAACGTTTTAATTTGGCCTACTCCAGGATGAATTTGAGCGATGGCACTATTATGTTGATTTTTAGGGCACCGGAAGTTTGCGGCCTATAATATATTGCGTGAGTTTACAATACCCTCAAATCGGTCGTGCAGAATATAAAGGGTATCCCAAAACTCACGCTTGAAGTAATTTTGATTGAAAACATTACATTCATTATTTTTTCAAATTGTTGTTTAATAATGAAAACGCGTTGTTCTTTCATGTTCACTCAGAGAAAAAAAGTGTATAATTAGGGAGAAACATACTCAAATTGACAAATTTCAAACTTCTTTTCATCGCGATCGTGTTTATACTAGAATTAAGTTCGTCGGATTTGAATCAATATTAACGCATTCTTTCTTTTAGTAATTGCATTCCTAAGTTAAGCACGACCAGCAAACAACTTAAGCACGCATTTTTTTGTTTTGGTGGTATAGAAGTCATTTAAACTCCGAGCGTTCTTATATTGAGTACTTTTTGGGTAAAATAAGAAAAAGCGGAGTTAAATTGAGTATGTTATGCCAAGAAGGATCGCGTTCTTAAATTCAATCTAAATATGCTCAAAATTAGACTTCCATTTTTGTCTGGGTGTAGCACTCCAGCTTTACTTGCGATGCATATACAGCGTGTCCCATAATTAATGGTCCAAACTAAAACTGGTGACAGTTGAGGTCATGAACTCTCATAATTTAGTAACTTATCCATTCTGAATCATAAAGGTTTTCGATAAACAACTGTTTTTTTTTTTTATTCGAAAAAACCCTACTGTGAACCAGGTTTCTGGTGATCAAAATAAAAAATAATTCGTCACTGCAATACAGAACTAGTCTAAGTCACATTTACAAAATTTAAAAAAAAGAACCTCAGTCCGTTAGATGCTGACTTTCGACATCATGATTATATTCTATTATTTAAATTCTTAAGGAACTACTGTACGATGGAATTTTCGAAATATGTAGAAAGTGAGCGGAACACAACAAGTTTCCTTGTGAAGTAAAAAAAAAACTGATTTTGAAATTTTGGACTTAGACTAGTTCTGCATTGTAGCGACGAATTGATGTTTGTTTGTTTGTTTTTTTTTTTTTTTTTATTTTTTCACTCGAATGTTGTATGATAGTAAGACCAATTTTTTGCATTAAAATTTTTTTGATATCCTACACCATTTTGCTCAAAATGTATGGATAATATGGCATTTCTATCAAACCTGTTTTTTTACTTCAATCTTTAAAAGACCATTCTGAAAAAAGAAAAAAAAAATCGTACGATTGAATATTGGTTTTTATTTTTAGAAAATTTCCATGTAATTGAAGTTTTTAAAAAGATATACCTACTTACTAAAGCTAGACCGAAATTTATAATAATTTTAACTCAATCAGACAAATAAAAATAAATCTTTTTTTAAATAAGAACTCGAAATTTTGATCAAACTTGATATTGCGATGAAGCAAGGTCGAATAAAGTGGGTCCTGTAAATCTGTTGTCTGTCTGTCTGTCCTTTCAGCTGCAGCCTAAACGGGTGGTTCGATTTTCTTTTAACTTGGTACATAGCGTTTTTGATCACTCCCCTGGCACGTTTTTTCATTTTTTTTTTGGGACCAAAACTACCGGTACCTGTCATACAATTTTTTCTTAGCAAAAACTGAAAATCTTATTTTTCTCAAAAACGTGCCAAAAAAAATTCAGTATTTTTTTTTTTACAAAACAACTACCATTAAAAAAAAATCTGAAAATGGTTATAAACGGTACCTTCCAAAGAACCATTTAATTGATTTTCGATTTCGATAATTTTTTTATGGAGAATGTTTGAAAATTTTTCAATAGAATTGTGTACCAAAATATTCAATTTTTTTTTTAATTTGAAAAAAATTAAAATTTTTTTTTGAAAAATTAATAATTCTAAAACGACTTGATCGATTTTTATTAAACTTAGCACCCAGTAGTTTTTGTATATTATATAGCAGATTTTTATAAAAAAAAATTTCTTATAACAAAAAATAACGGTACCTCCCATAGATGTGTTTAAAAACAACTAAGAAAAATCTCATTTGTCTCAAAAACGATTCCTACGATTTTAATAAAAAAATTTTATTGGTGCTAATATCAGTATGAATACTATATTATTGGAAATAAAACTTTAATGTACCGTTTAGTGATGGTATCTCTCATCCGTTTTTTTGGTTAACCTGAAGACCTGAAATTTTGTACACAAGGGCTTCTAATAAGTTTCAATAATATTGCATATTAAAATTTTCAAAAAAACAAATTTTGTATTTAAATAAAAAATTTGAAAATTCCATTTTTTGAAAATGGGTTGATGATTTTTTTCAAAGTTTATTTTTTTAACTCTGCATTGATAAGCAATAAAAAATGGCGTACCTGCAATTACATGTATAATAACTTATGCAATTTTAATAAAACTGCGTGTCGTGTTGTTGTTTGCCTTTAATTTGGATTATTCCCTAATCTAAAGTTAATTCTAAAAATAATTGAACAAGTCAAAGCTTTCTAGACATGGTTGAAAGAATCTTGACATTTTTGTAGATTTTACTATAATATTATAGTTTAAGCTATTTTTATTCACAAAAATTGAAGCTTAGGCTGGAAAAACAAGCTAAACTAAATGGCGTATATTCATAGTCGTTTTTAGACCCCAGTTTATCTTAGCCTGGAGTTTATCCAATGTAAATTAGATAGGATAAACCTAGTATTTTTTTAGAAACAACTTAAACAGTGACTATGAATATGCCCCAATGAATTCAGCGTTGGCTATTTTAAACGTGCTTAAGCGGTCTTAAGACGTGTAATCTTAAGCGTGTATCTTATTACACGAGTATTCGTGTCACGTGTACACGTGTAGAAAAAAAACTCAATACGTGTATACGTGTATGTTCTGAATACACGTGTAAATAGAAATACACATGTAATTATATAAAAGCGGCACTTTTTTTCTAAATTACCTTGGTGAAGCGATTTTAACATATTTTTACGGTGTAAAAGAACGATTTTTAGGTAGAACTTGATAATATGTCACACCTAAAAAAATGTTTCCCAAAAAAATTAGTTACAGCATTGTATCTATTATTGTAACATTTTTTGAACCATAAAACAGCATAAGTAGGTAGATACGATCAACGATGTAGAAGTAATTATTACACCTGTATTGCTTAAATACACTTGTAACATTAAATACACGTGTAAATATAAAGTCACGTGCTCATACACGAATATTTTAAATACACGTGTAACACGGGTACACGTTTACACGTATATTAAGGGGCTCTAGTAGCTTTTACTTGAAGACATCTTTAATAAGCTAGCTTAAGCTTATTTTTATTCACCAAAAAGCTAGCTATTACTTAAAAATCCAAGTTTAAGATTTAGCTTTTTTTATGTACGTATGTATGTATGTATATGAATCATTAAATAATAAAAAATGGCGTATTTAATTTTTTTTTATTAAAAATGTTGTCAAGCTTTTGTATAAAAAAAAAATATAAAATTGAGGTTCGTTCAAGAAATCAGACGGTGTATATAGCGATTTATCACCCAAAATTTTGAGTAAAGTGAGGTTTTTTTTAGCGATTTGATTTTAGGCGAACTGACTTCGTACCCATTTTACATAGTACAAGGCCGATCAGTTGGCATTATCAGTAATGAAATAATATAAAAAGTGAATAGAAAACGAAAAGGACACAAAATAAGAAGTAATAAACACCATCTGAAGACATTCTGCGGTAGAATTGGTTTCTTCTTAACCATTGTAAATTATATCATCAATCATGCGATAAAAATCAAAACCGCAAGTGCATTCCTATAACATTACACTTTTTAATTCTGTCTACCAAACTTCCTATCACAAAACTTTAAACATTCAGTGTTTAATTGAAAAATTTAACTTCCTCTTTGGCTTTTTATACTAAGGCACATGCAAACAGTAGCTCAAAGTTAAAAAGGAAACAAGAGCTCCTTCAACCAAACAAGTACCCTAGACCTAGATGGTTCCTATATGTGTACCTAGTACCCACAATCTACATTCATATATGTACAGGAACGAAAGTCAAAGTTATATGTCGTCGTCTTTCTAGTAGGAATGGATATCGTAGTTTAACTTTTGGAAGGATGGAATTTTTAAACTTTTGTGAGCACGTCTCGAAGAACGAAAAACAAGCAGAAAAAAAATAAAAAAAAAAAAAACCTGGAGTGGGCTCATTGGCCCTATATAACTTCATCTTTATACCTTTTTTTTTATACATACTTACTCTCCTCATGCCCAATATATGCGGTATAAACTTACCTTGATTTAGAATTCATAAGAAAAACTTGAACTTTATAGAACCTAGTATACCTACCTGGAAGGAGGGAATGATAGAAAAAGAGAGTGGTCCTTATATCCATATCAGGCAGCTGGCAGGGGTATGCATGGCATGTATGTCTTTGGAGGTTTATTGATTTACCTGTTCAACTAAGCAAACCAAACTGCATATCTCTGGCTTTGAGGTCGAATGAAATTTTTTTGATCGCCTAATCTACGCCCCACGATCCATAAAATGAAAAATAACACATTCCGTAACTCAGAGTCAATCATCCGAGTGATGATACTGCAGTGACTTTGCAAACTTTCTGCCCGCAGCCCGCGCCTTGGGAGTACCGTTTGGCACTGCCATGCAGGTATATATACATGAAGCACTTTATCTATATAGAGAAGAAGGAGAAAAAGGAAGACCTTGAGCAGAATGCGGGAAGGCGTAGTTGAATTATTCATAAAATCCACTTAAAATTGCAGCATGGTCGTGCATCCTGTTGAAATATATGGGTGTTGGATGAAATCCAGCTTTTTTACACAGCCGCATATGATGCGAGAGCACAAATGGGATATGGGAATGCGGGCTGGGATGCTGGGGATCAAGGAATATGAGTGCGCTCTGTGCTATGTGTAGTGTGCAGTGTGTCGAAACCATATTAGTGGCGGAAAATGGAAAATTATGAGAAATTAAAGACTTGCAGTATTCGACATGAGGTCAGCGTATTATTTCGCTGCTCAGGTCTGGTGCGCTTCTGTTGTGCTTGTTGTATACATACCTGCATATCTACTGCCGCATGCATGGAACGTAATTCATCTCGAATGGTGCAGCTTGAGAAGCATGACAGCACGAACGTAGGTTCATATATTCGTATAAACGTTAACGTTGGGTGCGCACTTTTCTCTCTTAAATGATGCACATTCTGTTTACGTAGCCTTAATTTTATTCATTAAGGGAAGCATTTGCTATCATGATGGTCTTCCTCGATCCAGGTGAATGTTTCAGATGGAAAATCAAAAAATAAAAAAAAGAAGAAAAGTGAAGTGAAATGCTTGCTACTTTGCGATGAAGGTATCTAAAATGTAGATTATACGAAATGAAACGATATATACATACGATATACGATACGATATACATACCTGAAGCTAGATATGCACTATATGCAGCAACCTTAAGTTGATAGAATTTGTTTGGTATTTATTTTTATCCATGTCCTTGATTAATTTCCCCAAAGGAATGAGTTTTTATTTATACACAATTTTTTTTAACTCTATCGTGCGATTGAGTGGCTTTCAAAGGATTTCAGTCGTTTGATTTCGGTTTACATTTTTTTTTTTATGAAGGTCAAGCTGTGGTAAATTCAAAGGACTCGGTAAATACTGTTGGTTATATTTTTTTTTTTGCTTAAAGTTACTTTGCCTCAAGTTCAAATTAATTTGAATATTTGAGTTTACTTTGATAGAAGTGGAATAATTTGAATCGAACTTTTTCGAATAGAAAGAAACACATCCATAAAAGTTTTTTTTGGGAAGGTGTTTGACTAAAAATGTTTCGTTTTAAAAAAAATAATTTTTAAGTTTTAAGGTAAAATGTTGCCTCTTGTTTCCAATGATGAAACATTTCAAAATGTATCACTTAGAAATTGATAATTATGGATAATCGTAAAAAAGTCTTAGTCTGTAATTTTTATAACCGTCAAACCACTGAATGTGTACTTATAATTTCACTTGCATTTTGTGATATGTTCAGAAATTATTCAAGATACAAAATATAAGATGAGTTGACTGATTTTTTTTTTAATACATTTCATGAAAAAAAAATATAAATAAAACTTTTAAGTAGATTTTTAAATATTAATTTTAAACATATTTAAGGCAAATGATCGCCAACTAAAAATTAAATTTAAACAAAATCCATCAAACTGTTTTTGAAATAACAAATTAAAAAAAAATATTTTAAAATTCTATTTTAATAAATTTTTGTTTAAATATTTTGATATGTAATATGTATTTTTAATTGATATTATAGCGCTTTATACAATAAAATGCATGACTGGGTCGCACTCCATCACACAGCAGGGATGAAAAATCGTCTTTCAGCAATGTATCAAAAGTTAAAAAAAAAGTGTATCGAATTGTATTTTTTGATTTTTTTCAACAAATCAATTTTGTTTGAAATATAGCACCAATACAAAATAATATGAGAAAAAAATAAAATAATCGTATCCAACGTTTACACACCATTTAAACGAAATTCGAGTATATGTATGTACCCTTTTTTAAAATATCAAAGTTATCATACAAAATTATTTCGTTTCAAAAGACCAATAGCTTATTTTGCAATCCGAACTATATTGCGCTGAAAGCATTCATTCGAGAATCAAAGTTTTGTCCTCGTTTTACATAATTTTTAATCTAACTTTTACTTCATAAGAAAAAATTAAACAATATTAGAATTTTGAAAGGTAGTGTCAAAACTAATCTTCTTTGTGCGGTGGACACAATTTTTAAATCTTATACGTCTAACTTTCGGTGGAAACATATAAATAAAGTATTAACAAAAAAAACAAGACAAGATTATTCTAAAAAAAATAACATTGGTTCAATTAAATAAATAGGTACTACCAATTACTAATTTAAATTGTATTATGTTGACACAAATGGTAAAATTGTATCGAATTTTATAAAAATGTATTTGTTAAAATTGTATTTCGAAAAAAGTACAATTGTATCGACTTTTGCAAACCTGTCACACAGTGGTTTTAATGTCTGAAAAGTTAAGATCTATTGATCTGATTTTAAAAGAAGTAAATTAGCCTAAATTATTATGCTACCTGCTAGAAACATAGTTAAGTTTAAGGTAGTAATATGGAAGTACATACGTTTGTAAATATGAACAATATAGCATGCATATACATGGAACTTACAGTTTAGAGTTTAGACTGCAAAAATTGTTAAAAAATCAATACAATTAAATAATCTGAAATTGATTTTACAGAAACATGATGTACATAATGTGATTTCTTAAACAAATATCAATTTATAAGAACAAAAAATTGAAAATCGTTGGAGCTGTTTTTTAAAAAAAAAAGTTTTTTATTTATGAAATTTTGTAAACATTTTTAAGAAGAAAGAATTAGTACGTAATTTTTAAGCCTTATTAATTCGGTGGTAATAACTTAATTTTGAAAAAATATCATCTATAACCATTTTGGAGATATCGAATTTTCAAAAAATTACTTTGAATTTTTTTTTTATCCAAAATTTATTTTTTTTGAAAAATGTAATAGGCAATATTAATCAAACTTATTGGAAGGTCTTGAGTGAAGCATTTCATTAAAAGCGGTTCAGCAGAAAATGAGATAATCGAAAACAAAAGAAATGGTCTATGAGATGTAACATTTTTATTCGATAGATAGATTTTTGTTCAATAATATGGAAGATGTAATACAATTTTTTGTCGTTTTTGAAAAAAATGAGATTTTCCTTAACGCATTTTCAACACTTGTATGGGAGGTATCGTTATTTTCGGATATAAGAATAATTTTCATTTCAAATCTGCTAGAGAGAATCTGCTGGGTGCCAAGTTTAATAAAAATCAATTAGGTAAGTAGTTTTCTAATTATTAAGTTCTAAAAAAAAATGTTTAAACTTTTTTTAAAAATTTAAAATTTTTGGTATACAATTTAAAAAATTTTTTTTGAAACATTCTCCATAAAAAAATCTATCAGAATCAGTTGAACCGTTTTTAAGAAAATCTAAAATAAAAAAAATTGCTTCTATGTGAGGTACCTACTATTTCTAAACATTTGTCGGAAATTTTTGTTTTGTAAAATGGTAGCCTTTTTGTAAAAAAAATAATAATTTTTTTTTTTTAAAGTTGTAGGCACGTTTTTGAAAAATTTTGAAAAAATAAGATTTTCATTATTTGCTAAAATATTGTATAGCAGGTACCTACGTTTATTTTTGGTCATAAAAACCCCGTTTAGGCTGCAGCCGAAAGGACAGGACAAACGGACATAATTACGAGAATGGGTTTTTTGACTCAGCTATTATCGTATACCTAATGTCAAGTTTGATTAAAATCACGCTTTCGATTTGCCCATATATCGCAAGAAAAAAACTTAATTGTATACACTTTTCTCTCACTATTCATTACAGGGGGTTATTAGTTTTGTAGTTTTTCGGGAAAATTGGCCTGGGGCCTATTTCATGGAACATACATCACATACATTGTATGAATGTATGTACCTTAAAGTAGTCGTCAAAGATGGCTCAGTGTAAATTTTGAATTTTTAGAAAAACTATGCGTCAACTTTAAAAACGCATAATTTAAAAAAAAATTAAAATTTACGCCCACTCATATGGGGCCTATTTTACGTCACATACATTTCTGTAATGTATGTGGTGTATGTTCTGTGAAATAGGCCCCTGGAGCTTAAGCCGCCATTTTAAATTTTCTAAAAAATTGACTTAAAATATAAAAAAATAAAATATTTATAAACAACGGAAACACTTACAATGTCATGTTGTATTTAGTCGGGAATCCATTCTTTAGTTTTGATTTCGAATTCAGTTCTGTTTTAGAATTTAAAATTTTGAAAAATTAGTTTCAAAAATTGTTTCTTAATTTTTTTTTCAAAAATGTTTCAAAAAGTATTCACTTAAATAATTTAATTTAAAAACAGAATTAAAGAATGTATTTCTGGTTCTAAAAAAAGAGATATTAAATGATATTCTACGTAAGAAAATTTTACTTATGTAGGGTGAGATAGATATAGAAACGCTGGTCGTCCACCCCATATCCTGGTAAGATTGGCTGGCCAACCAAAAACGAAGATCATTTTTAGAGGGGTTCCCACCCATCGCTAAAGGATAAAATCTAAGGATAAAACCTACACCAAATTTTAGGGAATACATCCACTGTAGTGTGGTCCGGGGCACAGCTTGATCAGTTTCTCTGGCTGATCAGATTTATACAAAAAGTAAGATTATGCGTCACTCACATATTAATTAATTAATGGTTGTCCAAAATTCAAGCTTCAAATTTAAATTGGAGAAATCCCAGGCCATTACCTTTCAGAATTTCATAACTTGTTCATACCAAATCTTATCCAGTTGGTAGAAATGACTAAGTGAACTGAAATTATGGTCATCGTTAATTTTTAACTTCAATTTTAGGAGTTAACTGCCGATAAAAAATCAATACTTTGAAAATGTTTATTTTTCGCCAAATGACGCGAGTTATGTCTTATTCCTTGTGTGTACAAATTTTCAGAGCTTCACCTTTTCAAAACAACATGGCTATTATTTTCTGGTTCTAAGTATTGCGTGCGAGAATAAGTTTAAAGAGAAAAACATCTTTTGTCAAACTTGCTTCACATAATAAATTTGTTATCAATTATCACATTAGGTGATTTATTTTCTGAAAAACTTTCAAAGGAAAAAAGATTAAAAATCATAAAACCGTTTGACGTCGTAAACGAAGCGAACACGAGAAAATTACCTCTTAAGTTTTTCGACTTGAAATGACCTCAGGAAATCATGGTTTTCTTCTGTGGCGGTGATTTCGGGACACCCTGTACATATTTTGTAAGCTCAATCATATTATGGGCCTGTTTCACAATGTCTATAAGTAAATTTCTAATTAGTTACTCGACACATAAATATTGGCACAGTACAAAAAAAAAAATTATTTGTGGATTTATAACTCATTCGGGTGGGTCACAAAACAGCAGTGATTTTTTCTACTGTGGACTTATGACCCTGTGCCAATATTTATGTGTCGGATGACTAATCAGAACTTTACTTAGACATTGTGAAACAAGCCCTAAATAATTTAAGCTTTTTAAAAAGTTGATAATATTTTACAATAATGTTTATAATGTTACTCTATTATTAAACAAATAAATATGTAAATCGTAATATTTTTTTTGTTTGGATGAAATTAGAAAGCTTAAAGTAAAGTACTTGCGCCTCCAACTTGGGATTTATTATAGGTAATATCAATCACGTTATCGCAATACGTAAAAAGTTAACTTTCATCGCTTTATTTTTTCTTCTTCTTCTGTCAACAGTAGGAACTATACATAGGTAGTTAGATATAAAGCCAGTATCTTGAATTGTGAATGAATAAATTATTTTGTACTTCCTACCGTTTACACCTGATGGGATAGGATATAATCAATTGCATCGATTAATCACTTCAATTCGTTTAGCTTCTATTAAGGGATCAAATATAAGTACACATTCATCAAAATTAACTCCCCCTTGATTGCCATAAATGCTACATAATTGACATCTGCAAACATCACAACAACAAGCGAACAACACCATCATCCATCGCATCTGTCTTTCGACTTCGGCCTTGTCCACATTCCACACAAACAGGACAGGATGTGTGTCATCCTTGTTTTATCGTATATACGAGGATTGCAAACATATACATATACATAACTACTTGTATATTTATATGCTTTGCAATGAATATGTACCTACATACACATAAGACGACACACATCAGAACGTATACCATTCGTATATATTTGCATTGGTTCGTAGTCACGATATCGCCACTCTTAGGCAATTAAAACATTCGCCTTTGGTATAGGAATAGCCACGCTGGCCACGACCATTCGATATAAATGTACATACATATGTAGGTACTTCAAAATGTGGACCCCAATTCACATCACACAAATGTGTTACGCAGCAGGCAGGTGAACGATGCCTGTCTCAGGCACAGGCAGTCCGTCATTCACATAAAGGACACATTCAATTATGCCTCATGGCAATTGAATACGAGATGCCTTCACTTCACCCACCTTCGCTGCTGCTGCTGCTACTGGGGGATTAAGAAAATTGATGCGAGTATGAAATTGTAGTGTGTTCTATATAACTAACACATGAAAATCCAGACAATAGTTGTACGTGACATTTGTTGCTCTTTTATAGGTGAAAACAAAACTTATAAACATCAGGAGGCAAGAAGCAGGAAACTAATACTTAAAGGTCACCAACTATACAGTTATGTATAAATACAAACATAGCCGAAAAAAAAATGTACCTTAATTGGAAGTCTTGACTTTCCCAACACTGCTTTTGGGGTTCAAAAGGGAGGTTAAACAAAATAAAAGGCATGCAATTGTGTTGTATGAACTTGTTCGTTGGTTTTTGAGTTTATGAGTTTTAAGAAATAATCGGGCCTTACTAATAATCAAATTTAGACATAACTTAAATATTTAATTGGACAAAAAATGAAGAACTACATGAATAATAAATTCAAAAGTAAAAAAATTGAGTTTAATCTATGTGGAGAGTAGACGACATGTTTGTGCTGTCATTCTGACAGCTGACAAAAGAAAGACACAATGGCCGCGTTCAGGTTTGTATCTTAAGCGACGGGTAGCTTTGTGTTGTTGTAATCCTCTTTAAAATTACAGCTGAAATCAAAGCAATTAAACATTAAGCTATCCTAAAAATTCTGGAATAGATGAGTATCCTATGAGAAATGTAATCAGCTGACTTGCGTTCAGAGACATATATGGATACTCAAGTACCTTTATTGGAAAGACTATCCTAGTGCACCAGAACGTGGCCAATGATTATATTACTGCAACAAAATATTGCGGATCCATTCACAAAAAGTTTATACCAAACAGAATTAGCAAAATATGTAATAATTGTGCTCAAATCCTACCAGCTGGAATTTCTACAATAATCAATACAAAAATATATTAAGTAATCAAAAGGAATAGATTCACGCATTAAGACCCAAAATAACACAAATCACTTTAACACCTATTTGAGAGCGAATGTAATAGATTTAAGTAGTTATTAATAAAAAAGCATGTTTAGTGGCATTAAATGCGCCATTACCAATTCATTAGATCTACTACATTCCTTGTCAAATGGACAGCAGTTGAAATGAAATTTGTTTGACAAGATAGATTTAATAACGTAGATGAAGATAATTAGAAAACTAAGTAGATTTAAGTAATAATTAATAAAATGCATATTGAATGGCACTAAACACGCCTTTTGTTACTAACTTTTTAAATCTTTTGCATTCGTTGTCAAACAAATGGCATTAAATACAACTTTTATTACTAATTACTTAAATCTACTACATTCGTTGACATATAATAGCCGTGTTTTTTGCAAGCCCGGGGGGAATTGGATAAAAAAAACGAGAATTCTCAGGGTTTAACTTAAGCGCACAGAAAAACTGTGTTACCGGCATGAATTACATACATGTTATCGATAGTTTGTATGAAAACTACATGTTTTTTACTGTCATGGCGTCGCTAATCCCCGCTGTCGTTTTTTTCAACCAATTCCCCCCGGGTTTGCAAAAAAACACGCCTAATGAGATAAACCACGCCTTTAATTACTTATTTTTTAAATCTATTACATTCCTTGTCAAATAATGAAATAAACCACTCCTTTTATTACTAATTACTTAAATCTACTACATTTGTTGTCAAATAATGGCATTTAACACAACTTTTATTGCTATTTTACTTAATTCTACTACATTACTTGTCACATAATGACAAAAAACGCCTTTTATTAATAATTACTTAAATCTCATACATTCTTTGTCAAATATACAGGCGGTGAAATGATTATTGATGTCGAATAAATTCGATTAAATACAACTTTTATTACTAATTACTTAAATCTACTAAATTCGTTAACATATAATGACCACGCCTTTTATTACTAATTTTTTAAATCTATTATATTCATTGTCAAATAATGGCATGAACCATATTTTTTATTAGCCGTGTTTTTTTGCAAGCCCGGGGGGAATTGGATGAAAAAAACGACGGCGGTGCTAAACAATTAACATGTTAAATGCAACAACAACTAATCCCAGAGAATTCTCGGGGTTTAACTTAAGCGCACAGAAAAACTGTGTTACCGGCATGAATTACATACATGTTATCGATAGTTTATATGAAAACTCCATGTTTTTTACTGTCATGGCGTCGCTAATCCCCGCTGTCGTTTTTTTCAACCAATTCCCCCCGGGCTTGCATAAAAACACGCCTATTATTAACTATGTACTTAAATCTACTACATTCGTTGTTAATAATTGAAATAAACCACGCCTTTTATTTCTAATTACTTAAATCTACTACATTCGTTGTCAAATAATGGCATTTAACACGCCTTTTATTGCTAATTAACTTAAATCTACTACATTCCTTGTCAAATAATGACAAAAAAACGCCTTTTATTACTAATTACTTAAATCTCTTACATTCTCAGTCAAATATAGAGCTGGTGGTGAAATGACATTAGATGTCGAATAAATTCGATTAAATTTTTACAAATCCATAACTTAACATTATATTCAGAATCTATACAAACGAGTGCAAAAAAAAATAATAATAAATTAGGAAAGGGGCTAAATGGCAACCGAAACGTAATCCTGTCAGCAGTAGAGTTTCCTGGAGATTACGACGAGGAAATCAGGTCATACTCATTACGAATTCATTTCATGCCATGTTTTTAGAAACCGGGTTAGGTATACATACATATATACCTTTGGCTCGTTGGCGTTGTGTTTTGTACGCGATACCTACCTCAAAAAAAAAAAAAAAAATAACCAGATGAATGCTGATCTAAAAATTATTTCCCTCTTTCGTGCTTTGTCCTTAATGGCCAACTGTTGGCTAATTGGCGTTAAGTGAGACCTTTTATGGTCCACTTACACCATCTACACCACCACCATCACCATCAACATCACTGAACTCGTTCAACAAAAGTTACGATGTCACGCGACAAGCGTATATAAGAAAGAAAAGGAGGAAGGTAGGAAGGAAGGAAGGAAGGAAGGAAGGAAACATCACTTAAGAAAAAAAAATCAAGTAGCACTTCTAGGACCTAGGTATATACCGGCCAACAAGAGATGGTTTTTTATTCACCCTTATCTTTCAATTAGGCCAAAGAAAGAAAGACCACCCATCTTTTTATATTTCCTTATAAAAGAGACTCGATTTTTTTTCATGTATTTTTTTCGTTTTTTATCTCGAAGGATGTGATATCCCAATTCAGTTGACATTCCACAGGATACTCAGTGGCAAGCCAATCGAATCTACAAGATTTCGAAATTCTTGATAAATCGAAGAGGTATATCGGAAGACGAAAAACAACGGAATGTTGAAAATTCCAAATGAAAGGTAAGAAGAACAAAACAAAAAAAAACAATTTTCATGATTGTCTATGTCTGTCTTCATGGACGAGCTTGGATTGGAATCGGAGTGTTGTCTGGTGGTTCTTTATATTGGCATTCTATGTATATCCAAAGAAATGCCTTTTGTGAGAAGCTGTGCTTTTTGTCACCTCTCGGTCTGGAGTTGAAACCCATAGAAGTGTGTCCTCAATGTCAATGATTCGGGGGGGAAGATTTTAAAGTTTATATCAATTGATATGCCAAATAAAGGATAAGCATAAAGAGTAAACACGGATCTAGGGATGGAGTAGTGGCATAGATGACATTATTTATTTTGATCGAAGGGAAGAGAGATTATCAGCTTTGTGATAAAATATTTCCTTTTGTAATTGGTTTTTGGCAATTTTCTTTGTTTTGAACTTTGTTTTCCGTTTGAATAGGTATTTTGATTTACTATTTCCAGCGGTGTTTTATCTTATTAATGTAAATAATTAATAATGTAAATAAATATTGTGTGATGTTTTTCACTAATTTTTCGTGTAGCTTTTTCACTTACCTATATTACCCCATGAGAAATTGAGAAATAAAATGAAACACTAATTATAAGTTCAGTGTTTTTTTTTTGCGTTATTTCCAGATTTTGATTTGGACATTGCCTAATGTCAACTACCTAACTAATATTTTATTGTGAGTTTTTTTTCTTTTGTCTAATCTAGTCTCATTTTGTATCCTTTTTTTTTAGTACATGAAACTTTTCTTCATTTTCAAAATAATGCAATTAGGTTTTTCCTGTGAAAAGGGGTAGAAAATTTTTAATTTGTTGTTAATCTCTCTTGTCTCTTAACCCAAAACTTTCTACCTTTTTTTCTTTAAATTTTTTTCTTCATGCTCAAGCTATGGACTATTTTCTGCAGTCTTCTTCTGAATTCAAAATTATTTCTTTGATTTCTTGGAAATTTTTGTTTGTAAAATGTTATGTTAAGTTTTTGCGTTGTGTTGTAAAACTATGGAAGTTTTATGAAAAATATTTTAAAATTACTCAAGTCACAGAAAATCATTCTTAACTTGTTATTTGATTTATGGATTCCAATGAAATGTTTTTAGTTTGAAAATCAGAACTAAAAACATTTCATTGGAAAAATAGAGATAATAATAATTTAGAAAGTAAACGAACAGAGGAAACGAGTTCTAATGAACAAACACACTCGTATTCAAATGCAATCTCGTGTCAAAATTTCAAAGCAATCGGTGAAGAACTTTTGGAGATTTCCAATTAGTAAATGAATTGTCGCTTGAATTTGTCGCTCTGTCGCATTCACAATCAAAACTTGTTAGCACTTTTATTTCGGATTTAACGAATTTTAATAATATGCAGCAATATGCAAAAATAGACTCTCTACAAAACATCCAACCATCCTACCGACCCTCTCAACATCAATTGCCAGTTGTTTAACGCATACATTTGTTGAATTTGAGTAATTTGGAAACGCAAAGTTCGTAAATGGCAGGATTTAATTTTTGGATAATTTTGTGATGCTTTTTTCCTATGCTGAGGTAAGCTCGTCGTGTCTAGGGTTTTTCCGAAGAAAGCAAGGTAAAACTAGGATAAAGAAGGAAGAAATCGCCAATTACCAGTTATAATATATAAAAGACGTACACTTTGAAGAAGTGAACCGGGGATAGAACGTTATAGGTATCTAAATTCCAGCCCAAGGCTAACCCAAGGGAAAATTACATGGCCCAAACTAACTCTGAAGGAGAAAGCAGGGATATCAACGGTTTATAGGAATCTGATTCCAGCCCAAGGCTAACCCAAGGGAAAATTACTTGGCCCAAACTAACTCTGAAGGAGAAAGCAGGGATATCAACGGTTTATAGGAATCTGATTCCAGCCCAAGGCTAACCCAAGGGAAAATTACTTGGCCCAAACTAACTCTGAAGGAGAAAGCAGGGATATCAACGGTTTATAGGAATCTGATTCCAGCCCAAGGCTAACCCAAGGGAAAATTACTTGGCCCAAACTAACTCTGAAGGAGAAAGCAGGGATATCAACGGTTTATAGGAATCTGATTCCAGCCCAGGGATAATTCCGAGGGATAATAACACTACCACTACGATTTCTACTAAAAGTGGTATGGCTTACAATAACAGACGAGGTATTATGAAAGCGACCTGTAGGGATCGGTAGTTTGAGACAAACTGAGATCACCGGAATCTTAAGACTCTCGACTTGCCAAATAATAAATATTCAGTAGTTTCTACGATTGATAAGCTTCCATTTGTTCAACAATTCTTACATCTATACGTTGATTTTGGAGGCGAGACACAGTGTGAACTATAAAAAAGTAGAAGCAAAAATTCAATACTTTTGTGACGATGTTTCATTTTATATAAGAATTGCACACTGTGATGATGCTGCTGCTGTCGATGAGTCGGTGGGTGGTGGGTGGCTAGTATACGATACTCGTGCTGTTGTTGATGACGTGCATTGCATGTAGGTAGGATGTTGTTGGTGCTGTTGTTCGGTAGGTAGAGTACGGTTGATTGTTTATATATGTAGGTATGGTTTGGTGTGGTAATTACTGGTTCGGCGGTGGTTATATATACGTTGCTGGTTTTTGAACTGGTTCGGCGGTGGTTGGTAAATAATTAGGGTTCGGCATACGGGACGGGGTGCGTAAGTGTAACGCTTCGTTACAATTTGACCAGAACTTAACTCAGACATTGCGAAACAAACCCTGAATCATATTATTTATGTATTGCTTACCTAGACAGTATTTTCTTAACTAAAGCTATCAAATCTGGAAGATCTTGTTACACAGTTGACACTCTTTCAGTATCTTTTCACAATCTTCCTATTGAAATTAAGTTGCCAGAAAGTTTTGTTATCTTATAATAAATTTTTAAACAACTAAAGTTTATCTTAAGAAGTAAAATTTTCTTCTGTTAGAACTAACAATGCATCCATCATTTGGTATCTTTTCAATTTTGTGAATTTTCATGTATCAAGATACCTATATACATTTGTATTCCTTTTTTAGAAGCATGTGTTTTTAGTTGCTTTTAACCTAATTACATTAATGCTCCTCACATCCATACAATTAGAAGTTCACCCTCTGCAACTCTCTTCTAACACAAAGTATGTTCTTTCTATCAAAAATAATGACCTGACAGCTGCACAGTGCATAGTACCATGACGGATAGCCTTTTGGTGTCATAATTAGCCTTTTTTGCAAAACAATAAGACAAATTAAATTTCATTTCTACATCAGAGTTTATATATGATACTCGTATCACTTCGCACAGGAAGCATCTTTTTTTGGCCAAAAATAAAAAAATATAACCATTCGAAACATATGCTGACTCAGCTAAGCTTATACTCGTAGTAGCAGTAGCAGTAGTGTTATAGAGCAGTCCAATATATTCCTCAACCCTGATGTCAGTCATAGAAGCCGGCGGCGACGCGTCGGAATTGTTGGCGGACTATGTAGTATGCCAAAGAGAATTCAAGGACCAAAACAGGATTTAGCTATATATTTACAAAAAAGAACTTTAAATTGGGCAAAATAGTAAAATCCATGCAGCAACGAGTGCTCTCACTCTCGGCTTTCAGTGGCTTTCAACTAGCACCAAATGGAATTGCTATGCAGTGCTTGTGACGGCACTCGTCGTCGTCGTTGGCTTGTTCCAAGTACATCTCTGTACACAGATGTCTTGTGTTCACGTACTTGCCATGCCACATACATACGAGTATATATGCTATTGCTGGACAAAAAAAAAAACCCCATCTAGATGACATACAATCGTACACCACCTAGGTGAAGAGTATGGAAGTTGTTGCAAATGCAAGTCTCCATCATGGATCCAGAGGACACTCGTCTTATCCCGCAGTCCGCTGCTTCCTCTCTCTCTCTCTCCTGACTAATGCCACTGGCTGACTGTGACTCTGAATGGGTGTATTGCTCATGTTCACATATTGTTTTATTACCCACCTCACGATGTAGTAGGGATATCTGTCTGTCTGTCGCTCATAGATGCGGGATATGATGTATTTGGAATGCATTTATCGCTGTCAGCCAACAGCAGAAGTTGCACGTACTAGCTGTCCCACAGAATTGAATACTGCTCCTGTTGCGTGGGCGAGGGGTGGGGGGGGGGGGAGTGCGGGTGGGACAGGCAACTCGCCTAGAAATTAAGCGACCCAATGCGACTCTTTCTACTTTATTAAGCTGTTCATCATCATCATCATGCTCAGAGTTTGATATGGAGGGATGGGTGACGGTGGTTATATTGCGCCTGAGGTGCTTCAATTCCAGGATACCAGCTGGATGTGGCGACCAAACAATTGACTTTGTTTTTCGCAAAACAGGTAGTGAGCGTTTGCTTATCTTTAAATATTGACCAGAAGCAAAAAAGTAAATAAATGCCTTGGATTCCGTTTGCAATCTGATGCCACGAGGGTTTGTAATGTAGTTTAATCTATCTTCAGTTAATGGGAGATGAGGGGGAAGGGCAAACCATAGTGCATCTGTCATCTGTTGTATATGAACTTTTTTGGTTCTTAAATATTTTTGTTTGTTTTTTTGTGTTTTAATAATTGCAATTTTATCTCCGCATACCGACACTTTTCTATATAGTTTTCCTTGAAATAGATTACATAACCCAAACCGTCAGTAATCAACTCTCTTTTGAAATTATTGAAGGGTGGTGGATATATCCTTCTCATATCCAAATGAACCATCAAAATAATTGAATTTTGCAGTAGAGGGAGCTCAGCTCAATATGTATTCGCATGCACATAAAAGAGTATATGATGGTATACTTAGTTCTTTTTTTTTATTGCATTGCATTTAAAAATACAAAGATAGTCATTTGCAGTAATTTTAAGTTTTGATTTCCCCGCAGAGTGCTTAGAAACAAGTGAGCAATTGTTGAAACATTTGTGGGCTTTGAAACACTTAAAATGGATATATAAAGAGGTCAGACATGTGTGTGGGTAAAGTGGTAGATGTGAGGGTAGAGTTATTATGTGAGGAGGTGGTCTATATTCATTGTACAGTTATACAAATTTGTTTTAGAATTTTTTCTTTCTATTTTTTTATTTTATGAACAAAAAAATAATATTAAACGAAAAGGTAAATATATTGTTTCATCGGTTAAGAGATTAAATAAGAAATCATTGGGTAAAGCAGACAAAAAAAACGATTGAATCTCTATTCATCAGGGAACATTAAATATATGTACAAATTCTAGAACCTTGGCCTCAATACATGTGCCATTCAGTTTTTTAAATTTATTTTTTTTTTTAAGTTTAAGCAATATTAATCTAGGTATTTGAAATCGTTATAACAAACGGCTCTGTGCAAACTGGCGGACAATAGAAATATTACTCCACAATTAAAAATTAGTTGTATAGGGTATACGTTACCTTGTGTTAACTTGATTTCTTTCTAAAGTGTTTAACCCTTCCATATGGGTTATAGTGTATCCACAACCGCTTCACGTCTTCTTGTTCTGTCTCAAAAAAAATTCTTTTTCAAATTTTACAGTTAATATGTTCATGTATATGAACGACGTACGTGCTTCAACCCTATTTTGAGATAACACTTTTTAAATCTAGAAAGCTATCCACTGCATCCATTAACATAAACTTTAGCAGCATTTTAAGGAAGCTTGAAGACCTATATTTCCTGGAGTTATGCCTAAGTTCAACTTTACTCTCTTCACTGTCCATATCGTTAATTTTTTGATGAAGATCCATAATAGTGTGTAAGAACATGTACAAATATTTCCCGTAGTCAACATGCCGGAGTAATGAAAATATCGACCATTGAATTTTGCATGTTTCTTCGGGTGAAGAACATTACCTATTACCACCACATAAATAACTTCATCGACCGTCACTATGAATTTAAAAGTTATTTGCAAATGCATATCAGAGTATTTTCAAATAAACCTGATAAAAATCGTAATAATATAATAATTCTTTGAAATTCATTCAGGTTCACTCAGGCGTATACGTACTTTTTTTTTAATTTTATTTTAATATGCAGGTTGTTATGCATAAGATGCGACAGAAGGCTAGGGTATATTCTTATGAAAGGGGGGCCTATTTTCTCTGTTTAGGCGGGTGGGACCAGTGTTGCCTTCTGGCCTCTTTTTCAGACTCGGGACCCGTAGCCCCCACTTTTACAAAAATTAACAAAATGGCCCCTTTTTCTGTTTAAGAACGATTTCATTCTTTATTGAACGAAAAAGAGTGAAAAGACTTGCCATTCTATGGTATCTGCACTAGATTTATTAGAAATAAACAAAGATTTGGGAAATTGGGTAACATATAAACACCTTTATATATAAATATGTACAAAAAGAATACTTTAAACAAATAAAATATGAACATGTTTTAAATTATGTATTTAGAATACAAATAAAATATGAAGATGTTTTAAATTATGTATTTAGAATACATATTATTTTTTTTGTTGTATTTTTTATGCTATTAATAATTTTTTAAAAATGTTTTTGCTGCATTTCTTTTTACTTGCTTTAATAGTATTTGTGGAGGCCCCTGTTTTTGGCGTGGGCCCCTTTTTGGGACCACTTTTGAAATTTTTCAGAGGCAACACTGGGTGAGATAGTTTTCTAAAATAATTTTCTTAAAATAGACAAACAAAAAAAAAAAACATTAAAAATCAACGGCAACTCTTTCAATGTCATGTTATACCTTTTTTATAAACTTTACTTAAACAATGGATTCAAGCGATTTTTTCAAAAACCAGAATAAATTTAAGTTTTTGACTAAAAATTCATAATGGGCATTGAACAACATTAAAAATAAAAATGCTACTTAATAACGTAAAATATTAAATAATTTTTAATTTTTTTTAATTTTGTGAAGTCAGAAAGGTGCATCGTTTTCTGTATTTATTTTTTGTGGTGATCAATTTTGTAAATTAGTTTTTATGAAACTATTCCCTAAAAAAGTTTGATTTTTCAACAAAATTTAAAAATGGATTTATGACTTAAAAAACAAAGATATAACATGACATTGTATAAGTGATTAGATTCTTTTTGTCGCATCTTACGCAAAAGACTCTGTATATAAAAAAAAAAAGTATACGCCTGAGTGTACCTGCATAATTTAAAAAAAAATTGCATTTGCAGATGATTTTGAAATTTTTAAATCTATTTATTCTGTTCGGAATAAATGCAATCGATTTAAAACTAGCTTGCCAAAAAGCTAGAGACATTAACTTACGTGTTTTCATATATATATTTACGATCTAGTCTAAAGCTTTAAATCTCTAGCTCATTGTGAAGAGTACAAGAGAAATCCTATACTCCGCCCATACACGCACCAATTGTGTTATGATATTAAAATCCTGTTGAAGTCTAGGTAATTTTTAAATAATACGAATCGCTAAATCATCTCTAAACTTTCTGGATATTTTGAAAATGTTTGCTATACTTGGTAACAGTTATGTCTTTGACATTCCATTAAATATCAAAATATCAAGATGTTGAAACTATGTCTGCTGTATAAAATTTTTAATATAGAAAATATTTAGGTTAAACTCCTTGGAGAACAAGCTAAACGCAAAAAAATTAAAATAAATTAAAAACTAGAACGATATTACATCGAAAATTTATATCGCAGAGAAAAAATGAATATAGGTTACTTCGCGGTTTCCAAAATGGCGGGTTTTTATAGAGTAATGGGTATCAGTGGTTGAAAATCACAAAAAGCTTTAAATAATGCAAAAAACATTTTCTTTTTGATAATAGAAGAATTTTAAGACTGAAGATATTTGTTGCACCGTCTGAAATCGATTCTCTTTTATTCTCCTTTCTCATTCATAAACTTGTATGCATCAAAATGCTTAGGTACTCTTTGCTACAAAAAATTTAGAAAAACACATTAAAGCCCGAAGATGGATGAACAAATATCCGAAACGCGTAGCTCGTAAATTCAAAATAAATTATATGCTGTGAAAATTAATAGTATTAAATAATTATAATAAAAAAAAATTCCGAATTTTGTTATTATTCATGTAAAAAACATCAAAATCGACAATATCGAGACTACATCAAATATAGAAACAATGTTTGTAGTTTTTGATAAGGCGAACATTTTATGGATGGTCGTCTTACAACAAAAGTTGTTTATTTTATTTGAAAACTATCTCATAATTTTCAGAATAGGAAGATAATACTGCAGTGAATTGTTTTTTTTTAATGAACCTTATTTTAAAATCACTATTTATTCGAAAGTAAAAACAAATTAAAATTAAAAAATATTTATACATATAATCTAAAAATTAAAGTATCTAGAATAATTTTTTTTTCTTCTTCTGGAAAGAATAGAATTTTTGATTTTATTTTGTTTTTCCTTTAGCGCATAAATGATTTCTTTCTTATTTTAAAAGTACACTTTCCAAATAATTTTCAAAGCAAGTCAAGAAATTTTCACCGAGCTCAAGACCTGCAAGGAGTCTTTGCGAGAACAGCCTCACTTCTGGGTAAAAATCAACGAAACAAGATTTTAGAAAAAAATTTCTATTGCATAAAGTGCAAATATATATAAAATAATCAAAAGATAAAGTGCAAATAGAAATTTCAAGAAAATAATTATTTAACCCTATTTTTTCTCAGTAATTTTTTTTCATTACAAAGAACCATCTAGAAAGGAAAACAATTTATAATTAATTTTCAAGATTCCCTGCTATTAAAGAAAAAAAAGAAGAAAAAAAAGCAGCTTAAAACAAAACAGATACGGTTCATAAAGAAAATTTTAATACAAATAGTTTAGGTGGAGTGTTTAAAAAAATATATGTAAATACTATAAAATTTCTGATGTTTAATTCATACTTATAGGGTAATGTCGAGTGTGATGTGTTTTTATGTTAAAATAATTATTTTCTTTTGTTTTAATAAAAATATTCCAAAAGTGAAGAAAATTTCAGTAAACTTTTTACATAACTTTTTAAATAAAAATTAAGCTATAAGCAACTGGGTCATCAAGATTGTGCACATAATCATCGGAACCAGATAGTTAAAGTTAGTTTTTTATTACTTATAATCAAATTACCGTTTTAATGCTAATGTTTTTAATTTTCTGTATATTTGTTCTAAAAATTTAAAATAATTTTAATCTAATGATATTCACCTATTTTTTATCTCAATTCTACTTTAAATATTTAACCTTAAATTTAATTTTAAATTCAAAATACTAACTATTAAAATATAATGGATTAAAACTAACGTTTTTCTTAACTTAACTTAAATTAAAATTTATTTAAATTAACTTTAAATTCTATACCTTTTTTGGAATTTAGAAATCTAATTTTTTTTATAACACCCCTTAAAAAAAATTCTTAAATATTTTAATTTTTTTTTTTGTTAAATTATTTTAAGAAAAAAAAAATACAATTATTTTATTATTTGAAATAGAAATTGTAATGATTTAAATATGAAATCATAAGTGATTTTTTTTGTGAGGTTGTTAAAAAACCAGTGACTGGTAACAAGCTAGAGAAAGGTTTTAAAGCTTTAAACTTGTCCCAAAGGAATTTAAGAAAGAAAAATGATTCATTGATCTTTTATAGATTCCATCTGATTTCCAGATTTGTTTCGTGCTACTATTGATACTACTTGATATCAAGTGTCTTTTTAAGATTTCCACCTCCTGAGAAAAAAAAATATGTTTAGAAATATCGTAGTTGATACTGCAAAAAGGCGTAGATCAAACATATCTTGTGTTGTGATTTTATTTTATTTGTAATCAAAATAAACAGTTCTATGCATATCATTAACCAACAAAAAATGAGTAGTACAAGGTGGCGCAAAATTAACACTGGTCCCCACTTGACGGATATCATCTTTTCCACTTAACAGACAAAATTTAAATAAAAATTTCCATCACTCAAAATCTTTTTTTCTGTTTAGTAAAAAAGTTGTTCAAAAACAAAAAGGATGATTAACCTTATAGAAGAGCAGTAGAATACCAAAAATAAAAAGATAATCAACAGTGTTGACATTCCACATAATATGTATATATGTCAACGACTTTTTGCATTATCATCAACAACGATTTATTAATTTTAAAGCCTTATCCAAAAATGTGCAATCATTCAGTTCTATTGTGCAGCCCATTTGACCCGAATAAAATTCCTCCCATAATAAAAAAATGACATATCACTTTTCACACAAAAAATGTTTAATATTTAAAAAATTCTATTTTTGTTTTTCATTTCTGACCTCATATAATAATAAATCTCTCCATGAACTTCATTAATAATAAGTTATCCATTTATACCTGTTTTTATTATTTATACATTTGACCAAAAAGCAAACATTATTCATTTTTATATTTCTATTCACATTGGTCCTCTTATTGTTTGGCAAAAGCCAGAGGGTAATATAGTATCCACCATATTTAAATATGTAGTTGTGTCCCAAATAGTAGAATAGTTTTATTTTTGTGAATAATTTTTTTTCTTACACAAAATATTAAGTATGTTTTGACGAGTACCTACATTTTGACGGTTGAAGCGTAAAACCTCGTAGATGTAAGTCGAAAAGTTCCAAAAACCTATTATTAATGCAATCAGCAGAATCAAAGGCATCTTTCGGCATTTTCAGCGTAACAATGTTTATCTGAATATTTTGAAGAAAAAGGCGATATTCAACACCTCTTACTATAGATCCCGATCCCGATAAAAAATTTTGCAGTTTTTTGTGATTTCTGAAAAACGAATTACGAGGTTCTGCACCTGTATACTTATCTTATCTATACAGCTGGGTTGTGGTTAAGGCAAGAAAATAAATTTTATTGTAGAGGGAGTAAATAATATCCACGTATATTTGGAGGGATGTCGATTGAAAAAACATTCTTAAAATTGAGAAAATATTGTGTCTTCTACGATATCTAGAAAATAATTATCTAGAAAGCAAAAATCTTGAAATAAAAATCTAAAAAAAAAAAAAATCTGGAATTGCCAAATCTACAATATTATTCCAAAGTTCTGTCGAAAGTTCATATAAAAATAAAGTGTACAACTGTTTCCAACGAACTTGCTCTTATGTATGATCACACTGTGGTTTTAAAGTCTGAATAATTTGGTGTGTTCAGAAAAATGAGATCTCAGAGAATTTTCTCACTCAAAAAGTGAGCAAGCGAATCCAAGATTTTTTTTCCTCAGAGTTTTGACAGCAAAGCTGAGAAATTTTGCTGAGGAATCTTGTTCAGGTAACTGAGATTGCTGAGATCTCCAAGATCACGTTTTCCTGAACATGCCTATTAAGATCTTATCGGATCATTCCGTCTACCTTATTCTCACTAACTTAAACTCTAATACAGGGTGGCGCACGAATCGTGCTACAAAAATAAAACATAATAACTTTTTTTCTGTGTGAGTAATCGGCTTATTTTTTTTTATTTTTTAGGTTACTATTTAGATTTATAAAAATGGATGCTTGGGATACGGAGAAAAGAATTTGGATAGTGCAACGGTACCATGCTTTGCAGTCCGTCATTTCCGTCCAAAGGGAATTTAGGCGGGAGTTTGGCGGTAATCCCCCGAGTAGATGGACCATTATGAGGTTTGTAAACATGTTTGCCGAATCAGGAAGCATCGCACGAAGGCCGTACCATCGAGATGCCAATGTTCGGGTTCAGGATACAATCGCAGCAGTAGCATCTGCAATACAGGCCAATCCGAACGTTTCGACCCGAAACTTATCGGGGCAAATTGGAATTAGTAGACGGTCATTACAACGGATACTTCATGACGACTTAAACTTGTTTCCGTACAAAGTCCAAATTACTAGCAAGTTAAACCCTCAGGATTTGCCTGTTCGCCTGGAATTTTGCCAAAAAATGATATCAATGGCCGAAGAAGACATCACATTGATCAATTGTTTGTTCATGTCTGATGAGGCCCATTTTGATCTTAACGGCAATGTAAACAAGCAAAATTCCCGTATATGGAATGAGTCTAATCCAGAAATGCTCCATGAGACGGAACTGCACCCAGAACGAGTCACTGTGTGGTGCGCAGTTTCATCAAGGTGTATTGTCGGGTCGTACTTCTTTGAAGAAAACGGTGTAACCGTTACTGTCAATGGGGACCGTTATTTAAAGATGTTGAAGGAGTTGTTTTACCCAGAACTGCGCCGAAGACGTATACCATTCAACAGCGTTTGGTTTCAGCAAGATGGAGCAACTGCACATATAGCCAGACCAGTTATGGCGGAGCTAAACAAAAAATTCGCAAACAAATTAATTTCTAGGAACTCCACTCTTCGCTGGCCTCCAAGGTCACCTGACCTGACTGCACCAGACTTCTTTTTATGGGGTTATGTCAAGCAAGAGGTGTATAAAACGAAGCCCAGGAATTTAACTGAATTAAAGCAGTCCATAACGACAATAATTGAGGCGATCCCAACTTCAACTCTTCAGGCCGCAATGAATAATTTTTTGACCAGGTGCCGCATATGCGTGGGACAGCGTGGAGGTCATTTGCGGTCTATAATCTTTAAAAACAACTAACTATTTAAAATAAAATTTAATTTTCTAACCAATAAAAAAAAATAAATGAAATACATCGATGAAAAAAAAAGTTATTTGAATTTCTTATTGTACCACAATTGGTGCGCCACCCTGTATATGTAACGTTAATTTTTTGATTTGCATTCTTGTATATCCATAACTTGGTTTTTTTCTAGTTATTTTGTTTTAGTGTTGATCGGGGTTTCGCTGATGATGAGCTGCATGTCAGCTCGAAATGCATCCGATTTAAAAATTTTAAATAAAAATACGTTGATTTTTTAAAAAAGTTAAATTCCGTGTTTTTATTGTTAAAAAAATTTTAATTTTTGTGGTCAATAAAGGAATTTTCCCTTATTTAATTAATATTTTGTAAATTTCGCCTACGTAGCGAACCGATACGGTACGGCAGTTGATTTCTTAAATAAATCTTAATTTATGAGAAAAAAATTTTAAAAAATCGTTTGAGAGGTTTTTTTTTTAATCAAATTTTTATATATAAAATTTTGAAAACATTTTTTAGAGAAAAAAAATTTGGTACGCCATTTCTTAATGTTTATTAATGTGAAGTTGAATTTAAATTTTGAAAAAAAACATTTTCGAAATATCGAATTTTCAAAAAATAATTTTGAATTTTTTTTTAAATCCAAAATTTGTTTTTTTTTTGAAAATTTTGAAATGAAACATTATTTAAACTTATTAGAAGCTCTTGTGTAAAAAATGCCATTCGGTTCACCAGGTTATGAAATACTCGAAAACCAACAAAATGAGAGATACCGTTACTAAATGGTAGATGCAAATTTTTTTCCAATAATATGGTAGATCTGATATTAGCCCCCATAAAACAAAAAAAAAAATCGTAGGAGGCGTTTTTCAGTTATCTTTGGTTATAAAAAGAATTTTTATTTAAAATCTGCTAGATAATATTAAAACTGCTGGGTGCTAAGTTTAATAAAAATCGATCAAGTCATTTTAGAATTATTAAGTTCTCAAAAAAAAAAATTTCAAACTTTCAAAAAAAGAAAATTTTGGACTTCGAAAACTTTTTGAAACAGTCTCTACAAAAAAAAATTAAATAGTTGAACCGTTTTTGATAAAATCGAAAATAAAAAAAATGGTTCTACGGTAGGTACCATTTATAACCATTTTTCGGAAATTTTGTTTTTATAAAATGGTAGCCGTTTTGTAAAAAAAAATTACTGATTTTTTTTTAAAGTTTTTTTAAAATAAGATTTTATTTTTTTGCAAAAAAAATTTGTACTTACGGCAGTTACTGTTATTTTGGGTCTGAACAAAAATCAATGAAAAAAACGTTATGTACCAAGTTTAAAGAAAATTTAGGCTGTAACCGAAGGACAGACCCAAAAACTTTTTTCGACTTAGCTTTCATCGTAATGTCAAGTTTGATCAAAATATCGAGTTCGTTTTTTTTTACGAATCCATAACTTGCAATATAGAACCTATGTATGTATGTATATATGTAGATATGCATAGATCGCAAATTAAAAAATCTAGAATTGCCAATCTGCCAAAGTTCATATCCAGGCACGGGGTTGATATCGGTGTCGGTTAAAAATAAATAAATTTGCTCTAAAATTGATTAAAATGGGCGGTTTTGGGAAGTAAACGAACAGATCAATTGAAGATAATTTATTTTATTTTATTTCAGTATGGGAATTATCTACAGCCATGATTTTCAGCAAAAGTGTCTAATTTACAGGACAACGCAGAACAGTGGTTAAACATATAGGTTCCTAAAGAACATTGAACTTACGTATTTATTATATAATAATTTCTGGGATTATAATGTGACAAGAATACCTATCCTACTAATAAATATCTTTCCTTAATGTATGATTGCACCTTATGTCGGACATTACAACCATATAACATAATTTCAAGGACATAAAACTTAAACAATTTAATAAATTCAAAGTCCATAAAACCCAACGTCAACAAGAACTTAGTTTATTATTCTAAAGCTTTATATAGTGGGCGTAGTTACGACCACATTGCTTTCTGCAACATTAAAAAAAATAAAAAACTAGCTACCTCTTTTTCTTATAAGTACTCTCTAAGTGGCAAGTACTCGTTATATACATTATAGTCTCTAATCGTCAGTCAAAAGACTTAAGAATCGCGTGTATAGTTCTTATACAATAAATTCGGCAAAATCCATTGTTGGAAATGAACAGAAAAACATTTCCGTCTATTTCATGTTCGTAAATTACCAACTACCTGATTTTATTGTGAGGTAAAATCCATCTGCGTGGGCGCCTAAACCTTTCGACACTCATTTTGGCTTGTTAAATAACATGACTCTTTGCATTGGCAGTGGATGGCATGATGGTGGCAGAAGAAAGTTCTGTGGTTACAATGAACTGTTAAAACCTGCAATTGGGAACGTCAACGCGCTCATGCTATATATTATAACACACAACACGCAATCCTCCTCAACTTTAATGAGTCGCAGATTTTCACTGAAATTTCATGCACTCCTGTCAAAAAGGACGAGAGTGTTGTTTGAGAAAAAAAAATGTGATTCTCTTGTAGAGAAGTAGAAGATTAAAACAAAAAAAATAGCTCGAACAATGTCACTTTCTGTCAAATTAAAACTTTTTATCAGAGAGTGAGTGAGAGGGATAGAGAATAAGAGAACTGCACAGAAAACTGTGTGATTTGATGTGATCACCCAGAGCTACACAATAAAAAAAAAGAGACAAAAAGTTTAAATGTAGGATTGGAGTTCCCCTGGGGCATTGGGGGTAGAACAATCAAGGGGTTATATGGGTATAGGATGCCCACAAGAGAAGAAAAAGAAATAATTATACAGAACTTAAGATCCTTACAAAATTAATATATATCACTGCATCTTCGTCGTCGTTGTAGAAGATATCTAGTGATGGTGGTGGCGGCGCGGCGGGTCGATGCTTATTTCATTTCCAACTCCAACCAACAAGATTGTTCCTCTTTATGAATCTTCCAAGAATGAGTAAAAAGCGAAAGAATTAAAAAAAAAAACAAAAATGAGGAAATTAAAAAACTTTCATGACTTTTATGGGTTCAGGGAGTTCCTGGTTAAAGACATTCAAGTAGAGAGTTATATATCACACACAAAAAAAAAATATAAAAAAAATAGGTAAAAAGAATGAAAGATCAGACCTTAAAAAGTAACTCAACGCGCTCTCACACATGAGTCCTTCCTCTTTTTTTTCTGATTTTTTTTTCTCTGCATTTCGTCCTCCACCCTGATGTAGATGAAGTTTAATCCAAGAATTTATATTTTCATTTAAACTGTTAGCCGGATCCATGTCGCGTAGAATATGTGGTGAACGTTGCGGTTCGCTGCAGCAATGGTTTCTCTTTTAGACAAAAAAAAAAAATGAAAAAAAGGCAAACGCAGTTCTTGCAACAATTTGACTCTCTGGTGACGTTAACTTGGATTATTATTTTTTCACATTTCTTGCAATAAAGATAAGGACGCATAATGGATTTGTACAAAAAATTAAAGTCGAAGTTACATCGGTTTAACTTATTTTTTTTTAGTTTTTCGCATTTTCATTGCTTGGGTAAAAATGTTTCTGTATAAAAATTGTAGATTAGGTACAAAATTTCCAAAATTTTGAAAGATGATGCAAAATTCAAAAGTTACAGCTGTGGAAAGTCAGCTGCGTAAACCTTACAGAAATCCGACAGTTGTGTCGAAATGGATGTTTTTGGAAAGTTGACAATTAGTAGTTTTTGACATTAATTTTGTACCAAATGATAATATTTAATTGTTTTTAATCACTTTAGAAAATTAATTCCACTGTGTACCTATTTAAGAAATGAGACATAAATTATAATTTAAAATAAAAATTTACTGTTGCTCGATGAAGAGTGGAATCTTCAATAATGCAATTTGCCACCTGCTAAGCAAGTGGCAGCTATAAGCTATGTTCGTTTACATAATTAGTTGTTTATCCAACTCAACACGCAGGCAAATAATTATTAACGAGAGTGTTTTTCGGTGGGTTAAAAAAAAAGTGTTAAATATTACGTAGTCAGGGATAAAAATTATATAGTTCATTATGTTAATTTTAACGAAGTCAACTCGATTAACATAAATTGTTTAAATAAAAACATAAAAAGTTATATTAATAGAAGAACTGGGTTAGGATTCGCAATTTTAAAGACGGTTAATGTTAAAGAGTAGCTTGCTTAAATCAAATAATTGGCGTTAGGCAATAACACCCAACGAAGTAGGGCCATAATCGATTTGGAAATATCGCCCAATAAAATTCTGAACAATTTTTGTTGTTTTTTTTCTTGATTTGGGCGTTGTTTCCAATTTTTTAATTTTTTTGTAAAGGAAAGAACACCCAAATCTTAAGAAATACTAACATTTATAATATGCATTTTTGAAAATTAAAACGGCGTATAAACAGTGCCCAAATGAAAATTTGTTTTTTGAAATATCTCCAAAATTTAAGAAATAATGCCCAAATTTTACGCCAAAACAAAATTTGGGCTTTATTTCCAAATCGATTTGGGCATTATTTCCTTCGGCGTTATTGCCTAACGCCCAAATAATTATATTTAGTTAATTTCACACATCTCTGAGTAGATTGGTTACTATGAGGGATTTAATAAGATTCATTAACTAACTTAATTGGTTATTGAAACCGAACAAACTAATCCAAAAACAGTTTAATAAAATTTTGTACACTTTAACCGAATCAATGTATAGATTTAAATAATTTTGTTAAATCGAATTGACTCGTATAATTTAACTTGTTGTTGTTGCGGGTTGTATAATCTCGACTGAAAAGGTAAAGTATCTTAAGTCGACTTAAGATTTTTTGCTGTTTTTTAATAAATCCTATTACCAACACAGAGGCGCACAATTCTGTCTTATCCGAATTCTTTTATCTCACTCCGTTTCCTTTTAATATAGGAAAAAAAATCATCTTATGTTGGAAAATATTATGGTGAGACAAGGTAAAATATCTTAAGTCCACATATTAAGATGTTGTGTTGAAGCGAATTAAAAAATTGTATGTATAGTGTATACTTAAGATTATTTCACCTTAAGAGTTTGTTATAATTGTGAAAAGGTAATACATTTTAAGTGAACTTAAGATATCTTACCGCGTGCAAACCCAAAAAAAATTTCCCTTAAGTCGACTTAAGATTTTTGAAATCAATAATTTATAACAAATTAAAAAAAGGCAAACTATCTTAACCCTTTACCGCATACGAAGCCAAATATGGCTTTCTACAGTTATGTCCTCTTTTCTCCTGACTTCAAAAAAAAAATGATCATAACGCAACAAGATCCTCTTCTGTGCATTTCTGAGAACAAATAACTGTGCTTTTGCATTCGTGCACCAAACAAGAAGAAAGATATTCATGTTTGCAGGTCAGTGTGTTACTTGTTGTCAATGAAAACGGAAGTGTGAAAAATTTTCTTATTTCAAATAATAATGACTTTTCTGTTAGGTGAGTTAAGTGATCATAAAAATATATTTCGGATTGTGTGTCTAATTCTCTTTGAAATGACTACATTTTTATTAAAAACGTCATTTTGACGAAAAACGTCAACTGAACCTACGCCCGATGATGGATTTTTAATCCGAAACGCGTCGCGAAAACAAATTAAATTTCAAATAAAATAATGTTGTAATTATTAAGTTAATATAAGTAAAATAAAATAAAAATAAAAATTGTGTTTATACTAAAATTTTGTTTTTACGTTTATCTTTATTTTCATAAACTAAAGAAGTCATTTTAAGCGTATTTTATTTTTTTCCTCTTTAAACAATATTTCATGCGGTAAAGGGTTAAGTCAAAATTTGCCCTATAACTCAATAAATATTAACAATATCTTTTTACAATAAATTAAAAAAAAAAGTTCATAAAATTTGACCTCTAAAAAGTTTATTCTAACAAGTCTATGTTTTAAAGGTTTTTTGGGAAGCTTCTTTCGACAGTTTTTTTGATCTCCTGAAAAATATTAAAAATTGACTTAAGATACTTAACCTTTGCAGTCGAGGACTACCTATATATTAACAATGATTGCTATCTAACTTAACCGAGTTTTACGTTGTTTTTAACCGATTATTTTGCTGCGTGAAATTTCATACTTTCTTAAATTCTTATACATTATTGTTCCGGTTTTTTTTATATTGTATCTACATTTGTATTTTATTTTAAGTATTTAAACTTTTATGAACGAGTACATTCGACTCAGTCGTGCATTAATTTTTTTTTTTTAGTTTTTAACCAAAGTGAGGAGAAGAATCGAGGGTTTACGATGACAGGATACTAATTCTTTGAAATATCTACCTGCGATAGTGCTACCGTTAATGAAATATTATCTTTTAGTCTGTGAATGTGTATGTATGTGTATGCATTCACAAAATACAAAATTGCGGATAAAAAAGAAATTATATATGTGTGCAAAAATTAAGGTTGAAAAAAGGGGTGGCCAATGAAAATTGATAACAGTTTTTATGTTTCATTTTTGTTTGTTTATATGGCAAACTATATATCTTTCATAAATCAATAAAAGTGTGGATCACAAATGATGCAAAATTTTAAAGTTTCATTAAAGTATAAAGTATCTATACATTATTTTTGGATATAAAAATTGTGTTTGTGTATTTCTGTGTTTACAACCTCGGGCTTTATTCGGTGGTACGTATTTCCGAAATTAAAATACTAAGTGGAGGGCAGAGAAAGATATAATTAATTAAGAGGTATATAATTTAGACATAATACATTTTTTTATGATTTCATTTGTACATAAATTTTAATTCCAAGGATCCTAGACCCCTGGAAGATTTGTCTCTATTTTCTATTTTTAAAGCTTTTATATATCGATATTTTTTGAAAAATTTATTTTATTCCTTACTCTAAAATTCGGTTAGGTTTACATGAGTGTCAGCAGCGACGCATGAAACACTTAAGACATAGGTTGGTCCATTGGGATACTGAAAAAAATCTAGGAAACTTTCTTTCGACTCGTTGAATAACTATTGGCATTAATTAGTGATTCAACGAGTCGAAAGAAAGTTTCCTAGATTTTTTTTGCCAGATTAATGGCATGATTTGCTAAATCACTAGGATGGGCCAGGGGCCCATTTCTCAGATCATACATCACATACATTTCATACAACAAACAACACTTTCGTACATCATACACATCATACAATTTTATGTTTCTCAGATTTCATTGGAAGTGTTGTATGATATTTTGTTTGTTGTATGATTTGTATGATTTTGACATTTCATTATTATTGAGTTGCAATTTAAATGAATCTCAATTTTTTTTACTACGAAGTCAATTATAGAGAGTAAATTATAATAATATGAAATAAGAAAAAGTCATCCTTTATTTACAATTCACAATGGAGTTACTTTCCATATGCCAAGGCCAAGGAAACTATGTTGCTCGAAGCTAACGTTATCTCTTTTTTCGTTTTGTTCGATCCAGCAAATTGGCCAAAAAGAAATTCTTTTTGGCTTATCATTTCCCAAAGGACAAGTATTTGTTGTTCTTTAGTTGTCTATTAAAAAGAAAAATCATCACAATTTACCATTTTTTTAATTCAAAAATGACTTACTTTTGTATATTTTCGTTTGTTTACGTTCATTTTGCCCTTACATTTTTAAAAATTACAACAAATTTATATGCTGTATGAAATGTATGAACAATTTGAGGTTAATTTGCTGTATGATATGTATGATAAATTTCTGAGAAACAGAATCATACAACATTCCAATATTTCCAGTGTAATCTCCGGTCATACAACAAATCTGAGAAACAGAAATCATACAACTGAACTGTCAAAATCATTCAATGTATATGTGATGTATGATTTGAGGAATAGGCCCCAGATGTACTCGCAGATATGCATTTTATACTCAAATATCTTTATTAATAAAAAAAAACCTTAACTCACCTCTAATCCACGAGTTAATACAACCATGGAATACGAGTTAATTTGCGAGTTAAAGTTTCCTAATAATAAAATCAAAATTTGGGTGGAATAACAAACTGACGTTTATTGAAAATCCTTTTAGAAAATCTACTACAATAAAAAGAAATTTGAAACTTAATCAATTAACAGAAAATGATCCACCTAACTCATATTTCATTCGTGAATTTCGTTTCATAAACTTTACATTAATACAAAATTTTTGAAGTCAAAACATAAAAAAAAATCTCAAAGCCAAATGTTTGCTGCAAAAATAGAACATAACATACAAATTAATCCGCACTAAATATACAAATTCAGCGTATTGCACCTCTTTTTCAAAGCAGTATTTAAACTACAAAAAAATAGTGAAAAAACTATGAATTTTTCTTTAGAAAATATGTCCCTCTGGTAAGATTTTCATTGTCTACAGAAAAATCCCCAATTATACGAAGTTTTTCTAAAAAAAATTTTGTATTTTTTATTTTGCCCAAACTCTAACTTCCGGTTGGAATGTTCTTTTTTGGCCTTTTATAATGGTTTCGATTGCAGCGCAGTATATTCAGTAGGTATAGCAGCAGGGAAATTAGAAAGCAGCAAAAAGCAAAAGCAATCCAGCGCACAAAATTAAACTATGAAAATGAATTGTCCTTCCGTGGCTATGGGGTTGATGGGTCGAGTCTGAGCAACGTCCTGTTGTAAGGGATATGTGTGGTATGTGAATACATACAAACATAGGTACCTATGTATATAGAGATACTGGGCAAAATAGGACGTTATCAAATGTCCCCTCCCCCACACACACCCACACACACACACAAACAAAACACACATATGGCCAATTGGTCCCCATGGATGCGGAACAAGGGCAAACGGAGGCAAACTTGTGCCCAGTTATAAATCTTAACTTTTGCGACACACGAGCTGTAGGTACATACATATATACGAAGTCGAAGTCCATCCGTTGTCCTAGGTTCATTTTCTTCGAATATAGAGCTTCTCTTTTTACGGATGTCCCTGGGGTAAATGTATTTTCTTCTTTCACTTTTAGCTTCTTGATATTCATGCTGCTCTAAGCTGATATCAAAGGAGGAATGAGGAATGGTAATGGATATACCTACAGAGATTGTGACGGGTGGAGAGGGGGTAAAGGGAGGAGAAGGTTGAAAAAAGAGCGATGGCGGTAGGTGAGAACGGATAGTTTTCGGCCCGAGGCAGGGTGAGGAAAATTTATGTTCTCTGGCACTCGTCCAGATGAATTATGTCTATATGTATCATCCCTATGCATGCGGATTACGTTACGACCTTATATTATACTCATATACTAGCTGTATGTACTTAGTTATCGTTAGTCCCAAAAAACTCAGCCCTTCGTCAACACTAACGAAGCCAAATCAGGAAGTGCACCACAAAAATTAATTTTACGCGAGCAGCGAGTGGTTGATAAAACTCAAACATGGTGACACGGTCTTGTTTGCCTGGTTTTTGGCCAATGCCACCACCACCACACGACTATACGACGACAAGCATGTTTTCCAGGATTAATCTGTCTGGCAGAGGAAGTCGGTCGGGGTAGATTTTACATGACTCCCAGGACATAAATTGGCAACAATAATTACCTTCCCATATATAGACGACCGACCGACGACGCCGACGATGCAGTCCCAGTTCCTATATCTTTTTACCTTTACCTTGCTGAGCTGATGTCTAATGGTTAATGGAGGGTAAACTTCGGTTTGGTGCTCGGTGTGATATTTCTATTCTGCGAACGTTTGGCAAATGGGCAATTTGGTAGTTTGCACTTTTGTGACAAACGAAGGGTTATTTATTATACCAGAGCTACTTGAACACGGGGATGCAATTTTCAATTGTCTTTAGAAGCACCGCCGCGCCGAGTGCCTTACTGATGCTTCGATTAGCCCGGTTTAAAGCCGTCATATGAGCGCACTTGAAACGAACGACGATGCAACCCATCGACGACGGTAAGAAGAGGAGAAAATCATATAACTCATGGTTGAAACATGTTGCCAGGAAATCGGAATGTTGCCGGAGTAATAAATACCCACACGTCAAGTGTCGCAATTCCCTGTCCACCCAAAACAGCCAAACAAAGCGCACAGAGAGGGATAAAGTCAGAAACAGCCGTTTTGAGCTCCCCTCCTAAAACTATGCAATTGCAATTGATTGCAAACGTCTGTTTCAAATAATATTGTCTATACCAAAAAGCTGTATGTCTGTATATACTTGTATGTGTATAGATATGTTTGTATGTGTGTGTTTTAACGGAGCAGGAGCAGGAGCACATACAAATTGACAAGCAATATATGCGGCAACCATTACGGATTATACGGAATCGTTAATACAGAGTATGGTTGCTGCGGCAAACTGTTTCCGGTGATCCGGTCTCAGGATGAGCGGAGAGTGTATAGTATACGTATATGTGTGTAACTTCAATATATTCCATTAGCAGATTGCTGGCTGCTGTAAGAGGTGTGATGTTACAATACCTGACCGACCGGAAGTCATCAATATCGCACGATGAACTGGATGCAATTGAATTTCAAAATCCGCCTACAAAATGCACACGTAGAACTAACTATATAGACTTTCAATTCTTCCATCCACAACGGAACACTCCTGATGTGTACAAATTGTTGTCACTTAGAGAACGATGGTGGTCAATTGATATGTATATTCCGTTTATTCATATGTCCGTATATTCGTTTGGATGTAATTCAGAGGACTTGAACGTGCAAATAAGAATATTGTTCGCAACAAACGAATAGGTATATACAGTCTTTGGTTTTGGTGTGGCTTATGAATTCAATTTAATTGTTATATTTGTGTTCCTATACGAAGGATATTTTGATGGAATTATGAAATTAAATAAAGAGAATTTTATTGATTGTCATGTTGATATATTATTGAAAGGAATTTGGTTTGTTGTCTTATATATTATGTATTTTAAAAATAGGTATAGCTATCTTCGTAAATAAAGTGATTGTGAAAACGAACGTGTTCAGTTCATGAAAGTGCAGAAGGCATAGTATATAAGAAATATCAAGGTTTAGTTAATTACCTAGTCTCTATTAGTAGCAGTAGTAACTCGTAGCATAATGGTTAGTGCGTACGTATGTTGCACCGAAGATCTTGGGTTCGATTACCAGCTTTTGCCACCTAACAACATAAATGTTTTTCATCATGAAAATGTGCTTCTCATCTTAGCCGTTCGGATTCGAAAGAAAAAAAGCAAGGTCTGAAACCACCACGCTTATCAATCAGGGATCCAAGTTACCAAAGGTAGTGTTGCCGAAGTTCTACGGCGACTACTCGAAATGTTGCACCCATCGGTGCAGAATTGGAGCACAATCAACCTATTCCACAATGTCAGAAAATATGGTACGTAAAGACCAACTTGACGGGAGAAGCAGAGAGATTAATTCAGCATTCCTCAACATCTAGCCGCTACGAGAATACTAGACTTTTGGTCACAGCCTTATTAAATAAGACCAGAAGACCCGTGCGAAAATTTCGCACATTCAATAAGGTTTTGCAAGTAAATTTTCAAATAGAATGTTTGAACAAAATAAATAAATATATCCAAAAAATTAAGCATCCAAAAAATCTACCATCAATCAAAGAATACTTAGAATTTTTTTCAATCTCTAGAAGCACTTTCATTCTAAGGGTGTCATATATGGACTGCTCGTGTTCTGCGGAGTGCAGAATGCGGAGTGCAGAGTGCGGAGTGCGGAGTGTAGAGTGCGGAGTGCAGAGTGCGGAGTGGAGAGTGCGGAGTGGAGAGTGCGGAGTGCAGAGTGTGGAGTGCGGAGTGCAGAGTGCGGAGTGGAGAGTGCGGAGTGTGGAGTGCTGCACTCCGCACGACGAAAATCCGATTTAAAACTCAATTTTTAATAAAAAACTTAAAGCCGGATGCTAAAATGTATCTTAGTTTTGGAGAAATTAAAACAAATTAAAAATACTTTTTTTTCCAAGAAAAACACTTTTTTTGCTTTCCCTGTAATGTTTTTGGTTGGATACACCAATTTGTCTAGCAATTGCCTCGACTCGGACCTTTAGGCAGAGTTTGCCTTCAAGGTATTGGTATATTATGTTGACTTATAAGATAAACTAAAGAACCACTAGTTTGCGGCAGCAATGCCAGTAAAACGCAAGGTTGAAAGTCTAAATCAGAAGTAGATTAATATTTATTTTATCTTGCTATTTATACAAAAATGAATGTTATCGAAATTGTTCCATGCTTCGATTCTTGACGTCACAAATAATTGATATTCAAAGTCATCATAATTCGTACGACACGGGCTAAGGGTGAACGACCAGCTATCTTAAGTGGCACAGTTCGTTCGGCTACAATGCTTAGTTGACATATTTTTCAACATAAACAAATGACCGCTGATCGCACACCATCAACCCATACATATAACGGGTGATTTTTTAAGAGGTTTAGAACTTTTTTTAAAAAAAAAACACAAAAAATTCGAAAAAATGAATGAAATATTTATTTGAATCGATAGTTTGAACCTTGCAATTTAATGTTTAAAGATAATTTCATGCAAATGTTGACCGCGGCTGCGTCTCAGGTAGCCCATCCGCTGAGTCCAATTTTGGCATACTCTTTCACACATATCGGCCGGTATCTCACGAATGAATGCATGGATGTTGGCTTCCAGTGCGTCAATCGAAGCGGGCTTGTCCCTATAGACATTAGCCTTGACATACCCCCACAAAAAATAGTCTAATGGTGTCAAATCGCACGATCTAGGCGGCCAATTGACCGGCCCGAAACGTGAAATTAACTGTTCACCAAACTCGCCTCGCAATTGCGCCATTGTTTCGCGTGCTGTGTGGCATGTGGCACCGTCTTGTTGAAACCACATATCATGCAAGTCAAGAACTTCCATTTCGGGCAAAAAAAAGTTTGTTATCATCGCTCGGTAGCGTTCACCATTGACAGTAACGCTGCGATTCGCATCATCTTTGAAGAAATATGGCCCAATAATGCCGCCGGCCCATAAACCGCACCAAACAGTGGCTTTTTCGGGATGCATTGGTAGCTGTTGCAATGCTTCTGGCTGATCTTCACTCCAAATGCGGCAATTGTGCTTATTTACGTACCCATTCAACCAAAAATGAGCCTCATCGCTGAACACAATTTTTCGATAAAAAAGCGGATCCTCGGCCAGCTTTCCAAGAGCCCATTCACCAAAAATTCGGCAAGCGTTGTTCATTTGTAAGACGATCCATGGTTAAATTGCAAACCAAATTGAAGCTGTTTGACAGTGACACAAGGTTCTAAACACACGTCAGCTGTCAAAACCAGTGGTGCCAAAACCAAACCAGCTAAAAATCACCCTTTAATATTATGCATTTTTGTGTATATTTATGCCGTCCGTGCCATTGGGGTAATATGATACTGTTTGGTTGTTCATTGACTACGAGTCGGATATTATCCTGGCGTAGAAGGGAAAATAATGCTTTGTATTGTTTTTGATCATTATTATCCACTGCTTAAGGCAATGCATATTGTGGGATTAAAGTATCAAGTATATAGAAGCATGGTTCGATATAAAACAATTAGTTAAGTGGTCGCTAGTGTGATCCCTTCACACCACCCTTCCTGGGGAAAAAGGAGAAATCATGACATGTCTTGATTTCTTCTTTTACGCGCCACTTGTACACTAGAGATATGGATTTTTCGATTTGATAGTTTTTTGTTTTGTTTACATTTTAATTCATAATTTTAATATTATTTAGCTTTTGTTTTTGATATCTAGTACAGAAATTATATTTTTACACGTATGATAGTCATTTGTATTATTTTTTATGTATATATGCATATGTATTTTTTTTTTATTCATTCATTCATTCGTACAATTTATTTTAAGTTACTTGTTTAATATGATTTACTTCTTCTGTTTTATTCTAATTATGTTTCTTTGACGTATTCTAGTTATACTTTATATATATTTGATTACAAATATTACTTAGTTTCTATGCGCGCTTTACTAAAATTAAATATTAAATGGTAATTTAGTACATAATTATTTACATGTTTCGGAGGCACTTTCCCCCTTTTTTTTTTTTTGATCATTGTATGTCTTGCGTCTTCACTTTATTTAAACAATCTTATAATAATAACATATAAATATATATAAAATGGTTTTAATCGATTTTTGTGTACATTAATTTTCTTATCACCATATTTAATTTCACAATTTACTCCTTTCTGTGATAATACTTCACATGGCCCTATGTATATTGGGTCCAACTTCTTTCTATTTTCATTTATTAGTAAAACTAGACTACCTACATTAAAATTCGAAACTTTTGCTTTTACATCTGTATCGTACCTTGTTTTCCTAATAATTTTCTTATCTATTAGAGTATCCCTAGCGTCTTTATGAGCTATTTGTAGTTTCTGTTTTAAGTCTATCACGTAATCTTCGTAATTGTACACGGGATCTACTTTTTTGGTAAGGTTGGAAGATAGATTACATTGCCTTCCAAATACTAATTCGAAAGGTGTGTACCCAGTTTCTGAATGTACTGAAGTGTTATAGCAGAAAACATAATAGGGCAGCCAGCTGCTCCAATCTGTATGTTTTTCCGATACGTAACTCCGAAGATAAGCTCCTAAAACTTTATGGGAATTCTCTAATGCTCCAATGCTTTCATGGTGGTAAGCGGTGGATTGTAGCTGTTCTATCTTTAACAAACTACACATATCTTTAAATACTTTATTTATAAACTCTGTACCTTGATCAGGGGCCTATAACACAATACAACAAGTACTTGTTTAACAAGCAAAATTCAACAGGTGTTCAAAATTTGTGTAACACGTAAAAACAAGTCTTCCCAATTTATAACAATTGTTTTTAGGTCTTTCAACAAGTGGGAAATTTTATATATTAAACGGTTCTGTAACTGGAAACAACAAGTGTTTAACTAAATCTTCTTTCAATTGTTGAATAGTTTAAAAATTCTAACTGACGATTTCAAACTTGTTTAGAGTGAACAAGTTGGGAAAAGATTGATTTTATATAGTGTTTACCTATTTATATCATTATATAATATATTGTTTATAAATATATGTATGCACATGGTACGGAAGATTATACAAAATTTTTAATCACAATTTTATTTTGGATGAAAAATTTGTTTGATACAACTAAATAATACAAAATAAAAATCGAAACTAGTTTGTAAATTAGAAAAAAATAAATGTTGCTTGTTTGAGCCAACCTTTTACTTCAAAATTTTGTTGGGTTAAATTGGAATAGTCCAAATAATAATGTGTTGCTACATATTTCGTTTCCAGAATATTTTTCAAGTTGCGAACTGTTTCTTTTAATTTGATGCATTTTTAAAGTTTTAAATTTTTCGACGGAGATAATTGAGTTCAAAGAGAAGCTTATTTTGATCATTTTTTTTTAATTTTCATTAAAAGTAGAATTAAAATTGTTTATTATTCTTGTTTTGAAATAATTTATTGTCCAAAGAGTCATAAGTAAGTACTGTTGGCTTAACTTACGCAAAGTTTTTTTTTTTTGCAACTTCTGACGACAGAAGAAGCAACAGCTGACGACATTTTATCTTCGAGCCTTTTTGGTGTTCTTTTTTATAGAGTACAAACATTTTTCCGAAATAATAACAAATAATATAATATAAATTATTAAAGAATGTTAATAATATTGTAAGAAAATGTCTAACCTTGTTATAAAAGTAAGGTCATATTTTTTTCGAGAACATTTCAACGCTACATCAAATTAAGATTAAAATTAAAACTATTATAACGTCAAGAAATTGAGTTTGATTACATTTTTGGAATCGTTTTTAAACCTAAGCTTATAGTACTACACAAAAAACGCCTCATACATCCCTTAATTTTTGTCATAGTTTTCGCTCCAAATTGTTTGTATGAAATGTGTTCTGAAGATAATATAGCACTGCAGAAATTATATACAAAAGTATATCTAACTAATTTGTAAAGCTTTTTAATTTTGTGTTCCAAATTGTGAAGAAAAATGAGAATCGAGTATTTACGAATATACCTACGTATATACAAAATTGGCGTTAATTTTCATTTTGATTTTTCTATTCCTCCCAATATTTAAAGAAATTATTAAACAACAATTTGTACATGCGCATAGTCTTTACCAAAATTCAACTTCGCTTACTATACGAATGAATACGTAAGATTTACTTGTTCCACAAGTCGAGGGAAATTATATTTTTTAACAATTGTTACAATTTTTGTTGTGTTACAGAATTGAATTTAACTTGTTGAACACGTATATTCAAACAAGTAGTTGTTGACTAGTTGACTTGTTGTTCTGTGTTATAGGCCCCAGATGCTATAGTTCCAGGAACTCCATATCTTAGAATGAAATTTTCTACAAGTCCTTTAGCTACACTAGTAGCTTCCTTATTTGGTAGTGGTATAGCTTCTATAAACTTTGTCAGTTTGTCTTGTAGAGTAAGAATATATTTTGACCCATTTTCTGATTCGTCAAGAGGTCCTACTAAATCAAGAAAAATTTTATCAAAGCATGTTTCTGCTGTTGTAGTTATTGTCTTGGGTTGTTTTTTAGGTTGTATGTGTTTGTTACGTTGACATACTGGGCAATGCTTAACGTATGTCGTCACATCGTTTTGCATGCCTGTCCAAAAATATTTTTTTTGAATGTAACGCAACATGCGATTTATACCAGCATGTCCACTCGTCGGTAACATATGTATGATAATCATTTAGTATTAACTTTATTTTGCAAGGGTCTGTTATTTTAATTGTTTCATCTATAATGTGCACTTTTATTTTACTTTCTTTGAATATTTCTTCTATCTGTTTCTTTAATATATTTATTTTTTCTTTTTGACGGCCGTCTGAGAGTTTTCTTAATTCTTTTTTAGTTATATAAATATTTTTAATTGATAGAAGTCCGCAAATTGTACGCACGTCCCTCAACAACATTTTGTCAAATGATGCCGATCGGTCAATAGTGCCATTCTTGGATTCCTCTTCATTATTCATTTGCGGTTCACAATTTTTCTGCACGTTCCTCAACAACATAGTTAAGTTAATAAGTTTGATCTACTTAGGTCAGTTCTTAAATTGGCGGATTATCCCTTTTTTATTTTTTATTGCACAACATCCGGTTTTTAGCAAATAATAAAAAAAATAAACTTGATTAACATTTCACTTTTTTTTATTGAGGCATGAATTCAATTTAACAAAACTGACATGCCTACCTGTTACTCAAATAAAAAAGATTACCTATACAAAAAAAAAAAAACAAATATGTTTTACCTAAGCTAAAGGTTCCCCAATAGGAGATGTCCCAACTATTCACTTTTTGCAAGACTTCACAATCGTCTTCGGGAACATGGAGTGTTGGAGACTCGAGATCAACACACATAGAGGAACGGATTTTGGACTTGGTACGATGTTATCCATCCCTTAGCAACACAAGCATAGCGACTATGCTTGGATTAGCGGTTTTGAATGGAGAATCTCATCTGCAATTCCTAAGAACTCTTTTGCCAGATTTATTAGAAAATGTCCCATTGGCTATAATAGACAATTTAATATACCAACAAGATGGAGTTCCAGCACACTTTAGCCTGGCTGTGAGAAACTGGCTGAATAATCATTTAAACCATTTAAACGACCGATGGATAGGAAGGCGAGGTCCTACTGAATAGCCACCAAGATCACCAGATTTAACTCCTTTGGATTTTTACGCTTGGGGATTCATGATGAAACATGTATATGAAGTTAAAATTTCTTCTTTGGAGCTACTTAAACAACGCATTGAAGTCGCTGGAGTCAAATTGCAGGAGCATTCGGCTGACATAAATTTATCTGCTGCCATAAGAAGAAGATTCAACCTTTGCCTTTTGAATAGTGGGGATCATATCGAAAATTTCTTATAATATCAATAATTTTTATAAGAAAAATGTAACAGACATTAAAAATATAACTAGTTAATTATGTTTTTTTTTTATTACTTGCTAATAAAACTAATGGTATTTATGCAAAGATAGAACAAACTAAAAAAGAATTTTTCTTGGAAAAAAGTATTTTTAATTTTTTTTTATTTCTCAAAAACTAAGATACATTTTAGTATCCGGTTTTCTGGTTTTTATTGAAAATTTAATAAGAGCATCGAATTTTGAAAACAAAAATTATATTTAATTAACCTTGTCTTTGAATTTGAGGCCTTCATGCGCAACTTTCCATTGGGCCGGAAGATATTCAAGCCTTAAATGAACTTCCTTTATTTATAAAAAAGCTACTTTTTATAAATAAAGGAAGTTCATTTATCCTTTACAAGGGAGCATCGAATTATACATTCAAAATTAAATTCATAATTCTATAAAAAAAAAAAAAAAAAACTAAACAATTCTAACAGCTCTATCTGAATGTAACACATTATATAAAGGCTCTTTTAAAGCAAAACTGAAAGCCCTTATAGTCCACTCTATCAGAATTCATACAAAATCCTATACGAGCGGTATTTATGCAGACCAAAACATAAACTGCACATAAACTTTGTCTGGCGTTCGCTTTAGCACTGTTACCCTTGTATAAAGCTATAAGCACTTTATGAGTGTTTACCAAAAGTGTGTATAAGCCGATAAAGTTTTTCACTCCTTTTTCTGCATTGTATATACTGTATATCCTACCATTATTATCCGTTAAATAGAGATAGAGTAAAGAGCACGTAAATCAGATTCATTTCATTGACTTTATTTAGCAGTTTATCAATGCGAAAGTGGAATGCGTTAAATTATGTACATAGTTGCAAACTCCTTTGGATGAGCAAGGGATACTTGAAACCTAGGGAATCAGTAATATAAGTCATATGGAGAGGAGGGCACATCCCTTGGAAGAAAATCTTAAAGCGAGAAGAAATTAAAAGTACCTTTTAAAGGCATAAGTCTCATTGTGTTTTCTTAAATGAAAGCAAATTTTCCTTAAAGCATTTTTGGTTAAGGTTAAAGAACTAGAAATTGCTTCAAGCCATAAAGAAACACAATGCAGTTTTGAAGAGCATGAATAAAAAAAAAAAAAAATAATCAAAAAGACGGTTCGAAGTTAAAGTTTTAAAAAAAAAAAAAAAATTAAAACTTTCGCTGTGTAGAAGTCCGTTTTGAGGGTGATGCGTCATAAAGAATTTCCTCTGCATTCACGACATGGAAATCTCTTTTTATTCCAAAAGAATGAGCAACAACAAAAAACTAAAAAAAATTTTCTTGACATTTCCTTTTATTTGTGCAGTCGAAAAAACTTTCAAATGGGGCTCATGTGTGTGGGGTAGAAATTGCTGCTAGACAGAAGGCGCATTTGAGAGTAAGTTGTGGACATTGCATTTTCAATGTTCAAGCCACGCATCCAAAAATTGTCTTCACTGTCAACAGACTACATAGAAGCTGACATAACGTTCGCACTTTAATTTTGTAGTTTAAGCCGTTCATGTTTTACCATTTTTTTAACGTCTACAAAATATTCTAATCGAAATGAAATTTCAAATTTACGTATCCATATATAATATATATGTATCGAAGTTTGTTTGTACGTACAAATGTGTGACAAATTAGAACTTCACAATTTTTCAATTTTTTTGTCCATATCGCACCATTGGAATGAAAGTGACCTAACTCAAAAGTTCGGAATCTTTTTTACGACCTGGTTATAGAGTTCATTTTGCATTTTAAGGGCAGTTTATTGAAAAATCAAAACATACAAAAATTTTGAGTTAGGTCACTTTCATTCTAAGGGTGCGATATCTTCTTTTTAAAATATGTGGATTGATGAGTGAGGAGTAATTAGTGATGAGTGAGAATATGAGTAATTAGTGATGAGTGATTACTGATGAGTGAAGAGTGGTTAGTGATGAGTGAGTAATGTTTAGTGACGAGTGAGTAGAGATCAGTGATAAGTGAGGAGTAATAAGTGAGTAATAAGGTGATTCAAAATAACACCTTTCTCGAAATTCAAGCGGGACCGGGCTAAATTATGAAGCTTAGATTGAAACTAACGCCCATATTATTCACTCGGTACATCCAGATTAAAATTTTAATCCAGATGTAAAGTATACAAATTCAATGTAAATACATCCCGATTTAAGTTTCAATCTGGATGTATCCAGTGAAAAATATGGGCGTAGTAAATGATTTAGACCCAAAAATTTAAAATTGAACTCCGTTTAGGGGTTACAAGCTGGATTTTTCAATAATTTTGCTTGAAAATCTTTGAAAATCGGAATTATTTTCAATTGTTATAAACTTTCGAATTTTGGTGATAAAAGCATGAAAATTTCAATAATTTTATTAAAGGGTGAAATTTCGTATCACGAGAAATACTGCCACTACCGAACCTTTATTTTGTTAACCTGCAGTTCAAAGTGAATTTAGTTTTGGTTGGGCATTTAGAGTCTCATATTCGGAATTCTTTTTTGTTTATTTAATTACTGGATACTGAATGTATTCGCTTAGTGCTTGTTGGAGACTACAACGTCACCAACTTAACAAGTTCATGAACATGCCCAATAAGAATGTCAAGTAAAAACAAAGCAAAGGTTAACGTCAATTAAAGTAAATTCTTTTTTTTATTCTTTTTATTGAAATGATCAAAGCTGGTTGTCTAATGTCTTTGAATATTTTTTGCCGTTTTATAACGTTTGAATGAAGTGCCGTTTTTATAAATCTTTTATCTTTTCGATTTTTTAATTTTTTTAAAGTTACAAAAGCTAACAGTGCTTATGGTAGAAAAATACACTCATTATGAGGTAAGTCAAGCATTGATGCAAATAGATTCAGCATACAACAATATTATTTACAAAATATTCTTTCAGGGTTCGTAAAATATCGCTCGCGAATCATAAAATACGAATCTCACGAACCATACAAAATATAGTTCGCGAACAATAAAATTTTCGATCTATACAAATTTATAGTTCTCTGACGAACAAACTTAATCAATTTTTTTTTCTGTATCGTTCGCGAAAGATTGGAAAAATAAAATTCAGGTAAAATAAGGTTCTCCCGCGATAACAATCCTTAAAACAAATCATTCTTAATCAAGTATCCATTTAGTTTGATTATGAAGTGGAAAATTTTGAAAAAAAGTTAAAAATTTTTAAAAATATCAAAAATCTAGAAAAAAGTGAAAAATTTTGAAAAAAACTCAAATTGACTTATTTTTTTTTATTATTTAAACGGTTCGTGAATGGATCTTGCAACAGTTTCCACGAAAAAAATCAAAATTAAAAAAAAAGTTAAAAATTTTGAAAAAAGTTAAAAGAAATTGAAAAAGTCAAACATTTTTATAAATTTTTTTTGATAAAAGATCACAAATTTGGAAAAAATCAAAAATTAAAAAAATATTTATGTAAAATTTTAAGAAAAGGGAACAAACTTTGAGAAAAATCAAAAATTTTGAAAAAAGAAAAAAAAAAATTGAAAAAAGTCAAAAGTTTTGAAAAATATGAAATATTTTGAGAAAATTCAAGAATTTTGAAAAAGTCGAAGATTTTGAAAGAAGTTAACATTTTTTAAAAAAGTCAAAAAAATTGAAAAAAGTCACTTTGACATTTTTTTTATTATTTGGACGGTTCATGAATGAATCTTCAATAGTTCACACGTGATAAATTCGGGAACGAAACATATTTTACAGATCCCAACATATTTGATGCGATCGTGAAAACGAATTTTATTTTAAAGGAACCAAAAAATAAGATTCGCGATTGAATCAAAAATAAAATTCCCTTTCGAATTTTTCCCGAGACAACAAATCATATTTTACCGCTCTTGGTCCGAATCTTGGTCTGAATATTTAGTTAGAAACTTAATTTTTGAATTACAATTTTTATAGTTTTTTTTGTTGTTGCTTAGGACAACAAAAAAGTAACCGTCTACAGGAAAAAATCGCAAGGGATCTGGGACTTGGTGTTAACTTCAAATTACGTCTAGTTACACCGAAAATGCATTTCAGTGACAAAGAACTTGTTTGAACAATATTATGTAGAAAATTTCATATCATATTGAACAGTGTATGGGCTGAAATAATATTTTAAAATTAAATCCTTACGTTTTTTGAGTTATCATATATTTTTTAATTTAGAAAAACCTCTTCTTTGATTTAATTGTTGGGTCTCCCTCTCCAAAATTGATTTTTATTTTTTTAATTTTTTTGCTAACACTGTTTAATAGTTAGACTAAATAATAATAATAAATTGCTGTTAAAAGACTTATTGACTAAAACGAAAATCAGCCAGTACTGTTATAAACTTTCAACTGACAAAACCAATTCAAAAGTACTGCAGTTAATTAACTTGTAGTCAAATAACTGCTTTGTTAACTGCACAGTCAGTGCACAGAATGCCTTCTCATATTGTAAAAATTGGAATGCACTATAAAAACAGAATGTAGCTGTGAGATACACCAAAATTTCACCTAAGAATGAATTTCTGTCCAAGAAAAATGTTTGTGATTTTTTTTCTTGTGAGGATTACACCACTATAATCTTCATATTTCTACAAATTATTAATTTACTATCCAAAAATACCGAAATGGACCTTATAAAAATTGAAAAATGGTGTTCCACATGCACTTTGTCCGCTTATGAGAGATCCAAACTCTATTGCGGTTATTAAATTTGGTTTCCGCGTCCGGTTATTAGAGCATCCGCTTATGGGAAAGTTATTACTATGAAAAATCATGAATTTAATTCTGTTTTTTTAAATTTGTCCGGTTATGAGAGGTGTCCGCTTATGGGAGGTGTCCGTTTGCAGAGAGTACACTGTACTGACTGTGACTGCCGGATTAGAATTAGTCTTTTTTTAAGTTATGACATTAGTCCTTTTATTTAATTAACTGCAGTACCTAAATGATTCTGATACAGCCCTTTATAAAGGTCAATATTACTGCACAATACTTAAAAAATCAGCCATAATATTGTCTGGTTTAGGTTAGACCCGCATAAAGTGCTGCATAAGTTTACTTCTTTGATTCAATAAAATAAAATGAATTCAACAATTTCTTTCTATAACGAAAGGAAATTCAACTATTATATCGTAAATGGCACCATTCAAATAAAATCACTTCCATGAACAACTTTGTTCATAATAACTACCTTCCTTTTATCCTTCCTTCCTCTTCATTCAAGAAAAAAAAAAAACTTTGCCGCTGACCCTAAACAATCTGAAGTGCATCATCACCACACCATGAATACCTTGACTTATCAAAACCAAAAACTATACAAACGCTATAACTCAAAATTAGAGCCATCCTTTCCTCGAGGATTCTAGGTTATTTATTTAAACGAATAAAACTCCTTCAACATTTTTTCATTCTATAGAGAAAGATGATAACATTTTTTTTTTTATTTTTTTTGTTGCTTCAAAAGAGCAAAAGCACAAAGGATATTGCACAATAAAAGGTGTGAACAAAACTAATTCCACTAAAAAGTGTACAACTGTCTAACCAACTTTTGGCGGCCGTGGCTGGTACCTTGCTGACGCTAAGGCTCACAGTGTCTCCCTGTCCCTACATCCTTCCCCCGCCAAAACTTTAAGTAATGAGTTTCTTTTTGTATGAGCCTTTTTCCTTCATCTCGTCTCTTATATACTGACTGCCTTGTCCCACAAAATGAAAGGAATTATCATCACTGCAGCATTTTTGCACTGCACAATCAAGGCACACTGTATCCAACTTAAGATATACATAGCAGCAAATGGTGGAACAAAAAAAAAAAACCACAAAAAAAACTATAGAATAGATAGAAAACCTCAAAACCATTTTTCACAACTTGCGGTCTGCATTGTATCTCATTCCTTTTATTTCGTATCGTTCTGATAAAAGCATTACAAAAATCGTTTGGCATTATATTTCAGTGTTTTGCTGACCAACAAAATAAAAAAGTTTATTCAAAGTTTCTCCAAGCAAAGTACAAAACCGGAGATTACTAAAGGGTGATTTTTTAGCTGGTTTGGTTTTGGCAACACTGGTTTTGACAGCTGACGTGTGTTTAGTACCTTGTGTCACTATCAAACAGCTTCAGTTTGGTTTGCAATTTAACCATGGATCGTCTTACAAATGAACAACGCTTGCAAATTATTGAATTTTACTATCAAAATTCGTGCTATGTTCGAAATGTTCATCGCGCGCTGCTTCCATTTTATGGTCGGCATTCTCGACCTTCTGAGCAGTCTATTCGGAAGATTGTGACCAAATTTCGCACCAAATTTACTTTGTTGGACATTAAACCACCAACACGTTTACGTACTGTGCGTAGTGAAGAAAATATTGCGGCCGTATCAGCTAGTGTGACAGAAGACCGCGAAATGTCGATTCGGCGCCGTTCCCAGCAGTTAGGCCTTTGTTACAGCACTACGTGGAAAATTTTGCGGAAGGATTTGGGCGTAAAGCCTTTTAAGATACAGCTGGTGCAAGAACTAAAGCCAGCCGACCTACCACAACGCCGAATTTTTGGTGAATGGGCTCTTGGAAAGCTGGCCGAGGATCCGCTTTTTTATCGAAAAATTGTGTTCAGCGATGAGGCTCATTTTTGGTTGAATGGGTACGTAAATAAGCACAATTGCCGCATTTGGAGTGAAGATCAGCCAGAAGCATTGCAACAGCTACCAATGCATCCCGAAAAAGCCACTGTTTGGTGCGGTTTATGGGCCGGCGGCATTATTGGGCCATATTTCTTCAAAGATGATGCGAATCGCAGCGTTACTGTCAATGGTGAACGCTACCGAGCGATGATAACAAACTTTTTTTTGCCCGAAATGGAAGTTCTTGACTTGCATGATATGTGGTTTCAACAAGACGGTGCCACATGCCACACAGCACGCGAAACAATGGCGCAATTGCGAGGCGAGTTTGGTGAACAGTTAATTTCACGTTTCGGGCCGGTCAATTGGCCGCCTAGATCGTGCGATTTGACACCATTAGACTATTTTTTGTGGGGGTATGTCAAGGCTAATGTCTATAGGGACAAGCCCGCTTCGATTGACGCACTGGAAGCCAACATCCATGAATTCATTCGTGAGATACCGGCCGATATGTGTGAAAGAGTATGCCAAAATTGGACTCAGCGGATGGGCTACCTGAGACGCAGCCGCGGTCAACATTTGCATGAAATTATCTTTAAACATTAAATTGCAAGGTTCAAACTATCGATTCAAATAAATATTTCATTCATTTTTTCGAATTTTTTGTGTTTTTTTAAAAAAAAAAGTTCTAAACCTCTTAAAAAATCACCCGTTATAACCACACTATCGTCAAGGATTATTACGACCAGCGGCGCGGCATGGCAGCGGCAGCAAGCGCAGAGTTCGTAAGGATTTCTTTTCAATGATGATGTGATGGTTTCAATGTTGGTGCTGTGCTGTGGTTCATTCCACCAGGTTCTCTCAACCAATTGTTTTGTAGAAAAGAAATCAAGGTGAGAAGAGTCTTTGTGTGCAATACCCAGTCCTGCATGCTCCATTCGGTCATCATCATTGCATCCTATATACATGTATACCAAAAGTCGTCCTTTGTTGATGAGAAGTTTTTCTTTTGACTTGAAAGAAATATAAGAAAAGAAAAGAAAACAGAAAAATATAGTTATATCTCATATACCTCAAGATTGCTCACCACCCGTTGCTATTATTAAATTTATATCATCCAATCTAACGGATTGACAAACTCTTAACATTATCTTGATATCAAATATTTACCAAAAAATATAAAAGATACAATGCATAGAAGAAAGAGAAGAAGACAGAAAAAAAAAAGACATGGAGACAAAACTAATAACATATCGCATTTCATTGTGTGTGATAACGTATGGAAAAGGACGCACCAGCAGCATCAGCAACGTATAGAAAAGGGGAGCATGCGGAAGACTTCCTGAAGGATGAACATTTTTGCCATTTAAGAAATCCTCCCTAGAGATCACAAAAATGAAACAAACTTTTATATTTATTTGTCTTCACAGTTATAGGTGGGTGATGGGTTGCAATATAGCATCATGTACATATAGTGAGTGAGTGAGTGAGAGTGAGGACTTTCCTCGATGATATACGAAATGTCAGAGTCGCATTTGTTGTTTATTTATTTTGATTTTTTCCAACATAAGGGGGCTTCAATTTAAAAGACGGCCTCGGCAATATAATATAAATTAAATAAAACAACATTAACTTGATAATCATGGGTGACATTTAAAAAGTATTATCAACAAATTAAGGTTCTGCTACTATTGAAGTAGACAAATAATACTATTCAAGAAAGTTAGAAACGAGCTTAATTATATGTACACGGCTTGACAATGTAATGTATTACCTGAAGTTTTAAGTCCATATGCTTTGGTTTTCCACGAGTTGTCGCGTCACCAAATTTATTTATTTTTAAAGTATAAAATTGCGACGGGGAAATGTATAGGTTTAGAGACCCTATCCACTGCCTACGTTCTGTAACTCTCGCATCGAAAAAATCGGTCGAGAAACAACGACAATTGAATCAAATCGTTTGAGTTTTTTTTTCCATTTTTCAATCTTTCTCGACCAATGTGAGAGTTAAAGAACGATATCACAAGGGATGACATGATTAAAAAGTACAATTAAAGCTAAGTACAGACGATTGTCAGATCTTACAATATTGTCAGAACTGTCAATGGTCTGACAATAGCTAACAAATAGCTGATAATTGACATATTTCTTACAATGAAAAATTGTCCGTTCACACGGTTGATAGATTTCTTCCCAAAGTCTGACAATTTGATTGTCAGCTCTTTTTTTATCTCTCTTTAACCAACTCATTGACATTACGGACATTGAAGAAATTGACATCAATTGTAAGATGTCTTCAATGAAAACATCTGACAATGACCAATGAGTCTGACAATGTCCTAATCGACTGACAATGATACAAATTGTGTGTTCAGACGATTGTAAGATACCTGACAATTTTTTCTCAGATTGTCGTCTGACAATGACGTTTCTCACAATATTGTCAGACAAAATTTTGTGTTCAGACGATTTTAAGACATTTGGAATAGTTTTTTCACTGACAGATCTGACAATATTGTAAGATTTGACAATCGTCTGTACTTAGCTTAAGAGAAAAACTGCCAAACGGAGTTAAGTTGGAAGAAAGGGTTGGTTGACGAAACGATGACAAATGTCATCAAGTGGCACAAAACAGATATTAAATGTAGTATCATAGACGATGTTCGCACATTGGACTGCATCCGCAGGCTTTTTTTGACGTCTCTGTATACTTATCTCACTCACACTTCATAGCTTAAAAGAAGGGGCCATAGAAAAGCATCTCTCTCGCCATGAAGTGAAAGTGAGAAGTATAGAGACGTCAAAAAAAAGACGGTGCACAGTGGACCGTTTCGACTTTTTTGGTTGCTAAAATAAAAATATCATAACATTTTTTTTAACTTAAAGAAAATTTTTAAGGCTATCAAGCTGGTGGGTTTCAAAAAAAATATCTACACAGGGTGTTTCAGAATTTTCTTTAAAAAAAATTATTTTTACTTAAAGCGGTAGACGTAGTTTGTATTTCACTTTACAAAGTTTCGATTAAGAGTATTTAGAGATTTAGTGTTTTGAAGCAGTGAAACAGTGGGGAAAAAACAAAATAAACCAATATGAACTAGACATTGGAAAAAAAAGAAAATAAACGATTTTTTTAAATATTATTTTTATTTTTTGTTTAAGAAGTGTATATGTATTTGAATTTTTAGTGACGTAAAAGATTGTACTAAAAAATATTTTATTGGTATACTACAAGTCAACTAGTGGGATTAAACAAACAAAAAAATATACAGGGCGTTTCGGATAAGATACAAAAAAAGGCTAGAGGGTTTAGGTTAGGTTGAGACAAGAAACAATTGTATGGGAGCGGGGTTCCATTTCCCTCCGTTTAGGCAGATGGAGCAATTTTAAAAAAAAATTAACTTGAGTTTCAACAAAAAAAATATTAAAAATCAACAGCAACACTTACAATATCATGTTATACCTTTTTTAAACACAGAAATTCACCAATCAATTCCGTTTTTAAATTAAATTTTTTTGTGAATAATTTTTGAAACATAAATTTTCAGACTCAAAATTTTAAAAACAAAAATTGGACTGACTTCTTCAAATCAAATCTATCTAGCACAGCTCTATAAAACTTCATGCAAAGATTATGTGAAAAATTATAAAAGGATATATATATGTTAATTTAAAGGCGGGAAATTGACGGCGTTTTTTTGTTACTCAATTTAAAGTTGAAAAAGTGTTCCGAAGCCCCAAATATTTTTTGTTAACAATGGGACATAATTCTCAAGTTTCTTAGAGGCATTGAAGATAATAATAATTTGTTGATATTGATGACTTTGCATACACCCAACCTCGCACCAAACCCAAATCCTAGTGTGCCTAAGGTGGGTGCTAGCACCATACTAATTTTCTTTAAAATAAAACATCAACATATTATACTATTATCTTCTATGCCTCTAAAAAATTTGGGACTAATGTCCCATTTTTAACAAAAAAATATTCGGGGCTTGGGTAGTTGGATCCCACTTTGGTGGGACATAAGCCCAAAAAATAAAATTTGGGCTTTATGTCCCTTTGCCTTATATCACTGCGCCAAGGAAAAATTCAAAAGAGAAACGTGTCAAAAGAAATCTTGAAAAAAATATCATAACCAAAAAATTAGGTACTATAATGTCAAACTGACGGAATGTACTCATTTAAGGCATTTAACTCATATATGCCACTAGTTCGTAACAGGTATGGGAGTATATATGATGGGCATTGGGTAACGGGCCACCACCGGGTAGTAGATGTCACGCACTTTTGCACTAAAAATGGCAGTTTTCGAAACATCAAATAAACGTAATTTGACTGTTTTTGATGTTCAACGGTTTAACTTCAACCTCAGACAATTCTCATCCAAAAGCATTTGATGTTTACGAACACGATCAAAATAGTATAAATTCGCAAAAATAATGGTTGAATATTCGCAATTTAAGTAAAAATTATTACGTAGGTATAACAAAAAAGAATTATTTTTAAGAAGGCAATATTGTTAAAATTTCAAAGTTTCAATTTATTTTAATTAAAAATAATTGAAAATAAAGATCTAATCAACCGAACCGGAGTAAAAATTGATTTATTGGCATCAAATACAAAAAAAACCACTTTTACTGGAGTGTAAGAATGTTTTAAACTCCTGTTTGGTGGATTAAGTCTTTATTTAAAATGAGAAAAAATACTTAATCAACCGAATCGGAGTGTTGTTTTTTTTTTTTGTGGATTAAGTCTTTATTTAAAAAAGAAAAAGAAGACCTAATCAACCCAATCAGACTAAAAAATTGATTTATGACCACCAAATACAAAAAGCCACTTTTACGCTCCGGTCGGGTTGATTAGGTATTTTATTTTAAAAATGACCTAATTGACCGAATTATATTAAAAAATTGATTACAAAAATGCAACTTGTACACTCCTTGGATTAAGTCTTTATTTAAAAAAAAGAAGAGAAGACCAAATCGACCGAGCCGGAGTGTTATTTTGTATTTGATGGCCATAAATCTTTCTCTTGCAAAAGTTTTATCCATGTACAGATGAGGTCGGTAAATCCGTTGTTGGCTCTCCAGTCTATTATGAAGGCTTGGTGACGATTAATTTATGATGATACGTACTTTGCTCCGTAAAGTCAAGGTTAGAGGTACAAAGAACTTGAAGGTGTTTTGAAGTATTACATGTTTCATAACTTCCGCTTAATTATAATAATTTCGCTTTAACTTATACACAGGGATGCGTCATTGATATAGCAAATATAAAAAGAAGTGGTCCTAAGTCAGGGCGTAGCGCCCTGATTCTCTAGTTTTCCCTTTGGAAAGGTGTTGCCGTTGCTGCGGGTTGACTCTTTTTTTTTATTGTTGGATATGAATCCTTTTTCTCAGTGCGATACCAACAAAAGAAAGTAAAAATAAAAAAAATAAACAGCAGCATTGAAATAGAAAATAGACGATTCTTCCTGGATCTTCCTTTTCCCTGTATGTGAATAAATTTCATCGTCCTAGTGGTGCTCCAGCTGAAGCAGAAAATTTGTGTTTGGTGTTTGGATTTTTGAAAAAAATGAAGAAAAAAAATATGAAATGCTCCTTACTTGTGTGTGTGTGTATGTGACATGTGGGTCCTTCACGCAAATGTGGCAAATGTAAATGTATATAAAAAGGAAGAAAGAATAAAAGGGTTCCACGAGGCGAGGTATACCTGTACTCCTATTACCCCAAACCCATGCAACAAAAAAAAACCGCACCCAGTGATGTATGCAAAATTTACTAAACTGTAATAAAAGTTTTATTTGATATTTGCGGTGGGATTTACATTAATTCCGAATTTTTGGATGTTGGTGGCTCGGGCTCCTGTATACCTTACCTTCTCTTCATAGAACGAGTATGTGCGCTCTTGCTTAAGCTAGAGATCCTTGTTCAAGTTTGTCTGTGCTAGCATTTGAATTATGTGGAATGTTGTATCGTCTGCATTTAAATTTACCGGGGTGGGCATATACCCCAATTTACAGTCTATTATATAAAGGGCAATTGTTTTCTTTTGGATTGTGTGTGCCCTTTATTTTGGTTTATCGAGCTAGGGGGGTAGTTTAGATATTATATATATTATTATTATTGCGCGCTTGCAGAATATGTATGTGACTTTTGAATTTAACCAGCGAAGTTTATTTGCAAATGCAAGAAAAAGGAAAAAAGGGGGAAAATATTGAGTCTTGAGAGTTTCCCCCTCCAAATAATGTAGCTTAGATTTTTAGTTGAACTTGCATATATATGGGGGATTTGCTTTTCAGTTTTCTTCTTTTTTTTTTTTTTTGTTTAAAGAAAATGATTTATGGAAGTTTATTTGCTTAGAGTTAGTTTAAGTAGATTTTTGATATTCATATACATAGAAATATGAAAAGAGTTGCCAAGAGAAATGGAACGTGCAATGTGTGAGATTTTATTGAATTTATGGAATGTTGGGGAGCATTAAAATCAAGGTAAGTGTTTTCTGAGGTTTTTGTCAGACTTATGCCAAAGAGATTATGGATTTATTAAGTGTTTGAAAAATGAAATATTTAAGATAGCAGTGTTTATATTCTTTTAATGGCTTGAACAAAATATGTTTTGTTTTGTTTTGTTATTTTTGTATTGACTTTAAAAATTATTTAATTCTAGGTAAGTAATTAGAGCGAACATATCAAGGCTCAAGGAATAAGCTAGGGATTTTAGAACATTTCTTTTAAAGAGAGCGTCATGTCATGTTCTATATTTTAACACCGATCTTTTTTACTCTTTCTTTCTCTTTGTTTCCAAATTCTTTTTTGTGTCTCTTTACTTAAAAAAATAATGAAGACTTATTTTTGCAAGTCCATACAGTTAAGGTTTTGGCGATAAAAAGACATTGTGGCTTACCAAAAATCAGCTAGTAGGACCTAACCAAATTCAAGACCCTGATCGACTAATTTTAATTTTAAAAAAATGCCTAGCTCAATGATATTTTACGCCAGATTACGATTGTTTTTTTTCGGGCTTGAAGCCAAGGCAAACAAATTATTTTAAGCTTTGGGTTGCTAGTAGGAACATTTTTGGTTTCAAAATTAATTTTTCCAAAACTATTCACTATTTCACAATTAAATTTAAAAATATTAATGGATGAATTTCTGAAATTAAAAAGGTATAACATGACATTGTAAGTATTGCCGTTGATTTTTTGTTTTATAATTTTTTCAAGTCAAGTTTTTACAATTTTTTTTGTCGCAGTTTTAGTTTTGTTTTATTGAACATAATATATATACAATTTCGCTTATAACTAATATGATACTATGATAAATTTACATTTGTTGGTACATAAGGGGCCTAACGTTATACAATGTCTTAAGTTTAACAAATTATAGATATATAAATTACATGTCAAAAAATTTAATTTAAAAGTCGGTTGACTTAATCGTCCTCAGGGTGTTCATTCCTGGTTGTCAATGGTGTTTTTGGTGTAGGTTGGGGGAGGTGGCGTTCAGCCGCGGTAGAAGGTTGACCCAATGTCGTTGTCCATGATTATGTTTTCATCAAGAGTTTCCATCACACTGAGGTACCTTGGCTCTGGATGTCGTTGTTTTTTTGTCGCATGCAAAATACCAGGGATACATATATTTCGGATCGAACCAAGTGTGAACTATATTTTTACAAAAAAATTAAAATTAATATTTTAATGCTTTTCAACAGAGATGGTTGAAGTGGTATGGACCGGGACTTAGGGAGTTTTGACGTATATCTGTTTGGGGATGAATACCAAACGATTGGCTCATCTCTAGAGTTATCCGTAAGAGTAATTCAGGATTGCTTTAAATGTAATTTGATAAACCTTGGCCATTATTTTTGAATGTGTAGATAGGGCCGTAGCCAAGGCAAGACCATTTTCAATATTAAGTTAAAATGTTAGTTAAAAAGTTTATGCAAATGGGAAACATACGTAATTTCCAAAAACCAAGGTCTCAATTGGACGAAATTCCCCAAAAAAAATCAATCCAACAAAAACAAAATAATTTTCATGGGGAAAGGCTCTAAATGGAAAAAATTCCCGATAAATAATTTCTTTTGTCAAAATCTTCTTAAGAATTATTAATATATTTAAGAAAAAAACATATACAAGAATAAAATAAAAATTGGTAGATGGAAGAAAATTCATGACAAAAATTAATACTTCATTCTGGAATTTTACCACGTGTAGTATGTGGGCCAGCCAAAAAAAACATTGGCACATGCATTGCGACTAAACAAGCGAAGCAACGCACTCCGCACTCCGTACTCTCCGCACTCCGCAACTCCTCACTCCGCACTTCGCACTCCGTACTCCGCACTCCGCACTTCTGTCAACTTAATTGGTGCTTGGCTTTTAATATACTCAGATGAAAGAATACCGCTTAATTTTCAAAACCACTAATATTCTTAAATTTATTAAAAGACGAGTTCAAAATGCAAAATATTATAGAATAAAACAATTAGGTAAATCAAGTTTGCATTGAGGTTGAGCAACACATCAAATTATTTCTAAATTTGGTCTCGAGTTAAAAAGGGTTTACGTGACAGTAAATCAAATAACTTGCCTTTATAAATATTTCAATAAGATGAAAGACTAGTAAATCAATTTGAGCAAATTTGAGCAAATATTTGATTTTCTTCAACATCAACCGTCATATTGATCAAATAAACTGAACTAAACTGAACTGGAATGTGATATTAAAAATACGTATTGTAATTTCAGCCTGTAGAATGGTTTCTAAGACAGCATCAGAAGTTTTGATGCAACTATAGGATACAAATTAGAAATCACCAAGATTAGTCACGTTTTTATTTTATCGAGCTAATATACAAGTCATTTTCAATGTCCCCATAAATACTCTATGAGTGAAATCTGTAATTTTTCTAGAGATGGGGTGAAAATAGTGGCAAAATTTTTAAAAAAGGTGCAAAATAGTCACTTTTTTAAAAGGTCTTATTATGGTCGCTTGTAGCGAAAAAATGGGTAAAAATTCGACTAATTTCGCATAGTGGCAACACTGGTTTAAATAATATTGCGTATCAAAATTCCTAAAAACACAAATTTTTGATTAAAAAAAAATTTTTCAAAATTATTTTTTAAAAATTCGATATTTTTGAAAATATTTAAATGATTTTTTCAAAATATATTTTTTAACCCTGCATACCTTACGAAAAAAAAAACATTTCGGAATTTTAACAATGTTCCTGAAAAATTCTAAGTTTTTCATATTTCAGAGTCTTACAATACCATATTATAAAAATTATAGATTATGAATTTATTGCATAATTAACTACTTGCACGTCTTCTTTTAGTGATTTTCTTTTGGATGTTTTTTTTTCAAGATTGATATTTTATTAATTTATTTAAAAATAGAAACCAACTCTAATGCTTAACAAAGTAAGTATACGCCATAGTGTACAACTGATTGATAATAATTTATGTTATTAAACTCTCTGCAAAATAATTACTAGAAAACGTTGCAAAGTGAAATATATTGCTTTTATCGGAATGTAAAGCGGCCCCTAGACGCTCAATATTACTGTGCAATATTTGATATTGCACAATATTATTGTTCGTCTATGGATAATAATGCAAGGTTGTGCAATATATTGAAGAAAATCAAAACCCTTTCGATATTTATTGCACAATATAAAAATATTGTATCGTCTGTGGGTACAATTGCACAATATTTGTTTGTTTAACAACAACAAACTTCAGTATCTCTTAATATGTTGTGTACACAAGTATCAGCTGTAAAGTAAATTATTGAATAAAATATTGAACCGTCTGGGGCGCCTAGCCAATAATATTGGGTAATATTTTGCACAACAATATTGAGCGTCTAGGGACCGCTTAAGCATAAAAAACTGTAAATATTGAAACTCAAATACGATTTTTTTTTATATACCTAAGAAGACATTTTTTTGTACATTTTTTTAAATTTTTATTTAGCTTTAAAAATGCTAAAACAAAATACTATAAGTACAATTGTTGTAATTTTTTAATATATTGTTTTCTATTTTAAGTCAATTTTATATAAACACCCCTATTCCGGTTGTCAATTATCAATACGATATTTGATATTTATCAAACAAATTAATGAATCGGTATTATCGTTGTCAAAAATCAATTTTGTTGATGAAGTGAAAGCTTTTTGATCAATTGTGAATGATTCAATTGACAATCTTGGTATTATCGTTGTCAAAATTATTGTTTGTTATCAAATTTTAAGTCAATTACAAATTCGACGTTGATAAATTATTTTGCTGAGATCGCGCAAGCAAGAATAATTCATCCTTATGTCTTCAATAGAACTTTTTCTGGTGAATATGATGTAGAAGAAGCAAATACTTCAGTGCAAACCATTATTCGAAGAAAATTATGCGATGTTTTGAAAGAAGTTTTGGAAGAAGTGGACTCCACCCTGGAACTATAGTTTTTTTTTTTAAGAGTTCCAGGCTATCTGTCAGTACCTACGTTGTACCAGCGTTACAGAGAAAAAGTGCATCGAAGTTACAAAAATTCTGAAAATAGAATTAGTGAGGGAAACCACTTCAATTATTGCATTCCAACGCGTCTTTCATGCGCATATTCGCACTCAATTAGTGGAGGACTTTCGTATGCAACCGATTTCAAGTGGTTTCCCAAAAGTCTAAAAACGCCAAAAAACGCATTTTCGGCGACGTCTGTCGGAGGTTTTATGAATAAGATAACAGTACTCAGCTTTTATAACTTTGTAGAATTACCTTTTGGTGGACCTGAACAGTTTAATTCAACAGTAATTTCAGTCCACTTTTTATAAAACAATGAATCAAATTGAAATGTCAATCGAAATAGAAACTATTCAAAATATTTTTTTCCGTGTAGTTCAAAATGAGTCAAAAATTTATCAATTGAAGCGTTTGGAAGATGAAGGTTCCAATTGACATTTTTTGAAATTTTCATTTTTTCTTGCAGATGGAGATCTTATTCGAAAACTTAAATTTCTGTATCATCTGCTCGTCTGTATCGCATCTAGATTCCTATTTACCAAAGAGATAAAGGTGCTATAAGCAAGTGTCTTTTAAAAAACTTTGTGGAAGATGGTGTTAAACGCACTTAAGCCCTTCATTATATGAAAAACGAATTATATCTGAACGTTTCATTTCGAACATGATAATTGCTATGTATGCAATTATCAATTTCATTCTTTCATTCAAAATTTATTTTCATTTATTTGAGATTAAAGTATTGTTTCCAATAGGAAATACAATCGTATCCAATACTTTACACCGTGCAGGCACAACGCACGAGCGACACAGGTGTCGTAGTAAGAGTTCTAGGCAGGCAGGTTTGGCAATTTATCGCAAAACGTGAGATATTATTTAAAGTTTTGCGGTGAACCTAATATTGATTTTTCGGTTTTCTTATGCACTTGGCCAGTTTCACAGTGAAGTAAGTGTCACTTAAGTGCCAAATATGGAAAAATAATTCCCAATTTCACAGTGTTAACTTATCGGAATAAGTTACACTTAAGTCTCCCATGTTGGCCACTTAAGTTTCACTTACTCAGGAAGTAAAACTAAAAATTAAAATTGAATTTTTTGTTTTTCTATTACTTAACAAAGTGTTTCCCTTGTCGACTTTTTCCGATAGCTAATATTGGTTTTGCCCTTTTCAATTTCGCAAAAATTTTACAATAATCTGGTATGGCCTGGTTTACACGACAATGCACCGCACGTGCACAGCTACAGTTGTTATCAACATGCAAAATCATTTTCGAACCTTGAAGGAACTTCAGAAAAAACTAAACGTGAAAAATTCATCAAAAAACGTATCAAAGGAAAAAGTTCAAATCAGGGATTCTATAAAGTGGATTCGAGTGGAAGAGTATGGTTCCTTTCTTTACAAAGAATGCTACGAGGAGTCTATACCTTTTAGTAAAGTTATAATAGCAAAAACCAATAACCGCTCCAACGAAAATTAAGATTTTATGCCAAGGGAGAATAAAATCAAACAGCTTTCTGTGGAAAAATTAAAAATCTAAAAGATCAGATCAGAATTCATCCCAGTAGAACATCAATGGTTCCATTCAAATGCATTTTCAGCAGGTCCTAAGGGAAAAAAAGAAAAAAAAAACTGTCAAAAAATAAATAATTATAGGAGTCAAATTTGTCACTTAAGACCTTTATGCAAAAACTAATTAAGTATATTCAATTAAGTTTGTGGATAAAGGTTTTAAGTACACAAAACTGTAAATTGAGTTGTATTAACTTAAAATTGGCCTTATTTAATTTTTATTATTTTTATGAAAAAAGTTACAGGTAAAAAACCTTAAATGCTGATTACTCAGAACTTTGAAAATGTCGCTTAGCACCTTCATCTTCCAAACGCTTCAATTGTTGTTCATAATACCGAATAATCAATTGATTGGCAAAAGCTATCAATAGTCAAATAATTAATCTTTGACAATCGTAATAGGGGTGAAAGTCTTGACAAATGCACAACAGGATCGAACGAACATGGTCTTGTACTTCAAAACCTATAACGAGGCTAGATATTGAAGCTTTTTGTAATGATTCAATAATGTGATGATATTTGTATCGATAGCTCAGTAAAAAAAACTTATTTAGAAATAAAACCTCAATAATTTTTATAGTGGAAAATTGAAACAAAAACCACTTCTATCATATTTCATTGGTTGGTTGGTTGGAATTTGCTCTATCACTACTTCTTATCACAGTAACATTATCTCTTATTCTATATCATTTCACAGTTTTATTAAAAACATATGTAGAAAATCTAAAAACATTGAATGCAGAGTTGCCAGAGATTTGTTTCCTTCTTGAATAATTCTGCATGTATCGTAAAACTATTCGAAACTGAAATACAACATTCTACAAAATAATGATGAAGTCTTTTAAAAGGAAGCCTTTGAATTTGGGCAAATAAGATAAACTGCCAACTGCAACTGAAATTCCCATTGCCTAATTTAGACTTGTTAAACCAAACTGAAGAATATTCTGCCAGGAAATAGCATATTTTTGAAAAATTTAGATATTCCCATCGAAAGTTAACCTTTAAAACATTAAACTTTCTTATTTATAACTAAATCCTTTTCCTGTTTGAAAAAGATTGTTGCTGTATGTATAAATTTCGTTTACAAAAAAAAAATAAACTTGAGGAAAACAACTCAAATTCTGAAAATCTGTAAATTTCAAAACACATTTAAGCCAACACGTGGCAAAGTTGAAAAGTATTAATCCGAAAAGACTAAAGCTGTCATATATTCTTAATTTTTTTTAAATTTTGATGCTTGTTTAAATTCCTTGTTTTAATTTTCAATATATTCATATCTATATAGAATCCTTCACTTTAAAATATACTGATTATGAAAAGTTTCTCTGGAACAATAAAAGAACACAGATTTTAGCCTACGAGTATATCATATCCATCCATCCATCCTTTTACTCAAAGGATTATCAAATCACAAGCACATACAATGAATTGAAAAGTGTTCTATGTTTAACCCTTGCCTGAGAATATATTATAAGATTTTAGATAAGTGCGAAGAAATAAACTCCTTTTATAAATTTGAGAGTTTTATCAAAACACTTTCAGGATATGTTTATACAGTGATGTGCTAGAAAATTAGTTAGGTAACTATGGTTATTTTGTATATTGCCTCCAAATAGATTCCGGCAAAACAAAACAATTAATTAGTTAGTTAACATTTTTTGAATAATAAATCTGAAAGTTTTTTGAAAGTTGCATTGATTTAAAAATATATTAGGAAGATGATTTTTGTTTGAATTAATATGCTGGTCAACCATCAAAGTCACATTGACTGGACTACGGTGACAAGTACCATACTTCTTCAAGATTTTTTTCCAACGGATAGTCAGTCACTCAGATATAATATCTAGGTTTTGTGCGCACTGCTAGCCGAAAGGAGTGCAAATTGTACGTTTAACAACCTTTTGAACTGTTGACTATCACTAGTCAGTTATTTTCACATCTTGAGCATCATCTTAAAAGAACAAAAAAATTTGAACCAATCTTTTTCTTTGGTGAAAGGTACAACATTCAGTTTATTGAAAATATCTCGGAAATCATCAGTTTTAATAGTGAAATGTGAAGGCAAAAATTTCGGCTTATAAAATTCTTTACAAAAAAACCTTAACTTTTTTTTCGTAGAAGCAATCGATTTTGAGAAAAACCTGCGAAAAAGTATACTTTTTTCCACACAACCGCAGTTTAAGTTACTGGGTGCCTTTCTGACCTTTTTCTCAAAATCTATTGCTCTTACGAAAAAAAAGTTACATAATATTTTTTTTTGTAAAATTTTATAAACTAAAATTTTTGTCTTGACAAATTTTGCAAAAAAAACTGATAGTTTTAGAACAATTTACAAAATAACTAAATTTTGCCTCTTTAGAGTGATTTTAAAGAAATGCTTTAAACTAAAGCCCCCTATTGCATGTGTACACGTAAACCCGTGAACCAGTGGCGGATCCAGGATTTGGTCGTGGGGGGGTCCAACTACAAATAGAAAACTCAAAGGCAAGTAAAACTTGCGTGGGATTTGTGGTACATTATTTTTGTGCGTGAAGTTAGCACCGCCATTTCTATTTTCAGAAAAAAAAAAAAACTCAAGCTAGCACAAACTGAGCTTAAAGCAGCGCATGATGTACCTATAACTTTTTAAAAAATCGTAATTTTGAAAAAAAAATGCAAATTTGCGAATTTAAAAAAATATTTACGGCACAATGGCAGCACAAGTTGAGAACAATACAGCGGAAGTTTTTTGTGTGAAAATCGAAAATGATGGTGCTAATTTCACGCTAAGTTCCTTCGCAACATTCGCGTTCGCATTCGAAAAAGTTGCAAATAGTATCCGATTTTCTTTATCTCGTCGGTTGTACCATTTTACAAAAACTTAACTTTGGAAAAATTTAATCTTCAACATTTGCAAATTTTTGAAGTTTTCAAAAATATTTACGGCACATCGCAGCGCAATAACATACCTTAAGCCCTCGAACTAAGTTTCCTTCATAAAATTATTATGCAGTCGCAATCTAAGGTAAGCATTTATATCCCTATTTCCACTAAGATTCATTTGAAGTATTGGAGGTATACCTAATCAATACGCACTTAAAGAAAATTTTAATCGAAATTTTATAAAAAGATTGGCTTTCTGGAATTAAGTAGGTTAAACGTAGCCCAAATTTAGGTCGAAGAGAAATAAATATTTAATAAATAAATAAATTTATATAAAAATATTTGGTTTAAAGGCTCATGGGGGGGGTCCGGACCTAAAACCCCCCCCCCCCGTGAATCCGCCACTGCCGTGAACTATAGGTGTAATAGAATTATTCGTGTTTAAACAGGTGTATTTATATTTACACATGTATTTAGTTTTACACGTGTATTCAGCAATACACGTCTAATTACTCTTAAATTGTAGTTATGATGTTTTGTGGTCCAAAAGATCTTGAAAAATAGATACAATGCCGTCACTGGTATTTTTTCTAGGTGTAACATAATTTAAAATATAACCTAAAAAGCCTTCTTTAAGTGTATTTTTATTTACACGTGTATTTAGAACGTGTACACGTGTTTAATTTTTTTTAATACTCGTGACGTGAATAAACGAATCACGCTTAAAATCGAGAGCTCATTAAAACACACATTAGAACACATTAAAATAAATCTCTCCACTCTTCGGCTTTGTCGGAATTTATTTCAAATTGCAAAAAAATTAAAATCAATTAAATTGACTTTTGCACAGCGCTGTATATGCGTATAATTGGTTAACGTTAAAAAAAAAACATTCTCCAATATTTTCATATCAGTCTTATATTCCATATGTGTATATATTATTATCACTTTATTTTCCAAGAAAATTGTGGTTATCTACACCCAAAGAAACTTTATGAGCATGATTTGGATTTAATTGAAATTGATTGCATTAATCGTATTTCTCCTGAAAGTGCCACAAATCAGTTTCTCAACGTCTACTAGGTCAGCCAGAGAGTTTCTGCCACTATATATGTATGTATATGAAGCATTTATCCAGGGAATGTGAACTAAATAGAACCAAACTGCGTCTCAGAGGTTGAAATGGAAACCTCAGTTCGACGAGTTCTACCTTAATTAAGGCCATCTCTCTGAATATCATATGTCAAGTGGTGGGGAGCCAAACAATGCTAAAAACCCACACCGACCACCAGTACTGGCACAGAATATAAGTATAAATGTATATAGGTAAAGATAACGAGTAAATACTTTGCCAAATAGAAAATTTAATCAAATCCACCACAGGACTTTGGAAACTTGTTTTTGGTGTTGTTGTTGTTTGGCGCCATGTTTATAGCAAAATATTTATAGGAACAATAATTTCTAAATTCGAAAAGTGTGTATAAAATATTCACTCGTTTAGACAATAGTTTTTTTTGTTTTGTTTTTTTGTTGGAACCATGTTGATGGTTGGTGGGGTTCAGGTTGGGTTTGGGGTTTATTTGGGCGGACACAAGTGGCAGTGGTTGATGCCGCCATCAGACCACCAGCTCATCGCGGCAGGAAGTCTCGTGAGTGCAGCACTTTACAACGTTTCTCCCTATATATACACACTCTTGGGTTGGTGGCATCATCGTCGTCGTCGTATTCGGTGTTGGTGGAGTCAACTCAAAAGTTGAAGTTTTGCTGTTTGGCAGCGCAAGCAGCAACCAAGTCTTAGTCCATGGGGAAATCAAACATTTTGGAAGCTTAGTTGTCAGGAAGAAGAAACTTTGTTGAAATAGCTGTTAGCACGAGTATACCGAGTACAACGATGACGATGACGATGAGGAAGCATTCTTGTTGCACAATGAAAATGAAATTTGTAAATGTAGCAAGAAAGATAGAGAGATATTGTGTACATATACATATGGTAGAGATAGGTAAGTCAAAAACGTGACACAATTGGGACTAAAATTCTTGGCATTGTGGTTATATGGCTAAAGTTTTCAATATTATCTCAAAACGGGAAGAACAGAAAAGAAGGAACAATGTTTTGTGGACAACGATCAAAAGGAGACAGTAAATTTAGTCTTCTCTTTTAACTCCTTTTCTATGGGCTTTGGAATATATGAACCTATGTATAAGGATGTACGGAATGAAGTTATTGGATTATATCGGAAGTGGTTAGGTTAACAACTACTGTCAAGTTGGTTTGATAAAGTCAATTGGTATGGTGGGCGATAGAAATGTCATTGTCGTGTAGCGATGGCTTATATTTATTTTTGAAATTCTAATAGAGTTTAGAGGATGAGATGATGATGGCTCTTTGTGATGTTCCGAGAATGCTAAAAGTCAAAAATGACTTACATGGTAATGTTAAAGGAAATTGATTGAAAATAAATAAACGTTTCATTTTTTAGTTATTATTAAAATAATTTAATGTTATAGGTCATCATTGAATTCATGTTTTTTCAAAACGTTCATGGTCCAAAATTTAAACCTTTTAAAACGCAGCCTGATGTTGTTAAGGAATGATATTGCTTTCAAATTATTTCTAACTTTACTAAAATTTTCTTAGTTTTAAACATTTTTATACAAGAATCATAATAAACCTATTTTAAATTGATTTGATATTGGAGATTTTTAACGTGTTTTTTCATGAAATAAATAAAAGATATTATTTTAAATAACATAAAAACACTTATTTTATTTATTTATTTACTTAAATGCATTTCGGGAGCTATGCTTCCATCGTCAGTAAGTTTTATATAAATAATAATACAACAAATTTTTTTTGATATATTAAATACAAATAACTCATTACAAACAAAAACAAACTACACAAACAAATTTATAGTGAATTTAAGATCTATTATAAAATTTTTTGAAAATTGGATCTTTTATTGGTCCATCGTCACTATTCATTAAATTATTTCTATTTTTGAAAATGTAAAGAGATTCAAAAGCATCTAATTCATAATGATTATTTACATTGCGAATTAATTTCAAATTTTGTAAGCTAAAATTATGGTTATTCTCCAGCATGTGTTGTGCTACACTCGACTTTTCAGGTTCATTGTATTTTACATGTGCAAAATGTTCTTTGAACCTTTTCATGATTGGTCTTCTTGTCTGTCCTAGATTTTCCTTCCTACAATCGCTGCATCCAATAGTATAAATTCCTGATTGTTGATTTTTCTCAATTTTATCTTTTGATCCACTAATCACATTTTTGAGTTTTATATCACTACACTGACTCATTTTGATGTTTTGCCTACTAAAAATTGGTCTTAATTTAATAAACTCTAGCTGAACACGCATAAACCAGTGACAGTTCATGCAAAAAAGTAAAGAAACCTACCATTCTCACACTTTTTTTTATAGTTGTCAAAGTGACATTTGGAGTTAGTATGATACTAAAAAGATAAAATTGTCATTTTAAAAGCAAATTGGTGGCGTGACAGTTCGTGTAGAAGCAGGGCGTAGTGACTGTGTGTTCTGTGTGTCTGTTATTTGCAGGAATGGAGGGGACCTACATTTTTCTGCCGAATCCGAAAGGCTGAGATGAGCACTTTTTCATGACAACAGATACGAGGATTTGTCAATTCCTCGCAAGAGACAGTTAGACCGTGAAAAACATTTCTGTTTCAAGGTGGCATAGGCTGGGAATTGAACCCAAGACCTTCGGCGCACTAACAATTACGCCACGGGCTAATTCATTTCGACATTTCGTGATTTTAATTTTAATAAAATGTTAAAAAGTAAAATCCTGTTTTCAACCTAGCATCATACTAAAAATGCTAAAAAAATCGTACTTATTCGCCTAAAATTTTGTGCCACAATCTTTATCATTTTTTGAACGGGTTTTGACTTTATAAATTGTATATTCTGAGCGAGAATCTATTCTGTGGTTGTTTTAACCGACATAAGGTTTTCTTTCATGTCAAAGCACTCGGCTAACTCAAATAGGGCACATTTGTCTGAATTCAATTAAAGTTTGCTTCTTAGAAACCCCTGGAACACGACTTTAAGATTTCGATTTATGTACATATTTAAATGATGATATCGAGAAAGGAAAATTTCCGAGTATGTAATATTAAAACGCACTTTGTCTAATGATGTGGGAGCTTATGAAAGTCCCAACTACTGCATACTATCACCTTGTGAAAAAGATTTCTGTTCCCGATCTTCTGTCTGCTGATTTCTGTCTGCCGGAACTCGGAAGCCACCCTTAAAGTCCAACGTAAAAAATATTGTTCTCCTTCCAAAGACCTTTTTGAAAAATATCGCTGATTTTAGGAAGAAGGTTGTTTAATTAAGGAAAATGAACGTTTTCGCTTATTCTACAAACACTGCTCCATTGATGTAGCTACATTCCTCCCCTAAAATAATTCAATTTTGTGATTCAGAAAATTTCCATCATTTAACTGTCCAGTACAGAGATTCTTTCCTTAGCCGCACTTTGCCCAGTCCTATTTTTCACATATATCTATTTGAATGTTCAGAAAATCTCATACTTTTTCCCTTCTCCAATTTCCTTTTACAATTTTTATAATCACTATAAGCACTGTGATAATCATTTAAGGGTGGTCTGAACCCCGATAAATAAAAAATTAATGTCGTTTTTAAATTTTTTGGAGATAAAAAAGCCTATTTTTAATAAAATTTAAAATGCATGCATAGTTATTTTAAATAATAAGAAGAACCTGTTTATCAAGTTTAGGGTTTAATTTGTTATACTAGAAATAACCCACAAATAAAATATATTTATGTAGTTTAATTTCGAATATACAAAAAAAAAAAAAATAAACGACTGATGTAATCATGCAACAATACCAAAGTAAATAAGTGTTGCAGACTTTTAGGTGTTCTCCATAAACACGAAAGAACAGGCACAAGCAAAATGTCATTTCAAGTGTAAAAAAATCATTTCAGTGCCAAATCGCTGCCTCAGATTTAATTAATTAAAACATAAATTGTGCTTTTTTCTACATAAAATATATTTGTTCTTGTTTTTTAAGTTCTTAAATTTATTATGAAGTGAAAAGTTGATAGAAATAAAATGTGTTAAACCTAATAAATTGCAATGCAAATTGCAATTGAAAATAATGTAAATTCTAAGAAAAATATTTTGTTTGCGAGTATTTTTGTAAGAAGTGCAGAAGATAATCTGTGAATTTTATTAAATTTTAATTTATATTTATATATAAAATGCGATTTGCACGGTGAGTTTGTTTTTATAACAAAAATATGATCTACAAAAAGAAGAAAATGTGCTTCAAGAGGGTTTGTAAGCGCAGATATTTTTTATAATAAAGTGCTATATAATATGTATATCCTACTACAGGGTGGCGCACCAATTGTGCTACAATAAGAAATTCAAATAACTTTTTTTTTAATCGATGTATTTCATTTATTTTTTTTTTATTGGTTAGAAAATTAAATTTTATTTTAAATAGTTAGTTGTTTTTAAAGATTATAGACCGCAAATGACCTCCACGCTGTCCCACGCATATGCGGCACCTGGTCAAAAAATTATTCATTGCGGCCTGAAGAGTTGAAGTTGGGATCGCCTCAATTATTGTCGTTATGGACTGCTTTAATTCAGTTAAATTCCTGGGCTTCGTTTTATACACCTCTTGTTTGACATAACCCCATAAAAAGAAGTCTGGTGCAGTCAGGTCAGGTGACCTTGGGGGCCAGCGAAGAGTGGAGTTCCTAGAAATTAATTTGTTTGCGAATTTTTTGTTTAGCTCCGCCATAACTGGTCTGGCTATATGTGCAGTTGCTCCATCTTGCTGAAACCAAACGCTGTTGAATGGTATACGTCTTCGGCGCAGTTCTGGGTAAAAAAAAACTCCTTCAACATCTTTAAATAACGGTCCCCATTGACAGTAACGGTTACACCGTTTTCTTCAAAGAAGTACGGCCCGACAATACACCTTGATGAAACTGCGCACCACACAGTGACTCGTTCTGGGTGCAGTTCCGTCTCATGGAGCATTTCTGGATTAGACTCATTCCATATACGGCAATTTTGCTTGTTTACATTTCCGTTAAGATCAAAATATGGGCCTCATCAGACATGAACAAACAATTGATCAATGTGTTGTCTTCTTCGGCCATTGATATCATTTTTTGGCAAAATTCCAGGCGAACAGGCAAATCCTGAGGGTTTAACTTAACGGGGGATTACCGCCAAACTCCCGCCTAAATTCCCTTTGGACGGAAATGACGGACTGCAAAGCATGGTACCGTTGCACTATCCAAATTCTTTTCTCCGTATCCCAAGCATCCATTTTTATAAATCTAAATAGTAACCTACAAAATAAAAAAAAAATAAGCCGATTACTCACACAGAAAAAAAGTTATTACGTTTTATTTTTGTAGCACGATTCGTGCGCCACCCTGTATAATAAAACTATTCAAATAGACAAGATTCAACAAAACCAGCACAAAGAGTTTTCAGTGCAATAAAATTAATGATTTAACTTCACTATGAAAATAATGAGGTCGGATCCCAATTTTGCTCATGCATTTCCAACTGGCTGAGAATCCAAATGGCTTGGCTGAACCAAATCACACGATGCAATTTGGCTCGCCCACTCAATCTTGAATCCACCAAGAGTCCCATCTTGATAATTCTTCTTTCGAAGCTGATTTAAGGTTCCCCCACAACAACGCGAAACTGTCGCGGCGACGACGACGTTGTTGTTTTCGTCGTTTCAGCAACAGTTTTGCGTTGGTTTGGTGTGGGTAGGGTGACCAGATCTATCTTCAATAAAAAGAAAAAAAGACATCCGAAGAAAACCCCAAACGAAAATTAAAAAAAACATTTTTATGATTTATTGGATTAAAAAAGTCAACGTTATATAACAAAAGAAAACAATAACAATAAACAGAAAAAAATAAAAACAAATATTTAACATGAAAATAACTTTAAAAACCCTTCCACACTATCCTACTGAGTATTAATACATGGCAAATTGAACGTGGGAAAGAATTCCATGCTACTGCCAAATTTGTGGGAGAGAAATGCCTTTTCATTTTTGTACCACACACAACAGTTTAATTTAACCTCAATTAAAATGTGATGAAATGTGTGATAGAATTAGAACCATTTCTAAAAATTCTCATGTATTAACACATGTCAAATCGTGTAGGCTGGAATATTATGCTGTGTAAGATGGGCTCTCATATTTTTTGTTTCCCACTTTTTTGGCATGTGTTAATACTCAGTGGGATAGTGTGGAAGGGCTTTAAGTAGGTAATAAAATTTTTTAATACATATGTATCACAAGAAACGTTTTTTTGAAGAACTATCCAACAATTTTAGCTTTTATTTTAAAGATAAAATAAAAATAAAATTTGTTTGTGAAGGGTGTCCCAAAATTCACGAAAGGTGTTGCCAATAAAAAAAAGACAGCTCGATAATATATAGTTCAGGGTTTTTTAAAAATGGAGTTCTACATGAAAGAACAACGCGTTTGCATTATTAAATACCAGTTTGAAATAGTAGATAATTTAGGTTTGCCGGTGATTTTTCAAACAAAATCATTTTCAGCGATGAAGCTCATTTTCGTCTCGATGGCTTCGTTAACTTTCAAAGTTGTCGCATTTGGCGTTTATAAAATACAAGGGTGATTGTTGAGAAACAAACGCATCCGCAACGTTTCACTGTTTGGTGCGGATTTGGGTACCAGCAAAGCCGAGGAGTCCACTTCATTGGACCTTATTTTCATGAAAATATCGATGGTTTTTAAAATATATTTGTAAAAAAAAGACATATTTTTATTGTGATTTGAAATGAATGAATTCAAAGTTCAATTTTTGTTTTGAAAATACTTTTAGAACCGTGTTCACACCAAAATAAATTTTGTATTGTTGTTTTGTTTCACGAAAAAATTTTTAATTTGAAAAACCTAAAAAAGAGAACAAATCGCTTATTTTTTCAAAAAGATACGGGACAAAAGTTTATTAGGTCAAAAGAGGACTTGTCCTCTTAAAAGAGGACGTCTGGTCAGCCTAGTTGTGGAAGAACCTTAAAGAGCGAAGAGCTCTAGTCGCTTCTTGATAATTTTTTATCCTATAGGTAGATAAGTAGTAGTAGTAGTACCTACACAGGTCTACACCGAGTTTCTTCCCTCGAAACTAAACTATGCTTTTTTTAAATATCTTGATATCCTGAATTCTATTCTTGCTCCAGAATTGCTACATTACCTGAAGTTGCCGAAATTTTGTCTTATTGCGTAGTCCAAAAAACCTTTTTTTTTAACGAAAAATTCATTGAATTATTTGGCATCCTACCCTATTTTAAAGAGGAATTGCTATTTTAATAGACATTAGTCTAATTCTTTTACTTTGAAATTCTGTGCATTTGTCTGAATTTCTACACAAAAGTCTGTCAAACTTCCTATAAAAAAAAGAAGAAATTCACACAAATGTACAGAGTTCTAAAGTAAAGGAACACACCTTTCATTTTGTTTTTTAAATTAGTTTTTAAACTGACAGTAAATTTGACAGCTGACAGATCAATTTTTGTCGTTCGCGTACTTGTCCGAAAATACCCAATATTACTTATTACTACCAGTTTCAGTCCAAGCTTGCTCGCGAACTCACATTTTATGTAGTTTCGGTCTTCAGGCAGACAAAGAGCGCTCATGAGAGAAATTAAGACTTCAAAAATCGCGAAAATCGTAATATACCATGAATTACAGATCATACAAATTATTGAACACTTTTCTTTACCATAGAATTTTTTAATTTCCTACAACAGTGGGGGTTGGGATACACTTGAACATTTGATATTTTTCATTTAGGAGGCGTGATATCCGCCCACTTTCTCAGAATTTTCAACTACATGAAGCTATTTCGATGATGAAATTTTGTTGGGCAGTAGGACTTGTAGTGCACACAAATGTAAACATTGAAAACTTGAGATTTTCCATTTAGGGGGCGTGACATCCACTCAGTTTCTCAGAAATTTTATCAACTATACAAAATAGGTCGCAGATTGATGAAATTTGGTATAGAGCATTATGACATTGTAGTGCAATGAAGAACTGAAATTGTATAGCTTTGAGACCAAAACATATTTCTAATTGATTTACTATAAGGTCATCTATATAAATTAATAAAAGTATTTTGTTATATTCAAAAATCTATTGAAACATTTTGTTTTTTTCTTAAATTAAAATTACTCTCTTTTTTTCAACTTTACAAAGCACAAAAGTAAACTTTAAAATTGTATGTATATTGCTACCTACTAACGTTCATGTTTACAAGGAGTTAGTGCTTATTAACAAAATCTAATTTACATTCGCCAGACTCAATGATAAGCTATCCGTTCAGTTAAATAATATAATTGGTTTAAATTCTCATTGTATTTCCATGAATTAAAGAAAAACTATAGAAACTACTTTCTGATGCATTTTTAGGGAACGTTGAGTTCGCTGTATACTTTATCCTTTCAGGAGGAGAGGTCAATTATTGCCACAGAATCGTTTAAAACCTGATGATTTTCAACAATATTTCTCATTTACATCCCTGTTGAGGAGCAGTGTTGCCAAAGAGTTAGAATATATTTTATTTTCTTTAGTTATTACACTATGAAATGTGGATGTGTTTAGATAGTTCCCGAAATTAAGCCGTGCAGGTGATACTGGTTGCCTACCAAGCTCTTATTTAAACCAATTAATAATCTCTTAGTGTCACATAATTTAACAAAAAAGACCCCATTCCCCAATAATGTGTGTTTGAACTTGATAATTTTAAAATTTCTCTTTAATTTAAATTTTATTTAATTGTAAGGTGAGAAAACATACCTAACCAACTATTTAGCTCGAAATTAAAGAAACCCTTTAAGAATGTACGAAATTGGCAAACACCAAATTTTAAAATAAATTAATCGCTATTAGTTTCACTTATTTAATTATAATAATTAATTAAATTGTTAATAATCATTAGGGCCAATTGTATAAACGTGGCTCATCATCGGATTGAGATTTGAACTCGGTTTATTAACTATTACGCCTCTAAAATTAATAAAGCTAAAAACTTACTTGAACCCTGAATCCGCTAAAATCAGTGGGTTAAAATTTTAATCTGACGATGAACAATGTTTGTATAACCGGCTCTTAATCTACAACTATATGACTGGGTCTCTCGATATTTCTGGGATTCATCGCTGAACTAAAGTTTACTATATTATAGCTCGATTATAGTTTTATCGTTCTTGAAAAAATTTAGATATTTTTAAGGCACTCCGTTTTTGATTCCTAAATTTAAAAATAACGAATGTAGCAGTATAACTTTTGAAATAAGCAAAATGTGGCAATACTGGTTGTGTGGTGCTAGAGATTCAGCAAAACTATTCCACTTTCCACACAATATTTAGGTCTATACATTTCCGCACCAACTATTTAGGCATTGTTCTCACCCAATGGCGCGTTATTTCAACTCCAGCTCCATGCAACAATCCCAACGAATTAAATTATATTAGTTTTTGTTTTAAATTGAGATTAAATGGAATATTTTGTACCACAGATAGGCACTGCACAGCACAGCAGCAGTTGGTGCGGAACGCGGTACGTGGGACAAATTTTTTTAGATGCAATCCAATCCATTTTCAACCTATAAGCTCCCTCTTATGCCCCGTGTGAGGTCAGCTATAATACATATATGTCTAGAGGGTGTATTTTTGCATTCCATGGACATAACAAGGAACTATGTATATATGTAAATGTGTGGATGTGCATATATGACCCATAGCAGCTATACTTTTTGAATGGGAAATGACCCAAACCGAAACGAAATATTATGTGGTATTTCGATGCGAATAATTTATTAGTGATTTGTTTAGCGATTATGTTCGGACAACCAAAATAGATGGAATTATTACTTTTTTTTTTCGTTTCGTTTCGTTTTGCTGCAGCTGCAGTAGGTATATAGGTAGCTTTGCACGGTACGCTGGTTTGTGTCACCGACGCGTGTGTTGCGAATTAATTTGTGTGATGGGATTACGAAATTTACCGATGTAAATAATTATTTTCATTTTCAATTAATTTTAATATTAATAGAAATGAGCAAATTATTTTGTTTTTGTGTTATAGATATTATTATATTTTTGAACAAGAGCATATTTCTTACGCAACAAATAAAACTAGTATATAGAAATGATGGTTGGTTGGAGTTTAAAAATAAAATAATTTTCGTTTATAAAAAAGTTCACCTGACCCTCCTGCAGTTTTAGTTATTTAGTAATATTTAGTTATTTCTTGAGCTTAAACTAGCAGACTTAAAACAGTGACGGAAGCCAGATATGGAGTATTTTTTGAAGGCTCCTTTTTATGTATATGAACAAAGAATAATCAGAAATCCTGATGGCGCCCAAAATAATAAAATATAGGATATTTGTGAAGATTAAAAATTAAAATTTTTATCGCAAATGCTAGGTATAAAGTTCGTTGCTATCTCCAAAAATTAAGAAAAAAACGGAGTAAGGCAATAATGCCCAAATCGATTTGCAAAAATATCGCCCAAATTTTTTCTTATCGCCCAAAAAAAAATAAAAAATTGGAAATATCGCCCACAATTTATATTTTTCCCAATCTTAAGTTGGAAATATATTTTCAATGTAAATTGTTTTTGTAAAATTTGGATATTATTTCTTCAATTCTGGGATATTGGGAATTTGGATATTATTTTTTTAATTTGGGTGTTCTTTCCTAAATTTTGGGCAATATTTCCAAAGTGAAATTTCAATGATAAGATAATCTTAAAAAAAAACTGCGGCCCATAAAGAGTGAGGTATGAAGGCTGGGTGTATGCAAAGTATCTTTTGCATTTAAAGAATCTGGGTTTAAAGAAACTTTGTATACACCCAGGGGCCTATTTCACCAAACACTTTTCACTTTGCAACTTTGCAAAAAAATAATTTCCTGCAAAGTAAAAGTGCAAAGTGTTTCACAAAATTTGCAAAGTGCAAAGACTTATCACTTTTCAATTTTTCAGACTATTTTTGAAAAGTGTAAAGTAAAAGTGTTTCACCAACTTTCAATAGAACTTTGCATTTGAATTCATATTTTGCAAAGTTGCAAAGTAAATTGGATATTGTATCTATTAACCCATTAACTCCCAAGGGTATCAAAAATTAAAAATATTAAATTTTTATGAAATTTTCTGTTTATTGAGGTTAAATTTAATACATATATAAAATAAAAATTATTTAAAAAAATGTATGTAAGAGGTTGTGAAGGTGTACTTTATTTAGTACAATGGGAACATGCATATCAAAATAATTTTCATTGATATGAAAATTTTTAAAACAATCTTTCTGGATACATAATGTTACATCACACATTTCACAGCACCGTTTTGATCCTAAATGGCGCTGGCGACATCTGAGTTGATTTGGTAGTTTTTTTGGAAAGTGGTATTCTGGGCTTTCCGCAATGCTTCGTGTGATAGTAAGTCTAGTATGTGCCTGCTTCAAAGTGAAAAATCGTAGTTAATGGAGTGTTACTGCTCTTGTGAACTGAAGTCGATCGCCCTTATTTATTATTTACTTGCTTGTGGAGCTTCCGAAGTATGACATCGTTAGACGAAATCATATTTGTGAAAAAGTTCCACCACCATTTCTTGCCTCTTATTTCAATATAATGTTGGTTGATGAATTGATCATGAAAAGTTATGTTAATTTTTGTTTGCCTGGCGTAAAACATGGTTTGGCTAGCAATAAGTTGTCTTACCTTGGCATCAAAACAATTTTCAAATACTACAATTTCTGTAAGTCCAAACAAATCTGAAGCACAGTATTGATTTCTACTCAAATAAATCTCTATTCGTTTAAATTTTGTTCTTGAAATGGATTTTGTCCATACATGTGGTGCAATTGACTTCTTCAACTCACACAACAGAATGTCATCATCGATGTCTAATGCTTAACCGTTGCCGCTAAAAAAGAAATGGAACATCTTGTGGTAACTCTACTGCCTTTATGTTGTCTTCGTCCATTTCCTCTTCATCCATAACATAGTGCATCGGTGGAGGAATCATGAGTCATGACTATGACAGCGTTGACTATCTCCGCATTTCTTCAAGGGCAGAATGGAGATTGTGAATTCGTTTTTCATAAAAGTGTTTAGTAGGAAAAGTTTTAAAATCCATTTTGAATACTAAAAATATAATGTATGCATGATCCCATTGTACTTTTTAAAGTACATCTAACTTTAGCTTTGCTTACCTCCGTATCTATTTACCAAAATATGTAAAGACCTATTTTTTTCAAACATTTATGTTTATTTTAAACAAATATTGCAAAAATAAGTACAATATTTGGTTTATGGAATTTTTTGTGAACACAAACTTTTTGATTGAAGCAAAACGAACAATATTTTAAAATGGTGTTCTCGTAAAAAGACGATTAAACAAAAGTCTACTGCGCTATAGAAAAATAAAATATTTGAAAAAAACGTGAAAAAGTTCAATAAAGTAAAGAAAAATTAAAACATGTCATTTTCTTTTGGTAGCATACTTTTACACGACCATGAAGTGAATGCATTTTACTGTACTTTAAAAAGTACAATGGGAGAGAATGGGTTAAGGTCAAATATGCATTGAAAAAAAAATCATTGACAGTAGATACCAAATTAGTGTAAATGATTCAAAATGAGTCGAACAGACAAAAATAATAGAAAGTTAGCAGTATTGGAGGTGGTAAAAATAAAAAGGTAATTTTCGAATGTTATTTTGTTGCGTAAAGATTTGTCAAATTTTGTTTTCTTTTTTATGAAGGATATTCTGTTTGCTTCCTTCTTCAGAAAAAAATTGCAAGGCTATGCCTGAAGAATTTTGTGGCCAGTAAATGGTGTTTGGGAGAAATTCATCAATGATTATATTCGACACTCGATGAACTACTCTGCAGAAGGTTGCTTTGCTTATTCCGTGTATAGATGCAACACCGTGATATTATGCTCCATTCTCAACCCAATGTAGTGTACGCAAAAGTTGTAGCAAAGGGACTTAAACTCATATTCCTTTGACTGTTGAATTGTAGTTTATTTCCAATTTTAGACAAAACAAATGCGATGGTAATTTTTGTTAATCTAAAAAACTCTCTTTTGTCGAAAAATTATTTCCGATATCGATTCTTAGCTTCACTACTCTTTGGTCACTTTGGTCACTATTATTTACTACTTCGTTTTCAAAATATTCTTCACAACGATTCATTTTTTTTTATTATTTTAAGACAACTTTTCCAAGGAAACACTATTTGCAAATGAAAATTTCTCTTTGCATATTTCTGAAAAACTTTTCAAAATTCTTAACATAATTTGCAAAGTTTATGTGTTTGGTGAAACAAAAAGAACAAATACTTTACAAATAAACAAAACTTTTCACTTTGCAAAAAGAACTTTGCACTTTGCAAATTTTTGTTTGGTGAAACGTAATTTGCAAAGAAGAAAACTTTTCAATTCAATAATTTCCTCTACAAATTTGCGTTTGGTGAAACAAAATTTGCAAAGTAAAAGTGCAAAGTGAAAAGTGAAAAGTGTTTGGTGAAATAGGTCCCAGATCTCAGCCTCCCATCTACCCCAAATCATATAATGTGCCCAAGCAGGCTAGTTTCCAGGGGCAGCATGCCCCCCTTACATAATTTTCGAAAATCCATATTGTAAATGTTACTATTGAGTATTGAGATTGAAACGCCGATTTTTGTAGGACTTAAAGGCCGTTAAAAGCTATTTTGAATCGAGTTTTATTATTATTTCCTTTTTCTGGATTTTTTCTTTCTGGATTTAACTTTTAAAATTATTATTTTGGGTGTTATTTCCTTAAACAAATTTAAAAAAAATTGTAAATAACGCCCAAATCGGGGAAAAAAAACAACAACAATTGTTCAGAATTTTCTTGGGTGATATTTCCAAATCAATTTGGGCGTTATTACCTAACGCACTTTTAGTATTTTTTCTTTCCTTTAAAAAAAATTAAAAAATGGGAATAACGCCCAAATCGAGAAAAAAAAATACAAAATTGTTCAAAATTTTTTTGGGCGATATTTCCGTGTTTGCCTAACGCCGAAAAAAACAACAAGTTATCTTTGACGATTTATAATATGTATTAATTAATATTCAGAAGAAGAGAAACACAAATAATAAGAAAATTATTATTTTTGTTTTTGTTTTAGTGGACTGTATTGAATGAAATTCAAAATAAAGTTTTTTTGTGACCTTTAGTCCAATGCGTTTCGCCCAGGCACGACAGTTGGGCTCATCAGTTAGATGCTGTCATACCTTTCTAAGACGCAATTTTTTGGTCGATGGTTACCGACTCTTATACAATTTGCAGCATACATAGACTGCAAATTAAAAAAAAATTGATGTGGGTCGATCGGACTTGCAATCTGGACCACAAATTTGTCTCGCTGTCGGAAGTATGATGCTACTTGAGTTATGTTTAAATTTTTTGTTATGGATTTATTTTTAAATTATTATATGAAAACAAAATTATAGGGGTCGAACGGTTTTCCAGAAGTGGTGTGAATAGAATAATTATCAAGCGTCTCATTTAAATATGAATGAAGTCTCTGAACCCCTGTTTCGAAAACCAAAAATTATTTAAATAATAAAGTACTTATTTACTATCTACATATTGTAATGCCCGCATACTTTTACAAAACGTAACTCACAGTATACCCAAATATTCTTGTCACTTTGAATTGATTTCATACGTTTCTACACTTTATGTTAATAATTATGAAAGTTACGTCCCCTTCTTGTGTTTTTTTTTTACATGTATGTATATTTAGATACAAATAGGTATGTTAATCTTTAGGCTGTATATAAGTTGCAATGAAATTTCAAGATGTATTATTTTTAATATACGAATATTTACATTTGCAGTATCAAATTGGATCTAACCAGTTTAAGTATACTTAAATCCAGAATGAAAACTAAAAATGTCCTGATATTTATTTCTTTTCCAGTTTATATGATTTCTGACTCTCCCAGAATTTAATTAACCGAATAAATATATTAAATTATAATCCATATAAATAAAAATGTAAATTTTCGTATAAGCTTCCAAATACAAAAAGAAATGTATTCTTAACCTAAAATCTCTGAAACTTCTTTACCGATTTCATTCAAAACTGCATTCAAATATACACGCGTTTATATATTCTTTTTTTTTTCTTTAAAAATCAGCGCTATGTATGTATATGATATATTAAATTTACACCCTCTATACTGAGATCTCAGCCATCTCAGTTACATACTTAAAAAGGATTACTGAGAAAAAATTCTGAGTTTTGCTGTCAAAATTCTAAAAGCAAAATTTTAATTCTCTTGCTCAAACTTTAAATAATTATAGGGGGAATAGTCCAGTCACTGAAGCGAACAAAATAGCTAAATTCGGAAATAATCGCCGGAAAGCTGGATTTTGGTATATAGCTTCCCCATTGTGTTGTTCTTAAGAAATTGTCAAAAGTCCCCATCGATATGAGCGCCGCTAACAATTTTACGGGGGGTTGAAGGCCCCCCAAAATGGTTTTTCAAGAATAACTCCCAAATGGTAAGTTGTACAAAAAAAGTGTCATAGGCTTATTTGTAGCTTGGAATGTTTCCTACAAAAACGTAGAACATACTTTTTTCATACAAATAACGGTTTTTGAAATAAACTAATCAGAAGAGTTAAGGATTTTACTTTTTTATGTAGTTGGGCGACTTAATTCCAAAATTTCGAATTTTGTGATAAAAGCATCAATTTTTGATTTATTATTGGTACATTATATGGACATGATTTTAAGATATCGGTTCACTTTATTTGTCCATCCCTTTAGGTGGGAGGGGCAAATAAAAAAAAAAATCTAAAATAGAAAATGAATATAAACACACAACGGCAACACTTACAATATTATGTTATAGCTTATCTTAAAGCCAGATATTCATTCTTTATGTATGATTTTAAATGAAGTTATTTAAGTGCTTAGTTTTTGAATAAATGAATTTTAAACTAACAATTTTAAAAATAAAATTTGACTGGACTGGAAATGTGAAAAAAGGAATGAATTGGATTATGAAAATTCTTCTTGTTCAAAAATTCAATTCTTTTTCTGTTTTAAACACTAAACTTATGATGGAGTGGATGAATTTAGGAGTTGATGTTTCCGACATTTAGTTATTATTTGTATAGGGCGAACATAAAAACATCAAAACCATAATAGGGCTAGATATTCGTTTTGGCTTAATGGCTCAATATTTTTATCATTTAGTCATTTATAGGGTGAAATGGGGTAAATGCAAAGAATAACGTCTGATTTCAAAATTTCTTTTTGTATGTGGAAGCTTATACGTATTTTAAGGTTCATAGATTTTTTTATTTAACAATTTATAGGATAAAATTGGTTTAAACAAAAAATATTAACATTGCTTACATTGGGAAAATTAAAATGTTTGCTATTTTTGTGGACAACAATAAATAAATATAATAAAATTTCTACTCATGAATAATACTTCTGGTGAATAAGGGACTTTTCACATTTATTTTAAAGCACCTGCGTATCAAATGAAATGATTTTTTTGTTTTTGTTAAAAATATAAAAGCTTTTCGTCATTAAATGAATCAAAAAAGATAAATGACATTTTTTTTTAAAACGATAGTCTATTTTTAGTTATATTCTTTTCTATTTGTGATTTCTCGGTAAAAATATGTAGGTATACCAAAATTTTCTGCAAAACCAAGGTACAAATTTGACTGTGGGATTTACGGTTCTTTAGATATGGCGAATACCCTTTTACAAAAATGGGTGGGTACAACCCCAAAAATCATTTTGTATACTCACACTGACGCACCTTACAGATTATAAAAAAAAAACATGTGTTATACTAAATGCGAGGTTTGGGCAAAATTTTGTAACTATTCAATCTAACAATTTCGTCGAGATGATATTAAAATGGACATAATCATGATTAAATAAGAATAATGATAAATATAAAAAAGGAAATATGTTTCTTCCAGTATTCGTAATCGATTCTTAAATAAAAAAAAATAATTTAGCTCTCAGAAACCAACAAATGAACTAATTCCAGACTTCGGGGTATCTTGCCTCATGTGTAACTCCATTTAAATTTAAAAATTTACAGCAGACCATTAAAACTTCTTATTTTCTGATTTAGTGGTATTATTTTCCATTTTCTAAATTTGTGCATAGCAATAATTTGTTGCGAATCTCAAGTACATTTCTAGCCTTATTCTCTCTCACGAATACAATAGGAATAGAAATAAATCGATTTTTTCTGAAAAGGGACTCAATTCTGGTGGGGAGGGGGTGGAAGGTAAATGCTGGGGAGGAAGCGTTAAGAATGGAACGTTTAAAAATTTGTTTAATTGAAATCGATTTTAGCCTATATGGGCTTCGCTAGTTGAACGGGTCTGTATTAAACCATCCCCCACTCCGTATTCATTCCACTATTGGGGTAGCCTGTGTTATATCCATTCATTGATTGGGATCATATTTTACGTGACTGTCGCTATAAGCATGCAAATATTAGCAGAAGCAAAACATTGCCCGTGCTGATTTATTTGTTTTGTGACATTGAACAAAATATTTATAAACCCAGCGGCTGGAGGTGATAGTGGAGGGGATCGGAATGTGCAAATTGGGCGTGGTATATGTTATATTCAGTATTGTGCATTTTCAATTTAGTTTTCCCCGAAATTCGCTGATTAAATTGAATTGAATTGAATTGAATTGTAGATGTAGATGTTGAATTGGCGGTATGCCACTGATTGCTAGAATCTGATATTCAAATGACCGGCGAGAGGTCATGTCACCTTTTTGGCCACATAGTTGCATACACCACCACCTGTCTATATAGCAAATAGCAGTAACAGCAATATCGGCTGTATAGTGGAAGCACCCAAGCAATTTCCTAATTCTCAGCTTAGTACCTAATAAGGGTAATCAAATCAGACGCGCAGACATTAATTAAACGACGATGAACCGAGCAAATGACCAGAGCAGAGCTATATTTGCAAGGAGCAACCAGCCAACCTATAGGAGGTATAGGTACATGGAATCGCGCGCTTTCTGATTGTGCCTTCCCCAGGGAAGGATGGCAAAAGTCATTACGACTACGAGATTGCGAGAAGAGCTAAATTGCCAGGGAATTACCGTCAACATACACTTTCATGATGGTGAAACTGCTTGTATACGGTGACTGTTTTCCACTTGGTGGTTGGTTCTGTGCAAATGAGTATTGGCGACATAATGGGACTTCTAAATGAGGCTTTCACCCGACACGACGACGACAACCAACGACAACGACAACGACAACGACGTGTATCTAACTGCTATATGCCTGCCTTGCCCTGCAGTTCGCAAGGAATTAGGAGAGCACAGGATTTAGTAAAGTATAGGATATTTCCGGATGTGATGGAGTCATAACCGGGGTTTATATTAGATTTTACTACTTTTGGGTGTTGTCGGCATGTTGAAGTTGTCCATTGAGATTATATATTTTTGATCGTAGATTTTCGTTAAAGACTCAAATAGTGTTTGCGGTTGTAGAGTTTAAATTATCACAAAACTATAAGGTTCATGAAAATGTTCTCTACATACTCGAAAACAACTATTATTATTAGTGTGATATTAAAAGAGGTGCATATCTATATTTGTATAGTTTATTTCCGTCAACTTTTTGCTTAATTGGTATAATAGATGGACTAACATATTATAACAAAGAATAATGTATTTTGCACAGAGGTTTGCAAGTGCCTTAAATATAATTTGCCACATAATATTTAGTCACCCATACAAAAATGTTAATGCTAATTAATGTTGTCGTTAGCATTTCTAATGGTCTTGAAAGCCATTAAATACTGTAAATTGTGAATAGGGTAAAAAAAACAATAAATTAAGCCTTTCATTGCTAAAGCCTCAGACAACTAATAAAAACGGAACTAGCTAAAAAAAAAAAAATAATAGGAAGAAATTTTGGTGGCTGCGCGGAGCGTGACAGTTCGTGGGAAGTCACTTAAAACAAGTCTTTATCATTATTGTGTAAGTGTTGTCATCGGAAGGAATGGAGGGGACCTACAATTTTCTGACGAATCAAATCGACTAAGGCTGAAAAGAGATGAACTTTCTATGACAACAGTAAGTTACTCTTGGAGGATTAGATTACCATTAATATGACAAACGGCGTTAGGCAAAATCGATTTGGAAATATCACCCAAATTTTTTTGTATCGCCCAAAAAAAATGGAAATATCGCCCATATTTATATTTTTCTAAATCTTAAGTTGGAAATATCTCCCAAATATTTTCAATATAAATTGTTTTTGTAAAATTTGGGCGATATTTCCTCAATTTTGAGCGATATTTCCAAACATTTTTTTTAATTTGGGCGTTCTTTTCTAAATTTTAGGCGAAAGTGAAATTTCAATGATAAGATAATCTTTAAAAAAATCGCGGCGCATAAACAGTGAGCTTGTGCCCAAGCAGGGGGGTTGCAGGGGGGCATCATGCCCCCCTCATACATATCTCACTGTTTATACGCCGTTTTAATTTTCAAAAATCCATATTGTAAATGTTAGTATTGAGTTTTATTATTATTTGGGCGTTATTTCCTAAGATTTGGGAGTTATTTCCTTTTCCTGAATTTTAATTGCGTGATATTTCCAATTTTGGGCGTTATTTCCCATTTGACTTTTAAAATTTTTATTTTGGGCGTTCTTTCCTTTACAAAAAAATTAAAAAATTGGAAATAACGCCCATATCGAGAAAAAAAAGAACAACAATTGTTCAGAATTTTGTCGGGTGAAATTTCCAAATCGATTTGGGCGTTATTTCATTGGGCGTTAGTATTAGAAAAAGTAGTACAAACATTTGACTATTTTTATTTAAATTTTACTTAAAAATCAAATGATATGGTATAAAGGTTTTTTTCTTTTATTCAAGACAAATATTGACAATTTTTTTTTAGGTAATTCATTATTTTTAATTTTATAGGTCAAAAAAAAATAACGGTCCCTGCTGTAAAAAAATATTATTTTTCTTAAAAATGGCTTCACAGATTTTTCTAAAAATTTTAATAGATTAGGGTTCTCTTTGGTGAAAACCCCAAAAAATGGTTATCAATTATAATAATAATAATTTAGTATAATTTTTTTTGATTTTGGCTTTTCTGGGCAACGACTTAACTGATTTTGTTCAATATTTTTATGAAGTAAGTTAAAAAAAATCAATAGTAGTATAAATTGAAATTGGAAATCGGGCAAAGTGTTCAAAAAAATATTTTTGGTTCTATGTTTTTTTTTTTTTGCTGAAAACTCGATTTCGAAAACGATTTGGTCGATTAAACTTGGCGACAAGCTGTTTTTTAACATAATCTATAATATTTTTAACTAAAGTTATTCTCATTAGTCAAAATTAACGGTACTTTGCATATCACTGTTTTAAAAAACGTTTAGAAATAAAATATAATAAAAACACTTGTTTTTTTGTTCCACGGTTTTAATTTTATTTTAATAATTTTGTCTTGTTAGGACATCTCCAGGGCACTATTTATACATTTAAAATCAGAGTTGTACAAAGTTCAGATACATAGCATGAATACAAGAGTAAAAAGAAAAACAAGAAAATAATAAATTGTAAAATTTAAGGTTTAAATGTACATAAATAACATTGATTACATAGTAATTTTTTTTTTATTTTATTACTTTATTTTTAGAAATATCTTATTTATTTTGAAATCGTCTGCTACGATTTTGATTATATTAGTACGATCTACCATTTTACAGAAAAAATGTACACCAAGTCATTTTTAACAGTATCTTTCATAGAATATTTTTTTTTTTTTCAAATTTCTCCTTATGTGTTCAACCGATCTGAATTAAATATTTTTCCGGTATTCCAATGTTCAATATTTTGATTTATTTTTATTTTTTAGTGAAGGTGGAAGCACAGCGCACCCACTGTGGTCCAAAAAGCCAAAACACGTGGCACAAATACAAAATCGGGTGTTTTTGTGTTTGCTTATTATTTCTAATAGAAACCTAAACAGAGCTTTAAAAACAGCAAGCAAAATAACTTTTCGGTAAATTGTTTGGGTAATAAAGCTTTTCAAATGTTGGGCAAATTTTGTTTTAGACTAAAAAAAAAATATAATAAAAACGTTTATTTATATCTTTTTTTTAATTATGGCATATTTTATGAAAATCCTATTTTTCTTGAATGTTACGTGGTTGTTTTATTTGTAAGTAAATTTCAAATTGAATAAAAAAATCTATATTTTTAATAAATAAAACTAAAAACCACTTTTTTGTGAGTTTTTGGGGAAAAAAAATCTCGCTATATCGCGCTAAAAAATTACCGTGATATTTAAGTGTAACTATACTTATTAAATCATAATGCAAAATTGCAGAAGCAACTTTTTGCATTGTTTTGAGATATTGTAATTTGTTCCGGGTGCTAACATTTTGGCCTTATAACAAAATTTACTTTTCAAATGTTTGAGTTAAATTTCCTTTCTCAAAAGAGCTGAGAACGTGAAATTTACTTCTTATTTTAATTAAAAACGTTTAGTTATTATCTTTATTGTAAAAAAATCCGCCCACTTACAATCTTGTGATTGTTATACTGAATATTACATTTTTGTAATCCGCCCACTTTCACGCCTCTTTTTAAATAAATAACTCCTAAAATAAAAGAATTTTTGAAAATAAAGTTATTACGAATAAAAATTGAAAAAATAAAAATATAATCCGTAATCCCTTTTGTTTTTTGTAACCTGCCAAAAATAGGAGATTAATGTTTCTTTGTGATTTTGTTTTCCGGAAAAGAAAAAGAAATCGACATAAAGGGATTGAAAATAGGCCAAGGACCATAAGAATGTATTCGAGTAAGACGGAACTTCGACTTCAAGGATTGTTTTTGTAAAGAAATTTGCAGGGAATGTCAAAATAAAGCGACAAAATTAGAGTTAAAGAGAAATTCGACTTAGAAGGAGTTGGCTGTGTGTAGATGAATTTTTTTAAACGCTTCATCAATTAATCCTAAAAAATGACTTACAAATTTTTTTCTTAAAATTTTTAAGGACAAATTTTGTACGTCATGAATGTAAAAAAATAATTTTTAAAAAACTGTTCCAACGATTTTTAAAATATTTATCTCATAAATTTAAATTTCTCAAAGAAATCAGATGGTGTACATCGCCGCACCGTTGGTGTCACAACAATTCCTGAATTTTTTTAATCAATTTATTTGTAACAATCTTGTTTTCAAACAACTTTTCTGTTTAAACTGTACGTTGTAACATATTGTATGTATCAGTTTTCATTTATCAATTTTAATCCAAAAACAAAAAAGTTTTCTTATTTAAGTGCTTTATTTTTTCTAAAAAATAAAAACTAAAAACCTACAGCCCTATTTATAATCACAAAATAGATATGAAACAACACTAACACATGTTTTAACTTATAATTCTTAATAATAAACGTGTTTTAGGCTTAAATGACATTTGACAATGAGCGGATAACTTATCTTACCAATTTTAGTGTCAAACGAGCGGATAACTTTACCGTTCACAATTCAATTCAAAGCTGACTGATATGACAGTAAGCGTTCAAAAATGAAAGAAGTACTTGAATCTTTAGTACAATTGAGGGAAGTGCTGCCTACTTTTCGGTGTTATTCAGTGAACAGATAAAATGAAGACCGAATAAGTTTATTAATATTTTATTTTATCAAACGGATAAGTCCACTATCCATGTGTTAGGTAAAACGTGTATTTACGAGCGGATGGTGTATTTTTATTAATAGGGCTGGTAAAGTTTTGATTAAAAGAAAATAAATTTGAAACTCATTTTTTGAATTTTTTTTATTTTCAAAATGTTGAGTTTAAAAATATATATCTTGAAAGCTATTTATCAGAACACCTTGAATTTAAGTGCAAATTAAAAAATAGATTTTTGGTTTGAAAAATAAAATATAGTATGAAATTGTTAGTGTTGCCGTTGTTTTATTTTTTTTTTTAAATATTTTTCAGTATTTTTTTTAGAAATTTGCACTTTTTGCCTAAACGGGGGAGCGTAAATCCCCTTTCTGTTTCTGGTTTTGAACAAATTTACACGCTCTAGTGTTTTGATGTATCTCACTCAAATCACCCTGAATTTATAAAGTTAAACTCCGAAAGTAGTGAAAAAGTCAAATTTCGGATTTGTAAAAAAACGGCCATAACTTTTGTATACTAATCCATAAATTCTTTTCGTTTATACCTCATATTCTTCCCTTAACTATCTTTTCTACGTACAGAACTAAAACATGTTGTATTTGTATATATCTTTCAAACTCCTCAACTTATCAGAAAAAAATAAATGTCATTTTCATTTGCAATTTTATAATGTTCATCGAACCCATCTGCAGCCAGGTAAGGTTTTAATGAGGTCAATATATGGGCTAAATTGTAAAGCTGCCTTCGAACCCAGCACATAAAAAATCAAAAATTCATGTCTCGAAAACCTATCCATTCTAATTTGTTTAAATGTTATTTTCGTGTCTAGGTGGCTAAGAGCCAGTTTGTTCATAGTGGGTTAAATCTGAACGATGACTTTTACAGCTTCTAACTAAATGGCGATAATCAACCAAAATCGGCTAATTAGCGATTTCCATGATTAACAACTTAAATTATGGATTCCTTTGATTATTATGCACATTCGATGATTTACCAGTTGCAATAATCCTTGATTAAAGATGATCAGCTGTGAACAAACTGGCCCTAAAACTCATACAAAAAATAGTGGCATTGAATGTCCATTTTGGCTGTAAACTATATACTGTAATTTGCGTTCATGAAGATGTCTTCATTTTGGCCTTCTATCTCTTTTCAACAATTGCATATATATTATCCCTGAAGAAGATCAATGTAAATCTACCATAACAGCTCGCAATAGTCCTAAGTCCGAGTACACCATAGTTATTTTGAGATTAAAAACCACACTTATCTTTGTCTATGTACATAATTAAAACAACAAAATCAATTCGATTTAATAATATGCATTTTATTTTACTTTCTTTGAAAATAATTTTCAACATTATTCATTCATTTTCTTCAACAAAAAAAATAAAAAATTAACAATTCGGGTACATACATACATACAAAACAAAGAAAACAAACAATTCATTTTTTAAATATAATTTCATACACTAATAATAATATAATAATAAAATTTACAAATATTTTACATCATTTTTTAATAAATATTTTTCATGGTACATAATAATATATGAAATAAACATTTTAATCTTTATAAAGGAAGCATTGTTTTTGAATTGTTTTTTTTTTTTTGTTTTAAAGAAAATAATATTACACCACTATCAAATTTACCTCTCAAAAAATACTTCGTTTTTTTTATAAGTTTTAAATCTTTAAATATTAATTCATCTACATTTTTATAATTATGTGTGGTTTTCCTTGTATATAATATATAATATATATATATATATATAGTTTGTTTATATATAATAATATTTTTTAAAGTAATTTTTGGTCTTTTTTTTAATGATGTTTACAAATTAAAATTTTTTTTTGTGCAAAAATTCTTATAAATTAGTGATTAAAAAAAGAATACAAATTATTTAATAAACTTATTTAAGATTAAGGAAACCGTTTTCGATTGAAAATTAAATCTAAGCGGTTTTAATTATATTTTATAAATAATAATATCTTAAGGTACTGGTTTGAAATAAGAATTACAAAATTATATTTATATATGTATGCTTTTTTTTTTAATTTTAATTGATTTTTTTTTATTCATTAAACTTAATTCTCTAGAACTACTTAACGTTTTGACAGGTGGCAGTTCGTGTGGCAGTGTGGTGGAAGTGATATTTTTTTTGTTGGGCTATCAAAAAGATATGTAAGTTCCCAAGATGGAACCTTGTGGAATTCCAAAATAAAGAAAAAATAAAAAAAAAAAAAAAAAAAATGTCTCACTGCCACTAATTGTCACCTGTTTGGGGTTTTTGTGCTTAATTTATTAATTATGTTTATTATTTTCCTTAATTTTAATGGCATTACAATAGTAACGATACTGTTCACCGACGCAATTTTTTTTAACTAATATTTTAACCGATACCGTACTTTAGTATCAAAGCTGCATTTTTTGCATTTTCATACTTGTTCTTAATTATTTTTTTGTCTTAACATTTTCTCATTCCTTTTTGAAGCGCATGTATTATAACTTCTATTTTTTTTTCTTCTATTGTTATAATAATTATTGTGTTTATTTAATTTTTTTTTAAGAATTTTGTTTTGCTCTGTGATAAGTCAAAGATTTGTGTTGCTAATAAAAAGTGTCAAAAACATTCGCTCATTTTGGAAGAATAAACAAACAAAAAACGCAAAAACTTAATATAATTTGCGGTGCGTTGATGAGACGCTTCAACATGATATGATGTTAACAATTTTTTACTTTTTTGTGTAATTTTTTTTTTTTAATTTTCTTGTATTTTTAAATCTTATCTATAGAAAATTGACTAAAGTTTCGAAATTGCTTTACCGAGTATTTTCGGGGGATTGTGTTTTTTTTTTATATAAAGGGGTGCGTTTTTGAGTGGCTGGTTGATAAAACTCGGCAATGTCAACATTGCCATATTTTGTTTTTTTACCATAATGTTAAAATCTATCTTCTCTCATGATATGTGAGTGCAATTATAACTGCTATTATAAGTCCAATTATTGATTGTGATTGATGTCGATGTCCAGTTCCACTATCTCCATCTCTACATGCACCCGGATGTCGTGTGTATTCTTCACAATAGAGCTGAGAATGCAAAGATTTGAAAATTGAATTAAATAAATAATATAATACTGTTGTTAATTGTTTAAAAATTATCATACAGCCCTATTACGATTGTCAATTTTATATCAATTGATAGTTGATAAATATTGAAATTTGGTATTTTAAAAACTCAATTTGTTGACAAAATGATCAATTATTCATTAATAATTTATCAATTTTCTTGTAATTCACAATAATCTGCATCATTCTCAATTATAAAAAGTTATTTCCACTGTGAAAATTTGTTTTTTAATTATTAATTGATAATTGACAAGCATAATAAGGGTGATAGTGTTGTATTTCAGCTTTAATGCCATATAAACTTAGCCATTTCATCAGAGATGTAAAAATTGCAGTCAATTAAGGACTGTAGTCAACTGACAAATATTTTTGCATAAGTCTTTTGATTTGCTGAAATGAATTTTAACTTAAAATCTACAGTACCTAAATAGTCATTTCCAAATTTTTGTGTTGCAGCTACGAAAAATTCAATTGAGAAAAAGTGAATTCACCTCGGTACATTTTGACTGTTAACAATTTTTAAGTCTAACTTCCATATTATTCACTCGGATGTAAATAATATCAATTCAATCGCCCATGTTCTGCATTCCACTTATTGTGAATTTTCACATGGCGAAATTGAATTTAGGTGTTCCACAATTCGTTCGAAATGCTTATAGTGAATTCTAATTTCGAACATGAAAATTGATGTTCTACATTTCGGTTCATTCCGTTTTCTAAACGTTTTCAATCCACATTTTTATGTGTTGTGAAATTGGTGAATTTGCAGATAGTTTTGTATTTCTTGGTACAAAATGTAAGCAAACTTTATGTTTTTGTTTATTTATTTATTATTATTTTCGTAGGTAACAATATAAGAACATACGAACAAAAAAATACCAAAATCATCAGAACCATTCATATATATACTCACGTTGCCGCCGCGGCCGTCGCGTCGGGCAGGTCTAATTGCAAAATTTGTCGGCTAATTTTTTCTTTCGAGTTCCGCTTTCTTTTTTCCCTTATAAATGCCAATAATAAAGAATTAATCTTCAGTGTAATTTCACTTTAAAACACAATTAAAAATGGAGGCACCTTGCATTTTGACAGTTCGAACTAATTGCGAAATTTTCGAAAACGAACGAATTGTAGTGGAATTTCAATTCACGTGAAATTGAAATGCGATTTCAATTCGATTTCATTCGAAATGCAGAACATGGGCGAATGTATGTGAATACATCCGGATTTAAAATTTATTCTGGATGTATCGATTTATGCAATCATTATATAAGTTGTTTGACTGTTATGACTTATTTTAAGTCATTCATCTGGTTTTAAGTTATGTAATTTAGTTATCATTATCAATTTTAAACCAAGCACCCGCATCAGTAAAAAAAAGCCCTATGAGTGAACTGATTGCAGTCAAATGACTTAATAACTTTCAAAATGGATTAACGACTCCGCCTTACTGCATTACCATTAAAGGTCACGAACCTCAAGTTCCCAATATTCCCTAAACTGACAAGTACTCTAACCAAATTTCAACTGTTCAGGATTAATGATTCCTCAGATAAATGACTTCAAAAATACCAAAAAACGCAATTTACTGCATTTACTCTCTGACTGACAGATCATCAAAATTATGAAACACTTCCTGACACCGTAGAATCTTGTAATTTCACACAAAAGGTAGGTCTTGTAATTCATACAACGGACAAAAATTGAGGTTTTCTATTTAAAGGGCGTGGTATCCGCCCATTTCTCTACAATTGCTAGAATTTAGAATTATGAAAATGGAAAGAGTATAGTAAAACTTACTAATTGTATAAATTGAAAACTTGAGATTTTTTATTTCAGGGGGCTCAAGATCGACCCAGTATTTCTCAAAATTGTATGTCAATCAAATGGAGTACTTTTGACTATTGTAGAATGATGAAAGTTGGTAAAGCGGTTATAATTATCAATTTGAAACCAAGCGCCCTTTAGTAAAAAAGGTCCCATGACTGACGTACAGTTAAAAGACTGCAGTCAAATGACTTAATAACTGTCAAAATGGATTTTGGACTCCCTCTAACTACAAAAACCATTAAAGAAAGAAAATTCAAATTTTGCAAACACAGAAATCTCACCAAATTTCAACTGCTAGGCATATAGTAGTTCCTTGGATAGGTATACATGATTTCAAAAATCCCAAAAATCGTAATTGACTGCACTGACTCACTGATTGATCAAAAATCAAAATTTTGAAGCACTTCCTCATACCGTAGAATCTTGTATTTTGGCACAAATTGTATTGTGGTCCGTATAACGCAAAAAATTGAAGTTTTCCATTTAGAGGGCATCGTATCCGCCTATCTCTCTTATGATTGCTGTATCATTATGAAAATTTGTAGATTGGTAGAACTTATAACCTATTTCTCTTATGATTGCTGTAGCAATATGAAAATTTGTAGAGTGGTAGAACTTATAGCGTAAATAAAAGTAAAAATTCAGGGGGCAGGACATCCTCCCTCAATTTCTCAGAACTGTTGTCAATTAAATGGAAAATTTAGTTGGGGAACTTCCGATTGCTGTTGTATAATGAAAGTTGTGGTAGAGGCTTAAGTGCATATAGAGGGAAAAATTGAAAATTTTAAAATTTTTATTCGGAGGCGTGAATACCACCCACTTTCCCAAAATTGTTTTCAATTATATGGAGCACTTCCGATTGTTGTAGAATGATGAATACTGTTAAGGCTTTAGGAATTTCAGTGCATTTATTTATTTATTTATTTATTGAAATCTACGATATTACATCCACAGACTTTGCTTAATTACTAAATTTTTAACTTAACCAAATAATTAATAAAGAATTACATAGAATTTTGAATAAGATAAGTAACGTTGATTTTAAATTGAAATCTAGGTACAAAAAGATCTAGGTCATCATAATAGATGTTAAAAAGCTTACAACAATGAGAAATTGGCTCACGCTGTCCATAATTGGTAGAATGAGGTATTTCAAAAATAAATTGCCTCATTCGCAATGTTCTACTAGGTGCATAAATACTCAAAGAAGAAAGCAAATCTCCACAATCAATATCGCTACAAAGAATATCACGAACAAACAAAACACTGTATACTCTACGCCTTGACTCAAGAGTTTGCATTCCTAGCAACAAACATCTGCTATTATAGTTAAGAATGATATCACCAGTCAAAGAAAATTTCTTTAAAGCATACCTTAAAAAGTTTTTTTGAATTTTCTCAATCCTTTCGGTTAATTTTTTAGAATCAGGACTCCATATAACACAATTGTATTCCAGAAGCGGACGAACTAAAGAACAAAACAAAGTTTTCAATGTGTACGGATCCTTAAAATCGGAAGAATTTCTCTTAAGAAATCCTAACATAGAGTTAGCTTTAGAAACTATATAACTTATATGAGACTCAAACGTTAACCTATAATCAAATATAACGCCCAAGTCCTTTGTTTCATTAACTCTGCACAAATTATTTCCATTAATACTATAGTCGAAGATTATAGGACTCGATAAACGGCTGTAAGTCAAAACAGAGCACTTAGATAAATTTAAAAACAAGTCATTTTTCTTGCACCAAGCCTCGAATTTGTTTAAATCATTTTGAAGTGCAAGACAATCATTGTATTTGTTAATGACTTTGAACATTTTAATATCATCAGCAAATATTAGACCTTCGAAAACGGATAACACTGATGGAAAATCATTTATAAAAATATCAAACAGGGGTGGACCCAAATGACTTCCTTCAGGAACACCTGAGTGCACTAAAATAGGTTCTGACTCTAGATCACCTATTTTCACAACTTGCTTCCTACCAATCAGGTAGGAACAAAACCATTTTAGCAAGGTACCATCAAAACCGTAAGCTTTTAATTTTTTAATTAAAATTTGGTGATTTACCCTACTGAAAGCTTTTACAAAATCAGTGTACACCACATCCATTTGGCATCGCTTTTCTAATGCTTTGAAACATTTATTGGAAAAGCAAGCCAAGTTTGTGGTAGTTGACCTCCCACTAAAGAACCCGTGTTGGGAATTAGAAATGTGACATTTGATTATATTATATATTTTATTCTTTACAATTTTGTCCAGGATCTTGGGAATAACTGCTATTTTACTTATTGGACGATAGTTAACTATGTTTCTTTTATCTCCAGATTTAAAAATCGGATTGATGTATGAAACTTTCCATTCTTCTAAGAAAACACCAGTAGATAAAGACTGATTAAACAGACTTTGAAGTGGAAAGCTTAAAGCTTCAGAACAATTTTTAAAAACAATTGGAAATACCCCATGAAAATCAGGATAAGTAGATGCGTCCAGTTCATGCAATGCATTAGATATTTCTTCTATATCACAATGCAATTTACAGCAATCTGTCATTGGCAACAAAGAACTTCCATCGTAATTATTGCCAACAATAAAATCTGAAGAATTGTATATATTTTGAAAGTTGTTCGCAAACCAGTCTACAATTGTTTTGGGATCACTAGATTTATTATTATTGTAAACCATGGATGATGGAAAACCAATTGATTTACGTTTTAAATTGATGAAATTCCAAAAGCCTTTAGGATTTTTCTTAAGATTTCTTTCAGTTATTTGTACATAGTTACTAAAACAAAAATTAGACAAGAATACATACTCTTTCCGAAGGCGAGAGTATAGCACGAGATCAACTTGACTTTTAGTCTTTTGGTAATTTTTAAAAGCTTTACCTTTTGCATTTTTTAATCTACGCATTTAAAGGCAAATCCATAAAATTTGAGAATTTTTATCCAGAGGCGTGGCACCCCCTCCATCTATCAGAATTTTAATCAATTATATGGAGCACTTCCGATTGTTATAGAATGATTCCTACAAACTATATTAATACCAAAGTGACAAAAGTTTTAAGAATCAATTCTCATTCTCATTGGATTGGATTGATCAAAAACATCTATTCAAAGAAGAAAATAAATAACAAATAAAATTGTTCTCCTTTTTGAAATAAGATACCTACTCAAGAAAACCAATGTGGTATAAATATTTAATTTAAATAATATTATTTCAACTTCAAAAATAATTTTGTCTTCATCAAAAGAATAAAACAAATATGAATAATAATTGTCAAAAGAATTTCTTTTTATTATCAAACACAAGAAACTAAAACTTACCTTAGTTAAACTATTCGCATATTTGTCAACAAGTTCTCTAGTGAATTTTGCTGCTTCGTTACCACAAACTTGTCTTGCTGCATCCTCTGAACAATCGACAAGTTCATTTATAGAACTGTAAAGAATTAAAGATAAATTTCTTATAAATATATATCTGAATATGTGTATTAGGTACTATCAAAAAGGAAAATCTAATATCCCAAAGCACAATGAATTAATATATCAAAGTTGTCTCTTTTGACCAAGACCAATCAAGCAACAAACTTACCAGCATATCGTTTTAATATTTTCATTGAGAGTTATATTCTCATGGTTTTCTTGATTCTTATTGGGCTTCATAAAGACCATTGTTTCTTTGTATTTAGAAGAGCACACCTCAAACTCCTTTTTAGCTGCTTCTGAGCAAGGTGCATGCTTGAGATACTCTGCAAAGGATTTAAGGATAAATACAAAAAAAAACAAGAAAAAAAACAAAAAAATTCCAATAGTTGATGCAGGAGTCGAGGACAGACGATACAAAAATAGTTGCATACTAAAAAGTCCTCATCCTCGTCCTCTTCACCATCACCAGCATTTTCACCAACACCACCTTCAACATCAGAATTTATTTCAGAAAATACTGAAAATGCTTACCGTCCTGGAATTCGCCTTTATTGCATAAATCCCGAATGAATTGATTAGTGCCATGGTATAATTTATTAAATTGATTCCTCTGTTGCAGATCCATGCACCTTCTTGTATAGCTCTGTATACAACGGACACCCTTACGCAGCTCCCTATATTTTTCGGCAAAGAGAAAAGGGAAAGAGAAAGAGAAACAGTGGTTAATGAAGGACTCTTGCTCTGACTGGCTGGTAACTGGTTAGGTTATGGTTATATGTGTGGAGACTACTAGGGTATGAGGTATGTGGTTTGGGGTTGGAAGGTGGTTTAAAAATATTTGCCCATTCCATTTCTTGATGTTGAAGTGACAGATCGACAGGAATTTACCACCCTAATTACATTATTTGCCCTATAACGATGCATGACACTGCAATTCATCATGCATGCAGTCGTTTGCTTATTCGTCCTCGTTCTTTGCTTATATAGTAGATATGTATGTACCTAGTCATCCTATGTCAAGTGCGAAAGCATTTCTTCAGCGTGTGTGCATTTCAGTACTGTCTCTCTGACACCATATCAGTTTTCGAAATTTGCATTTGCAATAAAATTTTAAGTTCACAACTGGGTCGCACGCACTTGCTTTTATCTCAGATGGTGTAACTGATAGTCCTGTAGATTGATTTTATTTCTACAATAACTGAGAATTTTAAGGTCGTATCAGAAGATTGAAAGGTTGGACACAGCTGACGAAATGACGATGTAAAAATTTAACAAATTAACATTTTTTGAATATTTTTTTCAGTTTTCTTAGGTGAAAAATTTGTAGTATTTAAAAAAATAAAGTTCGAAAACCTAAAAGCATTAACTTATAGACATTCCTAGGAACTAGTCGTTAATTATGAAAAAGATTCTTAAAAGTTTTAATAGTCTGTCTTCACTTCTTCCACTCCATTACTTCCTACAATGAAATTGATTGTGGGAATTACTGATTGCCCAAATTTTTGTTTTGGTCCATTTGAAACTACCAATTCGGTGAAGTACTTGCCCAGCCCATTGAACAGCAATAAGTGTATCCCTATTAACCAAAATAAACCGGGAAAAGATTGTTTTTGTGGAGTCTGAAGAGGAATTTCTCAATTTCAGTACCGAAGACCCCGAAACTCCATTTTCATCCAAATCAAATATATTTTTTTTTTCAAGAATCTATAACTTACCATTATAACATTAATATTTCAAGTAAAAGAATAAAATTTTTTTGCAAAAAGGATACTGATGATGTCACACACAATGAGTGGCACGAATATATATATTTTTGAGCAGACCTAAAATATATCTAGTGATGGGATCGGAAAGGGGATAAACATCAACGTCAGAGTCTTCGTCGTCGTCGTTGCGGCGTCATGTCGTTTCGGACGACCACCACTTCCATTTCTATCCTAATGATTCAATTCAACAACCTGTCGGCGTTTTGGTGTTGTAATAGCGCACTGCCGCATGACGATGGCAACGACGGGACGGCGGGAGTAAATTTCATTTTTATATATTCACTCAGCTTCAGGGGTGGTTGCATTTGATTTTCAAGACAGCACCATCGTGTTATTTCGCACTGCGAGCTTCGTTCGTCTCCCTTTCCTTCATCAGCAATATTATATAGTATCGTTTTCTTGCACAGCATTTTGGAAGGTGGATGGTGTGTAATTGATCTCCATTGTTATAAATTATCAGGGTATGGTATGGTAGTTAAAGTTCAAGAAGGCTAATGTATATAATAGGTAGGGGTTTCGCCTTTCAAGAAAACTATACCAAGTATTAAAGGGGTTTAAAGAGTTAAATGAATAGAGAACATTTATCATAATATCTTTATTGAAAGGTGGTTGGGGATAAAAAAGCAACAGTTTCATACTTCATTTCATAATTTTTAAAGTACCTACGAATAGAAATATAAAATAAACACTTTGTTAATTTATTTTTGTGGAAGATTTAAAGAAAAGAAGTAGATGTCTAGAGGGATTTGGATCAATAATTCTGAAAACAAAAAACACCTGCATTTTTAGCATGTGCAATCGTCCTTAACTAATCTAGGAACAATAGAAGGCTTAAATATTTTCTTTCAATAGTTTTTTTGTTTTAATCTATACAAATTAAATCTTAAAAAATCCTCTTGAGCCAAAACCATGTAACACATGTATGTATGTAGTTCGTATTTTTTGAAAATCTGTTTACTACCATACCCACTTTTCTAACATCTAAGATTCCTCTTTACTTTACATTCAAATTTTTTAATTGAAATCCCTTAAATGACATGTAGAATTATATTTTTAAAGCCCACCTCCTGACATATGAAGTTTTCTTTTTTCTTTGAAAGTTGAAATTGTGTAATTTAACACATGTCCAATCTTTTTTTGAAATTATTAAGTGAAAGCCTGCGAAAATAAGGCATATTATTTTATATGAACAAATTCTAGGCATAAGGGTTAGTATAAAGATAGACTTAAAACTTAGATTTTTTTTATTTGAGCTTCCGGGGCTGGGAGCATAGAATTTGCCAACGGATGGATCGATATTCTTTAAATTTGATATATTCGGCACTTTTGAGCATTTTTTCGACATATTTTTTTGATTTTGTTTAGGACGAAAAATAACGGTATCTGCCATTAAATTGTTTTAAGCCATTAAAGAAAATCTTATTTTTCTCAAAATTGTTTCACAGATTTTTATAACTGATTTAAATCGGTTAAGTCGATATTTAATTGTTAGTGCGTAGAACTGTTCGCAAAAAAGTCGATGCAGGGACATAAGGCACTTCAAAATAAAAATAATAAAAACTTGAACAAAATTTTGTATTCGATGTTTTTTATAACAAATTTACATAATTAAGTTCTAATTTGGGAAGGGATGCACAGGGATAGTGTATGCTTTATACCTTGATGAACAAAAAAAATTGTATTTTATTTAAATGTTTGTTAAATTTTTGTTGGTCAATAATAGTGGTTTAAAAGTAGTTTTTAAACCACCATCTGTTTTTTTACGTTCGACTAAAAATTAATAACATTAGAAATAAAATACAAATAAGTACATTACATTCATTTTTTAATAAAAAAAATATAAAATACAAATTTTTATTCAACTTTAATTTTTTTTTTTTTAATTTTGGGTTTGAAAATATTTAAGTTTTAAAAACACGTTTTTATCTAAACATTATATGGTTTTTTCAACAAAAAATATTGATGGATATTAAAGGTATTATAAGTATGCTTCCTAAAAAATGTTCATTAGTCTAGCACAAAAACTTTTTTAGTAATCACAAAAAAAAAGCTTAAAAATCGGTTCGCAAAACTTTTTATGATCATACATCAAAAATGGTAAAAACAGACTTAAGCTGTTTTAACTTATTAGCGCTGAAATATTTTAGCATTTAAGGAAAATTGTATTTTTGTAATAAAAAAAAATTAATCAATAAATGGAGATAGGCTTCTTTTGCTTAAATTTTTTTTTTTGAAAAATATTTGCCTTTAATCATTTTCCAAAGAGCCAGTTTTTTTGAGTTTGGAATTATATCTTGACTGATATTGATACATTTTTTTATGGAAAATATTTTAATTTCAAATAGTAAAAAATATTTTTTCGATTTTTAAATAAGTATCAATTTTTATTTTTTGAAAACTCAATTTTCCAAAAACGTTTGGTAGATTTTTATTAATGGCATCAAAAGTTTTTTACCAGTATCTATAGCTGTTTTAAATAAAAAATATTCTTCTAATCAAAAGTAACGGTTCCAACTCTACAACTGTTTAGAAACCGCTAAGAAGAAAATCATACTTTTCTCTAAAATCACTCATAATGATTAAAATTTTTCTATGTGCTTATATTAGTACGATTTATTATTTAACAGGAAACATTTTACGTTATAAGCCATTTGTAATGGTAGATACTAGATACCTCTCATAAAATCTTATCTCAATATCTATTTATAACTTGTATACAAGATCTTCTTATAAGTTGAAATAATTTTGCATGTCAAAATTTAAAAAAATAAATTTTGAATTTTTAGAAAAAAATTAAATAAAAAAAAAAAAAATAATAAATGATATTTATTGAAATTAATTTTTAAACTCCGCATTAATTAAAAAGCAATCCAATTTTTTTTCTCTCAAAAATGTTTACAAAATTTTATAAAAAGTCTTTAATTCCTGAGTTCATTTAAAATCGAAAAAACTTAAGAGGTAATTTTGTTGTTTCCTTTTTGACTTACTATATCGGCTTTTATGAATTTTTCGTTTCGTTAATTTTAGTTGTATCACATCGCTTCAATAAAATTCTTTAAAATATTGTTCTTGACTTAAATTTTTCACCCTAGATTGTAAAATCGGCAGAAATTTGTTGAAAGCAAAACAAAATTGTTGTTTAGTCAAGTTTCTATACTAAGGCTTATCAAAAAAATCATTTTTGAACAGACGAAGTTGCTTCGAGTTTAGTAAAAATTCTGACAGGGGATTATTTTTTTGTCTTCAAAATTCTATGTTCTAAGATACTGGTTTTCAAAATTCTGCATCTATATTTTACTATCTAAATATAATACAAAAAATTAAAAATTTTAATATTTTTGAAACTTTTTTTTAATATTTGCAAAATTTTATAAAAGAATTATTTTCTGAAAATAAAGTTTGTTGTATATTTTTTATGTACATTACATAATCTAATCAGTTGCTAGAACTTAATAGTTTTGTATGAGTCTCCAATGAAGATTGTTTTCACCATACATAACGTTTTATTTATTTGTATAAGTTTGAATCGATTTTTAAGCATGTAATAGGTTCAAGGAAAAATATGTTTTTTTATTATTTTTAGAAAAGAACTAAGTACAATAATTGTTTTGCTGCATTTACACAACTTAAAACTGTCCATTATACTTCTGCAATATAATAAATATGACTGACATTTTGGACCTAACAACGCAAATATATGTTTTAAAGAAATTTTCACAGCGCAATATCATAAATAAAAATAATAAACAAATTCAAAATAATTAAAAAACATTAATCAAATTTAATTTTTATAGGCTATAATTAATGTCTTGTTTATTTGTTAAGTATCTCAAATGCGGCGTAAAAAGACATAAATAAATAAAAATTATCTGAAAAACAAGACCTACCTATTATAGCCATACAAAAAGTATCTATCTACCTATTCTTTTTATATGTATACATAAAATGTCATGAAAAAAGGAATTCAAAATAACACATTTTAACCGTATTCGATATACATATTTTTAAGCGAGAATATTCTTCTCTTTGGTTTCAATTTAATTCTTTGTACTTTTTTTTGACATAAAATAAAAATATAAAATCATTTAATACTTGTGACAAAATTGATCATTTGTTTTTGTTTATTTCATTATACCAAAATATTGAAATACAAAAAAAAAAAAAACAATAATTTTACCAAATATTAATATGAGAAAATTTTATAAAATTGAATGGAAAAAACCGACTTTTAAAAGTTCAAAAAGTAGGTAGGTACCCCTAAATAAATCACACTTTATTTGCAACTTTCCAGTACCAAAAGTGTTTGTTTCGCTATTTCAATATTGAATTTCACTAAATTTCAAATGCAGGTTTTTCAAAATCAAAATCTATTGAATTTTTCCAAAATATATTATATAACAAAATTTCTCCAAAAAATGGAAAATTTTAAAAATTTCTCCAAAAAATTGGAGAATTAAAAATTTTCTCCAAAAATAAAAAATTTCAAAAATTTCTCCAAAAAATACAGAATTAAAAAATTTGTTCGAAAAATTGAAAGTTTTAAGACATCTCCATCGACGTTTCCTCATCCACAAATAAATATGTAATCCGAAAATTGTAAAAAGATTCATTTTTAAAATCATCGTAAATCTTAAAGTCAGAGAAATTCTTCGTATACGAGTACAATTTCAACATGATTCTTTTTTTTAAATTATTCTAATGATTATGTTTTCAGTTGTTCCGTTCATTGAATTCTAAATACCTACCCTCTCCACAATCACTCATCCTATATTTTATAGGTATCTATTTCCATTCCTAATAAAATTCCTAATCAAAATGAAAAACAATCGAAAGTTCTCTATATACCTATAGACTAAGACTTTAAACAAAATCAACTCAACCTTATACCTTGGTGTATACATAGGTATATCCTTATATATATTACCAAAATTTAAATTCCACAAATAATTAGATTATTTCGTTGTCCTTTCTTCCTTTCCACGGCCCATTTATAGTTTGTTTGACTACGAATAACAAAAAAACAAAATATCAAGGAACCTATACCCGAGATTGTAGGAAAAATTCCGTTTATAGAATTTTTAATGAGTCAGGTTGTATCTAACAAGGTTGGTATGTACTATATACCAAACCTCTTGTTGGACTCTTTTTAATGGTCCATCTTTGTTCTCATATAATATATAGCTAATTCCAAGGAGTGACATTTCCTTTTAGCACAGTTCAATAAGTCATGAATTCCCGGGCATTAATAAGGATACACTAATGTCCTCTTAGTAAAAATAACAAAACAAATAGGTACGCACCCAAAATAACAAAAAAAAAAAAAAAATAAAAATAATAAACACACACACATACATTCACCAAACCAGAAAAAGGACATTCTATCCTTAAAAATACAACGAAAAGCCATTGAGCAAACCTCCAATAGTAGCTCAAAAATATACGAAATAATAATAAAAAAAAAAACTTGATCGGATGCTTGTGTGTCCTACTCCTATCCCAACGCTGTATAACGGTCTTCGTTCAGACCCGGTCGTCTGTTTTGTGAAAAAGTTATAAATTCAATTTAAGTCCTCGAAAATGTATTGAGAGGATCTTCTCTGCATCTCTTCTTCCTCTTTTGCTGGGGGTTTTGTTTTTTTTGTTCCCATAGTTGTGCTGTTTGTAGGAGAGTCCTTGAGTTTTTTTTTCATCTTCCTCATTTATTTTTCGTTGCCCATCCTTTCTTGCCAAAATCTATATGGACATGTTTTGAATTGAAAATAGTGCATCGGGACAAGTTGCTTTGGTCCTTCGGTTGGTTGTCTGTTAAATTGCCCCCTTGTTTCATTTTGATCAATGTACGACTGAAAGAAAGGACGTTTGGTCACTGCGCTCCTTCTGCTGCTGCTGGCTGTGGAAAACCAATTTTAGCAATAAAAAAAAAAAAGCTGGAACTTTTATAAGTTTCCAAAAACTGTGTGCAATTTTTAAGGAGCTAGTGCGAATTAGCTAAGGAAAAATAGTCCCTCCGTATCCTTCCCAATTAAAAGCTTATGTTACTTTTGAAATAAATACAAAAAAAAAAGAGACAAAATTCCAGGACCTACATCAATTGGTCCACAATTAATTCCATTAGAGATTTTCTTATTTTTCCTTATATTCACCACCCACTGTACAAACACTAAAGGTCACTTGATTAAGTCATTATACTTAAATAAAGTTTTTTTTTTTAATCAGTATCAGTTTGTCAGAAAAATTCAAAAAATTGTGCAAAAATAGCTCGAAATAATATTTCAATCAGAGCTCTCTATCAAGTTTTTAATTACATGTATATTCGTGTCACGTGTACACCTGTACAAATGTGGAAAAAACTATTCTAACTTAGAAGGTTTACGAAAGAACGTGTTATGTCACAAAAACAATGTTCTTCTCGGTAAATATATAGACAAGGAAGTTATCACAAGAAAATTGATATGAAACAGTAGAAGATGTATAATCCAATTACCCGGAGTGTATATACATTTATCTATTTTAACATTTCAGTATGAGGATCTTATGTGTACAACTTACTGGCAAAGTTTGTCTAGTTCTTCCTTTTTGGAGGCCCCAATTGAAAACTCAGATGTTAGATGAAGCATGTCTAGGGGCTCTGAGCACTTTGTGAATTCCTCTTGGCCACATTCCTCGGCGCTTGTTACCACTGCCATGCAGGATGCAACTGAAACGATAAAAAAAAGAGAGAAGAATATCAGTATAGAATTAAACGAACGGGCATCAAAAAAAAAACACCCCATACACACTCTGCAGCAAGTAGTTAAAAGGATAAATGTATCTATGTATGAATGAATGTATGTGAAGAGGGTGAGTCTGGAGTTTGAGAGTTAAAAAAAAAATAATGTCATCCAGCTTTTCAGTTAGTCGCTCGTAAAAAGGAATCAAATAGAAATATTTCGCTTTTTATCGTTAGGACTTTTTTTCTTTGTTAGATATCTACTGTTTTTTTTTTTGATACACATTTATCCAATTCACTTCTCCCCTAATAGTAATAGTTTGAAAAAAGATGGGTATAGGTAGGTATATTGGGGGTAAAATTGAAAAAAAAAATGAAGAAAAAAAACTTTGAAACAATGAAATATTACCGTTATTTTCCCTCCGTGTCGCATATTAGGTATTCGGTTTATTCTATTATTTTTTTTTTGAAGTGTTTTTGTGTGTCGTTAAATTCCGTTTCGAGAAAACAATAATTTCTTCGCTTGTCAGTTTTTTTTTTTTTATTTCTAGGGCAGCTAAAAAGGATGCCAAAGCGGCACGGTGGCGGCGAGGAACGACAAATATTTAATTTTTTTTTTAGAAGGTTCGTGTCGTTTTAGTAGAAGTTAAGTTAGGAAAGGCAGTGGTAGATTTAGTAGATTTAGACTTTTTGAAGGCCGATCCCACTTTACATTTTGAGTAAAGAATTTATAAAATTTAAATATCCTAGAACTAAGAGTACAACTCCTTTAATTTGCCTAGTGCTTCCAAAACATTAATGCAGCTACCTGAAAGAATGAATAAGACTTTAAGGCAGCAAATTACCTACATATCGATTTCGTAATCATTTGTTTCGTTGGAACATAGTCGAAATGTCTCTTGGCTGTAATTATCATCACTTTTTACTCTTTTTAAATAAATAAAAGATATTATTTTAAATAGCTTAAAAACACTTATTTTATTTATTTATTTACTTAAATGCATTTCGGAAGCTATGCTTCCATCGTCAGTGAGTTTTATTTAAATAATAATACAAACAAATTTTGTTGATATGTATATTAAATACAAATAACTCATTACAAACAAAAACAAACTACACAAACAAATTTATAGTGAATTTAAGATCTATTATTTCTTTTTAAATGGCAAGTACCTATTCGTTTCGTGTCAAAAAAAATCGAGCTTTTAATTAAAACTAAAATTATGATGATTTATAAAAGTCCAAAAAAGTAGTTTTCGGAATGTCGTGCATTCCATCGGTCTATTTGTCTGTGCGTCTGTTTATTTGGGCTTTCCCTACATGTATTTCTCAAATATAAGTTCACAGTCACTATTCTTGTTGAATCTGCGTCCTTTATTCTCTCAGCCAAAGAGAAGGGAAAGACTTCGAGGTCGCTGTTATTTTAACCAATTTTGCTAAGACTTTTGACAAAACTTTTCATAGCTTTCAGATATTCAATTCCTAGCGTTGAAATCTCTTTGTTTAAATGAATGTTCTCTGGCCAAGAAAACCCGAAATCTGCACTGTTCATTTCAGATCTGTCCTTCTTAAGTCTAAGCCCTTTCTTTCCTACCTCCGCAGTGTCCCTCAAGGCAGACACCTAGGTCCTGATGATATTGACATGGTCATCAAACATTCTCCTATCTCACTGTGTGTCGACAATACCTAGATTTTCCAGACAATTTTTTCAGCACATGTCTCTTTCTTCAGAAGGATTTTGACAGTTCTTCAGTATTGTACCACAAAAATTCCTTGAAACTTAACATTGCCAAATTCCATTCAATGCCTTTTCACATTCAATGTGTCTTTGATACCATGGCTAGGTTAGGTTAGTTTAACGTGGCTGTCAACAGAAACGCTTGACTCTTAAGCCATAGGCTGACCCATTATGATACCACAACGATCCATGAAGCAGACAGTGTCCAATAATGATACCTATATCGAAGTTAATGCTAGAGATATCAAACTCTTGGAGCGCTTCAGATTCAGCATAGGCCAGATCTGTTTTTTGATACTGGAAAACTTACACAACTCAACTGACTTTCACCCATTTTGGTGAGCGATGATTAGCTTTTGAGAGACAACTTTTTGTGATCGCTCGATTATGATGAACTACAACTCAAATTCAATCGTAGTTGTCTTCCATAATAGGATCATTATGGCTTTCACTTCGAAAAAAATCCGACATTAATGAATTTTGATGAATAACTTTATTTTTATTTGTGGAATAAAAATTACACTCAATTTGGACCCGGATTTTTGAATTTGTGGGGTGAAATGTGAAAAAAAATGTTTGTCAAGACAAAAATTAAAACTCAAACTAAATTCTATTAATGAGGATTAACAATTTTTTTCGTTAGAGGAATTGATTTTGAGAAAAACGTACAAAAATGTGTCAGAATCTGTTTTGTGTAGACTTGCATAAGCTTCATTTTTATACTTAATATTTACAGTTTTCGAGATATTTAAAAAAAAACCTTAATCCCTTTAAAATTTAACCGTGGTCCAAATTTTTGGATTATTTTTAGGAAATGCTTAAGAAATAAAAATAAATTTCTACAAAACTCCAAAACTCAGATTTGTAAGAATTTTTTTCGAAGTTTGGCCTCTTGTTTGTCTAATTTTGTTTGAAATTATTAAAGCTCGACAGTTTTTAACAATAAAACTTTATAAATTAAAGTAAATACTCCACTGAAAACCTTCTTCATGACTTAGTTTTAGTTTAAATTTATTTGCAAAATAAATTTACTCTTATTTAACTCAGCATTCCACTTAAATTTAGGCCCAAGCAAAGCACGCCCTGCCCTTATTCTTATTTGGTAATGTCTAAATCCGTCACTGGGTAAAGGATAAAGTTTTGTGTTTTGCTGTAGGATTATTTCACTTACTCTATTTTTTAAAGAGTAGATATAGTTTGTGAGTGTTATCCTTATCGTTGATATATTTTTTGTTTATTTTCATTTCTTTTTTTTGTTGTTACTCCGCACGTCAACCATGAAGATAGAAGAGAAAGGATAAAATGGCTATTGTTGCAATTTCATTGTTAAGTTCGATGATTTGATTTGGGTATACAATATACATATATAGAAAAGACGACTTTGATGGTATATATGGTTAGAAAATGCAACGCATTTTGCTTTTATATAAAGTATAGAAAGTCAATCTTTTATTTTTGATAAAATACAAATTATCTGAAAGTAGGTTCACTTAAGAATTATTATGTTGTTTTAAGAGGCTAAATGTAGGTCTTGATATATAAATATACCTTTCAGAAATAGTAGGAACTTTTAAATATTCAAAATCATATATGTATATTATTTCTTGAGTTAAGACTCACTTTTGGACTCTCATACTACACCAATTTTAACAAATGATGTGTCAAACGAAGAAAAATTACATCCTGATTTGACGAGTTATAATTTTATTTAAAAAATGTGAATAAATCGTTCTCAAAAACTGCATTTGTTTGTTTTCGTGCGTCCTTTTATTTTTATGTAATTGCGAGAATTCTCGCACAAGTAAGCGCTAGTATTCTTTAAACATCTTCTTAAAACAAGTTTTCTTAGTGAATACGTTTTTGAAAAATTAATTTAAAAACTCAAAATAAAAAAAAATAAATAAAATTTTGTTCAAACCGATTTTTTTTTTTCAAATTGTAGGTTTCAAGTACGAACAAAAAATTAAGAAAGTGCTTAGAAGAATCTGCTCACTGCCACGTCTATTTTTTTTCATGTTTTTTCTTCGGAAATGGATTTATCGATTTGGATGAAATTTTTAAAGTTTGTTTGATAAACCAGAAAAAAAATTAGAAAGTATCTAGTTGTAATAAAATCTGGAAACCGCCACACCCATATGTATTTATTGTTTCTTGGTTTTTCGGAAACTACTTCAACGATTTGGATGAAATTTTTAGAGTTTATTCTTATGAGAGAGAAAAAAACTTATAAAGTAGTTTTAATAATATCATCCCACTGCCACGCCCACTTTTCTTACTTCTTAGTTTCTCGGAAAGGTTTTTTTAAGGTATGGGTTTAACTTTATATTAAAGGATCAAATTTTGTTTGTAGATAACATTTTACATTCCAAGTTGAAACGATTCAAGTTTATCTAGATAGGTTTTATACGAAATCGTAGCAGGGGCCGTAAGAGGTGCTGAGTGCCCAAATGGATTTGATAATTAAGATGGATTTTTGTATTGTGATAATAATTTTACATAAAAAATAATTTTTGAAAAAAAAATCATTTACCCATTTTCGAAATATCGAATTTTCAAAAAATTATTTTGAAATTTTTTTTTAAATCTAAAATTTGTTTTTTTGAAAATTTTGATATGTTGAAACTTATATGAAGTTCTTGTGCAAAAAATGTCATTAGAATCGGTTCAACAGGTTATGAGATACTCGGAAACCAAAAAAAAAAAAAATAGTTCTATTAGAGACACCGTTACTAAAAGGGAGATACAAAACTTTTTCCAAGAATATGTTAGATTGTACTGATATTAGCTCCCATAAATTTTTTTATCAAAATAGTTGCAGTCGTTTTTGAGAAAGATGAAATTTTCCTTACCAATTTTTAAACACTTGTTATTTTGACTGTGAGAATAATTTCTGCAAGACAACATTTAAAAACTGCTGGGTGCTTAGTTTAAAAAAAAAGTTGTTTTCTAATTACAGTCAAACTTCTCTATAACGAACCTTCAAGGGAACAAAAAATGCTTCGTTATAAAGATGTTTTATACAAAATTCGTTATATAGAAAATGTAATTTTTTTAACACTGCAAGGGTATATTTAAAAAAAAAAATGGTACAAAAAAACTCATTTTAAAGATATGTATGTCTTTTTATTTTTTTATTAAAAACATAGGTACATTATAAATTTTCGATTGTACTTGAGTTTTATTTTTTGTTTTATTATAAAAATTTTAAAATTCTCTCAAACTCGACCTGTTGCGTAAGAGTTCTACTACATATGCACACTTCTTATACATCCGTACATACATAATAATTTCAATTTAAGGTTCCCCCACGGCCCACACCAACACGAATTTTCGGTGGCGACGACGAAAACAACAATAACAATACGTGAATGTCAATAAAAACAACACGTTGTTATTAATGTTTTCGTCGTCGCCACCGAAAATTCGCGTTGGTGTGGGGGAACCTTTAAGAAAATTCTTCCCAGAACAGGGAGTTCCCTTTTAAAATTAGGAACAAAAATCGTAGTAGGCTTTGATTTAAAATTTGAAAATAATTGACATTTCGAAAATTCTTGCTTAAATGGGGAGTTCCCTTTTAAAATAAGGAACAAAAATCGTAGTCGGCTTTTATTTCAAATTTGAAAATTGAGATTTCGTTTTAAAGAAACAACTTAGCTTTCGGACCAAAAAAATTATTTCTTTATAAAGAGAATTTCGTTATAAAGAACCTAATTCATATGAGATATTTTTTTAAGGGGAAGGGGAACAAAATGAAATTCACTTTAGAGAGAATTACGATATAAGGAAGTTCGTTATAAAGAAGTTTGACTGTATTAGATTCTCAAAAAAATTTAAACTTTTTTTGAAAACCCAAACAATTTTTTTTTTAAATTTTGGTAGGTAACAAGTCTTTTAAAACTTTTTGATATATTTTACATTAAAAAAATTATAGAAATCAGATTAATCGAAAATCAAAACAGTGGTTCTATATGGGAGGTACCATTTATAAACATTTTTCTGAATTTTTTTTTTTATAGAATGGTAGATTTTCATTTTTTGCTAAAAAAAATTTTACGGAAGCTACTATTGTTTTTGGTCTTTAAAAAAAATCTTCCTTGAGAATTGTTCTAACCCTCAAAAAATATTTGTTTTCAAATTAAAAAAAAAAAAAAAAAAAAATTGAGGAGTAAAAATAATTCTAGAGGATGGTTATTTGAGATAATTGTGTTTTTCAAAATGGTCATCTTTCAAAATTCGAAAAAAATATTTTTTGAGGAGAAAAATGAAAAAAGTATCAATTTTTTTTTTTCAAAAATAAAAAAAATATTTCCAGGGCCGGTCAAAAAAAATTTGAACAAATCGATTTTTTGGGGGACGGTGTGGCGTTCTTTTGGCCCCCCATTTAACAAAATCTATTTATTCGATAACTGTGGGTGGTCAAAAATGGTTATTTAATTGGTCATTGGATAAAAATTAAAAAACCGGACACTTTTTGGGGCCAAGTTAACACAGCTCTCATGCTTTTATTTTTTCTAATTTTCGATGTTCTTGAAGTTTGTTAAAAGGTTTAAAACTTACCAAAGCTAGTCTTAGATAGAAAGTTAAAATAATTCGAATTCAATCAGACAGGGTTCGAAAACAACTAAAAATAAATCTTTTTTTTTCTAAAAAAACAGCTGATTTATTTTCTATTTTTCTGTTGGCGAAAATATTTCTTACATAATTTATTAAGATTGTTCAAAATGGGTAACTCCTGCACTATTACAAGCACGGCTCGCTTGAGCAGTTTATAGTATCCATTCGTTATCATGTTAATAATTAATTTACTTGAATTTTACGCATAAAAATTCCAACTTATTCAAGGAACAATTAAACCTTTAAACTTTATTTGTTGAGATTTTCTATCGACGCAATATTAAATTAAATTAAAATCTCATTCCATTATTCTATTTTTTTGAGTGCGTGAAGTTAGCCCGCCTTTTTTGGAATTTGCTATTTTTGAAAGTTGTTCCAGGTTGTTCCCGATTTGTTCCGCATTGTTCCAAGTTTTTTTTGAAAAATATTCAAAAATGGGGGTTTTAGAGCCAAAAAACCGTTTTTGACCTAGCCCCCCTTTTTTCGAAAATCAAATTTTTGAAAGTTGTTCCAGATTGTTCTAGTTGTTCTGAACATTGTTCCAAGTTTTTGGACCCCTATTGTCAAAATTTCAAAAGTTATGGGCAAAATTCGAAAAAATTCTAGCCCCCCTTTTTTCGAAATTCTTGATTTTGAAATTTTTTTCGTGTTTTAAAAAGTGTTCCAAACATTGTTCCAAAAACTCAAAATTGTAGGTCGTGTATTTTTAAAGATAAAACCTTCCGAACATTTTTTCAAAAATCCATAAAAACGGCTCTCTAATATTTTATTTTTTTTTAATGCATTGACTTTTGAAATCTAATGGTAAATGCATGTATTGAAAAAAAGTTCTGACCTTACATTCTTACTATCAGCTTAAAAACTAACTTTAAAAAAACATATCCGATTTTTTTAACTTTTCAAAAACACCCCTGCCCCCCCTTTTCCAAAAATCCAAAATCTAAAATTTGTTCCAAGTGCAGAATCCCTCAAATCCAATTGTTCCAAAGAATCATCAAAAAATATTGAAAACTGAAGATTTTAAGCCCAAAAAACACTTTAAATGAAAATATCTTATTATCCTTGCTCTGGCCCCCCTTTTTAGAAATCCAAAATTCAAAAATTTGTTCCAGGTTGTTCTAGGGCTCTTCTAAATTGTTCCAGACTTTCGTTTCTTTAAATTAATTTTTAGTATGAAAAATTTCATTAAAATGCATTCGTTTAAAATACATTTTATTTCAATAAAATGCATTTTAAACGAATACATTTTAATACATTTTATTTCAATAAAATGCATTTTAAACGAATACATTTTAATGAAATAAAATGCATTTTAAACGAATGCATTTTAATGAAATTTTTCATACTAAAAATTAATTTAAAGAAACGAAAGTCTGGAACAATTTAGAAGAGCCCTAGAACAACCTGGAACAAATTTTTGAATTTTGGATTTCTAAAAAGGGGGGCCAGAGCAAGGATAATAAGATATTTTCATTTAAAGTGTTTTTTGGGCTTAAAATCTTCAGTTTTCAATATTTTTTGATGATTCTTTGGAACAATTGGATTTGAGGGATTCTGCACTTGGAACAAATTTTAGATTTTGGATTTTTGGAAAAGGGGGGGCAGGGGAGCATTTTTTTGAAATTTTTCATACTAAAAATCAATTTTAAGAAACGAAAGTCTGGAACAATTTAGAAGAGCCCTAGAACAACCTGGAACAAATTTTTGAATTTTGGATTTCTAAAAAGGGGGGCCAGAGCAAGGATAATAATATTTTCATTTAAAGTGTTTTTTGGGCTTAAAATCTTCAGTTTTCAATATTTTTTGATGATTCTTTGGAACAATTGGATTTGAGGGATTCTGCACTTGGAACAAATTTTAGATTTTGGATTTTTGGAAAAGGGGGGGCAGGGGTGTTTTTGAAAAGTTAAAAAAATCGGATATGTTTTTTTAAAGTTAGTTTTTAAGCTGATAGTAAGAATGTAAGGTCAGAACTTTTTTTCAATACATGCATTTACCATTAGATTTCAAAAGTCAATGCATTAAAAAAAAAATAAAATATTAGAGAGCCGTTTTTATGGATTTTTGAAAAAATGTTCGGAAGGTTTTATCTTTAAAAATACACGACCTACAATTTTGAGTTTTTGGAACAATGTTTGGAACACTTTTTAAAACACGAAAAAAATTTCAAAATCAAGAATTTCGAAAAAAGGGGGGCTAGAATTTTTTCGAATTTTGCCCATAACTTTTGAAATTTTGACAATAGGGGTCCAAAAACTTGGAACAATGTTCAGAACAACTAGAACAATCTGGAACAACTTTCAAAAATTTGATTTTCGAAAAAAGGGGGGCTAGGTCAAAAACGGTTTTTTGGCTCTAAAACCCCCATTTTTGAATATTTTTCAAAAAAAACTTGGAACAATGCGGAACAAATCGGGAACAACCTGGAACAACTTTCAAAAATAGCAAATTCCAAAAAAGGGGGGCTAACTTCACGCACTCTATTTTTTTATAAAATTTCTCAATCATGTCTTAAAGTCACTTTTTCGAAAAACCTTGAGAATTGCAAATCAACAACATAAAGTTTATACATATTATGTACATATGTACCTATGTAGATATATGAAAATTAAGTGTTATTTATATACCTATCTATTTCAAGAAGTTTCAAAAACTTGTGCCAACTCACTTTGTTTTCTTGGTCCATTAAACTAATTGCCCTTTAATTACTATACAATGTTGTTAGTATATGTACATATGTATGAGTATTTCATCTTACCTATCTCTATCACTCAAGACTTGCATTACAATAAAAGTGCATATCCTTGAGCAACTATATGCTCAAACACTTTTCGAAATGAAGACAATTATATTGTCTTCATTTTATAAATTGAAAGAAAAAAATCCTCAGAAGCAGCATACATATAAAGCTATGTGTTTGTGTATATTATGATAGGTCTGACTTATACACAAAATTTTCAAGGTTGTCAAATCGTTCACTCATTTGGGATGATGCGAGTTGTGTGATAAATATTTCCCCTAGTTTAACTAAAAGCAAAAAAAATTAAAGTCTTCCCCCTTCATATTTTGAGAAATGAAGAAATAAGAACAAAACGCAACACATTGACGTAGGTATAGAAATAAAATAGTAAAAAGAAATAATATCAACACCACCTGGGGGGTGAGAAAAAAAAAGCAAAAAAAAACAAAAATAAATGTCAAGTGGTTATTCCACTTCTGATCTCCAGATGATGCACACTTTGCTCATCAAACAGAATTCACATTCTAAGCTAATATTTAATTTTTCTTATATCACTTCATTTATTATTTTTATTAATTTTTATTTTTACATGTGCCTTGACTTAAAATTTGTTCCTCATTCTGCTGGACGACTATATCAGGATTTAGAATAGCCCATGAACTCTGTGTAACTAGGTGTATCTAGATGAAGAAAAGAAAAATGTAAACAAATCTTCTTAACATAATTTTCTTCAAAAACGCTTTCTCACAATGCCTGAAGCGAAATTTCGTTGTTCTTGCTGTTGTTGTTGAATGACATTGCTAACAGAGAGGTGCTAAGAACAAACAAACAAATAACTTTTTTTTGTTTTTTTTTTTTTTTTTGTTGTTTCAACTTTTGTCTGTTTATATTTTTTGGCCTGTTCACGCGATTTCTTTTTTTTTATTTCCATTAGTTTTTTCTTTTCTTTAGTCGTTGTTTTTTTTACCTCTTGTTTGCCTGTAATTTTATCTCTCAGTGTCCTGCTTTAGTTTTTTTTTTTTGTTGAATTGGTATTTTGTTTAAGTTAAGCACATCAAATAGATGGCTCGAAAAACTGCCATCTTCCACCAATCTTAACAAAACATCCTCTCTTAATAAAACAGTGATGTCGAAAATGCTACTTTAGTAGTTTCTTGTTTAGAGTTGTACCGAACCGAATTGTGCTACCTTAATTTTTTTTTTCTTTCTTTATTGGTGTAAAATCAAAATGGAAATTATAAATCATACCTTCTTATAGTATTTGACACAAATTTTGTCCTTAAATGTATGCAAGATTTTAATTTTCTGTCATTTGTGTAGAGTAAAGTGTTGGCAACCCCAAAGAAAAATTTGACAGCTGACTGTTTAAAGTAAGTAAAAATTGGGAATCACGCGAGTAAGCAACCGAAAAAAAAAACAATTTGACAGCTGACAGTTTAAGGTTAGTAAAAAATGAGGATTTCACGAGTTGGCAACCTTAAAAAAAAACAATTTGACAGCAGCTGACAGTTTTAAGTTAATGTTTTAAGTTAATGGGGCATTACAGCAGAGAACAACGTGTTTTCATTTGTTGAAGGTTGAACAACATTTAAAAAATAATGAAAGTTTAGCGGTCACAGTGTTTTTTCTCTCGTGTAATGCTCCATTTTTACTAACCTTTAAGCTGCTGTAAAATAGTTTTTTTTGTAGGGTTGCCAACTTGTGTAATACTCAATTTTTACTTACCTTAAAAAGTCAGCTGTCAAATTGATTTTTTTAAGGGATGTGAATGTGAATGACTACAAAATAGCGGGAAATTCCAATCCTGCGTTAGTTTCGGGACACTCTTTATAATGTGTCCAATATTTTTAAGAAGCCAAAGCTTACCCAAGTGCTTAATAAAGTATGAACTTAAATTAAATCAAAATACCAAAGTTAAGGAAATGATCAAAAGTCAAATTAAGAATTTTTTTGTTTCAATCTTTCTATTCTTGAAATAAAAACGACACCACTGTTCTTCACCCACGCACTCACTTACTCAGCATCATAGCACACTCCCTCTCGCCTTTCAATTTACAAAAAAAATTCCCAAGTTTACGGGCATTTATTTCATAAGTCCTTGTTTTCTGAAATACTTGAGTTTAAATAACTGTTTTTCTTTTCTCATTCTACTATGCCTTTTACTATTAGGTATACACAGAGAGACACTATGTCTCTATGCCTATGTAGGTTGATGTATGTAAGTATGGAAATAAAGTATGATGATGGAGAATATAGGTACTCTTATAGAATTCAAGCTCAAGAGTGTGCAGCTTAGTTTTGTCCTTAGAATGTTATACACCAATGCCAGAAGCTTAGGTATAGTGAGCGCTTTGTTATACCATTGGAAAGAATAATGACAACGAGGTGAGGTGTATGTTTTGTCGTTTAGATGAAGTTTCAAGCGTAATATTATAATAGGTATGTGAGTTATCTATCTATGTAGGTACTTTAAGTCCACTAAAAAAAAAGACGTTTGTTTTAATGAGAACTATTACTTTTTAGCTATTCCTTTTTTGTTGATGCAGTTAAATTAAAAAAAAAGTATAAGTTTACTAATTGGTACCAAGAATCTTTGTCATTACTTTGGCAACATACCAGAGATAGGGAAAAGGTTTTTTTTTTTTGGGGAAGTATTTATGTTAATTTATTTTATATCTTTTTTCTTGAGGAATGGCTATTTCGACTTTTGTGGAAAGCTGGGAATTAGTAAAAATTAATCTTATTTGAAGTGAGTTCTACTTTGTATGCTTGATTTCTAGAACATATTTGTTCGTCTAATTTTGAGTTATGCAAGTCCAGTGAAGTGGGAGATTAATCCATCTAATTCATATGAATAAATGAATCTGGTAAAAGTATTCGAAGTCTTTTGATTTGAAGCCTGCTTGCAGATCTACATATACATACATATGTATGAGTGTATACTGTCGAATTAGGTTTCGAACAGAATTAAAAATTCTGAATTCTTCAGTTCAGATCAAAAGTTCAATCTTAATTTGTTTTAGATAAGGAAATTTTTCAGAAGTTCAGAAGTTGTAAGCAGCTGTTTAGTTTAAATTTATGTTAAAGTGAAGTGAAAAGTCAACACTTATGGAGTCACTCCCGCAATAGAAGCACAGAAAGAACTAGGAGACCATTTTTTACAAGTTGCAATCAAATATTTTGACCATGGCATAACGATTATATAGGTAGAGAAGTCAAAAAATTGGGTCTCCCAACCACTCCTGCCGGTCTGTGTATTCGGCTGCAGCCTTAATGGGTTGGTCGATTCTCTTTAAATCGGTACCTAGCGTTTTTTTTTGGGCATTCTCCCGCCATATTTCTATTATTTTGTTTAGTACCAAAAATAACGGTACAAATAACGACATCCAAATTTTTTTAGTAGTAAAATAAAAATTGATTTTTCTCAAACATTCCCATATCTATTTTTCGATTTTCGATTATTTCAAAAACCATTCAACGATTTTTTTTTCATGGGGAATATTTTATAAACTTTTAAAAGTATTGTATATCAATTTTTTTTTTAAAACTTACTTATTCGAAAACTAATCGGTCAATTTTTAATAAACTTATCACCCAGCAGTTTTTAAAATTATCTTAGATTGTTAAACAAAATTGTTCTTATAACCAAAAATGAAGGTATCCACCATACCAGCGTAACTTTTTTTGAAACTGACCTTGGAGAGGCGATTTTAAGATATTTTTACAGTGTAAAAGAACGGTTTTTAGTTACTATAGGTACTTGATGTCACACCAAAAAAAATATGTTCAAAAAAACCATAAAACATACTAAGTACGATTAAGAAGTAATTACACGTGTATTGTCTAAATACACGTGTAAATATAAATAAACGTGTTCATACACGAATAATTTAATCACACGAGTAACACGGGTACACATGTAAACGTGCAACAGGGGGCTCTAATTTAGACTGTAAAACGACGATAATTTACCTCGGATATGATTTACGCTCCTAAATGTTTGTAGTAGTTCAAATTTGTAATATCAATTTTTGTTTTAGCACATCCCCAACAACAATATTGTTATTTTTTTTGTATTTTTCTCAAAAACGGCTGCAACGATTTTGATTAAATTTTTGACCTGTAATATCTAAGGCGATTGTAATCATACTGTGTTTCAAATTTTTGGCAGACAAAAATAACACAACGGAAATGGAATTTCAAAGTTTTTTTTTTTTAAACTTTCTTATTTTTGGGGCTTTACTGTATAAGTTACATTCTCGTTAATGAATCAATCAGTTTTTTTCACAAAGTTATTTAGTATTAGAGCATTAATATTACATTCCAAGGAAGAAATTCATTTTTTTGGTTTAGTATTGAATTTTTGTTAACACTTTTCTGCAAAAAGTATAATTTATCATCATGTCCATCAAGTAAGCATTACCACTTCAAAGTTTGAAGATTCTTATAATTGTATTAATTGACGTGGAAGAAAACTATTGTTGGGCATGTTTTTTTATAAACCTTGGTATTGGTAACTTTGCAGTCAAGCTACAAGTACCAACCCTTAATATGAACTAAACAAAAAGGAGTATTTGATTAAATGTCGTGAAGACATCAGCATTACCACTTCTCAAAAAAATTTCAAATAATTTCAAAAGAGAAAACGTCGTAAATTTGACGTAAAATTGTTGTGAAAAAAAAAAATTATTTTGTCAGTCAAATTAGTATTACCATCTCAAAAAAGGGGAAAAATGAACTCAAAACAGGAAAAGGAATATGAAATAATTGTCATAAATTTTTCGTGAAAATAATTTGTCGCTATCGTTTTTTTTTATTTAATTCCAAAAAACTTAATCATTGCATTTTCCAATGAATGCAGAATTACCACTGTTGTTTTGGTGAGGAATTTATATAAATAATTTTCGATCGATGACTTAAAGAAGTTTTGTAAAAAAATAATTTTCCCTACTGCCAAAAAAAAAAGTTAGAAGAGAAAATAAATGCAGTGTTAAAGTTTTTTTGGAATTAAAAAAAAGAAAACAATCGCAACAATTTTATTTTTCACAAAAATTTTACGAAATATTTACACCAATTATTTGTTTATTCCTTTTTCTATTTTTTAAAGAAAAAACACGACAAATTACTTTCTTTCACAACAAATTTACGACGACAATTATTTAAACATTTCATTTTATGTTTTGAGTTCATTTTTTTTAATACAAACTTAACTGTCAAGTTAGAATTATTAGAATCTTAAAAGAATTATTAGAATCTTAAAAGTGGTATAATTCCAACTTGATGGAAATTTTCTCATCGGAAAAGTTAAGAGCTTCAAAACGTAAAAGTAAAGTTTTTCACAATGTTACAGCCGGAAATGGATTGACACAACAATTTTATTCAAGATTGTAGCATACAGTACTGCATTATTCAAATATGTATCTTAAAGTCCATCATAAAACGTCAAGAATAAAGCACCTTAAGAAATACTAAACAAAATGTCTTGTTATAATTTCCAAACTAGTTCTTTTTTTTTTTTTAAGTCTTTTATACCATTCAAATATGAAACCACATAACGATACTCTTTTCTGTGTTTAACCAGACGTCTATAAAGGTCTTTTTTATTAGCTTCTTCCTTCTTTCTTAATTAAATACCCAAACTTTCTGCTTGACTCAACCACAAGTTCATTAAAAAAAAATCCTATTTGCAAACTAATGCTCAAACACATTCTCATTTATTATTCTCGAAATGGTCAAAACACACCATTTTAACCAATTTAGGGAGGATGACGTAAGTTGAATAAGAAGACTGCATTTAAAAATCCTTAAACAACATACCTACACAGTACGCATACACACACAGAAAATTTAGATACCCTCATATAACGATGTCTATTTAAAAAGGCCTTGTATTTTTCAAAAATAGCTTGCCCGATGATGAATAGAGTGAAAAACTGCCTGCACCGCAAAAATCTGATTCCCCCTAGTTTTTTTTTATTTAAATTTTTTTTTGCGAATAAATAAAATCCTTTTGAATGTCAATTTCAAATAAAGCACACATGGAAACATTAACTCCCCCAAACCAACTGGCAGACTTCCTATACCTCCTGCCGCTCTTTAAAATAAACAAAACAAATTGTTTGGGCACAAAAAGCTTCAAAACGACTACAAAAAAAAAAAAAAAAAATACGCCCAACACAAAAAAACATTAACAAAAATCTCAATTTGTGTATTTTTTGTAAATTTTTTGTTTTTGTTTGGCACTGTATATTTTTTGGAACGCGCAAAATTAATTGGTGAATATTAAATTGACACAACCCAGTCCCCTCTGTTTCTCGGCTGGTTTTCATTTTCACCACCCCACAACAAAATAAAGCACACAGATACTCATCGTATATACAACACAATTGGGCTTTGCAGCAAGGATCGCGTACACTCGGTCGTATACGTAATTTAATACAAACTGTTTGATTTATTCAGCTCGATTTGCTTTTGCTTTGTTAAAATAATTCATCATGCCATTTGTTAACAACAAACAAAGACCCTCCCACACTTCTGGTGCTTGTGTTCCTATTCGCAATACTCAATACTCATTGTTCAGCCGCCATGAACGAGTATTGATTCCTTTTTTGGAATTTATTGTTGAGAGTACAAATATCCTTCACATAGTCAAAAAGCTTCAGGGGGTGGCAGCTCCCCTCTCAACCCCCCTCCCCCGCCATCCACCTTGCTTTCCATCCACTGTTGACAGTCAATTGTTTAAAATAAAAATTGTCAAAATGGAGTGGGTAAGTCAATATAACAACTTAACGAGTACATCACTCCATATATATGCACAACTATGTACACGAGATGTGCTAACTTATTCATGGGAACCCAAACTCAAAATAGTCGCACGGAAGTGCCATAGTGTAGTAACTCTGCGGGGAACTTCCAAATGAAAAAGACAACAACAACAATGGAATTCTTTTTATTTCACTCAACTATTCGAGAATGAGAATTCAACGACGACAACGACGACGATGACAACTACAATGACTCTTACGACAGGTGAATCGGGACACAATGACATTTGGTCTCGTGGTGTGCCTTTGCTTACAATGCATCATACAATTCACAACTCAAACCAAAAGCCTCGAAAATTTATGAATATGGATGCACGCGGTTCCATTATTTGGGTCTCCAAAGGCTGCCAAAACCATGACCTGATTAATTTCCAACCGCACCGAAATACCCAAAACCGAATATAATTCTGCATCTAGGTGGATATAGCATCAACTCCTTGAATAAGAAAAAAAAATGTCAAAGAACAAAAATAAAAATAAAAATTAAAAAAAAACACATTCCCCTGAGCTTGTGATGATGATTGCACCTGCGGTGGGCTTTTCAGGACCGCGGAGGTTGCACTCGAAATATTTACTCGTCGTATTTCTAAACCAAGCGCATTGTGAACCATGCAAAATGTTGCATCTAGACATTTGGAATTTCTTCGTTGTGAGAATTTAGCGTGAGATACTTTGCGATATGCACTTGGCACTATATAGTAGGCACATCGCTCGAGGAAGGATTTCATTTGCCGCTCGGGGAATACACCACCATCATCAGCAGGAATATACCTAGAAGCGATTAGGTATGCGGAAAAATACTGCAAACACTTAAAATTATTTTTTTCTAGAAACCTCTACCTCTACTGTCTCTCTCTTTAGCCAGGATAATATAAAATGGAATCCAAATGGCATGTTTAAGAGTATTTTTTTTTGTTTAATTTTATTTTTATTTTTCGCAGCCTTCAGAGAATGCATAAATATGTAGATAGAGTGAAAATGTGTGGCATTTGAAGGAGAGAGTGTGTGGAAATATACTCAGCTCATATATCAAGTTCATGTTCATGTTTATAATCATTAAACAGTCATATTTAGCTATAAAGTCTCTTAGAGTGAGTCTAGTTATGATGCAAGGATATATCTGTTGAACTACTTTCATAAGCTTTTCAATAGACTTCACTTCGGAGGTAAGAAAAAAATTTGTCTTCATATTAAGTTTTAATTTAGGTTTATGTTATGATGTGAGTGTAGGTATCACATTTTTTTTTAATTGAGTAGCTACGTATATTAAGTCCCAAAAGTATTGAATGTTTCTTTTCTGACATTGAGAGAAGGTCATGAAACATGTTCTTTAAATTGATAAAACAAACTCCTTACCTTTTTTTGAGCTTAAAAACAAACAAAATAACGTTGCAAGAGGTCAAAATTGACTCGGACCACCAATGCATTGCCACCAAGGTACGGTTACAGAGATATCCCGAACACATCTAAAATGAGGAATTACTCTGAAGGTCCGATTTCGAACTAAATCCAATAGCAGCAATAAAGGACGTTAAAAGCTATTTTTAAATCAGAGTATTTTTACAGAGTCATCAGGGTCTTCAATACTGTCTTTACAAGCAATTTTTTTTACCGTTTATTATGAACGCCTGAATCCCTAAATCAATAACCTGATAGGTTATTGATTTAATGTGGTCTTAGATAAGGAGCTCGCTCCATTGACCGAATATTTAAATTACGGCAGATCATTGAAAACCCCAAAAACTTCAAATCGACACCCACCAATTCTTCTATATCGATTTTAATGTCACCTACGGCAATATCTAGACCCGAGCTATATAAAGATAAATATCGATAGTTTTCGATTCCCTGATAAACTCATCCGTGTTATGCAGGATGACGATGGAGAATTCATGCTGCTACCACAGGCTTGAGAAAGACCTCACTGATACCTTTGATTTTAATAAAATAGGTACAAGGCGATGTGCTGTCATGTGACTTCTTCAGAATGGCCCTACGAACTAACTTCCAAATGAACTAACTCCCAATGAACTATAGCTCCCACTAACATTGGGACTTGGTTCATTATTAACTAATTCCCATTATTTTTGGAACTAACTCCAAACCTAAAATGAACTAACTCCCAAAATGCAAATGAACTAAGTCCCATTAGTGCGCCAGATCACCCCCTCGCACCTACCCCAAATCCTATAGTGTGCACAAGCAGGAGGGTTGTAGTTGGGCAGCATGGCCCCTCCCATACATTCCTTACGTTGGGACTTATTTCATAATGATCTAACTCTAAGTCCCAAATGAACTAAGTCCCAACGAAATTTTGGTGGGAGTTAACTCTTTTGGCTATTGGGAGTTAACTCTTTAGGGAATTAGTTCGTAGGGCTCTTCAACATAGTTCTGGAATGAATAGTGCTATACTCTGCAATTAATATTAGAAGCACAACCTTTGAAAGGTTTGTCCAACAACTCGCATACACCGATGACAATATTGACATAATCATAAGAATAAAGCGTGATGACAGAAACGCTTTTGTGAGTACTGAAGAGGAAGCAAAGGATTTCAGTTTATTCGTCAATTGGATAAGCAAATTGTCATCTAGAAAAAATGTATCGAATACCAAAATGGAGTTTTGGACCTGAACGGTTCATGGGCAGATATATCCGCTATCAAACCAAACAACAATACCAGCGGTAAGTTCAAACGAGGAATAAATTTTTGCTATCGTTGGTTTTTCAAGCTCAGAATGCAATGTAGAAGTAAAGACTTCTCTCAACCAACTTAAGTCTCTCTATATAAGATGTTAATAATCTTCGAGATAATTTTAAAAAATTTTTAAATGCGAACGGATGATACAATAACGAACTGTACAAAAATTGACCTAATGTCACTATAATGATTCAGCCAGAAAAATTCTTTAATCCATTCCTTGGAACAGCGCAGTAGACCAAGGTGGCTTTTGCAAGTTAAAAAGGACCTCAACCATCTTGAAGAGTTGAACTGGAAACAGCTTACTATATAGACGGAAGAAGCTTAATAGTTGACTTCTGGTCCAGTTCAAGCTATAACACCACTTTAAATTAGGAAGGTAGAAATGGCGGTCACAAGTAACCTAGCTCAGTGACTCAATGGGCGTTAGAGTACGCCGTTTTAATACCATAACTCGCTTGACCTGTGGGTGGGAAGTAAAAAAAAAGAAGGGTTTGTGGATGTTTCCTTTTATTAATCGGCATCAAGGTTCTAAGCTCTGCAGATCGAAGCCAAGCTAGGCAACCTGTCAGCTAGTTCAGAGATGAAAATGATCCGATTCATCAGAAGTATTGTCCAGTTACATGTTTGCTTATGACCATTAATGTTACCTTCGTATGCTCTCTCTACACGAACAAGGTCTTGAAAAAATGTCTTATCTGCCTACGAAGCCAGACCTCATCAATCGGCTAGATATGGCGGTTTTTGGGTTACGGTCCCAGTACTTAGCTACAAGTATTCGTCCTAGAGCCACTGCGTTACGTTGAGAAAAGAGATCAAATCTTTGATCTTTACCTCAGAAATTTCATCAAGGTTGTTGAAAAGAGCCCTACTCATTTAAGGCCAGAGTGGAGCATTTTCCTTTTCCTACTAATCCCTACAGCTATACGACATTGGGTATTGTGGGGATGTCCAGCTTCGCGGCATGCTCTCCGATTGGCCAGTGACCAGAACAGGCCGTGACTATCCTGGCTATATGTCTTGCTTGAGTCTGTCATTTGTTCGGGTGTACCAAATCTCCTAAAAATAATGCAGTTTGATAAACTGCCTCGCTTGCGATTGGATTCGGTTACGGTATGAAAAATTGAGAAAACATTGCCCTTCATAACTCCAAGAGGAATGTTGACTCTTGCCTCAAGTGAGCTAAAGAAGAAGGGCTGAACCTTTCCTGGTCAGTTCGTCAGCTGGCTCGTTTCCCTCAATACAACAGTGACCTGAAACCCAGATAAGAATTACAATGAGGCTTGCGAGCTCAACCAGGCATTGTTGTCCCAGTTTTGATGATGCTGTAGCCGAATTAATGACTTTAACAGCTGCTTGAATGTCTGTCAGGATATTGGTATTTCGGTTTTGGTTAGGGTCTTGTTTGAGTAACTTATACATGCTTCCATTATTCCCAGTAATTCAGCTTGAAAAACACTTGCAAAATTGGGTAGCGGAATGATTTTGAGATATTTTAGCACAACCTTTAGTAATTAAATAATTAGCCTAAGCAATCCCAATTCCAAGATTATTTTCATAGACGCTGCCGTAGTACCTCTGACGTTATGGTTAGTGCGTTTGGCTATTACGCGAGAGGATTTGGATTACCAAATTGTAACCATTACAAAAGTACCCCTTGGCAGCTTTGCCTAAAAATATTACCACACTAGATTAAAAGCAGGATCTAAAATCCTCATCACTTATTAAAATTTCTCATCTTCATCTCATTTCCTCATCTCTTAAAAAAAAATAAAAATTAATAATAATTAATAAATTCCCTCGAAAAATCACCTTTTTAGGTCCAAAATTCCTGAAACATGAAAACTTTTTTATTTTATTTTCGATAATGCGAAAGTGAAACAGACCCTCATCTGACATTCCACTGATTTACTGCAAATTAGCTTTTTGTCAAAATATCGATTTAAGCTAACAGTGTTCCAGAGTCAGTCGACTCACTGTGTTTAAATATATAATTAATAATATCTCTATAGAAAGAATATAACATTAATGTCTTGTTGTTATTGATTCCTATAGACCAGTTTCTATAAATTTCTGTCCATTGTCCTTTATTACAACGTCTTGAGTTTTCTATTTATTTATTTAATAACGCAATGTATAACGTACCGCATCATTCGCTACTGGTTGAACAAATAAAAAAAAAAAAAAAAAAAAAAAAAACATTCTGACATTAACAACTGTCACGAGCTACCATATCAATTCAATCTGCCTGATGTATCTGTCAAGTGTTACAAAACTTCTCAAATATTTACCCTCTTCTCTCATCAATCGCTATATAGGTACCAAAGTATCCGTATAGATATTAATTTTCTAAACTTTTCGCTCGATTTCGGATTACTCCCAAGGTATGCTATCTTTTAGCCTCGATATACCATCGTTTTACCACCAACCAACCCACCACAACGTATATATGAAACGGTAATGGAACATTAATAAACTTTGATTTGATTTTTCATTTAGTTGAGAGATGAAACTAAATTCTCATGACACTCGTTTCACTGTCATCCATCAACACTTTTTCTTCTGTATAACTTGTAATAATAATATATAGAAATGAATCTTATAGCATATAGCTAGCAAAGATCCAAGCCGCAACTGCTGCGTGTGCGGTTTCAAGGTATCTTCTTCATATTTTCTTTTCCCTAATGGATGTAGGTATAGGTAGGTGTTTCGAAGCCTCTGGAGGATTCTGGCGATGGATTTTCTCCTTAGCTCTGCAACATGCAACTATACCTAACTGCTGTTGCATCAGTGTAATAATAATTATCAAATCCACTGAAATGAAGGAAGCCATCAGGGAGAACTCTAAAGCTGTATAGGTACATCTACATCTCGACCAACATTTTGCGGATAAGAATCACTCAGCAGTGGACAAAGTTTCTATTCGGTATCATTTTCCTCTAGCATCAACTGATGCGCGTTTCCTTAGTTTTTTCTATAGGAACTCTTATATCTACTCATCCTTCCCTTAAAGGCAGCACAGCCAAAGGAATAAGGAAAAAAAGATGCAAACTTGTTCAACGATATATTTATGTGGAAGTTTTTAATTATTATTTCTTCTATAGAGAAAAGTGGGTAATGGGTATCCTTTTCTTTGTTGAAGCTTATTCAGAGTATGATGGAAAAGGAAAAAAGATTACCATCAAGCCTTTGGTTGAGATTAGTGAGCATGATGGAGTGCTTCTTATACTCGATACAGTTCACTCTGTGAAATGACCCCTCCAAGCGCTTAACCCGGATGCAATTAATTGGGAGACACACCATTGATGGAAGAATCTGTTAAAATTAAATTAACTGCTCCAGAATCCCTTAGCAATACATCCATATCCAAATCCATGTCATTCTCGAGAACTGTACAGTGTACCTATATACCAACACAAAGGATCTAACTCCTGCGGGGCAAGTTGTGTCGCAGCACCAATCAAAGCAATATAGGCACCTTTGCTTTTGTTTCACTTTGAACTACATATACACGGGTATGTATCTATATGAAAGGAATGCCCTGTCTTCCTTATGGGATTCGATGTATATTCACTCACATGACGAATTCCAAGTTCCTTTTAATGATGAAATTCAGCGAGGAAAATTCACGGTTTTACCCATAAATTGAAATTCATTCAATGCTCTCGCTTTTGAATCAAGCCTATAACGCCTCGGTTATACTTCGTAGGAAGGTATAGTGAAGCAGGTTTTTGGAATTTTCGAGTGGGAAAAGGGTATTTTCATTCATCGTTTCACATCCAGTTGTGAAACCATAAAAGCGAAACTTCTATTTTCTCTTAGTCAATGGTACTAGGTAGGTATATATAGTTGACGAAAAGATATTGCACTTTAAATGTGAAAAGCTGTGCAAAAATTTTTTTCGAGCCACGGGTGGTTTTTGATTTTTTTTGTGAAGAACATGAAAAGCATGTTTATTGAAATAAGTACCTACAACATTTTATCAAAATTGTGTTAGCTGTTTTCGAGAAAATTTTAAAGAAAAACAAAATCGCTATAATTATGTACGTTAAACTAAATAGAAATTGGGGGAGAGAACAGGCTACAGTGTCAAAAATTGATGAAGCTTGACTCTTGTAATTCCTCAAAGACTAAAACGTACGTAAAACGTAGTGGGGGATTCGATGTATTTTTAAATCAATTTATTTCAACCTTTTTGTTTGAAAACAGAAATACAAAGTTTTAAATTTTGAACATTTCTTTTCAAAGACTTCAATCTTTGCAGTAAGAAGCCAAGAAAATATAGTGCATCAAAGTTTCCATTTTGTCTTTTAAATAATTAAATTGAGGGAAGTTGGGCAGAACCTCGAAATAAAAAATTCTGAAAATCCAAAATTAAGAAAACCCAAAACCACGAAAATCCATTATCCAGAAAATTCATAAATTCATAAATTCATAAAGACCAGAAAACTCAAAATCGAAAACAAAAAATTCCAAAAGCCGAAAATCCAGAATACCAGAGATTAACTGAGCTACCGAGCAATAGTACCCGGTAAACCCCCGGTGAATTAATATTTTCCTAGTCATTGGGAAAGTTTTTTCAAGATTGCTTTCAGTTTTAAAGGATTTTTTTTATTCAAAAGTCATTCTCACGAAGAGGTCATTGCATTAAATATTCCGCTGTTGGGGCTACAAACAGGTCCCTGGTAAACCATCACTAGTGGCGTATATAAGGATGGGGGCTCAGGGGCATCAAAACCCCCCATGAGTCTCCAGCGTTACCAAAAGGGAGTGCCGGGACTCACGGTTAAAATGTGTAAACATACCTAACGTAGCGTGAGGCTCAGAATCACAATCACATCACAAGATACGTTACGTTTTTTTCACCCTACCTCCACTATAGATGTTTACACATCAAAAAATAGAAACAGATTAAATAACTATGTCTTACTTGGATTCTCTATTACCTTTTCACAATCTACCTGACAATTACGAAGATTTAAACCATATAGAAAGTAGTGTACTCTCAGTTTCACAAATTTGTAATCTAAGTTTTGTTTTCTGCGTTATTCGGATTTTTTTCGAGAAAGAGCTGGTATTTGCTAGATGCATCCCTTATTTAACTAATGGAAGGTCAATTCTGGAAAACACTATGGAAGAATCTGATGAAAGGATAAAAACTTTGAAGAGTCGATGATTTTCGTGAAATATTCTTACAAAATTTTGGTTAAAATAACAATTTTGGAAAGCGATGGTAAAAACTTTAAAACGCTCCAAATTTTTAATTAATTTAAAGGATGAATACTTTGTTGGTTTGCCAAATTTCTTTTCCTTTGAGGCACGAGTTTCAAAAGGTTAAATTTCGATTTGGTACAAGTTATGGCTAAGATTAACATGATGTACATATACATAAAAGGTTTCGAGAAGAAAAAGATGCGTTTTCTGGGAATTTATGAAGCTAAAAGAGTTTAATTTAGAATATAAAAAAAGAACAGAAAAGAACAGACAGTAAAATCGTCCGAATCCAGAAGTTCAAAGTTCAGAAGATAAGTTTCCTATATATGACGATGTTCAATCCATTTCTGGACATCTATGTATATCATGAAACTTTGAAATTTAAAAATCATGAAAATGTATTAGAAGGATTTTCTGTGCAGCTGATAAATTTATTAAAAGTGTCGAATTGAAACATGGAAGATATTTGGTATGGTGCAGGCGATATCAAGCTTAAAAATTCAATTTAAGAGCTGGAATAAAATTTCTCAAACATCAATATCTTGTTTAAGTGTAGTAGTCACGAAATTGGAAATTAGGTTTCCAGCACGGTAGCAAAATGCTAAGAGAAAGTACTGCGAAAAAATATCCATTAAAAGTACCTACCTATACCTAACACCAATTGCAAAAATATAAAGTAAAAAAAGCAACAAAATAACAAATGTCACTTTTCCGCAGACAATTAATGGTTGGGGCAAATAATTCAGTGCGAAAAAGAGTGGAGACTTCTCCAAATAATCTGCTACAATTATCAATTTTTCTCGTTGAATAGCGTACTGCAGAACAAAAATGAAAACGAAATTGTTCGTTTATGATTTCGTTGCTTCAATTTTTGTATGAAAATTTTCGTTTTGCTTTATGTGCATTGTGCAATCTAAATATGTTCTATGATTAAGGATAAAAACTATACACCCAATATCAACGTCTACTGTCGAACGAACGTTTTCTAGTTTGAAACGGAAAAATACGATTCAAAGGAACAGAACATAATAAGTGGACTTGTTCCCTTCTAATCATCTAAATTTTAGTGCGGAATATAAAATTCAAATTTGTATTGTTTTTGTTTGTTATTGAAAACTGCTTCAATAGTTTGGCTGCTCTGACAATTCATTAAGAGACTTGAACCACAACGGACTAAAGCTAAGTACAGATCTGCCAGTGAAAAAACTGTTCCAAATGTCTTACAATCGTCTGACAATATTGTCAGAAACGTCATTGTCAGACGACAATCTGACAAAAAATTGTCAGGTATCTTACAATCATCTGAACACACAATTTTTATCATTGTCAGTCGATTAGGACATTGTCAGACTCATTGGTTATTGTCAGATGTTTTCATTGAAAACAATCTAATTGTTAGCTATTGTCAGATCTTTGACAGTTCTGACAATATTGTAAGATCTGACAATAGTCTGTACTTAGCTTAAGTCTTAGATGAATTATAAAAATAACCGAAAACTCAATTTTTCCCTATAATTTGTACAATATTTGTATACCTATTTACCTATATACACTTAAAGAAGAATGTACTTACATAATTTTGTACTTGTTTAAATATAAAATATATATGTCCTAAAATATATATATATATACCTAAGCCAAAAAATATAACTTTAAAAAAAAATTATGGAATATAATACTAAGTCCCACCCCATCGTAAAAAGCTATCTATACGCCACTGACCTTCACAAACCTGTTTATGTCTCAAAGGGGTCTTTCCCTTTATTAATTTTTTCTTATATTTTGAGCCACAATGGGACCTCCTCAATAAATATTGAGCTGTTTATGCACAGTGGACTTTGACCCTTCAGTATACTCTCATTAAAAAGTTACTTTGTTTTTAAAACGTTTTGTAATTAATAAACACTAATTTAATTAAATCGTACTAATTAAGTGAATTATTTTTCAGGTCAATTCAACAAATTCCTTGTAACTGTAAGTATGTCCCTAATTTAAGTACAAATTTATGTATTCACTGAAAATGCAACAGTAAGCAACCGTTTTTTTTTTAAATTTAAATTTTGTGTATAAGAAGATGTAAGCGGTTTATTACCTAATTAATGTCACAGTTAGTGAGAAAATGAAAACGAAATTGAAAGTACCTATACTTATTATCACGTAGTTAAGTGCTTTCCCTAAAAGTCTCTCGGCTGGCTGTTTCTGATTCCTATTTCGGCCTTGGTTACATTTTATGCTTCAAGATACCTACATATTCTATAAAACTTAAAACCTAAAACAATCAGCTTTCTTTAATTCAAATATGACGCAGGGCCCCAATATATTTTTTGTGCCTACTAAATTAATATAATACATATATGAATTTGTGTACCTTCTTAACATCATGCAGAAAGTCGACAATCGACATGTTTAACGCGTGCGTCGTATATTCGACTTCAGAATTGCTGCATTAGATCACGTTTTCAAGATGTTCATCCGATCAAAATGTGCGAAGAAAAGAATATATCGTTATGATTTGAGTTATGTTACCTCATGATATAATTTGAAACTGTGGAAAAATATTCTTGGAAAAGATACGGGGCGAGAGGTGAGTTTAAGGATATGACACTGAGAACAAATAATTGAGTCTTCAAAGTGGGTTGACAAAGGATGTATTAAATTCAAAAAAACCAAAACTGGTTTGATTCTCTGTAAATCTGATGTTCACAATTCCTCTCGATTGCAACGCAGTTATTCGTTTTGAATTTGTATCCTAATTTCATACAGGTCAATCGCCATCGTCAGTAATGCCGACAGTCTAGTCATAAATACTGATACAAGGGAAAATGAATGCCAAATGATAATGTGTGATATTTTTCAAAACTTTTGCATATTATTTATTGGGACAATCAATAGCTTCATACTAATCATAAAGACAACATTCAAAATGGCCGCTATTTGGCTTAAAACATAACCTAAGGCCAATTATCGATCGCAGCACGCACCTCATTCATTGGAAAATTGTTAGCTGCACGGACAAGGTTTCACTTAAAAGACTCAATATTTGGGTGTCTTTTAGGGCAGTTTATTTCCTCTAAAACGCACCACATTTTGTGTAATCCAACAAGTTGAGGACTGGACTACCAGCTGTCCAATAATCCGGTATTATCAAGATCAGAACATTGTTTTTGAGAGCCATTATTGGGTGGTTTTTGCTTTGTGAGCTGCAATCGAATCTTGTTGGAATGTCCATTGCTTGCTGTCGAATCTTGTCTGTTTGAGAAGCTTAATGTGATCTTCTAAAAGAGTCGTTTGATAAATTTTTGACTTCTTTCTCACAAAAACGAAGGCCGTTAACGCCCTGATGATCACTCCCCGCTTAACCAATTCTATTTGTGGGATGATGTTCTCTTTGAGCCCTTGGAATGAGCTCATGTTCGAACATAGGTTAGGTTAGGTTAGTGGGCTGACGGTTGATCTTGTTACCGTCACACTTAGGTCAATGTGGATCCATTGTGATACCCTAAGGCAAAACCTATGATAAAGACCTATGACAGAGCCCGTTAAGGGCGTGGATGGAGTTTCAGCGAGCTGTAGCCCGAAGTTATTAGAAAATTGTCAGCCGGTGTAATCACCTGGGTGAGGAGAGGTTAACGCGTCAATGTCTTTTCTTGGGAGTGCTCCCCTCCTTTACCCCCACATGGTAGAATTATCCCTTCCCCAGACCCGTAGGAGCAGTGGCTCCATGCAACGTCTAGTGGATGGGTTTGATAGGCCGGTGTTTGGTGTATGCACCAGTTAAGTTTAGCCAAGTTGGCTTATTAATGCTGGAGTACAACGCAGAGGCTTGTGTATGGGCGAGGTGCCCATTCTCCGCTGGTTGTCTCCACGCTGCATCTTTCAGTCATTCTTATTTGTACTATCATTGTCATCCTGTATAATTATGCGTCGTATGACTATGGTTAAGGACGCGATTTCCTGCCTGTTGGTCAGCTGGATTGATAGGGATTAAGCATTTTCAAGCCATTTTGTAGCTTTGCAATAGCAAAGAGTTCTTCAAGCTATTAAAGAAATGTATTACGAGGAACCTGTTTCTCAGATGGCATAGCGCAGGGCAATGGCACAGGTAGTGAGTAGTATCCTCATGTATGTCCTCATCACCACAACCTTTGCATAAGTCGTCCATACTGAGTTTCAACTTCTTCTTGTGGTAACCCATTTGGTTGTATCCAGTGGTGACGCTCACGAGAAGATAAAGAAATTTTTTGCTCAATTTGATAATGTTTTCGGTTTAAGTTTATTGAATTTTGGCCATAATTTTCTGGTTATAACACAGGTATCAAGCGAGTTCCACCTTTTGTTTGCTAAATCAATTATCTTTTTTAGATTACAGGGTGGGATCTGAACGGTTTGGTCCGCCTGATTTAGGTCAAGTGTTGATCCTGTTCTTGCCAGTTCATCAGCACTTTCATTTCCTGGGACACCATTATGACCAGGAACTCAATTCAGAGCCTTAATTTGTGCTGTGTACCAAGAACCCGTAGCTCTTCGCGACAGAAAGTTACAAGTTTCGATTTGATTACCATGGCAGAAATTGCTTTTATTGCCGCTTGGTTGTCAATGAAAAAAGTAATATCAGCTTATGGTATTGCCATCATTGAGATTTGTCTAGCAGCTTTCGTCATGTTGGAACATACACTCGATGGTTTTGTTTGCTAAACGATTCATCGACGGTGAAGATTTTTTCGTAAGTGAACAGAATCAGTCTGTGCGCATTCTTCGCTATCTGGCTAAGCTGAGCTCCCGATTTTTGCTTCAGTGCAACTTTGAGCAGGTGTCAAGGGTGTTAAGGGTTAAGGTTAAATAGCGGTAGGCATGAAGACTGCAAGAAATACTTCATTACATGCGGTTGCATAAAGATTTGTATCAGTATTTATGATTGGACTAGGTATGTTAGTTAGTTGTGGTGAGACAACTTCAAGGTTTCTTCACTGTTGTGATCCACCTATCCATAACAATTACAGTTAGGGGAGGGTTATGGCCTCAAGACCCTGACTTTAGCTAGTACCAATTAGGCTAAAAGTTTTCCGAAAATTACTTTATGAAATGCTTAGCAAAATAAGTATATAATTTATTTCAAATAAAAAGTTTGACTAGAAATAGATACAAAACTGTTGAAGGGTTAACCAAGTACATTAGATCCGGGAAAGTGGTAAAGGCAAGTTTGGCATAAGTTAATTTGAATTTGGCAAATTTGAAAAAAAAAAAAAAAATAAAAACATGGTTAGATTTATACATTTCTGCACAGCACTGTCTAGATAGACACTACATTTTGGCGATGATGGTGTGCGATGTGGTCGTTCATCTGCAGTGCATCACCGCTGACATGCTCCACAGCTGTCAATGAATAGATTTGGTTATTTTGTTTATTCACCTTGATGGTGTTTTGTGAACTCTTCCTCTATATAAATTGCCAGCATCTCCCTGGGATTTCGTGAAAGAAGTTGTTTTAGCGGAAGAAAGAACTTATACGAATTCTATCCTAGCGAAGATAATGAAAAGCTATGATGTTGTGGATCATATATAAATCCCCCACCAGCTATAGCAGCAGCAGCAGCAGCAGCAGCTTTCACAAGGCTGCACCGACTCTTGCGTACTCGAAAAAAAATCATTTAAATGGAAAACGTGTTCGGGTTTGGGTATGGGTTTGACTTTTTTACTTTTGACTTTGGTTATTATCCACAAAAAAGAAATCCACTTGTGCTAAGATTTTTGAGATTTTTATGATGTGTGAGATTTTAATATGGAATTTCCATATCAAAACAACAAAACAAAACATCACCACTATGACATCAAACTTTGAATTGATGACACAAAATCAAAAAAAAAAAAGAAAAGAAATTGAATATCTGATGAATCTGTGTACCGATTTCGAATAAAACCGCAAAACCGTATAAATCTGCTTGAGGAAGAGAAACAATTTCAGTTTATAGTTTGTCTTTTTTGCTTCTGCAGTGTGTTGTTATTGTTTGGAAGTTTTGTTTTGTTTTGGTTTTTTTTCTTTCTTTTTGGTGTGTTCCATTAGTTGAACATTTCAGCTTCAAGGATTAAACTCAGAAGGCTTTCGCTTCAACACCACTAGCGTATACCTACCCTACATATAGTGAAGCTTGTCTCCTTTATAATATAGGAAGTACGTTCCTACCTTCAGTGTTTCAGAATCGCATAATGCTGCTGCGCTCCCAATGTATATAATACCAAACCGTACTGCAGGAAGAGAACATCCAAATGCAACCAAACCATCAACATGGGCTTTGTGTGTAAAAGAAGAATTACACACACTCAATAGGTTTACGGTTTTCAAAATCCAAATCCTGGAATTTTCAATGATTGACTTTGGACTTAGTATGAAAGACTGACTGAGACTCGCTTCTGTCTGTTGAATGTAAGTTAAGTTTGGAGTGTGGACTGTGGAGTGAAGTTATAGAGTGGAGGTGGAGTGGTTGGTTGGTTAGTTGGTGTGTTTGCTCCAGATGGCTGCTTCAATCAACTTTAATTAATTTAAACGAAGCACACATTTATACCTAGGTACTCGAGAATTTGTGCATATATTCCATGCGAAGTCTGAATAGGGGTTTCTATTCATACGTGTGTATGTGTAAAACTGTCAAACAACCGTAAATTTGCACAAATACATTTATGTACCTACTATGTCATTGACCTACGCCGTCAACCCGCCCCGTTCTTGTCTAGTTTGGCATACACAACACACTAATAATATGAATAAGTTAACATAACCTCAATTATAGTGTTGTGGCTACATTAATTTATTATAATTTAAGAACGTTTGTCTAGATGATTTGGTATTGTGGCTACAATGAAATCCTGATGGTTGTTGACATAGAAACTAATAATGCTATGTTTCATGTATTTATAAGAAGGAATTTATCTGAGTATTTAAACCAAAATTTCGCAGTAGATCGCGTTTTCGTTTAAAGATTCTTGTGGGGGGTTCGATAGGATAAGTTTTTTGTGAAAATGTTGAAATCATGTAATTATAAAACAGATAGGTGAGATAGAAGTTTTTAAAATATTCGTTCAATAATCGCCTACTATATTCGAGCTCATTCTCTTATACAGCCGATTTCTTCACAAAGTACCTTACCTAGCTACTAATCGCTATATTATCGGTTTTAGTCCCAAAGTTAGTACTCAAATCAGTATCAACTTATTTCTTCACAGAAGTAGGAACTAATCCCAAATCCTGTCAAATTAGGGACTTGGTATTAGCTAAGTCCTAAAAATCGATATTCTAGTGGTGTTAGTACCTGAAATACAAGTTGTTCAATACTGATTTTTTCTAATGATTTTTTTAAGTAGTTAATAAATGCGTGTTTTGTTGATTTTATCAATTTGCACCCTATTTTCTGTTTTTTTAGTGTATCAATGTTGTGGATTCTTGAATCATTGCTATATATTTTTAATGTCTAGAAACATTATTTTCAGTCGTGCATTTTTTTTTGCATTTTAAAACTTTTATGAAATGTACGTGCGTATCTTATATGACAACCTTGGTTTTAAGTGAGAATATGAACTTGAACGTCTGTCATGTTCGTTTTCATATTCTAGGAGAGAGCTTTTAGATGCAACCAATTTCCAGTAATAAAAGTGTAAAAATGGAAAAAAAACAAAAACCCCACTTTCGGGAGTTTCTACCGTTGGTTTTGACAAAACGACGCACAGCTATCGTCTGCCAATCGGTGCTTAAAAATAAACATTTATAATCCTTGTCATCTTCACCAGGAATACACTTGTAATCTTAATATTATTTAATAATCTTTTGGTTTCGTTACCTTTTTAATCTGCCGCGAGTTTTTGGTCTAACAAATAAACACAATAAATAAAGATCACAAAAAATTCGAAAAAATGAATGAAATATTTATTTGAATCGATAGTTTGAACCTTGCAATTTAATGTTTAAGGATAATTTCATGCAAATGTTGACCGCGGCTGCGTCTCAGGTAGCCCATCCGCTGAGTCCAATTTTGGCATACTCTTTCACACATATCGGCCGGTATCTCACGAATGAATGCATGGATGTTGGCTTCCAGTGCGTCAATCGAAGCATGCTTGTCCCTATAGACATTAGCCTTGACATACTCCCACAAAAAATAGTCTAATGGTGTCAAATCGCACGATCTAGGCGGCCAATTGACCGGCCCGAAACGTGAAATTAACTGTTCACCAAACTCGCCTCGCAATTGCGCCATTGTTTCTCGTGCTGTGTGGCATGTGGCACCGTCTTGTTGAAACCACATATCATGCAAGTCAAGAACTTCCATTTCAGGCAAAAAAAGTTTGTTATCATCGCTCGGTAGCGTTCACCATTGACAGTAACGCTGCGATTCGCATCATCTTTGAAGAAATATGGCCCAATAATGCCGCCGGCCCATAAACCGCACCAAACAGTGGCTTTTTCGGGATGCATTGGTAGCTGTTGCAATGCTTCTGGCTGATCTTCACTCCAAATGCGGCAATTGTGCTTATTTACGTACCCATTCAACCAAAAATGAGCCTCATCGCTGAACACAATTTTTCGATAAAAAAGCGGATCCTCGGCCAGCTTTCCAAGAGCCCATTCACCAAAAATTCGGCGTTGTGGTAGGTCGGCTGGCTTTAGTTCTTGCACCAGCTGTATCTTAAAAGGCTTTACGCCCAAATCCTTCCGCAAAATTTTCCACGTAGTGCTGTAACAAAGGGAACGGCGCCGAATCGACATTTCGCGGTCTTCTGTCACACTAGCTGATACGGCCGCAATATTTTCTTCACTACGCACAGTACGTAAACGTGTTGGTGGTTTAATGTCCAACAAAGTAAATTTGGTGCGAAATTTGGTCACAATCTTCCGAATAGACTGCTCAGAAGGTCGAGAATGCCGACCATAAAATGGAAGCAGCGCGCGATGAACATTTCGAACCGAGCACGAATTTTGATAGTAAAATTCAATAATTTGCAAGCGTTGTTCATTTGTAAGACGATCCATGGTTAAATTGCAAACCAAATTGAAGCTGTTTGACAGTGACACAAGGTACTAAACACACGTCAGCTGTCAAAACCAGTGTTGCCAAAACCAAACCAGCTAAAAAATCACCCGTTAGTATTAAAATAAGAATTAAACCAGTATTCCTAGTACATATTTGTGAACTTAGATGCGGTGTTAGTGAAGTGAAGAAATGCTGAGGTACCTACTTTTTTCTCCGAAATCAAATTTTTTTTAACATTCCAAAACCCATTGAAATAAACATCAAAAGAAAGGTCTTTAAAAACTGTATGTGTTACTGTAAGTTAAATTTACTGCGAAGAGTGTCTGAAAATTGTATTTCTAGATTACGCGTAACTGTAAGTTAATTATTTCTACGTGGTCTGGTTCTCAAAATATTTACAATCAAAGTTTTATTTCCAACTAATTTAGAAAATCAACCCAAAAAATTATTTGGATGGCGATATTTCTGCATTCGAGACTCGAAAGTGGTTGCAAATTTCAAAATTATTTATTATTTATAAAATAAAAATTAAAAAAAAAATTGTAAAATACCATGTTGTAAAATAATTTTGTTTATTTATTAAAAATGTCAATCTGGCAGACGGCTTCTACGCCATGCCAATTTTATTGTTAAAAAATAAATTATGCATTTATTTCAACTTTATAATCAATAAAATTTGAAATTTAAGTTGGATTATGGAAAATAACAATAAAACTAGGAAAACAAGAAACTATATATAAAGTTTTTAAGACTCTTCTAAAACTGAAAACTAAAAAAATGTATGAGGTCTGGTTCTCGAAATATTTTTATCCAAAGACATATTACCTTATTTCTTATTATCGAGACTCCTAAATGGTTGCGGTTTTCAGTTCTGTATTGGAAATTCACAGTAGATACTAACTTTTCGTTAGGATCGAGTACCAGTACTAGTACCTGGTCTATAGCTAAACTGGGTGCTTATAGCCACTAGGTGCCTTAGTACATTTATTAAGAAATTGGGCGCTAATGAGCTTATACGCGTGGAGCTAATTTATTTTGAACTTTTTGAAAATTCAAAATTGTACCCCCCCTCCGAAAAAGTTGCATACCTTTGGCCTTTAAACTAATTTTAAGATCTTTATAAAAAAAATTTATTTCTAGCGCTAGGGGTCGTTCAAAACAAAATAAAATCATACAATTTCTTGATTTTGCTGTTTTTAATTTTTTTTTTCAGTGTCCACAGCATTTAAATCTATGAACAAATATGGTAGCATTTTTGCTACAAAACACTTCCTATGTTTAAAGTCCTTATTTAATTACTTTTCACCGTCAATACCGGGGAAATTCAATTTCTCGTAATTTAAATTTTTTGGAATTTTTCCTAAGAAAATGCAATAATTTGAAGTTGACCGTTCATAAATTCAAATTGGTATATATTGTCAGCAAAAAATTACAATAACAAATCAAATTTATTGACTACAATCAAGGGTAGTTAAATTGGTCACCAAGGCTTCGCAAACAGTTTGCGACCAAGAGAGACGGTTTAATTTTTCACATAAATTTCGCGAAAAGAACCACCATAATGTTAAAAACAAAAGTATTATTTAAAAAAAAAATATTGAATTTGAAAATTTAAAAAATTCGTTAAATGAAAAAATTCAAAAAAAATTTTTTCCTATGCGTTTTTAATAGAGCTCCCTATTACACGGATATTTAAAAACACGGATACACGTGTTCTTATAATATCCGGATTTGAATCCGTTTATTTCGTGTATCCGTGCATCTGTGCGTCCGTGTGTCCGTGTATCCATGTATCCGAAGATCCGTGTATTTTAAATAATCCAATCATCACTGGAGAGGGCCAAATTTATGGTATTTTTTTGATAAAAATACGACAACGACTTGGTAGTCGAATCTGTAGTGGATTTAAATTTAGAATTATTTAATTTTTTCTTTAAAAATCGATTTTTTTTTTGGAAAATCACCAAAAATAAAAATCTATAATATCCATTATCCCTCAAAATTTTGAGCTTTCAAGCCCAACCCTTGAAAAGATAAAAATCAAAAACCATTCCGTGTTTTAAGAATCCGTGTAATAAACATCCGTGTATGCTTAATATCCGGATACACGGATATTAAGCAAATAAATACACGTTTTTTAAGAGAACGGATTTTTATTTGCGTGTAATAATTACACGGAGTCCGTGTACCCGTGTTTTTCAAATACACGGACTAAATCGTAGGCTCTAGTTTTTAATATAACTTGGCTCGTTATTTGATTTTTTTTAACAAAAATAAATGTTTCTGAAAAAAAAAAATCACAAAAATTCCATTCGATTCAGAAGCCGCTCGAAGAAAGTTGATGTGTTCACATTCTTTTAATGTCAATATATTGTTACAACTGCAATTTTACTTCTAGTCTTGTTCAAAAACAATAAAAAAATCCCTAACCTTTTTAATTAACAAATTATTTTATTAAGTTTTGAGAAGCTCATTCCAATACAACATAACGGGTAATTCATTTCGTATGGTTTCAAGTTGGTAGCGATGGCATTTGACATCTTTCAAACTCAGCTGTCACTTGAAGTGTCATAATATTAGTCGAATGTTTGCCATTTACAATACTGGATCGCTAAACAATCGAACAACGCGTTAAAATTATTAAAAATTACAACAAAAGTGGTGATTCAAACATACCTACTTTTCGCTCATATTTCGAATAACATTTTCTTCAGCGATGAGGCACATTTCTCATATGGTGGGTATTTAAACAAACAAAATTGCCGCATATGGGCTCAGAAAACCCACAAGTGATCGAAGAGGTGCCATAGCATCCAGACAAAGTGACTGTCGAGAGGTGCGAAAGGTGTCATTGGTCCGTATTTCTTCGAAGATGCCAATGGGCAGATGGTTACAGTCAATTCGGAGCGATATATGGTCGAACGATAACCGATTTTTTTGGCCGTCGTTTGAAGATCATGACTAGGACGACATGTGGTTCCAACAAGACGGGGCAACAAGCCACACACCATGACCAATTATGGCTTTATTTCTTTATTCCTTTATTACCTCAAAAGAATCGCATGCTGCCAATCTTCCCGAGGCGGCCATTGTTTTTTATTGTTTTTCACACTTAATGGCAAAGTCCAAACTGTATACCTAATGAAATTAAATTTTCATCAAAAATGTATCGCTGTGTGTGTTTTATTAAGCTTTACTTTTGAAACCGAAAAATGAATGACCCTTTATTTACGTATAAACGTATATTAAAAATAAAAAATTCCTTACGAATTATTTACTTGATTTTCAATTTAAGTGCCATGATTACAAAAATAAAAAAAAACAGTCACGGGTCGCAAGCTATCTTATACCTTCAAGTCTAAGTAGCTACACGCATTAAGTCTGAAACGTGTAAGATATATTATATTGATGATTATTTATTAATGCATATTATAATGACAAAGTAAAGGAAGAAAAGTAGGGCTCTCAATATAAATATAAAGTAAGTATGTATTAATTAATATTAATTAAACGCATATAATAAACTCTTTGAGTTTTAAACGAAGTTCAACATTGCGTTGCATGTACGACGTATACTCTTATTTGATGCGACTACACAGTGTATCCATGTTTTTATCCCAAAAACAAAAAAAAAATCATATAGAGCACCATTCGTGGATAGCAAGCACCTTTTCCCCAACCAAAATAAGCCACTGACCGAAACGAAATATACGACAAGAGTTTAACACTTTATATATGTGCGAAACCCATGTAAACCCATTGCTGCAGTGGTCCCTTAACTTGAAGCACATTCCGCTCGGATAAACTTCACATTAATTTACCCCGCACAGGGTGCGGCATGATGGAGGCAGTGGCGGTCCACGCGTCGTCGTCGTCGACGATTTGTTCTTAAATTTTAATTCAATTAATGGAAATTCGAAATGCTTTCAGTTGCTTCTGTGCTGCCTGAAATGGCATCAGCAGCGGTGCGGTGGCTTCTGGTCGTGGAAGGACCATCTCTCGGCCAATTTATGCCTGACCGAATGCTGTAAAATCACAACCCGACAACTTTACACACAGTCAGTTACAAGAGAGGCAAAGAGCCATCTCTCTCCACCTAGGTATAGGTATACCTGGGAAATATATAAGTCTTTGAAACTGATTCTGAAATGAGCGTAAAATACAACGCGAGTTTTTTGGGTTGGAAATAATGAAACACACACGTTGCATATTGCAGAGCGATTCGCGAGATCGAAATTTAATTAATTCGCATTAAGTTTCGTTAATTAGGACCATGGATGCATAGTACCACTTCGTCGGATGTTGATGATGACGGTGATGATGGTCTATATATCGAAATCGTTCACACCAAGCATGCCAATCATTCTGCCACATCCACTATGGATCCACAGCATTCCCACGAGTGAGGTAGGTATAGATATAGGAATTGCAATGTATATGCGGGTGTATATACATGTATATGTAGATAGACGTGTGGCAACCCAAAGATGGTCGACCAACAATTAGCCGATGATGCCTCGATGCACTTCCGGTGAATGCTATAGTGTCCATTATCACCCCCTCCTCCCGTCAGTCAATATATAGCGTCACCACTATGGGTGACCATTACAGTATTGTTGTCTATACATCATCATGATGGTGGGGGATGATACAGCTTGTGTGTCACTTTTGATGTTGAACGAATTGGTGTCACCATTCACATATTCTGTCCGTATTCATGCAAATTATTTAAGTTAATTATTTTTGTTCTGTTAAACATTTCAAAGTGCTGATGATTGGTACTTTCGTCCTTGTCAATTGATAATGCTCTGCTTCAATCCACATTTTATTGGTTGATATCAATATATACAACCAATTTCCAGTATATATGTCGATAAACCGCCTCCCGCACACCAAGGATACGGAAACGGATGTGGATATATACCCATATATGAAAGCCACTGGTGTTGAAAGTGATTCCACATAGTGATATATTAAGCTCGATGATGGCCCTTTTCTCTGCTCCGCTGCTCATATTCGATTATTATTCATTTTTGCAAAAAAAAGCGGCCTATTTGATTTTATAAATAATTGATTTTTTAATATTTCAACTTAAATTATTATTATTTTTTTTAATATTCGCTTAGCGACACAATGCTGCTATATCTTTATTGACACATATATTCGATACATGTGTTATAACTTTATAGACACAGGTTTAAATAAAATAAAATGACTAGTTAAAAACAGAACAGAACTGAACATCGTGACATTTTTTAGAAATTTTTTTGCAAAAGTAAAATTTGTTCAGATGTGATCTAAGTATATACTCGTAAGATGCTTAATTCTTTGTTTAAAGATCGTTCCTAACATAATTTTTGTGCTTAACTAGCAATTTTTTTTTATTTCATTGAACATACATACATTAAACATCTATGTCAACAAAATTATTAAAAATTATAAATATCTATAAAAATAGCACCTAATAAAAATTTTAAAATACCTTTGTATTAATTTTTGCATTAATAAGTCGATAAATATGCACAAAGTATCACTTTAATTTGCTAAATTAGTGAAAAATAATTTAAAAAAAAGCTTCAATGTTTTATTTCACCAAATGTGTAGTAAAATTAATGTAATTATTTTTATTAAACATTTCTCACTCATAACGACTTGGCCGTTTATTGCTCCAGAAGTACTTAGTTTTTTTTTGTTTTGTTATAGCAAACGTGTTTTAGAACAAGTTTTTGTGTAAATTGGCTATTCAGTAATAAAAAAAATTACTTAGTTTATGCCCAATTGATTAATTAAGTTCCAAGTGTCACAACCGCCACAAAAATAACTGATAATTTTTTTTATTCAAGAACGAAATTTGTATTTTGAAATATAACGTCGCACAGTGGGGCCTTTTTGCAAAAGTGCTTACAAAATTCAATTTTCGTATCTGTCTCTGTCTATATACCTAATGAACAAAATTTCTTATCTTTTGTAGGAAAAATTGTTTGGACCTCAAGAAATTAAAAAAAAATAAATATTAAGTTTGGGTAGTTGGTATGTTTAGTATAGCTTTTTAAAATTAAGCTATTTTTAGTATAGACGAAAAATTGATATTTTTAAATATTTTTTTTTTCGTTTGGTTTCTGGGTGTACAAACGAATTTGGTATAGTGGTTAACACATTGTTTTTAATTTTCTTGGTAGGTATATGTGTGTATAAATGATAAAGTATTTATTTTAAATATGCCCAAATTCTATTTTTTTTATTTTAAAATGTTTGAAATTTAATGTTTTTGTTGAAAAAGGTGTTTTTAGTACACTTTTTTGACTTTATGTTGAATTAAAAAAAAAGATTTAATAGTTTTTGGTCTAAAATCAACGCATATTTAAAATCTATCAATTTTCTGAACATTCACCTGAAGCCACAGCTATTTGCAATTCTTTGAGTTAGAGAGATTTGAAGATTGTAAGTCAATTTTTTTCACATTTTTTTTTGTCCAAGGGTTAAAATCGAAAAGAAGTTTGTAAATATTTATGTATGTAAATAGTAAATATGAATAAACTTGACTTTACAATATGTAAAATGTATACCTGTCCTAGTAGTCTATATAAGAGATTTTTGTTCTTTGAATGGTGAAATGAATAAAATAAATAAATAATAATTCATTGTGATAAGGATCTATTACGGTTTTCAAGCATATCTTCGGCAGTCCCTAATCCTCTTCATAAAATTATAAAAATTTATCTGTTTTATTATAAATCCTCTTCTTAAACCCAAAGTATAATCGAGTATCAGTCGTTATCAATCGGGGAATTTCCAGAAGGAATCCAAAAATAAAGACTACAAAAAATATACATAGCTACCAAAATACGTGCAAGGTTTCAAGAATTTTACAGAATGATGACCGATTTAACATGCTTGCAGCCTCATAAGACCTTCTTATTTCTTCGCTAAGGCATGTTAAAATTGAAAAAGACATCTAAACATCTAAGACATCTCTCTGGACTTTGAGGAAAGTTTCCAAGAAATTTAATTTTTTTCTACGACTTTCTTAATTCTTCCCAAAGGAAATAGACTTAATATTTTTTAATATTTTACCTCAAAAATTGTCAGAAGTAAATAACTGAAGTAAAGTCAAACAAAATCACAGTGGTAGACATACAATTAAACGAACAATAAATTTTTTTAATATTTTTGCAGATGTATCAAAAGCCTGTTATTTTTTGGTGCACATTATAGTTTAAATATACCATTTCAGTGGTACATTTTAAGCTATGGAGAAAGTAAATAAAGGGTGATTTTTTAGCTGGTTTGGTTTTGGCAACACTGGTTTTGACAGCTGACGTGTGTTTAGTACCTTGTGTCATTGTCAAACAGCTTCAGTTTGGTTTGCAATTTAACCATGGATCGTCTTACAAATGAACAACGCTTGCAAATTATTGAATTTTACTATCAAAATTCGTGCTCGGTTCGAAATGCTTTTTTATCGAAAAATTGTGTTCAGCGATGAGGCTCATTTTTGGTTGAATGGGTACGTAAATAAGCACAATTGCCGCATTTGGAGTGAAGATCAGCCAGAAGCATTGCAACAGCTACCAATGCATCCCGAAAAAGCCACTGTTTGGTGCGGTTTATGGGCCGGCGGCATTATTGGGCCATATTTCTTCAAAGATGATGCGAATCGCAGCGTTACTGTCAATGGTGAACGCTACCGAGCGATGATAACAAACTTTTTTTTGCTTGAAATGGAAGTTCTTGACTTGCATGATATGTGGTTTCAACAAGACGGTGCCACATGCCACACAGCACGCGAAACAATGGCGCAATTGCGAGGCGAGTTTGGTGAACAGTTAGTTTCACGTTTCGGGCCGGTCAATTGGCCGCCTAGATCGTGCGATTTGACACCATTAGACTATTTTTTGTGGGGGTATGTCAAGGCTAATGTCTATAGGGACAAGCCCGCTTCGATTGACGCACTGGAAGCCAACATCCATGCATTCATTCGTGAGATACCGGCCGATATGTGTGAAAGAGTATGCCAAAATTGGACTCAGCGGATGGGCTACCTGAGACGCAGCCGCGGTCAACATTTGCATAAAATTATCTTTAAACATTAAATTGCAAGGTTCAAACTATCGATTCAAATAAATATTTCATTCATTATTTCGAATTTTTTGTGTTTTTTTTTTTAAAAAAGTTCTAAGCCTCTTAAAAAATCACCCGTTATAAAATGGTTTAATGCTATATAAAACTGATATAAAATTTAAGAAAAATGCTTTACAGGCTGTTTTAGGATTTCGTGTTAAAAAAGAATATTTCTATCCAAAGGGGGAAAAATAGTATTTTACTTTATTTACTTTTAACTTAAGTCTTACGAGCATATTACTCACTCCATTCATCTAGATTAGAACTTAAATCCAGATATTAATTATACAAATTCAGTGTTAATACATCCGGATTTAAGTTTCATGTGGATGTATCGAGTAAATAATATTGAGGTTAATGTTTGTAGCAACTGAAGTGTATTTCTAAACTAATTGAAGCGAAACTCAGTTTAAGTGTATTTTAGGACCACTGTTGATTTTTTTGCAGCAAGCCAATACGCCGATTAAGACAGATTGTATTAAAACGTTGTTAACCTAAAATAAACAGCAATTATCCTGACCACCCTACTCTCATTAAAAATGTGTGGGGTTGTCAAACACCTAAGGTTTATGGAGGTGTGAGAATATAGGTACACAAGAAAAGTAAGGTTCATCGTTGCTATCAAAGTGGCCAAAGGAAACATTTCGTTTGATTTTTAAGGAACCGCTTGGGATTGTTTACGGAATCGAAAAATGATTTTGTATGATTCCTTAATTTCGCAATTTTGACGTAATTCAAAACAAGAGAGGCATTTAAAAAGTACTGAAATATTGAGTATTTCGCCCGAGGATGGTGTAAACATTCCAAAACGCGTCGAAAATCTAATTTATAAAAATGAAGCTGTGAAAGTAAAGTTTTAAATAAAATTAATAAAAATAAAAACACAAAAAAAAATTTATTTTCATTTTTATTATTAAATAATATTTTTCATAAAATATTGTGTTAACTACAGAAAATAAACACAAATCATTTTATTTAAAAAAAAAACAAATAAATTGTTCTTTATTTCTACTATTTAGCATAATAATTGTGAGGCTTTTCTAATGTTACATAAAATAATAAGCATTTTGATGACTGCAAACAAAATTAGTTCAGAAAATTTCTTTAGCTTTTAGAAATTAGTCAAAATTTCTCTTAATACTAGTAAAACCATATTCTACCTTGCTACTCAATACCAATTTTCTAATTAGAGCTCAAAGAAGTAACCTAAAGCAGTTAATTGTAAATTAGACTATGTGTGAGGCTATCCAAATGTTACTGACTGTATGTGCAATGTACATTATGTAGCCCTTAGATAATTTGGGATGTTAAAATTAAGTTTTAAACTTTTTCCTCCAACTCAATGGTTAATTAGCATTTTATTTCATAATCATTATTCTGTTCAACTATATAGTTTCTCGGTGCATGTACCTAGTTTGTATATAGTTTTTTTGAACTCTTTTGTTGTGTTTGTTTTTTTTTAAATTTTATTCGGACAAAATATACATAGTAAGAGTGCATATCCGAGCTACATCCTGACTTCTCTCTTGAACCATCAGTTTTTTTTCGATGATTTTTTATCTACCACTTAAACCTCATATAAAACCCAAAACATATTTTATACGTTGCTGACTATAAAATACACAGATGTGTGTGGCGATGCGTACGAGTATATTATACCTACTAGGTATGTACATATAGGTACGTTTCATTGGAAGGTGGTTTCGTTTTCAATTTCCGCCAATAAATTCATTTAATTTAATTAGCTACTGAACAGTACTAATGTGAATTATTGGCCGAGTACTCATTGCATCATATTGAGCAGTGAACAGGAGTTAAATAAAAATGGCAAATTAAAAAAAAAAAAAAACAATTTGTATATTGGGAAAAAATAAATATAAATAAAAGTATCCCAAAGTAATGCAGTTGCATAGTATAGTGAATTTTAAATAACATTTAATTAAAAATACATTATGTGTGCATAGACTGTATTTATTCTTTTTTTTCTCTCATATTCCGTTCAGACAGTATAAGGTACCTTATACGCATATATATGCATGGCGTGGGGTGTATATTTCGATTTTATTGGTAGAATAGGTTTAACATTGGCAGAATGGATAAATGATGAAGTGGAGTTTGTGAGGCGTAAAATAAGCAGCAGGTGGGTCAAAATCAGCATCGATATATTAATAATAATAATAATCAAAAACTGAAGAAGTGGTTTATATATATTTGTTTATTTTACTTAATTTAAATTTTGTCACCAAAACTCAATGGGCCCTACCAATAATCAAATTTAGTGACGACATAAATATTTCAGTAAAATGGACCATAATAGAATGGGCTCTTGCTAATAAACCATATATAGTATGACCTTAATTTTCAAGTGGACTCTTAATAATGAATCATATATGGAATGGACTTCAAAAAATTAAACATTCCATGAATGGTACATTGTTTAGGATCACCAGAATTAAGATTAATTTTACTGAAATATTAAAGTCGTCGCTAAATTTGATTATTGGTAAGGCCCAATGTTGAATTGATGTAAGTATATGTAGATTTTAAAACAGATTAGGCTGCAATGCAATTAATATTATGTAGAAAAGTGTTACTGAATTAAATGATATATTTTATGTTTTAGAATTAAAACACAAAAACCCATTATGTTTAGTCAAACATAACAGCTTCAAAGTATTAAAAAACCAAGAAAAAAAGTAAACATTAATAGTTTACGTAATTTTAAAATTTCTCAAATTATCTACATAGTTTCAAAATTTTAAATCTGAAAATAATACATAATTTCAAAAATTTTTCATTAAAAAAAAATTGTTCACAAATAAAAAAATAAATTAATAATTGAAGTGTCTAGAGTGAGAAGGGGTCAAGTGACATTTTTCGATTTTTGTTGTTATTTTACCAATACTGGTGTAAGCGACAACTTACATTTTGGTCTAATTTTTGTGTCTCTATTGTTATTACTTACAAAGTTAGCTTCAGATAAAAGGGTTAACAACACGTAACCATCAACCACTCCCCATCAACTAAATAGCCTTTTCTTGTATCTACAAAATGCCACACAGTGACCTTTTTCGACTTTTTTGAATGGTAAAATCATAACTCTTAAACGAATTAAGACATCGTTATAATTTTTTTTAATCTTAAATGGAAATTCTAAAGCTGGTGAGTTTCAAAAAAAGTATGTATAGGGTGTTTCAGAATTTTCGGTTGAAAAAAGAATTTTTACTATAAAGGTATAAAGCTCCTAAGTCGATTTTTGTTGTTTTGTTCTCCTGTACAATTTTTAAAAATGGACTAAGCAGTTTTACGCATTTAGCCAACGATATAAAGTTTGTATTTCACTTTATAAAGGTCAAAAGTTAAGATTTCAATTAACAGCAAAGTTGCGCCTAACGAACAAAGATTTCGAAAGTTTTCCATATGAAAGTAATTTCGAGCATTTTTCAGTTTTAAAGCAAATGCCGAAATTACTTTTATATATGCAAATTTTTGGGAATCTTTGTTCGTTAGGTGGAAGGGATAGTTTTATAAAAAATCGATTTTAATTAGAAAAAAAAAAAAAATTAAAAATCAACTGCAACACTTACAAGTCATGTCATGTTATAAGTACCTTTTTTTAAAGCCAGAAACCAATCCGTTATTTATGTTCATAAATTAAATTGTTTTAGTCAATAGTTTGGATAAATTAATTTTCTTGAAGAAGAACCTCAAAAAAAATGGGCTGACTTCTACAAATCAAATCGCTCTATATGCCACCAACTACAGCTGAATGTTTTAGATTATGTCAACAAATATATAAGCATTTTTTTTTTATTTTTTAGAAGTGGTTTTTGTGTGATAACACACTTGCAGTTAGGTTGCCAAGCTTTCGCACCTTCATATTGATATTGAAGATTTGAATGAAACAACAACACTTGGCGCCAAGTTTTTATATGCTGGAGACTCCTTTTCAATTTTATTTCAAAAAACTTTCTTCTTCCCTCAGAGCTATGTATATGCAATACTCACTCCAGTCTATATAAACTTGGTGGTAGGTTACCCAATGGTTTTTTAATTCAAACCTTCAAAATAAGCATTTTTTTTTCCTGTTAAGTTAAGTTAAGGATTTAATTTGCGAAGTGTTTTTGGTAACGCAATTTAAAGTCGAAAAAGTGTGCCCACAGTTGTTTCAGAAAACATTGAATTAAAAAATTTTAAAATTAAAAAAATATAAAAAGCATTTTTTTATTTTAATAATAAACAAATATGTACATACAAAACAAAAAAATCACAAGTTTTTTCACGCAATATCATCATCCAGGACCCATGCTCTGTAACTCGGCGATAACTTTTCGAGGCGATAAACGGCGAAAAATGGAACAAAACCCATAGAATTCCTATGAGTTTTGTTCCATTTTTGTTCCATTTTTCGCCGTTTCTCGCCACGAAAAGTTATCGCCGAGTTACAGAACATGGGTCCAGGCTTGTAAAAATTTCAATGCATTTTAGATTAAAAACAAATTTTTAATGGAAGTCAAAAATTTATTGCATTAAAAAATATTTTAATACAAGTTGAAAATATTTTGCATTAAAAAAGAATTTTAATGCAAGTTGAAAATATTTTGCATTCAAAAAAAAATTGAATGCAAGCTAAATATATTTTGCATTAAAAAAATGCAAATTTAGTTCAAAAATTAGTTGCATTTAAAAAAAAATGCAAATTTTTTTCGAATATTTTTTGCTTTAAAAAAAAAAAATTTTTATTTGAACATTTTTTGAATAAAAAAAAATGCAAATTTTCTTCTAACATTTGCAACAACAAATGCAACTTTTTTTCGAAGATTTCTTGGATTAAAATAAAATGCAAATTTTCTTCGAACATTTTTTGCATAAAAAAATGCTAATTTTGTTCGATAATTTCTTGCATTAAAAAAAATGAAAATTTTGTTGGAATATTGTTTGCATTAAAAAAATGCAAATATTTTTTGAAATTTTTTTGCATGAAAAAAATGTGAATTTTTTTCAAATTTTTTTGAATTAAAATTTTTTTTAATGCAATTTATTTTTACATTGCATTAATATTTAATTTTCAATGCATTTTTAAAACCCTGCTCCTCAGATTTTACAAAACAAAATTTTAACATTTGTTAATTCAGTTAACTTAAGACTTCTGCATTACAGACTTGCAGACGAAGAATGAATATTGCCACTACTTTTGTTTAAACGGGTCACTGTGCGCCATATAGCTTTATTCCATATCTTATGACTGCAGTGTCCAAATTGTTACGAAATTTCAGGATTTTATAAATAATTTAGAAACTATTCTTAATTACTTCCACTTATGATGCCTTTAATTTTCCATTAGAATTTTCTTCATTATTATTCTGTTCATGTTCTGTTTGTGTTGTTTGAAAATTTGTAACATTCGTGATAAGTAAATGTTACGTTTGTGACAAATTGTGGTTTCTTCGCATAAATTACCAAATTCCAATGCAAAATTATTATTATTATCATCGTAATTTGTCAAATTTTTGTTACGTTTGTGACAAAGTGTGATTTTTGTGCATATATTTTTATGAATATAGTGAATTTAATTCAGATGCAAAATTATTGTCATCATAAGTGTAAGCATTTCTTACATAAAGTAGAAAATATATGTACCTCCCCTTCAAATGTGTAGGTAGTACCTACCTGCCTAATGATTTTTTTTACTTCAATGAGAATTTTTGATTTTTGTAAAAATTTGTTGGAAACCCAAATGCTGTATAGTTTAGAAATAAAATTTTAGAAGTCAGAATTCAACCATGTTTTAGTTTTGACAGATTTTTAAAATTTTAAATTCTGCCACATGTGTCATTAGGGTCACAATGGAAAAGGCTCTGGGTTTTTGGGGTTCAAAACTTTAAAATTCTTTGAAACATTTTTCAGCGGAACTTATTAATTACAACTTTCAATTATTTTAATATTTTAGCCAAAGGTGTCTTCCTGGCACTTGAATGAGATTCTTAATCGAGATTGGAATCAAAACTTAGGGAATGTGATAAAACGAACGCAAATATACTGAACAAAATGAAACTAGCAAATTGTTATAATTTGGTATGCATATATTAACATTTTTGAAAACTTTTTTTTTTATATTTTATCACAATTATGCAAACGTTTCTTTAAAAAAAAAAACAGCTTCTGTCAGCATATAGCCCTCACTAAATGACCATTTTTCTGTACTCCTCACTAAATGACTTCTCTATACATAACTACTGTGGTCAAGTAAAAGATGGAATTACCTTTTCCCAACACACACATCCTTTCATCTCCTAAAAAAAATTAAAAAAAAACTATAAAACTTCCAAGTCAAGCAATAAAAAAAGTGTAACTCCTCATGTTCACCAGGTAAATGCACCCAAGTGGAATAACCTGGTCCTTGTCCTATATGTATACTGGTTCCATATACTCATCTCATGGTCTAGAAAATTCTTACGAACAAAAAAAAAAACCAATTCAAATTTTAGGATAAAACTTAACTATATGGGATATGCTTTTAATTCGTCCGAATTCCGAAAGAAACTGCAGTGGCTATCTGGCAGTCCATTCATTCACAATAATAATGTGTCCCACATGTACCTACATAGTTGTAGGTACATCCCCTATCTCCATAAATTCTCTGATGGAAACTTCTTCTTTCACTTGTGCATTCCCATGTCCTGGTCCTGCCGCCACCGTGCACCCCGTCCTGATGGTTGTAATATAGCGAGGGACCAATTCAACGTCACGCCACCGTATAGCCATATACCAAGTTCAAACCAAAGAAAAAGCAATTTTAACAATTCTGTTTCATTTATATTTTTTAATTTCACCAGAATAAACGAACGTTTATATTTTTATTATATTTATTTTTTTTTTTTTTCATTTTCTGTTAAGGTTTCAACTGTTCGGTTCGAGATTTATCTGGGCACTTTTTTAATAAGCGCGATAAAAAAATTAAGCACAAGGGAGCAGCACACCATGATGATGATGAAAATGATGGGTTATCTTTCAGTTCAGGCTTTAGGCTGATACAGCTGATTCACAACACCCTGTCGTCGAGCTTGTCGTCGTATAGTCGTCGTTGTCGGTCGGTGGTAAAATTAAATAATATCTTTAATAATTTAACTTTTTATATGTTTCCCATTTTTTTTTTTAATTTTTAAATTTTTTTTTATTCGCATGAAAGCTCCGATCTTTTTAATCATCCGGAGTCGATGCCTCTTTGAGTTTGAGTTCTCTTTGTGTGTGCTAAAGGGGAACAAAAAAAAATTTAGTATACTTTGGTTGTGTGTTGAAAATATTATAAATCCTTTTTATCATTAAAATTATTCGAATTCCGTTTTATATACCCGCTCAACCCAAGCTCTATACGCGAAAATCTTTCCTTCAGTTCAGTTGGTCTTGTGCTTTTTTTTTCGTCGTTCGAAGAGCTCTGAATTTTTGCACCCCTAACAATTATAATGACTTTACTTGCTTAAGAGTTGAGAAGAGAGGTTTCTAAACAAAGCCGTAGCAAAAATTATATCTTGCGAGAGCACTAATTTTTAGTTTTTCTATGTAATATAATTTTATGAATATTCAATGAGTTTTATGACTACGCTTAACGTGTAAAAAACAGTGAGATTTTCTGAGAAAATAGAATATGGTTTAAACAGAGATAACTATGAGCTTTTGTTCATTTTTAGAATATATCGTATTAATAGGGAGGTAAAGCATTCGAAATTCGTGCAGTGCGGTTTAAAAAAGAAGCTCTGAACTCTAAAATTAGTAAAACTGGTGAGCATTTCTGAAAGCGTGAGAAATACGATGTAATTAATTTCTCTCTTTTCGATTCTGCTCTGTTGAAGTTCCAGATACGACGATACATCGATGTAACTCTAGAAACGAATATATATAAACTTAAAGAGTTAATTCAACAGGTACTGAAAAACTAGCCCTATAACAGTTTTTTTATAACTCTTTTAATATTTCCTTTAAATTCACAACTCTTACTCCCTTCCACAAATTGTATGATGAATTCGATTTTTAATATTACTCCAGTCCCCTCTTTTTCTCTACGGCTCTGTGCAAAACTCAACCACCCAACAACTTCTCGTCAAAGATGAATGAAGTAGATTTCCCGATGAATTGTTTATGATAGAACAAAAAAAAAACAAGAAGAAAGAAGAAAGTTAAACTCTTCTAATTAGTTAATTTATATTAAAAATTATGATCATCGGGGAATAGAATTTCGAATGTTTTTGAGAAAGTCTAGAAGAATCATCATCATCAGCATCAAAGCATCACATTGGCGACGACATCGTCATCGTCGTCATAGTCATTGTCGTCACATACACGGCAATAAATTATGAAATCCTTTAGATATTTACTGTTCTTCGCTCTTATTAAAGTCTCCTTCTACTTTCAATTTCTGTTAACATATATACATCGGGTTGTAGGTAGGTAGGTTACTGGTTAGGTATGGTTTGTAGTAGATATATACATAGGCGTATACCTACAAGAAATCTGCACCAGAAATGTGGTAATTAATGGAAAATTGCTTCATTATTTATGCAAAGATATTGTGGATCCTTGCAATGAATTAATTTTCACAAAAGTGCCATGGAAATATACATAGCTACCTGGGATGGCCAAAGTTCCCTTGCTATAACCGAACAAAGTCGACGACTATGATGACGGTAATGATGACGATGGGGGCGGCTAGAAGGAACATTCTCATCCCCTTAATATAGAGCTCCAATTCATTCTTGCGCTCACTCAGCCACTTCTTGGTTGATGATGACGATATACAGGACAAATTTTCAGTATATTTTAAATTATTTGCAACCGATATAAAAGTGAGAGGTATGTGTGTTGATGTGAGTTAGAAATGATGGTAAATGCGGTTGAGTTTAGTTTGGGACGGACTATGGTCTGAGGCATTTCAGTAGTAAATGTTCAAAGGATGTTGTCCTGTGATATATATGTAGATGGCCAATATTATTCCCGGAAAATAATTTAATTTTGTTTAAGTTCACATACCACACACGTAACCGCACTATAAAATTCTTAAATTCTTCAGATGAATTTTGAGAAGTCTTTTCCTCATGACTTATTTATGGCACAACTTTTAAGATGTTAGTATATTCAAATGTTTTTTCGATCAAGGTAGTTGTTTTTGTCTATACCTATTCAGTACATTTTATAGATACTTGATATAGGTAAACATATGCAGTTAATGGAACCTTTTGAATGTTGAACAACAGAAGACTTTTACTTTTGTCTACTGCTTTTGAAATTTAAGAGAAAAAACTCATTCAGAGAAATTTTTGAATAGAAATTCTTATTAAAATTCAGAGAAAGAGTATTTAAAAAAAACTTATGTGTGTTCACTGCATCAAATATTTCATAAAGGTTGAGTTTTACTTTCGATCTCTGGAAAAAAGGTTATTATTCATTTTTTCCCACCAAACGTGTCTTGTGATTTGTTTTAAAAACAAAAGTTTGTCTACTAAAATTGTTCGTGTTTACACCCCTAGTCCAAAAAATAATTAAAATTCCTAGAAAATTTTATAGCAACAATCACAAATCTAAAAGTCGTCTACCGCAGCCCCAAATGCACCAACTTGCTTTTATGTACGATCATATAATGGGGCCTTTATTCATAAAACAGAAACGATCGAACGATATCGTTTTGGCAATAGCTGTCCCTATCTTTCCCTTTAGGTGTGATAGAGATGAGTATTGCCAAAACGATATCGTTCGATCGTTTTCGTTTTACGGAATGATGCCCTGTGTTTTTATAATCCGAATATTGTAAATTAAAAATTAAAAATCGTTGGAGCCTTTTTTTAAATAATTAGTTTTTTAATTATAAAACTTTTATGAAACAAATTGGTAGCCCATTTTTTAGTATTTAATCATCCCTATCACAGAATCCATCGTGAAAATCCCGGAATCAATTATTTCATTTGGAACCCCGAAAAAAAGGATTCACAAAATCCGAATATGGAATCGAAAAAAGCAATGCCTCATTAAAATAATTAATTCTGAATTTCGAAATCAGCTGTCCTATGTCACACCAACACATAGAGCTTTTAAAAACAAAAATACCTTCAACTTTTCAAAAAGTCCCATTTTGTTCCCTATAATTATTATCAACAAAATAAGCTGAACTATTAAGACGTAAATGGCTACACTCTTTGTTTTAATAAAAAGTGGTTTAAAAAAGCTTAAAGTCTTTCCTATTTAGTTTGAATTTTGATAACTCAGCAGCACAACTTTAACAATCCCCCTATTTTAAACTCATGTCAATTTTCTTTTATTTGTATCTTCAAAATTTAATCAAAATTTCTGAATCTCGATTTTAAGCCCCTTCTTGCACTTACACCCATTCTTTCAAGCTTTTAATGATTAAGTAATTTTGGAACTATACGCAAAAAATGGTGGTTTGGAGTTTTCAAAATAAAAATTTTAAACTTTTTATTTAAAATTTTTAAAAATTTTTCTCATTTTTTATGGGAATCTACACAAGTTTTACCTTTGGCCTTCTACATGAAAACTCTCACAAAAAAAAAAATCGCATAATTCATGAGCACTATTAAACTGTCAAATGATTGAGATTGTGAAAAAAACTGATGGTATTTGTTTATTTATTCAATTTTTAAACATTTTGTTCGCAAGAAAATAGATTCAACATAAAAAATAAATTAAAGTTTTAAAAATAAAGTGGTTTCAAATGTACTGGGGAGCTAATTTAAGTCCGCCTTGTTTTAAAAGTGATGTGCTCCTTTCCTTCCTCGGTTTTTTTAAAGTGCATAGTTGGATTTGACTTCCTTTGTAAATTTTTATTCACTGCCAAGGCGTTCAATTATTTTATAGTTTAGAAAAAAAATCATCAACCCATTTTTGAAAATATTAAATTTTCAAAAACTTATTTTGATTTTGTTTTTTTTAATTCAAAATAATTTTTTTTTTTTTGAAAATATTGGCATAAGAATTGCTCTTGTGTTTAAATTTAAAGCCGACTGAACAGATAATGACGCAGTCGAAAATCAAAAAATACTATAAGAATAATTTTTGTTAAAAATACCATAGATTATGTTATAAAATACTACTAGGTGCCAAGTAAAAAAAAATCGACCAAGTCGTTTTCGAAATAAATATTGGAATAAAAAAAAATTTAATTTTTTTTTTAAATCCCGAAAAAATATTTTGTTGCATAACTTTTCTATTGAGAATTTTGGAAACTTTTTCCATAAAAAAAATTGATCAAAATCAGTAGAACCGTTTTCAAGAAAATCGAAAATCACTTAATTGATTCTATATGAGAGATGCCATTAATAACCATTGTTTGGAAATTTTGTTTTCACCAAATGGCAACATCTTCCTATTAAAATTAACTGAATTTTGTATTGAGAAAAATCTGTGGAGTATTTTTTGAGGAAAATAAGATTATTTAAAAATGCTTAAAGAAATATGGGAGGTATCGTTATTTTTGGTCCTTGAAAAATTAAAACAAAAACTACGTTACATTGGACAAAAGTGATAAAAGCAATTTTTGCAGAATGATGTTTCTCATCAAAATCTCAATTAGCAACTTAACGTATTTACGGTATAATACCTAAATCGCATGTCAAAAACTTTTTTTTATGGTTTAGAGTTGAAAGTGGTGGTTTGAAGCGGTGGATAAATTTTAGGGAATTATGCCATGAACGAGAAATGCTGAATATTTTTTTAATTAAGTGTGGTAACAATTATTTGTTTGCCTGTGTAAACGTGGACATGCGATGGACAAACAAATCTGATATCCCTTGATCCAAAATTTCGAATTAGGGTTTTTGGCTCTACACAGCTGATGCTCGGTAATTTTGTGTTGAGCTCGAAAAGCAAGCTATGGAAAGGTTCAGATCATTCTATTTGAGCGAAAACAGAAAAACTGTTTTATTTTTAATTCCCAGGCAGTGCTTTCAATTAAAAAGAAAAAAAAATGCCTATTGTTTCAGGTGGTGATCCACACAAAGTGCCACGGACGTGATTGATATCTCACTCGAAAGGACTTAAATAAGTTTTATTCCATTAACCTAATACCACAGATATCGACGGTTAAAGTGCAGTCGAAAAATTAAAAAAAAAATATTAATACTAAAAAATCAGCAGAATCAGAGCCACCTTTTGACAATTTCAGCGTCACAATGTTGTTCTGAACCTTTTTGCAGAAAAAGGCAGAATTCAAAACCTCTTACAAAATTTGGCAGTTTTTTTTTGTTGATTTTTGAAAAAAACATGCAAAAACGACTACGAGGTTCTGCACTCTAACCGCCAATATTTAATCCATGTTCGGTAGGTGCCAATAGTGCACCATTTGTGTCATAAGGACTGTAGGGACGTAGGTCCATGAGAACGTCAAATTTTGGAAAGCGCGCAAATACTTTATAAAGTTTTAGTAAATTAATAATATCAAAACAAAAACAACAATTTCTGTTAAAATTGAGGAAAATACCGTCGGCAAAAATCTAATTTCTTAATTTCGCATTGAAAATATTCTTATTTATGTAGGTGTATAATAAAATATGTACTAGTCTCAAATGCAATAGAAGAAAATACATAATTGTTTTGCTTTAAAACGAACACAAATTTATTTGCGCAGTTCTTTGGGTCAATGGAAGCTGACAACTATAGGCTATCATTGGAATTGAAAATGATATCGCAAACACATATTATCGAAGTTGATTCAATCGCAGATTGATTTGCCTCTTTAAAAACATTTCTTATTTTTTTTATTTTTGTTGGCCAATTTAGGTATGTTATCATTTAAATTATTATCTGATGTATGTAGAATTTGGCAACCTAATACTTTTTTTAACGGTGATCAAAACTAATTTTTAGGGGCGGCAGAAATAAAAAAAATGTCCAGGGCCTCAAATAAGGTATATGTAAAAATGGCTCCGCAAGGGCGAGCTACTAAGAGATTTATTTATTTATTTATCCTATTAATCCGAGAGAAAAGATGTTAAGTATAAATTCATCTTGCAATTTTGTATCGTAAAATTTTGAAATTCAAATTTTTTTTCATTAAATTTTGAGTTTTAAAATTATTTATTTTTTTAAATAATCACTATTTACTTAGCGAGTAGGTACGTACCTACTATTCCGTCCATTCCTAAATTATCTTTAAAAATTCTCTAACTAGAGCCAAACATTTTTAAATCCGCTACTGAACATGAGAATTCATCCAGGCATGTGACATTTTAAATGACTATCGTAACATTTTAATTTATCATAACAAAAAACACTCAATTGAAAATCATTTAACTAAAATTTAAAATTAAATACTCAAAACAACGAAGTTATAATAAATCTAAATAAACAAATATTTTATTAAACAAACAAAAAATAACTCACCCGTCACAAAAGCTGCAGCCAGTAGAAATCGCCTCGATGATGTTTGCATTTTTGAAGCCATTTTATATATGCACAAATTACTTACTGTGAAAATATTATTTTTCACTAGAATTTTAATATTTAATTTATTTTTCAACAAATTTTTTTTTTTTTTTAATTGAATTTTTAAATTAAATTTTGATCGGCACTGAATAAACAAGTGAGTCGCATCCACTGATACAATTTATTATATTTTACGCATTAATTTGTGTTAAAATCATTTTTTTGTTTTGGAGCATAGGTATGTGTAGCTATTCGTATCACCCGCACTGCATATAAAATATATACGAGGAAGTAAATACAAAAGTCACGGCAGAGGCAAAGTGTGTTTGTTGAACAATAAAATAAATTCAATTTCAAATGAAAATCGTGTCCTGTGTTTGATCCTGCAAAAAAGAAAAGGAGGCCAATCAAATTAACTTCAAATTCGCACAAGAACCGTCCGCGTCCGTTTGGTGCCGTATAACGTTCAAAAGACCAAACAACAGACCTCCCCAAACTATTCCAAAAAAAAAAAAAAAAAAAAGCAACGTCTTAATGTCAATCCAATAAAGGTAACACCATTAAACCTTTTGTCCTTTTATTATTACCCCTGTGTGTATGTGTGTGTTCCTCTTAGAAAACGAACGACAACGACGACACTCGTGCTGGCTGTGTGCTCCTTTGAGAAATAAAATAAGGAAAAAATCTTCCTATGATCCTAGTTTTACCGCGCAAAACCCCAAAACACTGAATGACCTCTGACTCTCAAACCCCAACCCTCGCCGCCGCCGCGCTACCGCACCCTCAACCTGGTTATAAAGAATTTTGATCACGTCCTTCTTTTTGCAGCACATTTCATTACACAATGAAATAGCCTCAAGTTGGCAACAAAGCATGAGTAGGGGATGAGTGGGTGTGTGAAGGTCGGCTATCCGACTCGACTCGACTCGGGACTATATCGTTGCGATGGATACGGTGATTTAGGGGGACAAACTGGCGCAGTGGGCGGTCGTTCGGTCGGTCGGTCGGGCAGAAATGTTGTTTGGAAAGCCATTTGGGATTCATGAGAAACTAAGATTGGCAGTAACACTTAGTGCCGTTGTTGTTTGGAAAAAGAAAAGAGGTTGTTGTGTTGTGTTTTCGTTTCTCGTTAGGTAAGTATACATATATATAGGTGTAGTCCACCCATTGTTTTCGATATCGAAAATGGATTAATGTTTGGATATATAGTGAAACATTAGGATAAAAAAAAAAAATAGCAAAATTAGCTGGGGCTATAGGGAAAGAAGGCATTCTCGAGAGTTAATGGTTCGATAATCAGTAAGCTTTAGTTAAAGGTTAATTAGTGTTGTAATAATGCCAGGGGCTTATCTACATTATAATTGCTACCTTGTGACCATGAATTAAGTTTATATAAGGCTCTTTTATGAGCTGTTAAATGAATTATGATAAAATTTGAATTGACCTGCCAAAAAAAAAAAAAATTATCCAAGCAAACTCCCTATTCGATTCGAGTGTGTTTTTAGTTCTCGAGACGGCTTTTGATGTCCAGTCCACTTTAATAAATTAAGCTGCTTATTTCGATTGAGGTCGGTGCGTTAATTAGTAGAAGTTGATTGACATCAATTTGCAATATAAGTAATTATGCACGAAAAAAAATATACAATTTAGCTGGAAGCCTACATTTTTGAAAAATTAATGGTAAAAGTTTAAGTATGTTAAAGGTTTTTTTTAAGAAGACGTATATGTAATTATTATGAAGGACTATTATATTAACGGTTTCTTCGCCCTTAACAGTGGATTTGGTATACTAACATGTGAGTGATGGAATGAATTAACCTAAAATTTTAGGAAAAAGGAAATTGAGTAGGTAGGTAGTTTATAGAACAAAAATAATAGAGAAAAGGGAAGGTGCTTTAGCATATTACTTAAGGCAGGATCTTACGCACTATTTTTTTTCTTTACAAAATGTGATAAGAAGTTGTGATTCAATACGTCAAGAAAGTCATGAATTTATTTAAAAATGTAAAAACTTACAACTTATGAACATTTGAAATACTTTTAGTGTCTATAGCTAAGCGTAAATAGGAATTTTAATCAAAATCGTTAAAGTCATTTTCGAAAAAAATTAAAAAAAAAAACGAAATATTTGTATGGGATCTTAAGATAAGCTAAAACAAACAATCGAATTTCCCCACTAAGGAATCACAGAAAAATATGAGTACCTATCGCATTTACCAAATTTAAAGCAAATCATTTCACCAGTTTAGAGTCAAGTCAAATTACAATGGACTCACGTTTGCACATGACGCACATGGTGAAATCCCCTTCTCGGACTTCTTCATAATCATAGTGCTATCTTTGATTACAACATCAAATGTTTTTGTTTTACACGAAACCAATACTAGCCCTATATAACGAGTTAAAAGTGTGTGGTACTTTATAATGCAGTTAAAGTTTGTAATATGTAATTCATAGTGCAATAAAACTTACCTAACAAAGGCTAAACAAAAACTGGGCGGAAGTTGTAGTTGGAAAAAATAAAATTTTATTCTGAGAAAAAACTATATTTATACGTAATTTTAAATCAAACTAAGCAATGATTTTTTTCATGCTATCAGTTCTGTTTAATGCAAGATTACACATTTGTAAGATCATGTGTATCTGCACATAATATTAATTCATTTCTGTTTGGGTTTTTTTATAGCCAGATAATGGGAAATATCAAAGTCATCATTTAGAGTGATTTTAGTTGTTAGTCAAATATATAGATTGTCGTCTAATACACTCATTACTTAAGACAACAAATAAGACATACAAAAATATATTTATTAATATATAAGTAAGTATAAGCAGTAAGTTAGTAGATACCTAATGTTGTTTATTTTATTTCAAACAATACATTAAATTGTTTTTTTACAAGTTTCTATAGTTTAATTTTAATAGAATTTTAAATAATGTGACATGTAATTTTAATTAATATTTCTTTAAACAAAAGTTTCAACAATGACTTTCGTCGTCTGTCGCAATCAATATTTTTATTATTTTATCAATATGAAGCTTTGCAATAAACAATATACAAAAAACTACATTAAAATACTGTACAAAGTAATTTCTGTTGCCAAAACCAGATTATTTATTTCTTTCCGCGAAGTATTTTGATGGCATGCTTTTCTTAGAGTTGCTCAATTAGTTAGAATTTTTTTAAAGTTGAACAAAATATTTACCCGTACTTGAGATTATGTCACTACACGAAATTATAACTTAGTTACGCCATGCACTCTCCAGAAGCACTTTTTTCCTCCTCTCTAAGACTCATTTTGAATTCATCCAAGCATTTCTTTTCTTCGAAAAATGGTTGGTTATAGTTTTGCGTTTTACATGAACCTATATTTACTTTCCAAAAACCTCACTTCTATGCAAATTTTCACCCATGTTCATAATAATTAAAATAAGTATATTGGAAAAAATTCTACATCATGGATTTTGAAGCAAACAAATTTAAAGTACTTTCAGACGCCATATCGCACCCAAAGGCCCAACTATAATAGGCATGAGCTAGCTTATCCACGCTTAAGCCAACGAGCTAATATATGAAATTCCTATGGAGTAGCCATAATGGAGTCCAGCTCCGTTTCGTTCAATTTTTCTAAGTTTCGTTCAATTAACCAAACATAAGCAAGAGCGGTCCGGTTCGCTCATCGCATAGGGTAAAGGCACTAGTATCCGGACAGTGCTAGTCTCCGGACACTTTGTCGTTTATATGGAAATAAGCATATCATTCATAAATAGTCTCAAAAAACAATCAAAATACAATCCTTTATGTATCACAAACATATATGCAAAGTTTCAAGTAAATTAAGAATATAATGTAAAAGTTATGCGACCTTTCAGTTTATCAGATCTAAGAGAACGATTAAAATGACGATTTGAGTAAAAAAAAATTAGTGTGAACATTTTGAAGATTGAATTATTTTACGCAGTATTTATTAGTTTATTGGTAAAGAAAGTGACTTTCATTCTTTAAAATATTATAAATTTTAATAATTAAACCATAAAAGTTAAATAAACTTAGTTTTTGACCAAAATATTAGGTGTCCGGATACTGAATACTAAAATTTATATCATTTTCAGTTTCCGGACATAGCGTCCGGATACTGAAAATAAGAGAAAAATCTTAAATTCTTATTTTAATGCCCTTAAATGATAGTTACGTATATTCTACATGATTAAGAAGAAGAGAAATATATTTTTCTCATATAGTTCCAGTATTCGGACAGGGTTTTATCAGTGAGAACAAGCGTTTTATCACTCAGAAAACTCTGTCCGGATACTAAAAATCCATGAAGTTCAGTATCCGGACAAGTCTATTTTTTATACAATTTATGGTTTTTGTGTCTTTAATCTTTAAATAATTTAAGGATAAGAGGCTTGCGTAATTTAAGTCCTTGAGAAAATATTAATTGGACAAAAGCCAAAAAATTGGGATTTAAATTCTAAAAATGTTTTTCCTTAAATACGCTTACTTTGAAGGTTTTTTTTATGAAAAATGGGGGAATTCTATAAAACAATTCTGGAGACCTTCTGTGATTCTATGAAGATAGAAGTATTCATTATCCAAAAAACTCGACAAACTTTATAGAGACTCAACTGAAATATAAGAAATTTTAAATCAAATAAGCATTTACTCACAATCGTAAGGATTGTTTAATATTCAGAATAAAAATAACATTTATCAATTCTATATTTCTATCAATTGATAAGTTTCATAGTTTATCAATTGGTATACCTAGACTGGGTAGGTATTTGACTACCCTGAGCCGGTTTGGGGTTCAGAAATCATCTAAATACACTGTATTTACATAGTAAGTACATAATGTTAAGTTAACAAATAGGAGATTTTTTCAATTTTTACATTTCATATTTTACTTCAACTTCATACAAAACTAGTGCGTCCGGATACTAAAATAAATGTGTCCGGGCACTAAATTTTATTGTCCGGAAACTAGCGCAAATCGAACTTTTTTTTTAAAAAATTGTATAAATTATTCAATTATAAAATTAGTAAGTTATTTAAATGTAACATTATCAACAAATATCCAAACTTTTAGAAAAACCATAATTTGTTTCTTAAATCTTCATAGTATGAATATAAATTGAGACCAAAGTGAAGAAATGTGTTAAGTGTCCGGATACTAGTGCCTTTACCCTAAGTGAATTTGACAGATACGGTTCAACACATACAAAATACACATCAAACCCATCGTCTGTGTAAATGATTCGAGATTAATGAAAGTGTATGTTTTTCTATCTCGTTGTCGTTGATTCAATGTTCACACTCAAACAGCTGTGAATTTGATTTTGACAGATGCTTTTGCGCGCGTAAATTATTACGGCTATATGCCTGCGACTTTTTGAAACTTAAGCAAACTTTTCGATGGGTTCTGACATTAGTTTATGTTTGCTTAAGCCTATTATAGTTGGGCCTTTAGAATGAAAGTGACCTAACTCAAAATTTTTGTAACTTCAGATTTTTCAGTAAACTGACCTTAAAAAGCGAAATGAACTCTAAAACCAGGTGGTAAAAAAAATGCTGAATTTTTTAGTTAACTCTCTTTCATTCTAAGGGTGCGATATGCTCTCTTAGATCATTATAAATCATAATTTTCTCTGGATAAAAAATTGTTTTTTTTTGGAAATAAAAATTATCATGTTTGACAAATTTTTGTTTAAACATTTTTTTTCAGTCCGTTGAAATGTCTTAAACGTATACAAATATTCAAACTCTAGTGCAGACATTTAAAAATAAATTGCACGGCTGGGTCTTATTCACAATCATGTCTGTGGTTTTAAAGCCAAAATATTCTGATTTTAAAATAAATAAATTAGTAATAGTAGCCTATATTTTATGCAACTTGTTAAAAACGTAATTTAGTTTGATGAAGTGTGTATTATGCAAGTAGGTACATACAAATTAACAATATAGTACCTAAAAACAAAAACTTCAAATTTAATGATTAGGAATTCTAGTCTTGTTGGATATAGTTCACACTAGGTATTCGTCACGAAATCTATGTAAGATGAACTGAACTTAGCAAAAATTGCGTATTGACAAAGGCCCTCACTATAGTCGACTGATGAGTCCAAGTGAGATCGCCGGGACGAAACGTCAATTTTTGTAGAACTTAAAGGCCGTTAAAAGCTATTTTGAATATAGTACCTTGTTGCACATGTGGATGCATGGAACTTTTCAATGAACAATAATTAGTCGGTACGCCATTTTTTAGTATTTATTAATGCGGAGTTAAAAAATTAATTTCGAAAGCAATCATCTACTCATTTTTTGAAATTAAGTACAAACATTTTTATTTAAATTGGTGAAATAAATGATGAAATAGTTAAAAATCAAACATAAATTAGTTTTATTACAGGTAGGTAATATTAATATGTTCCAGTTTATAATTTTATTTTATTGGATGGTAGACCTAATCGTACTTATATTATCGCACTTAAAAATTTTAATAAAAATTATATATGAGTCGTTTTCGAGAAAAATAAAATTTTCTTATTTGCGTGAAGTTTCGATTTTGAAGAAAAAAAGTTGTGCTGTATTGTACTCAACTTGTGCTCCGAGGTGCCATTTTTTGAAAATTTCACAAATTTGCAAAATTTAAGGATGACATTTTTTTCAAAATTAAGTTTTTCTAAAAACTTAAAGTTGTGGTGTTTTTGCTCAAAAACCTAGGAGATAAAAAAAAACCGAAAAGATATACAAAAATCGCTGACATACATATATTTACAGCTTTTATATCGAATAAATAAATTTTTCGAAACGTGAAGTTAGCACCGTCATTTTCGATTTTCAAAAAAAATTTGTGCTGTATTGTGCCGTAAATATTTTTTTTAATTCGCAAATTTGCAGATTTTTTGCAAAATTCCGATTTCCAAAAAAATCTAAGTTGTGCTGTATTATGCTCAAAGGATGCTACTAAGAACCGAAGATATTAAAAATAAATTCGCATATTTGCAGCCTTTACGACCGAACGCAAATATTGCGAAGCGCCTTAGGGAGAAGTTGGCACCGCCATTTTCGATTTTCAAACAAAAAAGTTGTGATGTATTGTGCTTAACTTGTGCCGCAAATTTGTAAATTTTATGGATGAATTTTTTTTGCAAAATTATGGTCTAAAAATATTAGCAATATTTTGCCAGTGAAAATTTACTGCCAAATTATTATAGAAATTACGAACACTGACAAATGTGTTTTTCTCTTTAAAATCACTATTATTGTTATAAAAGTTCAAAATCGTGGAGAAACCATTTTGAAAAGGGTGAAATGTCAAAATTTATTGCCTCAACCATGGACATCAATAACTGCCTTTCATCTACTGAGCAATATTGCCATTGGCATTGCCTTGACAATATTTAAGGCAATGGCAATTAATCATGCAATTTATCTTGGTTTAGAGACTAAGGGCCAGTTTCACAGTGACTTAACAAAATAACTGTCACTTAATTTTCCCATTTTGGCACTTTATTCGCAGTTTTACTGTCTGAGTAAGTGCACCTTAAGTGGCCAACATGACAGACTTAAGTGTCACTTATTCCGATAAGTCGATAAGTATACACTGTAAATTTGTGCATTCGTTTTTCATATTTGGCACTTAAGTGACACTTAAGCGAGTGTGAAACTTGGCATAAGAAAACATACCTTATTCTATAAGAAGAAGAAAATTGTAAAAAAAACTGCTATAATGATTTTAACGAAAGGTAAATTAATATTAATTAAATAAATCAGATATAGTTTTGAAACTTACTTTAGACTATTCAAAATTTTAAAATTACAATTTACAATTTTCCACGAATTAAATTTGAGAATTCAACTGCCTTCTTTATAAACCTATAACTTTTTCTATAAATTAAATGTCAAATAGTTATAGATATATATATAGTTTTTATTGTAGTCTGAGGGCCTAAGAGTTACCTATACCTACATATAGGTATTTTAATGGAAACAGTTGACCAAAACTTTACTTAAGTGACATTTTATTTTATATGAAGTGAAGCTTATGGTTATCGAATTACATATATGTATATAAGTACCCATTTGATAGTCACCCCTATTATATAACGTTTGTCAACTATCAATTCATAGTCGATAATTATTGAAAATTTGACTTTAACAACCCGCAATTGATAAGTTTTAATCATTAAGAATGACGCAGAATAAACAGGAATTATTAGATAATTATCACTAAAATTTAAATGTATCAAATTTCAATCAGCCCTATCGAAGTATTTGTTCGGAGAATTTCCGATACGAAAGTGAACTCCGATCTGAACTCAGTAAACTTTCGAGGTATCCTTTGCGGAACGAAATAAAAATAAGCAAACAATCACGTTTCTTTGACTATTTCACTTACAATTTTGTAGTTGCCATTTCCGAACGATTTTTCATCGGACAACTTCTGAAGAAATTCAACGCATAATTGTCAAAAATTGTTGACTAATCGCATTGCGGCCCCGCGCGATGGAATGCGATGTATTTCGTCGGAAGATCTGTTCGAAATGCTTATCGGAACGGATACCTCGATAGAAAATACTCCGATTTCGAACAGATCGGAGAAAAATTTCTTCCGAACGGATACCTCGATAGGGCTGAATATTTTATCAACTATCAATTGATAACTAAGAATTATAGTAAATTGGTTCACTTAGCTACTATATAGGTTGCTCGTGGCTGCCATTTCTAATATAGGAGTGATTTTATCTAACTAGACAAACCTCTAAGGAAATCTAATAAATTCGACTGTAAATCTTAAGAATTTTTAAGCCACTTGAATTATAAAACAATAAGACCCAACAAGCATGTATGCTTTATTTATTTTTTGCTATATAAGTATATTAAATTGTATGCTCTGACTTATCATCTAATTAATTTCAATAAAATTCAAAACTGCCAACATATTACAATAAAATATATGAAGACCTAAACATTTGTACATACATTATATGTACCTATAATACTTTTAATTTAAATGCTTATATTCAAAAAAACACTACCCCTCTACCTCCACTTCCTCATCTATAACAAAACAAATATAGCATCGAACTAAATAAACAAGAAAGCTTTAAAACGTTGTCGTCTCAAGTAATAATTTATCACTTAAACGTTTTCATGTTGAAAATAAAAAAAATAAAGATAAATAATAAAAAAAACCTTCAAATCAAAACAAATCAGCTACATATATACAAAACATCCCCTGTATATATTTAGATACACTTCACACCCCTTTTTTAAAATGAGAGCAAAGCAAAAAACAACAACTTCAAACAATATTTATCACTTACAATGCAAATGGACGTAAACAAATTAGAGTCTCGACTCGACGTAATTATACGCTTCTTGTTAATATAAAGCAGCATTTTACAAACACCCACCTAGGTACTTATAGATTAGATATAGAATTACATTGAAACACAAACAATTTTAGAGCTTCAGGAAAAGTTTGTTGTTATCATCATATCTTCCCTTAAATTAAAAAAAAAAAAGAGAAGCAAACTCGAAACCCAACATTCAGAAAAAAATAGCTCTACGTCAGAATCACCTGATAGCATGGAATTCATCATCAGATAAGCAGCAACCCAATGTGTTGTTTCTCAGAACCATAAATCCCCCCCAAAGAAATTTGTCTTTTTTTTCCCCCTCAACTTGGTATAAGTACATTGGTATTAAAAAAGACCGGACTGCGAGAAGTTGTTGCTGAATTTACAAATAAGCAGTATTTCCGCATTTCTATGCGGAAACATTTTCTCACATTTTCTTTGTATATCTGCTCCTATTCCCATCATCAGATCCTTGTTCTTAACCCACCTCTGCTCTGTGCTGTGCTATTCTTGGCCAGGGCCAGTTTAATCTTCTTGACAAAAGTAATCCGCGTATTTAGTGTTGATAATCAAGATAAATCGCGACCAAAACCCGAAGGATATTTTTATAGGGATCTTCTGGGCACAACATCCAGCCATTGCTTCTATGGGGAAAGTAGGTAAACTTAATGGATTATTCCATTTCTCAAAGGGAATTCGACTCTCAACACATTAAACATGATTGGGGATCATTGACTTCTCTGGCAAGGTCTTTTCAGTAGTCTTGCCTTCAAACCCCAAAAAAAAAAAAAAAAACATTCACCTTCAGGGTGATGGGAAGAGCGACACACCTCCTTCCAGTTCTCATTCTCGTTGAGTTTCGTGGAAGTATAAGTACTTCGTCTTTACCTCCACCGTCCACGGGCCATATTTCTACTCTTGAAGTCGGCTTTTTTTCAAGCGAACAAAAATGTTTTAAATTTATACCAGAGATTGTTGTTTGTTCATTTCCAGCTTTAAACCAAACCAAACCGATCAACCGGTTTATTTGTTGTTTTTTTTGCAATACAAAAATTACTGTGGCTGCACTCTCAAGTCTGAAGCGCTGAACATTAAACACGTTAACCAAACATGAAAAATATAGTGAGATATTCATATATGTTCATAGAGAGAGTGCAAGTATAGAAGAGAGCAGAGCAGAAGAGAGGGAATTGTTTTTGCAATGAAATAAATGTACAATGAACCGTAACTTGTGAAAGAACGACTCTCTTGCGGCAATAATTATTATCGTATCGTCAATCAATCTCAACACGGCCGAAAGTGGTTTGATTACACAAAGGCGCGAATGAAAATTTTTGTCAAATATTTTGAAATGGCAGGTACTTGAAAATTTTAAAATAAAAAATTATTGCAAAATAACAATTTTAGGGAATTTTGGCTTAACTTTCCAAAAAAGATTTTAAATCAGTCAAAGACTTTAATCAGTAAAAAAGATTTCAAATCAGTCAAAAGTCTCCAAGACTGGCGTTTAATGACTTTAAATACTTCAAACAGTCTTGTAATACGTTTTGACCACTTTCAATGTGATAATTTCATATTCAGGTGACATAAAAATGTAATACAGTAGAATCTCGTAAAGATGAACGAAATATTTTTACCCTTTAATGCACAAAAAGATGAACGGTTTGAAATTTTGTATATACTCAAAGAGATCAACGATTTATTCTCAAATTAATTTTGCCTTCAATTCGCCGAATTAAATTTATGTATAACATTATTCAGTTCTGTGAGCAGTACTTTGGGCTTGTTTTTAACTTGTTATTTTAATAATATTTAGGGTCTGTTTCACAATGTCTGAGTAAAGTTCTGATTAGTTACTCGACACGTATGTATGTAAATATTGGCACAGGGTCATAAGTCCAGAAGAAAAAACTTACAATTATTGTCTTTTCACAACTTGAATAGGTTATAAATGCAAAAATAGTATAATTCAGTTTTTGGACTTATAAGGCGCCAGTTATAGCTTTCATTGAAAATTGTAATTGTTAATTTTGAGGCACTTAAAAAGTGAAATCAGTGATTATTTTAATGCAAATAAAAAGCTGATAACTCAATTATTATTTCTAGTCAAAAAAATATTTCATTTTGGCCCAGCCTATCGCAGGAAATGAATTTCTTTATTTCAATGATTGAACTACCTTATAATTGATCATTGAAATCTTAGAAATCGTTTTATGTGAAAGGTAGGGCCAAAATGGAATATTTTTTTGACTAGGAATAATAATCAAGTCATCAGCTTTTTATTAGCATCAAAATAATCACTGATATCGCTTTTTTAGGGCCTCAAAAATGAAAATTAAAATTTTCAATGACGAGTTTCAATGAAAGCTATAACTGGCCCCTAACGCTGTTCCAAAATGTATGTGTCAAGTAACTAATCAGGACTTTACTTAGAAATTGCGATATAAACCCTTAGTGTTTTTTTTATTTATAACTATATATCTTTTTCCTCAACCAAATGTTGTTGCTCGAAAAGATGAACTGCAATTTAAAAAGATGTCTAATATCAGTTCATCTATTCGAGATTCTACTGTATTATTAACAAGCTTCTAAGCATACTGGCTGTATTCTGAGAATAGGGTTTTTATTTAGAAAGTATAATAGTTATGTCGTTTTCTTTAGTCCAGAAGGCTTCTGAAATCCTGAAAATGACAGTTCTTCACCTGGATTTAATTTTAGAATCGAAACAAAAAGGCCTCTGGCGACCAATGGAAAACGACATTATAGACTAAAAGAAACAAAAATTAAAATGTAATTTTTGTCTGTTTCGTGTTGTCAAGTATTTATGAATGTGATTTTTTACGATTTAATTGAACGCCAAGACTTATAGTTTTTTAACAAACGTTAATCTTATCTGATAAGTGATAATAATAGTAATTAATTAGAAATTTAATGACAATATACCTTTCAATGATAATTTTGTATATAACAATATTTACAAACTGTTAATTCTATCTTATCTTAAACAAACACCAGAGATTTAAAAATCAGATGGCTACAATTTTTCCGATTTATTAAGATAATAATTTACATTTTTAAACATTGAATTTGGGCAAATTGAGTCATAATTATTATTTTCAAATAAAAAGAAAAGAAAAAAACAGGAATTAGAACCGCAAAGGTGGGTTTTTTTGTATGAGCAATAGTGTCATAAATCATAATAAACAAATTGTTTATTTAATATTATCGATATATTAATTGTTATTGATTAATGATTATCCATAAAATTTAAGCATTTCCGAGAACTTAAAATAGAATTTCTGAGAACTTAAGAACAATTCATTGATTTTGTACATAAATATATTTGAAAATTGTGTTGCCGCCAGAAGCAACAAAAGGAGTTATTCTGCATCATCAGAAGCCACAAAATAGCAAATATGTACTTATAAGGATTCTAGTAGGAAGAAGATTAATTTAAAGGAGTTTTTTTTACTTGTATATTTTTCAAGTCGTTTAATTTTTATAATTTTGTGTCTTATTTTCCTGTTTTTTTATTATGACTTAAAGAAATTTTCAAGAGAAAACATACATTTTTACCTAATTTTGAGAAATAATAATTATTATTTCAAACTGCGAAATTATAAGAAAAGGTAAATACAAATACAGTCCAACAATGAATTGCAATTGCATGGATCTAAAAAATATATATCGAAAAAAATTGATCAATTAATATTTTTTCAAAAATTCCTTTAGCAACTCAAAAAACTAATCAGGAAATTTCTATCAATTCAACAAACAAAAACAAAACAACAATTTGACGAAAGTAATTAACACAAAAGAAAATTATAAAACACGTCTGTCAAAATACCGTTCCAAATTTTTGGTGATCAATTTTTAGTTGCAATATATATACAAGTTATATTTAAAAAAAAAAATCGAACTCCAGTTGTTATTCAAACTTTACATTACGATGATAGCAAAGTTGAAAAAAAGGGGGTCTCATAATTCTGTCCGTCTGTCTGCCTTGTCCTTTCGGCTGCAGGGTGGTTTGATTTTCTTTAAACTGGGTACCTAGCGTATCATTCCCCGGCACGTTTTTTAAATTTTTTGGGACCAAAAATAACGGTACCTGCCTTACAATTTTTTAAGTAAAAAATGAACATCTTATTTTTCACAAAAGCGTCCCCACAACTTAAAAAAAAAAAATCAATAATTTTTTTTACCATTCTATAAAAAAAATTTCTGAAAATTGGTTATAAAGGGTGTTTTTTAAGACGTGTTGTTTTCAATCTGGCAATCCTTTTTTCGGAGTTGGTCTTTTATAGATTAGACAGCTTTCACTTGATTTATGCTCAGTTTGGTTTGCCATTTCATAATGAATATAGACTTACTCCTGAACAACGTTTGCAAATCGTGCAAATTTGTTACCAAACTAATGTTTCGAGATGGCCACCGATCCCGATTTTCACAAGGAAATTTTGTTCACCGATGAAGCTCAATTGGCCATTGTCATAACATTAAATTATATGCGTTTTATTTCTTCTTGAAAACCCTATCATTATTTTAATTATTTATTTTTAAATTGTTTAAATCAATAAATTTCGTTTAATGGCGACTTTATAAATTTAATTGAGAGTAAATAAATTGGGTTTACATTATTCAAAATAAATTAACCGTTTTGACGATTTATAAACCTGTTCTTTATTATAATAGGTATACAAAATAATACCTCAGAATAAAAACAAATGTGCATAACTTATTTAATTATAAATATATGTGAAGAGCTTTTTCCTTCTGTTAAACTTCACCTTTAATAGATACTTACGTTAAATATTTAAAATTCAAATTTATTCCACATTGAATGAAATAATAACACAAAATGCGGAAGAAAATTATAATTTTTATAAATTCAATAGAAACAGTTTTTTCTTTAATGAGCAAATGTCAATACATAGAATGATTTATTGTAATAACAATTATATCGATCAAATTTAACAATAATTGTTTGGTTTTTGGAATTTAAAACATAAATACTTCGTCGAATTGTCATCAGTAATGGAGTAAAATATTGTACGTGGAATTTTAATTCATCTTAAGTCAATTTTTAACATATTTCAGTAGAAAAAAAATTCTTAAAAGAACCTGGTGTCACCACACTATGCAACTTTCGTACATAGGATGAATTTGTTTCCTTGATAAAAAGGAAACGAAGTGGGGTAGAAGAATGCGGATAAGACAAAACTGTGCGCCTTTGTATTGGTAATAGGGTTCATTGTCAGAAACAAATTATCTTAAATCGACTTAAAATATTTTATCATTTCAGTCAAGAATTGTCCTCAAAAGAAAATCACCTTTTGATACAAATAGTAGAATGTATATGTAAATATAAAAAAACATTTTATAACTGTCAATTATCAATTGATAGTTGATAAAAATTGAAAGTCAATATTTAACAAACCAATTGATTAAAGTGTTCATCATTGACTGTAATTTTGCAGATCGTTTCGAAATCAGTTTTTTTAATAGATCGAGATGCACCAAATTTAATATTTATCAACTATCGATGATTTCTAATTGATAATGGTCATAAATGTAAAAATGAATCAAAATAGAAATTTACAAATGAATTAGTTTCATAATGAACTAATTTTACTTTAGTATACCAAACATTTATTTTTTGTTGCTCTATTAGCTTAGATTTGATTTAGTGAATGATAGACGTTTTCTCGCGTTTAGTTATTTCTTTTTTTTTAGATCAATATTACTATGAACTTTTAATCGTCATATAATTAGCAACAATAAGATGGTCAACGCAATATTTAAAACATTGACTAGCTTACGTCAAAATTTATGCAAATTCTGTTCCAAAAATGTCAACTAGCGTTAACGACTGCATTTAGGAATGCGTTGGCCGTTGATACTAACGTTGACACTAGCGTTCATTGATACTTGCGTTGACACAACTTTTTGGACCAACGCTGGATTATTTTCGTTATCCGTTATCCGTGAGCGGCATATTGACTGTATTTCACAGCTGAATTTACTGTTGCGTCAACAAATCCTTCGTTGATCTCCTTGTTGGTTAATATATTGAAGTTGAATTTTTTGTGAAAGATGTTAGAATGGTATTTATGGCTTTTTCCATTGGTACCTAGTCCAGAAGCTTTGAGAATTGGCTTCTTCTTAAAAAAAAAGAGAAAATATTTCTGTATTTGATTTGCGAATCTACTTAAATTTCTGGAGCGATTAAATAACATTTCATCGTTTTCTTAGGGAATTTTTAATGCATTGACATTTTAGCCACCTTTCTATGAAATTGATGAAATTATTGTTTGACAGATAGAAGTTAAATCATATTATATTGTTTGAAAAACAAGTCTTGAAATAGCATTAATCCCGAGGAATTAATGAAAATTGAAAATTTTTGAATTTTGATTAGGTTTTTTAATCCGTTGACATCTGCAATGAAAATAAACGGTTTATGGCTAGGAACTACATTTAGAACATGAATATTATTTTGTTTCAAATGCAACTTGAAAGCCCTAAAATTTGAGTTTTTCCGGAGCAATTTAAAAATTTCAAAATTGTTGAATTCTTTAGAGATTTAAGTGCCACCTAAAATTTACCAAAATAAGTGATAGCTATACTAAAGTTTCTCAGGCTCATTTGTAAGCCTGAGTAATTCGGGCTTGTTTGGCCAATAAAGTGCCACTTATTCAAGTAAATGTGTAAAATGTGATGTGGTAGACATATTGGCTACTTAAATGCAATTTACTCCGATTGTGAAATTGTGCCTTAATCCTTCTACTTTGTAAGGATCCTTCAAAGAAAAAGTTTATTACTCGACAATAATAGAGAAAGAATTATATTTTAACGGATATAGAGTATTTCGTTCAGAAAATCACCGCAAAGCATTCAAATCGATTTTTCCGTCCATCTGACATTGGTAGCTATAACTTCGATGGAATTTGACATTTTGTTATTTAACAGAGTTCGTCAGGATTAACAATCAAAACGCCATTAAATTATTGAAGTCTTATTCACATAGTCTTATTCAGCTAGAAAATGACAATTTTTATCTTCAATGTTTTTTGGGTTAAGTGACTACGTGAACATTGCATTAATCATTTAATTGGTGACCTAATCGTAGATTTAACATTTTTCTTTCTTATATAACTTACTTACAAAATAAGATGGAATTGACTGTAATCTCTTGCAATTTTCAATAAATATTATGACTGCTATTTTTTGTAGCAGGGATAATAAATCTGACTGAAGAAAAACAAAGAAGAACTTTTAAATATTAGAATTACCAATTAATCAAATATCAATTCCAGAAAAATAGATATAACAGTTACCACTTTAAATATAGTTCCTGTTCTGTACATAGCATTCTTCATTTTATTTTATTTTTATATAGACTGATATTGATTTATTTACAATAATCTATCCTATTAATTAATAAAGGGTGATTTTTTAAGAGGTTTAGAACTTTAAAAAAAAAAAAAACACAAAAAATTCGAAAAAATGAATGAAATATTTATTTGAATCGATAGTTTGAACCTTGCAATTTAATGTTTAAAGATAATTTCATGCAAATGTTGACCGCGGCTGCGTCTCAGGTAGCCCATCCGCTGAGTTTGGCATACTCTTTCACACATATCGGCCGGTATCTCACGAATGAATGCATGGATGTTGACTTCCAGTGCGTCAATCGAAGCAAGCTTGTCCCTATAGACATTAGCCTTGACATACCCCCACAAAAAATAGTCTAATGGTGTCAAATCGCACGATCTAGGCGGCCAATTGACCGGCCCGAAACGTGAAATTAACTGTTCACCAAACTCGCCTCGCAATTGCGCCATTGTTTCGCGTGCTGTGTGGCATGTGGCACCGTCTTGTTGAAACCACATATCATGCAAGTCAAGAACTTCCATTTCGGGCAAAAAAAAGTGCTGTAACAAAGGCCTAACTGCTGGGAACGGCGCCGAATCGACATTTCGCGGTCTTCTGTCACACTAGCTGATACGGCCGCAATATTTTCTTCACTACGCACAGTACGTAAACGTGTTGGTGGTTTAATGTCCAACAAAGTAAATTTGGTGCGAAATTTGGTCACAATCTTCCGAATAGACTGCTCAGAAGGTCGAGAATGCCGACCATAAAATGGAAGCAGCGCGCGATGAACATTTCGAACCGAGCACGAATTTTGATAGTAAAATTCAATAATTTGCAAGCGTTGTTCATTTGTAAGACGATCCATGGTTAAATTGCAAACCAAACTGAAGCTGTTTGACAGTGACACAAGGTACTAAACACACGTCAGCTGTCAAAACCAGTGTTGCCAAAACCAAACCAGCTAAAAAATCACCCGTTATTAATACGACATATAAAAATTTAATATCTAATTATGTATATTATAAATTTTAATCATCAAAAGAAAACCCAGTCGACAGGAAAATGATGTTTAAAATGTATTTTTATGGAAGCGCATCACGCATTTTTATTTTTAATTGAATTCAGGAGCAAAGTGCTTTTAACATGAGCATTATGATTGAAGCTGGTTAAAGCTGGCTATGAAGGTTAATAAAATCTGTTAATTTATTGCAACGTGGTGAACCTGTGTTCGAAAAAGAGCACTACGTAGGTACATATATTCTATATATAAAGTACCTACCAACAACGTAAAACTCTTTTTGTATTTTTTTGCAAATCCCTAAAAAGTCATATTATTTTAAACAGTCTTTAAAATGTCTACCATTGAAAGATAAATTTAAATATTTAAATTACAGAATAATAGCTTAGGGCAGCTATATAGTACCTACTAGGATTACACATACATATATACATACAATTATTTTCATGTTATAAAAACAATATTTGAAAATTTGTGTCAATAATAGAAAATCAAGAATTCACAGAAAAATCAATAAAAATTTATAGAAACTCAAAGCTAAGCTTGAATCTAAATTAAAAAAAATAAAAAAGTATTGTGAATTCATCTTAATTATTATATGAAAAGCAATCAATTATAGTTTACATTCATCAAAATGTGAAAAAGGATATTTATTTATTTTATTTATGTTTTATAATTTTCAACCTCGAAGTTTTTAGTTTCGTTTACAAAATATTTTTGTTGCTCTCAAGTACCTCTCTTTGTTTGTGGTTCCATATGATGTTCTGTATGTGTGTCTGTATGGATTATTCCTAAGCAAAAACTTATTTAATGAAGTCTAACTTTTAAATACGCATATCATCCGACTAAAAAATTGTTTCAATGTTGGCAGTTGAGTCAATTTAAAATGTAATTCCTTTGAAATTCACAAATCTGTTTTAAGCCATATCAAACATATAAAATTAATATGAAACTTGATTTCATTTATACAAAAAAAAAAATAAACACATTTCTATAGTAAATCGAAGGTAGGAATACAAATAAAATTTTAAATATTTTTTGTAAACAGAAGTAAGGTCGAAAAAAAAAAAAATTAGGTTCTTTGTAAAGTATAGCTTAGCTGCCTGTTACTATAGCTGCAATATGTACAGTACTTAGTAACGTCAAACGTAGGTTTGACATCAAAAAAAAATTGGAATTTGGAATTCTAAGCATTAAAACAATATTTGTCGTTTTTCCCGTGGGGCCTTTTCCGCCCCTTTTTGCCATTTTCTTGACACAATTTATTTAAGGACGTCGAGCGACAATAATTGTTTAAACAAATTCCACATTAAAAACTCTTTTCGATAAAAAAGTACAAATCAACGTCTTGGTTACGCTGTATTCATTGATGGAATGCAATGTTAGAGATTTTTCGAAATAAAAAAAAAATGTCCGAATTTTTTTTTTTCACGACAAATTTACGACAAATTCACGACAATTAGTCCAATTATTAGAATCTTAAAATTTTGAAATGGTAATGCTAACTTGACAGACATATTTTTGCTCTATGTTTTGAAAACAAAAAATAATTAATGCAATGACAATCAAAAATAAAAAATTAAATCTTGAATGATGTTTTAAGTCCAGTTTCACAATCCGAGTATAAGGCACTGAATGGGCCAATATGGGAGACATGAGTTTAATATTATATTCATGTAAAAGATATAGTAAGAATATCTAAGTTTAGGTATTGTAGTAGCTGAGCTGATGAATCGTTTCTAGTAAAATTGGGATAACATTTATAATAGAGTAAATGTAAGTTAACTTCGATTACAGTGACGTTATCGACTTTTTCAATTTAAAAACTATCTCTTCTCAAAATATGGATTCGGTTGAAAATTTAAGGTCTCTTTCATTCTTGTTTAACAAATATTAAGGATGAATGGTTTTGTGTCGTGAAAGTTAAATTTCTGTTTTGTGAATAGATTGTGATATTTAAACTACAAAAAAGAACACAATATTTCATAGAAATTGAATTTGGGAAAAAAAAACGGATGTTGATTGATAGAAAATATAAACTGATTTTTTAATAAACAAAATAATCATTATTTTTGAAAATTGTACCCAGTATTTTATATTCAATTTTGACTAAACGGAAAATATTTTCATTTTAATTAACAATCATAATTATTAATGTCCATAATCCGTAGGAATTTTTAAAATCAAACACTAAAATTCAAAAAATCTATACTACAACAAAAATTGACCTTAAGAAAATTTTTGTGTTTTTTGAAAAGAAATAAATACATTTTGTTTGTTAAAATATGGGTAAATTTTTTCCATAAACTTTTCTTAAGCATAAAATTCAAATACCGAACGTCTATTTTTTTTAGATTTTTAACCTTTAAATGATTTATATTAATTAATGTAGAATTTTTACAACTTTTCAACACGTACAGTTTTGAAATGCTTAAAAATTAGACCTGATCCATTGAATAAAAAATGTTCATTTTTATATACATAGGTACTCTTTCACACATTCGAATTTTCGACATGAATCTGTCCCGCTGTAGTTTTCTTGATATTTGCAGACGAAGATGAATGTAAATCCACCATAAAACACAACTAAATGATATTGTAAAGTTTTTCTCGAGATCTATTCATACTACGGAGAAGAAGTATACTTCAATGCAATAGTTTTCGAGATATTAATAAAAAAAAATAAATTCATTCACTTTTCGAAAAAATATAAAAACCTAAAGGCTTTTGTTCAGGTCCAAATCAAGGGTACTTTTTAGGAAGTGCTGAAAACATATAAATACAAAGATTCACCAAATACGCTTTGTTGTTTTTTTTTAGAGTATAGTATCGTTCTAAATTATAATTTCAACAAATCATAGATTTTTTTCAGCTGCTAGTTGAATCAGTAATTCAGTATTGCATCACGATTTCAACAATAATACAAAATATTGAACAGAGAATTGTAGCTAATAATGTTAGAAAAGTCTGAGTACAGTGTTTTTTCACGTTGCACATATTTAGAAACATTTTTTTTTATTCATTTCACCGGTAAATTCAAATAAGATAGTTCGCGACTTAAACATTTCATACGAGAAAGTATTGGATAAAATTGCGAGACCCACTTTAAAATATGCATACAAATAAGCGTGTACATTGTAAAACCTACAGGATCATTCAAATTCTGATACAACATTCATGCTTTATTATTAGTGTCACGATCACGGTATTGGTTAAAGAGTTTGAAATGCAAAAAAATTATCAATCACGAGAATATCTACAAATGAAAATTCGAAATAAAAAAAAAAAATCGTGGACGCACCTGACATGAAATTGGGGTGACAATTTATAAATTATCATCAAATTAAACTGAATTGTTGAATTTAAAAAAGAATAATATTTCTCATTTCGTGATTTCTTTAGAAGTATATAACCAGTTCATCAAATTTTTAAACAAAAACAAAAACATTAAAAAATAAAGAGTGATTATTATATATAGGATACTGTGATATTCGCCGAGTTTTTGGTGAAAGTTTATAGCTATTTACTACATGATGAAAAAAAAATGTTCTGAACAGGTTATATGTACATTCTCACCAAAACCCTTCAAAATATAAAGTGAATATAAAAAATATGAAAACTTTTGTTTTTGTTTATGTCTCAAAATTAGCTGAGCTGGCTATACACTTTTGAAAAAGTCACAGCTATCGAGGAATTCCTAATTTTAAAATGATTGTTCCGTTTATCTATTCCGTTTAATTTCGTGATCGAAAAATATAACTAGTATATGTGTTAAATGCACAACATTTAAATATCGACGGTTAAAGTGCAGAACCTCATAAGTCGTTTTTGCATGTTTTTCAGAAATAAAAAATATGTATGGTAAAATGTTTTGAATTTTGTCCTTTTCTGTAAAATTTTCAGAACAACATTATTACCCTGAAATTGCCAAAAGATGGCTCTCTAGCTGTTGATTTTTTTACATAAATAATTTTTCGACCTACAAGGTTCTACACCTTAACCGTCGATATGTATTTTTGTTTAGGTATACGTTCAGCTAAATGAGATTTCAGAGATTTCTCTCGTTCAAAAAGTGAGCAAGTGAATCCAAAATTAATATTTGACTATTTGACGGCTAATCTAATACATTTTCCTGTTCATGTATAGGTATACCTATATACATCTGAGATTTGATTTTCAAAAACTTGCATAGGTAAATTATTTAATTGAAATCAGCACAAATAAGATACCTGTCATTTTTATATTTTTGATCACTAAACGTGTTCATCGTTGACTAGAATATATAGTATATTTTTTTTCCTTCTTTAAAGCCCCAATTTGCCAAAAGTGTACCCAAAGTATATACATACCCAAGGGCGTCAAAATGCATAATATTACCATACGATCAGTTACATAGATAAGTAAGTATACCTGTCTCAAAATAACGGCGCGGCGCGGCGGTCAGCGTCCGGCCCAGAGGTGTCGTTATGTATACAATTAAATTTGTTTCAACAGTAAACAAAAAAAAAAAAAAAAAATTTATAAAAGCTTTCCTCATCTGTTTCTTGTTGGGTCTCTTAACACTTTTTATCAAAAATAAAATAAAAAAAAAATAAATTGAGAACACAAAAGACCAGTCAACTAGTCTATGGGTAAACAATTAAATGTCAATAAATGAAAAAATAAAACAGAAGACAGGTTTATGAGAACTATGTTTGTCTCGATTCTCGCGAAAGGCACAACACTTTTGTAAACAATATCATTATGATTATTATTCACTTTTTTTTTTTAATTTTATTAATTAAATATATAAATAATAACAGATATTAGGTAATTGTGAAACTCTACGTGATTAAAATATTTAAATTGATAGAATTGACAGAATATAGAGGGATTCAATAAAGTGTCGCCGTCGTGACTGTCACAAACAACGGTTTTTTTTTTTTTTTGGTTTTTTAAGTTTGAGGGTCGTTACTTTTGATTTAATAGAATCGATTGACAGTTTGTTTGGCACATTAGGAACTCTTTATACGACAACATTGCGGGCGGTTTGTCATTTGAATATTAATTTACACCGTGTCACCCGAGAAACTAACGCAAAAAGTGTGATGCAATTTATATATCACAACACACACGGCATGCACAGTTTGAATATAAATAAATTCACAAACAAAATAAATATGTAGGTAATACAACAAAAAAAAAATTACAAAAATAAAAGACACCAAAACACGCGACTTCTATATTTTTGTAAATATACCAAAAAACAAAAAAAAAAAATATATATATCATCCGATGTTGTATAGCCAGCTATGTTGGAGTTGGTATAGGTATACATATATCTATGTGGTTAGAGGGTATTTTTATTCGAGTGGGCTTGACTCAAGAACGCTCTATGCAGCAAGGCATTAAAGCATCACACCTCACTCCACTTCCCTCATCACGTTAAACGCACCGTAAATTGAATTTAATTGAATGCAATGCCTAAAAACAACATTGCCATTCGCATTGCACATACATACACATCAAAAACGTCGACGAAATTAATAGTAGATATTTTCACTGCAGCAGAAATGATATATCACTATATTATAGGTTTAGGTTTGGTTGTATGTTTTTTTTCGGTTTGATAATTTTTTTTTTTTTTTTTTCTGAATGCTTTTCTATCCGCGGTTCACTGCTGACTGACTGTCGAACAAGAATCAGCGATCGTTTATAAAATGAAAAAAACAAAAGTATCTAAGTATCTCGTAGAACTATATACGACAACGTGGAATATTGTGATAAAATATCTTCGTCGTATAGGTACCTAGTCGATGCCGCGCCATGTGCATACGGAACGGAACGACGACACACGTTTCTCTACTTTTAGCCGAGCGTTCAACGTGGAAGCCAAGCAAATACTGAGTCAATTTCTTTGGTGCTCCACCATCATCATAGGAAGCAGCCACGAAGCAGGTTGTTTATGATGATGATGATGATGATGGGGCTTCCCCAGCAACATGTTGCCAGAAACACTATTATATGCTTGGAGCTTGTTGAATGGAAGAATTATGGACAGTGGCAACACATAACATTGACGATGCGCAAGTCCCGTTTTTCTATTTCAGAGCAGAAACAACAGGTAAGCGCGTAAGCAAAAGTTAGCGAAGCGAAGCTGATATTGAAGCAGGGGGACTGGGTACCTACTAGGAGGCCGGGCCATATAATATAGCTATAACATGTAAACAAGAGTCCGACCGACCCGAACCTAGGCCAACATAGAAACGTGCTCTTGATCTCAATGCTATCAAAACATGTAGCTCATCATAATGCCGGCATGGATGGTGTTTGGTTGGGATTTCAATTGGAATTGGGATGGCATGGCATTGGGAATTTTATTCTCCCGCCTTTATATCCTTCATCATGTTCATATAACTTTGATAGGGTTCATTTATTTGTCCTGGATTTATATGGAGCAACAAAGTGGCCGGAGGTATTTTCGAGTTCGTATATTTTAGACCTATAAAGAAAAGAGTATAGATTGGGTGTAGGTATGGGAGAGGGAGAGAGATGTGCTTTGTTTATGTTTAGGCCAGGAGTTTATAGTTAAGCACGCAATGATGCTCCATGGCCTATGGCCCTGATATGGCTATAAAGTGATTAGGGACATAGAATTTCAATCCATTTATAGGTATGTATGTATACAAATGGATTTTTGTTCTTATATTATTTGCTGAGATGGAAAGATAAATTATTAGGTACGCACGTAGTTTTATATATGTATGTAAGTAGTGTAATGTTGAAATATACTGCTCTCAGTGCTCAACCACAATACCAATACTTAGATAAATCTATTGGACTTTTTGTTGGGAATTCTATATTGGGTGTTATCGGATCCTTAAATATGAATTGTGTGTGACAATATCGATATTTAATATACGGACATGCTTTGCAAATAAATGAAGCGTGTGCCTCTTGCTCTTTATATAGATTGTAAAAGAGTTATATTTACCGTTATACCTATAGCAACATAAATCAGTTCTTCTATATATTTTTTGAATATAAACCAAGTTAAGGGGATTGAATTGGAATGTATTGATTTTAAAGAATAAAAGTTAACATAGATATTGAATAATTATTTGTTGGTACTTTGTTTTTTCATTAATAATTGAAAAATGTAAGCCAGGTTGGTATTTTTGGGTGCAGGAAATCGATATTAAGTAAAAGAAGTAAGTAAGTTTGCCTGAGACATTTAAATCTCAGCTAAAGTGATAAAGATGAGATGACTTACTGAGATTTAAAATTTAGACTACATCTTTAATCTTACCATTCTATTTGCTTAACAAAACTGATGATTTGTGCACATAGTTATACGTCGACTGTCCCTAAGTCGTACTCTCTCTAAGTCGAATTTCTCTCTAACTCGAACTTTTCGACATACTTTATCATTCCCTTCAATTTTCCGTACAAAAACCATTCTCTAAGTCAAACTCCCTCTAAGTCGAACTCTCTCTAACTCGAACACATTTTCTCGATAATTGGCATCTTTTTTCACCCCTTAAGTCGAATTTTGTTTAGAACAAACTGAAATAAAAAAAAACATTACTCCTTCGGAATTCGTATTTGGGGTTTCTAAAAAGTTACAACGCAAAAACAAAAAAGGATTATTATCCTTTTCTTTGAGTTGTTTGTTGCTTTATATGCATATATTAACCTTTGTTTATTAAATAAACCTTTTGAAATAAAAAAATGTTTCTCTCTATAACTCTAATTTTTCCAAAACTCTAACTAACACGAACAAATCTTGGTATCCCGTGAAAATTCTACTTAGGGAGAGTCGACTGTATATACATACATACATACATACATACTTTAAATTTGTATTAATTTCTTGAATTCAAAATCCTATATGATTTTATTTTTAATTCACAATTTGACTAATAACCTGCAGTAACATTTTAGGTACTTATGGGATTCGAAAAAATCAAATAAAAAATGGATTTCAGTGAACAGCTTTATTCTATACTATTAAGCATCACGGAAAAAATTCTTAGATCAGAACAAGAAAAATAAGCTACAAATCACGAAAAATGAATCCAGTTTTGTACCTTGGCTTCGAAATTAGTAAATTACAACTTTTTGTTTGCAATTTCACAAAATGAGCGAATTGAAGATATTGACCCTCAAAAATCATATTTCACCACTTTTGAGTATCAATTATTCAATCGAGGAAAAAAAATATTGCCAGTTTTGTTACTTATTTATAAATAAAAGATATTATTTTAAATAACTTAAAAACACTTATTTTATTTATTTATTTACTTAAATGCATTTCGGAAGCTATGCTTCCATCGTCAGTAAGTTTTATATAAATAATAATAAAAAAAAAAAAAATTTTTTTTTGATATATTAAATACAAATAACTCATTACAAACAAAAACAAACTACACAAACAAATTTATAGTGAATTTAAGATCTATTATAAAATTTTTTGAAAATTGGATTTTTTTATCTTATTTATCTTTAAATTGCAACTTTTGAGTCGTAATTTGAAACTGGTTATTCGGCAATTTGCAGCTTTTAGAGATTAATCCTGTCGAGATTTAAGAACAATTTTTCGTTGAGATAACAATCTTCGTCAGTTATTTTAAACTTAAACCTATGGTATTGCTGCAAATGAAAAACTGCAAATTAAGTGAAAATAATTTCTGACTTAGCTATACAAAGTCTGACGAGGTACTGAAATTGCAAAATACATACCTCAATTTATAAGTTCGAGTGACCTTAACTCCAAAGATAGTGTTTTGGCCAGGTACGACAGTTGGGCTCATCAGTCAGATTCTGTTGTACCATACTAAGACGCGAATTATGGTCGATGCTTACCGATTCTTATAAAACTCACAGCATGAATGCACTGTGAATTCTATATTTCTAAGAGAATTTGTTTAAACTCAGACACTTAGAAAAAAATAGTAGCCCGTGGTCTGGTTTAACATCGAGAGCATGCAAATCACCATATAAATGTTCAAATTATTCCCCTGAAGATAGTAGATTGTGACTAAAAAGTTGTAATTTACTGTTTAGTTTTGATCTTAAATCAGCAAATTATGACTTTTGATAATAAATACCAAATTATAAAATTTGGTATTTTACGAAGATTTGAATGCTAAATTACAATTTTTTCAATCATTTTTATATAAAAGCGTCTTGATTTACTAAAAAAAAGAGTTTCGTAAATTACAACCTAAAATTTCGCAATTAGTGATTTTTCAATTCTTTCCGTGTACAATTTGCTTCAGTGATGCTTAGGTTATGATGGTAGAAGGCTGAAAGAATCACAATTTTTAAAAATTTCTCACCGCATTTTCAAAAAAAAATTAGATAGGTATACTTTAGCTTTAAAGAACTTTTTGCTATGAACACATTTTTGGTGGTGTAGTTTTATCTGAAATATGTAAGTAGGGGATGGCGGGGCACAGAGGACTTTCTTTATAAAACGATAAATAAGTGACTGCTCAAAAATTGAATACTATAATAAAAGCGCCCATCTTGCTCCTCAAGTTGTTATTGCCTATCGTGATGACGAGCGCTCTCCGCTTAAAAAAATTAAAATTTATTTGTTTTAAGATTAGTTTATAAAAAAATTATAGAAAGTTGTGCTTGTTTAATATTTAAAGGCTTAGCCAATAAGAATTTCAAGTTTTAATGTCAAAAGCAATGAATTAAGGGGTGTTTTGTTCAATTTTAGTTTTGTGAATTATTCGTGTTAAAACATGTCGAAATCACCTTTTAACAGGCATTCGTAGCCAATATTAACATTAAATCTAATAGAACCGTTTTTTTTCTTCATTTTCCTCTATCTTTATTTGTTTAACTGATTTAAATAAAAAATTATATGCGAGAACTTCTTATAAGTTCAAATAATATTGCATACCTACATACAAATTTTAAACAAAAAAAAGCAAGTTTAAAATTTTTAAATTAAATTTCAAAATTATAATAAATAAATAAATAAAATTAATTTTGGAAAATTCGATGACAATTTCAAAAGTGAGTATAGATGAATTTTTTTTTTAAATTGAATTTTGAACTCCACATTAATATAACAAGTGCTAAACATTTTTTTTTTAATGGTTACCAAATTTAATAAAGGTAATTTTTTTTTCAAAGAGAGCACTTCAACAATTTTAAAATGTTGTCTTATTATTTAAGATTTGTTAAAGAAATCGGAATGTTTTCAAAAAATGGACGAAGCTTTTCTAATTATTTTGATTTTAATTTAATTTAATTTTTTTAGTTGCTGTTGGGATTGATAAAATTCGAAACAAATATCTTAAGGAACTCCCAAGAAAAGGATTTATTTTTCTAACTTTCATATTCAATGCCTGCCTTTATTTAAATTACTTTCCAAGTCAGTGGAAAAAGGCAAAAGTTATTGCTATACCAAAACCTAGAAAACCAAAGACTGACCCATTTAGCTATCGACCTATAAGTCTCCCCAGCAATATTGGTAAAATTTTTGAAAAAATAATTAAGAACCACCTAATTAATCACATGACGCAACACCTTGTATTGCCAAAGCAACAATTTGGTTTTCGATCAAGACATAGCGTAAATCATCAAGCTGTAAGAATAAAAAACCATATTAAACAAAGCTTCGCTTCTAAAATGTCTACAGGGCTGGTGTTATTAGACATCGAGAAAGCGTTTGATACTCTGTGGCATGAAGCGCTTTTGCACAAAATGAAACTTTTTAAATTTCCCCTTTTTCTAATTAAAATAATCCAAAGTTTTTTGAAAGACAGATTATTTGCAGTTTTCAATGGTAATTCCAATTCAGATTATTTGGATATCCCTTTTGGAGTTGTCCAAGGATCAGTATTGGGTCCTATTTTGTTCAACATCTATGTAGCAGGCTTTAAGATTAGAGACAACAATACACTTTGGGCTATGTTTGCAGATGATACTGCAATATACTCATCCTGTGTAAGCCCCGTAACGATTATGTCTTCCCTGCAAAAGTCACTTAAGGATATTGAAAATTATTTCATGAGGTGGAAAATTAAGGCTAATACAGCTAAATCTCAAGCTGTTTTCTTCACACGTCGCAGAGCAAGCTGTTATTTACCTTCATCTTTTCTCACATTTTACAATACTAATATACAATGGGAAAATGAGTGTAAGTATTTGGGTATAATATTTGATAAAAAGTTGACTTTTCAAAAACATACTGCAGTAACTTTAAAAAAAATTAATATGTATATTCGGATACTCTATTCATTTATAAGCAGAAATTCAAAGCTTAGTATAGACAACAAACTTATTTTGTTTCAAACGATTTTCCAACCTATTTTGTCATATGGCGCACCCGTCTGGTATGATTGCGCCGATTGTCATAAAAAGAAATTGCAAATTATGCAAAACAAAATACTTAAAATAATATTAAAATTACCTAAGCATTTTTCAACATCGATTTTACATGAAAAAGCCAATGTCAACCTTGTTGCAACCTTATCTGTTAAATATGTATCAGATTTTATACACAAATGTCATTTCTCGGACAATAATCTAATACAAGAACTATGGGCAATTTAGATTTTAAGTATTACATAAGGATTTTATTTTGTAGAATTTTCCCTTAATTAAAAATTATATAACTTCTAGAATCTTCTTCATTGTATAAAACTAAAATTAAAGCTGTAAAGAACAAATTGTTACGTTCCAAAACTCTTAAACAAATTATTAAGACTTTTTGTATCTTGATCTACAATAAAGAAAAATAAATAAATAAATAAATAAATAATTTTTTTAGTTCAAACTTTAAGATTCATTTATAATTTGTACATAAGCGTGCTCTTTTGTTCATTTGTATGCACCATACTCACATATTTGCAGTAAGTGACAAAAAACTATAACTATTATTTCTTTTAAAATTAGTTGAATAGCTTTATACTCAGGCTTTTAAATCATAGTATGTATATGATCGTATATACGAGCAAATATATTCGACCCAGTTGTGAACTTTTTTATATTTCACTAAAATTTGTTTAGTATATTGTTGGCACTCTCTTACCTTATTTAATCATTACACTATCGGACCACAACAGATATAATTTTTTAATGTCTATTCACCTTTTAATAGATTTGAATAACAAGACCAAGTTCATTCGATTTATTTGTTGAACTTAAAAACTTATTTAATGAGTGATAAAAGATTATCTAAACAAAAACCCCGTGATTTGATAAGAGAAGACAAAATTAAGAAAATCTAACTAATGAATGTGGGCGTATAATCATGAACAGTGTTAAGCTTTCCGAATTTGGCAATTAGTTATCTCTGACTTTAAAAGTATACAATTTTGCATATTTTATTCGAGAAACCAAACCAAACAAGATGCTATAAAAATCAAATTTCGTTTATTATACTAATTTAACAACTTAAAAACATTTATTATTTCTTAATAATTCATTGTCAAGTTCAATAACTTTTTTTTTAATTTATTCATGTTTTTAAATAATTTTAGTTCACATGTATGTACTTTCAATGCCAACGTTATCTTTAAACTTAAAAATTATATACAATACATAGACACACACATAGAAATATTTTTTTTTTTGCTTTATTCATAAAATACTACTTTTTATCTTAATTAAGTTGTCAACATAACAACACGCTTCGCTTAAAAATCTGAGAGCTTTTTTATCTCTCTTTACATAAAATATATAGATATGTACGAATCACCACCCACAAAATAATATTTTGCATGACTATTTAAAAGAATGTTTATAAATAAATTCGTACAACGTAGACATTTTTTTATAAATTTGTATATTTTTCAAAGTTATTTTTGTAGATTTGTATGAATTTTATAGTAAAAAAAAAACAATTTGAATTTCGGTCAAACAACAATTAGTTTTCAGTGGTGGTCACCAAAAATAAACTTTTTTTTATAACTATGTAGGTTCCTCAATAATAATTATAATAATTAATTAATGCAGTTTATTTTGGAACTTCTTGTTTATAAAAACAATTCAATGGAATGTTTATTTACAAATTCAATTAACATACTTTAAGTTCCGAATTTTTTTTAATTTACCTCCATAGGTTAATTTTTGATTTTAAACTATGGAAATTGTATTTGATTTTAATATGCTCTATTTGATTGTCGAGGGTACATTCTCTAATGGTTTTTTGTAAAAATTGAAATAAACGTCTGGGTTGCACTCTGTTTATTTGAGTAGTCACTCTGATTACCGAATCTGAATGAGATTAACTTCTGCTATATTTACGATAACATAAAACGTCCAAACTTTTTGAAACCAAAAATTTTAATTTTCAATAATGAATTTCAACAATAGCTACAATTGACTTATTGGCACTAGTAAAATACGAAACACCGATATATATTTTTTTGGGCCAAATTTTTGATGATAATGATATTTTTTTAAATGACAACTTAAAAAGAAAGTTTTGTGGAGAATCAGAAAATCATGAAATTTTTTCATGGATAGCATATCCTCTACAAGCGAATGTCGATTCTCGATTGTTGACCTTGCTTGGAAACGCAATAGCTTCTAAAAAATCGGAAAGGATAATGAAAAAGTATACCTACCTAGAACTTTTTTGTCGAAAACATCACAGTATACCTATAAATATGTCAATTGAAATATTTTACAAAATCCCCATTTTTAAGAGTTAAGAGTACGAACCAAAATTAATGTTATTTTGTAAAGTGGCACATAATCTACAAATAATTAAAATAGACAAAAAAGCTGATGCTTTCAACATTGACCATTCTTTGAAACGCAATATTTTCTAAACGATAGTTCATATACGAAAGAGATTATCTTAATTTATTTTGTAGAAAACATCATAGTCTACAAAATAAATAAAACAAATATTTTACAAAAAACTTAATTTTAATTATGGTTACGCATAAAAAACGGCAATTTTTGACTTTTCAATCGCAATTCTAAATTCTAAACTGAAAAAAAATATCGTTTGTAATGTCAATAAACACCGTTTATATTAAATGTTTTTTAATTGTCTCAATACTTTTTTTCTTGATATTACGAAACGATTTGTTGTCTCAGTTAAACACCTTTTATTAAAAATAAAAATTAATAACCGGTTATTTGTATCAGTAAACTTTTTTTTTTGACACAGTAAAGGATCCCCACACCAATGCGAATTTGTCGTGGCGACGAGGAAAACAATAATAACAACAATATAATGTCGTCGCGCGCCGTGACAGATTCGCGTTGTGTTGTTGTATATATTTTCTATTTTCTATTTTCAATTTTTGTTTATTTGCCCCTCCCACCTAAAGGGGTGGACAAATAAAGTGGGTTGATATCTTGATATCATATTCATATAATGTATACCGACAACAATATAAACAATTTATTTATCTGTCAAAAAATGAACAATTTTTTTACTAAGCCGCCCAACTTTAATAGGCAAGTAAGGCCCTTATAACTTTTCCAATTGGTTCATTTCGGAAACGGTTATTTTTATGAAAAAAAGTATTTATTTTCATCTTTTTCGTAGGAAATACAAATTATTTTTAACATTTTTTTTGTATAACTTACCATTTGTGAGTTATTCTGCAAAAGCCTTTTTGGGGGCCTCCAACCCCCCGTTAAATTGTTAGCGGCGCGCGTTCATATCGATGGGAACTTTTGACAGTTTCTTAATAATGTCATGAGGAGGATTTATACCAAAATCCAACTTTCCGGCAATTTTTTCCGTGTTAAATACTTTATTGATCTGGACTATTAAGTTAAGTATTATTGTAACAGTCTATTGCAGCGGTTCCCAATCTTTTTTAGTCGCGAAGCACTTTTCAAGTGAGAAATTTCTCGCGGAGCACTTGTATGTGGAAAATGCAATTTCTCAATTTTTTTTTACATTTTATTTTATCAAGAAAGAAATTACTTCAACGAAAAACAATAACAAAGTGAATAAAATAAAAAATAGGGAATTTAATAATAAAATTTATTATATATAGGTTGGTACATGAGGTATTTAAATAAATAGCTCCGGAAGATTTTTTAGTCTTAAGTGTTTTGTTTTGCATAATGCTGGTCGCTGGTATATCTGGTTAAATTTGAGACAACCGCAACCGAATTTCTAGCTCTGCTCTGGATCAAGACGGTCTCTATATTTTGTTTTGGTTCCAACAAGGGTTGTTAGATTGTTCGATTTACCGCTAAACAGCCGATTTTAAATTTCATTTGGCGACACGAAAATCGGTTTGGCGATGATCCCAAAAAAGGGGATATTTTTAGTTCTTAGCGATTTAAATTTTTATATGAAAAAGATCCAAATGATGAAACAATTGATATAATACATTTAATTTATTGAAGGAGACTAGGTAAACTGTTAACTTGGTCCCAAAAAGTTTTCATGTTTTTGTAAAAGATGACCAATTAAATGACCATTTTTGACCACCCAATAACTTTTTTTGACCACCCACAGTTATCGAATAAATCGATTTTGTAAAGTGGGGGGCCAAAAGAACAATTCTTTTGAGGTGTTAGAACAATTCTTAAGGATTTGAGATAATTGTGTTTTTCAAAATGGTCATCTTTCAAAATTCGAAAAAAATATTTTTTTAGGAGAAAAAATGAAAAAAAAAACATCAATTTTTTTTCTTCAAAATCAAAAAAAAAAATTTCTAGGGCACTTTTTGGGGCCAATTTAACACAGCTGTAATAAACAACTCTTTTCTTTAATTTTTAAGTTTTTTTTTTAAACTCGAAAATTAAATAACATTTCGCAACTTTTTACCGAGAGTAAGGTAAAAAGTTGCGAAATTTTGTTTAATTTTTGAGTTTGGTAATTTATTGGGTGAAACATTCTGACATTAGACGATTTTTTGGCGATTTAAATTTTACGTTTGGCGATTTCGCTTTTTCAAATCTGACAAGCCTGTACATGTACATATGTTGTTGCAAAGAAGAATTACTTTGGTTTTGTTTGACAAAATTTTTAATTCGTCCTTCAACATTTATACAAAGAATTCTGACAGACTTTTTTGTTTAAAAAATTGTCCTTTATCGAAGAATATGATATCAAATCAATCAAGCACTCAAATTGCAATGATTTCGGAGAATGTGGCTGGAACTAATTTAAAATATCTTCAGGAATGTCCAAATTTATTTCTTCTTTAAATTCGTTGACCGTTGCCCATTGGGAAGCTGTCAAAAGGTTCTGATTTTTCATCGATTTAGACCAAAACTGGATTTTATTTTTAGATGCTTCATCTTTATCACTGGCAGTTATGGCCTTTCCCTGAAGTGATACCCTCAAATTATTTAGTTTTGTAAAAATATGTTGTAAAATGCAACTTGTCCGCAAATACAAAAGTATACTAATTTAATTCTTTATTCTCTTCAGCATTTGACTGATTATAAGGGTTGCTTTTAAATGGACATTTTAAATTCGATAGCTGCGATCAAAATGACAAGTTCAGAAGCGCAAAATTAACTAGTAGGTATAATGGAATTTTGATATTTTTTCCGACACTTCCGCGGAGCACAGTTTGGGAAACGCGGGTCTATTGCATTGCAGCTACAAAGTTTAATAAATACCTATTGTTTGAGCCATTTTCTAGAAATTTTGAAAAAAAAAACGAAATTATTTTATGGCAGCTATCCATTTTAGATATACTTAAATAAAAACAAAAATATTGCAATTTAGAATATTTCCTCTAGGAAATTATAGTTACATAAAAATGTACGGAAAATTTGTTTAAGCAAATCCATTCCTCCGGTTAGGCTCTATTTCGACGCGTATACGCACCAGAAGCTCATATGCATGGAAACCGAAAACTAGTTTCTTGGACTTGTCCCTCTTGCTTATATATGTTTGATTAAAACCTCGAAATTTGCTTCCACAATGAAACCAATAAGAAAAAAATAAAAGCCTCACTATATTATACTGGATGACTAATCTAGTACATTTAAATATTCAATTGTTTGATGTACCTAAAAAAAAAAACATTATTTTCTCTGGTGATGCACATTTCCAACTCTCTCAATATTTAAATAAACCGAATTTCCTCATAATTTACATCAATGCTATGAAAATCCTCATAATACATGATTAAATGACATTATGAATAATATTTCCAAAAAGTTTTTCTTGCGAATTGTGTCAGTCGACGACGCACGTCATTGAGGTTTTACATTGAAATGGAAGACAAAACGTTTCAACAAAATTACACAACTCAGTCACTCACACACACTGCCTATACAACGTTCAATAGTTTGCGTATAAAAAAAAACGGTGTCATAATTATACAGTTCATGTTCTGGTGACGTCAAATGGTTATAAAAATCATGTGTTGTTATACGCCTTGAAATTGTGTATCTGATTACATTGATGATTCTTGGTAGAACTTATTATATGGAAAACATTCTATTCAACGTAACAAATTTTTTAAACATCTGTCATATAGGGATAAAATCTCCATACTCGCATCTTAAATTTTATTCTCAGGAAATAAATTCACATCTCTATTCTGATCCCAAAATCCAGAAGCCACAAATTTAAACTTTTGGCAGAAGAATATCACAAAAAAAAATTAAGCTTTGTACATAGAAGGCTATTAGTCAAAGTATTTTAAACGATACAAAAAAGCTTATTTAACATTTTTGTTTCACTAGGTTGCAATACTTTGTGCAATTTAACTATAGAACTCACAAAAATCAAGCACTCTTGTCTGTACCTACATATATACATATATGCATACCTATATCTCCAAAGTAACGGTATTTTCACCATTAATACTGCCATATAGAATCAAAAGAACTAAAAACTAAATTAAGACCGACATACTAGCCATTACCTGAAGCTATATAACCCTAACGAAGTTCAAAACCACGCCATTGCCACTGCACCGCACCAACCGTTTCGTCAGCGGTCTTATGGCACCACTATACCACCCAACGACAACCATTTCCATCCAACCTCACAACCGCTTATTATGAACGAACAACTGTGCTGTGTGTCTTTGTGTGTACCATGTGCATTGGTGTGCCCGGAATTCGAAATCACAAAAAAAAAAATTATAAGCCAAAAAAACCCTAAAAGCGAGATGTGCAAGGATGCAAGTGAAGTCAGATATCGAGAGCATTCATCATATCGTTCATTCCCTGTGTGTGTGTGTGTGTGTGTGTGTGTGGTGAGGAGCTGTTAGCAAAAGTATAGTACCTATATAGTCGAAGTTGCACAGCACCAAAAACAAAGAGGGTTGCAATATCATTGCTTCTCCATTTGTGAATTTATTAGTTCTCAAAAATTTATTCTGGGATTAACTTCACCTCTTCAACATCCGTGCCAAGTCTGAGATACATATAATACCAACAATATGCACCCCCTTTTTTTATCACGCGCACCTGCAAAACCTTAGCCATCAGCTTATCCCGTAGTAATAACGTAATTAATTGAGTGCTTCGGAAAATCAGAATTACCCTCGCATATTAAAGAATTGACTTTTATTATTTGATTGTACTTCTTTTGAGATATTTTTTTTATTTACCGTCCCCAATTTTCCAGACACTAATTCTTGCCTTATCACAAGTTTGTTGTTCGATAATCACTATGATTTGCCTATAGATAGCCCATCGCGTGGTTGCTTACTTTACGTAAACTTTACTTCGGATCATAAAAGTATTTGTAAGATATGCCCAACATTTAAAGTCTTGTTATCTAAATCGATTTATTTCCATACACGTCTGTCGGCTTTGGGAATTTGAAATAAATGAATGATTTTGCCAGTTTCAAAATAAAGACACACACACTTAAGTTATAAGGAATTAGGTATAGGTACTGTTTATCAATAATTTTCATGTTACAAATGACCTTTTTTTTATGACGATGAACTATTCTTGACAGCGGTTTCTTAAGTTATTAAATTTTTATTTGAATTGAAAATAGCGGAAATGCAATATAACAATAAAATGTAGGAATAAGTCATACGGTTTTTTTTCAGGTGTCTGTATGTCTATATTGTCTGCGACTGTTGTTAGAATTTTGAATTTCTATGGAAAAATTTCATAAAATTTGTTAAAAATCAGAAAGAAGTGATAAATTTTAGGTCCGTTTGAACAAACGAAAAATTAAAATAATTTCCAGGCTTATAAAAGAAAATGCAGTCTTTTGAGAATGCAATCTTTAAAAATCATTTATTGAATTCAAAAGATTGCATTCATTGATTTCAATTTGAAACTTTAGACTTCAAATTATGCAATCACCATTCACTTGAATAAAAATTATTGCAGTCATTTTTTTCCCAACAACAGTCAATTGAATGCAATCTTCTGGGAAAATATGCATTCTTTGCATTGTTTTACATTTATGGAGGGAATTGGCAATGCAAAGAATGAAAAGAGTGCAGCAGAATGTAAAGAATGCAAAAGAATGCATAGAATGCACGTATGTGTTCCCAAAAGATTGCATTCAAAAAAGATTGCATTCGCAAAAGATGACTTTCACAAAAGATTGGATTCTTTTACCAGCCTGATAAATTCCTTGCTCATTTTAAATTTTACTACTTGATCATAATTCACTTAAAGAATTAAAGAAAAATTGTGGTGTTCAGGAAATACTTGACTTGATTTGACCAACAAATTGACAGCAGATTTATTTCTGATTGACAACCAAAATACCGTCCGTCGCGTCAGAAAGAAAAGAGCCGGTGAACAAAGACGGAGACCAACTTAATTGTGTGGCATAAAAAAAGATGCTCAAAATCTATTAAAAAAAATTAGAATTATTAAAAACTTACCTCCATATTATTCACTCGATTAATCCAGTTAAAAATTTAAACCCGGGTATGTATTTACATTGAATTAATATTAAATTACATGAAAATTTAAGATTTAAACTGAATTAATCGAGTGAATAATAAGGCGGTTAAAGTTTTATTCATTTAACTATTGGTGTGGCATGTATAAACTACCCAATTGACGAAAAATTTTCTTTCTGTGGAACTTTATCTAAAAAACGATCAATAAAAGCCACCAACAAGTTTGAAATTTTTCTCCAGAGGTGAGATTCGTTTTTTTTCAAGCAGTTTTATCAGGCAATATATTGAATTCAGATTTGAAATCACAATAAGAATTAATTTTTTTTGTATCTATACGGTTCTAAAAACATTGACATATTGTGACCAATGTGTTAGTATAAAAAATATCTCTTTCAAACCTTTTCCTATAGTATGTGCACGACTGGGTAGCATGAACTTGCTCTTAAATGTTATTATGTTTTCTAAATCATATAAGCAAGGCTTGAATAGCCGTCTGCCAGAGTTTGCGTTTGTGATGCATATTTTTAGAAATAGAAATAAAAACAAAAATAAAAAATTAATCTATGTACATAAATTTATAAATTTGTGCTTTTTTCTGTTTAAATTCATAAATTATTTCAAAAATTTTCATTCAATATTTGATGTCTGTATTTTTTTGCCTTTAACGTGTATTTGTACAGTAGCTCCCAGTCTTTTCGTTCAAATACTCTATCATTTCTTCTTGAGATAACTCATTTTTACCGAAGTACGGTCTTCTTAATTCTTTCATTATCGGATATATACCCAAGAAATGAAAAACATCTTCTCTTATTTTCCGATTACACATTGAGCACAATATTTCGAGATCTTCTCTATGTGGCTGGTAATTTAGATTCTCAAGTTCCCCTCTCATCCGAAATATTGTTGAGATTTTGTCCACGCTGAAGTTTATCTGAAAGTAATTCCTATCTCTAGGAATGCATAAATGGATCGGTGACTTGATGTATTTGCCTTGCGTTGACAATCCAATATCCATCGCTCCTCCACACACGCCACCAATTCATACAACTGCGTTTTCCACGTACTAAGATTTCCCAAAGTAAGGTTCAAATTTATTCCACAGAATACTGCTAGACTATACCAGTCCTCGAACCATAGATTTTTTCTCTGCAAAGCATATACAGCAATTAGTTTAGGGAGCCTATCATTTGGTAGTAGCATTATTTTCACTATATAGTCGAAATGAAGCTTTAAAGTTTTTGTAAATAGCTCTGGTAGCCCTGTTTCGACGTGTAGCATGTAGTTGGGTGTGGTTGTTGGTAGCCGGAAAGTTCTTTTCAGAAAATATCTTAGTATTTGCTCTACTATATCGTGTTTTTCATACCCCCATATTTGCGCTCCATAAAACATCACTGATTCCATAGTGGCTTGGAAGATTTTGTATTTCGATTGGTGTGATACATTTTTGTTTCCCAAGCAGTTTTTCCATGTGGCGTTTAAGGCATTTTTGGCTGCTGCAAGTTTCTCAGTAAAGTGTTGTGTAAGATTAAGATTGATCGCTATCGTAAAACCAAGATATTTATAATGTTTCACTATTTCAATTTGATTCCCGATGTAGGTCCACTGCTCAGATCTAGCATACCTTCCTCCACCATTTCGAAAAACCATAGCTTTCGTTTTTTCTAAATTCACTGTTAAGCCCCAGTGTTGACAGTATGTATTCAGACGGTTTATCATCATTTGTAGAGCTTCAGGTGTATTAGCAACCATCACCAGATAATCGGTGATAAAAAAAATTAATAAAAAAATCATCTACCCATTTTCCAAATATGGAATTTTCAAAAAAATTATTTTGAAAATTTTTTTAAAAATCAAAAATTTATTTTTTTGAACATTTTTTAAAGCAATATTATTATAACTTATTTAAAGCTTTGTTTAAAAAACTCATTAAAATCAGTTCAACTAATAATGAGATAGTCGAAAATAAAAAAAAAAATGGTTCTATGAGATACCATTTTTAAACGATAGAAAAAAAATTTTTTCCACGAAAATAGTAGATCACGAAAAATTTTTAATCAAAATCGCAGGAGCCGTTTTTGATAAAAATGAGATTTTCAATACCGGTTTTTTAACATTTGTATGGTAGGTACCGTTATTTTTGGTTATAAGAATAATTTTCATTTAAAATCTGCTAGATAACATTAAAAAACTGCTGGGTGCCAAGATTAATAAAAATTGACCGAGTCGTTTTTGAATTATGTATTAAGTTATCAAAAAAAAAATGTTGAAACTTTTTTTAAAAATCCAAAAAAAATTTTTTTTTTCAATTTTGGTATATAAAACTTTTAAAACTTTTTCAAACATTCTGCATAAAAAAAGGTTTTTGAGAAAATCGAAAATCAAAAAAACGGTTCTATGGGAGGTTCGGGAGGTTGCCTTTTTGTAAAAAAAATTACTAAATTTTTTTAAAAAAAAGTTGTGGGCACGTTTTTGAGACAAATAAGATTTTCATTTTTTGTTAAAAAAAATTTCTTAATAAAATAAAAAAAAAAACGGGTGGGGGGAATGCCCAAAAAACGCTAGGTACCAACTTTGAAGGAAATCGACCGACCCGTTTGGCTGCAGCCGAAAGGTCAGACAGACAAACCCCCTTATTCATTATATACGCACCTCCCCACTCTGCACTCCAAACTCCGCACTCCACAATCCACACTCGATGTTGTTCGATGTTTTTTTTTTAGTGTTTTTTTTTTAATTTTTTTTAATTTTTTTAATTCAAGTCGAGACTCGCCATCTTTTCAAAGCTATAGGTACGTTTGACAGCATTTATCGTATGAAGCACTTTATGTCAATGGCTTGACTCGCAATCACGGAAAAATTTATCCTGTATTCCATGACATTAGAAAATACACGGGGCGCAAGGTTCAACAAGGAAATAATGGTTTTTCCGAACTATTCCAAACTAGCACAATTACTAGAGCAGGTGTTAACACGGATTGTGCTATCATATAAAATCCGTCGAACTATTAGGACATTATCGGCCGATTTCATGATATCTACCGTTATACAGTCATATTCAAGGCAATTTAAAAGCTGACTAAACTGAATGGTCTTTAAGTAAATGTCTACAAGACTAATTATCTGCTAGCAACTAACAAACAAGCATCTGTCCACTGCACCGCCCAGTACAAAACGTCACTATTGACAATAGCAAATTCGAAGTTGTTTAGTTGTTTATCTACCTCATGGGGTATAGACATTAACTCAACGAATAAAACTTAAGTGGAGATCTACTGCTGCATATATATCGGTTTGGCAAACAAATAGTTTCGAAATTCCCTGAGCGTTAGAAGAATTGCACTCTCTATAAAAACTCAAAGTTGGCGCGGCCAGAGCCAAGTGTTGGAAGATAATTTGAAAGAAAGAGCTGATACTGGATTCATTCGAAAGACATATTCTTCGATAGATATTAAGACCTCTGTGCGTGGAAGGCAAATACATAAGTCTTCGAATCACAGCTCCCAGCTCCCAGCTCCCATTGACAAATTTGATGGTTTTCCAAGAAAAAAATTATTCAAAACATTTTAATATCTATTCATTTCATTTGTATCTGCGTGCAATGCCAAAACATACACCCAAAAAAAAAATCCATTCTCACAATGCGAAAAACCATAGCCACAAGCGGAAAAAGGGACCAAACTCGAAAATAGCTTGCTGTAAACTAATTTCGAGCTTCTGTGGTAGCTGTCTTATATCTTAGAAGCAAGTTACATTAAAGATGATTTTAAAAAGAAATGTATTTTACAACACACACTATTCTACATCCGTATAAAATCTAATTTTGATACCCACAAGTTCCAATATTGCCTAATGCACATGTGTTAAACCTTAAACCGTAGCTACAAAATCGTTTAAAGCAAGCGCCTTATGTAATACATAAGGGTTTATTCCAAACAATTTTGTTGATACGACCCAAAGATTAACAAAATAAAAGCTATAGTGAATCTCGTTTGCCGCAAAAAAAGATACTGTTTGTCTGAAAAAGAAACACTTTTAAAGAGAAGTGCATACCTCAGTTAACACTAACTCTAAAGTTTATTCAGGAAAACAATAAAAGCGTTTGTGACAAACTCTAAAGAAGATCAACTCCAATGGTAATATCGTTTATCACCCTAAATAAAGCGCTTATGCGAATTAAAATTCCTGCTCAAAAGCAGACTTATTATTTAACTTCCCTCAACAGAATCTCTAAAGAAAGTCTACTTCAATGGCAATATCGTTTACCACAAACGATTTTATACATGGGATTCATAGTTTAACTAAATGATCATTGTAGTGGTCCCCTTTTTGTCATGAAAGTTATAGTTCTTGCTCTGAAGCAGGTTTAGTATTTGACAGAAATACTTACTTCAATCATCACAAACTCTAAAGAAGCTCCACTTCAATGGCAATATCGTTTACCACAAACGATTTTATAGATGAGACTCATAGTTTAACTAAATGATCATTGTAGTGATCCCCTTTTGTCATGAAAGTTATAGTTCTTGCTCTGTAGCAGATTTAGCATTTGACAGAAATACTTACTTCAATCATCACAAACTCTAAAGAAGGTCCACTTCAATGGCAATATCGTTTACCACAAACGATTTTATAGATGAGATTCATAGTTTAACTAAATGATCATTGTAGTGATCCCCTTTTGTCATGAAAGTTATAGTTCTTGCTCTGTAGCAGATTTAGCATTTGACAGAAATACTTACTTCAATCATCACAAACTCTAAAGAAGGTCCACTTCAATGGCAATATCGTTTACCACAAACGATTTTATAGATGAGATTCATAGTTTAACTAAATGATCATTATAGTGATTCCCTTTTGTCATGAAAGTTATAGTTCTTGCTCTGTAGCAGATTTAGCATTTGACAGAAATACTTACTTCAATCATCACAAACTCTAAAGAGGCTCCACTTCAATGGCAATATCGTTTACCACAAACGATTTTATAGATGAGATTCATAGTTTAACTAAATGATCATTGTAGTGATCCCCTTTTGTCATGAAAGTTATAGTTCTTGCTCTGTAGCAGATTTAGCATTTGACAGAAATACTTACTTCAATCATCACAAACTCTAAAGAAGGTCCACTTCAATGGCAATATCGTTTACCACAAACGATTTTATAGATGAGATTCATAGTTTAACTAAATGATCATTATAGTGATTCCCTTTTGTCATGAAAGTTATAGTTCTTGCTCTGTAGCAGATTTAGCATTTGACAGAAATACTTACTTCAATCATCACAAACTCTAAAGAGGCTCCACTTCAATGGCAATATCGTTTACCACAAACGATTTTATAGATGAGATTCATAGTTTAACTAAATGATCATTGTAGTGATCCCCTTTTGTCATGAAAGTTATAGTTCTTGCTCTGTAGCAGATTTAGCATTTGACAGAAATACTTACTTCAATCATCACAAACTCTAAAGAAGGTCCACTTCAATGGCAATATCGTTTACCACAAACGATTTTATAGATGAGATTCATAGTTTAACTAAATGATCATTATAGTGATTCCCTTTTGTCATGAAAGTTATAGTTCTTGCTCTGTAGCAGATTTAGCATTTGACGGAAATACTTACTTCAATCATCACAAACTCTAAAGAAGCTCCACTTCAATGGCAATATCGTTTACCACAAACAATTTTATAGATGAGATTCATAGTTTAACTAAATGATCATTATAGTGATTCCCTTTTGTCATGAAAGTTATAGTTCTTGCTCTGTAGCAGATTTAGCATTTGACGGAAATACTTACTTCAATCATCACAAACTCTAAAGAAGCTCCACTTCAATGGCAATATCGTTTACCACAAACGATTTTATAGATGAGATTCATAGTTTAACTAAATGATCATTGTAGTGATCCCCTTTTGTCATGAAAGTTATAGTTCTTGCTCTGTAGCAGATTTAGCATTAGACAGAAATACTTACTTCAATCATCACAAACTCTAAAGAAGGTCCACTTCAATGGCAATATCGTTTACCACAAACGATTTTATAGATGAGATTCATAGTTTAACTAAATGATCATTATAGTGATTCCCTTTTGTCATGAAAGTTATAGTTCTTGCTCTGTAGCAGATTTAGCATTTGACGGAAATACTTACTTCAATCATCACAAACTCTAAAGAAGCTCCACTTCAATGGCAATATCGTTTACCACAAACGATTTTATAGATGAGATTCATAGTTTAACTAAATGATCATTATAGTGATTCCCTTTTGTCATGAAAGTTATAGTTCTTGCTCTGTAGCAGATTTAGCATTTGACGGAAATACTTACTTCAATCATCACAAACTCTAAAGAAGCTCCACTTCAATGGCAATATCGTTTACCACAAACGATTTTATAGATGAGATTCATAGTTTAACTAAATGATCATTATAGTGATTCCCTTTTGTCATGAAAGTTATAGTTCTTGCTCTGTAGCAGATTTAGCATTTGACGGAAATACTTACTTCAATCATCACAAACTCTAAAGAAGCTCCACTTCAATGGCAATATCGTTTACCACAAACGATTTTATAGATGAGATTCATAGTTTAACTAAATGATCATTATAGTGATTCCCTTTTGTCATGAAAGTTATAGTTCTTGCTCTGTAGCAGATTTAGCATTTGACAGAAATACTTACTTCAATCATCACAAACTCTAAAGAAGCTCCACTTCAATGGCAATATCGTTTACCACAAACGATTTTATAGATGAGATTCATTGTTTAACTAAATGATCATTATAGTGATTCCCTTTTGTCATGAAAGTTATAGTTCTTGCTCTGTAGCAGATTTAGCATTTGACAGAAATACTTACTTCAATCATCACAAACTCTAAAGAAGGTCCACTTCAATGGCAATATCGTTTACCACAAACGATTTTATAGATGAGACTCATAGTTTAACTAAATGATCATTGTAGTGATCCCCTTTTGTCATGAAAGTTATAGTTCTTGCTCTGTAGCAGATTTATCTTTTGACAGAAAACTTATTTCCATTAACACAAACTCTAAAGAAGGTGCACTTCAATAATAATGTCTTTTATCGTCTTTAATAAAGCATCTTATTAATCCATTACTCTATACTCTATAGTTGTTTTATAGCCCAGTCAATAAAGCCATAAAAACAGCCGAATTTAGGAAATAATCGCCGGAAAGCTGGACTTGGGTATAAAGCCTCATCATGGCGTTCTTAAGAATCTGTCAAAAGTCCCCATCGATATGAGCGCCGCTAACAATTTGAGGGGGGGTTGAAAGCCCCCAAAATGGTTTTTCAGGAATAACTCCTAAATGGTAAGTTGTACAAAACAAATTCTAAAAACTAATTTGTAGCTTAGAAAATTTCCTAAAAAAAAAATTAACATACTTTTTTTCATAAAAATTACCGTTTTCGAAATAAACAAATCGAAAGAGTTAAGGGTTTTACTTTTCTATATAGTGGAACGGCTTAATCAAAAAATTGTGCATTTTGTCTTAAAAGCATCAGTTTTTTTTATTGTTGGTACATTATGTGAACATGATGTTAATATATTTAACCACTCTATTTGTCCACCTTTTTAGGTGGGAGGGGCAAATTAAAAAAAAATATTGAAAATAGAAAATGAATATTAAAACACAACGGCAAAACTTAAAATATGATGTTATAGCCTTTTTCTCAAGCCAGTTATTCATTCTTTAATTATGTTTTTAAATGAAGTTATTTTAGTGCTTAGTTTTTGAATAAATGATTTTTAAACTCTTATTTCGAAAACGGTTGTTTTTATGAAAAAAAGTATGTTAATGTTTTTTGTAGGAAATTTTAAAAGCTATAAATAGCTTTTGAAATTTTTTTTGTACAACTTACCATTTGGGAGTTATTCCTGAGAAACCATTTGGGGGCCTTCAACACCCCGTAAATTTGGTAGCACCACTCAAATCGATGGGGATTTTTAAAATTTCTTAACAATACCATGAGGAGGCTATATACCAAAATGCAGCTTTCCGGCGATTTTTTTCAAGTCAAATGCTTTATATTGACTGGACTACTTATAGTAACTCATAATATCTGTTTGTCCGAAGCTATTTTATTTATAACATCTATACGATGTATAATATTTTACATAAAACTATAGGAAAAATTCATTGCTGAAATTTTTTTTTCATTTACAAGAACTGACTAAATAAAGTAAGCGTTCAATAAGATACCTTATCATAACAGTGGGATCTTCAAAAACAATGCGCTCAAATGTGTTTATATGCTGAAATAAAAAATGTTCCTTTGTTTCAAGCAAAGTAGCTTAGTAAAAAACTATTTCGATTACATTTACATTTGTCCATGTATTTATAAATATAACTTTAGTACTTAAACTAATTTTTGGAAAGAATATTAAAAAGTAAACATTTAATATTTGTTTGAATATACAGAATTTTTTTTTTGAAACTTAGATTATAATGGTTCTCCATGTATATAGTTTGTCAAAATCTTTTATAATAATAATTTACTTTTTTTTAATAAAAAAAATATATTTTTATAATAGAAACATTTAAAAACCAACATCTGAAATGAATTATTAACTTTCATAGCATAACATATAATAAAATCATACAAAAGGACAGCAAAATAATTAAGATTTTACATTTCTGGATATATACATACATAATTTATTTCTTAATATTTTCTTAAATATCAATAGGAATATTTTGCACAACTTTAAGTTTGTCCTTTCAATTAATTAATTAATTAATTGATTAATTTTAATTTTACTTTAAAAAAAATTGACGACCGGCAGCGTCATTTGCAACATTGAGGTTTTAAAAGGCTAACATTGAAAACGTCGAAAATCTCTACATCATGCAGATAATATTTAAAATCTTGTCTATGTCATATAAGCTTAAGCACCACTGTTGGAATCGAAAATCATAAGAAATCACTTATATTAACATATTTTTTTTTTAAATCAGAACTTTGTCATAAAAGCTTAATACATGCTACTTTTTACGAGTGAAATGGCTCATTATCTATTGAGTTTTTAAGACCATACTCCCTCTCCAGAACTACACATTTTGCCTAATGGAAAAAAAAACATTCCTAAAAGCTACTAAAAAAGGACAGTAGTGTGTAATGTAAATGTAGAAATATACATTTGAAGAAATATACTGAAAGTAATCTCAATTTATCAATTTTAGTATGTACTTTGGTGTTTTTTTGCAGAAAAAAGATTTCAAAATTATTTTTATGCTCAAATCAACAAACTGAAAGTGCTGTAATTTTGAGAGAAATAACAAAAATCTTCATCTAATACGAAGCAATATTCTTAAATGCCTCACTTATTCTACCTTGTTTTAGAAAGAGTTGATTTATAACTAAAAAAGAGTTGATAATTCATTTTTGAAAAACGTTTAAAACGTTTTTATGTGTCGCATAAGCTTAATACAAGTAACGAGCGAGATAGTTCATCATCGCTGTGTTATGTTTATTTAGGAAAGGTTTAAACGCGGTATATGTTGTATTCAAGTCCAAAGCTAGTGAATACAAGCATTTTGAAATGAAAAACGTATAAAAACGGTTTTTATCCATATTCATTTTATACAAACGTAAAAATTCAAAAACGAAAAAATTTACTGAAAGTTATCTCAAGTTATCAATGACAACATTAAGTCTAAAAACTAAGATAAATCATACAGAAGTGTATGAAAAAAAATTTATTGTAAGCAAATATTTTTTAAGGATTTATAATTAAAAAAGAGTTAGTAATTTAATTTTGATATATTTAAAAACAAGATAATTAAGTTTTGAAAAACGTTTAAAACCTGCTTTTTATCTACATTTACATACTATTTTTCCACTATCAGAATTGTGTCGCATAAGCTCAATACAAGCTACAAGTAACGAACAAGAAAGCTCATCATCTAGTGTTATGTAAACGTAGAAAGGGTTTAAACGCGGTGTTGTATTAAAGTCCAAAACTATTGGAAATAAGCATTTTGAAATGAAAAACGTATAAAAACCGCTTTTTATATACATTTATATAAATGTAAAAATTAAAAAAAGAAAAAATTTAGTAAACTGTCTCAAGTTATCAATGACAACATTAAGTCTAAAAAGATAGTTAAATCACATAGAAGTGTATTAAAAAAAAAAAACATTTTTTTAAGGAAATATTCTTTAGGATTTATAATTAAAAAAGCGTTTATAATTTTTGAAAAACGTTTTAAAACCGATTTTTTGAAGGAAACATTTACGATTTATAATTAAAAAAAGATAATTTGTTTTTGAAAAACGAAATGAAAACCGCTTTTTATCTACATTTACATAATTTTTTTCCACTATCAGAACTGTGTCGCATAAGCTTAATACAATTGACGATCAAGAAAGTTCATCATTTAGTGCTGTGTTATGTATAAGTAGAAAGGGTTTAAACGCTGTATGTTGTATTAAAGTCCAAAGCTAGCGGAAGAAGCATTTGGATATGAAAAATGTATAAAACCCGCTTTTTATCTACATTTATGTAAATTTAAAAATTCAAAAATGAAGAAATTTACTGAAAGTAATCTCGAGCTATCAATGTCAACTTTAGGCCTTTAAAAACGTATATGAATGGATAGAAATGTATTTAAAAAAAAAAACGTTTTTTTAAGGAAATATTTTTTTAAATTTATTAATAAAAAAGATAATTAATTTTTGAAAAACGTTTAAAAACCGATTTTTCGAAGAAAATATTTTGTAGGATTTATAACTAAAAGAGATAATTAATATTTGAAAAAACTCCAAACTTTTGCTTTTTGAGGCAAGCTTGAATAAATTTTATTGATTAAGAACCGATTTTTTTAAGGCAATATATTTTAGGATTTATAATTAAAAAAATAGTTCATTTTTGAAAAACGTTTAAAAACCGCTTTTTATCTTCATTTATAAAAAATGAAAAAAATTTACTGAAAGTTATCTCAAGTATTCAATGACAACATTGAGTCTAAAAACTGTTTTTTTAAGGAAATATTTTTTAGGATTTATAATTTAAAAAGATAATTTGTTTTTGAAAAACGTTCAAAACCGCTTTTTATCTATTTTTGCATACATTTTTCCCACTATCAGACCTTTATCGCATAAGCATAATAATACATGCTAAATGCTACAACTAACGAACAAGAAAGCTCATCATATCATCTAGTATTGTGTTATGTAGAAATGTTTTGAATGCGGTTTGTTGTATTAAAGTCCAAAGCTAGCGGAAGAAGCATTTGGATATGAAAAACGTATAAAAACCGCTTGTTATCTACATTTATGTAAATGCAAAAATTCAAAAATGAAGAAATTTACTGAAAGTAATCTCGAGCTATCAATGTCAACTTTAGGCCTTTAAAAACGTATATGAATGGATAGAAATGTATTTAAAAAAAAAAACGTTTTTTTAAGGAAATATTTTTTTAAATTTATTAATAAAAAAGATAATTAATTTTTGAAAAACGTTTAAAAACCGATTTTTCGAAGAAAATATTTTGTAGGATTTATAACTAAAAGAGATAATTAATATTTGAAAAAACTCCAAACTTTTGCTTTTTGAGGCAAGCTTGAATAAATTTTATTGATTAAGAACCGATTTTTTTAAGGCAATATATTTTAGGATTTATAATTAAAAAAATAGTTCATTTTTGAAAAACGTTTAAAAACCGCTTTTTATCTTCATTTATAAAAAATGAAAAAAATTTACTGAAAGTTATCTCAAGTATTCAATGACAACATTGAGTCTAAAAACTGTTTTTTTAAGGAAATATTTTTTAGGATTTATAATTTAAAAAGATAATTTGTTTTTGAAAAACGTTCAAAACCGCTTTTTATCTATTTTTGCATACATTTTTCCCACTATCAGACCTTTATCGCATAAGCATAATAATACATGCTAAATGCTACAACTAACGAACAAGAAAGCTCATCATATCATCTAGTATTGTGTTATGTAGAAATGTTTTGAATGCGGTTTGTTGTATAAAAGTCCAAAGCTAGCGGAAGAAGCATTTGGATATGAAAAACGTATAAAAACCGCTTGTTATCTACATTTATGTAAATGCAAAAATTCAAAAATGAAGAAATTTACTGAAAGTAATCTCGAGCTATCAATGACAACTTTTGGCCTTTAAAAACTTGGATGAAAGGATAGATAGATAGGTTTTTTTAAGGAAATATTTTTTTGTTTATTATTAAAAAAGATAATTAATTTTTGAAAAACGTTTAAAAACCGATTTTTTTGAAACAATTATTTTTTAGGATTTATAATTAAAAAAGATATGTAATTAATTTTTGAGAAAAATTCCAAACTTTTGCTTCAACAGAATTTCTGCCAAAATATCATGCTATTTGATGATATCGTACATTAAGCTTTTGTTTTGTTTTTTTTTTTTTTCGAAAAATAATTATTTGCTTTGCTGACAAAATAAAGTTAAATAAGGGAGATACAAAGGTATACTTTTTCATTGTGATTCGAAAATACCAACATTGATGACGTTGAGAACCTCCCCATGCATATTCATTGGGAAGGGGTAAACTTCATAACTTCACTTTATAAAAGTGATTAACACTCAAAGTTCTTTAAAACTGATATATATACATATATATACGTAGTTAATTTTTAATTAATTGTTTTGTAAATTTTATAGCAACTATATTTAAAAATGACATTTAATTTTGGAAAAACTTATAAAAACCGCTTTTATCTACATTTATATAATGAAACAAATTCAAAAATAAAAAAATTACTTAAAGTTATCTCAAGTTATCAATGAATAAATAAAATCTTAAAACTTTGATAAATCATATAGCAGTGTATAAAAAAAAAACGTTTTTTAAAGGAAATATTTTTTTAGGATTCATAATTTATTTTTATAAAAAGAGTTTAAAATTAATTTTTGAAAATTGTTTAAAAATCGGTTTTAAGGAAATATTTTTCAGGATTTATAATTGAAAAGATAATTAATTTTTGAAAAACGTTTAAAAACCTCTCTTTATTTACATTTACATACAATTTCGCACTATCAGAACTGTATCGCATAAGCTTAATACAAGCTACAAATAACGAACAAGAAAGCTCATCATCTAGTGCTGTGTTATGTAAACGTAGAAAGGTTTTAAACGCGGTGTTGCATTAAAGTTCAAAGCTGGTGGAAGAAGCAAATGGATATGAAAATCGTATAAAAACCGCTTTTTATCTACATTATAAATGTAAAACTTCAAAAATTAAAAAAATTAAGTGAAAGTTATCTCAAGTTATCAATGACACCATTAAATCTAAAAACTTAGATAAATCATTAAGGAGTGTATGAAAAAAACGTTTTTATAAGGAAATATTTTTTTTTAGGATTTATAATTAAAAGTGAGTTTATAATTAATTTTTGAAAATTGTTTAAAGACCGGTTTATGTTATGAATAATTTTAATAAAAGTTATATGAATTATCAGTTTTTAAAAACTCTGAATATTTATACTTTTAAATTAAAAATGAATATTTTGAACTAGAACGCATTTTTTATAAATTATATGTACCTATTCATAAATAAATTCAAAGATTCAAAAATTTCCAGTTCACAAACAACTCACCACTAGAAATTTTTGTTATCTTTGATGTATATTCTAGAGAAATTTCATCAATATTAAATGCACGAAATGCATCTAAAACTTTTACTTTAAAAGCTTGATAATGTTGAATGAAACCACATGTTTCAACCAATTGGCACACAAAATAAAATTCTTCTAAGTCTGTGCAAAGCATGGTTTTTATAATTGCAAATTGAATGATTTCGTCATTACATGAAGTTATTTCTATTACGCAATTATCTTCTAAAATAGTTCCATTAGATTTTAAGGATCTGATTTTATACATTATTCCAATTTCTTTTTTAATAGATAATCCAAACTTTTTGTGCAAGTGAAACTTAGTTATTTCATTTAATTTTTCATATTTCAATCCTTTATAAACATAACTTTGCATTAAGGAATGTGCTGTTTTGATTTGCATCTTGATAGAAATTGTTTTAATTAAATTTCTACGATTTTTTGTGGATCTTGAAATATTTTTCAATGTTTGGTGTTTTGATTCAAATCGCATTGCCCACTTATTTTTAAGGGGTCCAATGTTTGACATAATTGTAGGATAATGGAGAAGAATATGGGCCTTAAACTTTAAAATTTCTCCAAACAAATTTATGAATAATTTGTGATGTTCCCTTATTAAGTTTTTTAACAAAGATGGTGTGTAATACACATATTGTTCTAGAATAACAAGACTTAAAATTTTTTTTAATAGAAGAATAAGTTGCCACTCCTGTGAGTTTGAGGGTATAATATCACCAATAATGAGAGGTAGATTAAGAACAAAATTTAACATTTCTGCTGCTGTAAATTTTATTTTTTTACATTCTAACATTGTTTCAGTAATGATGTCTGGTCTATTCTTAGTACCAAAGTCAAATTTTTTAATTCTAAAATTTAGGGTTTCCAAAGTCAATGTTTTGTTTTTAATTAACTTTTCAAATACTTTGCATGCATCTTCATGCGCAACACCCTCCAAAATGTCATGCATTATATCAACGCTTATATTTTCTGTAACGTGAAAATATTGAAGGCTGTTCCACACACATTTTCCTTTAATGCCAGTTTTGGACAAATCATTTATATTAAGATCTTCTTCATAATTACATCTGTTTCTAAGGGGAAACCTAGTATCTGTACAGTATTTAAGAGAGCTTTTATCAATTTTACAAATTCGGCATGGATAATTGCAAATAAAGCATTCAGAGAAACCTGTAATTGCATGTATCCCCAAATTATCACCTAACAAACTTACGAATACAAATTTGACTCTTTTGTATGTCTCATGTTTTATCTCAATGCCTTCATTTTGAAGATAATTCAGCTCTCTTATTACAAATTCGAACATAGTTTCGTTACCATATTTAGTACGATCATTAGAGAATAGTAATGAACCGACAAATATAAAATCTAAGTTAGATTGCAAACAAGGGGGCAAACAATCAATTTTTACATAAAAAGCTCCTATTTTATAAGCTCCGGCATGTGCACCTAACGCATTTTGCGGTTCAAAGTCATCAAAATATCCATCTAATGGAAGATACAAAACGGAAGGATTTTTTTCAAAAGTTTCTAACTTCTTTTCCCAAAATTGAGAACCCATAACGTTCACCACTACACCTTGTGATTTTAACTCTTTTATTTCGATTACATATTTAAGTACTGTGTCCAAGAAATTCATATCATTTAAAAAAGCTTTAAACATTTTTCGTAAAGGAAATACCATCAATGAATACTTCATCAACTTAGTTTGAAGTAACTCATTTTTGCTTTGAACCTCTAATCGCTTTTCTACGATCTTTTCTTCTGGAGGGAAGTATAGACTTAAATCTTCCAAAAAATTCAAAAATTTGTATTCACTACATGTAAAGCTTTTATGACCCAAGTTTTTTATTTTTTCTAAATTTTCAAAAAACTCTTGATTTTCTTCCCTGGGGACAGTGGTTTCGAGATAGTCAAAAATTAATTTATTTTGGTTATAGATTTGAAGCAGTAGCTCTTTGGATTTTTTTCTAGATATATTCTCGTCAGAATATATAGAAAGAATAAACTTCAAAAAATGTTCTCGATAGTGACATAAAAATCTATTTGGATTAATTACATCCTTAACACTATTTTTAAGATCACAACATATTGCATTGCTATTATTTTTATTCAATTCGTTTTCGTTTCGAATCTGTGAAATAGTTGATTCTTTTTCTAAATGATGTTGTCCGCATGACTTTAAATGTATTTTTATATGCTTAATTAAAGCTTTAGATGTGGAAAAAAATGTAAGACATAAAACACATTTAAAATTTTTTAGATTTTTATGAGAATTCAAGTGTTTTCTGTACAGAAAAAGGTTTTCAAATCTATTTTCACATTCAAAACAACAAACTGAAAGAGCTGCCATTTGGAGAGAAGCAACCAAAATCGTCATCTACAGCGTTATCTGTTTGATTGTCTTTACTTTTCCATTCGTTAAAAATTTCTTTTCTTAATGAAATATTTCTTGATACCTCAATTTTTCTATCTTGTTTTAGATAAAGTTGGTACGCGGTCTGTTGTATTAAAACCCAAAAGCTACTGGAAACATTTGGATATTCTACATCTAATGCAAAAAAACTTGCGAAGCAAAATTGAAAACCTTTCTTAAAATCGTTAAATACAAATTGCTTGTCCTCAATATTAACAATTGTAATTAAATTATTCACCTCTACTTCTTGTCCAATCAGATGAATTCTTGGCGTATTGATATCATTTTGCTGATAGAATTGATGAGCCTCTTGCTCAGTAGCAAACAGAGGTAAAAAATTAGCTGCTGCGACTGCCTTTGTTGAGCGCTTTGGTGTCGTCGAACCTTTCTTAGCCTTTAAAGGTTTGACAGGGAAAAAATATGGCAGTGCACGGAGGCCAAATATAGTGCACAATTCTAAAATGAAAGAAAGCATTCATTACATATTATTCTTAAAAGTTTTTGGTAAATCTTACCTTTATTCCCCTTGTTTTCTTCACAGAGAAGCCACCACTTTTTCAGTTCCAAACTTTTGCTTTTTGAAGCAAGCTTCAACAGAATTTCTGCTAAAAAATCAAGCCTTTTTGATGCAATCGTAAAGTCGACTTTCGTTTTGCTTATGTTATTTTCCGAAAAATAATTATTTGCATCAGAAAGTAGCTGAAAAATAAAGTTGAATAAGCGAGATGCAAAGGTGTATTTTTCATTCAATTATTTTTTAAAATTTTTATTAAATTTAGAATAGAATTATAAAATACCAATTGAATTGTAATATCACCCTTTAAATACTTGTAACGTTCAAAATATGCATTAACTCCGTTTTCGCAAACAAATTTTCTTCGGCAACAATAAGATGCCACCCACAAATCCAAAAATTCCTTTTCTTCAACCGAACTAAGAAGCAAGTTCTTATCAGCTTCTTCGGCTGATAAAGTACTCAAAATATCTAAGGGCGAACAAAAGATTACTCACCATTATTTTTACAATAAAAGTAATAACATAGATTATTTTTATTTGACCACTAATATTTAGTGCTAATAGCAATGCACTTAAGGAACTTACTTTTATTTTTATCATTCACGATTGTTACGTCTGGTAATGATCTCCGGTCTACCAATCCACATGCCTTAAGTGCTGTTCTTGCGTTCATTAAAGCGCATAAAAGTTTTCCACCTGCTTTAATTTTCCCTATAGCGGCCGAATAAAATGTCTCTTTCTCTTCTGTGGGGAAAATTTGACACAGCAGAGTAGAAATATGAATATATTCGTGCTTTTGTAGCCTGAATTGTAATTTTGGAAGATAATACTGTGTACTGTTACAAAAAAATTTTATTCACTATTTACAGTCTGTCGAATTTATCCAATAAAAGCGTATTGATTATGACTTTTGCTATTTTCGATCTGTCTGATTCGTCCAATGTGTGGGTGTTTTCGTACTTTTTCAAAATGATAAGAGTTTCTAAATTGATTTCTAAGCAGTCGCTCAGAAGAATCTATATTAAATTAAAATAAATGAAAAACTTTCAGATGCAGAAACCTCATAAAATAATTAATTTAAATAAGTTAAAAGTAGAGATAATTCAGCAGCAGATTTAGTTTTTATTAAACAAAAAATGCTATGAAATTTTATTTATGATTTTTAAGATACAGTGTTATTTCTAGTTTTATTATTTTCAAAATGAATAAATCTGCAGCAGAACACTCTTCAAAATAATATTTAAACTTTATGAATACCGTACTAACATGCTTTAAAAGTTTAGTTTAGTTTAATTAAGTTAGGTTAGTTTAGTTTATTCATAAAAGTCAAATACTGCAGCTAGCTGTAGAACAAGGGCAACTCCCTAGCAACTAAGTCAGCAATATTGATTTTATTTATTGATTTTACTACATTTATGAAAACAAATGGATTGCTATTAAAAACACAGCAACCACAGCTTGCTATTCGTTTGCTTGAATTTTTTTATCATCAGGAATTTTGTCTAACCTTACCACCAAATTACGTTTCTCTTAAAAAATCAAATAAACAAGTGCAAAACTAACGAATCTCACGCAAAAATTTTTGTGTTTGACAGCAGTCATACACGGTAGAATTAAAAAAAAATCTACAAACAAGTAAGGTACACATAAAAAAGGTAACAAAAAATTTACAATACAAAATAAAAACTATAAACAAAAACCCCTATTATGATTGTCAATTATCAGTTTAAAGTCGATAAATATTGAAAATCGAAGTTTGCCAACCAAATTCATAAAAGTTTTTATCACTAAAAATAGTGCAGAACGCTGTAAATTACAAGAAAATTGATAATTATTATAACGGAATAGTTGACCAGTTTTTTAATAAGTTATGTTTGAATGCAACAAATTTCAATATTTATCAACTATAAATTGATAATTGGCATTCGTAATAGGGGTGTAACTAACCTCTTTCGTAAAAAAAAATTTGGTTTCAGTCGACAAACTGAATGATAAAAAATTTGAATCGACAGACACGTTACTTGAAGACGCCATTATTAAATTTTGACCTTTTAAAAAATACCAAAATAATATTAAATAATTTTATTAAAAATATTTAAAAAAAAACATGGTAAGAACTAGTAATTCAATCAACTAGCCTCTAATTGTACAGTCAAACCCGCTTAAGTGAAACTTACTTTACTAAATAACCCGCTTAAGTGAAGCTTTACGAAGACATTTTCCAACAATTTCCAATATCTGAACACAAAATACTATGCATATGTACGAAAAGAAAAATATTATTATAAATTATATATACTATCTGTATAGCTTTCCATATCTGCCCTTTATGTTTCAACAGAAATTCACGAAAATACAAAAAATGAGAAAATAATTGATTAAAAAATGGCTTAAAAAAAACGCACAATGTTTATAATTTCAGTGATCTCAAGATTTGCTTTTAAAGTTTTTGTTTTCAGATAATATTTTGAGAATTGTTTTTCAGATTTGGTACCTAGTAATTCATATAAGACAAAACCCTTTTAACGTTTTCATTAAGCCTCTCAAGACTTGCGCTTAAAGACTTAGGAAAATGTTAGGACTTTTCACTTTGTTTCTTCGGGAAAAACTTAGAAAAATTTTAAGACTTGAAAAATTTTCAATATTTTTTCTTCGGGAAAAAGACTTAGAAAATTTTTAGGACTTAGAAAAATTTTAAATATATTTTCTTCGGGAAAAAGACAGAAAAATTTTAGGACTTAGAAAAATTTTTAATATATTTTCTTCGGGAAAAAGACTTCGAAAAATTTTAGGACTTAGAAAAATTTTTAATATATTTTCTTCGGGAAAAAGACTTAGAAAAATTTTAGGACTTAGAAAAATTTTCAATATATTTTCTTCGGGAAAAAGACTTAGAAAAATTTTAGGACTTAGAAAAATTTTTAATATATTTTCTTCGGGAAAAAGACTTAGAAAAATTTTAGGACTTAGAAAAATTTTCAATATATTTTCTTCGGGAAAAAGACTTAGAAAAATTTTAGGACTTAGAAAAATTTTCAATATATTTTCTTCGGCAAAAAGACTTAGAAAAATTTTAGGACTTAGAAAAATTTTTAATATATTTTCTTCGGGAAAAAGACTTAGAAAAATTTTAGGACTTAGAAAAATTTTCAATATATTTTCTTCGGGAAAAAGACTTAGAAAAATTTTAGGACTTAGAAAAATTTTCAATATATTTTCTTCGGCAAAAAGACTTCGAAAAATTTTAGGACTTAGAAAAATTTTTAATATATTTTCTTCGGGAAAAAGACTTAGAAAAATTTTAGGACTTAAAAATTTTCAATATATTTTCTTCGGCAAAAAGACTTCGAAAAATTTTAGGACTTAGAAAAATTTTTAATATATTTTCTTCGGGAAAAAGACTTAGAAAAATTTTAGGACTTAGAAAAATTTTCAATATATTTTCTTCGGCAAAAAGACTTAGAAAAATTTTAGGACTTAGAAAAATTTTTAATATATTTTCTTCGGGAAAAAGACTTAGAAAAATTTTAGGACTTAGAAAAATTTTCAATATATTTTCTTCGGGAAAAAGACTTAGAAAAATTTTAGGACTTAGAAAAATTTTCAATATATTTTCTTCGGGAAAAAGACTTAGAAAAATTTTAGGACTTAGAAAAATTTTTAATATATTTTCTTCGGGAAAAAGACTTAGAAAAATTTTAGGACTTAAAAATTTTCAATATATTTTCTTCGGCAAAAAGACTTCGAAAAATTTTAGGACTTAGAAAAATTTTTAATATATTTTCTTCGGGAAAAAGACTTAGAAAAATTTTAGGACTTAAAAATTTTCAATATATTTTCTTCGGCAAAAAGACTTCGAAAAATTTTAGGACTTAGAAAAATTTTTAATATATTTTCTTCGGGAAAAAGACTTAGAAAAATTTTAGGACTTAGAAAAATTTTCAATATATTTTCTTCGGCAAAAAGACTTAGAAAAATTTTAGGACTTAGAAAAATTTTTAATATATTTTCTTCGGCAAAAAGACTTAGAAAAATTTTAGGACTTAGAAAAATTTTCAATATATTTTCTTCGGGAAAAAGACTTAGAAAAATTTTAGGACTTAGAAAAATTTTCAATATATTTTCTTCGGCAAAAAGACTTAGAAAAATTTTAGGACTTAGAAAAATTTTTAATATATTTTCTTCGGGAAAAAGACTTAGAAAAATTTTAGGACTTAAAAATTTTCAATATATTTTCTTCGGCAAAAAGACTTCGAAAAATTTTAGGACTTAGAAAAATTTTTAATATATTTTCTTCGGGAAAAAGACTTAGAAAAATTTTAGGACTTAGAAAAATTTTCAATATATTTTCTTCGGGAAAAAGACTTAGAAAAATTTTAGGACTTAGAAAAATTTTTAATATATTTTCTTCGGCAAAAAGACTTAGAAACATTTTAGGACTTAGAAAAATTTTTAATATTTTTTCAAGACAGAAAAATTTTTAATATTTTCTCTTCGGCAAAAAGACTTAAAAAAATTTTAGGACTTATAAAAATTTTCAATATATTTTCTTTGGCAAAAAGACTTAGAAAAATTTTAGGACTTAGAAAAATTTTTAATATTTTCTCTTCGGCAAAAAGACTTAAAAAAATTTTAGAACATAGAAAAATGTTCAATATTTTCTCTTCGGCAAAAAGACTTAGAAACATTTTAGAACTTAGAAAAATTTTCAATATTTTTTCTTCGGGAAAAAGACAGACAAATTTCAGGAACTTAGAATTTTTTTACAGTTTTCCGAGGCTCGCTTAACTGAAACTTTGTTCAGTTATCCGAGGTTCGCTTAGGTGAAAAAGCGGCTTAAGTGAAAAAATAATAAGATTTTTTTGTCGTTTCACTTAAGTGGGTTTGACTGTATAGACAAATTTCGTGCCAAACTAAATAATAAACATAAATGAACTCTACAGTACTAAAAACTAGTTCATACGATATTTATCTTCTAAAAATCGACGCCTATTTTGAAGTATGACACAGTGTCTTAAATAGATTTAAACGACAACTAAAACTTCATAAAAGGATTTTTTTAACTCAAACCCAGACATAAAAGCTCTACCGCCATTGTTGGGATCGAAAATCTCAAGTCACCTAGGTGCACTCAATTAGCTGAACTGCACCAACAGTCTTAACCTCCCGACGAGGCGCTATATTGATGTGTCATTTCCAACATTGAGATTCCAACACTGATGACGTTGAGAACCTCTACACGCAAATTTCTATTATATACATATATACAGGGTGTCCCGTAACTCAAAGTCAAGCGGGTAACGGGTGATAGGGTAGGTTGTACCTGTTCTGGAAAAAATAAGAAAAAAAATCTATCTCGCTTGCTTAAGTAATAATAGCAATATTTAGAAAAATAGTGAAAATCGATACCCTAGACCGCATTTTTAGGTACTGTGGTCACAAATTTCCGAATTTTGACGTGTTTATTTTTTTTACGTAGTTCTAAGTAACCATGCTATTGATTTCAATCACAAATTTAAAAATAAATATTGTAAGTTTCGTAAGAAAAATAAAGTTTGACTGAGTCATGTTTCAAAAAAAAATTTTAAGCGAACTTTGACACTTCATATTTAAAAAAAAATTTACTACACTACCTTGGCAAGTTTTTTAAAAAATTGGCGCGTTTCATCAAGATTTCAAAATGGTACAACACTTGCTACTTATTCATTCGTTAAAAATATTTTTCATTTTTTATTTGCAAAAAACACCTCAGTTCACTTCAATCACTTTTACGAGAATAATGCTTTTTTGTACTCAAAAATCAATTTTACCAAGGTGTACGTAACATAAACAGAGGCACTAGAATCAGACACTGTTTGCCATAAATAAGAGTGAGACAGATCTACATTACGTAATATGGTACGCTACGATCTACGTTCGGTACGCTACGTTTCTGGTTTTACTCGCAACATCTCACAATCGTGCGCTTTTGTTACCCTGGACTCGAAAAGTGTTGTGGAAATTATGTTAGTTATTATCTATTAATAGGTACTAAAAACTTCACAAATTTTTACCAACATATCAACTTTGAGAGCGTATAGTTACGAGGGAGGAAACTTTGTATACACGTTGCATATGATATACGGGTCACGGGTGGTAGTTGTTTTGATTTAAAATTCGATGAGCAATGCTTTTCGGTATTCCAGTGGATCTTTCAATCGCACTGATCAAGCGCTGGGATCACATTCAATTCAATTTAATTTTAAACTCCTTCGTCGTTATGTCGTTGGGGTCTCCCATCTGCAGCGCCGCCATACGAGTACTAAAGGCAATCGTCCTTGCGAGTATGATAGGTGTCCATAGATGAACACCCGGTGGTCATGAGTGACGCCCCACAATTGGGTACCTTTCGATCCACTGGAATACCGAAAAGCATTGCTCATCGAATTTTAAAACAAAACTACTTCCACCCGTACCATCTGCAACGTGTACAAAGTTTGCTACCTCGTGACTAAACGCTCCCAGAGTCGATATTTGCAGAACAATGTTGGGGAAAATATGGAAGTTTTTAGTTCCTATTACTAGATAATAACTGACACAATTTTTACAACAATAATCGAGTCCAGGGTATCACAAAAGCGCACGATTGTGAGATGTTGCGAGTAAAACCAGAAACGTAGCGTACCGAACGTAGATCGTAGCGTACCATATTACGTAATGTAGATCTGTCTCACTCTTATTTATGGCAAACAGTGTCTGATTCTAGTGCCTCTGTTTATGTTACGTACACCTTGGTAAAATTGATTTTTGAGTACAAAAAAGCATTATTCTCGTAAAAGTGATTGAAGTGAACTGAGGTGTTTTTTGCAAATAAAAAATGAAAAATATTTTTAACGAATGAATAAGTAGCAAGTGTTGTACCATTTTGAAATCTTGATGAAACGCGCCAATTTTTTAAAAAACTTGCCAAGGTAGTGTAGTACATTTTTTTTTAAATATGAAGTGTCAAAGTTCGCTTAAAATTTTTTTTTGAAACATGACTCAGTCAAACTTTATTTTTCTTACGAAACTTACAATATTTATTTTTAAATTTGTGATTGAAATCAATAGCATGGTTACTTAGAACTACGTAAAAAAAATAAACACGTCAAAATTCGGAAATTTGTGACCACAGTACCTAAAAATGCGGTCTAGGGTATCGATTTTCACTATTTTTCTAAATATTGCTATTATTACTTAAGCAAGCGAGATAGATTTTTTTTCTTATTTTTTCCAGAACAGGTACAACCTACCCTATCACCCGTTACCCGCTTGACTTTGAGTTACGGGACACCCTGTATAGAAGGGATAAACACTCAAAGTTATTAAAAACTGAGATATATAAAGTTTATTCTTACAATTTCTTTTTTGTAATATTTTATAGTAATTACAATTAAAAATGATAACTCATTCTTAAAAAACCTATTAAAGCCGCTTTTCATTTATATCCGGTCTATCAATCCACATGCTTTAAGCGCTGTTTTTGTTTTCATTAAAGTTTTCCCTCTCTGCTTAAATTTTCCTGTAATTATAATTAAAAATGATAATGAATTTTTGAAAATCGCATAACGTTTCTATCTACATTAATATTAATGCAGAAATTTAAAAACGAAGAAACTTTTAGGTCTTTAAAAACTTAGATAAATCGTATAAAAATAAAAAAAAAATGTGTTTTTAGGTATTGATAAATTTAAAAAAAAATTGATAATGATCACTTATATTTGAAAACGTTTCAAAACCGCATTTATTTACATTTACATACACTTTTACCACTATCAGAACTGTGTCGCATACCTAAGCTAAATACAAGCTAATTGTTACGATCAAGAAAGCTCATCACCTAGTGCTGTGTTATGCAAATGTGAAATTAATATATTTTCCAAAAATAATCTCAATTTATAAAAAAAACAACTTAGATAAATTATATAATTTAGTTAAAAACAAAAACCTTTTTTTTTTTAATGTAATAAAATTTTCAACAAGTTATAAAAATCGCTTTTTATTTACATATTTATTAATATATAAATGTAGAAAATTAAAAATAAAGAAATTTAGAAACATTAATCTCAAATTAGATAAAGAATGAAGTTAATAAATGTATTATGTTATTTAGGGTCTGTTTCACAATGTCTGAGTAAAGTTCTGATTAGTTACTCGACACATAAATATAGGCACAGGATCATAAGCCCACAAGAGAATAAATTTCAATTGTTTTTTCACGACTTAAATAGGTTATAGGTAAATACAAAAATATTATTATTCGGTTTGTGGACTTCCAAAGTTCCAAAATTTATGTGTCAAGTAACTAATCAGAAAATTACTCAGACATTGTGAAACAAGTCCTTAAAATCTTATCTATGCCATAAAAGACCTACCTCCATTGATGCGGTCGAAAATCTCAAGAGGTTACCTAGGTGAACTCAGTAAGCTGAACTGTATTAACAGTCTTAACCTCCCGACGAGGCGCCTTACTGATGTTTCGTTCGCAAAATTGAGTTTTCAAAAAACTGTTATTGGCTAAAAAAATATTTTTAAATTTGCAACGTAACTATAACACTAAACGAATGCTCTAGAATAAAGTGATGTTGTCTTTACCAAAAAAATATCTACTACTTCACACTTTATTTGTGTTTTGTTTTATTTAAATATGAATAAGTTTGCTAATTTAGTTAACTAACCGCCAAATAATATTAATTATCGATTAACACGTTCTCTTCTGAAACTAATCTTGCTTGCAGAAAGTGAAAAAAATATAATGAAATGCAATTCTAATTGCAGTTTTAAATGAAAAACCAAAAAACGAAAAAAAATGTTCTTGTGTATTCAACAAGTGGCCTTGAACTTTCCAAATACTGAACAAAATTCTCCTTATATTATATTCAACGAAAAAAACGTTAAATCAAAATATCGTTATCACAAATTAACAAATGCTAAAATATTCACACATTTTCTCTTAAAATATGTTTTAATTTATTTCATTATGAATAATTTTGCTAATTTTGCCAGCAAAACGGTAAAATTATTTAAAAAAATTATAAGACAAATCAAGAAGGTTACCTATGTACATGGGGGGCGTTTTCTAATTTCCCAAATATCTCAAAAATTATCCTTTATTTTGCAGTTCAAATTGCTTTCACTTTATAATTAATTCTTTTTGATCTTTCGCAACTCTTAATTTGTTCTTTAGATTAATTAAATCAAACTTTTTCTTTAAAAGCAACTCAATTCTACCGACTGTCATTTGCATTGTTGCATTCAGTTAGCTGAACTGTATTAACAGTACATGGATGTGTTTTCTAATTTCCCAAATATCTCAAAAATTATCCTTTCTTTTTGCAGTTCAAATTGTTTTTTTCAATTGTTTTCACTTTATATATAATTCTTTTTGATCTTTCGCAACTCTTAGTTTGTTCTTTAGATTAATTAATTGAAACTTTTTCTTTAAAAGAAACTCGATGCTACCGACTTACATTTGCATTGTCGCATTCAGTTAGCTGAACTGTGTTAACAGTCTTAACCTCCCGATGAGGCGCATTATTGATGTTTGCAACATTGAGTTTTCAAAAGACTAATACTGGCTACCAAAATTTTTTTAAATTTGAAACGTAACTATAACACTAAATGAATGCTCTAGAATAAAGTGATGTTGTCATTACCAAAAAGTATCTACTACTGCACACTTTATTTGCGTTTTATGAATTTATTTATGAATTAATTTATTTTACTAACCGTCGAATAGTATTGTTTATTAATTAAAGTGTTCTCTTCTGAAACTAATCTTGCTTGCAAAAAGTAAAAAAACATAATGAAATGCAATTCCAATTGCAGTTTTAAATGAAAAGCCATATAACGAACAAATTTTTCTTGTGCATTCAACAAGTGGCCTAGAACTTTCCTACCATTGGAAAAGCGTAAAAGCAAAATGTTTCAGAAGTTAACAAAAGCTAAAATATTTTAAAATATTCACATATTTACTCTTAATATATGTTTTAAATTATTTTAATATGAATAGTTTTGATAGTTTTGCTAGCAAAAAGGGAAAAATATATAAAAAATAATAAGACACATCAAAATGGTTACCTATGCACATGAGATGTTTTCTAATTTCCCAAATATCTCAAAAATTATCCTTTATTTTTGCAGTTCAAATTGTTTTTTCAATTGTTTTCACTTTATATATAATTCTTTTTGATCTTTCGCAACTCTTAATTTGTTCTTTAGATTAATTAATTGAAACTTTTTCTTTAAAAGAAACTCGATGCTACTGACTTACATTTGCATTGTCGCATTCAGTTAGCTGAACTGTGTTAACAGTCTTAACCTCCCGATGAGGCGCATTATTGATGTTTGCAACATTGAGTTTTCAAAAGACTAATACTGGCTACCAAAATTTTTTTAAATTTGAAACGTAACTATAACACTAAATGAATGCTCTAGAATAAAGTGATGTTGTCATTACCAAAAAGTATCTACTACTGCACACTTTATTTGCGTTTTATGAATTTATTTATGAATTAATTTATTTCACTAACCGTCGAATAGTATTGTTTATTAATTAAAGTGTTCTCTTCTGAAACTAATCTTGCTTGCAAAAAGTAAAAAAACATAATGAAATGCAATTCCAATTGCAGTTTTAAATGAAAAGCCATATAACGAACAAATTTTTCTTGTGCATTCAACAAGTGGCCTAGAACTTTCCTACCATTGGAAAAGCGTAAAAGCAAAATGTTTCAGAAGTTAACAAAAGCTAAAATATTTTAAAATATTCACATATTTACTCTTAATATATGTTTTAAATTATTTTAATATGAATAGTTTTGATAGTTTTGCTAGCAAAAAGGGAAAAATATATAAAAAATAATAAGACACATCAAAATGGTTACCTATGCACATGAGATGTTTTCTAATTTCCCAAATATCTCAAAAATTATCCTTTATTTTTGCAGTTCAAATTGTTTTTTCAATTGTTTTCACTTTATATATAATTCTTTTTGATCTTTCGCAACTCTTAATTTGTTCTTTAGATTAATTAATTGAAACTTTTTCTTTAAAAGAAACTCGATGCTACTGACTTACATTTGCATTGTCGCATTCAGTTAGCTGAACTGTGTTAACAGTCTTAACCTCCCGATGAGGCGCATTATTGATGTTTGCAACATTGAGTTTTCAAAAGACTAATACTGGCTACCAAAATTTTTTTAAATTTGAAACGTAACTATAACACTAAATGAATGCTCTAGAATAAAGTGATGTTGTCAATACCAAAAAGTATCTACTACTGCACACTTTATTTGCGTTTTATGAATTTATTTATGAATTAATTTATTTTACTAACCGTCGAATAGTATTGTTTATTAATTAAAGTGTTCTCTTCTGAAACTAATCTTGCTTGCAAAAAGTAAAAAAACATAATGAAATGCAATTCCAATTGCAGTTTTAAATGAAAAGCCATATAACGAACAAATTTTTCTTGTGCATTCAACAAGTTGCCTAGAACTTTCCTACCATTGGAAAAGCGTAAAAGCAAAATGTTTCAGAAGTTAACAAAAGCTAAAATATTTTAAAATATTCACATATTTACTCTTAATATATGTTTTAAATTATTTTAATATGAATAGTTTTGATAGTTTTGCTAGCAAAAAGGGAAAAATATATAAAAATAATAAGACACATCAAAATGGTTACCTATGCACATGAGATGTTTTCTAATTTCCCAAATATCTCAAAAATTATCCTTTATTTTTGCAGTTCAAATTGTTTTTTCAATTGTTTTCACTTTATATATAATTCTTTTTGATCTTTCGCAACTCTTAATTTGTTCTTTAGATTAATTAATTGAAACTTTTTCTTTAAAAGAAACTCGATGCTACTGACTTACATTTGCATTGTCGCATTCAGTTAGCTGAACTGTGTTAACAGTCTTAACCTCCCGATGAGGCGCATTATTGATGTTTGCAACATTGAGTTTTCAAAAGACTAATACTGGCTACCAAAATTTTTTTAAATTTGAAACGTAACTATAACACTAAATGAATGCTCTAGAATAAAGTGATGTTGTCATTACCAAAAAGTATCTACTAATGCAAACTTTATTTGCGTTTTGTTTTATTTAGATATGAATAAGTTTGTTAATTAAGTTAACTCACCGTCGAACAATATTATTTATCAATTAACACGTCCACTTCTGAAACTAAACTTGCTTGTAATAAGTAAAAAAACATTATGAAATGCAATTTAAATTGCAGTTTTAAATGAAAAGCCAAATAACGAACAAATTTTTTTTGTGCATTCAACAAGTGGTCTAGAACTTTCCTACCATTGGAAAAGCGTAAAAGCAAAATGTTTCAAAAATTTACAAAATATGCTAAAATATGTTAAAATATTCACACCTTTACTATTAGTATATGTTTTAATTTATTTTAATATGAATAGTTTTGATAGATTTGCTACCAAAAGGGAAAAATATATTAAAAGAATAATAAGACAAATCAAAATGGTTACCTATGTATGTACGTGCGGGTTTTTTTTTTCTAATTTCCCAAATATCTCAAAAATTATAACTTATTTTGCAGTTCAAATTGTTTTTTCAGTTTTGTTCACTTTATATAATAATTCTTTTTGGTTTTGCACAACTCTCAATTTGTTATTTTAATTAATTAATTTACTTTTTTTCTTTAAAGTTTAAATTATACTTCACGCGACACGCTGCTTGCAAAAGAAAGAATGATTTCCAATAAGAAAGATTGCATCATCCTTTTTCGTGAGTAGCCACGCTTAAAGGGAATGATAGGAAACGAAACTAAATTCCTTATGGCGCCGACACAATGGCCGCGTTCGTGTGCAAAGCGATCTAGATAGCCAACAAGATTATGAACTAAAAAGCACCGTTTTGCAAATGTGCATCTTAAACTGAAAAATTGTTCAAAAATCAATATAATTAGAAATTAATGAATTAAAAAAAAAAACATCCTCCCAATTTCGAAGTTTCGAATTTTCAAAAATTAGGAAAACGAGATTTTTATTATTTGCTTCAAAATTTTTTACGATAGGTAATTTTTTGCTAACTTTCCAAGAAACGCTAGGTACCGAGTTTAAAGAAAATTTCATTAGGACTACAGTTGAAAGGATAGACCGACAGAATTGCGGGACCCACTTTTTTCGACTTTGCTATCATCGTTATGTCAAGTTTGATTAAAATCTCGAGTTCGAATTTTTTTACGAATCCACAAGTTACCATATTCTACCTATATATCGCAAGTAAAACCTTGTCTTTTATTTTCATATTGCTCCAGAATCAAAAAAATTCCTATAGAAAATTATAAAGGCAATAATAAAACAAATTAAAGCTAATCAACCCTATCGTGCGTTCTTCTTCTCTAAAATATTAATTATTATTCCTAAATTGGAAATGTGTACCATTATATTGGAGTTTCAAAGTGTTACACTTTGTAATAATTTCCAACTCACCTAGTTGATATGAATTGTAATGTTGATCTGTCAAAAGCAACTGAATTTGAAAATGTGTTGATATCTTTTGATTACTTTTCTATGATTCGATTTGGAATTATTTCGACTTTTGCATTTCTTTTCAACATAATTTATTTTTTTTCGATTTTGAGTTCTGTAATTGTTTTTAGTTACTGTCTGATGAATGTTGTTATTTTTTGATATTTTTAATCTTTCAATTCGATAGATTTTTTTATTTTTTGTGTTCATAATGAATTGCAAAAAATTCTATACATTTCGTTTCGATTTTGTACAAAAATAAAGTTAATGTGAATTTTATTTTAAATGTTGTAGACATGCATTTAAGCTATATTAATGTTTATTCTAATAAAATTTCAGGCAATATAAAAATTATTAACATTGGTCGTTCCTAAATGAAATGTGTAAAACTTTTAACAATGACATTTTAACTTTTTTTTTACACAACAGCAATAGTTATCCATTTTATAGAAAGAGAACGCACCACCGGTCTGAATTCGGATCGTTTATAAAATCCTTTTTAAAACTCTAGCAGGTGTACTAATTAGATTTTTTGCTACTTAGACAGTGTCTGTATAGTTCAAAATAGTTCGAAATAGTTGGAAATATGCTTTATTTGATCGAATAAAATGTCACATTAGCCAAGTTTTAAGCAACCGACTCCTTTGTCAAGTTAGATAGCTCTGAAACTTAAAAAAAAAAAACTAAAACTTGTACGATTGTCCAAAGTTAGGAAAAGTTTATAAATATGACGGTAGGTGTTTGAAATAATTTCCGCTTTCAATACATGCGGAATGAGTATGCTTCGATTTTCTATCGAATTGATAACTCTTGAAGTTTGTTATTAATTTTTTTTTGTGAGTTATGTAATTTTTTACAACAAATTTGGAGTTTCCAATTTTGTTCTTACTGATTTAAAAAGAACCAAAGGTTTGAATTACTGGCTTGTAGAAATAAATTTCGTTTACGAATTTGATGTGTTTTTTACAGGCAGTGCAAGTTTAGTATATATAGACAGAAATAGATGCGTTTTTAAGGCCATACATGGCTTACTTTTGTTTTTTGGTTTGCAGTACCTGCCTTATCGAAAATTAAAAAACTCATTCTTTATATGTTTGACTTTTTTTTAAATATGAATTGTTTTTGCTAAATTCGCTAACTAAACGCCGAATAATTAATTATCAATTAATACGTTAACTTCTGAAAATTATCTTGCAGGTAAATAGTAAAAAAGCTCAATGAAAAGCAATTCGATTGCTGTTTTAAACGCAAAATCAAATGTTGTGCATTAAACATGTGGCGTAGAATTTTCCTACTATTGAACACGCAAAATGTAATACAAAGTAAAAAATAAAAATATTCACATCTTAAATTATTTTAATATGCATTATTTTGTTAATTTTGCAAGCAAAACGCAAAAAAGGAAAAATATATAAAAATAATAAAGATAAATCAAAATGGCTACCTATGTATGTACAATGTACATGGGGGGTTGTTTCCAATCACTCAATTTTTTACAAAAATTTTCTGAATTACTGGCTTGTAGGAATAAATTTCGTTTACGGATTTGATGTGTTTTTTACAGGCCGTGAAAGTTTAGTATATATATACAGAAATAGATGCGTTTTTAAGGCCATACATGGTTAACTTTTGTTTTTTGGTTTGCAGGTAATCTACAGTACCTGCCATATCGAAAATTAAAAAACTCATTCTTTAAATGTTTGACTTTTTTTAAATACGAATTGTTTTTGCTAATTTTGCTAACTAAACGCCGAATAATCAATTATTAATTAATAAGTTAACTTCTGAAAATAATCTTGCAGGTAAGTAGTAAAAAGGCTTAATGAAAAGCAATTTTGTGGCGTAGAATTGTCCTACTATTGGACACGCAAAATTTAATACAAAGTAAAAATATTCACATCTTAATTTTTTTAATATGCATAGTTTTGTTAATTTTGGTAAGCAAAATGCAAAAATGGAAAAATATATAAAAATAAAAAAGATAAATCAAAATGGTTACCAATGTATGTACAATGTACATGGAGGGTTGTTTCCAATGACTCAATTACAAAAATAATCCTTTATTTTTGCAATTCAAATTGTTTGTTTAGTTGTTTTTCAATTGTTTTCACTTTATATATAATTATTTTTGATTTTACGCAACTTTTAATTTGTTCTTTACATTAATTAATTGAACATTTTTTCTTTAAAGAAACTCGACGACCGGCACAAAGGAAAGAAAGATTTCTAATAAGATTACATCATCTTCTTTCGTGAAACGCCACGCGGGGAACGATAGGAAACGAGACATTCGATTCCTTAAGCTGACGACACATCATTATTATTTTTGATTGTAGAATTTTCGTTTTTTAAATCACTCAGAAAAATTAATTTAGTTTTATTTTAAAGTATACAAAATATTTTTTGCACAGATTTATCAATTTGCGCTAAAAATTAACACTTGGTGTTTGTAGTAGTTGATATTATTCTTTGTGAGCGAGAATGAGAATTAATGTAAACTAAAATAGGAAAATGTGTTAAAGCGCGATAAAATGACGCAAAATTAGCCTAGTTCCTTAACTTTGAATCTCTGTGCATTTCTGTGAATTTCTACACCAAATTCTGTCAAAGTTCATATAAAAATAAATAAAATGAGGTAGAAATTCACACAAATGCACAGATTTTTAAAGTAAAGGAACACACCTTTTGATAGATAGAACCTTGATAAAAGTGGAGTTTCATTGGAATTCTTTTTAGGAGAGAAAAAAACGTCTACAATATTGACAGCCGAAACTTTCGTCGGCGTTCCGAAGGTTTCACGTTGGTTTGGGGATATCTCTTATACCACTTTTCTTTAAGGTTCCCCCACACCTACGCGAACTTTCTGTGGCGACGATGAAACCAACAATAACAATACGTGGTTGGCAATGAAAACAACACGTTGTTATTATTGTTGTTGGGAGAACCCTTAGGTGTAGTTAGCGTATGTGTGTATTTTTTTACTTTTTTACTTTTTGAAAAAAGTTTTGAATTTAGTTAAGCCTCAAAGGTTCCCCCATACCAATGTGAATCTGTCGCGGCGATTACGAAAACAATAATAACAACTTGTTGTTTTCATTGACAACCCCGTTTTGTTTTTATTGCTTTCGACATCACCGCGACAGTTTCGCGTCATTGTTTCAATCAAAGACTCCACCAAACTAACGCGAAACATTCGGAACGACAATAAAACTTTCGTCTATCAAAATATATTTACAGGGAGATAAATGAGAGTTCACCACACCAACGCGATGATGTGATTAAGCGAATCTTACAGCCGAAAGTTTTGTTGTCATTTCGAATGTTTCACGTTGGTTTAGGAGAGTTTTATAATTAACGATTTACAAATTATTTGTCTTATTTATAAACTTTATCTACTTTGGAAAATGTGTTCAAAAACGTTTTTTATTGTTGTCTCATAGCTGCCTAACTTAGACACAAGAGTAGTATATCTTAATCGTGAATAATGTGATATTTATTTTTATTAAATAAAGCATATTTTCACCAATTTGAAAATAGTTAGACAGTGTCTAAGTAGACAAAAATCCAATAAATACGACTGTATATTTCTTATATACCTACTTTAAAACTATACTCACTTTATTTTTCTGAAGGGTAGTATAACTACATATAATACATTCAACTTACAAATGTTAACAATATGTTTTCTCTTTGAATGCAGAACGATAAAATTCTGCAATCAAAAATAATAATGATGTGTCGTCAGCTTAAGGAATCAAACGTCTCGTTTCATTTCGTTCCCCTTATAAGTGTCTGTTCACGAAAGAGGATGATGTCATTTCTGAATTATATTATTTTGTGCCGGCCGTAAGAAACACTCGACGGCCAGTATGATTTCAATAAGAAAGATGACATCATCCTTTTTCGTGAACAGCCACGGCCCACGCATAAGTGGAACTATAGGAAACGAAAAATTTGATTCCTTAAGCTTACGACACATTCTTACTGTTTTTGATTGCAGAATTTTATCATTTTTCTTTCGCTCAGAAAAATAAACTTAGTTGAATGTACGTAGTTAAGCCTTTTGTCCTTGCTTAACTACATACATGCAACTTACTTTTATACAAAAGTTGACAAAATGTTTTTTTTAACGTACTTCTTTCTCAAATTTTACAAAAGTAAAAGTTAAGGCCTATTCACATGAAAGAGACCAACGACCGACGAATAAAAAACGTATGGAATTTAAAACATCTAATAAGCCTAAATTCTTCACAAAAACTGACGAAACGGTAGAAAACTTATTCAAATTAATGTTAAAATCCTAAAATTTGCGTTTCAGTTTCTAAAATAAGAGAAATTTGAGAAGATATTTTGATCGTCACGAACAGATTGCAATTCGCGACGACCGGTTTATTTACTCAAATTTCTCTTATTTTGAAATTAAAACGCGAATTTTAGTGTCTTAACATTAATTTGAATAAGTTTTCTACCATTTTATATAGTTTTTGTGAAGAATTTGGGCTTATTAAAAGTTTTAAATCCCATTTGCTCTTTTATTCGTCGGTCGTTGTTCAATTTCATGTGAATGGGCCTTCAGAGCCATTACACATAAAGGAATAATATAAGAAACTAACTAGCAGATATCTCTTATATCGAGAATTGTCACTTTTCTTTGGCACACCAAACTCAATTTTCGAACGATTTGTCTCTACTAGGTGTCGGTAGCGTTTGTGTGTATTTTTTGACTTTTGTAATTTTTGAAAAAAAATTTTGAATTTAGTTAAGCCTTAAGGTTCCCCCATACCAATGCGAATCTGTCGCGGTGACGACGAAAACAATGATAACAACGTGTTGTTTTCATTGACAACCACGTTTTGTTTATATTGCTTTCTATACCACCGCGACAGTTTCGCGTCTTTCTTTAAAAAAAAAGACCACCAAACTAACGCGAAACATTCGGAACGACAATAAAACTTTCGGCTATCAAAATATATTGAGAGTTCACCACACCAACGCGACGATGTGATTAAGCGAATCTTACGTAAAATATATAGGTATACAGCCGAAAGTTTCGTTGTCGTTTCGAATGTTTCACGTTGGTTTGGGGGAGCCTTTATAACTATCGATTTACAAATTATTGGTCTTATTTATAAACTTTGTCTAACTTAAGACACCTGTTCAAATTTGCAAAATGTGTTCAAAAACCTTGTTTATTGTTTTCTTTTAGCTGCCTAACTTCGACACAAGAGTAGATTATTTTAACCGTGAATAATGTGATATTTATTTTTATTAAATAAAGCATATTTCCACCAATTTGAAAATAGTTTGACAGTGTCTAAGTAGACAAAAATCCAATAAATACGACTGTATATTTTTTATATACCTACTTTAAAACTAAACTCACTTTATTTTTCTGAACGGTAATAACTACATATAATACATTCAACTTAATTTTGTACAAAAGTTAACAAAATGTTTTCTCTTTGAATGCAGTTAAGCCTTAAAACGATTAAATTTTGCAATCATAAATAATAATGATGTGTCGTTAGCTTAAGGAGTCAAATGTCTCGTTTCATTTCGTTCCCCTTATTAGTGGCTGTTCACGAAAGAGGATGATGTCATCTCAGAATTATATTATTTTTTTGCCGGCCGTCGAGTTTTTTTTTTGAGTCGGCTGTCGAGTTTTTATTTTAAATAAAAATTGTTGGTAGAGTAAAAATTGTTAGAAATCTAAAATCAAGTTATCAATAAAATCAAGTATTAATTTTGAGAAATTGTAAACAACCCCCCAAGTATGTATGTAACCATCTTGATTTGTCTAACAATTATTTTTTTTTATATTTTTAGACAAATCAAGATGGCTACCTGCATGGGGGGTTGTTTCAATTTCTCAAAACAAACAAAAAAGAAAAACTCGACGGCCGGTATGATTTCAATAAGAAAGATGACATCATCCTTTTTCGTGAACCGCCACGGCCCACGTATAAGCAGAACTATGTATAGGAAACGAGAAATTTGATTCCTTAAGCTGAGGACACATTATTACTATTTTTGATTGCAGAATTTTATCATTTTTCTTTCGCTCAGAAAAATAAACTTAGTTGAATGTATGTAGTTAAGCCTGTTGGTCGTTACGAACAGATTGCAATTCGCGACGAACAATTTATTTTCTCAAATGTCTCTTATTTTGAAATTAAAACGCGAATTTTAGTATCTTAGCATTAATTTTAAAAGTTTTCTACCATTCTATATAGTTTTTGTGAAGAATTTGGGCTTATTAAATGTTCTAAATCCCATTTGTTCTTTTATTCGTCAGTCGTTGGTCAATTTCATGTGAATGGGCCCTTAGAGCCATTACACATAAAGGAATAATATAAGAAACTAACTAGCAGATATCTCTTATATCGAGAATTGTCACTTTTCTTTGGCACACCAAACTCAATTTTCGAAAGATTTGTCTGTACTAGGTGTGGCGTATGTGTGTATTATTTGACTTTGTTCTTTTTGAAAACAAGTTTTGAATTTAGTTAAGCCTTCAAGGTTCCTCCATACCAATGCGAATCTGTCAGGGCGACGACGAAAACAATAATAACAACGTGTTGTTTTCATTGACAACCACGTTTTGTTATTATGGCTTTCGTCATCACCGCGACAGTTTCGCATTGGTGTGTGGAAGCCTTAAAACGAAAAAATTCCAACCAACGCGATGGCGGTGGCGATCACGATAAAAATGTGGATGCTTCACAATCTAAAGAGAGGCACACATCAATCAAAGACTCCACTAAACCAACGGGAATCTTCGGAACGACAATAAAACTTTCAGCTTTCAAAATATATTTACGGGGAGATAAATGAGAGTTCACCACACCAAAGCGACGATGTGATTAAGCGAATCTTAAAAAAAATATATTAACAGCCGAAAGTTTCGTTGTCGTTTCCAATATTTCGCGTTGGTTAAAGGGTCTTATAATTATCGATTTACAAATTCTTTGTCTTATTTATAAACTTTGTCTAACTTTAGACAACTGTCCAACTTTTGAAAATGTGTTCAAAAACCTTTTTTATTGTTGTCGTATAGCTGCCTAACTTAGACACAAGAGTAGTATTTCCACCAATTTGAAAATAGTTTGACAGAGTCTAAGTAGACAAAAATCCAATAAATACGACTGTATATTTCTTATATACTTACTTTAAAACTATACTCACTTTATTTTTCTGAACGGTAGTACAACTACATATAATACATTCAACTTAATTTTGTACAAAAGTTAACAAAATGTTTTCTCTTTGAATGCAGTTAAGCCTTAAAACGATAAAATTCTGCAATCAAAAATAATAATGATGTGTCGTCAGCTTAAGGAGTCAAATGTCTCGTTTCATTTCGTTCCCCTTATTAGTGGCTGTTCACGAAAGAGGATGATGTCATCTCAGAATTATATTATTTTGTGCCAGCCGTCGAGTTTTTTTTTTGTCCCGGCCGTCGAGTTTTTATTTTAAATTAAAATTGTAGGTAAAGTAAAAATTGTTGGAAATATAAAATCAAGGTATCAATAAAGTATGAATTTTGTGGAATTGTAAACAACCCCCCATGTATGTATGTACCTATGTAACCATCTTGATTTGTCTAGCAATTATTTTTTTTTATATTTTTAGACAAATCAAGATGGCTACCTGCATGAAGGGTTGTTTCAATTCCTCAAAACAAAAACTCGACGGCTGGTATGATTTCAATAAGAAATGATGTTATCACCCTATTTTGTGAACAGCCACGCATAAGCGGAACTATAGGAAACAAGAAATGGATTCCTTAAGCTCACGGCACATTATTTTTATTTTTTATTACAGAATTTTGTCATTGAAAAATAAACTTAGTCGAATGTTTGTAGTTAAACCTTTTTTCCTTGCTTAACTACATACATTAAACTTGCTTTTACACAAAAGTTGATAAAATGTTTTTTTTTTTTTTCAACGTACTTTCTTAAATTTTACAAAAGTAAAAAATAAAATAATTTAAGAAACCAAGCAGATATCTCTTATATCGAGCATTGTCACTTTTCTTTGGCACACCAAACTCAATTTTCGAACGATTTGTCTCTACTAGGTGTAGTGTATGTGTGTATTTTTTGACTTTTGTACTTTTTGAAAAAAGTTTTGAATTTAGTTAAGCCTTAAAGGTTCTACCATACCAATGTAAATCTGTCGCGGCGACGACGAAACCAATAACAACGTGTTGTTTTCATTCACAACCACGATTTGTTATTATGTATTACTTTCGTCATCGACGCGACAGTTTCGCGTTGGTGTGGGCGAGCCTCAAAATCTTTAAATTCTGCAATCTAAATATACCCGCAAACCAACGCGATGGCGGTGGCGATCATGGTAAAATTGTGGATGCCACACATATAAATAAAAAAAAGGACACATCAATCACTTAGATGTGTGCCTCTCCATTGATTCACATCTGCGGCATCAACATTTTTATGGTTATGGCGTCGGTTTGCGCGTAGCTTAAAGATTCCCCCAAACCAACGCGAAACATTCGGAACGACAATAAAGGTTCTCCCACACCAACGCGAATTTTCGGTGGCACAACGAAAACAACAATAACAACACGTGGTTGTCAATGAAATCAACACGTTGTTATTTTTGTTTTCGTCGTCGCCACCGAAAATTCGCGTTGGTGTGGGGGAACTTTCGGCTATCAAAATATATTTACATGGAGATAAATGAGAGTTCCACACCAACACGACGGGAGAATAAGCGAATCTTATGTAAAATATATATACAGCCGAAAGTTTCGTTGTCGTTCCGAATGTTTCGCAATGGTTTGGGGGAGCCTTTATAATTATCGATTTACAAATTTTATTTCTTATACCTACTTTAAAATAATACTAACTTTATTTTTCTGGAACTGTATTATAACTATAAAGGTTCACCAACGCGAATTTTCGGTGGCAACGACGAAAACAACAATAACAACACGTGATTGTTAATGAAAACAACACGTTGTCATTATTGTTTTCGTCGTCGCCACAAAAAATTCGCGTTGGTGTGGGGGAACCTTAAAACAGTCAACTTACTTTTGTACAAACGTTAACAAAATGTTTTACCTTTTTCAACGTACCTCTTCTTTCTCAAATTTTACAAAAGCAAAGTTAAAGCTGTCTTAACTTTTACTTTTGCAGAAAGTAAAACACCAATACACATAAATGAATAATTTAAGAAACTAACAATTACATATCTCTTATATCGAGAATTATCACTGGACAAGTCTTCACCTTCAATTTTCATACGAGGTGTCGTTAGCGTATACGTGTACTTTTTTTACTTTTTTACTTCTTGCAAAAAGTTTTGAATGCAGTTAAGCCTTAAAACGATAAAATTCTGCAATCAGAAATATTAATGATGTATCGTCGGCTTAAGGAAACAAATGTCTCGTTTCTCTTCGTTCCCCTTATGCGTGGCTGTTCACGACAGAGGTCGATGTCATTTTTGAATCATTCTTTTTTGCCGCCTGCCGGTCGTCGAGTTTTTTTTATATGCCGGTCGTCGAGTTTCTATTTATGTGTCGGCCGTCGTGTTTTTATTTTGAAGGAAAAGTTTTAATTAGTTACCTAAAGTAAAAGTTGATGAAAAACTAAATCAGTGATATCAATAAAGTATTAATTTTGAGAAATTAGAAACAACCCCCAATGTAGGTAACCATCTTGATTTGTCTTAAGTAAAAACATGAAACAAAAATTGTAAGACAAATCAAGATTGTTATCTACATTGGGGTTTGTTTCCAATTCCTCAAAATTAATACTTTTACCCCTATTACGGTTGTCAATCATCAATTGATATTGATTGAAATTTGGTGCATTAAAACTCCATTTATTAAAAATCTGATCTATTCCGTGATAATTATCAATTTTATTGTAATTCACAACGTTCTGTACCGTTCTCAATGATCAAAAGTTGTATTAATTGTGTTTTTTTTTATTATCGATTTTCAAAACTTATCAACTATCAATTATTGTAAATTGACAACCGTAATATGGGTGTTTATTAGTTTATTGATTATCATTGAGGGTTGTTACGAATTTTTCAAAACACTATAAAAGAAAAACTCGACGGCCGGCACAAAAGAATGATTTAATAAAAATGATATGAAAGCGTGTTTTATGGGGATTTTTTTAGAATCTGTAAAGACCCGAGCGAGTACGCGAAAATAATTTCGGGTACGCGAACCTATTGGATTTGGGGTAGGTGCGAGGTTGGGTTTAAATCCAGATTCTTTAAATGCAAAAGAAACTTTGCATGCACCGAACCTTGCACCTACCCCAAATCATAAAGCGTGCCCAAGCAGAGTGGCAGCATGCCCCCCCATACATACCTCACTGTTTATAGGCCGTAATGCTGGTTGCTAGCACTGTATTTATGTAAGCAAGCAAAAAAAAACAAGTGAGAAGCACTTAATTTCGCGTACGCGAAATCATTTTCGCGCACACGCTGTCGGGTCTTCACTCTTTTTTTTTTTATAGGAAGGAGAAAAACTTGTATATTCACCCTTATTGCGTTAGGCGTTTTAGTAAAACGCCAGTAAAACGACAAGGCTCTAGAAGCGGCAGTTTGAGTTTTAGTAAAACGACTATTGTTTTAATGGTTAGAGGGGTGAAGAAAGAAGAGAACGGCAAAGGTTTAGTTTTACTTAAACGCCTACTAACGCTTGTAAGGGTGATTGTCTCTAAAAAACACTTCAAACACAGTTTAAAGTTACTCTGAGTGACGTTATAGAGCAAAAACCTTTTCTGAAAGAGCGACTCCCTAGAACAAAAACCTTTTCTGAAAGAAACTGGGCTGAAAATAATAATTATGTTTTTGGCAGGCCATACGGGCTAATCGAATATTATACTTACCGCTTCGCGAGATAACTAAAATCGGCCTTATCAAAGGGATTCGCAGTACGATACGACGGGACATGTGGTAAGGCCGATTAAGACATTATTCTTGGAATAAAATATTGTTGTCAAATGTTTAAGCCTCGATGAGCTAGATTCGGGGGCTTGTAAAACATTAATAGTATTTTCGAAAATTTGAAAGTATATACATAGATACTCAGACTTCAGAGAGGGTATATGAAGGTGTATTAAGGTAAACTAGGATAAAATAGATGTGTTTTTTTTGTAAGCCATACAAGCTAACCTAATTTTTGTTCGCTTGCAAGTAAACTTAAACACTTAATCAATCTTGAAATAAAGTTCTGCATTTAGGTACATACCTACTATCAAATTTGTTCTGGAAACAAGACAAGGTGCAAAGTATCAGCTTGTAATCAATTAGGACGTTTGAGGTGCTTATTAATTCTAATAAAAATATTCTACTAATTTGTATTTCCTCTGAAAATAATTGTGATAATCTATAGTAGCAAGCTATTTCAGGTTAGACAAATAGTATGGTGCCGCTTGAAATGATATGCATTCACTATTTCTACAAAAGTTAAATATAAAATCATGATTACTAATATCGTTTGAAATTAAGATTTGCTGGTGTTTTGTAAAAAACAAAAATGTTTTGCTTTGGCCGCTAGACATCAAATACTAACTGAAAAGTCTTAAATCTACAATAATAATCAATAACTTGGTTTGAGGTACCCAAACATTTTAAGACATATTATACCTACAATAAACATATTCAGAAATTGAAGAAACACCTTAACTTATTTGTATTTTCTTTGAAATAATTAGCTACTCTTGTCTTTTGTAGCAAACGGCTTTGGGGTAAGAAAAAAACAAATTTGCCGATAAAAACATTTTTCTCAGTTACACAAAAGTCCTAAATCTATACATACATAATTGTTGTCAACAATATAGTTAGATAATAATTGTAAATTAAAGATTTTTGGATAAAAGAGGAAAGTATTCGGTTTCTAGCAGCCAAAGCGTCTTTTATAAGCTGAAAGCCGTTTACTACAAAGGACTTTAAAAATTATTTTCAAAGAGAACACAAATAAGTGGAAAAGTGTTTCTACAATTTGTGAGTATCTGTTTGAACATTTACCTCAAACAACAATATTGTTTATGATTGTAGATTAAATATTTTTGGATAAAAGAGGAAAGTATTTGGTTTCTAGCAGCCAAAGCGTCTTTTATAAGCTGAAAGCCGTTTACTACAAAGGACTTTAAAAATTATTTTCAAAGAGAACACAAATAAGTGGAAAAGTGTTTCTACAATTTGTGAGTATCTGTTTGAACATTTACCTCAAACAACAATATTGTTTATGATTGTAGATTAAATATTTTTGGATAAAAGAGGAAAGTATTTGGTTTCTAGCAGCCAAAGCGTCTTTTATAAGCTGAAAGCCGTTTACTACAAAGGACTTTAACAATTATTTTCAAAGAGAACACAAATAAGTGGAAAAGTGTTTCTATAATTTGTGAGTATCTGTTTGAACATTTACCTCAAACAGTAATATTGTTTATGGTTTTAGAATAAAGATTTTTGGATAAAAGAGAAAAGTATTGGAAATAATGTGTAGTACAGTTAATAAAGTAGGTATTTGACTCGAAAAAATCGCCGGAAAGCTGCATTTTGGTGTAAAGCCTCATCATGGTGTTCTTAAGAATCTGCCAAAAGTCCCCTTCGATGTGAGCGCCGCTAACAATTTGCGGGGGGGGGGGGGGGGTGTTGAAAGCCCCAAAATGGTTTTTAAGGAATAACTCCCAAATGGTAAGTTGTACAAAAACTAATTTGTGGCTTAGAAAATTTCCTACAAAAAACATTAACATACTTTTTTCATAAAAATTACCGTCTTCGAAATAAACCGATCGGAAGAGTTAAGGGTTTTACTTTTCTATATAGTGGGGCGGCTTAGTTTAAAAATTGTGCATTTTTTCATAAAAGCATCAGTTTTTTACTGTTGGTACATAATATGAACATGATTTTAAGGTATTGGCCCACTCTTTTTGTCCACCCCTTTAGGTGGGAGGGGCAAATTAAAAAATAATATTGAAAATATAAAATGAATATAAAACACAACGGAAACTGTTACAATATGATGTTATAGCTTTTTTTAAAGCCAGTAATTCACTCTTTAATTATGTTTTTAAATGAAGTTATTTTAGTGCTTAGTTTTAAAAAAAATGATTTTCAAACTCTTATTTCGAAAACGGTTATTTTTATGAAAAAAAGTATGTTAATGTTTTTTGTAGGAAATTTTCTAAGCTACAAATTAGTTTTTGAAGTTATTTCTTTTTGTATTGATTTGTTGGCTTTATTGACTCTCGTAGTGGCCAAAGTGTCTTCTGTAAGCTAAAAGCCGGTTTCTCTATGCAAATGACTATAAAAATTATTTTCAAAGAGAACACAAATAAGTGGAAAAGTAGTTTTAAAATGTATGTGTATCAGCTGTTGTTGGGCAGATAACTCATACTTTATTATTGATTATTATGTTCATACATAATATACTCACAAATTGTTGAAACACTTTTCCACTTATTAGATGATTTGCCCGCTAAAAATCAAACATCTTTCACGCTTATCTTAAGTTCCTTAATCTGGAATATTAATCAATTTTATCGTTTGAGGTAAATGATTTAAGCTATATTCGTGAAATATGTATAAACAATTCCATTGATTTGTTTTGTCTTTAAAAATAATTGTTATAGTCTTTTGTAGCAAACGGCATTCAGCTTAGGAAAGATGATTTGCCCGCTCAAATTCAAACATCTTTCACCCTTATCTTAAATTCTAAAATCTAGACTAGTAATCAATTTTATCGTTTGAGGTAAATGATTTAAGCTATATTCGTGAAATATGTATAAACAATTCCATTGATTTGTTTTGTCTTTAAAAATAATTGTTATAGTCTTTTGTAGCAAACGGCATTCAGCTTAGGAAAGATAATTTGCCCGCTCAAATTCAAACATCTTTCACCCTTATCTTAAATTCTAAAATCTAGAATAGTAATCAATTTTATCGTTTGAGGTAAATGATTTAAGCTATATTCGTGAAATATGTATAAACAATTCCATTGATTTGTTTTGTCTTTAAAAATAATTGTTATAGTCTTTTGTAGCAAACGGCATTCAGCTTAGGAAAGATGATTTGCCCGCTCAAATTCAAACATCTTTCACCCTTATCTTAAATTCTAAAATCTAGAATAGTAATCAATTTTATCGTTTGAGGTAAATGATTTAAGCTATATTCGTGAAATATGTATAAACAATTCCATTGATTTGTTTTGTCTTTAAAAATAATTGTTATAGTCTTTTGTAGCAAACGGCATTCAGCTTAGGAAAGATGATTTGCCCGCTCAAATTCAAACATCTTTCACCCTTATCTTAAATTCTTAAATCTAGAATAGTAATCAATTTTATCGTTTGAGGTAAATGATTTAAGCTATATTCGTGAAATATGTATAAACAATTCCATTGATTTGTTTTGTCTTTAAAAATAATTGTTATAGTCTTTTGTAGCAAACGGCATTCAGCTAAGGAAAGATGATTTGCCCGCTCAAATTCAAACATCTTTCACCCTTATCTTAAATTCTAAAATCTAGAATAGTAATCAATTTTATCGTTTGAGGTAAATGATTTAAGCTATATTCGTGAAATATGTATAAACAATTCCATTGATTTGTTTTGTCTTTAAAAATAATTGTTATAGTCTTTTGTAGCAAACGGCATTCAGCTTAGGAAAGATGATTTGCCCGCTCAAATTCAAACATCTTTCACCCTTATCTTAAATTCTTAAATCTAGAATAGTAATCAATTTTATCGTTTGAGGTAAATGATTTAAGCTATATTCGTGAAATATGTATAAACAATTCCATTGATTTGTTTTGTCTTTAAAAATAATTGTTATAGTCTTTTGTAGCAAACGGCATTCAGCTAAGGAAAGATGATTTGCCCGCTCAAATTCAAACATCTTTCACCCTTATCTTAAATTCTAAAATCTAGAATAGTAATCAATTTTATCGTTTGAGGTAAATGATTTAAGCTATATTCGTGAAATATGTATAAACAATTCCATTGATTTGTTTTGTCTTTAAAAATAATTGTTATAGTCTTTTGTAGCAAACGGCATTCAGCTTAGGAAAGATGATTTGCCCGCTCAAATTCAAACATCTTTCACCCTTATCTTAAATTCTAAAATCTAGAATAGTAATCAATTTTATCGTTTGAGGTAAATGATTTAAGCTATATTCGTGAAATATGTATAAACAATTCCATTGATTTGTTTTGTCTTTAAAAATAATTGTTATAGTCTTTTGTAGCAAACGGCATTCAGCTTAGGAAAGATGATTTGCCCGCTCAAATTCAAACATCTTTCACCCTTATCTTAAATTCTAAAATCTAGAATAGTAATCAATTTTATCGTTTGAGGTAAATGATTTAAGCTATATTCGTGAAATATGTATAAACAATTCCATTGATTTGTTTTGTCTTTAAAAATAATTGTTATAGTCTTTTGTAGCAAACGGCATTCAGCTTAGGAAAGATGATTTGCCCGCTCAAATTCAAACATCTTTCACCCTTATCTTAAATTCTTAAATCTAGAATAGTAATCAATTTTATCGTTTGAGGTAAATGATTTAAGCTATATTCGTGAAATATGTATAAACAATTCCATTGATTTGTTTTGTCTTTAAAAATAATTGTTATAGTCTTTTGTAGCAAACGGCATTCAGCTTAGGAAAGATGATTTGCCCGCTCAAATTCAAACATCTTTCACCCTTATCTTAAATTCTAAAATCTAGAATAGTAATCAATTTTATCGTTTGAGGTAAATGATTTAAGCTATATTCGTGAAAAATGTATAAACAATTCCATTGATTTGTTTTGTCTTTAAAAATAATTGTTATAGTCTTTTGTAGCAAACGGCATTCAGCTTAGGAAAGATGATTTGCCCGCTCAAATTCAAACATCTTTCACCCTTATCTTAAATTCTAAAATCTAGAATAGTAATCAATTTTATCGTTTGAGGTAAATGATTTAAGCTATATTCGTGAAATATGTATAAACAATTCCATTGATTTGTTTTGTCCTTTAAAAATAATTGTTATAGTCTTTTGTAGCAAACGGCATTCAGCTTAGGAAAGATGATTTGCCCGCTCAAATTCAAACATCTTTCACCCTTATCTTAAATTCTTAAATCTAGAATAGTAATCAATTTTATCGTTTGAGGTAAATGATTTAAGCTATATTCGTGAAAAATGTATAAACAATTCCATTGATTTGTTTTGTCTTTAAAAATAATTGTTATAGTCTTTTGTAGCAAACGGCATTCAGCTTAGGAAAGATGATTTGCCCGCTCAAATTCAAACATCTTTCACCCTTATCTTAAATTCTAAAATCTAGAATAGTAATCAATTTTATCGTTTGAGGTAAATGATTTAAGCTATATTCGTGAAATATGTATAAACAATTCCATTGATTTGTTTTGTCTTTAAAAATAATTGTTATAGTCTTTTGTAGCAAACGGCATTCAGCTTAGGAAAGATGATTTGCCCGCTCAAATTCAAACATCTTTCACCCTTATCTTAATTCTAAATCTAGAATAGTAATCAATTTTATCGTTTGAGGTAAATGATTTAAGCTATATTCGTGAAATATGTATAAACAATTCCATTGATTTGTTTTGTCTTTAAAAATAATTGTTATAGTCTTTTGTAGCAAACGGCATTCAGCTTAGGAAAGATGATTTGCCCGCTCAAATTCAAACATCTTTCACCCTTATCTTAAATTCTAAAATCTAGAATAGTAATCAATTTTATCGTTTGAGGTAAATGATTTAAGCTATATTCGTGAAAAATGTATAAACAATTCCATTGATTTGTTTTGTCTTTAAAAATAATTGTTATAGTCTTTTGTAGCAAACGGCATTCAGCTTAGGAAAGATGATTTGCCCGCTCAAATTCAAACATCTTTCACCCCTTATCTTAAATTCTAAAATCTAGAATAGTAATCAATTTTATCGTTTGAGGTAAATGATTTAAGCTATATTCGTGAAATATGTATAAACAATTCCATTGATTTGTTTTGTCTTTAAAAATAATTGTTATAGTCTTTTGTAGCAAACGGCATTCAGCTTAGGAAAGATGATTTGCCCGCTCAAATTCAAACATCTTTCACCCTTATCTTAAATTCTAAAATCTAGAATAGTAATCAATATTATCGTTTGAGGTAAATGATTTAAGCTATATTCGTGAAATATGTATAAACAATTCCATTGATTTGTTTTGTCTTTAAAAATAATTGTTATAGTCTTTTGTAGCAAACGGCATTCAGCTTAGGAAAGATGATTTGCCCGCTCAAATTCAAACATCTTTCACCCTTATCTTAAATTCTAAAATCTAGAATAGTAATCAATTTTATCGTTTGAGGTAAATGATTTAAGCTATATTCGTGAAATATGTATAAACAATTCCATTGATTTGTTTTGTCTTTAAAAATAATTGTTATAGTCTTTTGTAGCAAACGGCATTCAGCTTAGGAAAGATGATTTGCCCGCTCAAATTCAAACATCTTTCACCCTTATCTTAAATTCTAAAATCTAGAATAGTAATCAATTTTATCGTTTGAGGTAAATGATTTAAGCTATATTCGTGAAATATGTATAAACAATTCCATTGATTTGTTTTGTCTTTAAAAAATAATTGTTATAGTCTTTTGTAGCAAACGGCATTCAGCTTAGGAAAGATGATTTGCCCGCTCAAATTCAAACATCTTTCACCCTTATCTTAAATTCTAAAATCTAGAATAGTAATCAATTTTATCGTTTGAGGTAAATGATTTAAGCTATATTCGTGAAATATGTATAAACAATTCCATTGATTTGTTTTGTCTTTAAAAATAATTGTTATAGTCTTTTGTAGCAAACGGCATTCAGCTTAGGAAAGATGATTTGCCCGCTCAAATTCAAACATCTTTCACCCTTATCTTAAATTCTAAAATCTAGAATAGTAATCAATTTTATCGTTTGAGGTAAATGATTTAAGCTATATTCGTGAAATATGTATAAACAATTCCATTGATTTGTTTTGTCTTTAAAATAATTGTTATAGTCTTTTGTAGCAAACGGCATTCAGCTTAGGAAAGATGATTTGCCCGCTCAAATTCAAACATCTTTCACCCTTATCTTAAATTCTAAAATCTAGAATAGTAATCAATTTTATCGTTTGAGGTAAATGATTTAAGCTATATTCGTGAAATATGTATAAACAATTCCATTGATTTGTTTTGTCTTTAAAAATAATTGTTATAGTCTTTTGTAGCAAACGGCATTCAGCTTAGGAAAGATGATTTGCCCGCTCAAATTCAAACATCTTTCACCCTTATCTTAAATTCTAAAATCTAGAATAGTAATCAATTTTATCGTTTGAGGTAAATGATTTAAGCTATATTCGTGAAATATGTATAAACAATTCCATTGATTTGTTTTGTCTTTAAAAATAATTGTTATAGTCTTTTGTAGCAAACGGCATTCAGCTTAGGAAAGATGATTTGCCCGCTCAAATTCAAACATCTTTCACCCTTATCTTAAATTCTAAAATCTAGAATAGTAATCAATTTTATCGTTTGAGGTAAATGATTTAAGCTATATTCGTGAAATATGTATAAACAATTCCATTGATTTGTTTTGTCTTTAAAAATAATTGTTATAGTCTTTTGTAGCAAACGGCATTCAGCTTAGGAAAGATGATTTGCCCGCTCAAATTCAAACATCTTTCACCCTTATCTTAAATTCTAAAATCTAGAATAGTAATCAATTTTATCGTTTGAGGTAAATGATTTAAGCTATATTCGTGAAAAATGTATAAACAATTCCATTGATTTGTTTTGTCTTTAAAAATAATTGTTATAGTCTTTTGTAGCAAACGGCATTCAGCTTAGGAAAGATGATTTGCCCGCTCAAATTCAAACATCTTTCACCCTTATCTTAAATTCTAAAATCTAGAATAGTAATCAATTTTATCGTTTGAGGTAAATGATTTAAGCTATATTCGTGAAAAATGTATAAACAATTCCATTGATTTGTTTTGTCTTTAAAAATAATTGTTATAGTCTTTTGTAGCAAACGGCATTCAGCTTAGGAAAGATGATTTGCCCGCTCAAATTCAAACATCTTTCACCCTTATCTTAAATTCTTAAATCTAGAATAGTAATCAATTTTATCGTTTGAGGTAAATGATTTAAGCTATATTCGTGAAAAATGTATAAACAATTCCATTGATTTGTTTTGTCTTTAAAAATAATTGTTATAGTCTTTTGTAGCAAACGGCATTCAGCCTTAGGAAAGATGATTTGCCCGCTCAAATTCAAACATCTTTCACCCTTATCTTAAATTCTAAAATCTAGAATAGTAATCAATTTTATCGTTTGAGGTAAATGATTTAAGCTATATTCGTGAAAAATGTATAACAATTCCATTGATTTGTTTTGTCTTTAAAAATAATTGTTATAGTCTTTTGTAGCAAACGGCATTCAGCTTAGGAAAGATGATTTGCCCGCTCAAATTCAAACATCTTTCACCCTTATCTTAATTCTAAAATCTAGAATAGTAATCAATTTTATCGTTTGAGGTAAATGATTTAAGCTATATTCGTGAAATATGTATAAACAATTCCATTGATTTGTTTTGTCTTTAAAAATAATTGTTATAGTCTTTTGTAGCAAACGGCATTCAGCTTAGGAAAGATGATTTGCCCGCTCAAATTCAAACATCTTTCACCCTTATCTTAAATTCTAAAATCTAGAATAGTAATCAATTTTATCGTTTGAGGTAAATGATTTAAGCTATATTCGTGAAATATGTATAAACAATTCCATTGATTTGTTTTGTCTTTAAAAATAATTGTTATAGTCTTTTGTAGCAAACGGCATTCAGCTTAGGAAAGATGATTTGCCCGCTCAAATTCAAACATCTTTCACCCTTATCTTAAATTCTAAAATCTAGAATAGTAATCAATTTTATCGTTTGAGGTAAATGATTTAAGCTATATTCGTGAAAAATGTATAAACAATTCCATTGATTTGTTTTGTCTTTAAAAATAATTGTTATAGTCTTTTGTAGCAAACGGCATTCAGCTTAGGAAAGATGATTTGCCCGCTCAAATTCAAACATCTTTCACCCTTATCTTAAATTCTAAAATCTAGAATAGTAATCAATTTTATCGTTTGAGGTAAATGATTTAAGCTATATTCGTGAAATATGTATAAACAATTCCATTGATTTGTTTTGTCTTTAAAAATAATTGTTATAGTCTTTTGTAGCAAACGGCATTCAGCTTAGGAAAGATGATTTGCCCGCTCAAATTCAAACATCTTTCACCCTTATCTTAAATTCTAAAATCTAGAAATAGTAATCAATTTTATCGTTTGAGGTAAATGATTTAAGCTATATTCGTGAAATATGTATAAACAATTCCATTGATTTGTTTTGTCTTTAAAAATAATTGTTATAGTCTTTTGTAGCAAACGGCATTCAGCTTAGGAAAGATGATTTGCCCGCTCAAATTCAAACATCTTTCACCCTTATCTTAAATTCTAAAATCTAGAATAGTAATCAATTTTATCGTTTGAGGGTAAATGATTTAAGCTATATTCGTGAAATATGTATAAACAATTCCATTGATTTGTTTTGTCTTTAAAAATAATTGTTATAGTCTTTTGTAGCAAACGGCATTCAGCTTAGGAAAGATGATTTGCCCGCTCAAATTCAAACATCTTTCACCCTTATCTTAAATTCTAAAATCTAGAATAGTAATCAATTTTATCGTTTGAGGTAAATGATTTAAGCTATATTCGTGAAATATGTATAAACAATTCCATTGATTTGTTTTGTCTTTAAAAATAATTGTTATAGTCTTTTGTAGCAAACGGCATTCAGCTTAGGAAAGATGATTTGCCCGCTCAAATTCAAACATCTTTCACCCTTATCTTAAATTCTAAAATCTAGAATAGTAATCAATTTTATCGTTTGAGGTAAATGATTTAAGCTATATTCGTGAAATATGTATAAACAATTCCATTGATTTGTTTTGTCTTTAAAAATAATTGTTATAGTCTTTTGTAGCAAACGGCATTCAGCTTAGGAAAGATGATTTGCCCGCTCAAATTCAAACATCTTTCACCCTTATCTTAAATTCTAAAATCTAGAATAGTAATCAATTTTATCGTTTGAGGTAATGATTTAAGCTATATTCGTGAAATATGTATAAACAATTCCATTGATTTGTTTTGTCTTTAAAAATAATTGTTATAGTCTTTTGTAGCAAACGGCATTCAGCTTAGGAAAGATGATTTGCCCGCTCAAATTCAAACATCTTTCACCCTTATCTTAAATTCTAAAATCTAGAATAGTAATCAATTTTATCGTTTGAGGTAAATGATTTAAGCTATATTCGTGAAATATGTATAAACAATTCCATTGATTTGTTTTGTCTTTAAAAATAATTGTTATAGTCTTTTGTAGCAAACGGCATTCAGCTTAGGAAAGATGATTTGCCCGCTCAAATTCAAACATCTTTCACCCTTATCTTAAATTCTAAAATCTAGAATAGTAATCAATTTTATCGTTTGAGGTAAATGATTTAAGCTATATTCGTGAAATATGTATAAACAATTCCATTGATTTGTTTTGTCTTTAAAAATAATTGTTATAGTCTTTTGTAGCAAACGGCATTCAGCTTAGGAAAGATGATTTGCCCGCTCAAATTCAAACATCTTTCACCCTTATCTTAAATTCTAAAATCTAGAATAGTAATCAATATTATCGTTTGAGGTAAATGATTTAAGCTATATTCGTGAAATATGTATAAACAATTCCATTGATTTGTTTTGTCTTTAAAAATAATTGTTATAGTCTTTTGTAGCAAACGGCATTCAGCTTAGGAAAGATGATTTGCCCGCTCAAATTCAAACATCTTTCACCCTTATCTTAAATTCTAAAATCTAGAATAGTAATCAATTTTATCGTTTGAGGTAAATGATTTAAGCTATATTCGTGAAATATGTATAAACAATTCCATTGATTTGTTTTGTCTTTAAAAATAATTGTTATAGTCTTTTGTAGCAAACGGCATTCAGCTTAGGAAAGATGATTTGCCCGCTCAAATTCAAACATCTTTCACCCTTATCTTAAATTCGTAAAATCTAGAATAGTAATCAATTTTATCGTTTGAGGTAAATGATTTAAGCTATATTCGTGAAATATGTATAAACAATTCCATTGATTTGTTTTGTCTTTAAAAATAATTGTTATAGTCTTTTGTAGCAAACGGCATTCAGCTTAGGAAAGATGATTTGCCCGCTCAAATTCAAACATCTTTCACCCTTATCTTAAATTCTAAAATCTAGAATAGTAATCAATTTTATCGTTTGAGGTAAATGATTTAAGCTATATTCGTGAAATATGTATAAACAATTCCATTGATTTGTTTTGTCTTTAAAAATAATTGTTATAGTCTTTTGTAGCAAACGGCATTCAGCTTAGGAAAGATGATTTGCCCGCTCAAATTCAAACATCTTTCACCCTTATCTTAAATTCTAAATCTAGAATAGTAATCAATTTTATCGTTTGAGGTAAATGATTTAAGCTATATTCGTGAAATATGTATAAACAATTCCATTGATTTGTTTTGTCTTTAAAAATAATTGTTATAGTCTTTTGTAGCAAACGGCATTCAGCTTAGGAAAGATGATTTGCCCGCTCAAATTCAAACATCTTTCACCCTTATCTTAAATTCTAAAATCTAGAATAGTAATCAATATTATCGTTTGAGGTAAATGATTTAAGCTATATTCGTGAAATATGTATAAACAATTCCATTGATTTGTTTTGTCTTTAAAAATAATTGTTATAGTCTTTTGTAGCAAACGGCATTCAGCTTAGGAAAGATGATTTGCCCGCTCAAATTCAAACATCTTTCACCCTTATCTTAAATTCTAAAATCTAGAATAGTAATCAATTTTATCGTTTGAGGTAAATGATTTAAGCTATATTCGTGAAAAATGTATAAACAATTCCATTGATTTGTTTTGTCTTTAAAAATAATTGTTATAGTCTTTTGTAGCAAACGGCATTCAGCTTAGGAAAGATGATTTGCCCGCTCAAATTCAAACATCTTTCACCCTTATCTTAAATTCTAAAATCTAGAATAGTAATCAATTTTATCGTTTGAGGTAAATGATTTAAGCTATATTCGTGAAATATGTATAAACAATTCCATTGATTTGTTTTGTCTTTAAAAATAATTGTTATAGTCTTTTGTAGCAAACGGCATTCAGCTTAGGAAAGATGATTTGCCCGCTCAAATTCAAACATCTTTCACCCTTATCTTAAATTCTAAAATCTAGAATAGTAATCAATTTTATCGTTTGAGGTAAATGATTTAAGCTATATTCGTGAAAAATGTATAAACAATTCCATTGATTTGTTTTGTCTTTAAAAATAATTGTTATAGTCTTTTGTAGCAAACGGCATTCAGCTTAGGAAAGATGATTTGCCCGCTCAAATTCAAACATCTTTCACCCTTATCTTAAATTCTAAAATCTAGAATAGTAATCAATTTTATCGTTTGAGGTAAATGATTTAAGCTATATTCGTGAAATATGTATAAACAATTCCATTGATTTGTTTTGTCTTTAAAAATAATTGTTATAGTCTTTTGTAGCAAACGGCATTCAGCTTAGGAAAGATGATTTGCCCGCTCAAATTCAAACATCTTTCACCCTTATCTTAAATTCTAAAATCTAGAATAGTAATCAATTTTAATCGTTTGAGGTAAAATGATTTAAGCTATATTCGTGAAATATGTATAAACAATTCCATTGATTTGTTTTGTCTTTAAAAATAATTGTTATAGTCTTTTGTAGCAAACGGCATTCAGCTTA